>CM061061.1:989101-2378019 GCA_030762865.1 Paraleonurus japonicus | reverse complement strand
GATGGTGGGTAAAATTTCATCAAGAATTTCTTTGACAACTCCTCCCATGTCCGTACGGTCCCGGGCGGTAATGAATTCAACCATGCTTTTGCTCTTCCTTTCAATGTAAAGGCAAATAGTCTCAACTTCTTGGCATCTTCGGGCACCCCATGGTATTTTGTAGTGTCGGCTATCTCAAGAAATTGTGCCATATGTTGATGTGGGCACTCATTTTCATCTCTACCCTCAAATTGCTTCTCCCTAAGCATTCTTACCAAAGCGGGACTTATCTCGAAGTTATTGGCATCTATCCTCGGCCTCGCTATCCCATCATAATACTCCCTAAGTTGTGGTTCAAAGAACTCTCTCAAAGGCCTTCCTTGAGGTGGTGGCTCATTTACATGTTGTGGTTGTGGTTGTGGTGGCTCATGGTATCGTGGCTCTTGATTATACGGCATATTGGGATAATATGGTGGAAATTGTTGTGGATGAGGTGGATAGTAGGGATATTGATGAGCTTGAGGTGGATAAGGGTAGGGATTTTGGTAGGGATAATTTTGTGGTGGCATCCCTTGAGGAAAGGGGCCAACTTGAGCATGGAAGTGATTCCCATTACCTCCATTTTCTCCTCCTCCAACTCCTTGTCCATGCACCTCCTCTTCTTGAGGATCACCCACTAATCTCTCCTCATGCCTTTGCTCTTCTCCTTCCATAGCTTCCCTTCTTCTTCTCACACGATTTCTTCGCAATGTAGCCTCAATCTCGGATTTAGTGGCAAGGGTGGAACACCACTTGATCTTGTTAGCATACACCTACAATGCCACAAATCCAAGAATCAAATTCTCACCAATAAAAACACCAAAAACAAAAATAAAAACAACAAATAGCCACTTCAAACAATCCTCGAATCTCACTTATTGGCGCAAAAACTAACTCCCCGGCAACGGCGCCATTTGATTGGAGTGTATAGGGTAAGAGTTATTGCTAAGAGTTCAGAAGATTTAAGTTGGCTATGGCATAAACGTCTTAGTCATTTAAATTTCAAAACTCTTAACAAAATAGCAAGAAAATCTTTAGTCAAAGGACTTCCAGATAAAATATTTTCGAAAAATCATATTTGTGATGCTTGTCAAAAGGAAAACAAACCAAAACTTCTTTCAAAACAATAATTGGTCACCTTCAAAAAGGATTTTGGAACTTTTACACATGGATCTTTTTGGTCGATTACACCTCTAAGTTTTAGTGGAAGAAAGTATACTTTAGTGATTGTAGATGATTTTTCTAGATTCACTTGGGTTATTTTCTTGTACAAAAAGAATGAGACTGTAACAAAAATTCCAGAATTTCTCAAAAGAATTCAAAATGAAAAAGGACTAAATATTGTCAAGATTAGAAGTGATAAAGGTACTGAAGTTTCTAAACTCGTTTGTTACTAACTATTGTACTGAGAATGGTATAGCACATGAAACATCATCTCGCAAGAACACCCCAGCAAAATGGAGTTGTAGAAAGGAGAAACAGAACCTTGAAGGAAGGCTGCAAGGACAATGTTATTCGAGTATGACACTCCACACGAGGTTTTGGGCGAAGCCATTAATACTGCATGTTTTGTTCAAAATAGGTGTTTAATAGTGAAAGATAAATGCAAAATTCCTTATGAAATATGGAAGGGTAGAATACCAAAAATTTCATATTTCCATATATTTGGTTGTAAGTGTTTCATCCATAATAATGGAAAATCTAAATTAAGAACTTTTGATGCTAAGATTGCGAAGGGATATTCTTAGGATACTCATCTGTATCCAAAGCATATAGAGTTTTTAATAAGATTACATTATGTGTGGAAGAAACACCCCATGTTGTTTTTGATGAAATTTCCAAGTCTCGAAAGCACGAGATGATGTCATCAAGATAGTCAAGATCTCAACAGATTAAATATCAAGAAATCAGTCAAGTTCTACTTACAGTCGAATCGGATGAGGAGGACACATCGACATGAATAAAGATAAGGAAGCTGAAAGTTCTTCCATATCATCCGATCGACGACTACACTACCAAATGGACTAGAAGATATTCTGAAGGTAATGAGAACCAATTGATGGAAATATCTCGGAGATAAGACTTCATACTCGGTAAAAGATAAAGGTAAACGAGTATTGACTTATCATCCAAATGAACAGATAATCGGAAGTTTAGATTCTGGAGTCCAGAGACAAGGACACGAGATAAACCAAAATCTGCATTTAGTTGTTATGTATCTTTGCTCGAACCTAAAACTATTATCGAAGCTCTAACAGACTCCAATTGGATAAATGCAATGCAAGAAGAATTAAATCAATTTCAAAGACAAGATGTATGGGAGCTTGTTGAAAGACCTCATCATCAAAAAGTTATTGGAACAAAATGGGTTTTTAAGAACAAAGAGATGAGAACAACATTGTGGTAAGAAATAAGGCTAGATTGGTTGCACAAGGTTATTCACAATCGAGGGAATTGATTATGATGAAACCTTTGCACGGTTGCTCGTATTGAAGCCATAAGATTGTTCTTAGCCTATGTTGCTTATAAAAGATTTACTGTGTTTCAAATGGATGTAAAATCTGCATTTCTAAACGGAGTCATAGCCGAAGAGGTCTATGTAGAGCAACCTCCAGGCTTTGACAAAGGAGACAAGGTCTACAAGCCGAGGAAAGCCCTATATGGACTCAAACAGCCCCTAGAGCATGGTATGATACATTATCTAAGTATTTAATTCAAAATGGTTTTGTAAAAGGTAAAATAAATAGAACTTTATTTAGGAAAGAATTTGATAAAGGTCTCTTGTTAGTACAAATCTATGTTGATTATATTATTTTTGGATCAACTAACCTAATCTTGTGTGAAGAATTTAGTCATCTTATGAAGAGCAGATTTGAAATGTCCATGATGGGAGAGATGACATACTTTCTTGGACTTCAAATTAAGCGAGACAAAGAAAGGAATTTTCATAAGTCAAGCAAAATACACCAAAGATCTTATTGAAAAATTTGGAATAGGTACGTGAGAAGACAAAATACCTATGATGACAAATTTTTCAATGGATCCAGATGAGAAAGGAGAAGACACCGATCGGACTCAAAGTATAGAGGTTTAATTGGCTCTCTTTTATACTTAATCGCTAGTAGACCTGATATTTCTTTTGCGGTGGGTGTATGTGCACGTTTTCAAGCTAAACCTAAAAAGAGTCATCTTGAAGGCTGCAAAGAAGATTCTAAAGTATTTGAAAAGTACAATCTATGTAGGGTTTGTGGTATCAGTGACGACAACTTTGAGTTGTCGGGATACTCGATTGATTTTGGTGGGTGTAAGATAGATAGGAAATCTACATCCGGAACTTGCCAATTTCTCGGGAAGTAAGCTGATTTCATGGTTGTCTAAGAAACAAACCTCTGTAGCTACTTCTACTACGAAGAAAGTGAGTACATGGCACTGGAAGTTGTTGTTCTCACTAACTGGATCACCAACAGCTAAGGGACTATAACATTATCACCAAAGATGTACCAATCTTTTGTGATAGTAATAGTGTCATTGCTATTACCCGTAACCAGTCTTACATACCAGTGCAAACATGTTGATATTCGTCATCACTTCATTCGAGATCATGTGGAAAAAGGTAATATCGCAGACTTGAGAAAATCCCGACCGATTATCAAAGAGCAGACTTATTAACAAAACCTCTAGCGGAGACAAGGTTCAAAGATCTTTCTTTAAAATTAGGATTATTAGATGCTACCTCACTGATATATAATCCAAATTGTTATATTCCATTTTGTCTCTATCGCTTATGTTATTATGTTTGGAAAATAATATCGATCTCGTTAAAAATCATATGGATAATCATAGAGTGATATCATTGATTTCCTCTAAGGAATCAAGAATCAAGGATTCATCTATTGATTTAAACTAACTTGATATTTATTTGTCTAAACATAGAGTAATTCAGACAAATAAATCATAGTCACTAATCGATCACAAGACAGATGAGTATAAGTACCTTGTCTAAATTACTCTAGGAGATACTAATGTTTTGTTCAAGTGTTTGGTTTCAGGAAATTAAGTCGGTGATAATAACCTTAGTAGAATGAACAATGCACACCTCATCTAAAATTTACAAGAAGAAACAGACGACGTTCAAACAAGACAGTTAATTTTACAGGAGTTTCTTAAAACTCTTATTAAAGAAAAAAATTATGTCTATTAAATCACATAATTAATATGTGAATTTAATTTCATAATTAGTTAATTATTCAAAAATTGAATTCACTCGGTAGTCCTTCTTGAAATTTGTTTTAAAATTTTATAAAGGGTTCGGTTTTAAAAGATATTCTTTTGAAAATAAAAAGAGATAATATTTCAGTTTATCTCTCCAATTAATCGAAAAGATTTTACAAATCAAGTTACTTCTTGTCGAGAAGTTACTATCGGACCAAATTTTATCAAATAAAGCTTTGAAATACACCGAGTGACATTCACGCGCATAAATTGAAGGCGATTTCGAAATATGAATCGTCAACATTTCACGCGCGACATATTTAATATTATTCGTGCACTTTTCAAAATAAATCAGCATAATTGCATTTAATGCTGGCACGAAAGCCAAAATCTATACTTTTGCAGTCATTATTAGTTACGATTAGTTTATTTTTAAATCTCTCCGTATAAATAGGAAAATGTGTGCATAATAACTTACGCACATAATTTCCTATTCATATTCTCTCAAAAATCCTTTTCCCTCTCAAAATCTTCCAAAAGCTGTTTCAATGGCGGACACCGGAAAAACCAGAATCAAGTACGAATACGATCATGCCTCTATCGAGATCGAACAAAATCGAGATGTATGTAGAGTGGGATATTTCCACCGATCCGAAACAAGAGAAATTCTTCAACTTCTCGAAACCAGAGGCTTGAAGAAATATTGTTCGATGAAACCCACCAAACCCAAAACCCTTGACGATATTGCTGCGAATTTTTAACGAGCAAAATCGGCGTAAACCGGGTTAGAAACTCGAATTCGAACCTTGGAAAAGAGTAGAAAGGTTCATGTATCCATTCTTGATATTGGTGAGATTTTTGGTCTAAGCACCACCGGTGGCAATCCATTTACGTATAAGGCGGAGGAGTATTTAGAAAGCTATAAAATGATGGCAAGAAGATCCTTAAAAATAAAACCGCAAATTTGAAAAAGGGGATCTTTGAGGAGAAAATATCGACTTGATGCTCATCTTGACGAAGTGCATCTTGGGGAGTGATTGGAGTGTATAGGGTAAGAGTTATTAAGACCAATCAACAAAAATATCGAACCCAAGGGAGAAAGTATGCAAACGAAATTTAAGGATAAGAGTTCTAAATGGCTAAAGTTGCAACAAGCTCTTGGACTAAATCACTACAAATTGCAAGAAATTAAATGGTAAGATTATGCAAACAATTTATCAAACACTTAGAATGCAAGATCAACTAGACTAAAATCAATGAGGAATAGGGTGCAAGGGATAATCTCCATCAAGGAATCCATGATTAACAAGCTATGATTGTATCCAAATGCAAATCAATCAAATTAGAAGGCATAAACCATCATGAAATTAATCACTCCATTAATATCACAATGCCTAATGTGAGTATCCTTAGTTCTTCCCATCTCTCAATGTAGAAGTCCCCAATTCATACAATCATGCAAAATTGAAACCCGATTAACACCTAATCACGTTAGCTCAACTCTCGCCTATTGCTAGGGTGATCAACCATTAATCAAAAGAGACAATTTTTCATGAAGCACAATTAAGAATCACAATTAGGAAGCAATCTAATTCAATTGATCACAATTATCAACAATCATAGCATAAGACAATCACTTCATCCCTAATTTCAATTATCCCAAGCACAAGGCTATTAGCCCATGGTGCTACAAGCAAAAACCATGGCTAGAAAATCTAAGAAAGCAATTGAAAATCTAATCACTACAAGCAATGAATTAAAGAGATCAAAGGTTAAGAACATCACCAATTAAGCTTCAATAGGCAAAAATAAGAATGATTAATCTTGTACAATGCTTCAATTCAACTTCACTTCTTCTCAATTCTCAGCTGCAAACTTCAATTACAATCACCAATCTACTAATCTAATGATCTAAATGTGGAATCTCTCTAAATTCTAACAATCTAGTGCAATTACAAGTAAATTCAAGCTACAAAATGTAAAATTCGCTCAAAGAAACTCCTAGAAACCGCTCTGAATCGCTAGAATCAACTCTTCCTCTGGTTTGGCTTCCCATGGCTTAAAAACTGAATTTTTCGGTTTTGGGCACTCCTCGAGTCGAGGTTCGAGGCCCTCGAGTCGAGGCCTAAAAGTCGCTAACACGTTTCTTCAAAATTCTCTCTGCCTCGAGTCGAGGCCTAGCCCTCGAGTCGAGCTCGCTGCAATTTTCATCTCCCTCGACTCGAGGCTCCTCCCTCGAGTCGAGCTCGCCAACTTTTTGAAATAGTTTCCCTCCAAAGCATGAACCTCGAGTCGAGGTCTCAGGCACCCTCGACTCGAACTCGAGATCAGGGAATTTTTATCGAGAAGGGCTCTGCCCGACCCCGTTTTCGTCCCGTATGTTCGTCTTTTCATTCTAAGAATACCGGTACTCTCGGTTTGGCAAAATTCTACCGATTTACCTCGCAAAACGGGCGAAATACATCAAAACCTCACAAATAATACTTTTTAGGCAAAAGAGTGATACTTTTCACATTTAGGCACAAAAACTAACACTTTAGCTCACTTTTTGCACTAAAATAGGCCCTAAAAACATGTATCAATTCACTCCAATCGGGAGCAGCAGAGTCACGACGGATTGACTAAGACGAGGATATGTTGCCCGAGGTCCATCATAGATGGAGCCGATATTAATTGGGCTCTGCATAAAGTGTACTCCCGATCGATGGAGGAAAGGAAGAAGTTTGTGAAGACAGAGGTGTCAAAGGAGCTGATTAGATGGTCGCCGACCAAGATAACAAGTATGATGGCAAGGATCACTATCATACTTGAACACAAGATTGGGACAGACATAAACCGGATCGGGAGACAGGGGTGAAGAAGTTCACCAAGCAAAGGGTCTCGCTCATCAAGGATGAGAAACCCTTTGGACCAACAGACTTCGAAGGAGACACTCCACCTCCATCACCTAAGAAGAAGGCTTCTAAAGCCAAGGGAAAGAAAAAATGGAGACAGTGTTAGCCGATGAACCCTCATCCGAGGAGGAGGAAACCGAGGCCGAGGGTGAAGAGGAAGAAAAGGAGGACAGGACAGCCTTCCCAAGGGGGAAGTGTCGCCGCTGGGAAGTCTCGAGACGGAAGCGGTGGAAGTCTCATCCGGAGAAGAGCCGAAGAAGCCGAGCAAATCCAACCCTCCACATCATCTTTTTCCTCATCCGAGGCTGAAGACTCACCCACATCATTCCACCACGGCGATGAAGGGGCGCACAAGGCCGCGCCTCGAGCCTCTAACACGGTCTACTCCCGAACGTCCAATCCCTTCTCAACCCTCATCTCGACCCATTTTCTTTCCTATCCACCTCACAAACAACCCCATCTATACTCCCTTCTTCTTAATCCTACCGGAGTCATGGGACCAACGGAGGAATCTCTTCGGGTGATTGGGAAGAAATTCCTCTTGAGAAAAGAGCACAACCTTCAAAACGAACCCAAGCTGTTGGAAGAGCTGGTTGATGTATGGCTCCTATGGAGGTTAAGGACAGGAGGCTTTGAGGAGACGGCTATCCTCATAGCCGAGGTTGGTGGGAACAACCCGTCTATATGGGAGAAGGAAGTGTCAAGAGAGCCAAGCTTAAATCCTTCTGAGATATCTTAACGGAGAGCATGTTCTTCGATTATATCCTTCACAGGGTATACTTCGTAGACATGCCAGCCACCGAGGAGGCTCGAGAAAAAGGCGGAGGAAGAGAGATGTGGAGCCGGAGGCAGCTAGGAAGGAATGGAGGCCGAGCGATTTTGGCGGAGATGACACCGGAATGGAGCCGGAGATGGAACTTGATGGAGCTGCCGATGAGCCACCTGAGATGGATACACTGGGAGGCACACAAAGAACAGCAGCAGAGTCACCGCCGGTGGAGGAGCCAACCATAAGCTGCACATTGGCTGATTCTCCTCCGGCCAGTGAAACAGATATTGATGTTCCTATGGAAATGATAGATTTAACTATATCCTCTCCATCGAAGAAGTCACAGGACCCTCAACGTCCTGTGTCTATATCCGAGTTTAACATGCTTAAGGAGGAGGTGTTAAGTCTAAAGAGAGCTAGTCCGAATGCTCTACGCCTTGTTCCGTAGATGATAACTTCTTCAATCAAGGAAAATATAGAAGCCGCAATCCAAGAAAAAACCAAGATTGATCTATATTTTTCTATAATCGGACATTAGGAAGATGGCTGCAGTTAAGACGACAATGGCCAAGGAGATGAACTCTCGTGATGAATGGGTCAAACAGTATGTTCGCTCTGCCTATACCGAAATCAAGGATTCATTGAGAATCAAGTACGAGAAGCCTGGAAAGCTAAGGAGGCATCATTTCATCAAATCTTGAAAATGCGGTTGGCTATGGAGAAGGATAGGCAGACGACGATCATTAAGAAGTTCATGGATTATGAGTTCAGACGAGCCGAGGTCGGACGAAGAAGCGATATAACCAGCTTGATCATAAGACGGGGCATGTGAGAGAAGAACTCGTAGGACAAATTGAACAAGTAGCCACTATCTGCAACACCCGTTTTGTTGATGCTAAAAAGGGGAAGATAGTGTGCTCAAGAAAAGGATAGACGAGCAAGATGACAAGATCATTGCCACGAACATGAAGTTGGAAGAGCTATACGAAGAGCTCGAAAGCGAGAAGACGAGAGGAGGAAAGATGAGGACAAGGCAGAGGAGGTCGAGAAAGATAAGAGAAGCTGAACCCGATTACCACGGCCAAGGATTTTTCTCATGCAAGATCCTGCTCGAGATGACATCTCCTTCGGATCATCTAGAAACAGCTCAAACAGCTAAAATTCCAAAGAAAACACAAGTGAGATAGATGAAGAGGAGAAGATCCGGAAGAGAAAAAGAGATGAAAAAGAAAAATTCAAGCGGCAGAGATGCAAAGAAATTAACAGACGAGCAAGGGGAAGAAGTTCTAAGGCCATTTCATCGAAGTGAAGTAGTTCCCAAGGAAGTTCTACTAATGGCAAATCGAGGCGAAGTGGAGGCCATATGAAGTGGGCTGGGTCTTCCGATTCCATGTCCGCAAAGCCATTAAATGGGGACTCGATGAGAATGAAGCTTTTCATAATTGGCTGGAAGAAAAGGACCCTCATATGTATCAATATCTAATCAACCTTTCTCACAAGGAATTCAACTCCGATGTAGTCGCACCAGCTTATTCTAAGATGGAACCCCTCTAACAGTGATGGTCATCTAGACCTAGAGAAGATCAAGCAACTTATCATTAAAGCCGAATCCTTAGGCGATCTCGCAGAGGGTGGAGAAACCATATCTATAAAGAATCGAGTCTTTGACTGGCTCAAGGTTCCGAAGAGAAACGATGGTATGACTAAATCTTTTCTTTTCTTATCTTATCCGAATCTTGTGCGAACTTACATGAAGTGAAGTAATGGAATTACGTGAATAGAACTTTTGACCTATTCTCATAATCATTGATAAATCTTTAAATTTCCTTGAAACTTATATGTGTAACCAATCAATTCTTATAACATAACTTGACTAAGACTCTTACATAGTTAATCAAACTAAATAAAATAAACCAAAATTCCTATGCTTTGATGATCTAACTCTTACTCATAATTTGGTTGAACAAAGCTCTTTGAATACCCGATCATCTGTTTCTATGAACAAAGTGCTCTGGGTGTATGATTCATGTGTATTACTCGATTATCTACTTCATGATCTTATCATCATCGATAATAAAATTAAGTGCTTCAATAATCCGACTAAGTGTCTTAAGTGTATATCCATATCTTTGAAATTACTAACATTTCTCTTTTCTTGAGCTATGTTTTAACATCATCAAAAAGGGGAAAATTGTTGGGATAAAAATATGCTTAGTTTTGATGAGTTAAAGTGTAAAACTAGGATGACCATTTGGAGACAATGTATAGTCGGTGATGTAATAACTAAGTATAGAAAGAATAAGATAGGGATGATTCAAAGGAAGTCGAGAAAGAGACAAGAAACGAGAAAATAGATGATGACATAACCAAACAAGGTAGAAGATCGATAGAAGTTCAAAACAATGACATAATCGAGACGAGGGTGAAAAATCGAGACGGGGTGAAGAATCGAGACGGGGTGAAGAATCGGAGACGGGGTGAAAAATCGACGAGGGTAAAGATCGACAAGCAAGAGTTGGTGAAAATCAAGAGTTAGTTTCAACTAATCAAGAAGCGATTTTCAAGAAAGGATTAGACGGTTACAACCAACCAAAGCAGAAAACAAGGAAGTTACAAGCGACATCAACGAGAAGATCTATAAATAGGTTGAGAAATTCAGTATTTTGTAGAAGTTTTTTTGATTAGCAATCAGAAAATTAGAAGCTCTCTTTCCACAATCACTTGTATTCACATCACTCACGAACACACTTTGTGTTCATTCATTTTCCGGTGTTTATAGAACACCATACTCTTTGTAAATCTTCAAAAGCCGAATAGAGTTAGAATCATTCCTATAAGGCTGAAGATAAACTCTGTAAACGAAGAAAGGAAGTAAGAAAGAAGAAAGGCAGTAAGTAGAGTCCCTTCTTCAATTTTGAAGAAGGAGAGTGGACGTAGGATCGTTTGATCGAACCACTATAAATCCTGTGTTGTTTCTTTTCTTGTTTTTAATTGTTTTTGTTGATTGTTTCTTGATCACAAACTTTAATATCTCGATAAAGCTTTAGATCCTATCTAAATTGAGTTAGTCAACAATTGTTTCATTTGTTAAAAGCTGTTTTTGGAGGTGATAGATTATCTAAGCTCGAAAAAGTTTTTGATAATCTATTCATCCCCCTTCTAGATTATCACTAGAGGGCATCTCATTTTCGTGATTAACTCATTCTAAAGGGACCCAACAAGAGTTTTTGTCAAAGCAACTAAACCTAAGGTAGAAACTTTATTCGGTCACGGAAACCAAAGGAATTAATTACCTCATCCGATACTTCGAAAGAAAAACCAGACGAGGAAAGTAACTCCTAAGGCTAAACCTAAGACTAAATCTAAGATCTATCCTAGGTATAATAGCTTTGATGGAAGAAGCAAATCTTATCCATTCTTACCAAGATTCAAGACAATTTCAAAAGATCAATTAAATAAGATTGATCTTGAAAGTCTTATCTTAGTAGATAGATATGGATGCAAGCTTCAATCTATGATTTTAAGAAATATTGATATCTTTATCTGGATTCCTAGAAGTCAACTTAACATGAAAGGACCCAAAGTACAAAGGGTACCAAAGCAATAAATTTGTGATTGAAGGAAGATAAGAAGATAGTTGATAGAGGAGACATTCTTGAGGTCATCCGGTACATTGATAGTGGTTGTTCCAAGCACATGACCTATGAAAGAAGACTTCTCTCTAACTATCAAACCATTGATGGACCAAGAGTGATGTTTGGTGATAACAACTATGGACTTACCAAAGGTGTAGGAACACTCATGATTGGAGATGTTCAAGTTCATGAAGTCTATTATGTGGAAGGATTGAAGCACAACCTACTATCTGTTTCACAATTTTGTGATAAAGGGTTTTGTGTCAAATTTACTCATAATGCATGCTATATTCTAGATGGTATCAATGAAAATATTCTATTGGCTGGAGTAAGACAAGGTAACATTTATATTGCCAACTTCAAAAGCTGTCCTAAAGATACTTGTCTTGTTGCTAAGAGTTCGGATGATTTAAGTTTGGTGTACTGACGACTTGGTCACTTAAACATTAAAACTCTTAACAAAATAGCAAGGAAATCTTTAGTTAAAGGACTCCTGATAAAGTATTTTCAAAGAACCATGTATGTGTTTCTTGTCATAAAGGAAAAGCAGACCAAAGCTTCTTTTAAAACAATAAGTAGTCCTTCTTGAGAAAGGATTTTGGAACTTCTTCATATGGATCTATTTGGACCAAGTAACTCCTCTCGGCTTTAGTGGAAGAAAATATACCTTAGTAATTGTTGATGACTTTTCAAGATTTACTTGGGTTATTTTCTTGTACAAAAAAAAAAGAATGAGACTATGACTAAGATTCCAAAATTTCTTAAAAGATTCAAAATGAAAAGGGATTAAATATTGTTAAAATTAGAAGTGATAAAGTCTTGAATTCCTAAATAAATTGATTTCTAACTACTGCATTGAGAATGACATAGCTCGGGAAACATCTGCAGCAAGGACTCCACAACAAAATGGAGTTGTTGAGAGAAGAAAGCAGAACCTTGAAAGAGGCGGCTAGAACAATGTTATCCGAATTCAACACTCCTCATAGGTTTTGGGCTGAAGCGATTAATACGGCTGCTATGTTCAAAATAGAAGTCCGATTGTCAAGGATAAGTGTAAAACTCCCTATGGAATTTGGAAGGGAAGATCTCCCAAAATTTCATATTTTCATATATTTGGTTGTAAATGTTTCATACACAACAATGGGAAATCTCAATTAAAAACTTTTGATGCCAAGATAGCAGATGGGATATTCTTGGGATACTCATCTATATCAAAGGCATATAGAGTTTTTAATAAGACAACCTTGTGTGTAGAAGAAACACCCCATGTGGTATTTGATGAATCTTCTCTTGAGTTTGATAAGACAGGGGACATCACAAAGATATCGGATGATCTGGATCAGATGACTATCAAAGGATCAACCATAAAATTCTACAATCCAGAATCGATTCGGATGAAGAGGAAGAATCGGATAAAGGAAAGGAACCTGAAAGAACTTCCTCAACGGTGATCTACCAATCGATCGCACGACCAACGACACATCGGTGATCGGGTAGAGTTATCAAAAGGTAACATAGTTCGGACAAGACACCATCTCTGTAAAAGATAAAGGTAAGAAAGTAATGTCATATCACCCAACTGAACAAATAATTGGAGATTTAGACTCGGGTGTCCAGACGAGGACCCAACTAAATCAAGATTGTATGTTCGGTTGCTATGTGTCATTACTTGAACCTAAATCAATTACGAAGCTCTAGCGATTCCAACCGGATTAATGCCATGCAAGAAGAATTAAATCGAGTTTCAAAGACAAGATGTGTTGGAGCTTGTTGAAAGGCCTCATCATCAAAAAGTCATTGGAACTAAATGGGTCTTTAAAAACAAAAGGGATGAAAACAATATTGTGGTTAGAAATAAGGCCGGACTAGTTGCTCAAGGTTATTCACAATCGGAAGGTATTGATTATGATGAAACCTTTGCACCGGTAAGCGCGTCTGGAAGCCATAAGATTGTTTTTAGCCTATGCTTTGCTTTTAAAAGATTCATAGTTTTTCAAATGGATGTTAAGTCGGCATTCTTAAATGGAATCCTAGTGAGGAAGTTTATGTAGAGCAACCCCTGGTTTTGTCAAAGGAGACAAGGTTTTTAAACTAAGGAAAGCTCTATATGGACTTAAACAAGCACCAAGAGCTTGGTATGACACCTTGTCTGAATATTTAATTCAAAATGGTTTTGTTAAAGGTAGAATTGATAGAACTCTCTTTAGAAAAGAGTTTGGTTGTGATCTTTTGTTAGTTCAAATTTATGTTGATGATATAATATTTTGATCAACTAACATATCTTTATGTGAAGAATTTAATAGTCTTATGAAAAGCAGATTTGAAATGTCCATGATGGGAGAAATGACATATTTTCTTGGACTTCAAGTCAAGCAGACAAAGAAGGGAATATTCATCAACCAAGACAAATATACAAAAGATCTTATTGAAAAATATGAAATAGGTACCAGCCGAGAAGCTAAGATACCTATGATGACAAATTTTTCAATGGATCCAGACGAGAAGGGAGAAGACAGATCAAACCGAGTATCGAGGTCTTATTAGTTCTTTATTATATTTAACTGCTAGTAGACCTGATATTTCATTTGCGGTTGGAGTCTGTGCTCGATTTCAAGCTAATCCTAAGAAAAGTCATCTTGAAGCGACAAAGAAAATCCTCAAGTATTTGAAAGGAACATTAGAATGTTGGATTGTGGTATCGGTGATGACAACTTTGAGTATGTCGGATACTCAGATTCGGATTTTGGTGGGTGTAAGATAGATAGAAAATCTACATCCGGTACTTGTCAATTTCTTGGAAGTAAGCTGATTTCGGGGTTGTCTAAGAAACAAACCTCTGTAGCTACTTCCACAACCGAAGCCGAGTATATGGCGGTGGAAGTTGTTGTTCTCACCGATCTGGATAAGTCAACGGCTAAGGGACTATAATATTATCACCAAAGATGTACCTATCTTTTGTGATAGTAATAGTGCCATAGCTATTACTCGAAACCAGTCCTTCATACAAGATGCAAGAATGTAGATATCGACACCACTTCATCCGAGACCATGTAGAAAAAGGAGATATCGAGACTTGAGAAGATCTTGACCGATTTTCAAAGAGCGAGACATCTTGACAAAACCACTAGCAGAGACGAGGTTTAAAGAATTATCTGTAGAATTAGGTTTATTAGATGCTTCGTTAGTAAATCTCTAATTACTGTTTTTTTAATTCTTGTCTCTCTCAATTTAGTTTATTATGTCTAGAAAGAATTATCGGACTAGATGCGAGTCAAAGGACAATCAGTGGTAGTGATATCATTGATCTCTGTTTAGGAATCAAGAATCAAGGATTAGTCATATTGACCTTATCGACATGGTAATTGCTTATCGACATATGGTAAATGAGACTAGGGCACAATAGTCGGCTAATTTTAGAAAAGCAGATGACTATCTCGCACCCTATGTGATCTACCTCGGCTACTAATAGTTTTGATGAGTTTGTTTGCGAGAACAGATATACTAGATTAGTCTCATAAATCTCTTCATTCAAAAAACCTTCATCTTTGTTTTTCCTCAAAATCGTTGTTTTCAAATAAAGTTCTTAAGTCTGTGTATCTCAAGTAATTTGTATTGTGTAGTTAAATTGGAAATCTGTATTGAGCTTTTAACATTTGTTGTTTTCGAAAATCGAGACTAGGAGAAAGCTTTTGAAAAATATAAGACAAGGTCATTTTGACCAAGTCGACATTTTACCAAGTACGAAATAGAATACACGAGTACTAAGTAAGACATTTCATTGCTTATGTCGTGTACACTAATTACTTCGATAAAGTAAGTCTATTAGCCTGTCTAATCCGTAGGTTAAACGGTTACTTTACGCAATTCAAGACGCGTGCAGGTTACGCGCGAATTCAAAGCGATTTTCTCGCAAAACCGTCGATGTTTTACACGCGCTTTTTCAATCAACGGTTCAAAATTAAAACTCTGAGATCATGCCACGTTTCGATTTCCCAACTTTCCCTCTCTCTCCCCCTCGTTTAAAAACTTACCTTCTCCAGCTTTTAAAATTTTACTTTCACAATTCCCTGCTCTCGAAATTTACTAAAATTTTCTTACTCTCAAAAACTTATCAATGGCATCCTCTTCTACTCAAACACCAAAACCTCCTACTTATATATCCGCTTGAGTTCCGATTTCAAAATGCTTTCGATTCTCAAAAATAAACTGAAGGCTGAAATGTTTGTAGATTTTGAGACTACAAATGACAGAGAATCTAGAGAAATTATCACTGTTGGAAGCCTCAAGATTACGGGGATTTTGCTCGTTCAAATCTCCTCGAGAACAAAACCACGATTTCATCGGAGCGGAGTTCCTCGCAAGAAGTGAGTTTATGGAAAATGGCTTCAAAACGATCGTCGAAGGTACTCAACCTGGAGTACTCGAAGGAGAATGTAGCAAGGATTCTAGAGACTTCTATGGAAGGAGTTAATCCTTTGTTGTATAAGGAAAACGATTGGGAAGAATCGTTTGATTTGTTTTCTAGGGTTACCTACGGGGAGTGAGGAGAGACTTGAAGAAACATATGTTGAGGAGAAGGTTTAGGCTGCTCATGACGATTGTAACTAAGTCAATCCTAGGAGATCAAAGCTCCCATGATGGAGTGACGAAGTCACGATTGTGTTGCATGAGAGCTATTTTTGACGGAGTTCAGGTGGATTGGGTAGATTTGTTGTTTAGGAGATCAAGGAGGAGAAGCTGAGATTGTTATTCAACCCAATCGACGGAGATTGGACAGTCACCTCGACCGTAAGTTTATTCAATAAAATCACCGTGCTAATGGAAGGGTTGAATAAAAGAGTTGAGACAAGGGAAGGCTTAAAGAAATATTCTAAGCAAAAGGCTTACCGACGAAAGATGAAAGGATTGGAGGGTTGCACGAATCGGATGATGAGTCGAGGATGCTCGAGAGGCGAGAGGGAGCAGCTTGCGGCAGCGGTGGTACGAGAGGCCAGCGGTGAACCTCAACCAGCAGCGGAAGTGGCCGAGCCAGCCACGAAGCTCAAACAGCGAGGATCCAAATTTGTAGAAGTAAAAGCGAGGAGGCAGCAACTTCGTGAGGTCCCCAACAAGGAGGAGGTCAAGGAGAAGGTTGGTCGAGCGCGAGATAGGGTACTGATGAGCCGAGCCATCTACCAGCCAACGAGATGAGGACTCCGATGAAGATAACCAGTTTATTCTTCGAGGAGGTCCTCCAGACGTCCGAATCATCCGGCGGCTCTGGTCGTCGGATGGAAGTCTCTACCCTCTGCCAGAGGAAGTACCGGTCTTTGGAAATCGCAGCCGAGGTTGCCGCCTGGATGTCCCAGCCACTCCAGCCAAGGAAGCTGTACTTCCTCCCATTCAAGAGGAAGGTACTACTTCATCTCTCTCTCCCTCCAAATCTTCACTGCAATGAAGAGGTGTGCCGGTGGCACCTCCGAGCCTCTGAAACAGCCACGGTTGTCCCATATAGTCCAAACCTCATCCGAAACCATCCCCACCACCACTCAATCTGAAATCATCCCCACTACCACCCAACCTCGAAACTACCTCCACCCCCACCATCTCTCCACAAATTGAGCCACCCACTACATCCACCCCCACCCCATCCGAAACTCAACACTTCACACCACCCGAAATAGACATCACCTCATATCCCTTTTTAGAAGACATCCAAATGAGCTCACCTGTTCCTCGGCCCCAAATTTACGAACTTCACACTCCTACCTCTTCTTCTTCTTCTTCCGAATCCTCATCCGAGGATGAGGAAAGTGACTTAAGCCCCACATCAGCTATCACTTCCATAATTGCCCAAATGGAGAGGAAGATGAAGCGGGCTTACGAGAAAAAGCTCCAGAGGCGAACAAAGAAGATGGTGAAGGCGATCCGAGGCAATGATCACGAACATGCGGGAAGTAGAGGTAAATCTTACTAAAAAGATTACATCTATAACTAAATCTGTTCTTGCCGAGAAGGTGACAACTATGGAGGAGGAAGTAAAAGGGCTGAAAATGCAAGTGTCCGAATACAACTCCATAGTGGTGGACTCATTGGCCTTGGACAAGTCGGACTTCGAGGGCTAAATGCAATGATCTGGAGATGAAGCCGACTACCTTGGCTGATGAAGTCAAAAAGGGGGAAAAGGAGGTGAAGGAAAGAGAGTTGGCACTCACATTGTGTTAGATGAGACGAAGAGTAAGGTCGACACGAAAGCTAGCATGAGTTGGAGGCGAGCAGGAGGAAGCTCGCATTAAAACCGATGAGCTGGCTGCACTTCACCCGAGGGTCAGCCAACTTGAGGAAGCGCCAAGGAAGATGAGGAGAGGAGGAGGAAAGAAGAAGAAGAAAGGACTGCTCACCGCCGCGAAATTAAAAGAATCCGAGACGAAAGCGGTGAGGTGAAAGGGAAGGGGAAAGGGAAGACGATTGAGGAGTCTGCTCCAGCCAAAGTTCTAAGTCCTAAGCTCACAATTTCGAGAAAAGGAAGAGGGAGCCTGATTACTCTAACCCGCTGAAGAACAGATCAACAGGATCATGAGGGAGCAGGCTTTCTATGGAGAAAGAGAAAGGAAAAAGCTGAAGAAGAAGAAGAGCAAGGGACTGGAGATGAGGTGGAGCAGAGATGTAAGGAAATGGGAGATGAAGGAGGCAGATGAAGCTGATTTTAGGCCCTATCACAGACACTCAATCCGCCGAAGGTCGTTCTTGGCAAACTTTTCAAGGAATACAAAGAAAAGAATTTGGACGCGAGATGGATGTATCATTGGTACATCCCGAAGGGGTCTGATTCAACAGAGCCGGATGAGGACCTAAAGTGGCATGAGTGGATAGAGAAGGAGGAAAAGATCTATATCGAGGCTGCTGGTGGAAGCAGATAAGTTTTTCAATACGAGATCTTTGTGCTCCGGCTTATGAGAAGGAAGACCCAAGACCAATCCAGACGGCTCAATTGACATGAACTGGATCAAAGGCATCATAGCCAAAGCCAAGGTTGAGTCCGGGTTGAAAGACGAAGAGGAGCTTAAGAAGGCGAGGAAGAGAGTCTTTACCGTTGGCTATTCTGAAGCCAATCGGTGGGGAATCGATAAAGGATCATTTCTCTTTTCCTTATCTTTTTATTTTTGATCATTGTAAATCTGTAAATATGTGAATGAATATATCTTAACGTTTGTGATTTACTTGTCTTATTTTCTTAAAGTTTTTTTGCTTTAAGAAAAAACTTAAAATTTTTCCTAAGTACAAGTCTTGAAAAATTTATCTTTTCGCACTTAAAGTTCTCAAATTTTTCTAAGTCTAAAATGGTTTTAAAAATCTAAGACTTAAAAGTTTTTTTAAGTTTAAAATTTTTTAAGTACTTTGTGGTAATTGAATCGATTAAAAGTGTAAATGTGTCTTTGATATATCTATTGGTTAAATCTTGATTAACTCTAAAACTAACTTCAAATGTGAGTGTGTCTCTTTCTTGTAGGTTTTAACTTCATCAAAAAGGGGGAAATTGTTAGACCAAGTAGAGTTTTGATGAGTTAAAAGATCAATCTAGTTAAGCGGACAACGTCGATGAGCGCTCAGTCAAAGTTCGGGTACTAAGGTGATCAGACGGGTCTAGAGCTGATTAGGTGATCCGGAGATCTAAAGTTACAAGTCATCCGAAGACAAGCTCAAATATAGTCATCTGCAGGAGACGATCATGAAGAGCTCAGACGAGGTCAAGACAAGCCGAGTAGAATAAGAAAGGCAAGTCTTCACCAAGTCACTGCAGACGATTAGGAAAAATCAGTGAGGTCAAGAGCGATTTTCAAGATTAAGTTTGTTGAGTAGTTTCCATTGTTAGAACTGACTAACAAACTAACCTGTCTTTTCAGACTTATAAATAGGTCTAGGTTTTATTTTTCAATACACTCATGCCAATCGATTTTTCACACCATTCACTATTCAATTCACAAAGAATTTTCAAAAGAGTTTTCTAAGTGTTTGTAGAACACTTCACTTCATATCTTAAAAACACATCTCATTCTTAGATTTAGATTTTAGAAGTTTAGTTAGTATTCTTGAAGAATTGAAGATCAAGTTGTAAGTTGTAAAGATTGTAAGTAAGTAAGCGGCTAGTGGAGACCCTTCTTCAAGTTTGGAGAAGGAGAGTGGATGTAGGATTGTTATAATCCGAACCACTATAAAAAATGATGTTCTTTACTGCTTTCTTTTAATTTTTGTTCAAGTTACAATTTGTTATTCAAGATTAAATTTCAGAATCTTAGCTAAAATCTGAATATCGGCATTGCTTTTGATCCGGTTAAAAGTTGAGTTTAAAATTGTTGTCATTGTGCTTAATCGATACTTTGAATTGTTTTTGAAAAGATTTAAAGAATCTACAAAATCTATTCAAACCCCCTTCTAGATTTTGTTCTAGAATGCTATCTCAAGTTTTTAATCACTCAACATTCGGGGACCAACACTTTATTTGGTTATGTTATGGTTTATACATTCATTTGTAAATGGTAATTTAAGTTTGCAGTCTTCCCGACTTCATATTATTATTAAAATAGATTAACGAAATATATAGTGTATGCCCTCAATTATTTTCGAAAAAAGGGTTAAAAATTGTTCCTTATGCAGTAATTTGTTAAAAATTGGTAATATTTTTCCTTAAGATATCGTGGTATCCCTGATTCGAGATGATAATTTAATCTACTAATGGTTTTTAATGTTATTTCATATATCATATTTTATTGATAAAAAGTTTGAATTTTTCTATTTTTTACACGAATGAGAAAGTTATTATTTTTAATTTTCTCCTCCAACTACAATACGGTGTATGTTCGTAGAAGTATTATGTTATTAAATTAATCTTCGCTGCTCAATTACATTTTTATATGCATCGGAAAACAAAAAATTTAATACATTGAACAAGAAAAAGGAAACCAAAAACCCATATAATATCTATAAACATCTCAAAGTAGGATATTTGCATTAATCGAGATTGACCTAAATAATGTCTGCAAATGTCATGTCATGATTAATACAAAACTTATCTTAGCAATTGAATACCGTAGTGCCATATCTTGTACTCACAAGTTAGATAATGCCACGTACTCCATCTCTAATCAACTACAGTAATAAAAATACCATCTGAAAATTTAACATTTATCATCCATTCAACACTACAAAAAGAAGTTGCATTATATAACTATTTTGTCGGTTATTCAATTAATTTCATTTTTATATCTAAACAAAGCTAATTTCACATTATGCATTTAATAATCGGGTAATATAATATTGTAGACTTTTTGAATAAAATTAGTAAAAATCTGATATGTTAATACATATATCAATTATCCAAAAACAAATTAAATCCAAAGCAAGGTCATAAAAAAATATATATACATTACACAAATCGAAGACAAGTTCATCAAATAATAACATGTATACGTATATATTTTATGCAATCTTTATCTATATTCTCCGTAATTTTTAATTGAGCATTAATTGCAAAGTGACATTGCAGCGTACCCAATGTATTCACATCAATATAAGTTAATCTTCCATGCGAATAACTTCTTATATGTTTAAAAAATATATCTATATATATATATAGATAATTATTGAACAACAAATATTTAATAATAACAAAAAAATAAGAAAGTAGTCGGATGTTGACAAAACAATATTTGGGGTGCAACCGAATTGAAACGAATATCAAAATTTTGTATTCAAATTTAATTACTAATCAAATCAAACAGGATGTTTTTATTCAAATACGAATCACAAAATTTCGAATGCGAACATCATAAAATCGAATCGAATACCAATCTCCCTGTCTTAACTATGCAAGTACAAATATAATTTGTTCATATATTATAAACAAAGGTGGAGCAATTTATTATTAATAAATATATTAAATCTTTTTAATTATTAGTATTAGTTAATGTAGTATATTCTAAAATTCCTATACATATTTAGTAATTCTACGAATATTGAATCAAATATTGAAATTGTGTATTGGTATTTGATTACTAATCAAACATAAACAAATATTTTTTCCCAAATTTGAAATCATCAAATTTCGAATACGAATATCAAAATATCAAATGGAATACCAAATCAAATCAAAATATTTGATCCGACTGCAAACCCGTACTACATTAATAGCAAACCTAACTACATTAAAACACTTTAAAACAAAATATATATATATATATATATATATATATATATATATATATATATTATGAACTACATATGATGAATCAATAAAAGAGAACAACAAATTACGCAACACAATATGATTAATAAATATTCAACATAGATGGGGAAAAATAATATGCATTTTTATGTTTACGTGTACATTGAAATAATTTGCTTGGATCAGTAAAATATAGCTTCCTTTTCCAATGAATTTATATACAATAGTCCAATTTATCGAATGATGTGACACAGTTTAGCATTTAATATACACGCGGTGAATCATTACCACGACAAGAAAACCTGTTGCATGGCCGTAATAATTAAAAATTCCATTTATATATATAACCGAGTAATTACAAATGGGACCGAAGTTTGAATTAAATGCATATACGACATGATAAATAATGTACGCAACAACTAAAAGAAAACTGAATAAAAGAGGAATTAACTATTATAATTTAATGCATAAAAAACAATAATAAAAACATGGTTTCACAAAAAAGGAAAAATTCAATTAATAGTAACTTTAATTTCTTAAATATAAAAATAAAATGAATACACGCTACTACTTCCGAAATACAACAAAAATCATATAATGTTTTAATAAGATACTATATTTTTTAGCACTAAAAAGAAAAAAAAACATGTCTTTGATTAAATATTAATAATATTATAAAATACACATAATCGAGGTTTCCAACGCGTGTGACGTAACGCACTCAATGCATTCACCATACGAAAAAATAGATGCAACAAATTTTGATTAGTATAAAGTAATTAACTACCCACAAAGGAAGAAAAATTGAATACTTAGTCTAGTTACCGTTAGTAATAAAATTTCAACAAACATAAAATAATATATCCACAACAAATAAAATGGCAAAAATGGACCGTTAATATATAACCGTTGTAAACAAAACGCACATATATATATTGGGCCAAAACAACCTACACAAGGCAATATTGCCAATTGACAAAAAAATAAAGTTAAACCCCATCATGTCTTCATCAAACAACTACTCATCCACACAAAATTATCCCCAATACATAAAATCATTTTATAAGAAATGCGGTGCGGTATGTTGGATACGACTAAGTGAAATAACAAACAACCCAGCCGATTGTACTATCACTTTGTCCAGATCATGGTTGGTCCCATTGGTGCATGCCGGTCAACTATCGGAGACGAAAGAATGATGAGGAGGACATCACAAGTCCATTAGCATCAAGCAATACAAGGAGAGTAAGAGACGGAGAAGACAGTAACAAAACGCTACGATATAACACTACAAACATTGGTTATAGGAAATATCCTAACATGTGTGATTATGATTGTATGTATAGGCGTATTTATGTCATTCAACTCTTGAAAAATATATGTTATTTCTTGACAGGTCACCAATATGGAAAACAAACTTCAGTTTTTATATCCTATTCGTCTAAAAATAAAGTACATTTAATAAACCTTGTTTGTGTTAACAAACAAACAAAATCGATAAAAGATATGTATACAATATAACAAGTATGAAATCACCAACAAATAATACAAAAAAAAAAAAAAAAAAAAAAAAAAAAGAGGAATGCAATGCATTTATGTGCAATTGTATCACTGACTTTTGATGAAATTTTCATTCTTAGGGAAGCAAATATTTGTTCTAGTTATTAATTAAAAAGGACCCAACAAAATACATAACTAGTACATCCTTATAGTAACAAAGCAACTTCAACAATTCTTACATTAACAATGCTCACCAAAGGACTTATTCCTACTATTCTTGGACGACCGTGTCTTCGTTTCAATTGTGGTGGAAGAATCTTATCATAGATGCACGCATTAAAATTGAATTTTTCAAGATGCAGGGAATGGGATGAATTTCAGACATGTATGATTGACGATATGTATCCACAAAGAAGTACCTATCAACATACTCACCAATGTCTACGCCAATATATTGTATAACACTAATAGCATGATAGCAGGGGAAACCATTGATGCGCCATCGCGAGCACGTGCAAGTCTTATCATCAAGACGAATAGAAACAGATGGAAAGGATTCAACTTCGAATTCAACATCACTAAATTGCTTTATGTTCAATGACCTACACAAATCGCCACCGTATAACCATTGGTCATCCTTAGCAGGACACAAAATTGAACTCCATGAGTTGCTTTCGGTTCTACGTTTGAAATGCGAAGGCTTATCTACGAAATTAAAAAAATAAACAAAAACAAAACAAACGAATCATTTGAATTCACATATTATTACAGTAATTCAGGATTGTAAATAACATATTACAAAAAAAGGAGCACAATGAAAAATAGAAAAAAATCATACATCGCACAAGGGTAAAATAATTAAATAACCTGTACGAATATAATCAATCATGTGTGTAATGGGAAGACCTCTACCATTCTTGATCCAATTATTGAATGATTCAGCGGCATTAGAAGTCATCTCATCATAACGTTTAATCCTGTGCGAAAATGCAATAGCCCATTTTTCAAAGGGCAACTCGATAGCCATTCATCAGCCCTCGGTACCACCGAACTCCTGAATATAGCCAACTTATCTTCAAAAATGTGAACATTAGGTGCATATGCACAGTCCCCGAAAAGGTCCACAATTTTAATGCGCTTGGTATTCGACGAAAACCCGCAAACCGTCCCTTCAAGTTCAACATTAAGTGGAAAAAGCAAAAAAAGTGAGCAGACATCTCATAAACAATAAGAAATGCAGCCATAAGTCCACAATTCCTATCGGAAAAAAAGATTATTTGTTCATCATGTCGACGGTGGCCACGAATGTTGGATAAAAATCACACCCAATTGTCGGTATTCTTAGCATTGCAACTGAAACAAACCTACATGTATTCAACCTCAATGTATAATTATCCAACTTATACCAAACCAAAACACAAGCAAAAACAAAAATGAACGAATATAAATGTACCAAAAATGCAAAACAAAAACAACTCCATTCGAATCATTACCATCCTTTGCAGTTGCTATTAGAAGAGTGCCCTTAACTCTACCAACCATGAATGTACCATCTATAAATAGTATCGGACGACAGTATCTAAAGCCATCAAGGCAAGCTTTAAATGCAAAAACACGCTCAAAGTGTCCGGTATCCTTATTGACCTCAATCTCAAAAACACTGTCTACAAGAACAGAAAGACAAATACCAACACAAACAGAGTATGTGTTGGTCCAACTTAGTTGAGTAGATCGGATAAAAACTTGAACTAACCTTCTAGGAAAAATCTAGAAGGGGGTTGAATAGATTTTTTCGATTTTATAAATCTTTCAAGATTTATTCAAAACACCCAAGTAGCACAATGGAATTCAATTTTAAACTCAACTTTATTTAGATCAAAAGCACACTCGATATTTAGTTCCAACTTCAATTCTCGAAATTAACCTTTGATTGATAAACCGAAAATTGAAAGAAACAAATAAGTAAAGTAAAGAAATAAAGAACACTACGATTTATAGTGGTTCGGATTATGAATAATCCTACATCCACTCTCCTTCTCCAACTTGAAGAAGGGACTTAGCATACCACTTACTTACTTTCAATCCAACTTACAATTTCTGACTTACAAATACCTTCAGATCTTCAAAACTCCTAAATTCTTCTACGGAATCTAACTATTACGGTGAGTAGTGAACTTTGAAGATTACAAGTAAAGTGTTCTATAAACACTTAGAATTCTTTTGAAAAACTCTTTTGAAAACTTGTGAATTGATTGTGAAAATAGAAATCAATAGTGAGTAATGTGCAATTCGTGATGTGTAGAAGTAGTCTTTTAAAAAATGAAAATCTAGACTGTTTATAAGTCTGAAAGACAGTTAGTTTGTTAGTCGAGTTCTAACAAACTAAAAGCTGCTCAACAAACTTAATTCTTGAAAATCGCTCTAATCCTCGGCTGATTTTATTCTACTCGTCTGCCGGTGACTTGGTGAAGACTCGTCTTTCTTATTCTACTCAGCTTGTCTTGACCTCGTCGAGCTCTTCATAATTGTCTCCCTGCAGATGACTAGATTTGAGCTTGTCTCCGGATGACTTGTAACTTTCCAGTCTTGGTGACTTGCTCACCAATGACCTAGTCGATCACCTTAGTACTAGGACTTGGTCTCACTGTTCTTGAGGGTCATCGATCATCTAAATTACTTCTTTTAACTCATCAAAACTTTCTTGATCTAACGGTATGAATACAATTATTAGATAATAAAAAACATGAATCACCCATCAAAGAAATGAATATAGTATACGAACAAAAATGCAGAAAACATCTAATAAATATACGATATTTGAATTACGTGTCTTGCCACGACAAGCTGAATACGAAATATATAACAACACGATAAAAAATGTAAGAAACCTGGATTCGTACGTTGAACCACATCACAGTACCACCGTAATCGATCATATGATTACGCATATGATCCATATAACTTATCTCTAGCATGTTCTATCAGACGCCGGGCTTTGTAATATGGAATACGGATGCCATAATGAATACGCATATGTTCAACAATATCCTTACCACGAATTTTATTATTTCCTTTAACTTCCTCCTCAACTAAATTAGCAATAATCCTAGGACAACCTTCTATTCTTGGTAGAAGAAAACCTATTATTACATTTATGATTAAGGTCCAACTTATATATCTAAAAAAATCGAGATACAACCATTCTCTGGCCTTTACAAACCACTAGCACCCACATCCGATTTTGTTGGTCCCGATTAGTTGAGTTGATCATGAAACTTTGAGTTAACCTTCTAGGACAAAAAATCTAGAAGGGGGTTGAATAGATTTTGTAGATTTTTCAAACCTTTCAAAACTAATTCAAAGTACCAGATGTACACAACGGAAATTCAAGATTAGACTCAACTTTGATAAGATCAAAAGCAAACCGATATCGATTTTAACTTTGATTCTAAAATTAATCTTTGAACAATAAATTGTTAATTGAGCAGATAAGTAAATAAAAGCAGTAAAGAACACAAGATTTTATAGTGGTTCGGATTATAAAAATCCTACATCCACTCTCCTTCTCCAACTTGAAGAAGGGACCACTTACTACTTTCTTACTTCACGACTTACGACACAACTTTCAACTTTCTTCAAATCTTGAGAATACTCCTAACTCCTTCTTATGAATCTAAGACTTACAGTGAATAATGGATTTTAAAGATTACAGGAGAAGTGTTCTATAAAGACTTAGAAACTTTTGAAAACTCTTTTGAAAGCACTTTGTGAAATGAGATTGAAATCTAAATAGTGAATGGTGTGAAAAATCAAATTTGCATAAGTGTGTTGAAAAATAAAACTAGATCTATTTATAAGTCTCGAAAAGACAGCTTAGTTTGTTAGTCGGTTCTAACAAATCGAAACCGCTTTAACAAACTTAATCTTGAAAATCGCTCTTGACCTTAGCTGATTCCTTCTACTGCCGCAAATCGACTTGGTGAAGACTTACCTTTCTTATTCTACTCGGCTTGTCTTGATCTCGTCTCGAGCTCTTTCTAATTGTCTCCTGCAGATGACTAGATTTGAGCTTGTCTCCAGACGACTAGCAGCTTTCCCGATCTCCAGTGACTTAACCGGTCCTTGACCTAGGTGATCACCTTAGTATGAGCAATTGATCTCGGCTTTTCTTCATAGTTGTCCGCTCATCCGGATTGACCTTTTAACTCATCAAAACTTTACTTGATCTAACAATTTCCCCTTTTTGATGAAGTTAAAACCTACAAGAAAGAAAAAATACTCACAAACTGAAGTTAGTTTAGAGTTAATCAAGATTTAACAAATAGGTATATCGTAACACATTTTCACTTTAATCAGATTCAAAATCATAAAACACAAAACAAAAATTTTTTTAACCTTTTAGACTCTTTATTTTTTATTTAAAAACTTTTAAGTCTCAGAATTTAAATTTTAGACTTAGAAAAATTTGAAAATTTTTAAGTCTAAGATGATAAATTTCTCATATACTTTATACTTAGAAAAATTTTAAGTTTTCTAAAAACTTTTAAGAAAATAAGACAAGTAAAACTCATAAGTCAAACATATGTTTATTCACATAAGATTTACAAGATACAAAAGGATCAAAAATAACAAGATAAGGAAAAGAAGATGATCCTATGATCGACTCCCTACCGATTAGCTTCAGGAATGGCCAAGCGGTGAAGACCCTCTTCCTTAGCTTTTGAGCTCTTCTTCATCTTTCAACCCAGATTCCACTTCACTTTGGCAATGATGCCTTTAATCCAGTTCATGTCTATTGAGCCATCCGGGTTGGTCTTGGGTCTGCCTGCCTCATAGGCCGGGCACAAAGATCGGCATTGAAGAATTTATCGGTTTCGACCAGCAACCTTTGGTAAAGATCTATGTCTTCCTTTTCGATCCACTCGTGCCACCTCGTGTCCTCGTCTTGAGCCGCTGAATCAGACCCCTTCAGAATGTACCAGTGATACATCCATCCGGCATCCAGATTCTTCTCCTTGTACTCTTTGAAGAGTTTGCCGACGACCTTTGGCGGGTTGAGTGTCCGATGGTAAGGCCTAAAGTCTGCTTCTGCCTACCCCTTTCATCTCCCACTTCCTCACATCCTTGCTCCACCTCATCTCAAGCCCTTTATTCTTCTTTTTCAGCTTCTTCCTTTCCCTTTCACCATAGAATGTCTCGCTCCCTCATGATCCCGCTGATTTGTTCCTCAGGCATTCGAGTAGTCGAGCTCCATCTTTCTTTTCGCACAAGGTGGGCTTGGGACTGAGTACTTTTGCCGGAGCAGACTCTTCGCTCTTCCTCCTCGCCTCATCCTCCTTCAAAGCTTCCTCCGGTTGGCTGACCCTCACCAAGTGCAACATTTCATCGGATTTTATATGAGATTCCTCCTCGGCTACCTCCACCATTGGCCGGGCTTTTGTGTCAACCTCTTTCCTCGTCTCATTCACAACAATTGTGAGGGCCGCTCTCTTTCTTTCACCTCCTCTTCCCCTTTTTTACTTCATCGGCTAAGGTAGTCACCTTAGTCTCCAGATCTTTGCATTTCACCCCGAAGTCCGACTTGTCCAAAGCTAATGAATCCACCACTATAGCATTGTAGTCTCTGTCACTTGATTTTTAGCCCTTGTACTTCCTCCTCCATGGCTTTCACCTTCTCGGCAAGGACAGAGTTAGTAATAGAAGTAATCTTTTGAGTTAGATTTACCTCTACTTCCCTCATGTTAGAGATCATTGCCTCGGTGTTGCCTTCACCATCTTCTTCGTTCTCTTTTGCAGCTTTTTCTCAAAAGCCTGTTTCATCTTCTTCTCCATTTGAGCTATTATTGAAGTGATGGCTGAGGTGGGGCTCAATTTATGTCCTCATCCTCGTAAGAGGATTCGGATGAGGAAGAAGTGGGAGTATGGGGTTCGAAATTTGGGGGAGGGACAGGTGAGCTCATCTGGATATCCTCCAAGAAGGAATAGGAAGTGATGTCTATCTCTCTACGGTGGAGGTGTGGTTTGAGTTGGAGAAGGGAAAGTTTGAGTTTTAGGTGGGGATAGGGTGGATGAAGTAGGTTGTTCAATTTGTGGGGTGATGGTGGGTGTGGGGGTGGTTTCAAGTTGGGTGGAGGTGGGGACGATTTCAGATGAGGTTAAGATGGTTTCAGGTTGGATTTGGACTATTTGGGGCAACTATGGCTGTTGTAGAGGCTCGGAGGTGCCATGGGCACACCTCTTCATTGCAGTGGAGATTGTGTAAGAGAGAGAGATGAATTGGTACCTTCCTCCCGAATGGGAGAGAGTGCAGCTTCCTTGGCTGGAGAAGAAGGAATGTCCAGCTTTGCAACCTCGGTTGCAATCTCCAACACTGGAACCTCTTCGTGGAAGTAAGGTAGAGGCTTCCCGTCCGACGACCTGAGCTGCCCGAGGATTCGGATGTCCTGGAGGACCTCCTACGAAGAATGAATTGGTTGTCTTCTACCGAGTCCTCGATCACCGTTGGCTGGCAGTAGCCTTGCATGGCTCGGCGAGATGGTATCTTCTCCGAGGCTTTGACAAGCCTCCTTCTTGACCTCCTCCTCCTTGGGGACCTCACCGAAGTTGCTGCCTCCTCACCGTCACTTCCACAACAGTGGATCCTCGGCTGGTTGAGCTTCCGTTGCTGGCTCGGCAACCTCAAATGCTGGAAGTTGGGGTTCAACAGACTTGCCTCCGAGCCATCGCAGTGCTTGTTGCTCTCTTTGCCTCCTAGCATCATCGACTCATCATCCGAGTCGGGCATACCACCAATCCTTTCATTCTTCGTTAATAAGCATTTCGCTTAGAATACTTTTCAATTATTCCCTTGTCTCGAACCTCTTGTTCAGACCCTCCATCAACACCGTGATCTTGTTAAACAAGCTCACGGTTGAGGAAACTATCCAGTCTCCTCGATCTGGATTATACAAAGAACCTCAACTTCTCCTCCTTCAGTCTCCTAAATAACAAATCTACCCAATCTACTCGCACTCCATAAAAAATGGCCCTCATACAAAGACAAACGTGACTTTGTCACTCCATCATGAGAGCTTTGATCTCTTAGAATCGACTTGGTCACGATTGTCATGAGCAGCCTATACTTCCTCCTTAGCATATGCTTCTTCAAATCTCTCCTCACCCTTCGTAGGTAATCCTTGCAAACAAGTCAAACGACTCCTCCCATTCATCCTCCTTATACGTCGAGGATTCACCCCTTCCATTGAGGTATCTAGAATCCGTGCAACATTCTCCTTTGAGTACTCCAGTTGAGTACCTTCAACATTGGTTTTGAAACCATTCTCTCAGTAAATTCACTTCTAGCAAGGAACTCTGCTCCAATGAAATCAGCAGCTTTGTTAAATGCTGATTTGAGTGAACAAAAACCTCGCAATCTTGAAGCTTCCAATAATCCTAAGATTTCTCTGGATTCTAGGTTATCATTGTGTCATAGTCTACAAACATCTCAGCTTTGAGTTTGTTTTTTACAAGATTCGAAATCATTTTGAAATCCGATTTGGCGGAGGTTATATAAGTAGGGGTTTTGGTGCTTGAGAAGAAGAAGAAGCCATTGAAAGATTTTTGAAAGAATGAAAAATTTTCGGTAAAATTGATCGAGTTGAAATGTGAAAGTAAAATTTTAAAACGATGAGGGTAAGTGTTTAAACGAAGGGGAGAGAGAGGGAAAGTTGGGAAGATGATACATGGCACAATCTCGTAGTTTTAATTTTAAACCATTGATTTAAAAAGCGCGTGTAAAACATCGACGGTTTAGCGAGAAAATCGCTTTGAATTCAGGCGTGTGGCCTCTACGTGTCTTGAATTGCGTAAAAGTAACCGTTTAACCTACTGGATTAGATGGTTAATAGACTTGCTTTATCGAAGTAATTAGTATACCCGACGTAAGCAATGAGATGTCTTTCTTTACAAATAGGTTTTCTATTTCAGACTAGATTAATACCAAACTTGGTCAAAATGACCTTGTCTTGTATTTTCGGAAAAAAAAATCTCCTAGTCGATTTTGAAAAACACATTTTTAAAACAATATTTGACACAAGTATTTTGAGTATAGTCACAAGTACGGATTATTTTGAAATAGACAGACTTATGAAAGATATTTGAAAACAAAAGTTTTGAGGAAAAACAAAGTTGAGGGTTTTCTGATTGAAGAGATTTAGAGATAAAGTTGCTACACTGTTCCTGCAAGTAAACTCATCAAAACTATTAGTAGGCTGAGGTAGATCGGATAGGGTGCGAGATAGTCATGCATTTTCAAGAAATCAGTGACTATTGTGCCCTAATCGATTTACCGAATGTCGAATAAGTAATCATCATGTCGGATAAGGTCAATATGATTAATCCTTGATTCTTGATTCCTAAAAGGAAATCAATGATACCAGCTACCTGATTGTCCTTTGACTCATATCTAGTCGATAATTCTTTCTAGACATTAATTTAAAGAAGAGAAATAACCAGAAATAAGGAATACTTTTATCAAATGCAAGCAATTTAAAAATCAGGATAGAGATGCATCAAGTAATCCTAATTCTAAGCATAATTCTTTAAACCTAGACTCAGCTAATGGTTTTGTAAGAATGTCTGCTCTTTGTGATTCAGGTGGCTATCTTCTCAATTCTAATGTCATTTTTCTCCACATGATCTCTAATGAAATGATGCCTAATATCTATATGCTTACATCTAGAATGCGTAACGAGGATTGTAAGTCATTGCTATTGCACTATAACTATCACAAGTAAATAGAAACAAGCTGATGTTTGAATATTATAGTCTCTAAGCTATTGACTAATCCAGAGGAGTTGAGAGCAACAACTTCCGGTGCCATGTATTCACTTCGATTGTGGAGGTGGCAACAGATTTCGTTTCTTAGATAACCAAGAAATTAATTTGTTGCCTAAGAATTGTGAGTTCCTGAAGTGGATTTCCTATCAATCTTACATCCTCCAAAGTTTGAATCGAATAACTGTCATTTCAAAGTTGTCATCGGTAGGTACCATAACCCTACTTGCAAGGTTCCTTTGAGATATTTAAGGATTTTCTTAGCCGTCTCCGGATGAGTTTTCTTGGGATTAGACTGAATCTTGCACATATCCCAACCGCAAAGGCTATGTCCGGCCTACTTGCGGTGAGATAGAGAAGAGATTCAATCAGTCCACGATACTCCGTTGCATCTGTGGGTATCCCCGCTCATACGAATCCATAGAGAAGTTAGTTGCCATAGGTATTTTAACTTCTCTACTAGTAGTCAATCCCAAATTTCTCAATCAGATCCTTAGCATATTTAGACTGATGTATAAAAATACCCTTACTCATTTGTTTAATCATAAGCCTAGAAAATATGTTAATTCACCCATCATTGACATTTCAAACCTGTTTTTCATGAGAATACTAAATTCTTCACATAATTTCGATTAGGTGAACCAAAGATTATGTCATCTACATAAATTTGAACTAACAAGATGTTATCATCTACTTCCTTCCTAAACAAAGTCCTATCAATCTTACCTTTTGAAAAACCATTTGATGTCAAGAAATCGATAAGGTATCATACCAAGCTCGGGAGCTTGTTTCAATCCACATAGAGCTTTGTTGAGTTTATAGACCTTGTTATTGATCTTAAACCCGGGAGGCTGCTCCACATAGACTTCCTCAAGCAATATACCATTAAGGAAAGCAGACTTAACATCCATTTGAAAGACTTTGAAAGATTTATATGCAGCAAATGCCAAGAACTGACCTTATTGCCTCTAATCTGAAGCTGGAGCATAGGTTTCATCATAGTCTATCCCCTCGGTTTGTGAGTAACCTTGAGCTACCAATCTTGCCTTATTACGAACAATAATGTTGTTCTCATCTGCTTTGTTTTTAAACACCCATTTGGTGCCTATAATCTTTCTATGTAAGGGTCTTTCCACTAATTCCCAAACATTTTGCCTTTCAAGTCGATGCGGTTCCTCCTGCATGGTTGTTATCCGGCTTGGATCAGATAGAGCTTCCTCAATAGACTTGGGTTCAAGAAGCGACACATAACGGTGAACAAACTTTCGTAGTCCGGCATCATTCGTGTAATACGCACACTACTAGATGGGTCTCCTATAATCGATCGGATGGATGATAGCTTCTCATCCTTTTGCCTATATGAGGAGAAGGATCATCATCTTGAGATTGATGGTAACTCCTCGACTCTACACGAGTGACGTTCCCTTCATCAGGTGACCCCGCTGATCGGTGATGTCAAGGGTGTCTGTTTAGATGGAGTCTCGATCGAAGTTGTCTTCGATTATCGATGGGGATTCTTCTTCATCGATTACGAATCAAGACTAGGTAGATAGACGGTTCTATGTTTAGTCTTGGTCGATTCAATTTTATCTAGACTTTCGAAATTTGATTCACTTTATACGAGAAGGAATATAACTCATCAAAAACAACATGAGGGGTTTCCTCCACACAAAGAGTTGTCTTGTTAAAAACTCTAAATGCCTTGGAAGTGTTGGAATATCCCAAGAATATTCCATCACCTGCCTTAGCATCAAAAGTTCTTAACTTAGATTTCCCATTATTATGGATAAAACACTTACAACCAAAAGCTCAAATATGAGATTCTTGGAATCTTACCCTTCCAAATCTCATATGGAGTCTTACCCTTGTCTTTAACAACCAAGCACACATTACGTATATAACAAGGTGTGTTGATGGCTTGACCAGAGAACTGTGAGGGGTTTCATACTCAGCTAACATGCTCCTGTTTGCTTTCTTCAAAGTTCTATTCCTTCTTTCAACCACTCCATTTTGTTGAGGAGTTCTTGCTGAAGATGTCTCATGAATAATTCCACACTCATTGAAAAAGTTAGATAAACAAGAATTCAAAAATTTTGTACCTTTATCACTTCTTATTTTAATAATATTAACACCCTTTTCATTACGAATATGTACGGTGATCGGGGATCTTGTTTATAGTCTCATTTTTCTTGAAAGTGTATCCTGAAAAGTCATCTACTACAACAAGAGTATATTTCCTTCCACCGAAATCGAGAGGAGAAACAGTCCAAAGCAGATCCGGATGAAGTAGTTGTAAAACTCTTTCGGATGAAGAGGTGTTAATACTCTTAAATGAGTGTCTATGTTGTTTACCTTTTTTACAAGCATCACATTTAAGATCGGTAGATAAAAATTTCTCGGGTAATCCCTTGACAAGGTTCTTTTTAGCCGACTTACTAAGGGTCTTGAAATTCGAGATGACTAAGCCTCTTGTGCCATAGCCAGTGATATCCTCTCCACCCTTAGCTATCGAGACAAGTATCTATAGGACAACTATTAAAGTTGGCCACATAGACATTACCATGTCTCAAGCCGATTAAAAATATCTTATCGATGAATTGTCTAAGATGTCACATTTATCAAAGCAATTCATGACAGAATGGAGGAGGTTCTTGAGGAAGGATCTATCAAGTTTTATCATGGTGGCACAAGTGATGGTACTACAAAGAATTTGAAACAAGAGTGAGGCAAGAAAAGAAAAGCTCGGAACTTACTAGTGATGAAAGGAAGATTCATAATTTGGATCAAGTTGCAAGAACTGAAATTATTGAAATATTGAGCAAGGATTGGATAGAAAAGGTCAAAAGATGCAAGGCGCGAAGGAAATGTGGGAGACTCTGGTGGAATCTGTGAAGGATACGAATAGGTTAAAGAAAACAAGTTGCGATCTGTTCTACACGCTTTTAACACTTTTAAGATGAAAGAAGGAGAGTCTGTTGATCAATTGGAAGTTAGAGGTGACCAATCTACCAAACAAGGCTTCGATTTGGGAAAAACGTACAGAGAAAAAGAAATCAACAATAAAGTGTTGAGGTCATTGAGCAAAAGATGGAGAGAGAAAGCTAACATTAGAAGGTTACTCAAAATCTATCCTCAATTTCTCACCACACTTTGTTTTCTCATCTGAAGGCGTTAGAATATGACATTCAAATTGAAGATGAAGAAGATGAAGCGAGAATCTTCAACATCTGGAAAGATGTAGCTTTTGTTCATCAAGATGAATCAAAAGATCTCTAAAGCATACTGATTTGTCCGTAAAAGAAGAAATGGCTCTGCTTTGTTAAAAAGGTATGAAAGATTGAAGATGAAGTACAAAAGAAACAAGAGAGACGAGGTTAGGTCGGAAGGAACTATAGATCGGACAAGGATGAAAAGAGTTCGGGATAATGATAGAAAGAAGGATCGGTCAAGGAGTCATAAGTCACCTATCGAGACGAGGAGATAGTAGTCCAAAAGCAGACGAGAGGAGATATATGTTATACATGTAACAAGCCTGGTCACTACGATTATGATTGTCCTCAACTCACTCCCGGAGAGAGAGAAGAAAAGAGGAAGAAAAGAGATAGAAGGTATGCTTTGATCGGAGAGCTCTTCTAGCCGAGAAAAAGAAGTTCATAAGACATCTTCATCCTCATCCTCATCTGATTTTGGATCGGATGATGACATCTATCTGATGGCAAAAGAGGTACATTACTATTCCTCCTCGGATAATGATTGTGATACCTTATCGGCCAGTCCCGATCTTATTGGTAAACTTTTGAAAGACTTGGAAACAGCTCTATCCGCTTATAAACAGATAGAGGCTGAAAATTTTAATTTAAAGAATCAAATTCTTGATCTAACTAAGATCAATCAAACTAAGGAAAGTGAGAAACCCGGTGTACATTCAAGGGGAATGTCGGATCGAGTTGATCACTAGTACCTTGTCCGATAAGACAGAAAAGTTAGAACAAGAATTGAGTTCTTTAAAAATAAAATTTTCAAATATCTATTCTGAGAATGAGAATTATAAGAAAACTAACAGAATTAAATCTCAAGTTAGGACTTCGAATAACTCTCAAACCACAATAGATAAAATTTTCAATTCTTCACAAAAGTCTAGTGATAAAAGCTGGATTAGGTTTTGATAGGAGTAAGAAAAATGATCCAATAAAACCTAGAGTCTTTGTCAAAGCAACTAAACCAAAGTTAGAAACTAGATTTAGTCCTTGGAAACCTAAGGAATTAATTACCTCATCTGGTAATTACGAAAGAAGGAGCAGGCGAGGAAAGAAACTCCAAAGGTTAAACTCAAGACTAAATCAAAGTCTTATCCTAGGTATAATGGTTTTGTGGAAGAAGCAAAACATATCCATTCTTACCAAGATTCAAGACAATTTCAAAAGATCGGTTAAATAAGATTGATCTTGAAAGTCTTATCTTAGTAGATAGATATGGACGTAAGCTTCAATCTATGGTTTTAAGGAACATTGATATCTTTGTCTGGATTCCTAAAAATCAACTTAACATGAAAGGACCCAAAGTACAAAGGGTACCTAAGCAATAAACTTGTGATTGCAGGAAGATAAGAAGATAGTTGATAGAGGAGACATTCTTGAGGTCATACGGTACATTGTGATGCATTGTTCCAAGCACATGACCTATGAAAGACGACTTCTCTCTAACTATCAAACCATTGATGGACCAAGAGTAATGTTTGGAGATAACAACTATGGGCTTACTAAAGGTGTAGGAACACTAATGATTGGAGATGTTCAAGTTCATGAAGTTTACTACGTGGAAGGATTGAAGCACAATCTACTATCTGTTTCACAATTTTGTGATAAAGGGTTTTGTGTCAAATTTACTCATAATGCATGCTATGTTCTAGATGGTATCAATGAAAATATTCTATTGGCTGGAGTAAGACAAGGTAACATTTATGTTGCAAATTTCAAAAGTTGTCCTAAAGATACTTGTCTTGTTGCTAAGAGTTAAGATGATTTAAGTTGGGTGTGGCACAAACGACTTAGTCACTTAAACTTCAAAACTCTTAACAAAATAGCAAGGAAATCTTTAGTTAAAGGACTTCTGATAAAATATTTTCAAAGAACCATGTGTGTGATGCTTGTCAAAAAGGAAAACAGACCAAAGCTTCTTTTAAAACAATAAGTAATCCTTCTTGAGAAAAGAATTCGAACTTCTTCACATGGATCTTTTTGGTCCATAACTCCTCTCAGTTTTAGTGGAAGAACATATACCTTAGTAATTGTTGATGATTTTCAATATTTACTTGGGTTATTTTCTTGTACAAAAAGAATGAGACTATGACTAAGATTCCAGAATTTCTTAAAAAGATTCAAAATGAAAAAGGATTAAATATTGTTAAGATTAGAAGTGATAAAGGCACTGAATTCATTAATAAATTTATCACTAACTACTGCATTGAGAATGGCATAGCTCAGGAAACATCTGCAGCAAGGACTCCACAGCAAAATGGAGTGGTTGAAAGGAGAAACAGAACCTTGAAAGAGGCGGCTAGATCTATGTTATCCGAGTATAACACTCCATGTATTTTGGGCGTAAGGCATTAATACAGCATGTTATGTTCAAAATAGAAGCTTGGTTGTTAAGGATAAGTGTAAAACTCCCTATGAAATTTGGAAGGGAAGATCTCCCAAAATTTCATACTTTCATATATTTGGTTGTAAATGTTTCATACATAACAATGGAAAATCTCAATTAAAAACTTTTGATGCCAAGATAGCAGAGTGGATATTCTTGGGATACTCATTTGTATCAAAGGCATATAGAGTTTTTAATAGGACAACCTTAATACGTAGAAGAAACACCTCATGTGATATTTGATGAATCTTCTTTTGAGTTTGATAAGACAGGAAACATCACAAAGATATCGCATAACTGGAGCAGATGACTATCAAAGAATCAACCATAAAATTCTACAATCAAGGATCGATTCAGATGAAGAGGAAGAATTGGACAAAAGAAAAGAACACGGAAATTTTTCCTCACCGGTGATTTGTCAACTAATCGCAACAACTAGCACATCCGATGTTCAAGGATAAGAAGGTAACACGTAATCATCCCAAATAAATAGTTCGAGACAAGACACCATCCACTATAAAAGATAAAGGTAAGAGAGTAATGTCATATCACCCGGTGAGCGAGATAATTGGAGATTTAGATTGGTGTCCAGACAAGGACTCAACTAAATCAAGATTGTATGTTTAGTTGCTATGTGTCATTACTTGAACCTAAATCAATTACGAAGCTCTAACTCGATTCCAACCGGATTAATACCATTCAAGAAGAACTAAATCAGTTTCAAAGACAAGATGTGTGGGAACTTGTTGAAAGGCCTCATCATCAAAAAGTCATTGGAACTAAATGGGTCTTTAAAAATAAAAGGGATGAAAATAATATTGTGGTTAGAAATAAAGCCAGGACTAGTTGCTCAAGGTTATTCACAATCGTAGGGTATTGATTATGATGAAACCTTTGCACCAAAGATGCTCGTCTGGAAGCCATAAGATTATTTTTAGCCTATCTGCTTTTAAAAGATTCATAGTTTTTCAAATGGATGTTAAGTCAGCAATTTTAAATGGAATCCTAGTGAGGAAGTTTATGTAGAGCAACCTCCTGGTTTTGTCAAAGGAGACAAGGTTTATAAACTAAGGAAAGCCCTATATGGACTTAAACAAGCACCAAGAGCTTGGTATGACACCTTGTCTGAATATTTAATTCAAAATGGTTTTGTTAAAGGTAAAATTGATAGAACTCTTTTTAGAAAAGAGTTTGGTTGTGATCTTTTGTTAGTTCAAATTTATGTTGATGATATAATATTTGGATCAACTAACATATCTTTGTGTGAAGATTTTAGTTCTCTTATGAAAAGCGATTTGAAATGTCCATGATGGGTGAGATGACTTATTTCCTTGGACTTCAAGTCAAACAGACAAAGAAGGGAATATTCATCAACCAAGCCAAATATACAAAGATCTTATTGATAAATTTGGAATAGGTACCACCGAGAAGCTAAGATACCTATGATGACAAATTTTTCAATGGACCAGAATGAGAAGGGAGAAGACACTCGATCAAACCGAGTATCGAGGTCTAATTGGTTCATTATTATATTTAGCGCTAGTAGACACGATATTTCTTTTGGTTGGAGTTCGTGCTCGATTTCAAGCTAATCCTAAGAAAAGTCATCTTGAAGCAAAGAAAGAAAATTCTCAAGTATTCGAAAGGAACTGTCGGTCCCGATTAGTTGAGTTGATTAAAACTTGAATTAACCTTCTAGAACAAAATCTAGAAGGGGGTTGAATAGATTTTGTAGATTTTTCAAATCTTCCAAAATCGATTCAAAGTATCAAAGGACACAATGGAAAAGAATGATTAATCTCAACTTCAACAAGATCAAAAGCAAGCGATATTATAGATTTAACTTTAATCTGAAATTAATCGTAAATGATAAGCTAGGAATTGAAAAGAAACCAAGAAGTAAATCAAAGCGATAAAGAACACAGATTTATAGTGGTTCGGATTATAACAATCCTACATCCACTCTCCTTCTTCAATCTTGAAGAAGGGTCTTCACTTACTTACTTTCTTCCTTCTTGCCGACTTACTTACAATCGTGAATCTTGACCTTACAAAAATTCTTCCTAATTTCTCGGATATCTATGGCTTGAAGATATTATGTGAAAAGTGTTCTACAAACACTAAACCGGAAAACGTATAAAACGTTTATGAATATGTACAATATTTGTGGCTCGTGAATACAAATTGTGTATACCGAAGAGTGCAAAGTAACAAAAGTAAATCTATATTAATTTCTATCCCTATTTATAGAGATATTTATTTGGTAGTTATAACTTCCTTGAATTCTGTTTTGATTAGTTATAACAATATAATCAATCTTGTTACTTTCTCTTAGTTAGTTGAAACCGCTTCTTGAATCTTGTGTAACATTTCTCTAACTCTTCATCGTCGATACTTGCTTCTTCTTGTCCTCGTCTTTATTCCTTGTCTGGGTGATTATTTATAGCATTGCATGTCAACAGTCTTCTATGTGTCATCCTTATGTCGATATCTTGACCTCGTCGATTTCCTATCCTCTTCTCGAGGTTTGTCCTTGTACGATGTCTTGACCTAGTCTGACTACTTATACTTAGTTTTACTTACAAATGTATACTTCAACTGCCTATACAAGATACTCACTGGTCATCCTATTTTACACTTTTAACACATCAAAACTAAATATAATATTTTCTTTACCTAACAATTTCCCCCTTTTTGATGATGTTAAAACACACCAAGAAAAGAAAAATGTTAGTACTTTTCAAGAGATTAACATATTGCAAAGTAGACAACTAAGTCACACAGATAGCCGTAACAATGGATTCAATAATCGATGATTAGAGTTATATATTCAATAAACAAATGATCGTAGTAATTTAGTTAATCACGCCAAAGTCAAATACTACGAAGACAACATAGACAAGATTTGACGATTTCAGATATTTTAGTGTTATGAAATTATGAACAAGTTACTAAAACGAATCAAGTCGCTTAAAACACCAACGTTTATTAGAGAAGTCAAATTTGGTATTCAGATATATTCACAGAGTAAAGCACAAATTTCATGTAGATCGATAAGGATCACAAAAAGAGAAATTTAGACTAGTCATACCACCTATCCTCCTCAGGGAATCTTGACCCGATCAAAGACTCTATTCTTTAAGGATATGGTCTCTCCACCTTCAAGAAGATCAGCAATGGACTCGGCCTTGATTATCACCGCTTGATCTTTTCACGATCCGGTCGGCCATCCTTTGTTAGTGGAGATTCCATCTGAGAGTAGGAAGGCGCAACTACGTCGCATTAAACTCCTCATGTGCTAGATCTATTACGTACCGATACATCCGAGGATCCCTTTCTTCCAAAGTTATGAAATGCGGTGTTCTCATCCAAACCCCATTTGATATTTTTGCATACGTGAAACCGGAAGACCCAATCTACTTCAAATGGTCTCCATTTCACCGGTCTACCATTAGTAGGATTTCTTTGGGAACAACCTCACCTCTATGAATCGGGTCTCAAGACGCCCCTCGCCTTGCTCATCTTGTTCTTTACGAACCCATTTCCTTAATGATCTATCATAAAATTTCCCTGCCGCTTTCTCCTGTTCTCTTCTTTTCTTGGCATCCCTTCTCTTATACTTCTCCTTCTCCTCCCTTCTCCTCTTTAGCACTCTTGCTTCTTCTTCTGCTTTGCATCGGGTTTTACGAACTTGGCTCAAGCCTTGGCTTTCCCACCGCTTTAGATGAGGATGAGGGAATTTGATTGATAAGGGAGCAGTGGTCAGCAGTGGGTGGTTCAGATCGACTCGGTAGCCTCACTGTAGTTCTTTTAAATCTCCTTAGTGTTCTCTCGAGACTTCTCCTCCTGCCTTCCTCTTCTCTTCCTCGGCTTTCAACAGCCTTCTCCGACAACTCATCTATTCTCGTATTCGGGGCCATCGGTGATCATCCCGCAGCTCGACTCTTTTCTTGAGTTCACTATCTTCCCCTTTTAGCATCAAAGAAACGGGTATTACAGTATAGTGGCTACTTGATTTATTTGGCCAATGAGTTCTTCTCCTCGACAAGCCCCCGTCTTCGATCAAGCTGGTCATATCTCTTCTTTTGTCCGACCTCGGCTCAAATGCAATTCGTCATCCATAAATTTCTTTAGGATGGTTGTCTGTCTGTCTTTCTCCATGGCAAGCCGCATTGATGTAATTTGAAGAAATGAGGCTTCCTTTGCTCTCCATGACTCTCTCACTCGGTCTTCAACACTTTGTCACTTATCTCGACGAAAAGCATCTCGTACATACTGCTTAACCTGCATCTTGAGAGTTCATTTCTTCAGCCACCTTTTGCTTTACCTTGACCATATTCTCTTCATGTGCGATTAGGAGAAGTATAGATCAATCTTGGTCTTTTCATGAACCGCTTCTATATTCTCCTTTAATGAAGAGGTTATGACAATTGGGACCATCTGGAAGGCATTGAGACGAGGCACTCTTCGTTTTCTACTTCAGCCTTCGGCTTCCAATTCGGATACGACGCAGATGTGGTGGGCAAGCTCTGCTCTTGAGACGGAGGAAATAGAGTTAGATCTATTTCCTCGATTTCGCTTCACAGCAAGAAATGGAGGGGAATCTCGCCATGTGAGTCGATGTAGTTGGCATATCAGTTTCCACCTCACTGCTTTCTTGCTCCACAGATCCGCTTCCTTTGTGCCTCCTCACTGGCTCATCGGCGGCTCCACCGGTTGCTCTTCCTTTAACCTTTCCTCCTCAACCACAGCCTCTTCCAACCTTTTTCTGCTCCTCCTCCTTTTCATCTGCTTTTTCAACCTCTTCTGGGGTCTCATCTCCAAGATATACCCTTTGAAGAATATAATCAACAAATGTATTTTCGGTTAGGATATCTTGGAATGACTTAAGCTTTGCCTTCTTGAGGACTTCTTTCTCCCGGATGGCTAGGTTGTTGCCTCCGCTTCCGCTATCAAAATAGTCGTCTCTTCAAAGGAACCCACTGAGTCTTATTAACAAGTAGACATCAATCAGCTCTTTCAATAGCTCGAGGCTCATCCTTAAGAGTGGATTCTTGTCTTAAGATGAATTTCTTAAGAATCTGCAGAGAGGTTTCGGTTGGACCCATTTCCCGAGATGGGTTGGGTAGATTTAAGTAAAGATCGAGTTCGGATGAGGTTGAGGGTAGGAAAGAGAACGGGTCGAATGAGGGTTGGGTTTGTGGACTTATGGGAGTGGACCGTTTTAGAGGCTCGAGAGGCGGCGGTCTCATCTGCCCCTTCATCGCCAAAGTTGGGAAGTGGTGGGTTTAGGTACTCCATCCTCGGATGAGGATGAAGATGATGATGGTGAACTTGCTTCCTCTCCTTCTCGACTCCTCCTCGAGCGAGACATCTACCGTCTCCGTCTGTCCCGATCCTTTCTCCGCCTCGCCTGCGACACTTCCCCTTGGGAAGCTGTCCTCTCCTCCTCCTCTTCAACTTCCTCCGTCTCAGCAGACGAGGATTCATCCACCAAAACTGTCTTAGTCTCTTTTGTCTTGGCTTTAGAAGCCCTTTTCTTTGGAGCTGGAGCGTCTCCATCTCCTCTCGAGTCTGTAGGACCGTAAATCTTCTCATCTTTGATCGGAGTCCTTTCTATCTTGTATACTTTTTCACACCAACACTCCAATCGAGGTTGTTCTGCTCCCACTTTATGCTCAAGTATGATGGTGATCCTTGCCATCATACTCGCAATTTGGTCGAGACCATCTCATTAGCTCGTACGATATGGGGGTTTTTGTGAACTTTTTTCCTCCATAATCCTTGAGTAGACCAACCTCGCCAGCTTAATCTCAAATTTCGCCTAGGATAGCCCTCAGACAAAGATATCCTTGGTTTGGTTAGCCCGTCGTGGCTTTGTTGTTCCCAAGATGCACTTGGTTAGAATCAAAGATCAACAATCTATACTTCCTCTTTAGCATCGGTCTTTTCAAATTTGTTGTATTTTGATATGTTCTTCTTGCCATCGTGGAAACTCTCCAAATATTCTCGATGATTTATAGGTGAATGGGTTGTCGCGGTGGTGCTCAAATTAAAAATCGCACCAATCTCAAAAATTGATAAAACAATTCTTCTTTTCTTCTCTTTAGTTCTAATTTGCGATTCTAGACCAGATTCTGTTGCTTTTGCTCTGGTCAAAACTCAAGACACGATCATCCACCGTCAAATTCTTGAAGGTTTCATCGCTGATTGCTTGAGTCCCCTTGATTCCGAGATTTAATATTTCTCTTGTTTCGAATCGGTTGCAATATCCCAATCAACATACATTTCGACTTTGTTTTATCTCTAATAGAGGTCGATCATATTCGAACTTGATTTTCTTTTTTGGAGTCTCGCCATTGATGAATGCGTAAGGTTTTAGGAGGGAAAAGAGAGGTTTTGAGAAATATATGAAGAGTTTTATGTGTGCGTAAATGAAAATTATGCACACGAGTGTCTATTTATATGGAAAATATAATAATAAACAATTATTAGAATAATAATTGCCTCGCAAAAGTGTAAATGTAGGCTTTCGAATCGCCATTAATGCAATTATGACATTTATTTTGAAAAGTGCATAGAGTATTATTTAATATGTCACGCGTGAGATTGAGACGGTTCATTTTTCGAAACCGCCTCCATTTCTCGGCGCGTGAGGCATACTCGGCATTTTCAAAAGTTAATTTGATAAATTTTCGGTCTCGTAGTAACTTCTCTCCCGACACGCTTACTTGTTTAAGAAATTACTTTTCAGTTAATTTGAGAGATAAAATAGAATATTTTTATTTTAGAAAGCAAATTTGAACCCTTATCTTTTTATTTTGTAAAACAAAATATTTTTAATAAATCGAGCAACTTCATTTTTGAATAAATGATAAAGAGAATTATGAAATTAAATTCATATATTTATATGAACTCAATATTCATAATTAAGAGTATTTAGGAAAAACTCCCCTGGACTTTCACCTCGTGCGGATTGATAACATCACTGTCTGCTCCTCGAATACGTGGACAAATAATCCTTGTCTTGTATTTAGAGATATGTACTAGACTTAATTCTTGCTGAAACCACGTACACTAAGACAAATTGTTAGTAACAAGAGTAAGTCGGATAAGGTTCAATGGTCATCTGATTACGTAGAAGTCGGTTGACTCTTGTGTCCTTATCTCGATTTACCTATGTCGATAAGTAATTATCATGTCGATATGGTCAACATGACTAATCCTTGATTCTTGATTCCAAGATAGGAGATCAATGATATCACTACCGATTGACCTTTGACTCAAATCTAGTCGATAATTCTTTCTAGACATAATAAACCAATTGAGAGAGACTAGAAGTAAAAACAAGAAATTTGATTATAGATTAACTAAAGAAGCATCTAATAATCCTAATTCTACAGATAGTTCTTTAAACCTTGTCTCTGTAAGTGGCTTTGTCAAGATGTCTCGCTCTTTGAAAATCAAGAAGAATCTTCTCCACTGATATCTCCTTTTTCAACATGGTCTCGAATGAAGTGGTGTCTTATGTCTACATGCTTGCATCTTATATGTAGGACTGGGTTCGAGTAATATCTATGGCACTATTACTATCACAAAAGATAGGCACTTCTTTGGTGATAATGTTATAGTCCCTTAGTTGTTGACTAATCCAGATAAGCTGTGAACAACAACTTCCACTTTGCCATATACTCAGCCTTCGGTTGTGGAAGTAGCTACGAGAGGTTTGTTTCTTTGACAACCATGAAATCAGCTTACTACCAAGAAATTGGCAAGTACCAGATGTAGATTTTCTATCTATCTTACACCCATTAAAATCAATCGAGTATCCAGGACAACTCAAAGTTATCATCACCGGATACGATAGTCCAATATTTATAGTTCCTTTCGATACTTGAGAATTTTCTTTCTTTGCTTCAAGATGGCTTTTCTTAGGATTAGCTTGAAAACGAGCACATACTCCAACTGGAAAAGAAATATCGTGTCTACTAGCGCTTAAATATAATAAAGAACCAATAAGACCTCTATATTCATATTGATCGCTGTCTTCTCCCTTCTCATCTGGATCCATTGAAAAATTTGTCATCATACGTATCTTAGCTTCTAAGGTACCTATTCCAAATTTATCAATAAGATCTTTTGTATATTTGGCTTGATTGATGAATATTCCCTTCTTTGTCTATTTAACTTGAAGTACAAGAAAATAAGTCATCTCACCCATCATGGACATTTCAAATCTGCTTTTCATAAGAGAACTAAAATCTTCACACAAAGATATGTTAGTTGATCCGAATATTATATCATCAACATAAATTTGAACTAACAAAAGATCACAACCAAACTCTTTTCTAAAAAGAGTTCTATCAATTTTACCTTTAACAAAACCATTTGGAATTAAATATTCAGACAAGGTGTCATACCAAGCTCTTGGTGCTTGTTTAAGTCCATATAGAGTCTTCCTTAATTTATAAACCTTGTCTCCTTTGACAAAACCAGGGGTTGCTCTACATAAACTTCCTCAGCTAGGATTCCATTTAAGAATGCTGACTTAACATCCATTTGAAAAACTATGAATCTTTTAAAAGCGGCATAGGCTAAAAACAATCTTATGGCTTCCAGACGAGCCACCGGTGCAAAGGTTTCATCATAATCAATGTCCTCTCGATTGTGAATAACCTTGAGTAACTAGTCCGGCCTTATTTCTAACCACAATATTGTTTTCATCCCTTTTGTTTTTAAAGACCCATTTAGTTCCAATGACTTTTTGATGATGAGGCCTTTCAACAAGCTCCCATACATCTTGTCTTTGAAACTGATTTAGTTCTTCTTGCATGGCATTAATCCGGTTGGAGTCCGTTAGAGCTTTACGTAATTGATTTAGGTTCAAGTAATGAAACATAGCAATCGAACATACAATCTTGATTTAGTTGAGTCCTTGTCTGGACACCGAGAATCTAAATCTCTAATTATCTGCTCACCGGGTGATATGACATTACTCTCTTACCTTTATATTTTACGGTGGATGGTTTCTTATCTCGAACTATTTATTTCAGATGATTCTATGTTACCTTCGATCCCCGAGCATCGATGTACTAGTTGTCCGATTAGTAGGCAAATCACCGGTGAGGAAAAATTTTCAATTTCTTTTCCTTTGTCCAATTCTTCCTCTTCATCTGAATCTTATCCTTGATTGTAGAATTTTATGGTTGATTCTTTGATAGTCATCTGCTCCAGATCGTATCGATATCTTTGTGATGTTCCTGTCTTATCAAACTCAAAAGAAGTTTCATCAAATATCACATGAGGTGTTTCTTCTACACACAAGGTTCTCTTATTAAAAACTCTATATGTCTTTGATATAGATGAGTATCCGAAGAATATCCCGTCTGCTATCTTGGCATCAAAAGTTTTTAATTGAGACTTTCCATTGTTATGTATGAAACATTTACAACCAAATGTATGAAAGTATGAAATTTTGGGGGTTCTTCCCTTCAAAATTTCATATGGAGTTTTACACTTATCCTTAACAATAAAGCTCATATTTTGAACATAACATGATGTATTAACACTTACGCCCAAATTCTCGTTTGGAGTGTTATACTCGGATAACATAGATCTAGTTGCCTCTTTCAAGGTTCTCGTTTTTCCTTTCAACCACTCCATTTTGCTGTGGAGTCCTTGCCGCAGATGTTTCCCGAGCTATGCCATTCTTAATGCAATAGTTAGAAATCAATTTATTTAGGAATTCAGTACCTTTATCACTTCTAATTTTAACAACTTTTAATCCTTTTTCATTTTGAATCTTCTCAAGAAATTCTGGAATCTTAGTCATAGTCTCATTCTTTTTGTACAAGAAAATAACCCAAGTAAATCTTGAAAAATCATCAACAATTATTAAGGTATATTTTCTTCCACTAAAAGCGAGAGGAGTTCTTTGGAACAAAAAGATCCATATGAAGAAGTTCCAGAATTCTTTCTCAAGAAGGATTTTTATTGTTTTAAAAGAAGCTTTGGTCTGTTTTCCTTTTTGACAAGCATCACACACATGGTTCTTTGAAAATATTTTATCAGAAGTCCTTTAACTAAATATTTCCTTGATATTTTGTTAAGAGTTTTGAAGTTTAAGTGACTAAGTCAGTCGTGCCACACCCAACTTAAATCATCTCGAACTCTTAGCAACAAGACAAGTATCTTTAGGACAACTTTTAAAATTGGCAACATAAATGTTACCTTGTCTTACTCCGCTAATAGAATATTTTCATTGATACCATCTAGAACATAGCATGCATTATGAGTAAATTTGACACAAAACCCTTTATCACAAAATTGTGAAACAGATAGTAGATTGTGCTTCAATCCTTCCACGTAGTAAACTTCATGAACTTGAACATCTCCAATCATTAGAGTTCCTACTCCTTTAGTAAGTCCGTAATTGTTATCTCCAAACATCACTCTTGGTCCATCAATGGTTTGATAGTTAGAGAGAAGTCTTCTTTCATAGGTCATGTGCTTAAAACAACCACGTTTGCCAATGTACCAGATGACCTCAAGAATGTCTCCTCTATCAACTATCTTCTTGTCTTCCTGCTTAGGTACCCTTTGTACTTTGGGTCCTTTCATGTTAAGTTGATTTTTAGGAATCCAGATAAATATATCAATGTTTCTTAAAACCATAGATTGCAGCTTACATCCATACCTATCTACTAAGATAAGACTTTCAAGATCAATCTTATTTAATTGATCTTTTGAAATTGTCTTGAATCTTGGTGAGAATGGATATGTTCTCGCTTCTTCCATCAAAATCATTATACTTAGGATAAAACTTTGATTTAGCCTTGGGTTTAACCTTTGGAGTTTCTTTCCTTGTTTGTTTCTTCTTTCGTAATTATCATATGAGGTAATCAATTCCTTGGGTTTCCATGGACTAAATCTAGTTTCTACCTTTAGTTTAGTTGCTTTGACAAAGACTCTAGGTTTTATTGGATCATTTTTCTTGCTCCTATCAAAACCTAATCCAGCTTTTATCACTAGACTTTTGTGAAGAATTGAAAATTTTATCTATTGTGGTTTGAGAGTTATTCAAGTCCTAACTTGAGATTTAATTCTCTCGTTAGTTTTCTTATAATTCTCATTCTCAGAATAGATATTTGAAAATTTTATTTTTAATGAACTCAATTCTTGTTCTAACTTTTCTCGCCTTATCGACAAGGTACTAGTGATCATCTCGACCGACATTCCCCCTTGAATGTACAAATGGTTTTTCACTTACCTTAGTTTGATTGACCTTAGTTAGATCAATAATTTGATTCTTTAAATTAAAATTTTCTGCCTCTATTTGTTTATAAGCGAGATAGAGTTGTTTCCAAGTCTTTCAAAAGTTTATCAATAAGATCGGGATCGATTTCTCGATAAAATATCACAATCATTATCTGAAGAGGAATAGTAATGTACCTCTTTTGCCATCGACAGATGTCATCATCTCGATCCAAAATCAGATGAGGATGAGGATGAAGATGTCTCATGAACTTCTTTCTCGCCTAGGAGAGCTCTCTAGTCAAGATACCTTCTATCTCTTTTCTTCCTCTTTTCTTCTCTCTCTGGGAGTGAGTTGAGGACAATCATAATTGTAGTGACCAGGTTTGTTGCATGTATAGCATATATCTCCTCCGTCTGCTTTTGGACTACTATCTCCTCGTTTGATAGGTGACTTATGACTTCTTGATCGATCCTTCTTTCTATCATTGTCTGAACTCTTTTCATCCCCTCGTCTCGATCTATAGTTCCTTCGACCTAACCTCGTCTCTCTTGTTTCTTTTGTACTTCATCTTCAATCTTTCATACCTTTTTAACAAAGAGCCATTTCTTCTTTTACGGACAAATCGATGCTTTAGAGATCTTTTCGCATTCATCTTGATGAACAAAAGCTACGCCTTTCCGGATGTTGAAGATTCTCGCTTCATCTTCTTCATCTTCAATTTGAATATCATATTCTAATGCCTTTAGATGAGAAAACAAAGTGTGGTGAGGAATTGAGGATAGATTTTGAGTAGCCTTGGAATGTTAGCTTTTTCTCTCCATCTTTTGCTCAATGACCTCAAAGACTTTATTGTTGATTTCTTTTTCTCGTACGTTTTTCCCAAGTCACCGCCTTGTTTAGTAGATTGGTTAGCCTGACATCCAATTGATCAATGACTCTCCTTCTTTCATTTTGAAAGTGTCAAAAGCGTGTAGAACTCGACAAAGAACTTATTTTCTTTAACCTGCTCGGATCCTTCACAAATTCCAAAGCAAGAGTCTCCCACATTTCCTTCTACAGCCTTGCATCTTTTAACCTTTTCTATCCAATCCTTGCTCAATGTTTCAATAATTTCAGTTCTTGCAACTTGATCCAAGTTGTGAATCTTCCTTTCATCACTAGTGAGTTCTCGAGCTTTTCTTTTCTTGCCTCACTCTTGTTTCGGCTCTTTGTAGTACCATCACTTGTGCCACCATGATAAAACCCGATAGGTCCTTCCTCAAGAACCTCCTCCATTCTGTCATGGATTGCTTTAAGATGGTTCTCCATTCTAAACTTCCAATAATCATATTCGAAAAATCGGGCAAACTCCTCGGATTTCTTGCTTTTCACGTAAGACATGGTGAAACAGAAAAACCATAAAACTCACAAGATCTTGTTAGTAGAACTCAAGTTAGTGAAACTACAAAGTTATCAAGAACAAAAATTCAGGATCTTAGTTAAGACCTAAAATTAATATCGTAATGACTTAGCACCGCTCCGATACCATTTGTTGGTCCCGATTAGTTGAGTTGATTAAAACTTGAATTAACCTTCTAGAACAAATTCTAGAAGGGGGTTGAATAGATTTTGTAGATTTTTCAAATCTTCCAAAATCGATTCAAAGTATCAAAGGACACAAATGGAAAAGAATGATTAATCTCAACTTCAACAAGATCAAAAGCAATCGATATTATAGATTTAACTTTAATCTGAAATTAATCTATAAATGATAAGCTAGGAATTGAAAAGAAACCAGTAAGTAAATCAAAGCGATAAAGAACACAGGATTTATAGTGGTTCGGATTATAACAATCCTACATCCACTCTCCTTCTTCAATCTTGAAGAAGGGTCTTCACTTACTTACTTTCTTCCTTCTTGCCGACTTACTTACAATCGTGAATCTTCGCCTTACAAAGAATTCTTCCTAATTTCTAGATATCTATGGCTTGAAGATATTATGTGAAAAGTGTTCTACAAACACTAAACTCGGAAAACGTATAAAATATTTGTGAATGTGTACAATATTTGTGGCTCGTGAATACAAATTGTGTATATTGAAGAGCGCAAAGTAACAAAAAGTAAATCTATACTAATTTCTATCCCTATTTATAGAGATCTTTATTTGGTAGTTATAACTTCCTTGAATTCTCGTTTTGATTAGTTATAACAATATAATCGAATCTTGTAACTTCCTCTTAGTTAGTTGAAATCGCTTCTTGAATCTTGTGTAACATTTCTCTAACTCATCATCGTGCGATACTTCGCTTCTTCTTGTCCTCGTCTTTATTCCTTGTCTCGGGTGATTATTTATAGCATTGCATGTCAACAATCTTCTATGTGTCATCCTTGTCTCGATATCTTAACCTCGTCTCGATTTCATATCCTCTTCTCGAGGTTTGTCCTTGTCTCGATGTCTTGACCTAGTCCGACTACTTATACTTAGTTTTACTTACATATGTATACTTCAAATTGCCTATACAAGATACTCACCGGTCATCCTATTTTACACTTTTAACATATCAAAACTAAATACAATCTTTTCTTTACCTAACAGGAACTATAAATGTTGGATTATGGTATCTAGCCGATGACAACTTTGAGTTGTCTTGATACTCGATTCAGATTTTGGTGGGTGTAAGATAGATAGAAAATCTACATCCGGTACTTGCCAATTTCTTGGTAGTAAGCCGATTTCATGGTTGTCTAAGAAACAAACCTCGTAGCTACTTCCACAATCAAGCCGAGTATATGGCGGTGAAAGTTGTTGTTCACAACTAACTGGATAAGTCAATGGCTAAGGGACTATAACATTATCACTAAAGAAGTACCAATCTTTTGTGATAGTAATAGTGTCATAGCTATTACTCGTAACCCCGTCCTACATACAAGATGCAAGCATGTAGATATAAGACACCACTTCATCCGAGACCATGTCGAAAAAGGGGATATCGACTAGAGAAGATTCTTACCGATTTTCAAAGAGCGAGACATCTTGACAAAGGCACTTGCAGAGACAAGGTTTAAAGAACTATTTGTAGAATTAGGATTATTAGATGCTTCTTTAGTTAATCTATAATCTAATTCTTTGTTTTTACTATTAGTCTCTCTCAATTGGTTTGTTATGTCTAGAAAGAATTATCGACTAGATATGAGTCAAAGGACAATCGTGTAATGATATCATTGATCTTCTATCTTGGGATCAAGAATCAAGGATTAGTCATATTGACCATATCCGACTTGATAGTTACTTGTCGACATAGGTATATCCGATAAGGACACAATAGTCAATCGATCTGAGAATCGTATGACTATTGCACCTTATCCGACTTACTCTTGATACTAACAATTTGTCTAAGTGTCTCGTAGTTTCAGCAAGAACAGAGTTTAGTACACATCTCTAAATACAAGACAAGGTCTAATTATCCAAATGTTCGTAAAAGCAGACGGTGATGCTATCAATCCGCACGAGGTGAAAGTTCAGGAAGTTTCTCTTAAATACTCTAAATTATGAATATTGTGTTCATATAATTAATATATGAATTTAATATCATAATTCTCTTTAACATTTATTCAAAAATGAAGTTACTCGCTTTGTTAAAATATTTTGTTTTACAAAATAAAAGGATAAGGGTTCGAATTTGTTTTCTAAAATCTATAATATTCTATTTTATCTTTCCAATTAACTAAAAAGTAATTTCTTAAATAAGTAACTCTGTCAGAGAGAAGTTACTACGGACCCGAAATTTTATCAAATCAACTTTTGAAATACGCTGAGTATGCTTCACGCGCTAGAAATGGAGGCGGTTTCTCGGAAATATGAACCGTCTCAATCTCACGCGTGACATATTAAATAATATTCTCTGCACTTTTCAAAATAAATGTCATAATTGCATTAATGGCACCAAAGCCTACATTTACACTTTGCAGGCAATTATTAATCTTATAATTGTTTATTATTATATTTGTCATATAAATAGACACTCGTGTGCATAATTTCATTTACGCACACATAAAACTCTTCATATTTTCTCAAAACCTCTATTTTCCCTCCTAAAACCTTCTCGCATTCATCAATGGCGGATTCGAAAAAGAAAATCAAGTTCGAATATGATCTCGACTTCCATTCGAGATAGAACAAAGTCAGAAATATACGTAGATTGGGATGGTTCAACCGATTCAAAACCAGAGAAATACTGAATCTACTCGTATCAAGAGGATCAAGCGATACTATACAATGAAACCTTCAAGAATTTGACGGTGGATGATCTGTGTGCCGAAGTTCTTAACCAGGGCAAAAGCAATGAATACAGCTTAGAATCACAAATTAGAACAAAAGAAAAGAAGAGAAGAATAGTTTTATCAATTTCGAGATTGGAGCAATTTTTAGTTTAAGCACCACCGGCGAGAACCCGTTCACATATAAATCATCGGAATATTTGGAGAGTTTCCGAATGATGGCCAGGAGGACATATCAAAATACGACACAAACGAAAAGGCCAATGTTGAAGAGAAAGTACGGACTTTTGATGCCGATTCTAACCAAGTGTATCTTGGGGAACAACAGAGCCACAATGGGCTAACCAAGCCGAGGATATGCTGTCCCGAGGGCTACCATAGATGGGGTGAAATCAACTCGGGCAAGGCCGGTCTACTCGAGGATAATGGAGGAGAAGAAAAAGTTTACAAAAACCCCAATATCGCATTTAGCCGATGAGATGGTCTTTGACCAAACTTGCGAGTATGATGGCCAGTGATCACCATCATACTTGAGCACAAAGTGGGGACAGACAACCTCGATTGGAGTGTTGGTGTCAAGAAGTATACAAGGCAGAAAAGGACTTCTAATTAAAGATGAGAAGATATATGGGCCGACGGACTCGAGGGAGATGGAGATGCTCCAGCTCCACCTCCAGCCTCCAAAGAAAAGGGCTTCAAAAGCCAAGGCGAAAGAAGCTAAGAAGGTGTTGGTGGATGAATCCTCGTCACGAGACGGAGGAAGCAGAGGAGGAAGAGGAGAGGACAGCCTTCCCAAGGGGAAGTGTCGCACTGAGGCGGTGAGAGTATCGGGACAGACGGAGACGGTGGATGTCTCGTCGAGGAAGAATCGAAGGAGAGGATGCCAAATTACCATCATCATCTTCATCCTCATCTCGAGAATGGAGTACCTAAACCCTCCACATCCCAACCTCGGCGATGAAGGGGCAGATGAGACCGCTGCCTCTCGAGCCTCTAAAACGGTCCACTCTCATAAGTTCAACACAAACCCAACCTTCATTCGATCCATTTTCTTTCCTACCCTCAACCTCATCTGAACCTGACCTATTTCTAAATCTACCGAACCCATCTCTGGGAAAATGGGTCCAATCGAAACCTCATTCACGGATTCTTTGGAAGAAATTCATCCTAAGACAAGAATCCACTCTCAAGGACGAGCCTCGAGTTACTGAAAGAGCTGATAGATGTTTATCTCGTTGGGAAGACTTAGGCCGGGTTCATTTGAAGAGACGGCTATTTTGATAGCGAAGGTGGGGCAACAACCTAGTCATCCGGGAGAAAGAAGTCCTCAAGAAGGCAAAGCTCAAGTCATTCCAAGATATCCTAATCGAAACAACTTTTGTTGACTATATCCTACAAAGGGTATATCTTGGAGATGAGACCCCAGTAAGAGGTGGAGAAAGCGGTTGAGAAGGGGGAAGAGCGAGAAAAAGGATGAGGTGGTTGTTGTTGAAGAAGAAAGGGTGGAGGAAGGAATAACCGGTGGAGTTGCCGATGAGCCGACTGAGATGGATACGGTGAGGAGGCACAAACAGAGCAGATTATGGAGCAAGAAACAGTGAGGTGGAAACAGATGTGCCAACTACATCTACTCACTTGGCGAGATTCCCCTCCAGCCTACTGTGCAAACTAAAGCTGAAATTGAGGAAATAGATCTAACTCTATTTCCTCCCTCTGAAGAGCAGATTTTGTCCACTACATCCGCGTCGTATCCGACGTGGAAGCGGCTGAAGGCTGAAGTTGAAAATCTTAAGAATGCATGTTTGAATGCCTTCCGGATGGTTCCAAATGTCATAACCTCTTCATTAAAGGAGAATATAGAAGGCTGCAGTTCATGAAAAGACCAAAATTGATCTATACTTCTCCTAATCGGACATGAAGAGAACATGGTTAAGGTGAAGCAAAAGGTGGTTGAAGAAATGAACTCTCAAGATGCAGGTCAAATCTGTATGTCGAGATGCATTTCACAAATAAGTGACAGTGTTGAAGACCAGTGAGAGAGTCTTGGAGAGCAAAGGAAGCTTCATTTCTTCAAATTCTATCGATGCAACTAGCCATGGAGAAAGACAGATGCATAACCATCCTAAAGAAATTCATGGATGATGAATTCGCATTTAGCCGAGGTCGGACAAAAGAAAAGATATGACCAGTGGATCGGATGACGGGGCTTGTAAGAGAAGAACTCATTGGCCAAATTAATCAAGTAGCCACTATCTGCAACACCCGCTTTCTTTGATGCTAAAAAGGGGGAAGATAGTGAGCTCAAGAAAAGGGTTGAGTTACAAGACGATCGGTTGATGGCCCCGAATCGAGGATAGATGAGTTGTCTCGAGGAACTGTTGAAAGCTGAAGATGAAAAGAAGAAGACAGCTGAAGAGAAGTCTCAGAGAGCATTAAGGAGACTAAAAAGGAGAACAGTGAGTCAACCAAGTCGATCTCGAACCCGAACTTCCACCCACCGCTGATCCTACTCTGTTCTTACAATCAAATCCCCCTCATCCTCATCTAAAGCAGCTAGGAAAGCTAAGGCTTCGAGCCAAGTTCGAAAACCTACCGAGAGACAAGAAGAAGCAAAAGTGCTAAAGAGGAGAAGGGAGGAAAAGGAGAAGTATAAAAGAAGGGATGCCAAGAAAAGACGAGAGCAGAGAAAGCAAAGCAGGGAAATTTTATGATAGATCATTGAGGAGATGGGTCCGTAAGGAAACAGATGAGCAAGGCAGGGATGTCTTGAGTGCCGAGTTCATAGAGGTGAGGTCGTTCCCAAAGAAATCCTACTCATGGCAGATCGTGTGAAGTGGAGACCCTTTGAAGTCGATTAGGTCTTCCAGTTTCATGTGTGCAAAAATATCAAATGGGGTTTGGATGAGAACGCCGCATTTCACAACCGGTTGGAAGAAAGGGATCCTCGGATGTATCGATTCGTAATAGACCTTGCACATGAGGAGTTCAATGCGACGTAGTCGCACCTTCCTACTCTCGGAGATGGAACCTCCGCTAACAAGGGATGGCCGACTAGATCGTGAGAAGATCAAGCACCGATCATCAAGGCCGAGTCCATTGCTTATCTTGCAGAAGGAGGAGAGACGGTATCTTTAAAGAATAGAGTCTTTGATTGGCTAAAGATACCTTAGCAGGATAGGTGGTATGACTTGTTCTAATTCTCTCTTTTTGTGATCCTTATCTCGATTTACATGAGATATGTGTTAATGCGTGAATATATCCGAATATCTAATTGGACTTCTCTCATAAACTTTGGTGTTCTAACTAACTTGATTTTTAGTAACTTGTTTACCATTTCATAACACTAACTTATCTCGCAATTTTCAAATCCTGTCTATGTTGTCTTCAAGTATTTGACTTTAACTTTGATTGATTGTATTGCTTAGATAACTGCTTTTATTAAATATATTGCTTCGATCATCCGATTATTATTTCCATTGCTCGATTATCCGACTATGTGACTTAGTTGTATACTTTGTAGTTTTTTCTTTTGAAAAGTTCTAACATTTTTTCTTTTCTTGAGTTGTGTTTTAACATCATCAAAAAGGGGGAAATTGTTAGGTAAAGAAAAAGTTGTATTTAGTTTTGATATGTTAAAAAGTGTAATATAGGATGATCAGTGAGCACTTTGTATAGACAGTGAAGTAAGTGTTTGAAAATAAAACTAAGTATAAAAAGTCGACGAGGTCAAAATATCGACTAGGACAAACCTCGTGATGAGGACAGAAATCGATGAGGTCAAGATATCGACAAGGACAACACATAGAAGACAGTTAAGATGCAATACTATAAACAAACATCCAGACAAGGAATGAAGATGAGGACAAGATGGAGTAAGTATCGACGATGAAGTGTTAGAGAAATTTTACACAAGTTTCAAGAAGCGCTTTCAACTAACCAAGAGGAAGTTACGAGATTCGGTTATACCGTTATAACCGATCAAAACTGAATTCAAGAAAGTTACAACTACTAAATGAAGATCTCTATAAATAGAGATAGAAATTAGTATAGAAACACTTTTGATACTATGCACTCATCGATATACACAATTTGTATTCACGAGCCACAAATATTGTACACATTCACAAACGCTTTTATACGTTTTCAGCTTTTAGTGTTTGTAGAACACTTTTACATAAGATCTTCAAGCCATAGATATTCAGAAATTAGGAAGAATTCATTGTAAGGTCAAGATTCACGATTGTAAGTAAGTCGGCAAGAAGGAAGAAAGTAAGTAAGTGAAGACCCTTCTTCAAGGTTGAAGAAGGAGAGTGGATGTAGGATTGTTATAATCCGAACCACTATAAATCATGTGTTCTTATTGCTTTGATTTACTTATTTGTTTCTTTTCAATTCTTAGTTTATTAATCACAGATTAATTTGGGATTAAAGTTAAACCTATAATATCACTTGCTTTTGATCTTGTTGAAGTTGAGGTTAATCATCATTTTCCATTGTGGTACATCTCGGTACCTTGAATATATTTTTGAGAGATTTGAAAAATATACAAAATCTATTCAAACCCCCCCCCTTCTAGATTTTGTTCTAGAAGATTAATTCAAGTTCAATCAACTCAACCATCCAGACCAACAGTATAAGTAAATAAAAGCAAAAAGAACACTGATTTTATAGTGGTTCGGATTATAACAATCCTACATCCACTCTCCTTCTCCAACTTGAAGAAGGGACCAGCTTACTACTTTCTTACTTCACGACTTACAACTTACAACTTTCAACTTTCTTCAAATCTTGAGAATACTCCTAACTCCTTCTTATGAATCTAAGACTTACTGTGAATAATGGATTTTAAAGATTATAGGAGAAGTGTTCTATAAACACTTAGAAACTTTTGAAAACTCTTTTGAAAGCACTTTGTGAATTGAGATTGAAATCGAATAGTGAATGGTGTGAAAAATCAAATTTGCATAAGTGTGTTGAAAAATAAAACTAGACCTATTTATAAGTCTGAAAAGACAAGTTAGTTTGTTAGTCGGTTCTACCAAACTGAAACTGCTTTAACAAACTTAATCTTGAAAATCGCTCTTGACCTCGGTGATTCCTTCTACTCGTCTGCGGTGACTTGGTGAAGACTTGCCTTTCTTATTCTACTCGGCTTGTCTTGACCTCGTCTGAGCTCTTTCTAATTGTCTCCTGCAGATGACTAGATTTGAGCTTGTCTCCTCGACGACTAGCAGCTTCCGATCTCCACTGACTTAATCGACCCTTGACCTAGCCGATCGCCTTAGTATGAGCAATTGATCTCAGCCTTTTCTTCATAGTTGTCTCGCTCATCTAGATTGACCTTTTAACTCATCAAAACTTTACTTGATCTAATGATTTTTTCCGCACAAACAAAGATGAATATAGTCCCGATCATTACGATAATAATTAAAATGAAATTGTTGAAAAGAAGCATATTTAATAAGTTGACCCCTAAACCGTGATGCACCGCCAAAAAAATACTACCCACACCACCAACAAAAATATCTCCCCAAGAATCGAAAGCAATGGAGTTTTCTCAACAGATGGACAAATATCGTATGTCGAATGCAGTTACATCGACACGACATACTTGTTCTATGGAAGGGGTGTTGAATAACTATAATAAGAAGAGTTCATCTCGGTTGAATAACAATATCTACTCTTCTTCACTTTGCTTATCGGGGTAACCTCAACAACCTCCTCAAACTCTTCAAGAGAAGAAACATCAACTACTACAAATCGCTCTAGTATATGAGAGCATAATGAAATCAAATTCAAAAGATCAAAGATCGACCCCGTAACACGGTTAGACACGCACCTGCTGAATAACGATACCGAATACGGTCAACAAAGCGATTCCGGCCACAACTCGACTACTTGTTTAGAAATATCATCGAACGATGTTCGAGAATCAATTAGAATTATCTTACACTCTCCATTAAACCGAACTTTCATGATAATCTCCAAATCGCACTCATTTTCATACGAAAAAGACAGATTACATGATACAAAGATTCATAAAAGGAATAGGTAATACACAAAACACTAAACATTATAGAACTCCGAACAACTAGATGAATTCAAAATTTCAAATTTTGAAATTTGAAATCAAAGGAGGACCGGAAAAAAAAAAAAAAAAAAGCAAAAATCGTAGAACGGAAATTTGGAGAAGAAAACCTACATGCCATCCACAAAAGTCAAATTGGTTTGATAGATACAATAAAATAATAAATCTTGCATGGGAAGTTTCGGAAGGGCGTTTCAATCCAAACAAAAATTACGGTTGTATCCATTTGTAATTAACTACGGTGATTGTATTCATGTGAAATATGTGTATGCTAATTTTTAGTAGATAGTAATAATTTCAATTATTTATTTATATCTTTTAGCAAAATAATTAATTTAGTAAATATTTTATTTAAAATGGGCATATGCACTTGTTATTTATATAATGATGTACATGTCTTTTGTACCAATTTATATAAATTACATAATAGTATAAGTTTTTATTTAATTATTTTTCCGAACTTATTGGACCTCGTTAAACTCGTGAAGGATTTTATAATATATTTCAAAATAACTATTTGATTTTGTAACATGCTTAAAAGAATTTAGAAAGTTATAAAATTATTTATAAAAGTATTTCGAACATGAAAACCGGATCCAAAACTAAAAGAAAACCCTAATCGGGTTAATCAAACAAAATATAGTTCTTTTAGAATTTATTAATAATCATACGAATGAATGATCACTAAAATTTTAAGAAAATTCGTGCATAGGTGAAGTGTGGCATAAGCTAGAGTTCGACGTCCCTACTATTCCTAAATTTCGTAACTCTTCATTACGGTTCTAACTTATCTATAAAGTTAAGAGGTGGGTGACACTATTTGTATTAGTCGTTAATGTTATATGGACTGTTGGTGTATTCTCAAGTAAAGTAATTAAACATCTTAAAGTTTTAAATGACTTAGTTAATTATTAATCTCATATGAGGAAAGCAAGACCGCACTCGGTGAGCGAACCTCAAGTGCACGTCCGATGCGAGTTCTATTAATCTCGTGCATGGAAAGCAAGATCGCATTAAGTGAGCGTACTCCCAAGTGTACGCCCGATGTGAGTTCAACGAGCAGGATTTAATATGTATGCAAGATTGAACCCCAAATTTAATAATGACAAGCAAAGACTTAATCATGGGATGGGAAATTACATATATTTCGCGCATCGTCAACTTGTATGACAACAAGTGTGTTATCCATCGAGATTTTTATCTCATACCCCAAATTTAACATTTTTCAAAGTTATGCTCAAGAGGGGTCGGAACTACGGTTGACACGTAGTTTTCCTAATATGATGCTTATACATTTATATTCTATAATAAAATGCAATCGCTTAGAAAGATGATTTTAATTTTTATGCCGAGTAAAAGAACCTTTATGGATCACTCGATATTTCACTTTTTACGCAACTATTTCTCTTTCGAATATTAATATCAATGCAACTCAAGTATTATGTTTAAAAACGTTTTAAGTCTTCCACGCCAAACTCTTACGTTTATGTTCGTCTTTATTATTTTTTTTTAAAAATCAAGCTCAGTTTTATGGTTACTAAGTGACAACCCGAGTTTAGAGTGTTTAAGGCACGAGGGTCTCCGTGATTCTCAATTCTAGGGCGTTACAAAAGGAGTAGTAAACGTGGGGCTATGGTATCCCTCAAATGATAATTTACAACTCATAAGCTACTCGAATTCAGACTATGGGGATGCAAGATAAATAAAAAGTCTACTACGGACACATGAAAATTCCTTCGTAGCAAACCGATTTCTTGGTTTTCCAAGAAACAAAGTTTAGAGGCAACAAGCACCACCGAGGAAGAACACATGGCGCTAGGAGTTGTTGTGCTCAAATCTTATAACTAAGACAACAACTCAGAGCATATTTTACTGAGTCGACTGTTGGTTCAGCTAAAGGATCAACACCTATATGAGTTTCTTCAGCCGTGAAGGGAAAAGACGAGGCATGGTCGACAATAGAGGAGATCACTCTTTGTTGGTCCCGATATTGAGTCTTCTAGAGATAATCTAGAAAGGGGTTTAATAGATTATCTAAAATTCTTCGAATTTCGTATTACCTATTCAAAGTTGTCTTCTAAATTATATCGAGTACATAGCGGAAATCTTTTATACTCAACCTTTCGAAATGGATCTTAAATTCTTGATACAATTATGAATTATAAGAACAAGTTAAGCGATCGAATTGAAAAGTGCGTAAAGCAAAGAACACCAAATTTAGAGTGGTTTGGATTATAAAAATCCTACATCCACTCTCCTTCTACAAACTAGAAGAAGGGACTTGACTAGCTTACTTTCTTACTTACTTTCTTCGATTGCAATTACGGATTGAAGGCTTGACCTTGACTTTACCTTCCTTCTACGCTATCTTCTTCTAATTACAGCAGCATTCGTAGATGAAGATACAAGTGTATTCTCTAAACACTCAAAAGTATTCTAACTCTTTGCTAAGTATGCTACTAAGAAATATGAATCGAGTGTTTATCAAAAGTTCTTTTCGTAATCGTGTCTAGGCCTATTTATAAGAAAAAAAAGACAGGTTAGTTAGTTAGAACTAACTCTAACCGTCTAACAAATTCTTGAAAACCGCTCGACCCCAACCGATCTTTTTTAAGTTGTCGTCGATTGACTTGACCGAGACCTGTCTTTCTTATTCTACTGGTGATCTCTCGCTTTGTCTAGAGCTCTTCATTGTTGTCTCTAGATCGGATGACTTCCACAAGATGATCTTCGGATGACATTGAGTCTTGAGAACCTAAGTTGACTATCTAGTCTAACCTAGTCCGAAATTTTACAACTTACGGACTACTTTATTTGCTTGTTCTTTATAACTCAAATTGGTCATCCTACTTTACAAGGACTATCTAACTTATACATTTTAACTCATCAAAACTTATTCCCGATCTAACACTCTATGTGAAATCACAAGATTCAATACGACCATGTTTTTATGCCATGAATCTGTGTTTGGAAAGCTAGTATATGAGAAGATAGCGAAGCAAACAAAAATTACCGACAAAGGCAACCTGTGGGATAATGATGGAGATGTTGATGAAGGATATGATAAGAATGAAAGAAGGGTTTTTTCATGGTCGTGAAGAGTGTTCGCTCTTCGACGTTAGGGAACCAATAAAAATTTGACACGTCCCTAGCTTCGTCATAGTGCGGTCTAACTTCGCCATATGGGAAATAAGTATTTTTAAATAAAGGTACTCCTCCGTCCACCAAAAGTATTCTCACATTGTTTTTTTCATCAATTTGTTTTACTTCGTCATTTAACCATCACTTGATATTTTCATATGTTGTTCATTTTATATTCATAAACAACCACTTAACTCATAAATGAACCACACAATACCCCAAAATACCCTAACTTTATCGACTTTATCTACGATTTTTTAAAACCTCACAAACCAAACAAGCATACTTTTAGTAGATGGAGGAGTATATAATATTACAAAAATACCCTTAAAGTGTTTTTATTAAAAAATACAAATTTACAAGTATAATCTCTTTAATATTAATTTGACAATCAATAAATAATTAAACATCTCTTCAAAAATCAAAACAAGTATCAGTTGTGAATGGTATTAAATATTTAATTAAAATATGTTTATTATTTTATTATAAGGTATTAATTATGAACCACGATAAAATAGTTCATATATACATGACCAACTCGATGCTAATGATAATGATGAAAAAAATAAAACTCTGTCGTTATAACAAAGGTTGCAGCAAACGGTATTATAATATATATATATATATATATATATATATATATATATATATATATTGCAAGGCAATGTATAGATTGAAATTTTTGTATGTACATATTTTCGATAAGAGAAAATAGCATAGCAAGAGAAGTTACTAAAATATCAAGAATTGCACTCACTCATCTCCACACATTGTCCTGTTTCTGAAACTACTATGGAAGAATCAACCCAACAGAAAATAGTCATCAAAGATAATTCAAACATCGTAATCGATATCCGAGCTATTTTGAGACGAAGATCGTCGCACCAACCTCCCTGCTCATCGTACAGATCAAGGTTGTCACAGGGAGCTGGAAAAACGGTCCCAATAACACGACCTTCAACACAAGCACACTGGAATATGTGCTTCCTTTTATTGGTTATTCCTACAGACATATCTCTGAAAGTGACATTCTTTATGGGAATCTCTGAACTCCCTTGAATTCGAACTGGCACACGAACAGCTTCTCCGTGTATTGAAGTGTAACTTATGTCTTCAAGTATTGGAAATGCCGTGGGATCGAACCCCCATCGGGATGCTCATTGTAATCTGTCTTGATCACAATCCCCACACGAACATTTTCAAATGTTAGATTACGGTAGGTTATATATCGAACGTATCCTCCTCTTCCGGGAGCTGTCTTGATACGAACAGCTCGTCTTGAATTCCATATGTGAATGTTTTCAATGGTTATATTTGATACCCCACCGGACATCTCACTGCCTATTGATACACCCGCACTGCAATTCAAGAAAATTCATTTCGTTTAGTATTTGAAAGCAACAAAGAGTAATGCTATTGTACAGCGTAAAGCACAACTATACACAATTAATACTCTTTAGTATGAAAACTAATATTGTTTAAAAAATACATTTGAATTGCACAGTACGCCTAGTGTATACAAGTTTCTATCACACAACAAAAAGCTTTTAGACACGAAAATTAAGCCCTTGTAAGTAGTTCATAAAAAACAAAAGTATTAGCTTGTGGGTTGAACAGTATTAGTACTTTTTCAACATACAACTGATATTTTTCATCATATGTGCTGTACTTTTTATCATATGCGCTAATACTTTTCATCACATGAACTTATACTTTTAGCCCCTTTTTTTTTCCTATGATTCGCAAAAAATATATAATAATTCAGTCAAAATTGCACCAAGTGCACCGTGCAAGTGGTGAGCCAAAGTGTTACTCTTAAAAGAAACTTACGCGATGATTGCCTTTTCGTCGCATTGAAATTATATGGAGACGTAGATATCTCACCTGACGTTGGAGCGAACCACAAGGTTCCTGATGAGTATATTCTTTGAAGGTTTTCCATAAGCAACCCCATATTGATCCCAACCACTCTTTATTGCAACACCATCATCTCCAACACTTATGTAGCAGTCCTCAATCACCATATCTTCACATGAATCTGTTTACAACACTTTCATTAGCTCCATTCTGATAAACTACGAATACATATATCAGACACGAATTATATCAAAAATCATTTTGAGTCTCAATATTTAGAATAACGTGATCATATCAAGTTTCCTTCATTCCAATGTATTAAGGTTGGTCCCCTTTAGGAATATGAAATTCTGAAAAATGAATTCCAAATGAAGATGCAAATATAAAAGTTCTCGTCAGATTTGAAACATCGGTAATGCACCAACTATCAAAGCAAGAGTGAATTTTTTATATTTACTATCATCTGATAACATCACATGTTCTTCTGTAACATCCCATAAGACCACTATGCTTCGGCTTCGATTACACACTCTAGGTGATAATCCCTATATCTGCTGTAATATCCTTCTCAAGAAGGTCAGACAGCCAAAACAAGATCCTGCCACCCTAAGTATCCAATACCTAACAGACACGAGAACTTTGGTGCTTCTAACTATCCCTTTCTGTTTTTACGAGTCACCACTCTAAATCATGGTCAAGAACGTCACCCTTAGATTATGTTTGATTTGGGATTTGAAAACCGGATTTGAGATTTTGAAATCTAAATCAGGTTCTACTTCAGGATTTTCAAATCCAAATTTTTAAAAGGGTTAATTTAAAAAAAAAAATTACCACTTATAGTGTTTTTATCAATTACAACATATCCTTTTTTTTTTTCTTTACAATTCGATAAACCACCTTTTTAAGTTTAGCAATTAAAAGCACCTGATCTTTTTCGACAACAATTAAATGATGTGGCTGCCAGAGATGCCACATTGATGTCCAAGTAGATGCAATCAAATAAAATGTGGTTGCATTTTTGTTGCAATATAGGGATAAGTTTTGTTTTAGGGCTTTAAGTTATGTTTCTAAAGTTAAAAATGTTTTTAAACGACGTTCTTTTATTAAAAAAATGATTTACTTGTTGGTATCTACATTGACATGATCTATGAGGCATCTCCGACATCCACATCATTAAATTGTTGTCGGGAAATAGTCGATGCATCGAATTGCAACGAAAAGCATATGTTAAATTTAAAAAATCATAAAAGTTGTAATTTACTTTTCAATTAACCCTTTTTAAAAACCTAATACATCAGCCCTAATCCCGATAACTAACATTTTTTTCTACACCCCTCTCCAATGACCCATATGAATTTTTCATTCCCACTCTTATTTTATTTTTTACTTTTCACACCTTTTATCTCACTTTTGCAACTTTCAATAAAACACACTAATTTCTCCAAATTTCTAAATCGTCTAAATCCCAAATCAAACATACCCTTAGGGCATGTTTGCTTTGTTGGATTAGGAAAATGGATACTTTTATCCTATTTATCTTGTGTTTGATTCATATGACACCGGCCTGTGATGGATTGTCGACCTGATAAAGAAACTCTACTTGTCCCATAAATAAAAGATAATTAGTCACATAGGGAGAGTCGGACTAATTTTCCCATGAAAGATGGATAATTATCTATCTATCCCAGTCCATTAAAGCAAACAAGCCCTTAAGATATCTCTTCCCAAAAACCGCCCCAAAAATTGATTGCTAATTTCCAACAATCTCAGCCAACAAAGATATACTAGCCTTACATCTGTCTTCAAAAAAAGGGCCACCACACTTTTTACTTCTACAGTAACTTCTACTCAGTTGGCAAGATGTTGTTTCTTATGTCTAATTTTTGCATCCGAAAAGAACTAATCACTTCATTCAATTGTTTAGACACACAAGGAGGGCAATAAGCCCAACCCAGCCGAGTCAAGTAGTGTTAAGTACAAAGTCGACTCGATTTAAAAACTTAAAGCTTGAAACTCGACTCGATTAAAAACTCGAAGCTCGAAACCCAACTCAAACTCAATTCTTTTGAACTCGAGCTTGAATTGATAGAAAACTCAAAACACTCGAGCAGAGCTCGACTTAACTCGATAACATTCATAACATTAATTAGAGATTTTTATTTCATTTATTTTTAAGAGTATATTTGAAAATTACTAGCCTATTATGGGTAGTAAAGTTATGTTAGCCAATTTAGCTCGATTAGCATAATGAACTTAGTTGCTCGACTCGATTAGTTTCAAGTCAATTTTGAGCTTTTTCCAATTCGAGCATGAGTACGGCTCGACTCGCTTACACCCTAGTCTAGACTCTAGATAGCTGAGGTCACTGCTTGGATCAGATTACCCATACCAATAAAAGACAAAAAAAAAAAAACTAACCAGGATCTATGCCATCAGTATTTGGAGCTTGGTAGACGGGAGCAAGGATAGTTAAATTCTTCAATGTCACATTCTTGCAGTCATATGGATGAAGGGTCCAAAAAGGAGAATCACGTAAAGTTATGTTGGATATCACAATGTCGCTAGACCACATAATCTGCACAAGCGGTCCTCTTGTGTGGTTAAGAAGCTTCTGTTTGTACTTCTTCCACCATGCTTGACCCTGACCATTAATGGTACCATTATGCCCTGTTATAAGGAATGACATGCAGGTATTCAGATTAATGTATACTTGCAAATTAAATGAATAGTAGTCAAACAACAGTCCTTAACTCTCCATAAATATATCAAACACAACTCCAAATGTTTATATGTATAATCACAAATCATTTTCAATAATGTATACAGATATTGAGAACCAGGAAACTAATGTCCTAGTGATACAAGAGCACTTCTCCCGATGAAGTACGCTGAGCTGCCCCATTGCACACAAGGCTGAGAGAAATGTATATAAAAGAGACAATGCATAAAGCATGCAAATTCTTTAGAAAGAGGATGATGCTGTGTATGTGCATGTATACTACTCCCTCCGTTCCTAATTATTTGTCTGATTCTATCCAAAATAGTGGTCCTAATTATTTGTCACTTTGCTAATATCAACAAATATTTACCCTTTTTTCCTACCAATACCCCAAATACTTGTGGTTTGTATTATCATCAAGTAGTAACTTTTTTTTGACCGGTCAAATGGTAACTCGAACCCATGACCTCACGACATAAGTAGCGGGGTTCTAACCACTTCGTCTATCATGACCTCACAATGGTGGGCACGTGCTATTCCACATCGTCTATCATCAAGTAGTAATAAATAAAGGTATAATAGTCTTTTGAAATTCTAATTAACAAAAATTGGTTTGAGTAAATGGATAAAATCAAACAAATAATTAGGAATGGAGAGAGTAATGCATTTGGCCCCAAAACACGTTATGTATTAAAATTAATCCGGTACATTAAAAATTTAACAATTCTTTATCATAAAGTTCACAAGTCAAGTACTAATTTTCATAAGAGAAATTTCACCCACCTAACAGAGGTTGTAAAATTTTTGTCTTTTGTGATGCATTGAATATGCATCTGTTTAGTTATATAGCACAAGATATCACATCAAAATGAGGTGATGTAGAATTAGGCTCTTCTCCTCCTTTCTTATTGGCTTTCTGGTCCTTTTCCCTGCTGTACCACAATCTATACTGGCAAAAGATGTGTTCGATTTTTTATACTCGTAATTATTAACAGTAGCATACTTGTCCAGACCTGGTGATCGAGATTAAATTTTGATAGGCTTAATGAACCAACATAAAAATATTTTCGACTGAAATATGTTTAAGGACACAGACATATAATGTCTGGTATTGTAGCATAAGCCTTTCACACATAGACATATTATGTCTGGTATTGTAGCATAAGTTTATGAACATATAAAATTAGAATGTAGTTGATATTTGATACCCATATTAAAATTAAATATTAATAATTACTAGCTTCGCCCAGGAATACTTTTCACACTTTTCATTTTTGTCTGTCCCATTATTTTCACTCTTAAAATGGAAGCCCTCCATAAACTCCATCCTCACAATATCCACAAATTTACACTAAATGTCATTACTTTTGATCCCACACATGCACACAATCCAACCAATTTATTTTCTTTATACATAAAGGTTTACAAAATTACCACTCAAAACCTCAATCATTACTCTCTTTTCTTATCTTGTGTGCCTCGACTGTGGGAAGGTATTAGGGACGAAGGAAGTGATATTTTTCGAAAGTGGAATACACTTAGTAAAATTGTTGGACAACAATGGATATAGTGAGAATCAAGACAAGACATAGATTTTAAATGAACTTAAAGAGTTTATTGACCCAATAACTTCAAAATCAATGCGCCTAGAATATGTCAGTCACATTTCTCTTTCCCATTCTTAGTTTTTGAACTTCCAACTATATGTTCAATACTACACCTGTTTACACTTTACATACACTTGATGTAGTATCCACTCACGTGACCCCCATGTGCTTACTTAAAGAATTGACCAAACTAAAGACTAATACAAATGAACAGATATCTACTACTCCTTACTAAGCCTCTTTTTCCTTTCTTCTATATGCTATGCCCGTATCAATTCCCCACCGCTTGAGAACAGTCCTTGTCCTCAAGGCGGATATCGAAAAAATGATTAATCGGTGGGTTCCCCTTTGTGGTTATTACGAGTCACCTCTCCATCGCCGTTGTCGTCCTCGATTAACATGATTCGAAGGGATTTGTTAGTACACACATGGGTCGGCGTGTAGGGCTCCCGACACTTATAACAGACCCTTCGCCCTTAAATCCGCGTACTCACCGTGCGACATATAGCTCGTTCCCCTAGCCTAGATGGCGCCCGAGACCCTTTAGATTCCCTCGGCGATTGATGACCGGTATCGCTCCTCGGTTGCGAAGACGCTATGCTTCCCGCCCCATTTGGTCGCGGCAGGTTTGTTGTGGGCGCTTGCACCTCGACTTGCCGGGATTCGCTCCGATGGGAACGGAAGCGATTCCACGATTGAGGGCTCCGAAGGTTCGCGCGAGTGGGATTCAATTCCCGCTCAATCTCTCGGCAAAATGTATTGTAGAGAGAATATCTTCAGATCTTTAGACCGAATTTTAAGTCGTATCTCTTCTTTTAACCCATTCAAGAACATCCCAAGAGCGATCACATCCGACAAGCCTTTTTCCGAGGAGAGTCTCGAGATAAATTCCTCGACGTACTCATCCACGGACTCCACCTATTTTGTAGCCGCCAAGGCTTCATAAGGATTGGTACGTGGATCATCCCCGCACCGCCAGGAGTTCGTTCGTAAATCGCCTCCATCCTATATCCTAAATCGCAAGAGAAGCCATTGGAGCCACCGCAAGGTAGTGCCCTCCATAGCTATTAGCGCCAATTGTATCTTCCTTCCCTCAGAGTGTTGTCAACTGGAAATATTGTTCCGCACGCAAAATCCATGCCGACGGATTTTCCCCAAAAAATAGGGTAATTCGAGCTTGGCCTGTGTGCGCGAGGGCGGTTGCCTTTCAAGATTCGAGGCTCGGATTGAATCTTGACGGAATGTTGCCACTTTCGATGATTCAAAGATGATCTTGCACTTTATCTTTCTCTTTCACCAATTGCTTTAACAGGGCTTCAAGCCCATCGATCCTTTCATTAAATTGCTTTTGTCAATCCTTCCAGCCGCCCACTCGAAATCGATTGTCAACCCTTCGACCTCTTTCCTAATGCCGCAAATCTTGTTTCTAGGGTCTCCAGACGTGAATCACTCCTCGTCATCGAATCCGGTAGGTCGGACCAAATTTGTTAGATCAAAGAAGTCGGAAGAAAGAAATCAAGAATTTTATTAAGCACTTCAATCGAGAATACTCCGCCTAAGCCTTCTGAAGAGAATCAATATACGATACAATGAATCCTCATGCCATCAGAAATGGGGCTATTTAAATCTGGATTTATCCCACTCACGTGACCCCCATGTGCTTACTTAAAGAATCGACCAAACTAAAGACTAATACAAATGAACAGATATCTACTACTCCTTACTAAGCCTCTTTTCCCTTCTTCTATATGCTATGCCCGTATCACTTTTGTACAATTCTTTTCCACTCATCCACAAGAACGAAGCTTACTAATCTTATTTAAATACTAACGTGTAATTATAACATTTTTTAGATGTTGAGCAAGGACTTTAAATGCTAACCTGTAATTACGACATCTTTGAGATGTTGACCATGGATTAGACTTCCATATCGCGGCCCAGGATGCTCTCTCCCATAACCATAAGAAGGCAACGGAGGCATTAGAGGCCAATACTTTTCATCCTATGAGAAGAAGGCAGTAATAAGATCAACTATGAGAATTATAAATTATTCAAGCGAACTAGAATTTTCAAGTAATGCTAGAAATATCTAATGATGCAAATGTAATATGGAAAAACTGTCGAACACAGTATTGTAATAAGGTGCATCAGAAAGTAGATAATAATAAATTTGCAACTAGCTAAATAACATACTTATCACAATCTGTCCTTCAGTAATACAACCTTTGTAAAGCGGTTTAACAACATTTTAGATCTTAAGTATCACCCTAACCAATAATCAAGATCTCCTCTAGATATTATATTATAATTGCCTTAGTCAAATTATCGAATGAAAATAATCTGCTTGCACTATATGACATTCATCTTGCACTCCATTCTTACTTTTCTCTTCTTTTGGCTTTGTTGAAACCAATTTGTACACTATGAAAAGTAAAGAGTAATTTTCTCATTGAAAATTGCATAAGACCTTATATTTAGTCAACGGTTAATTGGATGAAATACTATACCAATAATATTAGGCACTTTATGAGCAGCTCTATGGAAGTATAATAGAGCCCTCCCATATGCCTAACACGACATAAAGGTGTTCAAAAGATTTTTACCAATATTTCATGAGTAATAAATCGTGCCAGCATATATATATATATATATATATATATATATATATATATATATATATATTATACACACACACATCAACTTATATGACCCACTAACCTAAACTGTTTGCTGTCGATTCAATCGACTCCGTTTAGGACCATTTCTGAAGTTCAACTGCAGAGATTCACTCATATATACTTTTGAGTTTTGAGCATCTTTCATATACTTCTCGACTTCAAGGTAAACTTCATTTCCATGTTTGCACTTAAATAAATACGAGCTGAATCACTATTACTATAAGGTGGACCAAGTAAATTTAGCTGAATATGTATTATGAACTTCTTGGATAGTTTCAAGCCACATAATTCTAAGCTATAAAGGAATAAAGAGAGCGTTATTTTGTTCACATACTGTAATTGGCCAAAACCAGTCAAAAAGTTTAAAACCATGAACTAGCATTTGATACTTTTCTTTATTGTTTTTTAATTCAGTAGACCACCAAACAAGCTTATATTTTGTTTTTCTTTCTTTCTTTTTTTATCTGTCCTACTATTTTCTTGTTCTCATTAAAATCCTTCCTAGAGCTTCAAATTCTTCCCTTAAAAGATTAAACAAGGAAGAAAGTAACCAGCATGATAAAAGTATATGTCCATACTCCATATGACTCATATCTTGGCAGATCAGCTTTTTTGCAAGTTTTGGCTTCCATAGATAAGCAAGCTCTTTATGATCAATGCATTTTCTTGAGCTAAGTGCAACTTATATACAGGTTCCCATATGACTGATGATAACTACAAATTTAGGATAGTCAAGCTTGAAATTTTTTTATCTAGGCGGACAAAATGCATTCTTAAGGTTGCGTTCTCTTTTGGCTTACAAGATCCGGATGGGGGATTTGGTTTTCTCCATCTCATCAACTTTTTTATTTGCAAATCCAATCTCTCCATCCAAATACATATATGCTACTATTATACACCTATATATCTAAAACTATCACATGACTATTTTTCTCTCTTTCATTCATTTTTTCTTACATTTTTATATTTATTCATTCTCTCTCTCACTTTTATTTTACCGAACCATTACTTTTACTAACTAACAAAATAAATTAATATATCATCATCACTCAAAAGTATTGATTTGACATAAAGTTTCATTCAACCCTACACCTTATTCATACGATTTGTCTCATGCACTTTATTTCTCCATCCGGACTTGTCTCATTCCACTCAAGCTGAAAAAGAACACACCCTAGGTTCTTTATAATCTATATACTATATGCAGTTATCACCATAGATCAATCATGATCGCATACAAAAATCTGTCACTCACATGAACCAAACAAATTTATAATGTGAACAAAAAAGGAAGAAACATATAGCATCAAAGTGCGAACAAATTTCAATCTTTAACCAGAAAAAATCATCGAATTTCCAAAAGTAAAGGAAGCACTCACATCAACGCCGAGAATAACAGCACCCTCTGCAAGGAACAGAGTCATATGACTAGTAAGATTAAACGGCGCCGTGAGCCAATCCCCCTCCGGCACATTGAGCTGAGCGCCACCCATTTTTCCGAACCTGGAAATTGCCATCACCGCCTTCTCAAACGCCGCCGTATTGAAGGTAACCCCATCGCCTACTCCTCCAAAGTCCGTCAAGTTAAAAGCCACAGGCCGCAGCTTCGGGAATGGCCGGAACGGAAATGCTCGCCGGAAAATCAACAATCCACCAGCGGCGGCGGTGTCTCGCTGCCAGTAAAACACGGTAAAAAGAAAGCGAGGCAGAGAGCAGTCAAAAGGGTCTTGTGGGTAGAGAATAAAGTGGAAGGAGAGGGGATCCAACGGCGGTGGTGGTGGTTGATGGGGTATAACAAGGCCCACGACCTCCGCCAACAGCACGGTGGGCTCGAAGTGGGAGATGACGTCTCAACCATCTAATCAAGCCGTTTCAATTATTCCGGCGGCGGCAGAGGTTTTAACTAGGAGTGGGTACGACAGCATATGAACGAGTTGAATCGATGAACAAAGGTGTGTGAGATAGGGGTTTTGATGAGTGCGAAGAATTGAATTAGAGGGTGGAAGGTATCGATCAAACAGTAATTAGCAGTGGGATTTTTATCTTGCAGCGATGGAGATGGTGAAGTGCAGTGGAAGGGAAGCGAAGTGAGATTCAAACTCAGTTTTGGATTTGGAATTGAATTTAATTTTGGGGGAGCCGACGGGTAACATTACAATTTGTATCGAGGTGTTTTTAAAAAAATTTAAAATTTAGTTAGTATTAAGTTAATAAATTTTATTGCGAAATTGGTTTATGTTGTGGAACAGGCTATGGGCTACGGCCCAACAAAGAATCAAATAAGCCCACATGCGGGCCCAATCATCTTGGGCACACGCCTTGAGGAACTTTCGGGAGACAACCGACTGTGGTCATTATTGCGAGCGAGCGCGAGACCAAGCAAGGATGGTCGGAGACGCGAGACCCTTCACTTGGCCAAGACCGACCGGTGGGCTCCCGACCTACCTACGGCAACCGAAGACTTCACCAACAAGGAATGGCGCAAGGCCCTATGTATCAGAAATCACCCTATAATAGGAATAAATCTCCCAACGGTGAACGCATTAAATGCCGACATTCCTTAGAATAGTAATAGTGTACTCTTGTTTGTCAGTACCTCTGAGCGCGGTAATTCGTTATGCGGTGAGAATGGGTCATCATTTGTCTTTTGTATAGAGTCGTACACCCAGCATTTATTAAGAATCCACGCATTAAATGTATGGCCCCCAATTTCGGGGATTTTAGGGCAACATTTGAACCGTATAAATATGGCCTTAGTGGCACAATAAACGGATTACACAATCCACACTTTGTCTGGGCCTAAACCACCCAAAGAACCACCGTCTTCTCTACTATTTACTCGCACTCTAGCATTTAAGAACTCACCCCAATCATTCGCATTTACTACTCATATTCATTTTCTCGTTGATCATTAATGGCGACACTCATTATCTCATTATTGTTTTAGCCAGTAATCTCGTTAGCCACATCAAAGATCATAAATTTTCTTTGGTTACAATAGTTTACAACTAATATTTTTAAGTGAAATAATTAATACACTTTAATTAAACAACTTATCATTCAAATCTAATATTTATAGTAAAATAATTAATATTTTTTAATAAAAAAATGAATACTCTCAAAATAAATTTTACGCAAAAAAATTTCAAGTCCTTCAACAAGAGGCCCATTTGCATTAGGAGGAGCATAACAACTACGAATTGCAATGACGGTTTCGCCCGATCATTGTGGGTAATACTAATTCAAGATTTGTTGTTTTCAATCGGTCTTAGGTTCCATTTTTGTAAATTTGAAAGAAAATAATTTTCTTCGATATATCAAAAAGTGTTTGCATCTTCTATGTTGCATTCTATATATATATATATATATATATATATATATATATATATATATATATGAGAGAGAAAGTGAATAACTACATCTAAGTTAAGAAATATGATAAGTTAATTACTTACAAGTTATAACTAACATGAAAAGATTATCTTATAATCAAAAGTACTATCTATAAAATTAAAAATATTAATTGTGTCTATTCCTAAACTTATATCCGTCATAGTTTTTACTAAAAATAATTTATATGATTTTCAAAATACATTTAATTGAACAATGCGTATAAATATAATGCATATAAAATTTTATCAACAACAAGAAATGAACTTAATTAAATTTCACTTTTAGCATATTTTTAGATCATTTATAGTATGTACCTTGTAAGAATACCTTTACCATATATTCTTGAGCAATTATAGCAATTTATCACATACTCTTGTACAAATACTTTTCCTAGAAAAATAGTTTAAATCTCTCCTTCAAAGCACAATTAATTGCAAATCACGAACAAAATTAGTTATTCATGTTATTTTACCGAAAGATAAGAGAGAAAAATCAACAAACCATTTTTAGTTTTTCATTAAATGATAATATATATATATATATATATATATATTTGTGCATTAAATATATTTCCATAATAACAAGTGAGGATATGCAGAGATGATCTCTAATTCTCCATGCAAGTATCCACCGCTAATTGTTGAGTTTTATAAAATTTGCTTTCAACTAAAAATTAATTAAAAATAAAAAAAAATTCATAATAAATAATAAAAAATTAATTCCATGATACTGCATATTAAGATATTTGTGAAAAGTTTGGAGGGATTGGAGGCCTCACCAGTCCACTAGGCACCGCCCGGAGAAGGGAGAAGACGTAGAGAAACTAAAGAAAGAAAAAGGGAGGAATCAAAATTATTATTATCTCGTAGAAAAATTAGTTCATCATTTTTGTAGAATTATTATATTTTATTATCAAAACCGAGCTAAAATTGGTGGTTATCATCTCTCAACTACGCAAAAATTAAAACAACACCATAATGACCAAGAACTTATGAAAACGTGTGAACGCTTTATTCTTTATTAGTTGTGCTTCTTCCCGTTAGTGCCTACGAACTAGAAACCATGTGTCATGAACTACCCACGAACCACCATCATATTCTTCATTATAATCTAATCTAAAACAATGTTCAATTCACTTAAATCTATCCTCTTTTATATTGTAATATATATATATATATATATATATATATATATACACCAAAATTTTACACATTAATAGAAAAAAATTCAATCGGGCATTTTATCGAACATCATGGATGCATAAAAATTCTTTTAATTAAGCGAGATTCCAGAGAAAATAATTTAATTGAATGAAGAATAGGAGATTCCAAAAAAATTCTCGAGTCAACAAGGTTGAAGGCTCGAACACAAAATAGAGGATGACTAAATCTTTTTCCAAATAGTGATTTCGTCTTAAAGAAGCGTACCTTTGATAACAAGCTGAAGAGGAGGATAATGGTTTGATAGTGAGAATCATTGGTGGCGTACGATTCGATTGTAAGAGAAGGAGTTTTTTTCTTCTTTTTGTACATTGATAATGTGTTTCTCATTCGAAAGATTTTTTCCTTAATTAATGGTTCTATCTAAATGTGATTTGATTGGAATTTCTTTTCCTAATCACATGCCCTGCAAAATATTGAAAACCCAACTAATTTTTTGCTCTAATTTTATATTTGCTTTTCAATATAAATTTGATATATACAGATATATATTTTCAATTTATATATATATATATATATATATATATATATTTATTTATTTTGGGTTTGGAGATTTCACCCACTTGTGTGAAGAAAGCCACGTCTATGTAGCATCAAATCTACTAATCACATTTTTAAAAAAGAATTCGCATGAAAATTTACAACACTTATGGAACAATTAAAGCCTTTTTGTTTTTTCCACTTCATAATAGAACGAAAAATTGAGCAACAAATATGAAAAAATTGAAATACTTTTTTAAAGGTAATTGATTTGAAATATTAAATAATGAATTGTGATATAAAAATTAAAAATTTAAAGTGATGTTATTTTTAGGTTTTAAGTGACTTTTAAAAATCGGTTTTGAAATCTAGGGGTTTTTTTAATCTAGAAGTTTTTAAAATCTATGTTTGTTTTGAGTTTTTAGTAGGGTAGAATTTAACTTTATGATGTAAGAGTGAATAAATGTTATATTATTATATTATTTGTTGAGTGTTGTTATAAAAGATTTTTTTCAAAACCAAAGACAAATAACAATTAGCAAGACAAACACATGTCAAGAAGGTCATCCACAAACGGCGGAAACTCAACCCAACAATGAGGACTCTCGAAAAGACGAGAATTCTTAGCAATTGAATGTGCCACAAAATTGGCATTATGATTCACCCAACTAATAGAAAAAGAAGGATTACAACGCAAAGCATATGTTTCCCTTCACAATGAAGTCTCCAAAAGTCGGTGCATTAGAATCACTCCTTCTTAAAGCGTCAAACACCTTTTTTAGCATCCATTTCAATAAGCGCCTTCCGATAACCCGGGTTCTTTGCCCATCTCATGTCTTCCAAAACACCCCAAGCCTCGCCTTCTTCAACACGCATTAAACTCGGAGCAACTAGAGTTCTGCAGCAACGAACGACCCTTCATCATCCCTAAGCACCATTCCAACTCTTGTTTCCATCGAATCCTCGAATAGCCCGACATCCACGTTAACTTTAACAAAATAAGGTTGCGGCTTATGCCATTTACTACACCGCCCCGTCGCAAAGATTCGCACTTAATTTTGGCGGGGAGGGACACGCCTGATTTTCCATTCTTCAACATAATTAAGAGTTGCGCTGACAGCCGCACCGGATTCGGATAAACGTTATTCTAGATGATCCCATTTCTAGATTTCCAAATTTGCCATGCAATAGCAGCAAGCTTCTCTCCCGTTTTCACGTTATTGCATGAATAAGCTTAAGAAGCGATTCGGTGTGGGTTTCAACTTGATATGCCAATCTATCAATGATATCCCACAAATCTCCCTCGAGCCAACGGCTTTTTTTCCGAAGTCGCAATCCACAAAAATATGCCAATCGACTCCAGCGCCTTATCACAAAGCAAGGACAAAGGGCCGAGACACATATACCCTCCTAAGAAGTTTCGACCGAGTCGAAATCCAACCCTTACAGAGTCTCCAATATAAAGATTTCATTCTAGGCGGCACTTTGATCGACCAAAGTTTCTTCCAGGGAGAATCCTCAATAATCAGAAAAGTCAAGAACAAGATTCGCAGCAAGACGATAAGTTTGTTTTCATGGAATATTTTCCATCGGAAGAAAAATGCCACACTCTCTTATCCGTTGTATCCCTAGGAGTAGCGTTGTTTTAAGAATACGTCTACTATCAACTTCCGAGGAAACCTAGTATTCAACTCTCGATCCCAACTACGAGTGCCCGAAACGAATAACTCATTTCTGGTCATATCCTCAAAACCTGGTACAAAGAACAGACAAAATATGAAAAGAATTTCCATCGTCGAGCTGTGGGATCCCCTGCATTTTAACCTCGCTCTCCACCTCCCAATTTCCACCTCGTCCTTCTTCTCACTAAATCCTTAACCGTGTGAATTCCCTCCAAGTGTAGCTTAGATTTCTTCCAAGAGAAACATTGAAGAAGTCCGAATGAGGATAGTACTTGGCTTTGAGAATTCGGCTAAGAAAGGAATTAGGATCGCTTAATAAACGTCATCCAATTTTACCGATCATGGCAATATTAAATAAAAGCAAATTACAAAACCCCATGCCACCATCATCCTTATGAGTACACAAAGAATCCCACTTCTCCCATTTAATCCCCTTCTTCGGGTTCGTACCATGACCCCACCAAAAGGAATTCATCTTCTTCTGCAGGCTCATCTAACGAGTGGAAGGTAACAAGAAAGTACTCATACAAGTGGGTATAGCTTGTGCAAGAGACTTAAGCGAGAATCACCTTCCGGCTTTCGATAATTTCTTGTTCCTCCAGCCTAGGAGTTTCGACCACAAACGATCTTTGATGTACCGGAATATATCCTTTTTATCTCTTCCAACCAAAGAGGGCAAACCCAAATATTTTCCCGTATTCAAGGGGCTATAAACTCCAAGGATATCTTTCAGAACATATCTCCTATCTTGAGTAAATTTGCCGAAAAAAACTCCCGATTTTGAATAGTTTATAGCTTGTCCCAAGCTCTCTCATAACATTTAGAACACCTTTGAGGGCCTCACACTCTTCTTTTGTTGCTTAGCAAAATAACAAACAATCATTAGCGAATAGAAGATGCGAAATCGAGGGGGCCCTACGACAAACACGTCCCCATGAATGTTACCACTCCTATTTTCTCAATGGAGCAAACTGGACAAACCTTTCGCGAGAGAATGAAGAGGTAAGGTGATAAAGGATCACCTTGCCGCAAACCCAGCCCTCGCACGATCGGACCCACAACATCATCATTCACAAGAAACAAATAAGTTACTGATCGTGACGCGCATTCGCATCCAATTTAACCACTTATCCACGAAGCCCATGCGATGAAGAATGCAATCAAGATAACTCCAATCAACCCTATCGTAAGCTTTACTTATATCAATCTTCAAAGCTACATCACCATTTTTACCTTCGTTTTCCTTTTCATCGAGTGTAGCAAATCGAAGGCAATGAGCACATTATCTTGAATTGAACGTCCAACAATGAAAGCGGATTGAGAGGCATCAACTAAATCTGAAAGCACCACTTTCAACACATCGAGAACCTTAGATAAAATCTTATAGACCATGTTGCAAAGAGAAATCGGCCTTAGGTCCTAAGTCCTTTTCGGCTGATCACACTTAGGAACTAGAACCACATTAGTGTTATTAAGTTCCGGGGAAACACCCAGACTCCAACCATTGTACTCCCGTTCTAACTATGTTCGGTCCTACTAGCTCCCAAAATCTTTTGTAGAAACCGGGATTAAAATTGTCCGGGCCCGGGATTTATCATTGTGCATTTGGAAGATGGCATCTCTAAATTCTTTTGCATCAAAATCACGAGTGAGATGATTATTATCTTCCACTAAGATTCTCCCTCCGACCAAGTTCATAACCTCATCGACGTTCTCGGGTTTTCCGAAGGAGTGAATAAGTTCATGAAATATCTCGATATAACTCCTTCTCTCTCACTCTTGGAAGAGACCCAATTATTATTCTCATAAAAAGTCCCAAAATTTTATTGGCCTTATGCCTTGCGAGCCTTGATTTGGTGAAAAATTTTTGTGTTTAAATCATCCCCGATCAACCAAAAATCTTGGAACGTTGTTTCAAGATTGCTCCTCTTTTAATAAAAGTGCAGCCAACTCCTTACGAGCATCAAGAAGACTCATCACGGATTGAAGATCATTGCATCCTTAGAGGACATAAATTTTCTCTTCCAGATCTTTCTTATTATGGGACCAACAAAGAGCAATGTAGCGACCCCAATCATGAAGGACTCCTCCGTGGCATTAACGCGTTTAAGAAGGTCAAAATCTCTGAATCCCTTCCAACTACTATCAATAATCGCATTGAGATCCGGCTCTTCAAACCACTTATTTTCGAACTCGAACCTATGTAATTGGGTCTCTCTAACCATAGGCGAACACCCAATAAAATCGGAATATGGTCGGACGCAGAGCGATCAAATTCAAAAGCCTAGCGTTGGGAAAACAGTGTGCCAACCCAAATTCCCCATGGCCCTATCAAGACGTTCCTCCATGAAATTTGGAGTTCCTCTCCCCCTACTCCAAGTGAAGGAATGGCCCGAAAGAACAAGGTCCGAAAGATTACAATCCAAGATCGCTTCACGGAAACCTCTATAAAGCCAACTCGGGTGAGGAGCTCCGCCTTTTATCCGCAATACTTAGGAGATCATTGAAATCTCCCATACACAGCCAAGGGAGAGAATTAAAGTTTGCAGAGAACGCAAAGGTCCCAAGACATGCGTCTATGATTTTGATCTGGAATGCTATAAAAACCTCGTGAATCTCCAACTAAGCCCCACTTCAAGAATAATAAGATCAATATGGTTCTGGGAAAAACTCAAAATATTACAGCAAGAAGAAGCCCTCCAAAGCACACACAAACCACCACTACGACCAATGAAATTGTGGTGAAATCACAATCATAACGTAAACGAGCTCTTATATCATCAATTTTAGCAGAACAGGATAAAGTTTCGCAAAGAAAAATATTGTTCGGCCTATGAGCTCTAACTAGCTCACAAAGATAAGGAATTGTAGCGGAATTGTTGAGCCCTCTACAATTCCAACTTAGGGCAAACATTATTCCCGGTAAGCCCTTAACTGGGGCCCGCCGCTAAAAAATGTTTTCTGTGTCTTCTTTCCCATCAGTCATTGAAACAATAGTGATAGTTGTAGTATCAAGGCCTACATGCATGCATTCTGATCTTTTACGTTTCTTTGCCTCTAGAGTATTTATGTAATCTTCTTCCTCATAGTTGACTGAGTCATCATCAAAGATAGGATTAGTCACGAAATTATTTGAATTTGAAAACCCCGAACTTCTTGTAATCCCAACTGAATCCCCTTATTGCGCTGGTCAACGTGAATCTCTCCACTAACATGAATATCGGAATTGTAATCCTCAGCCGCATCGACATCGGTTCCACCACCACCTCTATTTTCGTTACCGAAAAACGATCACCATCGGTCTCATCCATCCTCAACCATCAGTCACCCTGTAGGGGTCGACTCCTCCGTTCTTGCACTTTTAACCAAGGCCCCCATCCTTTAGCAGTGCTACTTTCACCTTGATCAAAAATTTGATCGCAATAATTCTCAGTATGATCAATTCGACCACATATAAAACAGAAGAGATTCAATCTCTCATATTTGAATTCAGCAAATGTCAAGTCCCCATGGCCAATCTATAAACGTTTACCCCGTTTCAACAGCGTGGAAACATCAATCTTGACACATATACGCATGGAATTTCTCTAGATTGCTCCCTCATTCGTATCATCATATTCCAAGAAACGACCAATAAAATTACCCAACATATTTCCTATCTTTTCTAAAAAAGAGCCCACCGGGAGATTATGGATTTGAACCCAGAAAGCAATCTTGTCCAAGGGAACCTGTAATGGAACTTCCCCCACTTTCAGACGATGAATTATGATGGGGTGGTTACCAAAAGTCCAGGGCGAACCTTCAAGAACCCGTTGGAGATCAAGAATATGATAGAAGCGTATCAACATCCTTCCTTTTTCCAATCTCTGTTATCGTGATACCCTTTTTGGTCTCTAAACACTTGCCATCCTACTTCTGAGGATATTGAACTTTGTCGACTGTTCCGAAAGAAATTTTCCCACCAAGCATAAATCAATATTCCCACCACAATCTCCCAAATCATCTAGTTCGATAACAAGATCATCGTCTTCTTCTACCGAGCGATTTAAATTCTTCATCAAAGTTTCCATGGTGAAACCCTAGGCTTTCGACGAGGAGAGAAAAACTTTTTATTTATGATATTTGGTTTAGGCGTACCCGTTGTTATAAAAGATTAGATAATTAAGATATAGGAGAGAGAAAAAAAGATGAGAGAGAGAGAGAGAGAAATATTTTTAATAGGTGTGTAAGTTTTATAGGTTATTTATAGGTACACTTTATATGTTATTTATAGATGTGTAGTATGAAATTTTTAAAAATTAAATTTTAAAAACCCAACTGAAATCATATTTCAAAGATACAAGAATTTATTAAAAATCGCGAGATATTAATAATCTATAATTTTAATAGAATTAATAAATAAGAAATATTTGACTAGAAAAAATAGGATTGTTACATATATTAATCATTAGACAAGGGACACCCACGAACTTAGGATGTCTTTTTGCCGAAAAGAGCAAATTTCTATGTTTTTTTAGACAGTGAAAATTAATGAGAAAATAAGTAGTTTTGGAATTTTTATTTATTTGTTATTTTTACTTTTACATAAAATGCTTTTAAAAAATACTCTCTTCCATTCAAAATATATGTCATTTTGAATTAATGCACACACATTAAGAAAATAATTGATTTCTTACTTATCTAACATATATATTAATGTTCTTGAAGTTTTGTATATTTCTAGTAATGTATTGTATTATAAATAATATATAACATAATTTCATTTTTTTAAGTATTAACCTTTTTTTGTGTGTGACCAAGTTTAATTTTAAAATTGATTTCAATGGTATTAGTTGTTTAATTAAAAGATATTAATAGTTTATACTAGTAATTCTCTCGTGTAATGCAATTAACCGATTATTATTAACTTTGAATATGAAATCATAATGTAAATTTAAATTAGTAATTTTTATTTTTACTATTATTCTTTGTTAATATATGAAAATTATATTGTTATACATGGACATATTATAATTTTTTTACTAATCCTATAATTTTTAAATATGTACTAAATTCATCACATATATTAAAATTTATAAAATTATATTAAATTTCAACAAAATTTATACTCCCTCCATCTCGGAAGTGTTTGCACGAGAGAAAGGGGCATACTTTTTAAGGAATAAGTGTAATGAGTAGGGTTTTAATAATAAAAAAATTGGTTGGATTGAGTGTAATGTGAGTCTAAAAAGTAATGACATTTGATATAAATATGTGAATATTGTGAGGATGAAATTTATGAAGGTTTCCTTTTTTAGGTGTGCAAATAATTATGGAACGTTACAAATAAGATAAATGTGCAAATAATTATGGGATAGAGGAGTATAATTTTAAAAAAATATATATTTCAACTTATGTACTTAAAATCTAAAATACAAACAATAAAATAAATATGTAAGATCTAGAATTTCTTTTTATATGTATAAAATACTATTGCACCACGTGACGAATGTTTTCACTTGCTTCTCTCCTTATATATATATATATCTTGGATATTATTAAAATAATACACTACGACATTTTTGATAGATAACGGATATTATCCGTTATCTATGTAGGAAATCAATGGTTATCTAGGCGGGGTTATCTATTGCAATATATACGTATATAGTTAATGTTATAATCGTAGAAAGTTGATTTATAATGCAAATCTAAAATTAGGTTGAAAATATATATGCATATGAACAAATATATGAGAAAATCTTCCAAATCGTGAATCAATCTTATTCTAATATACAAAATTTATCTTTTTCTAGTGAGAAAGAGGGTAGAAGAGAAGAATATTATGGTTAGGTTTGACATATTAAAATGAATGGAGAGATAAAGAATTTTTAGAAAAATTGAATGAATTGTATAGTAGAGATTAATTAAAAGGAAAAAAATTATTAAGATCAATACATAAAATAAATGAGAATGGAGAGTTTTTGAAATAGAAGAATGTGGTTTTGCCACATAATATTTTGTGCGAAACGACAATTTGAACATGCGACTCAGCTTTATTATTTATTATGATGTAACTCACTCAAATCTTAAAAAAATGGAAGCTTCCATTATCAAATTCATTAATTGATTGTTCATGAAGGGTAAATATGTGTTTATTGAGTGAGTCAAGGTTGTAAGAAATTTTTTTCATTTTGGGGTATGCAAACTTTTGTGGGACAAACTAAAATTGAAAGTATGCAAACTTTTATGGAACAGAGGAGTACTATATAATTGTTAGTACCATAAAGGAAGTCTATGTTTGAAAGGAAGTGTTTGTACCATTACAAAGTCTTCAAAATTCATCTTTCCTTCAAGCATGTAGGGTTTATCAAGCTTCCTAGCACTTCCCACATCCTACAAAGATCACAAGCAACACAATTATTCCAAAGCAAGAAAACAAAGCAAACAAAAGAAAACAAGAAAAGGATGGGTTGCCTCCCATCTAGCGCTAGGTTTAACATCATTTGTCGGACGTTATTCATTAATTTTGAACTTTTTCATCGGAATGGCCAAGGATATCGGTCCTCCTTGCCATTATATCTCATCCTTTGAGCTTCAAAATCATGGAGGTTCTCATCATTGGTAGACGATGGATCCTCCTCTTTCTCTCGCACCATCATCTTTCTCCGTTTCTTTTCCAAGGATGCCCAAGCACTTCATTACTTCCTTCTTATAATCAAAGTTCACAAGAGGTAAAATAAAATAAATAGAAGCATCAATCTCAATAAAAGTACAAATTAAAGAGTTTGAAGGTTTAGAAATGCTCATTTCGTTCTTCAATGCCTCATTCGATGCTTCTAGATTTTCTTGTTCATTGTTGCTCATGTCCATCAATGAACATTCCTCTTCATCACTTTTAACAAGGAAATTATTCATTTCATCCTTCTTGCTTGGACCCTCTTCTTTCTCTTTCTCTTTCCATTTCTCTTCTTCTTCATCTTCATTTTCATTTTCTTCTTCCTTCTTCTTTATGATTCTCCATGATGGTTATGCTCTTGACTTGGAATAGAAAAGCTTTGAGTTGACTTATTAAAATATTTTATTAAGCTTTGGTGATCTTCATGTTCCCATCTATCATTGCATCAACCATTGCATTAGTCTCATAGATATTCTCATACAAGGAGAACATTTTTCACATCTAGAGTCATTTTCCTCAAATCTCTTTAACAACATCCCAAGTGTCTCCTTCAAGGTAGCCCTCACATCATGGATTCCCCACTCTTGATAATGAGAGGAAGCTTGTGGCATTTGATAGTCATACTCATATCTTCTCCCATCATAGTAGCCAAATCTTTCATAGTGTGGAGGATAAACCATTCTATCTTGATAATAATCTTGATTCCACGTGTATGAGTTATATCCATCCATCTACACAAGATAGCAAGTATCAAATTCAAACAAACAAAATGAACAAAACAAAAAAATCAAATAGAACAAGTAGCCACTTTCAACCAATCCTAAGTTTCACTTAGACGCATAAACATATCCCCGACAACGGCGCCATTTTGATTGTGGTATAATCGGGTAAGATTTATTAAGACCACATCAAGTTTATCGAACCCAAGGAATAAGATATGCAATGAGGCCCTAGAACATGAGTTTTCAACGACTATTGTGCAAACAAGGGTTTGGTTCCAATTACTCTACTAAAATACAATAAGGACTTATCAAACAACAATTAAACTATGATTTAGGCTATTAGCAAGGAATGAAACTAGCTAAGCAAACTTTCAAGAAATCAAATGGGGATAGGGTGCTAGGGATAATCTCCACTATGAATCAATGATCACAAACTATAATTGCTTCAAATTATCATTTAATCAAGATAGAAAGTATGAACATCATGCAATAATGCCTCCATTCATCACACAATGCCTAAATGTGAGTATTCTTAGTGCAACTAATCTCTCAATTATGAAGCACCTAATTCATATAATCATACACAATTATAACTCGATTAATCCCTAATCACGTTAGCTCAACTTTCGTTTGTTGCTAGGGTGATCAAACACTAATTAAAAGAGATAAAAATACATGAAGCATAATTAGCATCAACAATTAGGGAACTAACTATCTCAATTAAACAACAATCATCAACAATTATAGCAAGAGCAATCAAATCATCATCAATTTCAATTATCCCAAGCACAAGAGAATTAGCCCATGGAGCAAAGAGCAAAATCCATGGGTGAAAAATCTAATTGCATGATCATAATGAGAATCAAAGCAATAAAGCAAAAGAAATTAGGAAAGAGAATGAATATCACCAATTGAATCAATTGTAATAGGAATTGAATGCTTGATCCTCTACAATTGAATCCTCTTCTTCAATGGAATTACAATCTCAAGTGACTAATTTAGTGGATTAAATGCTAATCTAAACAACAATTAAATGGAAATCTAACTAAAAATGTGAATCTAATGATCTAGGAAGTGAAAATTGGCTTGAAAATGCAAAAATCGCCCTAAAAGCGAGTGGTAACTTCCCTAAACTAACTTATGCTCTGTTTTTCATCCAAGGGGTTTAAAAGAGAAAAATCTGATTTTAGGGTGCCTCGAGTCGAGCTTGGGGGCCTCGACTCAAGCTTGTAGCCATTTTTAAAAAAAAATTAAAAATTTTGCATTTCTAAGATTTGAACTCGAGAACCACGAGCAATTGGGCAAGCTTCTTACCATCTCGGCTAGGCACACTTTTGGTATATATACACCCTTTTTAATCTATATTCAGCTTGGAGAAGTGTTGAGCCTCTTCAAAAAATATTAAGAAAATGCCGCCTTCGGGGTTCAAACTCGGGTCTATGGGCGAAGAGGCGAGCACCTTTTCTTATTATATGCCATTTGAATAAGTTCGTGGGTGCCCTTTAAAAAATCAAGAAATGCGTTGCTAGCAAGGTTCGAACCCGGGCCTCGCGCACGAGAATGGTTTGAATATTTTTGTTATAAACTCGCCCTTTATAATATCTATACGCCTTGTGCACACTAAAAATTCAACATTTCCTCACTTGGTCTTCAAGCTCGACCTAAGCTCTCTCGGGGTCGACCAATGGTCGAGTCCAGGGAATTTTGGACTCCGACTTGACCTTTCGACCCTGTTTTTGTCCCACGTGTTCGTCTCTTTGCCGTATAAATTCGGTACTCTCGGTTCGGTCTAATTCCTCCAAAAATCCTGAAAATGAGACGAAACACTTCAAAAAACCATTAGTTTCCACATAATAATACCCTTCATGCAAAAGACGATACTCTACACCTTAAAGCACAAATTCTAACAGTTTTTATCACTTTTTGCAATTAATTACCTCAAAAATCATGCATCAATTCACTCACATCAAACACATGTCTTGTAACTTTATGTAAGAATAATAGATGGTGGTCGTGATTAACATGCTCTTGCAATTTAGGTTTCTCTTTTGAATTAGCCATGTTTATTTAGGAGAGTTAAATTAACAATGGTATTATTTTGCAAATTAGATATATGTTTAACAATTTGTATTTAATATTTTCCAAATTAGATATATGTTTAACAATTTGTATTTAATATTTTCCAAATTAAGTATGTGTTTAAAGTGTGTGTTTAACAATTTGTAATTTATTGTTTTGCATTTCTTATAGATGTCTACCCCCAATACACAAGATATAGAGCATGATAGAAGCAATGCAATTGATACACAATCACAACTTCATTCATCCATTTTAGACACTCAATCGACGAAGATAAAAATAATGAAACCAAGATCCAAAGTGTGGGAGCATTTTGAGAAAATCAAGAGTGAGGACGGTGCGGTGATAATGCTAAATGCAAGCACCTGCGATAAGGTACTTATTGTAACATCACCAAAAATGGTACCTCATCTCTAAATAATCATATGAAATCGTGCGTGGAAAAGCCTATAAATCAAGATAAACATCAAGGGATAATAAACTTGCAGCCAACAAAGATGAGAGTTATGGTACCCTTAGTAATTGGAAATTTGATCGGGATGAAATTAGGGCGGCACTAATACGTATGATTGTTGTTGATGAGTTTCCATTTAAGGTAGTGGAGGGTGAAGGATTTAGGAATTTTGTGAATAAAGCATGTCCTAGGTTTAAAATTCCTTCTAGATTTACGGTGTCAAGAGATTGCTTTTAGTTGTACCTTAATGAAATGTCAAGGCCGAAGTCTTTCATGAAAATAAACTGTGAAAGAGTGTGTTTTACAACCGATACTTGGACTTCATTGCAAAATATTAACTACATGTGTGTTATTGCTCATTTCATCGATAATGATTGGAAGATGCATAAGATCATAAATTTTGTGTCTGTTTCTAGTCATAAAGGTGATTACCTTGGTAAAGCACTAGGGGTATGTTTGTTTTAGGATTTAGGTGTGCGGGAAAGTCATGACTTTGAAATCTTGTGGATTTGAAAATTCGATGAATAGTAAAAGTGTGTGTTTGGTTTGAGATTTTAGTAGGGTGAGATTTTACTTTATGTCAAATCAATATTTAAAAATGATTGGTATTGTATTATTATATTATATTGAGTGAGAGAAAAGTATGAGAGAGAATTAGTGGATGGGTGTGAATAAAGTAATTTGTATTGGGAAGAGTAAATAATAGGTTTTATAGGTATTTTTAGGTGAGAATTGAGATTTGGATTTGCAAGTCCGATTTTAAATCCCTAACTAGTATGGGATGTGGTTCGCAAAATCCTAAACCCATTCGTGTGAGTCTCAAAACAAACATACCCTAGAGCATTGTCTTCTTGAATGGGGATTGAAAAACGTGTTTACTATAGCTGTTGATAATGCAAGTTCAAATGATGGGGCTATAAAATTCTTGAAAAAGAAAATTGTGAATTGGGAGGCTCAGTTGCTAGTGGTAATTATATTCACATGAGATGTATAACACATGTAGTTAATTTGGTGGTTAGTGATGGTTTGAAAGATATTGATCCTTCGGTGAAGCGTGTAAGAGATGCAATTCAATACATTAGGAATTTCTGCTAGGTTGAAGAGATTTAAAGATTGTGTAGAGTTGGAAGGCATAGAAAGTAAGAGTTCATTGTGTTTGGATATTCCAACAAGGTGGAATTCTACGTATACAATGCTTAATGCTTCTTGAAAAGTTTGAAAAGGCATTTGAGAAGTATGATGATCTTGACCCATGTTATAAGGTTGATTTGGGGGAGGAAATATTTCGGTGTGTTGTTGATTGGTTTTGTGTTCGTAAATATGCTGATTTGTTGAAGTATTTTCATAAAATGACTCAGCGTATTTCGAGGTTCATCTTATGTCGTCAAATTCATTTTTAAGTGAGATTAGTGATTTGTGTTGTATTTTGAACGATTAAAAGGAAAATACTGACTTTGAGGCTAAAATATTGGGTGGCTCCATGAAAAAGAAATTTGATAAATATTGGGAGATGTGGAAAAAAATGAATAAAATCATCTTTTGAGATAATGTTTTTTATCCTTGTGAAAGTGGGCTATTTGGAGTACTCATTGAGTGAAATGTATGGGGAGGATAAAGGTAGCATTATTTTTGATCTTTGAAAAATGGCCTTTTGAGTTGTTTGAAGAATACAATACCAAATATCAACCGATGAGTGAAGCGAATAATATATTTCGATTCGATTTCGGTTATTTATACTAGAAATTCGATTCGGTTTGGTTAATTGAAATTCGGTTTGGTTCGGTTACCGAACCGACCAATGCACACCCCTACTCCCACCCCACAGATATGATCTCTGGATTTTTAATCTCCCTGCCTATTTTTGGGTATTTTAAAGAAAGTGAAAAAATAGGTTGGTATGGCGGACAAAACCGATTCATAAGTGTTAGCCAACCTCCCATAGAAACCAATTTGATATTCCAGTTCCTAAGTTTTGCTCTGAGTTTCTCGATCAAACCTTTCCATGCTTCATGTCTTTTGTGGTTCACGCCAATCTTCATGCCAAAATACTTCATCGGCCATGATGCAACCGAGAAGCCCAGATAATGCGCCCGATCTGTCATTCTCTCCTCTTGATTTTTAATCCCATATAGTGCACATTTTCGGAAATTTACTTTAAGACCCGAAATCAGCTCAAAATTCACGAGAATTGCTTGCAATGCTATCACATTCTCCTTTCCCCCTCCCGAACAGGGAAATATCGTATCATCCGCATCGGAGTTGTGCCACTTTTACTTTGGCTCTTCCAATAGTAATCGGCTTGAGCATCCCTAATTCGACCGCCCGATTAGTCATCAAACCGAGCCCCTCCACCACCACAAGGAAGAGAAATGGTGATAAGGGATCATCCTGCCTTAGTCCTCTATTTAGCTTAAATTCTCAGGAAGGGCTCCCGTTTACTAGCATGAAGGCTGCTGCTTTGTGGATACACACTCAATGATCCATGATCTCCATTTTACGTAGAAATTAAGGCCTTCCATCATCTCGTCCGAGAAAATCCCATCGTGCGGAATCGTAGGCCATGGCGAAGTCCACTTTAAAGAAAAGGCTAGGGCTCTTCTTTCTTTTCACTTTCTCAAATGATTCATTTAGGATTAAAATTTGATCCATAATATTTCTTCCTCCCATGAAAGCGGTTGCTCGAAATCACCGATTCGAGGACTTTGCTTATTCTCTTCGCCAAAATTTTAGCGAGGATTACGTATATGCCATCAATAAGGGATATGGGCCCGAACTCCTCCAAACATTGAGCATCATCCTTTTTGGAATTAAGACGATAAATGAAAGGTTCAGCCCCTTCACAATTCTCCAATGTTCGTGGAATTCCTCCAACATTCGAATAATATACGCCTTAATAAAGCTCCAACACTCTTTGAAAAATACGAAAGAAAACCCGTATGGGCCAGGGCTACTATTATTATCACAGCTCCATATGGCTTCTACAATCTCTCGCTTGATAAACTTTGCCACAAGAAATTCATTATCATTGCTAGTAAGCTTCTGGAGAATAAGAAATTTGAAATTTTCGGCTGCTCCCTCCTTCACAATTGAAATGTTCTTTAAAAAAGTTGAAAACTTTCCTCTGCACTACATCCACCTCCTCTACCCAAACACCATCGAAGACCAATCCCGCAATTTTATTTGATTTATACCTCATGTTAATGTAGTTGTGGAAATATTTAGAGTTCACGTCTCCGTCTTTAATCCATTTCAATTTAGTTTTTACGGAATAGGAAAGTGTCTCCCCATTGTAGTTTCCTCAACAAGTCACACATTTCTTCATGTCTTTCCTCCGCTTCACCTTTGTTAGAGGCACTTGAAGAGATGCCTACATATGCAAAGTTTTTGAAGGACTTAGTCTCAAAGAGGAGAAAAGTTGATGAAGTGGAGATGGTGAGCCTATCAATGGAGTGTAGTGCCCTACTACAAAGAAGTCTACCTCCAAAGAAGAAAGATCTGGGAAGCTTTACTCTCATATGTGAGCTTAACAACAAGGAGAAGAGGAGAGCCTTATGTGATTTAGGGGCAAGTATCAATCTTATGCCCCTATCCATTTTCAATAGGCTAGGGCTTGGTGATATGAAGCCTACATCCATGACTCTTCAACTTGCGGACAAGTCATATACCTATCCAAGTGGTATTGTGGAGGATGTATTGGTGAAAATTAACAAGTTCATTTTTCGGCCGATTTTGTGGTTCTAAACATGGAAGAGGATGATAAAGTGCCATTGATCCTAGGGAGATCCCTTCCTAACAACCGCAAGGGCGGTTGTGGATATGTTTTGGGGGAAGATCACATTGAAGATGGATAAGGAGGAGCTCACTTTTGATATCTATGAGGCTATGAAGCACCCTAAGGAGGAAGGAGAGTGCAAAAGCATGGATATAGTGGAAGAATGTGTCAATGAAAAACTTGAAGCATCTCTTGACCCTTATTACTCTAATATTTTTATAATCCTCTTTATGATAATTGCTATGAATTTGATGATGCTTTTTCTTTCTTTGATGATAGGAACTCCACAAGAGAGGAAGAGGCAAAACATTTATGGGAAAGAAAAGCTCAAATTCTACCACTCCGTGAGCTCGTGCAAGGAGTTGTGCCCGAGAAAAAGAAAGAAGGTCTCAAGCCACTCAGGAGCACTTGAAGTATGCTTATCTTGAGGAAGGTAACAAGTATCCGGTTATAGTTGCTTCTTCTTTGAATGATCATGAGTTGTGTGCATTGTTAGAGGTCCTTAGGAAGCATAAAATGCCTTAGAATGGTCCATTCATGATATTAAGGGCATTAATCCATTTTGCATGCATCACATTCGCCTTGAGAAGGATATGAAGCCTATAGTTCAACCCCAACGTCGTGTGAACCCCGTTATTCAAGAGGTTATTAGGAAAGAGATTATTAAATTCTTGGATGTTGGTATGATTTTTCCTATTTCCGATAGCAAGTGGTTTCACCTTTGCATGTTGTCTCTAAGAAGGGGGTATGACTGTGGTTAAGAGTGAGAATGATGAGCTTGTAGCTACTAGGCTTGCTCTAGGGTGGAGAGTTTGTGTTGATTATAGGGAATTGAACAAAGCCACATGTAAAGATCATTTTCCCTTGCCTTTTATGGACCAAATGCTTGATAGACTTAGTGGTTTCTCACACTATTGTTTCTTGGGCCGGGTACTCCGGGTACAATTAAATAATGATTGCACCCGAGGACCAAGAAAAGACGTCCTTTACATCTTCTTATGGCATTTTTGCATGGAGGAGGATGCCGTTTGGGCTTTGTAATGCCACGACTACTTTCCAACGTTGCATGATATCCATTTTCCATGGTCTTATTGAAAATATAATGGAGGTGTTTATGGATGATTTCTCGGTTTTGGTAATTCTTTCCATACTTGTTTACATAACCTTGAGATTATTTTGCAAAGGTGTGAGGACACTAATTTAGTTTTAAATTGGGAGAAGTGCCACTTTATGGTGAACGAGGGGATCGTGCTTGGACACCACATTTCATCGAAAGGCCTACAAGTGGACAAAGCAAAAGTGGTAGCCATTGAAAAGCTTCCACCTCCATCTAGTGAGAAGGGAATTCGATCTTTCCTAGGCCATGCGGGGTTCTACCGCCGCTTTATTAAGGATTTTTCTAAGCTTTCTAAACCACTTATCTCGATTGCTTGAAAAAGATGTGTCTTTCAATTTTGATAACGAATGTTTGATATCTTTCAGTCCTTGAAGGAAGCTTTGATCTCCTCGCCTATTCTTGTGAGCCACGATTGGAAGGAGCCTTTCGTGCTAATGTGCGATGCTAGTGACTTTGCGATAGGGGTAGTTTTGGGGCAAGTAAGGGAGAAGACATTTAGAGCTATCTATTATGCCTCGAAGACATTCAATGCCGCCCAAGCAAACTACACAACAACCGAAAAGGAGCTCCTAGCCGTGGTCTATGCCGTAGACAAATTCCGCCACTACTTGATTGGAGGAAAGACCATCGTGTACACGGATCACGCAACTATTCGGTATTTGATGACCAAAAAGGATGCAAAGCCACGTCTCATCCGATGGATCCTCTGTTGCAATAATTTTACATTGAGATTCGAGACAAAAAGGGTAGCGAAAATGTGATAGCCAATCATTTATCAAGGCTTGAGAGAGGGCAAGAGTTCATAGAAGAAGGTGGTGAGGTGAAGGAAGAATTCCCGGATGAAAAGTTATTCATGATTGAAGAGTTGAGTGTGGTGGAGAATGATTCAATGAAGGGAGCAAAGAGGTATATTCCATGGTATGCGGATTTTGCCAACTACCTAGCTTGTGGGAGGTTCCCTAGTGAGATGCCTTCTTATGCCAAGAAGAAGTTCTTGAAGGATGTGAGAAGCTTCATATGGGAGGATTCATTCCTTTTCAAAAAGGGGTTGGATTCGATTATTAGAAGATGTGTACCCGAAGGGGAGGTAGAAGAGATCTTAAGGCATTGCCACTCTATGCCAAGTGGAGGCCATTTTGGTGGATCGAAAACGGGGATGAAGGTGCTCTAATCGGGATTTTACTGGCCAACAATCTTCAAAGATAGCAAGGCTTTTGTGGCAAGATGTGACCGTTGTCAAAGGATGGGTCTATCACGAAGAGGGGACGAGATGCCTATGACTATCTTCATTGAGGTTGAGCTATTTGATGTTTGGGGATTGGACTTCATGGGGCCGTTTCCACAATCGTTTGGATACCTTTACATTTTGGTGGGGGTGGACTACATTTCAAAGTGGGTGGAAGCTATCCCAACAAAGACTAATGACTCGAAGGCGGTTATGCAATTTCTCAAGAAGAACATCTTTTCCCGTTTTGGTGTGCCTAGAGCCTTGATAAGTGATGGTGGTTCACACTTTGTGAACAAATGGATGGAGAAACTACTTGAGAGATATGGAGTGAAGCACAAGGTGTCAACCGCCTACCATCCTCAAACAAATGGCTTGGCGGAGGTGTCGAATAGGCAAGTGAAGCAAATATTGGAGAAGACGGTCAAGATAAATCGTAAGGATTGGGCTACTCAATTGGATGATGCCTTATGGGCCTACCGAACCGCTTTCAAGACTCCATTGAACATGTTCCCATATCAACTCGTGTTTGGAAAGGCTTGTCACTTGCCGTAGAGCTCGAGCACAAGACATATTGGGCTATTCGTAAGTTAAATCGTAAGGATTTCAAGGAAGGAGATCGAGTGCTTTTGTTCAATTCAAGGTTGAAGTTGTTTCCCGGGAAGCTCAAATCCCGATGGAGTGGACTATTTGAGGTGGTGAAGGTGTTCCCAAGTGGTTACTTGGAGTTGAAGAACAAAGTTGGAAATCAATTCATTGCTAATGGGCATCGGGTTAAGCATTACTTGCTTCCCTCCCAAATTTGTGTTCTTGATGACTTAAAGCTTGAGGAGAGTTGAGCGACTCAAGCTCCGTCCGGCATAGGACGTTAAAACTAGCGCTAGATGGGAGACAACCCATCGTTTTCTTGCTTTCTTTGCTCTTGTTTTGTTTTGCTTTCAATAAGTGTGTGTGATCTTTTTGTGACCCTTGTAGGAGGTCGAGGTGTGCAAGTGAGGCTTGGTGAGTTACAAGCTTGAAGATGAGAGGAAGTTGAAGACCTTACGGTACCACACCTTCTCTAGACTTAGACTCGTCTAAGTTTGGGGGAGGTGTGCCTCTTTTCATCCTTTTCCATTTACACGGTGCACCTCGTTTGGGGCTTATATGATATACTTTACTTGTACATGAATTTCGTTAAGAGCTTACTTGTGAATATGCTTTTGTTGATATAGTTTTGGATTTCATAGTGGGTAGTTGTGTGCAACTTCACCTAGCTAACTACATTTGCCAAACTTTTAATTACTTTGCAATGAAAAACTTTGGGTGTGTGTGTGCTAGTTAGCAATGCTTGTTGCACCAACTTGCCTCTCATTGGTAATGAGAAAATTGTGTGGAAATTTTTGTGAATATTGAGCTTAAATGTGGATTTCACTCATATCTTTGAGTTTATTTATTGAGAAATTGATGTGGTGTTATGCTTGGAGGTATGTACATGGCATATTTGTTTTGAGTGATGGACATGGTGAACTTGTGATGTGGGATGAGTTGATTTGTTGCTTGATTCTAGCATGAGAAGTTGTTTTGTGATGATAAGTGTAATGTAGAATGCTTATTATCTTTGCTAATTTTTAAGCCCGTGAGCTTTTGAGCCTCATGAATCGTGTATGAAAATGGTTGATTCCTTGTTGAGTGCATCATTTGCGATTGTGCATGATAGAACTTGCCTATAGACTTGTTGAAGTTGAGTTTTGTGTTGATCTATGAAGATGAATTGAGGCTATGTTTGGTTTGATAAGCTACTTAGCCAAATTTTACCCCACCAATGTCATTGATTTCCCTAGTAAGCCAATTTATGTCTTAAAGCCTTATTATTTGGCAACTTGTGAAATTAAGCCATTTTGCCTATCCCTATGAGCCTTTGTTCCCATATGTTTAGTAGAGCATGATTGTTGGCAAATGAATGGTGAAGTAAAATTGAGAAAGTGTGGTGGTATGAATTTGATAAGTATGTTGAGATGAAAAGAGGAAGGAAGAAAAATTGAATTGAGAAAAAAATGAAAAAAATGATGAGAAGAAAATTCAATTTTAGCTTGAATGAAAAAGAAAGTCTCAAAAGTTGTTGGTGGTGAATATTATGTGAAAAGAATGTAAATGAAAAGAAAGAGTGGTGTTTGTTGAAATGAGGTGAAACGCATTGAATTATATGTTCAACTCTCATTGCTCTACTATCACGAGTCATTACTTCCCAAATTCACCTACCTCATCCAAAGAGCCTTCATTACAACCTCTTGAAAAGACCTCTTTGATTCATAGTTGATGCACAAAATGAATGTTGAGATTGAGTCTTGTGCCAAGTCTATGGTGTGTATGGTTGTGATTTGATGAATGAGTGCTTAATTGCCCTTATACACTTGTGTGATGAGAGATATACTCCTTGGAAGGAGCATTGAGAAAACATTTGAATTTGTATTTTGTCAAAGCATGACATTTTTAGTGTTAGTTGAGAGTGGCATTGAAAACTTCGTGTTCACTAATGAGTTTGATTGTCCAAATTTCATCTTTTTGTCATGTGACATAGTTGCAATCAATTCACCCTTTGTGCTTATTTGTTTTGTTGCTCGGGGACAAGCAACACCTTATGTTTAGGGGAGTTGATTAGGATAAATTATTGCATGATAATTGTGAGCTTAATTGTCTCAAATGGATATAATTTTCATGATAATTTACCATTAGTTGTTCCAATTGCACTTAATTGTTTGATTTAATATTATGTGTTTAAATTCCAGGTTTGAGGTCAACTTTGAGTGCAATTTGAGGACATCTATTATATTCAATTCAATTGGGCAATTAAATGGGTAGAAAGAGGGCCGAGAGAGCTTCGCGTAGCAAAAGAATCACCCAAATCGGAGTTCGTATGAGGAAGATACGAGCAAGCGAAGCGGAGGTGGCACACAAGGAAGAGTGACTCAGGCAACCCAAAAGTGACTCGCCCGACTCACATGAAAATCACCCGAGTTGGATCTTTGGCGTAGCCAAGTGACTCGGGCAACACAAAAGTGACTTGGGCAATCCAAAAGTGACTCGCCCGAGTCACGTCAAAATCACCCGAGTTGGATCTTTGACGTAAGCCAAGTGACTCGGGCAACACAAAACCGACTCGGCAACCCAAAAGTGACTCGCCCGACTCACCCGAAGACTCAAGCACATGACTAGGGCAACACAAAAGTGACTCGCCCGAGTCACTTAAGGCGATGCCCGAGTCAGCGACGCGATTTTGAGGATTTTAAGCTCTAATTGAGCACTTTTTAGGGGCCTAAATGTAAAATTTGTCCATTAACCTAGGTGCCCACTATAAATGCTCTCCTTATCGATTTCAAGCTATCTCTCCAATACCCATTCCACACAATTAGCCTAGAATTACACACTTAGTTAAAATTCACAATTCCTATACACACCATTACACACTTTCTCACACACACATAGTAGATTCTTCATTTCTTTGTCATTTTGGATGATCAAGTCAAGGATTCTTAATGTTGGGATGCTAATTAGGTGAAATCTTTCATTTATTTTCAGTTTTATTGGTTTAATTTCTTGAAATGATGAATGCTTATTTTCTTAATGTAATGGGTTTATTTCAATTTGCTATGAGTGGCTAATTTCTCAAGTGTTTGGGTGTTTTGAGGCCATGGATGATTGGATTATGTTGATTAATTGAGTGGGTAATCTCAATTGAAGGTTGATTGATTGAATTGATGAGTTTTGCATGATCTATTGTTTGATTGAACTTGAATTCCATGTTTAGTGTTTAGTTATTGCAAGGATACTTGGATGATTAGGTTTCTAGCTTGGTTGAATAGTTTAATTGGAAAATTAGAGTGGATATTGTGTAACGCAAGGAGACTTGGTTAACTACATTAGAATTACATCAATTCACATTAATTGCTTAGATTAATAGTCGGGTGATTAGTGAGGGGACAAAAGGGACGAACCTTAGTAGCGAAGATTAATCACGCTAGGGAAACCTATTGACTCGTGAGAGAATCGAGAAGAATGGGGACGTTGGCCTAATCAATTCTACGTGCTTTAACGAAACGTGACACTTAGGCTTATCAAGTACGATGTTGTATTTTCTTATTTGAATTGCCCTTATCAATTTGCCAACGAGAGTGTTACTATTTGGTTTTGATTCGTGTTTCATAGTCCATAGCCGAAGAACACCCGAACACATCTTTTATCTTGCTTGAATTTAGTTTTCTTGCTAGAACATAGTTGCTTGTTAATTGTTGCTTGAATCCTTAATCTTGTTGAATGGCTTGTGCTACAATTGCAATTAAATTAGTAAATTTAGGGATATCTCCTACTTGATTCCCACGGATTCGATAATTTAACCCGGTACTTGCTCACTACACGATCCTCCTACACTTGGGAGGTGAGTGTTACTTTGCTCTTATCATATCCCTAGCACCCCAATCCCCATTGAATTTAGCTACTTGTTCCTGCATATTAGGTGTTTGATTAATTGCTTGCCTAGTGTTTGAATTTTAATTTTTGCAATTGTAGTGTGTTTTAGAACCAAATACGTGTTTGCAACAATAGTCATAGAGAACTTATATTCCTAGGGCCTCATTGCATACTTTTTCCTTGGGTTTGATATACTTGATTGGTCTTAAAATCGCTTGCCCGATTCCTACAATCAAAATGGCGCCGTTGCCGGGAATTAGTTTTTGCGCCTATAGTGAGACTTAGGAATTGTTTGAAGTGGCTATTTGTTGTTCTTATTTTTGTATTTTTTTGTTGTTATTTATTTTTGTTGGATTTTGATACTTGGATTGGTGGTATTGTAGGTGCATAGTAACAAGGTCTAGTGGTATTCCACCCTTGCCACTCAATCCGGAAATTGAAGCTACAATTCGAAGAAATCGTGGGAGAAGACGAAGAGAAGTGATGGAAGGTGAAGAGTTGAGGAATAAAGAGAGAGTTGTTGGTAAACCTCATGTTGAGGAGGTAAATGGCAATGGAGAGGGAGATTACAAGATAATGGAGGAGGTAATGGACACAATTTGCCTTTCAATGCTTAAGTTGGCCCTTTCCACTGAAGGGATGCCACCACATCAATTTCCTTACCAAAATTCATACCCCTACCCTCCACAAGCTCACCAATACCCATACTATCCACCTCATCTACAACAATTCCCACCATACTATCCTCAAATGCCATACAACCATGAGCCACGATATCAAGAGCCACCTCACATTCCACAAGCCCAACCACAACCTATGAATGAACCACCTCAAGGGAGGCCATTGAGAGAGTTCTTTGAGCCACAACTTCATGAGCATTATGATGGGATAGCAAGGCCAAGAATTGAAGCCAATAATTTCGAGATAAGTCCCGCTCTTGTGAGGATGCTTAGAGAGAAGCAATTTGAAAGGAAAGATGAAGAAGAGTGCCCTCATCAACATATGACACAATTTCTAGAGATTTCCGACACCACTAAGTACAATGGAGTGTCCGAGGAACCATTCGTACATGGGAGGACCTAAGCAAAAGATTCTTGATGAAGTTTTATCCACCATCCAAGACGGTGCAAGCAAAGGAGGCGATTTCTCACTTTCACCAAAAGAATGGAGAGACTATACCGGAAGCTTGGGAGAGGTATGGTATGTTGCTTATTAATTGTCTCCAACATGACTTTCGGAAGAGCAAACGATTATGTATTTTTGTAATGGCTTGACGGATGAGGATCGATCCTTTTTATGCATGTGCTAATGGTTCTATTTGGTCGAAGATGGTGGGGCAAATGAATGAGATTATGGAGAATATTGTCCAAGATTCGTTCCAAGTGTCGATTAATCATGGAGCACGCCATAAAGTGTCACATGTGGAGGAGATAAAGTCTATGAAGACTATGATGATGACTATGATGGACCGTTTGGGAGCTCTTACTACTTTCCAAGCCCAACACAATGTGAGTCCATCTATCCCTCAAGTTGATATGTGTTCAAGTCCTATGCCGGTTGAAGAGGTTAGCTACATGGGAAGGCCTTCATATCAAGGAGGCAATTACCAAGGGAATTTGCAAGAAGCAAGGCCCTATCAAATGCCATACCAAAATAGGCCACAAGAGAGTTACCAACCTCAACCTCAAGCTCAATTTAATGGCAACAATTGGAGGAGACACGAAAACTTTTCTTATGCCAACCCTAGAGCCGCCGTCCAATTTCCTCGGATTTGATCCGGGTGCCAAAGCACCTAATAATGAAGGGAAGACTACTACGGAGGAGCTTCTTGGTATGATAGTGAAGAGGTTGGAGGCAAGTGATTCGAGGTTTGATGACATTGGAAAACAAATGGACACACGGTTTAAGACGATTGAGCATCAAGTGGGACAATTGGCCACTACGGTTGGGAAGCTTTCTTCTACGGTGGATCACTTGCAAAATAAGGGGAAGTATCTATCTACTACCGAGCCTAACCCGAGAGAGCATTGTCAAGCCATTGAGCTAAGGAGTGGGGCAAGATATGCAGGACCAAAAATGCCTTCTAATGATGAGAAAGAAGAGGAAGAGAAAAAGGATAATGAGGGTTGTGATGAAGAGAAGCAAGAGACCATGGAAGAGGAAAAGAAGAAGAAGCCTAAGTGGTTGATAGCAAGGGAAGAAAGGGAGAAGCCTAAGCTTGTTGAGAAAGATGCTACGGGGTCCCAAAGACGGTTGATCCCATACCTTATGCCCAAAGGTATATGAAGAAAGCATTGGATGAGAAGTTTGCTAGGTTCCTTGAAGTGTTCAAAACCTTGTATACCAACATTCCATTTTCGGAGGCCACTGAGCAAATGCTAAACTATGCTAAGTTCATCAAAGATTTGCTAGCCAAGAGGAGGAAAATTGAAGAGCCGGAGTTAGTGAAATTGACTACGGAGTGTAGTGCCGTGCTTCAACAAAATCTCCCACAAAAGTTGAAGGATCAGGAAGCTTTACTCTTTTGTGTGACCTTGGGAATGAATTGGAGAAGCATGCTTTGTGTGACTTGGGTGCAAGCATCAATTTGATGCCTATGTCCATGTTGAAGAGGCTCAATCAAGGAAAGCCAGGGGGCTACTACCATCACTCTTCAACTCGTCGATGGGTCAACTACCATTCCAAGAGGTGTTGTGGAGGATGTCTTGGTCAAAGTAGAGAATTTTGTGTTCCCGGCGGACTTCATAGTGTTAGAGATGGAGGAAGACAAGGACGTACCTTTGATTCTTGGGAGGCCCTTTCTAGCTACCGCAAGAGCGGTGTTTCATGTGAATGAGGGAAGGTTAACTTTGAAGCTTGATGATGAAGAGCTTAGTTTCTCAATGAAAGATGCAATGAAGCACCCTATGGAGAAGGATGAATGCCATGTGGTGGATGTGATTGATTCATTCCTTCAAGAGGCTTGGGAAAACTCTTCTTACACCCTTCTTTCTAATGATTATGTTATTCCTTCTTATGATAATGTGCCTAATTAATCTTGTAATTCTTATGTTCTTGATAGGGATGCATTGGAGGTGGAGGAAGTGAAGGAGATAAATTTTGAAGGATTTTCAAACCAACCTTGGAAGATCAATGAGGAAGGGAAGCCACTTGAAGAGAAGGTGAAATGAGCACTCAAGCCATTACCCGAGCACCTTAAATATGCTTACTTGGAGGAGAATGAAGGGAGTCCGGTAATTGTATCATCATATCTTATATCAAATGAGGTAACAAAATTGCTTGATGTGCTACGTAAGCACAAATCGGCCATAGGTTGGTCCATTGATGATTTGAAAGGTATAAATCCCTTAATTTGTATGCATAGGATTAGGCTTGAGAAGGACTATAAACTCGTAATGCAACCACAAAGGAGAGTCAACCCTAACATACAAGAAGTAATTAGGAAAGAAGTGGTTAAATTGTTAATGTTAATATCCATGGGTCTCTCCATTGCATGTTGTAGCTAAGAAAGGGGGATCGTGGTAATTAAGGGTGAAAATGATGAATCTATTGCAACAAGGGTAGCTACGGGGTGGCGAGTTTGTGTTGTCTATAGAGAGCTTCAATAAGGCCACGTGCAAGGACCACTTTCCTTTACCTTTTCTAGATCAAATGCTTGATAGGTTAAGTGGATTTGAGTACTATTGCTTCTTAGATGGTTATTCCGGTTATAATCAAATTATGATTGCGCGGAAGACCAAGAGAAGACTACATTTACTTGCACGTATGGTCTGTTTGCTTGGAAAAGAATGACATTTGGTCTTTGCAATGCTCCCAACTTTTCAAAGGTGTATGATGTCAATTTTTCATGGCTTAATTGAGAAGATTATGGAGGTTTTTATGGATGACTTCTCCGTCTTTGGAGAGTCATTTGATACTTGTCTAACAAATCTTGATATTGTTTTGCAAAGGTGTGAAGACACGAATTTGGTGCTAAATTGGGAGAAGTGTCATTTCATGGTAAAGGAAGACATTACGTTGGGACATCATGTGTCCGCTAGGGGCTTGCAAGTGGATAAGGCCAAGATTGTGGCTATTGAGAAGTTGCTCCCTCCTAAGGATGAGAAGGGAATTTGACCTTTTCTTGGTCATGCCGGATTCTACCGACGATTCATTAAGAATTTCTCTCAAATCTCTAAACCTTTATCTCATCTCTTAGAAAAAGGTGTTCCGTTTGATTTTAACGATGAGTGTTTGATTGCTTTCGGGGCCTTGAAGGAAGCTTTGACTAGTGCCCCCATTCTCATCACCTGGATTGGACAAAGCCTTGTTAGATCAAGAAATGATTTGATGAGTTAAAGAGATCAATTCGAGATGATCGAGATGACTTTGAAAGACAGTGAAGTCAAGTTCCAAGATCGATGATCGGACTCAGGTCAAGGATTGAACAAGTCGGTGAAGGCTGTAAGGTTGAAAGTCATCGGAGACAAGCTCAAGACAAGTCATCTGCGGGAGACGATTATGAAGAGCTCAAACGAGGTCAAGATAAGCTGAGTAGAATAAGAAAGACAAGTCTTCACCAAGTAAGTCAAAACGACTAAGGAAAAATCATTTGGAGATAAGAGCGGTTTTCATGATTAAGTTTGTTAAGCAGTTTTTAGTTTGTTAGAACTAACTAACAAACTAACTGTCTTTTGAGACTTATAAATAGATCTAGGTTTTCATTTTATACACACGAATAACACATTTAACATAATACAATATTCACAATACTCAGATTTCTACTTTCACATCGATTCACAAAGTTTTCAAAAGAAAGTTTTCAGAAAGTTCTAAGTGTTTGTGGAACACTTTCTTACATCTTCAAAGCTCACCTATCACTGTAAAGTTAAATTTGAGAAGAGTCTAGGAGTTTGAAGATTTGAAGATCTTTGTAAGTTGTAAACTGTAAGTTTGAATCGTAAGTAAGTAAGTGGTAAGAAGAGACCCTTCTTCAAATTGAAGAAGGAGAGTGGATGTAGGATTTCTCATAATCCGAACCACTATAAATCTTGGTGTTTTTATTGCTTTCATTTACTTATCTGTTCTTCTCAATTTCAGTTTATAATCAAAGTTTAATTTCAGAATTCAAGTTAGACAAATTATCGGTGTGCTTTTGATCCGAATAAAGTTGAGTTCAAAAATAAATTCCGTTGTGTAACTTTGGTGTTTTGAATAAGTTTTCAAAGACTTGTAAACTCTGAAAAATCTATTCAACCCCCTTCTAGATTTTTCCTAGAAGGTCATTTCAAGTTCTCTTTAATATACTCAACTAAGTGGGACCAACAAGTGGTATCGGAGCGGTGTTAAGCTGTTACGATATTGATTTTAGGTCTTAATCAAGATTCTGAAATTAGTTCTTGATTATCTTCATCTTCTTTATTTCACTAATCGTGCTACTAACAAGATTGTATAAGGTTTTGTTTTCTCATCTCATCATGTCATCCTGGCAAGAACAAGAAGTCGAGGAGCCTACTGAATTTTCAATTGAAGAATATGACTATTGGAAATTCAGGATGGAAAACTCATCTCAAAGCGATTCATGATAGAATGGAGGAGGTTCTTGATGAGGGACTTTGTTAGGAAATAAAAGTTGTATTTAGTTTTGATGTGTTAAAAAGTGTAAAATAGGATGACTAGCCGAGCATCATGTATAGGCATGAAGTGAGTAATTGTAAATAAAATTAAGTACAAGTAAGATGAGGACAAGAAGTCGACTAAGTTAAGAAATGAGACTAGGACAAACCTCGGATGGGGACAAGAAATCGAGATGGGGACCGAGATATCGAGACAAGGACGATCGAAGAAGACAGTTAAGGTTCAATACAATAAACAATCACCCGTGACAAAGAATGAAGACGAAGACAGTGGTAAGGCAAAATGCGACAAGGAAGTGTTAGAGAAATTTCATACGGAGTTTCAAGAAGCAGTTTCAACTAACCAAGAGGAAGTTACAAGTTTCGGCTTATATTGTTATAACTAACTAAACGAGAATTCGAGGAAGTTACAACTACCAACTAAAGATCTCTATAAATAGGGATAGAAATTAGAATAGAATTACTTTTGATTCTTTGTATCTACATGACTATTCACACATACTCTATATACACAAGTCATAAAAGTTGTAAACACACACAAACATTCTATACGTTTCCAGCTTTGTGTTTGTAGAACACTTTTCACGTAACATCTTCAAGCCATTGATATTCGAAGTTAGGAAGAAATCATTGTAAGGTGAAGATTCACGATTGTAAGTAAGTAAGCAAGAAGAAAGCAAGATAGTAAGTGAAGACCCTTCTTCAAGTTGAAGAAGGAGAGTGGACGTAGGATCGTTTGATCCGAACCACTATAATATCGGTGTTCTTTATTGCTTTACTTTACTTTTGTCAATTTCAATTTCCAGTTTATTAATCAAAGAAGAATTTGAATCAAAGTTAAAACTAAAATATCGGTTTGCTTTTGATCTTATTAAAGTTGAGATTAAAATTATTTTCATTGTGTTACTTTGAAGTTTTGAATAAGTTTTAAAAGATTTGTGAAAAGTCTATAAAATCTATTCAACCCCCATTCTAGATTTTATCCTAGAAGGTTAACTCAAGTTTTTCTTAAATCAACTCAATCGGGACCAACAGGGGACCTATTAAATTTTATCATGAAGGCACCAGTGGCACCGAGTCTCTGAAACTAGAGTCGACAGAAAAGAAAAGTTCTCGAAATGACAAGTGATGAGAGGAAAATCCACAACCTAGATCGGGTAGCCAGGACTCGAAATCATAGAAACTCTTAGCAAGGATTGGATTGAAAAAGTCAAAAGATGCAAATCGGCTAAGGAGATGTGACAGAAACTTGCAAATGTGTGTGAAGGTTCGACCAAGTGAAAGAGAATAAGCTGCGATCGTGTTACATGCCTTTGACACTTTCAAGATGAAGGAGAATGAAACAGTGGATCACTGGATGTGAGATTAACAAATCTTCTCAACAAAGTAATCGATTTAGGAAAGAACTATTCAGAGAAGGAGATCGAAGGGAAAGGGGAAGGAGCTTGAGCGGATCTCATCTCTGTCGAGACGAGTTTGATGACCAAGGCTGCAGGGAAAAGACCACTCGAGAAGTCGGGTGAGCAGATCGGGATTGAGGAAGAAAGAGATAGACAAATAAAAGCTAAAAAAAAAAGTCTATTATGGCCGTAGGGAGGCAAAGAGGAAAATCAAATCTGCTAAAGAGGCTGGCCGAATATTTAACAGATCTTTAAAGAGATGGGTGGTCCCGGTGGAAGTCTCCTTGGAGAAGCAGACAAGGCATGGGTTAGGCCACGGGAAAGGACCGATGCTCCTCCGAGGATGATTGCTCACCCCTCTTGGGGCTGGTGAATACATGAAATATGAGGCCAAGTGGACATTCTTTTGGTATATCTGCAGAGGAGTCGGAGCATCAGGCGAGGATGAAACAATTGCATGGCATGATTGGATGGAGAAGGAAAATCCAGACTTGTACCAAAAACTAATCAATGAAGGAGACGAGTGGTACAATGTGGATTTGGTAGCTCGGCTATTCAACAATCCCCATCAAGGTTGCAGATGATGGCTCGATTGACAAGGAGTGGATCGTCAACTATAAACTTTGGAATAAATCGGATGAAGTTGACTAATCCTAAGGAGATTGTTGAGCTAAGAGCAAGGATATTCGACTGGATGCGACTCCGGAAAAAGATAGATGGACCAGATTAGATAAGCTTTAAATTTTCTTATCTTTTATCTTCTTATCTGATCCATATGTAAATATGTAAATGTGCTCTATATGAATCGGATGACTGAATCTTATCCGATTTACTTGCCTTGTTAAAAGCTTTCTTTCTTGTTCTAAAAGTAAACTTAAAAAAATTTCTAAGTATTAATCATCCGAGAAAATTCCCATCTCAGACTTAAAATTTTCTAAAAATTTTCTAAGTCTGTAAAAATTTTCCAAGTCCTAAGTTTTGAAACTTCTTGCAAAGTCTGAATATTTTTAAGACTTAAGAATTTTTACTTAAAATTTTTCTAAATGTGAATTAAGTGCTCTAACTTGAATAAATCGAGTTAAAATATGAATGTGTTACGATATGCCTATCCGACTATCTTGATTAACTTCGACTAACATCATTGTGAGTGTGTCTTTTTCTTGTAGTTTTAACATCATCAAAAAGGGGGAAATTGTTAGATCAAGAAAGATTTTGATGAGTTAAAGAGATCAATTCGAGATGATCGAGATGACTTTGAAAGACAGTGAAGTCAAGTTCCAAGATCGAGCCGATCGACTAGGTCAAGGATCGAACAAGTCACCAAGACTGTAAGGTTGAAAGTCATCTGAGACAAACTCAAGACAAGTCATCTGCGGGAGACGATTATGAAGAGCTCGAGACGAGGTCAAGATAAGCTGAGTAGAATAAGAAAGGCAAGTCTTCACCAAGTCACTACTGACGACTAAGGAAAAATCAGTGGAGATAAGAGCGGTTTTCAAGATTAAGTTTGTTAAGCGGTTTTTAGTTTGTTAGACGACTAACAAACTAAGCTGTCTTTTTCAGACTTATAAATAGGTCTAGGTTTTCATTTATACACACGAACAACACATTTAACATAATACAATATTCACAATACTCGATTTCTACTTTTACATCGATTCACAAAGTTTTCAAAAGAAATTTTTCAGAAAGTTCTAAGTGTTTGTAGAACACTTTTCGTACACCTTCAAAGCTCACCTATCACCGTAAAGGTAGATTTGAGAAGAGTCTAGGAGTTTGAAGATTTGAAGATCATTGTAAGTTGTAAAGTAAGTTAGATCGTAAGTAAGTAAGTGGTAAGAAGAGACCCTTCTTCAAGTTGAAGAAGGACGGTGGATGTAGGATTTCTCATAATCCGAACCACTATAAATCTTGGTGTTTTTTTATTGCTTTCATTTACTTATCTGCTCTTCTCAATTTCAGTTTATAATCAAAGTTTAATTTAGAATTCAAGTTGGACAAATTATCGGTGTGCTTTTGATCCGAATAAAGTTGAGTTTAAAAATAAATTCCATTTGTGTAACTTTGGTGTTTTGAATAAGTTTTCAAAGATTTGTAAAATCTGAAAAATCTATTCAACCCCCTTCTAGATTTTTCCTAGAAGGTTATTTCAAGTTCTCTTTAATATACTCAACTAAGTGGGACCAACAAAGTCGTTCATTTTAATGTGTGATGCTAGTGATATTGCCATGGGGGTAGTTTTGGGGCAATTGAGAGAGAAGAGGTTCCATGCCATCTACTATGCTTCTAAAACTTTCAACCCGGTGCAAGTAAACTACACCACGACCGAAAAGGAGATACTTGCGGTCGTGTATGCTTTTGATAAGTTTCGACCCTATCTTGTGGAGTCGAAAACTATTGTGTACACCGACCATGCGGCTATTCAATACCTTATGTCAAAGAAGGATGCCAAGTCCCGGTTGATTAGGTGGATTTTACTCTTGCAAGAGTTCGACATGGAGATAGTAGATAAGAAAGGGAGTGAGAATGTTATTGCGGACCACCTTTCGAGGCTTGAAGGAAGTGAAGATATGAAGAGAGATGTAGAAGAGGTTGAAGAGTCTTTCCTCGATGAAGGGTTGTTGAGCATTGAAGAAGTGATGTGTGTTGTGAAAGAAGGAGAAACTCCATGGTTTTGCGGATTATGCAAATTTTTGGCAAGTGGAGAGCTACCACCGGAGATGAATCCATATGAGAGAAGTTTTCTACAAATGTGTTGAAAGTGTGCGTGTAGTGTAAAATAGACGATGTTGTCTTGAATGTTATGGCATTAACTACAACATCTAAATATCGAGAATGTAAACAATGGAAGACTAGCTGTTGGTCCCGATTAGTCGAGTTGATTATAAAGCTTTGAGTTAACCTTCTAGGACAAAATCTAGAAGGGGGTTGAATAGATTTTGTAGATTTTTCAAATCTTTCAAAACTAATTCAAAGTACCGAGATGTACACAATGGAAATTCAAGATTAAACTTAACTTTAATAAGATCAAAAGCAAAACCGATATTCAGATTTTAACTTTGACTAAATTAATATTTGAACGATAAAATGGAAATTGAGCAGATAAGTAAATAAAGCAAGAAAGAACACCAAATTTTATAGTGGTTCGGATTATATCAATCCTACATCCACTCTCCTTCTCCAACTTGAAGAAGGGTCTCCACTAGCCGCTTGCTTACTTACTTTACAATCTTACAACTTACAACTTGATCTTCAATTCTTGAATACTAATCTAACTTATGAAATCTAACTCTAAGAAAAAGAAGTGTATTTGAAGATGTGCAATGAAGTGTTCTACAAACACTTAGAAAAATTTTGAAACACTATTTTGTACGTTTTGAAAGCTTGTGATTTTAGAGAATAAATTTTTGGAAACTAACTTGTGAATTCTATGTATTACGTATATAGTGTTAATTTTAAAGAAGTGCCTAGACCTATTTATAAGTCTCGAAAAGACAGTTAGTTTGTTAGTCGGTTCTAACAAATCGAAAACCGCTTTAACAAACTTAATCTTGAAAAGCTGTTCTAGACCTCACTGTCTTTGCTCTACTCATCTGCAGCTGACTTCGGTGAAGACTCACCTTTCTTATTCTACTCGGCTTGTCTTGACCTCGTCCCGAGCTCTTTATGTTCGTCTCCTGCAGATGACTAGACTCAAGCTTGTCTTGAGACGACTTGTACACTTCAGACCTCGGTGACTAGATTGGTTCTCGACCCGTCGATCGGCTTAGCTTCAATCTCAATCTCCGCTTGTTCTACGGGTTGTCCGATCAATCGAGCCGCTTCTTTTAACTCATCAAAACTTCTTGATCCAACAATTTCCCCCTTTTTGATGAAGTTAAAACCTATAAGGAAGAAACACACTCACAGTGAAGTTAGTACTAGAGTTAGTTAAGATAATCGAGATAGGTATATCAGAGCACTTATTCTCATTACAACAGATTCATTCAAATTAAAACACTTAAGAAAAATTAAGTCCTTTTAGACTCTTTTAGAAATACTTAAAAATTGAGTCTTAAGACTTAGATAAATTTTTAGGAAAAAGTTTTCAAGTCCGAGAGATAAAATTCTCGAGATGATTTATACTTAGAAAAATTTTAAGTTTTTCTTAAAGCAAAAAACTTTAAGAAAATGAGACAAGTAATTCACATAAGTCCAGATATATTCATTCACAAATTTACTGATTTACAAATAGAAGAACTGATAGAAAATAAAAGATAAGGAAAAGAAAATCCTGTTCTATCGATTCCCCATCTGCGGGCTTTTGGAATGTTCGGCCAATTGAAAATCCTCGCTCTTAGCTGTTTAAGCTCGTCCTCATCTGTGAGCTCGGATTCTCTTCGCTTTGGCTATGGTGATCGACCCATTCCGGATCGGGAGAGCCGTCATCTTTCGGCTTAGGGGGTAACTTGCTCATAGGCTGGTGCAACTAAGTCGCGATTGAATACGTTATGTGCCTCATCGAGCAGCTTCCCATATAGATCGGCGTCCTCCTTTTCCATCCATTCATGCCGGCTCATGTCTTCATCGGCCGCTCAGATGGAGATGCCTTCAAGATGTACGGTAGTACATCCATCGGCATCCAGGGCCTGCTTCTTGTATTCACCGGTGAATTTCCCTAATACCATCTTAGGAGGAGCCGCGTGCGGTGGACAGGCGGAAGTCCGCTTCATCTGCTGCTTTGGATACCCACTTCCGAGTATCCTGTCCCACTTGACTCGGCTTTCCTCGGCTTCTTCACCTCTTCTTCTCCTGCTTCTCATACTTTTCCTTCTCGGCGTGGATTCTTCCGATATGCTAAGCCGAGAGGTTTGAGAAGTCAGGCTCCTTCCTTTGCGCTCGGCTCTGGGGCTGATCAGTGCTCGGTGATGAAGACTTCTCATCTTGCCTTGCCTTTACCCTTGCCCTTGGCCTCGGGTTTTTCCGATTCATTCATTTTGGCCGGTAGTGCTTCAGATTTCTCTTCCTCCTCCTTCCTCCTCTTCTCCTCATCCTCTCGGATGGCCTCCTCTATCTGGGTCACCCTCGGTTGCAAGGCTGCTAACTCGTCTCGATTTTATTTTGATTTCGCCTTGGCGCCTCCAACTCACCGAGTCCGCCTTCTAGTCTACCTTGTGCATGAGTGACAAGACTCCACTGTGAGGGTGTCCATCCTTCCTTCAGCCTCCTTCCCCTTTTTGACTTCATCTTGGAGGGTCTCGAGCTGTCTTTCCAGAGCCGAGCAACGAACCACGAAGTCATTCTCGATCGACGTGAGTGCATTGACCAGATCTCGTTGTCACCGCCGCCTTCTCGCTTAAGTGCCTTAACCTCCTCCTCCGGGTTACTAGCCGAGAACCAACAGCGAGCTTGAGATTGACTGATAGGTTTCGTGAAATGTTGACCTCAACAATCTGCATGTTGGCGAGCATTGTATCGGTGATCGCTCGAATCACCTTCCTCGTCTTCTTTTCCATCAGCTTTTGGACTTGAGATATAATTTTCTTGTGTAGATCCTCAAAAGGCGATGAGATGGCAAGGATTGATCGCCTCCTCCTCTCGATTCGAGATGAGGAAGAGGTGGTGGGAGAAGTTGGGCTGGGGAGCTCATGTGGATATCCCCAAAGATGTTGGAGGTATCCACCGGGAGGTTCGAGATGGGAGGGATGAAGTGGGGGCATCGATGGGGGAGGGGGATTTACGGTGGGGGTGAAGATGGAGGGGGTGGAATTTACGAGGTAGTGGGTGGTGGAGATGGGGTTGGGCTGGGGTAAGGTGGGTTGGATTTGGGAGGATGTGGGTAAGGTGGTGGGGAGATAGATATGGGGGTAGGGGCGTATCTTGGTCTGTTAGGAAGGACAACATACCGAGATGGGGATGAAGTTTGGGTTTGGGGAGGGTAGATAAGGTTGTGGCTTGACCGATTTGGGAGTAGGCTGTTTTAGAGGCTCGAGGTGCCGGCTGGGACACCTCTTCATCGCGAGTGGGGCTGGAGAGGGGAGGAGAATTGTACACTGACCGTGAGTGGGGAAGGGTCCTCTTAGAGCTTATATCTTGGACTTCCTCCGATTTGGACCACCCGAGCCGCTATCTCCGGTGTGGTTACCTCTTGAGTAGAAGGCTCGGGTGATCGGCGAGATGTTCCCCAAGCTCCGAGGTTTTCACCAACCTCCTCCTCCTCGGGGCCTTCTCCTTCACTTCATCGGCCGTGAAGCCTCAACCGAGCTCACCGTCGGCAGCTCTTCCTCTCTCTCCTCTTCTTCCTCCTCCTCGGCTTCTTCGGCGGTGGTGCACAGGCTCCGACCTCGGTTCCTCCTTCATCCGAGTCATTTGGAGCCCCAAGCGGCTCATCCTTAATCGGGATCCCTTTTTGCTTTGTGTAGGGCCCGACTTCATCTCGCTCAATTTATCTCGGTGACAGCGAGTCCTCCAGGATCACCGTCACCTTATTAAATAGGCCGGTGATCGACCTCGCCCGCCACTTTCCGCCTACCACCTCCAGCCTTTTCCTTTCCGTCTCCGGCTTCTCCAACAAAGATCCCATCGGCCAGTTGGCTTGAACTCCGTCTATTATCGTCCTCATGACGCCTGATGCGGTCTCGGTCAGCCCATCATGGGAACTCTGTTCCCCAAGGATTACCTTCGTCACAATCGTCATCAACAGCACGATATCTCCGCCGGAGCATCTTCTTCTTCGGCTCCGATCGCCGGTCCCTCATAGAATTCCGGCAATCATCTCAAATGATTCCACCCATTCATCGGACTTGTATGTGAGGGGATTACTCCTTCACCGCTGGTGTCAAATATTCGCGCCACCTCCGTCGGAGTTCTGTCAACACCTCGCCGTAGACTCGAGTTTTAAAAACACCATTCTCAAACGTCCCATTGACGTAGAACTCGATACCTCGCATATCTAGTGTTTTATTGAAGGTGGATTTCTTGGAGCAGAATGTCCTCAATCCCGACCTTTCCAATAATCCAAGGATCTCCTCGATTCACCATCGGTTGTTGTATCAAAGTCGACATACATCTCCGACTTTATCTTTTTGTTATACGTATCATTGTGAACATCCACCATTGTTGATGTAACTCCAATTTGTTTTTGAGAAGAACTCATAAAAATAAAACAGAGTTTTTGAAAATATGCAGAGTGTATGTATGGAATTACGAGAGTGAAAAGGTTTGATTGAGGAAGAAGACTTATTTATAGGAGGGATGATTGGAAAGAGAAACCGCCTTTTTAGAAAATTTAAATTAATCGAGCCATTTATTTAAAAAGTTTTTACCGCGCATGAATCAACGGTTAAAATTAAGATAAACGATTGAGATTCAACGCGTGGATGTTACTCGCCTTTGGAATGCGTAAATAGTTACTTTATAGATCGTTGATTTGTGAGATATAGGTTACTTTATGCAGGAAAGTAAGTATGTCGGACGTCGGCCTAGGGTTACCTTACTTGAATAAGGGTTTGCAAAACAGATGAGTTTAAAAACAGATGGGTTTGTAAAGTCATCTCGATAAAGTAACCTGTCGATTTTAAAAAAAACGACTTAGTTTAAACTTTTTAGCAATCTTAAAAACAGTTAAATAAACAGACTCGAGACTTAATTTTCTAAAGATGGGTTTTCCAACCAATCATTCCAAAAAGAATTTTATGAAAAATATGAGGTTCATTATAGAAACAAAGATGTCTAAATAAAAGATTGAGAAAAATGAGGTGAAATAGTCGATCTTGTGACCTATTCCTGCAAAGACAAAGACTTACGAAAAACCATTAGTAGCTTGAGGTAGATCAGGATAGGTGGTGCGAGATAGTCATCTGCTTCTTCAGGAGATCACCGACTATTGTGCCCTCATCCGATTTACCAAATGTCGATAAGTAATTATCATGTCGATAAGGTCAATATGACTAATCCTTGATTCTTGATTCCTAAAAAGTAAATCAATGATATCAGCTACCCGATTGTCCTTTGACACATACCTAGTCTCGATAATTCTTTCTAGACATTGATTTAAAGAAAAGAAATAAACAGAAATAAGGAATACATTAAATGATGCAAACCAATTAGAAATCAGCTAAAGATGCATCAAGTAATCCTAATTCTAAGCATAATTCTTTAAACCTAGACTCAACTAATGGTTTTGTAAGAATGTCTCGCTCTTTGTGATTCAGTGGCTATCTTCTCAATTGTAATGTCATTCTTCTCAACATGATCTCTAATGAAATGATGCCTAATGTCTCTATGCTTACATCTAGAATGCGTAATGTGATTGTAAGTCATTGCTATTGCACTATTACTATCACAAGAAATAGGAACAATCGATGTTTGAATATTATAATCTCTAAGTTTGTTGACTAATCCAGAGGAGTTGAGAGCAACAACTTCCACCGCCATGTATTCACTTGATTGTGGAGGTGGCAACAGATGTCTGCTTCTTAGATAACCAAGAAATTAATTTGTTGCCTAGGAATTGACAAGTTCTGAAGTGGATTTCCTATCAATCTTACATCCTCCAAAGTCCGAATCTAAATAACTGTCGGCTCAAAGTTGTCATCGATTGGGTACCATAACCCTACTTGCAAGGTTCCTTTGAGATATTTAAGAATTTTCTTAGCCGTCTCCAGATGAGTTTTCTTGGGATTAGATCGGAATCTTGCACATACCCCAACCGCAAAGGCTATGTCCGGCCTACTTGCAGTGAGATAGAGAAGAGATCTAATCGACCCACGATACTCCGTTGCATCCGTGGGTATCCCCTCGCTCATCCGAATCCATAGAAAAGTTAGTTGCCATAGGTATTTTAACTTCTCTGCTAGTAGTCATTCCAAATTTCTCAATCGGATCCTTAGCATATTTAGATCTGATGTATAAATATACCCTTACTCATCTGTTTAATCAGAAGCTGGAAAGTATGTTAATTCGCCCATCATTGACATTTCAAACCTCGTTTTTCATGAGAATGCTAAACTCTTCACATAATTTCAGATTAGGTGAACCAAAGATTATGTCATCTACATAAATTTGAACTAATAAGTTGTTACCATCTACTTCCTTTTTAAACAAAGTTCTATCAATCTTACCTTTTGAAAAACCATTTGATGTCAAGAAATCGATAAGGTATCATACCAAGCTCGGGAGCTTGTTTCAGTCCATATAGAGCTTTGTTGAGTTTATAGACTTTGTTATTGATCTTAAACCCGGAGGCTGCTCCACATAGACTTCCTCAAGCAACACACTATTAAGGAAGACAGACTTAACATCCATTTGAAAGACTTTGAAAGATTTATATGCAAAGAAATGCCATGAACAACCTTATTGACTCTAATCGCAACCTGGAGCATAGGTTTCATCATAGTTTATCCCCGCATCGTGAGTAACCTTGTGCAACCAATCTTGCCTTATTTCGAACAATAATGTTGTTCTCATCTGCTTTGTTTTTAAACACCCATTTGGTGCCTATAATGTTTTACGTGTAAGGGTCTTTCTACTAGTTCCCATACATTTTGCCTTTCAAATTGATGTAGTTCCTCCTGCATGGCGCTTATCCAATTTGGATCTCGATAGAGCTTCCTCAATAGACTTGGGTTCAAGAAGCGACACATAACAAATGAAAAGACTTTCGAGTCCAAAGCATCATTCGTGTCTCGCACACTACTAGATGGGTCTCCTATAATCTGATCGATGGATGGTAGCTTCTCATCCTTTTGCCTATGTGAGGAGAACGATCCTCATCTTGAGTCTCAAGAGGCAACTCCTCCGACTCTATATCACCGACGTTCCCCCTTCATCACCGACTCGCCGATCACCGACGCCAAGGGTGTCTAATTCGATGGAGTCTCGATCGTAAGTTGTCTTCGATTATCGGATGGGGATTCTTCTTCATCTGATTCTGAATCAAGACTAAGTAGATAGACAGGTTCTATATTTAGTCTTGGTCGGTTCAATTTTATCTAGACTTTTAGAGATTTGATTCACTTTATCTCGAGAAAGAATACAACTCATAAAAAACAACATGAGGGGTTTTCTCCACACAAAGGGTTGTCTTGTTAAAAACTTTAAATGCCTTGGAAGAGTTAGAATATCCCAAGAATATTCCATCACCGCCTTAGCATCAAAAGTTCTCAACTTAGATTTTCCATTGTTATGGATAAAACACTTACAACCAAAAGCTTCAAATATGAGATTCTTGGAATCTTACCCTTCCAAATCTCATATGGAGTCTTACCCTTGTCTTTAACAACTAAACACCCGTTTCGAGTATAACAAGCTGTGTTGATGGCTTCAGCCCAAAACTCGTGAGGGGTTTCATACTCACCTAACATGCTTCCGTTGCTTCCTTCAAGGTTCTATTCCTTCTTTCCACCACTCCATTTTGTTGAGGGGTTCTTGCTGAAGATGTCTCATGAATAATTCCACACTCATTGAAAAAGTTAGATAAACAAGAATTCAAAAATTTTGTGCCCTTATCACTCCTTATTTTAATAATATTAACACCTTTTTCATTCTCGAATCTGCGAATGCATCGTGATCTTGTTTATAGTCTCATTTTTCTTGAAAAGAAATATAACCCAAGTGTATCTAGAAAAGTCATCTACTACAACCAGAGTATATTTCCTTCCACCGAAATCGAGAGGAGAAACAGGTCCAAACAGATCCAGATGAAGTAGTTGCAACACTCTTTCGTATGAAGAGGAGTTAATACTCTTAAATGAGTGTCTAGCCGTTTTTACCTTTCTCGACAAGCATCACATTTAAGATCAGGTGGATAAAAGTTTCTCGGGTAATCCCTTAACAAGGTTCTTTTTAGCCACTTACTAAGGGTCTTGAAATTCAGATGACTAAGCCTCTTGTGCCATAGCCACCGAGATCTTCTCCACCCTTAGCTATCGACAAGTATCTTTGGGACAACTATTAAAGTTGGCCACATAGACATTACCATGTCTCAAGCCGCTTAAAAGTACCTTATCTCAAGAATTATCTAAGATATCACATTTATCCTTTGAAAATTTGACAAGAAAACCTTTATCACAAAGCTGGAAACAGATAGCATTATGTTTCAAACCTTCAACAAAATATACCTCGTATACCCGAATATCCTTGATAATCAGTACCTACTCCTTTAGTCGACCACAATTATTATCTCCAAATAATACTCTTGGACCATCAATGCTTTGGAAATTTGATAACAACCTCTTGTTATGGGTCATGTGTTGTGAACAACCACTATCAATATACCATATGGAAGCTAAGATCTCTTCCTTGAGTGATGATCCCCGTGAATCTGAAAAAGCAGATTAGTTATAAGGTACCCTAGTGATCTTGGGTCCTTGAAGGTCAAGCATCACTTCAGGTAACCAGATAAAAATCTCATCTCTAAATAATAAATCAGACTTGGTCTCTCTACCAAATCTGTCTACAACTTTATCACTTTTAAATGACACTTTGTTGTATTCGTATTTAGTAATTTTTCTAAACTTAGGAAATGTGGGATAACATCTCGCTTCTTCCATCAAAAGAATTATAATAAGAATTTCTTCTTATTTTGGTTCTTGGATTTCTCTTAGTCCGATAAGGAGTCCTCACTGAATTTTTGTTTTCATGCTGGGAGATACAGTCCTTACTAGACTAATTGGTTTCCAAGGACCAATTTTAACCTCTTTTGATTGATCGGATGCTTTCACAAATTTCCTAGGTTTCTGGACATCCGATTTATTATTTCGTCATAACCAAGACTGTTTTGCCATGGGATTTTTGAGATGTATTAAAGATGTGATCTATTGCTGATTGTGAATTATTAAGTTGACTAATTTTGAAGACTAGCTTCTCATTGTCTTTCTTAATTAATTCATTTTCAAGACAGATTACTTCAAATTTGTCTTTTAAAATTTTCAATTCACTTTCTAATCTTTTAGGTAAGCCGGTGATGTACTAGCCTCGGCACTGGGAAAACATTCCCCCTTGAATGTTTCCTCGGTCGAATAGTTCATCACCGCTTCCTTTAATTAGAATCTGAATTTGATCCTTTAAAGCCAAATTTTACGTCTCTAGCTGTTTATAAGCAGCCAGAGATGTCTTTAAATCTCTCAATAATTCATGAATAACAGTTTGATCATAATCAGATGCAGATCGACAAGAATCATTATCGGAAGATGAATAATAGACTACCTCTTTAGCCATGAGACAGATTTCATCATCCGATCCGAAATCGATGAGGATGATGATGATGATGATGATGATTTCTTTGACTCCTTTTCTTCAGCCAACAGAGCCCTTTGATCTCGCAAATCTCATGTCTCTCTTTTTCCTTTTCTCTTCTCTTTCTTTAGGAGTCAATCGAGGACAATCATAGCTGAAGTGTCTGGCTTGTTGCATGTGTAGCAAGTATCACTCATGTCCGATCTAGGGCTGGAAGGATTTCTTTTGACAGTGATACGAATCTTCTCGTCGGCTCTGCTTTTGTCATCATCTGTAGACTCATCTTCCTTTCTTCTTGATTTGGATCTTGATCTATCCTTACCTACAAATCTCAATTTATTTCGTTTATACTTCATTCTTAATCTGTCATACCTTTTGGTGAGAAGAGTCATCTCGCTCCTTCGAGAGATAGGTTAGCTCCTACAGACTCGGTTGACACCTTGTCTTCTTTGCTTTGACAAAGGCAACAGACTTGGATGAGGTGCTCGACTCCATCTCATCCTCCTCATCTTCTATTTGAATATCATATTCTAGAGCTTTAAGATGAGAGAACAAAGTATGGTGAGTAGTAGAGGATAGATTTTGAGTAGGTTTAAGGATATTGGATTTCTCTCTCCATCTCTTGGTTAATGATCTCGGTATCTTGTTATTAATCTCCTTCTCGTATAGTTCTTTCCAAGGTCACCGCTTTGTTGAGGAGATTCACAACCTTACATCTAACCGATCAATGATTCATTTTCCTTCATTTTGAATGTATCAAATGTGTGTAAGACCGATTGCAACTTATTTTCTTTTACTTGATCTCGATCCTTCACAAACATTTGCCGAGTTTGCCACATTTCTTTTGCAGTTTTACATTTCTTAACCTTCTCAATCCAATCTTTACTTAAAGTCTCAATGATTTCGATTCGAGCTACTTGGTCTAGATTGTGGATCTTCCTTTCATCATTTGTCAATTGTAACTCTTTTTCTCTTGTCTAGTTACGATTCAGGTGACTTTACTCGAGTGCTAGTGCCTCCATGATAAAATTTTATAGGTCCTTCTTCAAGAACCTCCTCCATTCTATCATGAATGGCCTTGAGGTGATTCTCCATCCTGGATTTCCAAGTAATCATAATCTTCAATAGAAAATTCAGGTAGATTCCTAGACTTCTTGCTTTTCTGATGACATGATGAAATAAAGAAATAAAATACTCCACAAAACTTATTAGTAGCACTATTAGTAACAATGAAGAGAATGAAGAAAATCAAGAAAAATTTCAGAATCTTAGTTAAGACTCTAAAATCAATATCATATGACTTAACACCGCTCTGATACCACTTGTTGGTCCCGATTAGTCGAGTTGATTATAAAGCTTTGAGTTAACCTTCTAGGACAAAATCTAGAAGGGGGTTGAATAGATTTTGTAGATTTTTTAAATCTTTCAAAACTAATTCAAAGTACCAGATGTACACAATGGGAATTCAAGATTAAACTCAACTTTAATAAGATCAAAAGCAACCGATATTCAGTATTTTAACTTTGACTCAAATTAATCTTTGAACGATAAAATGGAAATTGAACAGATAAGTAAATAAAGCGGTAAAGAACACCAGATTTTATAGTGGTTCGGATTATAACAATCCTACATCCACTCTCCTTCTCCAACTTGAAGAAGGGTCTCCATTATCCGCTTGCTTACTTACTTTACAATCTTACAACTTACAACTTGATCTTCAATTCTTGAGAATACTAATCTCTAACTTATGAAATCTAACTCTAAGAAAAAGAAGTGTATTTGAAGATGTGCAATGAAGTGTTCTACAAACACTTAGAAAAATCTTGAAACACTATTTTGTACGTTTTGAAAATTTGTGATTTTAAAGAATAAATTTTTGGAAACTAACTTGTGAATTCTATGTATTACGTATATAGTTTTAATTTTAAAGAAGTGCCTAGACCTATTTATAAGTCCGAAAAGGCAGTTAGTTTGTTAGTCGGTTCTAACATACTAAAAGCTGCTTTAACAAACTTAATCTTGAAAACTATTCTAGACCTCATTTGTCTTTGCTCTACTCATCTGGTGACTCGGTGAAGACTCGCCTTTCCTATTCTACTCAGCTTGTCTTGACCTCGTCTCGAGCTCTTTATGTTCGTCTTCCGCAGATGACTAGACTCAAGCTTGTCTTGGGACGACTTGTACACTTCCAGGACCTCACCGACTAGATTGGTTCTCGACCCCATCTAATCGGCCTTAGCTTCGATCTCAATCTCCGCTTGTTCTACGGGTTGTCCGATCAATCGAGCCGCTTCTTTTAACTCATCAAAACTTCTTGATCCAACACTAACACTACAATGCAAAGGAGTAAGTTTTTCATAGACTTGTTAATTAAAGTCTATGATGCACATTGGCGAAACGATTCACCGATTCGAGAGTGAATACAAAAGTTTGTGTAAAAATTTCCAAGACAGAACCTTTACAACGAAAATAAAGACTCAATATCACCTATTGACTCTTAAACGGCTAAGTGTAGTATTACGTAATATTACACCGTCAAAAGCAAATCAAAGTATCAAAGACATCTACGCTAATGACACTTCAAGATACCTATGTTTCTAAATGAGGTAATATGCACAAGTAGCAACATAAAGGGGGAATAATCGCTCTATCTCTTGGATGCACTAACTCACTCAACAATTAATATTTGGATATTCCTTGCCATTGCTTGAAGTCCTCGGTCTTCTATTTATAGATGTCCTCGGCTTCAACCATAGATCCTTGTAGATGGATCTAGAAAAACTCCAAAATAACTTCCCCTTAATTCTCTCACTTAACCGTCCATGTAGGTAGTTGATTTCGTGGCTTTACTCGCAACCGCATTATCTAGGTTCTTCTAAATCTCTCTAGAATTAGTCTTGAACTGGATCCTTGTGGAAGATTCGGAATCCGTCCTCAATGTTGCACTTGATGTTACAAAGCATCCACGACAACATTTGACCAAGTCTTCATTCCAGATCTTTGTAGAATGTTCTAGATCTTCAACTTTGCAATGTCACAACATCTACCAAACCATTGAAGCTGTTAGAGAATAAAAGTTAGTTATATGAAGAAAGAAAGGGTCAAATTCTCGATGTGACAGACTATGTGATAACATCACATGCGACATCAACACGTGTCAAGCACTTCATATGGGATGATCTGTATCTCTTCAAAATTGGGGTTGACGGGGTTCTAAGAAGATGCATGACTAGAAAAGAAGGAGTGGAGATCATGAGACATTGCCATACTTTGCCTTGCAGAGGACACCATAGCACCTCCAAAACCGTGAGGAAAATCTTGTTGTCGGGGTTTATTGGCCGACCTTGTTCAAAGATTGTGAGAAGTTCATCAAGGAGTGTGATAAGTGCTAAAGGGTAGGAAACCTCACCAATATGGATGAAATGCCTTTGAGTAATATTCTTGAGGTGGAGATTTTTTATGTTTGGGGAGTCGATTTTATAGGACCATTTCCACCTTCAATGGGGTACCAATACGTAATCTTGATAAGCGATGGTGGAAGTCACTTTGTCAACAAAGCCATGGAAAAGCTCTTGCTAAGATACGATGCCAAACACAAAGTGGCTACTCCTTACCATCCTCAAACCAATGGTTTGGCCGAAGTTTCTAATCGTTTGATTAAGGGGATCTTAGAGAAGACGGTGAGAACAAATCAAAAAGATTGGGCAACTAAGCTTGAGGATGCATTATGGGCATATAGGACCGCTTACAAGACCCCCTTGATATGTCCCCATACCAATTGGTTTATGGTAAGGCTTACCATCTCCAGGTTGAGCTTGAATACAAGGCTTTTAGGCTATTAAAAGGTTGAATCTTGATTAAGAGCTAGTGGGGAGAAAAGGATTTTTCAATTACATGAGTTGGAAGAGTTTAGGATGCATGCTTATGAGAATTCAAAGATTTTCAAGGAAAAGACAAAGAAGTGGCACGATTCGAAGCTTAGAAGGAAGGAATTCAAGGAAGATGATCAAGTGCTCCTCTTTAACTCAAGGTTGAAGCTCTTTCCAGGAAAGCTTAAGTCACGATGGAGTGGGCCATTTCAAGTTGCAAAGGCATTTCCAAATGGGTACTTTGAGGTGGCAAATGAAAAAGGTGAAAGATTTGTTGTGAATGGTCATAGGTTGAAGCATTATCACATGCCATCACAAAAGGAAGTGGTAGATGCTCTTGATCTTAAGGATGTGCCTAGCCTCAATATGGAAAGGGAAGTGTGAACTCCTTGAGTCCCATCCGGCAAAGGACGTTAAAAATAGCGCTTGATGGGAGGTAACCCATCCTTTCTTGCTTTCTTGTGTTGTTTGTGTTGTTGCTTTTAATAATTGGGACTTGTGATCCTTGTAGGTTGTGAGAATTGCTTGGAACTTGAGGAGCCCTATACATGCTTGAAGGAAGATGGAGTTTAAAGGCTTTATGGTACAACACTTCCTTTCAAACTTAGACTTGTCTAATTTTAGGGAGGTGTTCTTCTTTCCTTAGCCTATCTTTTGTGCTCTTATATATTTTTGGGATTGATTTTATCTTTAGCTTAATTGTGGACTTATCGCATATCTTTGAGTATCATGTTGACATAATGAGTGTGCTTGAGATTATGTACATGTGCACTTGTGCTTGATTTGCAAGATTAATTGAATTTTGATTTGATCATAAGTTGATATGTGGCTTGAAGCTAGCATGATTGATGATTGTGTGAAGATGAATGTGATTGAAAATGATTGATTCATTGCTCAAATTAAGCCTGTGAGCTTTTGTGCCTTTATAATCGTACATCTTATACGGTTGAATGAATTTCTTTGTGAGTGCATCATTCATGGATATGTATGCTAGAACTTGCCCTTAGACTTGTTGAGATTGATCTTTGTGTGATTTCATGAAAATAATAAGAGGCCATGTTTGATATGATAAGTCACTTTGCCAAATTTTTCCCGACAAAAACATTTGATTTCCTTAGTGAGCCATTTTGAGACTAATATCATTATTCTTTGGCAAGCCAAGTGAAGTTGAAGCCATTTGCCTAATTTTATGAGCCTTATTGTCCTATGTTTAGTAGAGTTTGATTGTTGGCTAAAAGATGGTGCATTGATTGTAAAGTGTGGTGGAAAAATGATGTGCTAAGTGATGATTGAGAAGAAGAAAGAAAGATTGTGAAAAAATTGAATTGTGGTGAAAAAGATGATGAACACATGAAGAAGAAAAATTCAATTGAGAGCTCCAAAGAAAGAAAGCTCAAAAGAATGGTGGTGTTTGACTTTGAAAGACATGAGAAAGAGTTGATTGATGACGAATTGAAGAGAAGTGTAGTGAAGTGTTAGCTATCATTCAAGTTCTCTACTATTTGAGTCACTCTTACCTAAAACATTCTACCAATTCCAAAGAGCCTACATTACAACCTTGATGAAAGACCTCTTTGATTCTTGATTGAACACAAATGATTATGATTGAGATTGAGTCCTTTGGCAAGCTTATGGGGTACATGTTTGTGAATTTGATGATTAAGTGTTATTTTACCTTGATACACTTTAGTGATGAGTGAAACACTCCATAGAAGGAGCAATGTTTTGAGTATTTGATGTTGCATTTGTTTGAGCATGATTCATCTTGAGTGCTAGTGGATAGTTTGCATTTATACTTATGTTCATTGATGAGTTCAATTGTCTTATTTATCTTCTATGGTGCCATGTGACATAATTGCAATCAATTCACTCCTTTGTGCTTATTAGCTACGTTGCTCGAGGACGAGCAACACTTCAAGTTTAGGGGTATTATGATTAGAGTGAATTGATGCATGTTTTTAGGGTGTATTTTAGTGCAAAAGTGATCAAAAGTGTTAGATTTTGTGCCTAAATGTGTAGAGTATCACTACTTTGCCTAAAAAGTATTACTTGTGAGATATTTGATATTTTTCGTCCCGTTTACAGGTAAATCGGTGGAATTTGGCCAAATCGAGAGTACCGGTATTCTTAGGATGAAGAGACGATCGAGACGGATGAAAACGGGGTCGAGGCGGAGTCCGGTCGAGAAAATTCCTGGCTCGACCTCTGGTCGAGGTCCAGGGGCCTCGACCCAAGGGTGGTGGCCTAGGCATGAAATTCAAAATTTGGAGGCAAGCTCGGCTCGAGGCTCGGCCCTCGAGTCGAGGATCGTGGCAAAGGAGAACCCTCGAGTCGAAGGAGGGCTTGAGCTCGACTCGAGGATGGAGGCGAAATTGGAAAAACGTGTTAGCAACTTCAAGGCCGCCCTCGAGTCGAGGGATGCCCAAAACGAAAAAATTGGTTTTAAGCCCATTTGAGCGGAAAACAGAGCATAATCTCCATAACTTAGGTTAAAGCGGTTATTTTACAGCTTTTTGGGCGAATTTCTCATTCCATAGCTTGATTCTCATTGTAATTGGATTAGATTCATAGATTTAGATAAAATTTGATCATTTGTACCTTAGATTAGTGATTTGATCCATTAGTTTTTATTTTCAAGTTGTAATTCAATTGGAGAGAAGAGTACATTTGAAGATATTGTGAAGACTCAGGCATTCTTATTTTTGATCATTTAATCCAATTGGTGATATTCTTCCACTTTACTTCTTTTAATTCATTAATTGTTGTGATTTACTTCTTAATTGCTCAATTAGATTTTCTTCCCATGGGTTTTGCTCTTTGCACCATTGACTAATACTCTTGTGCTTGAGATAATTGAAATCGAGGATGATGTGATTGCCTAATGTTATGATTGTTGATGATTGTTGATCAATTGAGTTAGATTGCTTCCTAATTGTGATTCTCATTGTGCTTCATGCATAGTTATCTCTTTAGATTAATGTTTGATCACTCTAGCAATAGGCGAGTTGAGCTAACGTGATTAGGGATTAATCGGGTTATAATTGTGTATGAATGTATGTATTGGGTGCTTCTTAATTGAAAGATTAGTTGCACTAAGGATACTCACATTAGGCATTGTGTGGTTAATGGAGTGATTAATTGCATGATGGTTTTATGCTTTCTATCTTAGTTGATCTACAATTTGATTCAATCATAGCTTGTTGATCATTGATTCCTTAATGGATGTTATCCCTTGTAACGCCCTGCATTTAGAATGCAGCCCTTGTTGCTTAAACACTCTAAACTCGGGTTGTCACTTAGTAATCGAAAACCGAGCTTAAAAATTCCTTTTTAAAATAATAAAGACAACATATTTGTAAGAGTTTGACAGTGGAAGACTTGGAAAATTTTCAAACATAATTCTAGAGTTGCATTTATAATAATATTCGAAAGATGAATAGTTGCGTACAAAGTGAAACATCGAGTGATCCATAAAGGGTGTTCACTCGGCATAAGAATTTAAAAAATATAATTCTAAGCGATTGCATTTTATTATGTAATATAAATATATTAGTATCATGTTTAGGGAAACTCCGTGTCACCGTAGCTTCGGCCCCTCTTGAGCATAACGAAAATATTGAGTCGCAGGGCGTGAGATAAAAATCTCGGTGGATAACTTGTATGCTGTTATACTGATTGGAAGTATGCCGAAAATAGATATTTTTCCTTACCCATGATTAAATCTTTTACTTGTCATTTATTTAATTTAAGGTTCGATCTTGTATACATATTAAATCCCGCTCGTTGAACTCACATCGACGTACACTTGGGGTACGCTCACCGAATGCGCCTTGCTTTCCATATACGAGATTAATAGAACTCACATCGACGTACACTTGGGGTACGCTCACCGAATGCGATCTTGCTTTCTTTAAACATAATTAATAATTAACTAAGTCGTTAAAGCTTTTAAGGTGTTTAATTACTTTGCTTGTAATACACCAACAGTCCATATAACATTAACAACTAATACAGATAGTGTCACCCACCTTTTAACTTTATAGATAAGTTAGAACTAGTAATGAAGAATTCGGAAATTAGGAATAATAGGGACGTCCGAGCTCGACTTATGCCGCACTTCACCTAGCACGAAGTTTTCTCAAAATCTTAGTGATCATTCATTCGTATGATTATTAATAAATTCTAAAAGAACTTTATTTCATTTGACTAACCCGATTAGGATTTTCTCTTAGTTTTGGGTCCGGTTTTCATGTTCGAAATACTTTTATAAATAATTGTATAACTTTCTAAATTCTTTTTAAACATGTTACAATATTGAATGATTATTTGAAATACTATAACATCATTCATTAGTTTAATGAGGCGTTTAAACTTTGTCTTTAGACTTTCGAAAATAGTCCAATAAGTTCAGAAAAATCAAATAAAATACTTACACTATTTTATTATTTATAAAATATGGCACAAAGAATGTTCCATTATATAAATAACAAGTCCACATGCTCATTTAAGGAAAACACATACCAAAATAATTATTTTGCTAAAAGATGAAACAAACAGTTCTCACCTTTATAAAAAATCAATTTAAATAATTAGATTTTGAATTAAACCATCAAAATTTGCATCTAATCATATAATAACAAATACAACTCATAAGTATATTAATTTTGATCAAAACAAATAATTATAAATGTTGTTTCTCAAAGTATGTCAATAATAGTCCTACTTCTCGAAATTCCAAATAAAATATTTATACACACCCATAAATTTTTAATTTTAACAATATGATACTTTAATATGTATAGAGTAACATAATAACATGTATTATCAGAATAATTTAACCATAACATTATAACTTCATAATTTTCTAATAAACATAGAAGATTGTCACATAATCTTTAAAATTATAGAAATGGCATTTAGACAAGTCCAAAAATTTTTTAAATTAAATTATTTTACACATGACTAATCATAGAACAAAGTTTATCAAGGTTCTTAAGCCTAATTCGTTTCGGATCATAACAGTTTTTTCCATGAAAAGTCGATACGCTTCACAGATCGTCTTTCTGGGCAGATTTCAATCAAAAATTGATAAATTTCATTGTGGTTATTCAAAATTCACCAAATTTGAATATGTTATACTAGACTTATCATAGAAAATTTTTCATTAAGGGACCTGAGCCTAATTCGTTACCTATTAATACCAGTTTCGCAAAAGATGTCGATGAACCCCACTGATCCTCGCTCTGGACAGGTTTTAGCAAAAATTCATATCTCGATTTTGGCTAGGCCAAAATGTACGAAATTGAAATATATTGTACTAGACTTATCATGGAACATTCCTCTAAAATTTAATAATTTTTTCATTCGTCAAACGGTACCAGTTTTGATTATAAAACACAGTTACGTTTTTCAACCGATTTATATCACAGCTATTTCAAAGATTTATTTCTCCTATATGACAACTCTGAAATTTATGAAATTTTTCTACGTTATACTAGATTGTAAGAAGATCCTTCATGATTTTTTTCAAGATTTTTAGACGCTTTCAAACAAGAAAACCAAGCTCATCAAGTTGTTGCTCAGAATTCGTCCAGTTTCTGTCCAGTTTCAAGATGTCAACTTTGAAGAATTATTTCTCCATATCTACGGGTCCGATGACTCTGAATTTTTAGAGTGTTGTTGTACACCTTTATTAGTATGTCTCGTAATTTTATCATGATTTTTAGGAAATTAGAACACATCCAATGAAATTCATAAAAATAAGCACAAAAGCTGTCAAAACGGGAATATTCATCACAACCTTAATTCTTCGTGAATTACAATAGTTTGTAGGAGTTGTTTACCTAAAAGAAAAAAATTTGGACTTGTAGAATGGATGAAGCTTGAAGATAAGGAAGCTTTCTTGAAGCTTTAATGGTGGATGAAACTTTTATGGAGAAAAGGGTGAAGAAGAAGATGAATACTTGTTGGAGAAGATGAGAGATTGAAGTGGGACTTGCAGCTGGGTTTGGTATATTGAAGAGAGCATTGTAGCTGGTTTTACCTTTTTCCATAGAAGGTAACTTACAGCTTTGGTATATAGAAGGAAAAGAAGTGTCGTGGCCAATTCTTGGCCAAGGGGAAAATGAGTGGTGGAAAAAAATCTAATCATTTTATTACTAATTACTCTTACTACAGTTTAAACTATTAAACAATATGATTTAGTCACTAAACGAGTCACAAAATAAATATTTCAAAACATATTAATTCACTACAAATTATTTCATTAATTACTAAGACGTAAAAACAAGATACCTACAATATTTAATTTCGTAAATTATATCACATAATTTTTCATGCATCGTTAAAATTTATTATTTTAATAATTCATATTATTTAGACGCGATAGGATTGTCATCGTTAAATTTTTATTATTTATTTAGTATTATTCTTTGTTCGATAAAACACGAGTTCGATAAGGATTTTGAAAATTTTACTTTGAATAGCAATCAAGTCTTATATTTTATTTACCATAAATCAAACCTTATTTCCATTATTCTTTAAAGTGCTAGGAGTGCTTCCGGCTGATGCTCGTCCATCTATCTCGAAAATCACATCTTTGAAAACACATATAGCTCATTAGTAAGGAATTCGTTTAATCATATAATAAACTTGGGTATTTTGGTTCGGGGTATTACATCCTTCCTCTCTTAAAAGAATTTCGTCCCCGAAATTCACTTGTTCTTTTCTTTTTTCTTTTTAGACTGTGGTTGTACTTTTCTCCTAAGTAGCTTATTTCCCCAATATTTTCTTGTCTATCAGTGCATGTTGACTACGCAAGTCTAGTTTGCCAAAAAATCTGGTTAACTTCGAAAGCTTTGTTGACTACGAACGTCTGTTTGACTAAGCAAGTGTGATTGACTACAAAAGTCTTGTTGACTACAAAAGTCTGATTGATTTTCAAAGAGGAAGTAACCATGTCCCTGTCTACTACTTTATACTTACGTTCTTATTAAAATCCTAGTTGTTCCCAATAACATAGCCATGTTCTTCATTTTTATAAAAAAATGTAAGTAAGTTTCTACCCAACATCCATCTTACTCTAAATTCTTCACCCCTAATAAATAAAAAAATATATTGAATCCTTATTGGTCTCTCATACGAAATATTTATACTAACTATTTCCTTTTTACGAATGGAATTTTTAAGCTTCTCCTAAAGTTATCAGATGTTGTGTAATGGAAAGCTATTAGGTCAAAATAATAGGCATGTAGGTGTATTGAGTGCTAGAAATGTGCCTATAGTGATCTCATTCTGTGTTGGTCTCATCATCTTTCTCGAGGATAGCATTCACACAGCTCTCTCTTGTTGATCTTGTATTGGGACATCCCTCCTTGGTGGTCCCGGTAAGTAGTTGTGCCCCTTAGCGGCGAGAATGATTTGGTTGTTACCAATCGGTTGTCTAAATAGATTATTCTCTGTCGGTGGTCGTCTACCTTGTTCTTCGGGGCACTCGGCAATCTTGTGTCTGGCTGGCGACACTTGTAGCATACCCCTTTTCATCTTGGCATACTCCCCGTGTCCCTTGTTACACGTGAGACATAGTCTTTGGTCCTCTGGTCTAGTTTCAATGGCAAAATTGTTCCCTCTTATAGGTGGGTTTTGGTTTCTCTTAAAGTTGGATTGTATATTTCGATTCACGGATATAACCACCGGAGTTGGCTTGAATTCTAATCCCATGCCGATTGAGATGATCGGTGCTCGGTCGAAAACTTCATTGTAGTTTGGAAGTTTTAGCCCGGCTACAACGCCTCCTACTTCTCGGTCTCAAACCCCTTTCAAATCTTCGTGCTTTCTTTGAATCAATCTCCACTAGATGTGGAGCATATCTAGCCAATTGGTTGAACTTCCTCTCATACTCGAGACACCGAGAGTCCTCCTTGACGAAGATTGATAAATTCTTGTTCTTTACGATCACACAAGACTTGCGGGAAGTACCTTCCCATCACTGCTTCTTTAAACTTTTTCCATGTCAAATCTTGTCTTTCTACGACATTCGGGGTTCGTTCATAAGATTCCCACCACTCGGGCAAAGATCCTCTCGCGCTTGAATTGTGCACAAGACACTTTTTGTGTGTCATTCAAAGTCATGTGCCGGTAGATTCGTTCGAGTCCGGCGATCCATTCCTCGGTGCCCATAGGACCTTTTTTTCCGGTTAGCCTTGGTGGGTGCATACGTCGAAACTGTTCCACAAATTCGTTAGCTCTAGGTGGTGGCGGAGGCATAGGCATAGCTGGTTGAGGAGCTTGTTGGTGCATAAAGGTCTGGAGGGAGTGGAAAAATTCTCTCGCCATGTCGGCTCCGGAGGTTGAATTTGCATTCTGTCCTACCGACTCCATGGAAGGGTTTTGTGCTCTATTCCTAGTGACACGTGGTCTTCCCCGTGGTGCCATTGTAAAAGAACTAAAAGAAAAGAATAGTTTATTTCATATAGGTGTGATAAAATTCAAAACGAAAGAACCCAACATTTAAACAACAAGGTACTAATGTCAATCATGCAATGGAGCACACGATGGCGGAACATCTTGTCATGATCAAGCACGGTTGTCGGGCTACGAGACCGCATGTTAGAGAACTAATAACACGTGTTGCAAATGATTGGATAAACATAACAAATAGAATAGAATAGCTCACAAAAGACGTGATGCAAAAGTACACATATATATTTTAGATGAGAAAAACTATGTTCTCAAAGTGAATGGAGAAAAGAGTCTCCTACGAAATAAAGTTTTTGGAGAAAAGAGTCTCCTACGAAATAGTTTAGTTTAAAATCTTTAAGAGTACATATAGGTAAAAACTAACACACTTCGAGTTCACGAAAAAAATACCGGCTCGAGTGCCCAAGAGGGTATCTAGCTACAACTCGAAAATAACTCCCAAAATATGTCTATATCTCACAAAAGCCTAAACACATATTTAATCGTAAGAGGGTCTCTCGAGGGAAACTAGGCTCTATCTCGTTGTCATGCCTACCATCTATAACTCCCTAACCAAGAGTAGATCAAAGATCGGCATCATTTAGTGGAAGGATAATACAGTTTTTCAAAAAAAGAAATTTAAAATATTTATATCGTATAAGAAAAAGGTTGCTTTTAAACATAAAGCGTGTATTTGATCACAAGATCAAGTATATAAGATCATTCTCATAACATTCCTTCATTTCATATGCTTATCATATAACTTATCACTTCTTTCTTTCATAAACATGTAAGCTGTCATAATTCAAACTTTCGTACCATAACTTTTAATTAGAGGTGTTTTCATACCTTGACGGTGCCTCGGATTTGCTGCGGTAGACACATTTTCCCACTAATAAAATTTTCTTTCGATATTAACTTAATATACATTTTAGTATAAGTCTTAAACAAGATTTATTTTATACATATATGACTTTTGTTAAAAGTGATTTTTTTAATAAGTAAAATTTCACGAAAACGATTTACTTTGCTAGAAATTATTTTGGATGTGAAGTAAATAAGTTGTTTTGTCCGAAGTTTTGAACTTGAGCTCGATACCACCGTAACGCCCTGAATTTAGAATGCAGGCCCTTGTTGCTTAAACACTCTAAACTCGGGTTGTCACTTAGTAATCGAAAACCGAGCTTAAAAATTCCTTTTTAAAATATTAAAGACAACATATTTGTAAGAGTTTGACAATGGAAGACTTGGAATATTTTCAAACATAATTCTAGAGTTGCATTTATAATAATATTCGAAAGATGAATAGTTGCGTACAAAGTGAAACATCGAGTGATCCATAAAGGGTGTTCACTTGGCATAAGAATTTAAAAAATGCAATTCTAAGCGATTGCATTTTATTATGTAATATAAATATATTAGTATCATGTTTAGGAAACTCCGTGTCACCGTAGCTTCGGCCCCTCTTGAGCATAACACGAAAATATTGAGTTTGGGGCGTGAGATAAAAATCTCGGTGGATAACTTGTATCTTATACGTGATTGGAAGTATGCGAAAATAGATATTTTCCCTTACCCATGATTAAATCTTTTACTTGTCATTTATTTAATTTAAGGTTCGATCATGTATACATATTAAATCCTGCTCGTTGAACTCACATCGACGTACACTTGGGGTACGCTCACCGAATGCGCCTTGCTTTCCATATACGAGATTAATAGAACTCACATCGACGTACACTTGGGGTACGCTCACCGAATGCGATCTTGCTTTCTTTAAACATAATTAATAATTAACTAAGTCGTTAAAGCTTTTAAGGTGTTTAATTACTTTGCTTGAGAATACACCAACAATCCATATAATATTAACAACTAATACAGATAGTGTCACCCACCTTTTAACTTTATAGATAAGTTAGAATTGTAATGAAGAATTCCTAAATTAGGAATAATAGGGACGTCCGAGCTCTAACTTATGCCGCACTTCACCTAGCACGAAGTTTTCTCAAAATCTTAGTGATCATTCATTCGTATGATTATTAATAAATTCTAAAAGAACTTTATTTCGCTTTGATTAACCCGATTAGGATTTTCTCTTAGTTTTGGGTCCGGTTTTCATGTTGAAATACTTTTATAAATAATTGTATAACTTTTTAAATTCTTTTTAAACATGTTACAATATTGAATGATTATTTGAAATACTATAACATCATTCATTAGTTTAATGAGGTGTTTAAACTTTGTCTTTAGACTTTCGAAAATAGTCCAATAAGTTCAGAAAAATCAAATAAAATACTTACACTATTTTATTATTTATAAAATATGGCACAAAGATGTTCCATTATATAAATAACAAGTCCACATGCTCATTTAAGGAAAACACATACCAAAATAATTATTTTGCTAAAAGATGAAACAAACAGCTTCTCAACTTTATAAAAAAATCAATTTAAATAATTAGACTTTGAATTAAATCATCAAAATTTGCATCTAATCATATAATAACAAATACAACTCATAAGTATATTAATTTTGATCAAAACAAATAATTATAAATGTTGTTTCTCAAAGTATGTCAATAATAGTCCTATTTCTCGAAATTCCAAATAAAATATTTATACACATCCATAAATTTTTAATTTTAACAATATGATACTTTAATATGTATAGAGTAACATAATAACATGTATTATCAGAATAATTTAACCATAACATTATAACTTCATAATTTTCTAATAAACATAGAAGACTGTCACATAATCTTTAAAATTATAGAAATGGCATTTAGACAAGTCCAAAATTTTTAAATTAAATTATGTTACACATGACTAATCATAGAACAAAGTTTAACAAGGTTCTTAAGCCTAATTCGTTTTGGATCATAACAGTTTTTTCCATGAAAAGTCGATACGCTTCACAGATCGTCTTTCTGGGCAGATTTCAATCAAAAATTCATAAATTTCATTGTGGTTATTCAAAATTCACCAAATTTGAATATGTTATACTAGACTTATCATAGAACATTTTTCATTAGGGGACCTGAGCCTAATTCGTTACCGATTAATACCAGTTTTACAAAAGATGTCGATGAACCCCACCGATCCTCGCTCTGGACAGGTTTTAGCAAAAATTCATATCTCGATTTTGGCTAGGCCAAAATGTACGAAATTGAAATATGTTGTACTAGACTTATCATAGAACATTCCTCTAAATTTCATAATTTTTGCATTCATCAAACGGTACCAGTTTTGATTATAAAACACAGTTACGTTTTTCAACCGATTTATATCACACCTATTTCAAAGATTTATTTCTCCTATATGACAACTCTGAAATTTATGAAATTTTTCTACGTTATACTAGATTGTAAGAAGATCCTTCATGATTTTTTTCAAGATTTTTAGACGCTTTCAAACAAGAAAACCAAGCTCATCAATTTGTTGCTCAGAATTCGTCCAGTTTCTGTCCAGTTTCAAGATGTCAACTTTGAAGAATTATTTCTCCACATCTACGGGTCCGATGACTCTGAATTTTTAGAGTGTTGTTGTACACCTTTATTAGTATGTCTCGTAATTTTATCATGATTTTTAGGAAATTAGAACACATCCAACGAAATTCATAAAAATAAGCACAAAAGCTGTCAAAACGGGAATATTCATCACAACCTTAATTCTTCGTGAATTACAATAGTTTGTAGGAGTTGTTTACCTAAAAGAAAAAAACTTGGACTTGTAGAATGAATGAAGCTTGAAGATAAGGAAGCTTGCTTGAAGCTTTAATGGTGGATGAAACTTTTATGGAGAAAAGGGTGAAGAAGAAGATGAATACTTGTTGGAGAAGATGAGAGATTGAAGTGGGACTTGCAGCTGGGTTTGGTATATTGAAGAGAGCATTGTAGCTGGTTTTACCTTTTCCCATAGAAGGTAACTTACAGCTTTGGTATATAGAAGGAAAGGAAGTGTCGTGGCCAATTCTTGGCCAAGGGGAAAATGAGTGGTGGAAAAAAATCTAATCATTTTATTACTAATTACTCTTACTACAGGTTTAAACTATTAAACAATATGATTTAGTCACTAAACGAGTTACAAAATAAATATTTCGAAAACATATTAATTCACTACAAATTATTTCATTAATTACTAAGACGTAAAAACAAGATACCTTCAATATTTAATTTCGTAAATTATATCACATAATTTTTCATGCATCGTTAAAATTTATTATTTTAATAATTCATATTATTTAGACGCGATAGGATTGTCATCGTTAAATTTTTATTATTTATTTAGTATTATTCTTTGTTCGATAAAACACGAGTTCGATAAGGATTTTCGAAAATTTTACTTTGAATAGCAATTAAGTCTTATATTTTATTTACCATAAGTCAAACCTTATTTCCATTATTCTTTAAAGTGCTAGGAGTGCTTCGGCCTCAGGATGCTCGTCCGTCTATCTCGAAAATCACATCTTTGAAAACACATATAGCTCATTAGTAAGGAATTCGTTTAATCATATAATAAACTTGGGTATTTTGGTTCGGGGTATTACATCCCTAACACCCTAATCCCCCATTGAATTTAGCTACTTATTCTTGCATATTTGGTATTTGATTAATTGCTTGCCTAGTGTTTGAATTTTAATTTTTGCAATTGTAGTGTGTTTTTAGAACCAAATCCGTGTTGCAACAATAGTCATAGAGAACTTATATTCCTAGGGCCTCATTGCATACTTTTTCCCTTTGGTTCGATATACTTCATTGGTCTTAAAATCGCTTGCCCGATTCCTACAATCAATTTCCCAAGTGTGTTTTGCTTCCTCCCCGACTTCTTTCTCGAGCAATACCGACTACATCTCAACTCTTCCACACTTACGACTTGGTCGGCTTCCCCCTTCTTCTACCTCCTCCTCGGAGTTTTCCGCCGATCTGCTAACACTTTTTAACCGATGTCTTTCAAAAAAAAAAAAGACGTTGTAGTAGCAAACATTGTAAAAGTGGGCGTTGAAAGACAACGGTTTTTAACCGTTGTCTTTCCAATTCTTTTACAACGGTTATAGGCGTTGTCTTTACTTCAAAAAACCGTTGTAGTAAGCAACAAAATTAATTAATTCCATTGTCTTTCCAATTCTTTTACAACGGTTATAGGCATTGTCTTTACTTCAAAAACCGTTGTAGTAAGCAACAAAATTAATTAATTCCGCTAATAGACAACGATTTTTAATCGTTGTTTTTTCAATTCTTTTACAACGGTTAGGCGTTGTCTTTACTTCAAAGAACCGTTGTAGTAAGCAACAAAATTAATTAATTCCCTAATAGACAACGATTTTTAACCGTTGTCTTTTCATATAATATACAACGCTTTTATAGCCGTTGTCTTTACCTAAATAAACCGTTGTGTATTCCAACAAAACACTAATAGACAACAGTTGAGAATCGATGTCTTTATAAAGAATATACAACGGTTTATAACCGTTGTCATTACCAAAAACTGTTGTTTATTCCAACAAAACGCTAAAAGACAACGGTTTTCAACCGTTGTCTTTACACAAAATAGACAACGATTTATAACCGTTGTCTTTACCCAAAACCGTTGTTTAAAATCTTGATAGACAACGGTTGAGAACCGTTGTTGTTGTTATCGTATTTCAACGTTTTGGAATGTTGTCTTTCTATACCTCACACGTATATTTCGGTTTAGAATTTGTTGTTGTTTCTATTTTATTACAATGTTTTTACCCGTTGTTTTTTTTTAAATAAGCGTTGCGTTAACTTCATTATAGACAACAGTTTTGGAACGTTGTCTTTTTAAATTTTTTATTTATTTCCTAATAAAACTTATTATTAATTATATCAATAGCAAAATAAAAAATTCAAAATAAATCCATAAACATTCAACTATCAATTAAATCGACAAAATGAAGTTTACAAAAATATTCTTCCCACTACAACCAACAATAATTTCATAAAATCTCGAATACCACCAACAAATCATTTACAATAATTTTTTAATATCATTGACAAAAGGTTTATCTACTATTTACCAACATCCATGCAAAAATAGACATGTTAGCCGATTCTTCCACCAACATTTGTGCACCATCACTCTCAACACTATATTACAAAGAAAAAGCATAAGTAGCAAATAAAATCACACAAGTATAGTCCAAGAATGGAAAAATAATTAGAAAAATAAGTAAACAAACCTCGATCTATTCATACATATGTTCAGAATGCATTCACTCATTCAAATTCCTCATTTGATTGATTTCGTCTATGGAGTAAGTATTTTTCTTAAACTATGAAATATAAATGAATTATGAATCAATATAATAAAAAATGATTGTAAAGAAGTTATTATCACTACGAATGAATTATGCAATATGAAAAAATATTACCAATGATCGCAACGAAGCTATTGTCACTTGTCCATTAAATTCCAAAATTTCTTTCATGTAGCAAAGAACAAAAATCCGCATTGGTAACCATCGGGTTGCTTGGGGACTGAAAATGGAAAACACAAAATGAACCAAATATTATCATTTGTTAGAATATGTACTTACTACTTTATTTTATGTACCTTAAGTATTCTCCAGATGGTGGGTTTCTTGCGGCCTTTTCCATCCCCACATCCCAATCTTATAGCCCTTCACATATTTAAAAAAATAGTTAGGAAAAATTAAAAATTCATATTATAATATATGAAAAACATAGAAATGAACTTACAAATCAACTACTTTCTTCCAAACTTCATCTTTGTTGCGATTATAAAGAGGATCTAGTAAACAAACCTCTAACTTATGTGGATCAATCACATTCAAAATCCAATGATCTCTCGATATAAATACAAGTCAATATAGAACATTTATCATAGTATACAATCCAATATTGAAAATTGTATTAACATTAAAATAAAAATGTATACTTACTCTACATTACATGGCACCAAAACTAGTTGATCTAAGATGTTTCAAGCGCCTAGATGATGATTTCTTGCTCTTCGATCTATGTCTTCGCCTGAAATTTTTTTCCAGATAAGGACCCAAACCATTTGGATCCACATACTTGAACCTACAAACTTTGTCATTGATAGACCATCTCTTAAACAGATACCTACCATTAATAAATAAATTATTAAATAAGTCAATAAATATTCAATTATATATATAAAAAAATAACTGAATTTTTACCATATGTAAATTGTGATACAAGAGCAAGATATTGGCTTTAGTCGACAAAATGTATCAATATCTTTTAAGTCAATATGGATGACAGAGTCATGACCAAACACTTCCTTGTCTAAGGTAATGTTTATGCTATTCATGGTTGCACTAAGAAGCTTCGTGTAACAATAAACATTGTTGAGGCTTTTGGGACAGTAGATGGATCCAATGTTTGCCTTTTAATTTCCTTGACTTTCTTTTTTCAACCGTCTGAAAAAATTAATTGCTAGCATGTAAGGCATTCCAATAATACTAAATTTAGGTTCTAAATTGAATAATGTTCCACTGTAACAAAATTCATGCATAATTATTCATTATGTATTTTTTTGTTTTGTTTTATATGTGGTGGCAATGTGAGTCAAATATTTAAAGATATGCATAGTTGTTAACATAAATAATGTTCACATAATATTTCTATTATATATGTATTAATCAGACATTAAAGTGTGTATATGCACTAAAAATAATATTTTGTATAAATAATTCACATAATATATAAGAAGGAGCTAGCATCATTTGTAAAAGATTATAGCCGGTTCAAGTAATTTGTGACTTATTTTTGTTTTTAGCTACTTTTAGTACCTCATGTCAATGCTTATGTTAGTGATATTAGTGTCTAGTGTCACTGTCACATAATACTTTTAAAATTATTTCTAAAGTGGCTAAAAATAATATATAAGTTACAAATTATTAAAAACAGAAATGTGACAATGTGTTTTACTGTGGAACAGAGGTAAAAACAGGATTAGTAGCCGAAACATGTAACACAAATTGGAATTCACAAACAAGAAATACTTAGATCCATCAATGGAATTATTTTTTGATAAGGAGCAGAAAAAAAGTATTATTAAATGATAGGTGTGATAAAGAGATATTTACAAGTTGGACAAGAAATCCACTCAGAACCTCCTAAAGCATATTAATTCTATTTGTTTAAACTATACTATACTAGTCAAAATAGTAATACCCTCATCGGTCTTGGCAGAGAATTACAATTAGACAAATTTAATAAGACGCAAAAAGGCATGCAACCTTTTACATTTTGTCCTTTTTACAAGAAAAGCAATGTTTCAGTACAATTTTTTTGTTTTTCACTGTCTAGAAAGCTAATAAAACTTGACATGCTTTTAGAAAATAAGATAGTGATAAACTGCATCTCATCTTCAAACACAATGGAGAGACAAATCACGTTTTTCTGGATCCATCCTTTCCCCAGAAACACTTTTTAAGTTACTTGGAAAAGTACAAATTCATATGACTACAAACTTTTTCTTATTCCAACTAATATTCATTTCTGTGTGTGATAAGAAGACATGACACATTAAATACTTAAAGCACACACTTGATGAACTCAAGCAGCATGCAATAAAATCAGGAATCGCAAATCCTAATTTGGACATCAACATATAGCAAACATATAAAAACTTGCTGAACTTAATTGGGGAATCGGCATCGCCACTTAATTGCTGAACTATTAAAGCAAAAAATCATAGGCAGGTAAAATTATCACTCACCAAAGTGCCTTTAAGATCTATTAAAGCAGCCTCTAAGTGCTTGTGGCAGTCAGGAACATCATCATAAATTCAGCCAGCACATTTTCCTGAACATATTATATTAAAAGGAAAGTTTCAGATCCAAGCACGAAAAGATTTGATTCCATCTAAATGGTTCTAACAAGTAAAAACATAATTTGGCAGCCAAAGAACTCTACATCAGTATAATTTGAACACACTTGTCCTATAATGCTCTCTATACATATTAATTATTAGTTAGTTAATAGGACACATATTATTCATCTAATAAATGTAACACCAGATGTTATACCATGTATAATGGAATTCGAACCGTATTAGTGTACTCGAAAGAATTATCCAGTTATAGTTATAGTTATGGAGTATCTGTTGTTTATAATGCATTCCAAATCTTGTAAAAACTGTTGTTTATATTCATCGATGGGAGCATCATAGTCATAGCTGGTTGTAATAAAAGGACCTCCAGCTGTTCTTCCAAAATTAGTTCCTCCATGGTACTGGTTACGAAAGGAAAAACAAGAGTACAATCAACGCAGAATCCCATGTTTGTTAGCAACCTTGACCTCAATATTTTTAAGTAATAAACTCTGTACAATTTGATTGCATAGACAAGAACGATCCCTAAGTTGCTGTAATATGAAAATCTAAAGCTGTTGGAATAACAAGAATTGCTTCTTCTCAATTCAATGAGTCGCTTCATATACTCTGATTTTTCAGAAACTAAATTGTAGCAATCCAAGAAGATACGTGGAGTAAAAATCCATCAAATTTTTAATGCAACAGTAAAACCTGCAAAGCTTCATAATATTTCAGTAAGAGCTAATAACTAGTATTATGATCTAGCCGTTGTTTTCTTAATCAAGAACCAGATAACATAAACATATTCTAGTTATTCCTTGAGCAAGGAATTATTAGACCTTATGATGAGTGACTTGACAGATACGCATTCCAAATCTTGTAAAAACCGTTGTTTATAATGCTCTCCTATAATGCTCTCATTTTTTCACGAAAACAGAGAAAACAAAAATAGAACACATAATCCCCTTCCACTAATAAGAACAAAGCATTAAATGCAATCCAATAAAATTTTAAAAAAAGGGCAAAATCTCACACATCACCGGCAAATTCAATAACTCACAATAACCATTCCCAGATCACAGGAATTGGAACATACGAGAACACAAAAGGTACCGCAAAATTTATTCACTATCAATCATAAGCATAAACAGAGAATCTAAGCATTTAACACTGACCTCATGGAGAAAACCTTTGTGTTCAGGTTTATTAAGATCAGAACGCAAAGCTTGAAAATTTCCTTCTCGTGGTGGCTAGGGCACGAAGAAGGAGGCAGCGGCTCTAGGGCACGAAAGAGGAGCGGTGGCGGCACTAGGGTACGAATGGGGCGATGACGGCGTTAGGGCAACGATTCATGGTGAATTTCTTCAGCGAGATGATCGACGGCGGATTGATGGCGATGGAGAAGGTCGATGATTGCGTTCGCGGGATATTTCCTTTTGAATTGATTTTTCTTAATTGTTTTTTCGATGGAGTAGGGGATATAATTACTGTAGGTACTTTTATATTTTGTTGTTATTTTAAAATTGTTATTTGAATTCTTTTAAGTATTATTAAAATATAGTGATATAATTATTTTTTTAAGTGTAATAAAAGTGGTAATTTAATTTAATAAATGTGTTCATTCAAATTGTTATTAATTTTTTTAAGTATATTAAAAGAGTTGATTAAATTTAATAAAGGTGTTATTGAAATAGTTTAAAGTGTAATTTATTTTTTAAAGTATATTAAAATTGTTAATTTTAGTAAATAAAGGTATAATTAAGTGTATTAAAAGTGTTGATTAGATTTAATAAAGGTATTATTGAAATAGTTAAAAGTGTTATTTAATTTTTTATGTATTAAAAATGTTCATTTAATTTAATAAATGTATTATTCAAGTATTTAAAATTGTTATATGATTTTTTAAGTGCATTCAAATGTTGAATATATAAAGGTATTATTCAAATAGTTAAAAGTGATATTTGATTTTTTTAATAAAAGTGTTTATCTAATTTGATAAAAGTGTTATTCAAATAGATCAATTTTATTTTTTAAATTTGATTAAAAAATTATTTTCTAAATTTATTAAAAGTACTAATTTAATTTAATAAAATTGTTATTCAAATAGTAAAAAGAATTCTAAGTGCATTAAAAGTGCTAACTTAATTCATTAAATTAAAAGTGTTATTTAAAAGAGTTAAAAGTGTTAATTAAAATATTTATATGTAAAAGTGTTAATTCAAATACATAAAAGTGTTATTTAATTGAATTGAAATGTGAGAATGATTAGACAACGATTATGAGGCGTTGTATTTTTAAATTTTAGCAACATAAAACTACAACGGTTTGGAAGCGTTGTCTATCGCCGCATAACCAATTTCAATTGAGAACGTTTAGACAACGGTCATGAGGCGTTTTATTTTCTATATTTTGGCAACACAAAACTACAACGGTTTGGAAGCGTTGTCTATCAGCGCCTAAATGTGAATCTACAACGGTTTAAGATAACCGTTGTCTTTTGGCGCCTTTCACACTAATTTCGCAACGCCCTACTACAACGGTTAGCTAAAACCGTTGTCTATCAGCGCAAGCCTGCCCCGATAGACAACGGTTCGACTTTAAACAACGGTTTCTTTACTTTAGACAATGGTTTTTTAAAAACCGTTGTCTATCGACGTTGTAAAATCCCATTTTTCTTGTAGTGTAACTTGTGTCGTGCGCCCTTCCCCATTTGATGAGATTTCCTTAGTTTGTTATGAATCTACACTGTTCTCCGACACTCTTGATTTTGAATCCACCGAGTCCATCGAAACCTCCCGATCCCATCAAATCCTCCTCCTCTTCGTGCCGATTTCCCTCTTTACGCAATTCCCCTCCGTTTCCAGAGATGGGGTTTTTATCCAATGGGCTGGACATATTTTGTCTTAGGGGCCGCCCATCCAATGTTAATTTTGTTTGGACCTTTATTTTATTCTTGTTCACCCAACCACCGCTTATTTTGAGGCCCATTTGAGTTTCCTTCATTTTTTCCCTCTTGTGGTCCCCTACGAATTCGGGTCTCCTCCCGTGATTCGAGGCGGCACCACATTTGAATTTTCCATCTCTTCGGCTTCCTTTTCCAATTCCGACATGGACTCCTCCCGAAAAATTCTTCCTCCGAGCTTGCCTCTTCTAAAAAGAGGTCGGCATCAATTTCCTCCTCATCACAGTCATCCCAATCTTCATCTATCTCTTTAATTCTAATGCCATACATTCTGTCATCGATCCACACTTTTATCGGATTAAGGGGGATCTCTCGGTAGAGATGTTTTGAGGAGGATTTTGGCTGATTGCATACATATCTTTTCCAGGTATCTTCATCAATCTTAATTATCTCTCCCACCTTCGACGAGACCAGATTAAAGAACCCGAGGCACCACGCATTGAGCGGTATCCCGTACCACTTTGTCCACGCTAACCTTCGCTGGAATTTAGATCTTTACACCATTCATAAATAACTTCGAACCATTACTTCTTCCAACCCCAAGTAATTCCATATGTGACTGTATTTCGACGTCTATTTTAGATTGGATCAAGACCATCTCCTCCAACAAAGTATACTCTCACCTTTCCTTCTACTTCTTCTGTATTGTCATCCCATATTCGACCGGTGGACTTTGTCTTTCAGGATTCTCACCAAACAATCCTTTAACCACTCTGCTTCCTCCATTCACGATTCAAATGATAACCCTTGCAATCTCGGTTTAGGATTACGCCCTTTATATGTCCTTTCTATCTCCTTATCACCAAAGTTCTGTTTAGGCTTCTCGCCCTTGCCGTTTGTGCAAACGAAATTCTATTACTCCTTTTGGATTCATCCCGAATCGGTTGTTTCATATAATAACCCGTACCCTCCACCCTTGCTCCATTTGCTCCCCTTTATCAAAGCTTGCCCTATTTGCTCTCGGTTGTACGTGCCAAACCATATCTCATTCATTTCCATCTCTAGTTTGTGTCAATCTGCTTCTCCTCTAAACCTTGCAAAATTGAAACGGGATCCATCTTTTTCCTTTTCTTGGGAAAGAAATGTCCATTAGCTTTTCGATCCTATTAAGTATTCGAGATATGTCTTCCTTCGTCACTACATCAGGAAAATTCCATAAAAATATCGTGGTCATAGATTCCATCACAACTTTGTTTCGTCTCTTAACGCGATCCACTTCATCTCCCCAACACTTCGAGTCTTGTTTCTCCTTTGCCATTGTTGAAAACCCCTACTAAGGTCTACCGGATTCCTCGCAGTGAATTTGTTGCGCCCTCCTTGCGCTGCGCCTTCTGCTCGTCTGTCTCCCTTTCTCTCTCTAGGTCTCATTTTTTCTTCTGCTCTCTCTCTGTTGGGCCATATAAATCTCTCTCCTCTCATTCATTTAAGTTTTATGTATTAATATCATCCATCAATTTTATAAGTTTTAATCGCATCCCTCCATTTATTTATATATTAGCCTATAAATTATGAGAGTCATCACAAACCCTAATTTTTTTATTCTCTCCTCTCATCATCTTCGTTCGGCGGTTGGATCCTAATTTTTTTATTCTCTCTTCTCATCATCTTCGTTCGGCGGTTGGAACGAGAGGGAATTGAAATTTTTTTAAGGTCAGTCTTTCTTCTTCTTCTTCCCCACATCATCTCTGCAGCTTGCTACCTTACCCATTGCTTTGATAAAAAATTTTGCAGATGCGAGATTCATATTACAAAGAATGAAAGTACCGTTTGATGATCTTCAACATATGTATCTTTTTAGGATTTTACGTTTGATTTTCTTTGATAATTATACATTCCAATTGTTATTTTTATGTTAACTCTGTTTTTTTTTTCAGATCTACAACTTTTTAATTATACGTGAAGATTTTATTGACGATAAAATATTTTGAAGATTACTAAGAATATTTAATTTACATTGTTAATTTGTATCCATTGTTGATTTAGAATATAATTTTGATGGACAATCAGTTAATTTGTATCTCATTGTTGAATATTTCTTTCGAATTAATATAAATTGTGATTTTATGATGTGTTTTTGTTAGTCGAGATTGCATAATTACAAGCAACTAAGTACACCTCCTAGAGATAATCTAGAAAGGGGGTTGAATAGATTATCTAAATTTTTCCCAAAATTCAGATTATCAATTCAAGAGACCAGAGATGATCAGCGGAAATAATTTTTAACTCAATCTTTTAATAAGGATCTAAAGCGATCTGAGATTAATTTTGTTAAAGCAATTGAATATCTACGAAAGATAAATTCAGAAAGTAAAAGGCATCGGGTTTATAGTGGTTCGGATCAAAATGATCCTACATCCACTCTCCTTCTTCAACCTAAAGAAAGGCCTCGACTACTTACTCACTTACTTACTTACTGGAGATTACAATTACAATAACTTGAAGATCTTCTTGACCTATCTTCAAACTATCAACTGCCTAAAAATTAGAAAGATACGGTCTGGGATGTATTTGAAGATATACAGGAAGTGTTCTTTAAACACTTAGGCTCCGCTTGGTAGCCCATAATATTGGAGGTGAGATAGTACACAATTAGTAAGGGGTTGATGTTGTTTTATTGTTTGGTAGATAATAAAAGTAGCTACATATAAAATTATGCCAAAAAGTAAATTTATTTGGTAGGCAATAATAAAACATGATATAAGATTATACTTTGCTTGGTACACCATATAAAACCTGTATGACATATAAAATTACAATTTTACCCTTAAATCCATCTTTTTCATTTCCCTCCATCGACCCATCTATTTCCCCCAATTCGACCTCATTGTAAAGTGAGGAAAACCCGTCGAATGCAAAGGAAGAATCAAGGGGCTATGCTAAGTATTTCAAAGCAAAATCATATCATATCTACCTTCTCTTTCGATCGCTAATCGTTGTCGATCAAAGAAGGTGCCGTGAGCTTCAATCGACAAACAAGATAGGGTTTCGTATCACGATTTTGGATCGCCTATTGCCAACTGGGTTAGCAACCCACCTATTACAAACTTATCTCTTACCTCTGCTCCTCCTCCGCTCCTCTGTTTTTATTTTTGGTGGGTTGTATAGAAAGCATGATTGTGGTTCCAAAGATTTTTCGTTTCAACCTCACCGATGTCGAACTCATAACCATGTTAAATTAAATAATTTTCATCTTCAATACTCTTGCTTTTGGTTGTGATTTGTATAAAAAGTGATGAATGCGGCTACAGATGATTTGTATAAACTTTGATGATGTCAAAGCCCCTTTATTTATTCGAATGATTTTTGTTCGTAGGGTTGTATATATATGAATATATATAGAGAGATATACCTTGTGTACCTCTATTTGTAGTCTGTATGTATGATATTGCGATTATCCTTACGCAAATTATTTTTGTATATATAGTTGTGAGAATCTCGATAAGAACACTATTTTAATCTAGTTTGATTTGGTTGAATTATAGTAATGGAGGGTGGTGGTAGTAGTCTTGGTCCTTCCAAAGGGAAATGTGGAACCGGAAGTCGTAGGACTTGGAACCATCATGAAGAAACCGTATTAATGGATGCTTTGAAGGAAATCGTAGTTACGGGTTGGAGAAGTGATAACGGTTTTAAACCTGGATATTTGATGAAGTTACAATCTATTATTCATGAAAAGCTTCCGGGAACCGATATCCACGCAACCCCTCACATAAATTCATGAATAACCATTTGGAAGAGACAATATGGAAGTCTACAAACAGCTCTGCAGGGACAGCGGCGGTGGTTTTAACCCCATTACTTAACGTGATTGATGTCTACGACATAGCTTGGGAGAAAGTTGTCAAGGTATGGCAATCTAACTTGCCTCATTTCAATTATGTTTCTATGCTACGAGTTTCAATCTAATGCGTGATTTCGTTGTGAATTTTTAGAAAGAACCGAGCATTTCTAATTTGTGTTTCAAACCATGGCCGTTCTACTATGACTGGATTAAAGTGTTTGGGTGCGATCGAGCCACCGGAAAGAGTTGCGAGGATGTTATGGATGCTGTAAATAAACTTGTAAATGGAGAGCCTTAACCGCACACCGCTGAAAATGCACCGGAGGAAACCCACTTGAAGGATCGGGCCGAAGAGGAGCCTTGTGAGATGGATGTTGAATCGGAAGCTCCAACCGTTGAAAAGGCAAAGGCTACACCATCATCAAGCAAGAAACGTCCATCGGTTGCTCCAACCGACAGCAATAAAGAATTAATTAATGGACTTTACGGCATTTTTACTACCTCCGACGATCATCTTGAAAGGTAGTTGCTAATTTCGGTAATCACTGATGCGGAAAATCCTATGAAAAATTTGTGGGTGATGCTAGAAAACATCCACGGACTCGGTTTGGATGACATCATTGATGCCTCGGAGAATCTCTCGAAGAATGCAAACCGTTTGTCCATGTTTACTGATTTTCGGAACATGCCCGTGCACATTATATCCGTCGGCTGCTAAATGGTGACTTCGATAAGCTGCATGATTGTGTTGTTTGTTGTATTGGAAAATATTTCCTTTAGGAAGTGCATTAGATATATGTTTATTAGTGGTACCGATGTTTTGGTGTATAAAGGAGCACACCTTAGCCTTAAGTTATTGCTTCATGATTTTATTTTGTATTGATGTGAATGAAAACATGTATTTAAACTATTTTGCGTAAACTCATGCCGAATATTTTGTATTGTAATATAGCAATTATATATATATATATATATATATATATATATATATATATATATATATATATATATATATATATTATGAAAGCTTTCTATAATTTTGTTAGTTTTCTTAATAACGGTGTAATTAAATTATGAAAGCAATTTGTTATAGTGTTCTTTGCCAATTTTGTAGGTTTTTTTAATAATAGTGTATTTAAATTTGAGTATTTTGTGGTAGTTAATTTTGTCAAGGACATTTGTTTTCTTATAAATGGTGTATTGAAAATTTTTGTATTTAGTTGGAGTTCATTTTAGCCAATTTTGTTTACGTTTTCTTAATAATGATTTATTTAAATTTGAAATATTTCGTTGTAGTTAATTTAATTTTGTCAATTTTGTTTACATTTTCTTTAGGATGGTGTATTTAAATTTGAAATATTTTCACTACAAAAAAATCCAAAATTAACGAGGCGAAGCGAGGGCATCGGGCCCTCGTTAACGAGGGCCGAGACGAGGGCTGGATTTAACGAGGGCTTTTGCGAGGGCATTGGGCCCCTCGTTAATTAACGAGGGTAGTGAGGGCAACGGGCTAAGGGCGATATAACGAGGGCGAGCCCCTCGGTAAGCCCGGCCTCAAAGATTAGCGAGGGCATCGGGCCCTCGTTAATTAACGAGGGCCGAGACGAGGGCTGGATTTAACGAGGGCTTTTGCGAGGGCATTGGGCCCCTCATTAATAAGGAGGGTATTAGCGAGGGCAACGGGCCGAGGGCGATTTAACGAGGGCGAGCCCTCGGTAAGCCCGGCCTAAAGCATTAGCGAGGGCGTGCCGCCTCTAATTTTTAACGAGGACTTGGGCCTCTTTCGCTATTTAATTTTGATTAATTTATAAACTTTAACGCTTATTGAGTACAATAATATTTATTTGGCAGAGAGTGACTAGGTGGGACCCTTCCGTTACGAAATCAATGGAGGTGTTTGAGCTGTTCGTTCGTAGAGGCACAGATAGATACACCGATATCTTGAACAACGTGAAAATGTTGTGGGTCACCAAGAACCAGAGGCCTGAATGGGATGAAGTTGTTTTCAATGCCTTTGCTTGATTATTGAGATAGAGAAGAGGTGAAGTCAAAGAGCGAGCAAGGTAGGAGGAATCGAATGTCGGAGCCTAGAGGCCCGAGCATCGGCATCTCCGTCATAGGGGCGGATCCCGTGGATCAACCGAGTACGCATATGACTTTGTAAGCATTTTTTTAATGCTAGTTCAATATTTTAATTAAACACGTGATTCTAATTAAATAAATACAGGAGAGGAAGCATGGACGGCCCCCACCGATCGGGACATAGTGCGGCATTACCACAGTGTGGTGAAGGGGAGTACACCTACGGGGCTATTAGTGACACACTTGTAAGTATTTTCATTTTATATTATGTAATAATTTATAAAAATTATATATATGTCTATTTTTGTAATCTAAAATTTTAATTGTGAAAATATTCGTACAAAGCATGAAGTACAAGAGGTGGCCTCCCAGGATGCCTCACCTCTGAGGGGTCTAGCTCCGAACCCCAACCCGACTTATCCCAGATCTATGTCAATACCGTTGGAAAACAACACGGGAAGGTTCGGGGTCTTGGTCAGTGGGTAAGTCCAGACGCATCCTCCGGCTCTTGCTCATCGAGTACTCCTCCTAGTGGCTACACCTAAGCCGATATCGACTGGATGCTCCAAGAGGAGCGTGAGAGGGTGCGGGAGGAGATGGAGCGAAGAGACGCAGCTCTGCAAGCGGAGATGCGAGCGGAGTTTCAGCCGACATGCAACGTCAATTCAGGAGATGATGCAGGGGTTGCGGGGTTCCTTACTGGTGGTGACCCACTGGTCCGGTGGTTCTCGATCGGTCATCCCGTGGGTCCCGGGGTTCTAGGCGGCGAATGATTTATTCGTGTTTAAAACTATCACAATTTTTGAATGTTAATTAAGAATTTATGAATTTTAAATGTTTACGAGTATGAATTTTAATTAATTAAGATGACGAATTTTAATTATTTAAAGTATTAATTTTAATTGTTTAAGAGTACATATTTACACATGATAATATAATTGACAATTAAATTGAATATATATGTATAAGCATGATAATATATATATATATATATATATGTAATAATAATAATAACAATAATAAATGATAATATGTATATAGTGAATTATAGGATACAATTTAATTGAATATGTTGGTCCCACTTAGTCGAGTATATTAGGGAAACTTGAATTAACCTTCTAGGAAAAATCTAGAAAGGGGGTTGAATAGATTTTTAGATTTTTATAAAATCTTTCAAACTTAATCAAAAACCCAAGTAGCACAGAGAATTCAATTTTAAACTCAACTTGATCAAGATCAAAAGCAACCCGATATTTTAGTTTTAACTTTGATTCTAAATTATTCTTCGATTAATAAATCGACAATTGAAAGAAGCAGATAAGTAAATGAAAGCGATAAAGAACAACAGATTTATAGTGGTTCGGATTATAAAAATCCTACATCCACTCTCCTTCTTCAAACATTGAAGAAGGGTCTCTTCTACTAGCTTACTTACTCACTTTCCAATCGCATACCTTACAACATACAAAGATCTTCAAATCTTCAAACTACTAAACTATTCTCGAGAAATCTAATCTTTAGAGTTATAGAAGTGTATTTGAAGATGTATAAGGAAGTGTTCTATAAACACTTAAAAAGATTTATGGAGAAATTCTTGAAAACGATTTTGTGCTTTTGAAAACTTGTGATTTGTGAGAATAGATTCTTTGATTTGATAGCTCGTGTGATAGATGTGTATTTTAATGAAGTGCCTAGACCTATTTATAAGTCTCGAAAGACAGTTAGTTTGTTAATTAGTTTTAACAAACTAAAAACTACTCAACAAACTTATTCTTGAAAACTGCTCTAAACCTCGGTGATTTTACTCTTCTCATCTGCGGTGACTTGGTGAAGACTCGACCTTTCTTATTCTACTCGGCTTGTCTTGACCTCGTCTCGAGTTCTTCATAATTGTCTCCTCGCAGATGACTTGATTTGAACTTGTCTCAGCACGACTTGCAACTTCTAGTCTTCACCGACTAGTTCGGTTGATGACCTAGTTTGATCGACTTAGTACTCGGACTAAGTCTCACTGTTCTTCATAGTCATCCGATCATCCGAATCGACTTTTAACTCATCAAAACATTTTTGATCCAACAATTTCCCTTTTTGATGAAGTTAAAACCTACAAGAAAGAGACACACTCACGGTGAAGTTAGTTAGAGTTAATCAAAATTATGAGATAGGTATATCGAGCTCATTCTCACATTAAAAGCAGTTTCATCCAAATTAAAACACTTAATTCACAAAGGAAATTTTTTTAAATCTTATAAACTCTTTCAAAATATTTAGACTTGGGAAATTTTTAGAAAATTTTAAGTCCGAGATGATAATTTTCTCAGATGATTAATACTTAATTTTTTTAAGAATTCTTAAAGCAAAAAAAAAACTTTAAGAAATAAGACAAGTAAATCACATCACCAAAGTATATTCATATTGGATTTACAAAGATTTACAAAGGAAGACTAATAGAAAAGAAGAGTAAGGAAAAGTAAAGTCTGTTTCTATTAGACTCCCCATCGGTCTTCGTCTCAAATCATCGGCCAGTTGAATACCCTCCTTCTAAGCCGCTTGATTTCTTCCTCTGAACAAGTCCAGACTCGGCCTCCGCCTGCTTTATAATTCCCTTAACCCAGTCTAGGTCCAGGTACCATCGAGTTTCTTTGCAGGGATGGCATATTCGAAAGCTGGAGGGATCCTGGTTGACGTTGAATTCCCATCGGCCTTCTTCCAAGAGCCGATGATAGAACTCCGCGTCTACCTTTTCAATCCACTCGTGGCAAGCTAAGTCTCGGGTCTTGTTGAGTTGCTCTGGGGCCTTTGAGAATATACCAAGTATATCCACATACCCTCCAGATTCTTTTCTTTGTACTCACCGCATACTTTCCACAAGCTGACTTAGGAGGAGCAGACGTTGGGTGAAAAGGTCTGAATTTTCCACTACCTTGGTCTTTTATCAGCCATTTCCGCTCATCGGTGCTCCAGAAGACATTGGAGTCCTTCTTCTTCTTTTGCCTTTTCTTTTCTTTCTTTCCATAGAATTCCATCTCTCTCTTTATTCTCTTGATCTGTTCTTTTGAGAGATTAGAATAATCAGCCTCCCTCTTTCCTTTTCCCTTAGCAAAGACTCTGGAATGAATATCACCGATCTCGCCATCGGCTGCTACTTCCTTGCCCTTCCCCTTGGCTTCTTCGGATTGATTCTTTTAGCCTAGCCAAGAGTTTCTCGGTTCTCTCCTCCTCCTCTTTCCTCCTTTTCTCCTCATCCTCCTTTACAACTTCCTCCAATTGACTCACCCTCACTGGAGAGCAGCTAGCTCATCGACTTGAGTCTCAAGTCTTCCTTAGCCGCCTCCGAGATCACCGTGTGTTGGCCTTAGTGCCTACTTCTTTTCTGGTCTCCTCGACCACACTGTGAGGGCTTGTCTCTTTTCGACTCATCTTTTTCCCCTTTTTAACTTCAAAGCCAAGTTTGTCAATTTTGCATCAAGATCATTGCACTTGACTCGAAGTCTGACAGTCTACAACCATTTCATTTACCACCATCTGGTTGTAGCCCTTCACTTCTTCTTTTCGGTCCCCTTAGCTCCTCCTCCATTGCTTTCACTTTATCACCAAAGACAGAGTTAGTGACAGATATGATTTTATCGTATAATGTTACCTCCACTTCTCTCATCTTTGGCAAGCATCGTGTCGATTACCGCTTCGACCATCTTCTTTGTCCTCCTCTTCATTTTCCTTCCGAATGTAGAGTTTATCTTTTTCTCCACAAGTGTGAGGATTGAGGAGATGGCGGAGACAGGGCTTAGGTCAGCTGTCGTCTTCCTCGATGAGGAATCGGACGAAGAAGGAGTTGGTTCTTTTTAGTAGGTGGGAGAGGGGTAGGATGTGTTTGGATAGGCTGGGAGAGAGGAGTAAGATATAATGGGAGCAGGTGAGGCTTGGTGTTGGGAGAGGGAATGGTTCGGTTGATGGGGGAGGTGATGGTTGAGTTTGTATGGTGGGGGTGGTAATGGGAGATGAGGTTTGTAAGAGGGGTGTTGATGGTTGAGATGAGATGTGTTCGGTTTACGTGGGTGGGGCTTGAGTTTGACCGTTAAGGGAGTAGCCGTTGGAGAGGCTCGAGGTACCAGCCGGGATACCTCTTCATTGCTGTTTGGACAGATGGGATTTCAGATCGAATTTGAGGCTCGGAAGTGCCAGGCTGGGGCACTTCATTGCAGTGCGGTGATAAAGACGGAGATGAAGATAGGCTTGTACCGATTCAGGGATTGGGGAAGAGCAGCGGCTTCCTTGGTTGGGGAGGGAGGAGCCTCGAGCCGACTAACCTCGCTTGCTATCTTAAGTACAGGGAACCTCCTCGGATAGCAAGGTTGTTGTGTCCATCTGCTTTGCTCGAGACCCTCCAGATTTGGTGGAGCCTTGCAGCTTTGAGTTGCTCGTGCCCGGGGCCTCCTTACCAATGGAAGATCAGCTTCCTCTACCTCTTCTTCTTCCGAGGCTTCTTTGGTGGGAACAGCAGATGAACTTTCCCCTTTCCTTTTCTCGGCGGCTTTCACCAGCCGTCTCTTCTTTCTCCTCTGGGAGACCCTTGGGACCGCAGCAAGAATCGTCTCGGATTGGAAGCACAATCGCTTCCTCTTGTGTAGCGACCCCAGTGCTGCCTCCTCAGTTCCTCTGCTTCTACCTCAGTGGAGGAAGCGCCTCTGGTTCATTCTGGTCTCCTAGCCTCCGCATTTCTGCTTCCGACCTCGGTGCAGCGACATCGGACTCATCGTCGGAGTCTGGGTTTCCTCCAAGCCTATCATCTTTAGTGAGGATCCCCTTCGCTTGGAGTACTTCTTTATACCCACTCTCCGTCGGCCTCTCTATTCATTCCTTCAATCAACGCGGTTATTTTGTTGAATAGGCCGACTATCGAGGTAGGTATCCAGCCCTCACAGACGACTTGAAGGTAAGCCGTTTCTTCTCCTCCTTCGGCTTGTGGATCAGCATATCCACCCAGTTCACTTGCACCCCATCTAAAATAGCTCGCATCACGCACTGATGCTGGGTTTGGTCAACCCATCATGTGAACTCTGCTCACCCAATACTGACTTTCGTCACCACTGTCATCAATAACCTAAACTTCCTTCGAGAATATTCTTCTTCAAGTCCCTCCGGGTCCTTTTGTATGTAACCCTTGCCATCAAATCGAAGGACTCCTCCCGGTCGTCCTCTTTGTACGTCAATGGATTGACTCCCTCCATTGACGTGTCAAAGATTCTCGCAATGTTGTCTCCGGTGTGGCTCGGCGTCGTCCCATCTACCGATGTATCGAACCCATCCGGTATCTCTCATCTAGCCAAGAACTCGCCCCTAACAAATCAGCCGTTCTATTCTCGGGAGATTTCATTGACAAAAATCCCCTTAACCTCGATGCTTCCAATAGATGGAGGATTTCTGCAGATTCGAATCTCAAGTGGTTTCAAAATCTACATACATTTCCGCTTTTAAACGGTTTTGAAAAATTCCTCATTCATTTTGAAATGAGAAATGTTTGTGGAAATATATGTGGGTTTGTGGGTTTTGGTGGTTTTAGAAGAAGAGGCCATGGTGAATTTTATGAGATTGAGAAGTTTTTAGAGAATTTGCAGGTTTTTCTCGAGAGTGAAAAATGTTTACAAGAGGAAGAAGGTGTATTTATAGGAGGGAAAGTTGGAAAGATAAACCGCTTTGAAAATTTAATCTTAATCTAAGCCATTTATTTGAAATGATTTCTTGTCTTTGAATCAACGGTTAAAAACTTGGATAAACGATTGGGATTCAGCGAGTGTAGTTCACTAATCTTTGAATTGCGTAAAAGTTACTTTGTAGACTGTTGATTTGACCGAAGTAGGGTTACTTTGTGCAGAGAAGTAATGTTGGTCCCGTTTAGTTGAGTGGATTAAAAGAAGTTTGAGCCGACCTTCTAGGAAAAATCTAGAAGGGGGTTGAATAGATTTTGATTTTCCAAATCTTTCAAAATTTATTCAAAGCACCAAAGTAACACGGCGGAAATTCAATTTTAATCTCAACTTTATTAAGATAAAAAACAAACTGATATTTTGGTTTTAACTTTAACTCTGAAATTTATCTTTAATCGAAAAGCTGGAAACTAAGAGAAATAACCAAGTAAACGAAGCAATAAAGAATACCAAATTTATAGTGGTTCGGATTATAAAAATCCTACATCCACTCTCCTTCTTCAACTTGAAGAAGGGACTCTGCTACCACTTGCTTTCTTATTTTCAACTTACAGACTTACAATTCGTAAAGATCTTCAAATCTTCAATCTCCTAAATTCTTCTCTAAGATCTAACTATTACAGTGAATATTGGACTTTGAAGATTACAAGTAAAGTGTTCTATAAACACTTAGAACTTTTTGAAAATTCTTTTGAAAACTTGTGAATTGATTGTGATCGAAATCTAAGTAGTGAAAAATGTGTAAATCATTTATAAGTCCGAAAAGACAGGTTAGTTTGTTAGTCAGTTCTAACAAATCGAAAACCGCTTTACCAAACTTAATCTTGAAAACTGCTTGCTCCTCACCTGATTTTATCCAACTCATCTGCGGTGACTTGGTGAAGACTTGCTTTTCTTATTCTACTCGGCTTGTCTTGACCTCATCTCGAGCTCTTTATAATCGTCTTGCAGATGACTAGTCTTGAGCTTATCTCCGGATGACTTGCAACTTCTAGTCTCGGTGACTTGATCGGTCCTTGACCTCGCCTCGATCGGCTTAGTATCGGACTACGATCTTAGCTGTTCTTCATAGTTGTATGCTCATCCGGGTTGATCTTTTAACTCATCAAAACCTTCCTTGATCTAACAAGTAAGTAATCCCGACGTCACCTAGGGTTACATTTCTTTGCATAAAGGTTTTCTAAAGCATAAGGTCACGAAAATAATCAAGAAATGACTTCGTCTGGATTTTAAAAACAATCTAGTTTTATCATTTAGCAGACTTAATGACTAGTTAAGAAAACATTTTATTTCAAATAAACAGGCTCGATTAAATTTTCTAAAGTTTATTTTTTCATCCAATAATTTGGGAAGAGTTTTATCGAGAAACACAATATATGGAGAGTATTGAAGCAAAGGTGTCTAGATGAGAAGGTTTATAACAGATGATGTGAAACACTCGATTTATTAATTCGATCTTGTGACCTATTCTTGCAAAGACATAGTCTTGAAGAAAATCATTAGTAACTTGAGGTAGATCGAGATAGGGTGCAAATAGTCATCTATTTTTCAAGAAATCAATCGACTATTGTGCCTTAGTCTCGATTTACCAAATGTCGATAAGTAATCATCAAGTCGGATAAGATCAATATGACTAATCCTTGATTCTTGATTCCAAAATAGGAGATCAATGATATCGGCTACTGATTGTCCTTTGACTTATATCTAGTCGATAATTCCTTCAGGACATAGTAAACTAAATTGAGAGAGACAATGAATAAAAAAATATAGAATTATAGATTAACTAAAGAAGCATCTAATAATCCTAATTCTACAGATAGTTCTTTAAACCTTGTCTCTGCTAGTGGCTTTGTCGGGATGTCTCGCTCTTTGTAAATCGGTTAGAATCTTTTCTAGTCTCGATGTCACCTTTCTCTACATGGTCTCGGATGAAGTGGTGTCCGATATCTACATGCTTGCATCTAGTATGTAGGACTAGTTTCGGGTAATAGCTATGGCACTATTACTATCACAAAAGATTGGTACATCTTTGGTGATAATGTTATAGTCCCTTAACTGTTGGCTTATCCGGATCATTTGTGAACAATAACTTCCACCGCCATATACTCACTTGATCGTGGAAGTAGCTACAGAGGTTTGTTTCTTAGACAACCATGAAATCAGCTTACTACCAAGAACTTGGCAAGTACCAGATGTAGATTTTCTATCTATCTTACACCCACCAAAGTCTGAGTTCGAGTATCCGGACAACTCAAAGTTGTCATCACCGGATACCACAATCCAACATTTATTGTACCTTTGCTTTGCTTCAAGATGGCTTTTCTTAGGATTAGCTTGAAATCGAGCCTGAGACTCCAACCGCAAATGAAATATGAGGTCTACTAGCAGTTAAATATAATAAAGAACCAATTAGACCTCGATACACTATTTGATCAGAGTGTCTTCTCCTTTCTCGTGCGGATCCATTGAAAAGTTTGTCATCATAGGTTTCTTAGCTTCTCATCGGTACCTATTCCAAATTTTTCAATGAGATCTTTTATATATTTAGCTTGATTGATGAATATTCCCTTCTTTGTCTGTTTGACTTGGAGTCCAAGAAAATAAGTCATCTCTCCCATCATGGACATTTCAAATCGCTTTTCATAAGATGACTAAATTCTTCACCCAAAGATGTGTTAGTTGATCCAAAGATAATATCATCAACATAAATGCTGAACTAACAAAAGATCACAACCAAATTCTTTTCTAAAGAGAGTTCTATCAATTCTACCTTTAACAAAACCATTTTGAATCAAATAATCGCATAAGGTGTCATACCATGCTCTTGGTGCTTGTTTAAGTCCATATAGAGCTTTCCTTAGTTTATAAACCTTGTCTCCTTTGACAAAACCAGGAGGTTGCTCTACATAAACTTCCTCGGCTAGGATTCCGTTAAGAAATGCTTGACTTAACATCCATTTGAAAAACTATGAATCTTTTAAAAGCAAAGATAGGCTAAAAACAATCTTATGGCTTCCAGACAAGCTACTAGTGCAAAGGTTTCATCATAATCAATCCCTTTTGATTGTGAATAACCTTGAGCAACTAGTATGGCTTTATTTCTAACCACAATATTGTTTTCATCCCTTTTATTTTTAAAGACCCATTTAGTTCAAATGACTTTTTGATGATGAGGCCTTTCCACAAGCTCCCACACATCTTGTCTTTGAAACCGATTGATTCTTCTTGCATTGCATTAATCCGGTTGGAATCGATTAGAGCTTGATAATAGATTTAGGTTCAAGTAATGACACATAGCAATCGAACATACAATCTTGATTTAGTTGGGTCCTTGTGCTGGACTCCAGTCTAAATCTCCAATGATCTGTTTCACCGGGTGATATGACATTACTTTCTTACCTTTATCTTTTACAATGGATGAAGTCTTGTGCTGAATTATTTATTTGAGATGATTCTATATTACCTTATGATAACTCAACCTCGAACATCCGGGTTGTTAGTCGTCCGATCACCACGGTGAGGAAGAGCTTTGAGGTTCTTTTTCTTTGTTTGAATCTGGTTCTTCTTCTTCATATGAGTCTCGATTCTTGATTGTAGAATTTTATGGTTGATCTCTTGATAGTCATCTCGATCCGGATCATCGATATCTTTGTGATGTCCCTGTCTTATTATACTCAAAAGAAGATTCATCAAATACCACATGGGGTGTTTCTTCTACACACAAGGTTGTCTTATTAAAAACTCTATATGCCTTTGATACGGATGAGTATCCCAAGAATATCCCATTTGCTATCTTAGCATCAAAAGTTTTTAATTGAGATTTACCATTGTTGTGTATGAAACATTTACAACCAAATATATGAAAGTATGAAATTTTGGGGGTCTTCCCTTCCAAACTTCATAGGGAGTTTTGCATTTATCTTTAATAATCAAACTTCAATCTTGAACATAGCAAGCTATATTAACGCCTTACGCCCAAAACTCGTGTGTGGAGTGTTTTACTCGAGATAACATTGTTCTAGCCGCCTCTTTCAAGGTTCTGTTTCTCCTTTCAACTACTCCATTTTGTTGTGGAGTCCTTGCTGCAGATGTTTCATGAGCTATGTCATTCTCAATGCAGGTAGTTAGTAACAAACTTATTAAGGAATTCAGTACCTTTATCACTTTTTAACCTCTGTGGAGTGTTTTACTCGAGATAGCAATGTTCTAGCTGCCTCTTTCAAGGTTCTGTTTCTCCTTTCAACTACTCCATTTTGTTGTGGAGTCCTTGTCAGATGTTTCATGAGCTATACCATTCTCAATGCGGTAGTTAGTAACAAACTTATTAAGGAATTCAAGACCTTTATCACTTCTTATTTTAAGAATAGTTAGTCCTTTTTCATTTTGAACCTTTTTAAGAAATTACGGAATCTTAATCATAGTCTCATTCTTTTTGTATAAGAAAATAACCCAAGTAAATCTTGAGAAGTCATCAACAATTACCAAGGTATACTTTCTTCCACTAAAGCCGAGAGGTGTTCTTGGACCAAACAGATCCATGTGAAGAAGTTCCGTAATCCTTTACGAAGAAGGACTACTTATTGTTTTAAAAGAAGCTTTAGTCTTTTTCTTTTTGACAAAAATGTTGAGCTTTTCTCTGGGGACATAAGATAAGTGAAGTAGTCTTGAACTTGGTCTTTCTTTATAAAAAGAAAAAGAATTAGGCTTAATGCTCTCCATGATCCAATTGTCACCGCAATCACGGCATGTGCTAGAATATTTTTGTACCCATTCATCTCAAGAGAGGATTCTTACTAGGCCGATTTCCTACGATTGACCGTCTGACTCGACCGATTGAGACAGGCGAGATCGGCCGATGGAAGTAATTTGTTGAAGGAAGTTATTTGTGGGTGATTCCAACCGTTTACCGAGAAGACAAGAGATTCGCTGTATGGCCTCATAAGAGGTACTCATTATAAAGATATCGTTTAACGAATCGCCCGATGGATACCTATTTAAAGTTCGGTGATCAAAGAAGGTGCTTAGCTCATCCAGGTTTCTAAAGTATTATGACATTGGGGTCACTTGACGGCCAAAGTTGTCGGTTTCATTGCCGACGGAGGGCACAGCGCCCTATTCTTCCACATGGTTCTTTGAAAATACTTTATCAGGAGTCCTTTAACTAAAGATTTCCTTGCTATTTTGTTAAGAGTTTTGAAGTTTAAGTGACCAAGACGTTTGTGCCACAAATAACTTAAGTCATCCCAACTCTTAGCAACAAGACAAGTATCTTTAGGACAACTTTTGAAATTTGCAACATAAATGTTACCTTGTCCGACTCAGCTAATAGAATATTTTCATTAATACCATCTAATACAAAGCATGCATTATGAGTAAATTTGACACTTAACCCCTTATCACAAAATTGTGAAACAGATAGTAAATTGTGTTTCAATCCTTCCACGTAGTAGACTTCATGTACTTGAATATCACCTATCATCGGTGTTCCCACACCTTTGGTAAGTCCATAATTGTTATCTCCAAACATTACTCTTGGTCCATCAATGGTGCGATAGTTAGAGATAAGTCGTCTTTCATAGGTCATGTGCTTAGAACAACCACTGTCAATGTACCGAGATGACCTCAAGAATGTCTCCTCTATCAACTATCTTCTTATCTTCCTGCAATCACAAATTTATTGCTTAGGTACCCTTTGTATTTTAGGTCCTTTCATGTTAAGTTGACTTTTAGGAATCCAGGACAAAGATATCAATGTTCCTCAAAACCATATATTGAAGTTTACATCCATATCTATCTACTAAGATAAGACTTTCAAGATCAATCTTATTTAAGCGATCTTTTGAAATTATCTTGAATCTTGGTAAAAATGGATATGTTTTACTTCTTCCATCAAAGCTATTATACCTAGGATAAAACTTTGACTTAGTCTTAGGTTTAACCTTTGGAGTTTCTTTCCTCGTCTGCTTTTTTCTTTTCGTAATTATCGGATGAGGTAATTAATTCCTTAGGTTTCCAAGGACTAAATCTAGTTTATATCTTTGGTTTAGTTGCTTTAACAAACACTCTAGGTTTTATTGGATCATTTTTCTTACTCCTATTAAAACCTAATCCAGTTTTATCACTAGACTTTTGTGAAGTATTGAAGATTTTATCTATTGTGGTCTCGAGTGTTATTTAGAAGTCCTAACTTGATTTAATTCTCTGTTAGTCTTCTTGTAACTCTCATTCTCGGAATAGATATTTGAAAATTTTATTTTCAAATAACTCAATTCCTGTTCTAACTTTTTTGTCTTATCGGACAAGGTATTAGTGATTGTCTCGGTCGATATTCCCCTTTGAATGTACATCTGGTTTCTCACTAACCTTTGTATGATTGACCTTAATCGATCGAGTAATTTGATTCTTTAAATTAAAAATTTTCAGTCTCTATCTGTTTATAAGCGAGATAGAGCAATCTCCAAATCTTTCAAAAGTTTCTCAATAAGACTAGGATCGGTTTGAGATAAGGTATCACAATCATTATTTGAGGATGAATAGTAATGTACCTCTTTTGCCATTAAACAAATGTCATCATCGACCCAAAATTAGATGAAGATGAGGATGATGATGTTTCATGAACTTCTTCTTTCTCGGCGGGAAGAGCTCTCCGATCGGCATACCTTCTATCTCTCTTTTCCTCTTTTCTTCTCTCTCTCTGGGAGTGAGTTGAGGACGATCATAACTATAGTGACCAGGCTTGTTGCATGTATAACAAATATCTCCTCTCGTCTGCATTTTAGGACTACTATCTCCTCGTCGATTGGTGACTTATGCTTCCTCGTCGATCCTTTTTCCTATCATTGTCGAACTCTTTTCTTCTTTATCGATCTCGTAGTTCCTTCGACCTGATCTATCTCTCTTATTTCTTTTGTACTTCATTCTTAGCCTTTCATATCTTTTTTAACGAGAAGAGCCATTTCCTCCTTAATTGACAAATCGGATGCCTTGGAGATCTTTTAGATTCATCTTGATGAATAAATGCTATGATCTTTCCGGATGTTGAAGATTACGCTTCATCTTCTTCATCTTCGATTTGGATGTCATACTCTAATGCCTTGAGATGAGAAAATAAAGTGTGATGTGAAATTGAAGATATATTCGAGTAGCTTTCAGAATATTAGCTTTTTATCTCCATCTTTTGCTTAATGACCTCAACACTTTATTGTTGATTTCTTTCTATGTATATGTTTTACCCAAATCATTTGCCTTGTTCGGTAGATTAGTCACCTAACATCTAGTTGATCAATGGATTCTCCTTCTTTCATCTTGAAAGTGTAAAAAACATGTAGAACTGATTGCAATTTGTTTTCTTTGACACGATCGATCCTTCGCATTCGGCAAGAGTTTCCCACATTTCCTTAGCGAGTCTTGCATCTTTTCACCTTTTCATTCCAATCCTTACTCAATGTTTCAATGATCTATGTTCTAGCAACTTGATCCAGATTATGAATCTTTCTTTTATCACTTGTGAGTTACGAGCTTTTCTATTCTTGCCTCACTCTTGTTTCAAATTCTTCGCAGTACCATCACTTGTGCCACCATGATAAAACTTGATAGGTCCTTCCTCAAGAACCTCCTACATTCTATCATTAATTGCTTTGAGATGGTTCTCCATTCTAAACTTCCATTAGTCATATTCTTCGATTGAGAAATCGGGTAGACTCCTGGATTTCTTGCTCTTAACGAAGACATGGTGAGATAGAAAAACCAACACACTTACAAGATCTTGTTAGCGATCTTGTTAGTGAAATAAGGAAAATGAAGATAATCAAGAACAAATTTCAGAATCTTGGTTAAGACCTAAAATCAATATCGAGCAGGTTTAACACCGCTGCGATACCACTTGTTGGTCCCACTTAGTCGAGTATATTAGGGAAACTTGAATTAACTTTCTAGGAAAAATCTAGAAGGGGGTTGAATAGATTTTTAGATTTTTATAAAATCTTTCAAACTTAATCAAAAACCCAAGTAGCACAAGCGGAATTCAATTTTAAACTCAACTTGATCAAGATCAAAAGCAACCTCGATATTTTAGTTTTAACTTTGATTAAATTATTCTTCGATTAATAAATCGACAATTGAAAGAAATAGATAAGTAAATGGCGATAAAGAACAACAGATTTATAGAGATTCGGATTATAAAAATCCTACATCCACTCTCCTTATTCAAACTTTGAAGAAGGGTCTCTTCTACTAGCTTACTTACTCACTTTCGAGTCGTACAACTTACAATATACAAAGATCATCAAATCTTCAAACTACTAAACTATTCCGAGAAATCTAATCTATAGAGTGATAGAAGTGTATTTGAAGATGTATAAGGAAGTGTTCTATAAACACTTAAAAAGATTTATGGAGAAATTCTTGAAAATGATTTTGTGCTTTTTGAAAACTTGTGATTTGTGAGAATAGATTCTTTGAATTGATAGCTCGTGTGATAGATGTGTATTTTAATGAAGTGCCTAGATCTATTTATAAGTGCGAAAAGACAGTTAGTTTGTTAATTAGTTTTAACAAACTAAAAGCTACTCAACAAACTTATTCTTGAAAACTCGCTCTAAACCTCACTGATTTTACTCTTCTCATCTGCAGGTGACTTGGTGAAGACTGGCCTTTCTTATTCTACTCGGCTTGTCTTGACCTCGTCTCGAGTTCTTCATAATTGTCTCCCGCAGATGACTTGTAATACCCATAATTATATAATATATAATATTATATTTTATGTAATTTTTATTTTATTTTATTAATTATTCCTATTAATCTTTTAAATCCCTAATTTAATTTCACCCTAAATTTTTAAATCCTAATTTAAATTTAAATTTCAATTCTTATCTCTCAATTAAATTCTAATATTTTTTTAGTCCTTATCTCACTCAAGCCCAAGCCCAAGCCCATTCGTAATACTTATTTATATAAGAGTTTTAACCTAGGAAAAACTATGCACACAAAATAAATCTTATAATTCTCAAAGACGGCGTGACTTTTCAATTTCTCAAGATTAAAGGTATTCTCTTCTATCAAAATATTTTCAATTCCTAGTCTTTAATTAATTAATTCGATCAATACCATATTATCTTTATTGTTTATGATATCTCCATGCTTAATTTAATATATCTGAATTATTAAATATATATATTTTTTTCCGCATACGATATAATATATAAATATATATATTCATATTATGTGTATGTGTGTGTGTGTGTGTGTCAGGTGATGAATGTGTGTTTGTGTGTGTGTGTTTGTGATTGTGAGTGTGTGCGTGAGTATGTGTCGGTGTGTGTTTATGTGTGATTATGTGTGGGGTGTGTGTCTGCGGTGTGTGTAGGGTGTGCGTCGGTGTGTGTGCGGTGTGTGTGTGTGAGTATTATGTGTGTGCGGTGTGTTTTCAATAGAAATATTTATGCAAAGGTGTGTGTAGGTATTTATTTAATATTATATATTTAAATTTTATTTTATTCCATTAATATTATTTCATTTAATTATTATATTGTATTAATAATTTTATCTATAAGCTTAGTTATGCAGTAATTCAAGTCTTACTATTATTAATATAAATTTAGTTGTACAATTTGGGAATTAGGGTTTTAATTTAGGGATTTAGATTATCCCAAATTAATTTATGATTTCTTATATTTAAGTCCAAAAATTATTTAAGATCTTGCATTTTGATCCTCAAATTTATAATAAATATATATCTAAAATCATTAGTCCTCTTGAAAATTTGATTAGGATATGTGCTAATTAAATATAAATAATTATTAATGCTAGGTGACAAAAGTTACGAAGGCTAATTTTACGAGGCTATTTGTTACACTCTGCAATGATCGATTAAGGTGGGGATTTAATTGCTCTAAGCTCTACGGTGGTATCGTAGAGTATTGCATGTTTTATTCAATATTTAATGCCTATTGTAAATTATATGATTATGCTTGAATTTTATTATTCCATGTTATTCTAATAGCCGGGGCCCTTATGAGGTCAGGGATCGACGGTCTTCGGGTGTATCCCGCCGTGCTCAATGGTAAAGTCTAATAGCCAAGGGCCCTAATGGGGTCCGGGATCGACGGATCTTCGAGTTTAACCCGCCGTGCTCCATTCTACGTGTGAGAATACCAGAGTCTTTGAATGGCTTTGGGAAGGCTAACAACTCCATTTCTATGTTGGCAAAGTATCATTGGCAAAGTAGCAAAGTATCAATGGCAAAGTGACAAAGTATCAATGGCAAAGTTGGCAAAGTTTATTATTGTCAAAGTTCATGTGAATTTATTTAACTTTATTTGATTATCATGTATTTACTTGTGTATTAAATTTTGAATAAATTTTATCTCATTGCGTGTGCTTGCATACTCACCCCCAATAAACTCCATTTCGAGTAATGAGTGGACGGCGAGGAGTGATGACGAGGGACATCTTGCTCATGCTTTTACTTTTACTATTTATTTAATTAATGAATTTATGTCGAACTTAAGAATTTGTGTTTTTCATTTGTGTTTTTCCTAGAAATTATTTAAATGTTTACGTTTCCGCCGTAACATTATTTCACTTTTGAAAAATTAGACGTTAACTTTTTCATATAAAGTTTATCGTTCCTTTATTTAAAAATCAAATTTGGCGTCTCAAATCTTTTAATTTCAATTACTTATTTAAAATCTAAGTCTTTATAAACTAGGGCGTCACATTGTCTCAGACGACTTGCAACTTCTAGTCTTGGTGACTAGTTCGGTTGATGACCTAGTCTCGATCGGCTTAGTACTCGGACTCGGTCTCACTGTTCTTCATAGTCGTCCGATCATCCGAATCGACTTTTAACTCATCAAAACATTCTTGATCCAACGGAATATATACAATATTAATAATTATAAAATAATAATATATATACTAAATATAGTATACAATTTAATTGAATATATATGTGTTAATAATAATAATTATAAACATGATAATATATATATGTAATAATAATAATAACAATAATAATATGATAATATGTATATAGTGAATTATAGGATGCAATTTAATTGAATATATACAATAATTATAAAATAATAATAAATATATTAAATATAGTATACAATTTAATTGAATAATAATAATAATAATTATAAACATGATAATATATATATATATATATATATATATATATATATATATATATATATGTAATAATAATAAAAACAATAGTAAATGATAATATGTATATAGTGAATTATAGGATGCAATTTAATTGAATATACACAATAATTATAAAATAATAATAAATATACTAAATATAGTATACAATTTAATTGAAAATATGTGATAACAATTTAATTGAATAATAGTTATACTAAACAAATTTAATTGAATAACATTTATAAATTAAATATATAAAATATTGAACATAATATGCTATTAATATATTTAAAAGCAAAATCATATCGAATGATTAGCTTTGCCCAAATGGTAAAGCGCCTAAGCCTTTCCTCCTATTCTCTCGGAGGTCGCGGGTTCGATTCCCCCTCACGTGAAATAAACGTGCGCCCAACCCCTCTCGGCGGCTAGGGGCGCGGGTTCGATCCCCCGGCCGCAATTTTTTTATTAGGTTTGATATTAGCGAGGACGAGATGGGGGCCGCCCTCGCCGGTGGCCCTCGCCGAAGCCCTCGCCGAGTTCCTCGCCACAAGCCCTCGCCTGTGCCCTCGGTAAGTCCCTCGCCAAATCCCTCGGCAATTAGCGAGGGCAACCGCCCTTGTTAATTAGCGAGGGCCGAGCCGAGGAAGTGTTAATGATGATGTTTTTGGCGAGGGCAACATTCCCTCGTTAAAGCCCTCGCCAAACCCCTCCCCTCGTTAAATCCCTCGCTAAATCCCTCTCTAAAACCATTTATTTTTAAAATTGTTTGTTAGAGTTAATTTAATTTTCACAAATTTATTTACATTTTCTTAAGGATGGTGTATTTAAATTTTAAATATTTCGTTGTAGTTAATTTAATTTTGTCAATTTTGTTTACATTTTCTTTAGGATGGTGTATTTAAATTTGAAATATTTCGTTGTAGTTAATTTAATTTTGTCAATTTTGTTTATATTTTATTTATGATGGTGTATTTAAATTTAAAATATTTTGTTGTAGTTAATTTAATTTGCAAAATTTGTTTACATTGTCTTTAGGATGGTGTATTTAAATTTGAAATATTTCGTTCTAGTTAATTTAATTTTCGAGTTCATGGATAAGTTGGAGGTGAAAATAAGTCTAAACAAACAATTAAAAAATAACCCATTGGATGGGTATTCCTAATTTCGACCAATACTCCTAATTAAAACAATACAAGGCCTTAAAATAAAACCTACATAGGTATATGGCCCATTAACAAAATGATCCTTGTCCCGTCACGGAGCAATTTCAAACACATTTAACAGTTAACAAACCCCTCCCTAAAACCCTCTTGTGTTTCCACCCCTACCCCAAATCAAAAGTTCCCACCCGTTCGACGCTGTCTCCCCATCCATACCGCATCCGTCGCCGTCGCCGTGAGCGCCAGTACGTGTACCTTTGCCGGCGCCCACCATTGCACCGACGAATTTGAAAAGCCCCTGTCTTTCAACTTCAAAGAGGTAATACACTTTGTCGAATTCCTAGAAGCAATTTTTGCCGAATCTATCGTGGGGTTGGATGTAGTGTTTTCGCATTTTGATTCTCTTCTTTGTTGTTGGTGTGAAAAATGTATTGAAGTTAGGGATGTATATACATAGTTGTGTGTGGAATGTATACGTACATATATATATATATACTTTGTTGAGGCTTTCTATGCTCATATTTATAAAGCATATTTTATACTTTGTTAAAGCATATACTGTATTATATAAACATTCGAGAAGCATATTCGTACAAAGGAAAGCTTTCCATGTTCCTTTTTATTGGTTTTTATCGACAGGATATTCCCTTTTAGTGATGTTCCCTTTGTTTCCAACTAATGTTTGGCCCATGTGTTGGCGGTTAAAGTTTTTGGGTGAATCATGGATAACTAAATCCTGTTTGAGCAGTGGATTATATAAACACGAATTCAATCTTATTTTGGTGGTTAATTTATGGCGGTTATTTTCAAGCGGTTTTTCCTAGCATACGGTTTTTCTCATTGCAACGTTTAGAAATGTTTAAATTTAAGTTTGTAATTTACCGAACTCCATTGCAAAATCTAAAAGCATTGTCGTGATATTGGCTTTATTTTGTTTTACCGTAGATGGCTACATTGGAAAGAGAAGATTATTTCACCGCCAGACTTAGTTGTCGGGCCGACCTTGCAATTCTTCAAACCATAAGAGATCGATTGAGCAAAGAAAATAAAGTCAATTTCAAAAAGTCTTGTTCGCCAATTTCTTAACCTTGATATGATACCCTTTCAAGGTCAGCTATTCTTGCACTGTTATTTAAACAAGATAAGTCGATGCGAGGTGATGAGGTTGCGTTCCATGTGAACAATGGTGAAACACGGTTTGGGCCAATGGAGTTTGTCTTTGGTGACGGGATTAAGATTCGGAAGGGAACTGGTATCCTGAGAATTCGAAGGTTTATAGGTCCATGTTTGGTAAGAAATCATGTCTGCATTCGTTCATGATATCCAGGAAGCCTTTTTAAATGCCACATCGAGATGAAGATAAAATTGAACCGGATCTCATTTTGAAGCTTGCACTATTGTGGGTGTTGTGCGAAATTCTCGCTTATGAAGGACAACACAACCAAGAGGATACAATATATCCATCTCTCGTGAGGATCTCACCAAATTCAATATGTATCCATGGGGCCGCGTGGCGTGCGAGTTCCTCCGAAAAGATATCCGAGGTAATATGGATGATAAAGCTCTTTCCAGACGGGAGAAGATGAAGGCTCACAAAGGAAAGAATGCCGTCACACACATTGACATTTGCCGGTTTGCATATGCTCTTCAATTTTGGGCATATGAAGCAATACTCCTATTGGTAGTTATTGTGGAGGAAAAAAACAATCTACCGGCGGTGGCCCCGAATCTTTGCATTGGAGCCCAACCAAATCATATCGGTTTGAAGAATTGACACAACACTATTTCCTATTCTCGAGATTGGAGATGAAGCGCAAACAAGGTACGCTTTACTCTATTGCGAAGTGTGAGAATGTACGGCCTATGTTGGATCAAGAAGTTTTGATGAGTTAAAAGAAGCGGCTCGGATGATGATCGACGACGAAGAACAGTGAGATTGAGACCATAAGCTAAGCCGATCGACGGGGTCGAGAACCAATCTAGTCACCGAGGTGCTGAAGAGTACAAGTCGTCTGGAGACGAGCTTGAGTCTAGTCATCTGCGGGAGACAAATATGAAGAGCTCGAGACGAGGTCGAGACAAGCCGAGTAGAATAAGAAAGGTGAGTCTTCACCAAGTCACCGCAGACGAGTAGAGTAAAGTCAGTGAGGTCTAGAGCAGCTTTCGAGTTAAGTTTGTTAAAGCGGTTTTGAGGATTAAGTTTGTTAAAGCGGTTTTCGAGTTTGTCGAACTGACTAACAAACTAACTTTTTTCGGGCTTATAAATAGGTCTAGGCACTTCATTAAGAATATATAGAACATACTGAGAACATTCTGTAATACGAGAACACACAAGTTATTTTCCGAGAAAGTTATTCTCTAAAAATCACAAAGTTTTCTAAAAGCACTAAATAGTTTTCCAAGATTTCTTCATATATTTTTCTAAGTGTTTGTAGAACACTTGCTTGCACATCTTCGGATACACTTCTTTATCTTAGAGTTAGATTTCATGATTTGGTTAGGATTTTGAAGAGTTGAATATCAAATTGTAAGTTGTAAGTTGTACGATTGTAAAGTGAGTAAGTAAGCGAGATAGTGGAGACCCTTCTTCAAATTGGAGAAGGAGAGTGGATGTAGGATTGTTATAATCCGAACCACTATAAAATACAGTGTTCTTTCTTGTTTTATTTACTTATCTGTTCAATTTCCAATTTATTGTTCGAGAATTAATTTAGAATCAAAGTTAAAATCTGAATATCGGTTTGCTTTTGATCTTAATAAAGTTGAGATTAATATTAAAATTCCATTGTGTTAATCTGGTACTTTGAATAAATTTTTGTAAGATTTTGAAAATCAAAAATCAATTCAACCCCCCTTCTAGATTTTTCCTAGAAGGTCGATACATGTTTTTTCTCAATCTGCTCAACTAATCGGGACCAACAAGTGGTATCGGAGCGGTGTTAAGTTGTTACGATATTGATTTTAGGTCTTAACTAAGATTACGGAATTTTCTTGATTTTCTTCATCTTCTTTATTGTTACTAATCGTGCTACTAACAAGGTTGTGGAGTATTACGGTTTTCTATCTCATCATGTCTTGAGGCAAGAGCAAGAAATCCAGAATCTACCTGAATTTTCAATTGAAGATTATGATTATTGGAAATTCAGGATGGAAAATCATCTCAAGGCTATCCATGATAGGATGGAGGAGGTTCTTGAAGAAGGGCCTATAAAATTTTATCACGGAAGCACTAGCAATGACCTTGAATCAATTTGAATCCAGAGCCGAGACAAGAGAAAAGTGTTACGAATTGACAAATGATGAAAGGAAAATCCACAATCTAGATCAAGTAGCTCGAAGGAAATCATTGAGACTCTAAGTAAAGACTGGATTGAGAAGGTTAAGAGATGCAAAACAGCCAAAGAAATGTGGCGGACTACTGGCAAATGTTTGTGAGGATCGAGATCAAGTAAAAGAGAATAAGCTGCAATCGGTCTTACACGCTTTTGATACCTTCAAGATGAAGGAAAATGAATATGTGGATCAGCTAGATGTAAGGTTGACGAATCTCCTCAACAAAGCGGTGATGGGAAAGAACTATACAGAGAAGGAGATTAATAACAAGATACGAGATCTTTAACCAAGAGATGGAGAGAAAAATCCAATATCCTTAAAGCAACTCAAAATTTATCTTCTATTACTCACCATACCTTATTCTCTCACCTTAAAGCTTTAGAGTATGACAATCAAATAGAAGATGAAGAGGATGAGATCTATTGCCTTTGTCAAAGAAAGAAGACAAGATGTCAATCGAATCAGTAGGAGCCGACCTATCCTCGAAGGAGCGAGATGGCTCTGCTCACCAAAAGGTATGACAGATTAAGGATGAAGTATAAACGAAATAAATTGAGATTTGCGGCTAAGGACAGATCGAGATCCAAATCAAGAAGAAAGGAAGATGAGTCTACAGATTATGACAAGAGTAGGAGCCGACGAGAAGATTCAGATCCCTGTTAAAAGAAATCCATCCACCCTAAATCGGATAGGAGTGACACTTGCTACACATGCAACAAGCCAGGACACTTCAGCTATGATTGTCCTCAGCCGACTCCTAAAGAAAGGGAAGAGAAAAGGAAAAAGAGAGACAGGAGATTTGCGAGATCAAAGGGCTCGTTAGTGAAGAAAAGGAGTCAAGAAAATCATCATCATCATCATCATCCTCATTCGATTTCGGATCGGATGATGAAATCTGTCTCATGGCTAAAGAGGTAGTCTATTATTCATCTTCTCGATAATGATTCTTGTCGACCTGCATCGATAATGATCAAACTGTTATTCATGAATTATTGAGAGACTTAAAGACATCTCTGGCTGCTTATAAACAGCTAGAGACAGAGAATTTGGCTTTAAAGAATCAAATTCAAATTCTAATAAAAGGAAAGCAGGTGATGAACTATCCAAAGCGAGGAAACATTCAAGGGGGAATGTTTTCCCAGCCGAGGCTAGTACATCACCGGCTTACTGAAGGATTAGAAAGTGAATTGAAAACTTTAAAAGACAAATTTGAAACGATCATCTTTGAAAATGAATTAATTAAGAAAGACAATGAGAAGCTAGTCTTCAAAATTAGTCAACTTAATAATTCACAATCGAGTAATAGATCACATCTTTAATACATCTAAAAATTTCCATGACAAAAGCGAGGTCTTGGTTATGACGAAATAATAAATCGAGGTTCGAAACCTAGGAAATTTGTAAAAGCATCCGATCACTCTAAAGAGGTTAAAATTGGTCCTTGAAACCAATTAGTCAAGTAAGGATCGCATCTCCCAGCCTTGAAAACAAAAATTCAGCCGAGGTCTCCTTATAAGACTAAGAGAAATCCAAGAACCATAAACAATAAGAAGAAATTCTTATTATAATCCTTTTGATGGGAGAAGCAGATGTTATCCCACATTTCCTAAGTTCAGGAAAATTATTAAATCTGAATACAACAAGTTATCATTTAAAAGTGATATAGTATAGTCGATTTGGTAGAGAGACCAAGTCGATTTATTATTTGTAGATGAGATTTTTATCCGGTTACCTAAAGTGATGCTTGACCTTCAAGGACCCAAGATCACTAGGGTACCTTATAACTAATCTATTTTTCAGGATTCACAGGATCATCTCTCAAGGAAGAGATCTTAGCTTCCATATGGTATATTGATAGTGGTTGTTCACAACACATGACTTATAACAAGAGGCTACTATCAAATTTTGAGTATTGATGGTCCAAGAGTATTATTTGGAGACAATAATTGTGGTCGGACTAAAGGAGTAGGTACTCACGATTATCAAGGATATTCAGGTATGTATCCGAGGTATATTTTGTTGAAGGTCCGAAACATAATCTGCTATCTGCTTCCCGACTTTGTGATAAAGGTTTTCTTGTCAAATTTTCTAAGGATAAATGTGATATCTTAGATAATTCCTCGCATAAGGTACTTTTAATCGATTCGACATGGTAATGTCTATGTGGCCAACTTTAATAGTTGTCCTAGAGATACTTGTCCGATAGCTAAGGGTGGAGATGATCTCGGTGGCTATGGCACAAGAGGCTTAGTCATCTCGAATTTCAAAACCCTTAGTAAGTCAAGCTAAAAAGAACCTTGTCAAGGGATTACCCGAGAAACTTTAATCTACCGATCTTAAGTGTGATGCTTGTCGAAAGGTAAACAGCCTAGACACTCATTTAAGAGTATTAACACCTCTTCATCCGAAAGAGTTTTGCAACTACTTCATCTGGATCTGTTTGGACTGTTTCTCCTCTCGGTTTCGGTGGAAGGAAATATACTCTTGTTGTAGTAGATGATTTTTCTAGATACACTTGGGTTATATTTCTTTTCAAGAAAAATGAGACTATAAACAAGATCCCGATCTGCCTGCATGCATTCGTAATGAAAAAGGGTGTTAATATTATTAAAATAAGAAGTGATAAGGGCACATAATTTTTGAATTCTTGTTTATCTAACTTTTTCAATGAGTGTGGAATTATTCATGAGACATCATCAGCAAGAACTCCTCAACAAAATGGAGTGGTTGAAAGAAGGAATAGAACCTTGAAGGAAGCGGCTAGGAGCATGTTAGCTGAGTATGAAACCCCTCACAGGTTCTCGGGTGAAGCCATCAACACTGACTTGTTATACCTGCAGTGCTTGATTGTTAAAGACAAGGGTAAGACTCCATATGAGATTTGGAAGGGTAAGATTCCAAGAATCTCATATTTCGTAGCTTTGGTTGTAAGTGTTTCATCCATAACAATGGAAAATCTAAGTTAAGAACTTTTGATGCTAAGGCAACCGATGGAATATTTTTAGGATATTCCAACACTTCCAAGGCATTTAGAGTTTTTAACAAGACAACCCTTTGTGTGGAGGAAACCCTCATGTTGTTTTTGATGAGTTATATTCCTTCTCGATAAAGTGAATCAAATTTACGAAAGTCTAGATAAAATTGAACCGACCAAGACTAAACATAGAACCTGTCTATCTACCTAGTCTTGATTCGTAATCGATGAAGAAGAATCCCCATCCGATAATCGGAAGAAAATTTACGATCGGACTCCATCGTAATGCAGACACCCTTGACATCGGTGATCGGCGGGGGTCGGTGATGAAGGGGAACATCGGCTCGGGTGGAGTCGAGGAGTTGCCTACCGAGTCTCAAGATGAGGATCCTTCTCCTCATATAGGCAAAAGGATGAGAAGCTACCATCCATCTCGATCGATTATTGGAGACCCATCTAGTGCTGTGCAGACACGAATGATGCTGGACTGCGAAAGTCTATTCGAGCTGCTATGTGTCGATTCTTGAACCCAAGTCTATTGAGGAAGCTCTATCTCGATCCAAATCGGATAATTGACCATGCGGGAGGAACCGCATCGGTTTGAAAGGCAAAATGTTTGGGAATTAGTGGAAAAACCCTTACATAGAAAGATTATAGGCACCAAATGGGTGTTTAAAAACAAAGCAGATGAGAACAACATTATTGTTCGTAATAAGGCAAGATTGATAGCTCAAGGTTACTCACGGTTTGAGGGAACGAATATGATGAAACCTATGCTCCGGTTGCGAGATTAGAAGCAATAAGGTTGTTCTTGGCATTTGCTGCATATAAATCTTTCAAAGTCTTTCAAATGGATGTTAAGTCTGCCTTCTTTAATGGTGTGTTGCTTGAGGAAGTCTATGTGGAGCAGCCTCTCACGGGTTTAAGATCAATGACAAGGTCTACAAACTTAACAAAGCTCTATATAGACCGAAACAAGCTCCTGTGGCTTGGTATGATACCTTATACGATTTCTTGACATCAAATGGTTTTTCAAAAGGTAAGATTGATAGAACTTTGTTTAGAAAGGAAGTAGATGGTAACATCTTATTAGTTCAAATTTATGTAGATGACATAATCTTTGGTTCACCTAATCTGAAATTATGTGAAGAGTTTAGTATTCTCATGAAAAATAGGTTTGAAATGTCAATGATGGGTGAATTAACATACTTTCTAGGCTTACAGTTAAACAGATGAGTAAGGGTATTTTTATACATCGGTCTAAATACGCTAAGGATCCGATTGAGAAATTTGGGATGACTACTAGTAGAGAAGTTAAAATACCTGGCAACTAACTTCTCTATGGATTCAAATGAGCAGGGGATATCCATAGATGCAACGGAGTATCGTGGATTGATTGGTTCTCTTCTCTATCTCACCGCAAGTAGACCAGGACATAGCCTTTGCGGTTGGGGTATGTGCAAGATTTCAATCTAATCCCAAGAAAACTCATCTGGAGACGGCTAAGAAAATCCTTAAATATCTCAAAGGAACCTTGCAAGTAGGGTTATAGTACCCGGTGATGACAACTTTGAGCCGACAGTTATTCGGACTCGCAGACTTTGGGGGATGTAAGATTGATAGAAAATCCACCGTTGGTCCCGAGAAAAGTTGAGTAGATTTAAAACCATGAGATAACCTTCTAGAACAAAATCTAGAAAGGGGGTTTGAATAGATTTTGTAGATTTTTAATCTCTCAAAATCAATTCAAAATATCGATTAAACACGGCGGAAAATAATTTTAAACTCAACTATCAAAAAGATCAAAAGCAATCGACAAGATAGGTTTAAACTTTAATCTGAGATTAATCAGTAGGAAATAAACTAAGAATTGAAAAGAAACAAACAAGTAAATCAATGCGATGAAGAACACAGGATTTATAGTGGTTCGGATTATAATAATCCTACATCCACTCTCCTTCTTCAAACTTGAAGAAGGGCCTTCACTTACTTACTTTCTTCTTCTTGCCGACTTACTTACAATAATGAATCTTGACCTTACAATAAATTCTTCCTAATTTCTGGATATCTATGGCTTGAAGATCTAATGAGAAAAGTGTTCTATAAACACTAAGAACCGAAAACGTATAAAACGTTCGTGAATGTGTATATTTTACGTAGCTTGTGAATACAAAGTATAATGAAAAGTGCAAAGTATCAAAAGTTAATTCTAAACTAATTTCTATCCCTATTTATAGAGATCTTCACTTGGTAGTTGTAACTTCCTTGAATTCGGTTTTGATCATTTATAACAATATAAGCGAAATCAGAATCTTCCTCTTGATTAGTTAAAACCGCTCTTGAAACTTTATGTCATATTTCTCTAACACCTCATCGTCTCGATATTTACTTCACCTTGTCCTCATCTTCTTTCCTTGTCTAGGTGTGTGTTTATAGTAACGCATCTCAACTGTCTTCTATCTCGTAGTCCTTGTCTCGATATCTTGACCTCGCCTGCGATATTCTCTCCTTATCTAAGATTTGTCCTTGTCTCGATGTCTTGACCTAGTCCGACTATCTATACTTAGTTTTATTTACCAAGAAATACTTCAAATTGTCTATACAAGATGCTCGGTGGTCATCCTATTTTACACTTTTAACACATCAAAACTAAATACAATTCTTCTTTTCCTAACAATTTCCCCCTTTTTGATGATGTTAAAACTCAGCTCAAGAAAAGAAAAACTGTTAGTACTCTTAAAAAATAAGAATGAAACAAAGTATACAACTAAGCCACATAGTCGATAATCGAGCAATAGTTCAATAGTCGGATGATCGGAGTAATGTAGTTAATAAACAGATGATCGTAACAATGTAGTTGCTCAAAGTCAAGGTCAAATACTTTGAAGAAAACATAGACGAGAATTCGAGGTTTTCGATGATTTAGTGTTATAAGTTTATAAAACAGTTACTTAGATCAAGAGTTAGTTAATCGGCAATTAAGAAACAAGTTAGTTAAACACTTCAAATTTCGTGAAAGTAGTTCAAAAAGATGTATTTCACAACTATTCACAGGAGTTTGCACATTTTTATATCTTTCACAAAGAAACATTCGGAGGAATAAAAAGAAGAGACTTAATCGTACCACTGTCTTCTTAGAATTGTCATCGATCGAAGACACGATTCTTCAGCTCAATGTCTCCCCACCTTCAGCCTAGATCAGCCACGGTCTCGGCTTGGATCAGCATCTGCTTCACCTTTTCTCTATCTAGCTGGCCATCTTGCGTCGGTGGAGCGGACATGGTTGCATAAGGTGGTGCGACTATGTCCACATTAAATTCTGAGTCTCCGAGGTTGATTAAATATCGATAGAAGTTTGGGTCTTTCGCCTCCAACCATTCATGAAAAGCAATGTTCTCGTCGTGCCCCAAGAGATCTTCTTGCAGACATGAAACAGGAAGATCCATTCCCCTTCATAAGATCTCCATTTAGCTTGTTGATCCATGGGAAGGATTTCCTTGGGCACAGCCTTCTATTCTCGTGGAGATGGGCGGAAGACTTCTTCTCCTTACGTATTCTTTGATCTCTCGTACCCACTTCCTCGTCTTCCTATCATATGTCTTCCCAGTGCCTTTTCTTGCTCCCTCCTCCTCTTAGCTTCTCTCCTTTTATACTTTTCTTTTTCTTCCCTTCTCCTCTTAAGCACTCTTGCCTCTTCTTCTATCTCGAGGCCCAGGTCTTTTGAATTTGGCTTGATGCCTTAGCTTTCCCACAGATTTAGATGAGGATGGGGAGATTTGATAGTCAAGGCTGGAGCAGGATCAGCGGTGATGGAAGGAAGTTCGGGTTCGAGCTCGAGACTCGGTGGATTCAGTGCTTGTTCTTCTTTTCAACCTTTTCAACGCCCTCGAGACTTCTCCTCACCGCCTTCTTCTTCTCCTCCTCGGCTCTTAACAATTCTTCGTAAAGCTCATCTATCCTCAGTTGAGTGCCATCGGTGATCATCTTGTAACTCAACTCTTTTCTTGAGCTCACTATCTTCCCCCTTTTTGACATCGGCAAATCGGGTATTGCGAGATAGTGGCTACTTGATCTATGTACCCCATGAGTTCTTCTCGTGCGAGCCCCTGTCTTGATCAAGCTGGTCATATCTCTTCTTTTGACCGACCTCGGCTAAATCACGAATTCATCATCCATGAAGCGCTTTAAGATAGTTGTCTGTCTATCTTTTTCTAAGGCCAGTGCATTTTCAACACTTGATGAAATGAGGCTTCTTTCGCTTTCGAGGATTCTTTCACTTGATCCTCAGCAGAATCCCCGATTTCGGTATAAGCGCAGCGAACGTCTTTGTTTAACCCACTCATCTTGTGAGTTCATCTCCGTGGCAACTTTCTTTTTCACTTCACCATTTGTTCCTCATGTCCGATCCTAGAGAAATATAGATCAATCTTGGTTTTCTCATGTATTGCCTTCTATATTCTCCTTGATTGATGATGTGATGACATTGGGAACCAGTTGGAAGGCATTCGAGACAAGCAGTCTTGAGATTTTGCACTTCATCTTTCGAGCTTCCACTTCGGATACAGACGCAGATGTGGAGGGCAAGATCTGTTCTTCGAGATGGAGTCGAGATCTATTTCTTCAATTTCTTTCTGATTTGCACCTCCTCAATCTGCTCCGTTTGTGCCTCCTCATTGCATCCATCTCACTGGCTCATCGGCAGACTCCACCAATTCTTGCTTCCTCCACCCTTTCCTCCTCAACCACAGTCTCTTCATCCTTCTTACGCTCTTCCCCTTCTCATCTCGCTTTCTCCACCTCCTCTGGGGTCTCATCTCCAAGATATACTCTTTGCAGGATATAATCAACAAAAGTATTTTCAGTTAGTATATCTTGGAATGATTTGAGTTTTGCCTTCTTGAGAACCTCTTTCTCCCGGATGGCAAGGTTGTTGCCTCTGCTTGACTATCGAATAGTTTGTCTCTTCAAAGGATCCTGGCACGAGTCTTCTTAGCAGATAGACATCAATAAGCTCCTTCAATAGCTCGTGCTCGTCCTTAAGAGTGGATTCTTGTCTTAAGAGAAATTTCTTCCCAAGAATGCTGTAGTGAGGTCTCTGTTGGTCCCATTTCCCCGGATGGGTTGGGTAAGTTTAGGTAAAGATCAGGTTCGGATGAGGTTGAGGGTAGGAAAGAAAACGGGTCGAATGAGGGTTGGGTTTGTTTTGGACTTATGGGAGTAGACCGTTTTAGAGGCTCGGAGGCGGCGGTCTTATCCGCCCCTTCATCGCCGAAGTTGGGAAGAAGTAGATTTAGGTACTCCATCCTCGGATGAGGATGAAGATGAGGAAGGTGATTTGATTTCTTCTCCTTTTTCCGATTCATCTTCGACGAGACTTCCACCGTCTCCGTCTCGACTCGATACACCTACCTCCTCAGTGAGGACACTTCCCCTTTGGGAAGGCTGTCCTCTCCTCTTCGTCTTCCTCTTCCTCCGTCTCAGCAGACGAGGATTCATCCACCAAAACTGTCTTCATCTCCTTTCTCTTGGCTTTTGATGCCTTTTTCTTAGGAGCCGGGGTGGTGCAGGAGCATCTCCATCTCCTTCGAGTCGATTGGCCCATACAGACTTCTCGTCTTTTATTAGAAGTCCCTTCGTCTGTGTACTTTTTGACTCCAACACTCAGCCAAGGTTGTCTGTACCAACCTTATGCTCAAGTATGATGGTAATCCTTGCTATCATACTTGTAATCTTGGTCGAGACCATCTCATAAGCTCATCTGTGATCGGGGTCTTGGTGAACTTCTTTCTCTCCTCCATTATTCTTGAATACACCAGCCGCCCAGCTTGATTTCAGCCCCATCTAGGATAGCTCTCGACAGCATATCCTTGGCTTCGTTAACCCATCATGGCTCTGTTGCTCACCTGAATACATTTTGCGTAATCGGCATAAGTAATCTGTATTTTCTTTTCAACATTGGCCTCTTGATTCGTTGTGGTATTCTCGATAAGTTCTTTTGGCCATTAATCGGAAACTTTCCAAATATTCCGATGATTTATAAGTGAATGGGTTATCGCGGTGGTGCTTAAACCAAAAATCGCACCAATCTCGTAAATAGATAAAACTATTCTTCGCTTTCTTCTCCATTGTTACGATTCGAGATTCTAATTCAAGATTCTGTTGGTTTTGCCTCGGTCAGAACTCAAAGACAGATCATCCACCGTCAAGTTCTTCGTCGGTTTCATCGCATGCACTGCTTTTAAACCCCTTGATTCCAGCAGGTTTAGAATTTCTCTTGTTTCAGCATCGGTGGTAGTATCCCAATCAACATACATTTGATTTTGTTTTATCTCTCGATGGAGGTCAAATCGTATTCAAACTTGATTTTCTTTTCGGATTCCGCCATTGATGAATATTGAAGGTTTTAGGAGGGAAAAGAGAAGTTTTGAGAAAATATGAAGGGTTCTATGTGTGCGTAAATGAAAATTATGCACACGAATGTCTATTTATATGGAAAAATATAATAGTAAACAATTATTAGAATAATAATTACTCGCAAAAGTGTAAATATAGGCTTTGAATCGCCATTAATGCAATTATGGCATATATTTTGAAAAGTGCATAGAATAATATTTAATATGTCGCGCGTGAGATTGAGACGGTTCATATTTGAAACCGCCTCCATTTCGGCGCGTGAGTATACTCAGCGTATTTCAAAAATGAATTTGATAAAATTTCGGGTCCATAGTAACTTCTCTCCCGACATAGTTACTTATTTGAGAAAATACTTTTCGATTAATTGGAGAGATAAAATAAAATATTATTGTTTTTATAAAACAAATTCAAACCCCTTATCCTTTTATTTTGTAAAACAAAATATTTTATTACACCGAGTAACTTCAATTTTTAAAAGAATAATAAAGAGAATTATGATATTAAATTCATATATTAATTATATGAACCCAATATTCATAATTAAGAGTATTTAAGAGAAACTTCCCGGAGTTTCTCCTTGTGCAATTGATAGCATCACCATCTCTGCTTCCTAAACACTTGAGTAAATTGACCTTGTCTTGTATTTAGAGACGTGTAAACTTTGTACTTGCCGAAATCACGTACACTTAGACAAATTGTTAGTAACAAGAGTAAGTCGATAAGGTTCAATAGTCATCCGATTTTATAGAAGTCAGTTGACTATTACATCCTTATCTCGATTTACCTATGTCGAATAAGTAATTATCAAGTCAGATATGGTCAATATGACTAATCCTTGATTCTTGATTCCAATGATAGGAGATCAATGATATCAGCTACCCGATTGTCCTTTGACTCATATCTTGTCTCGATAACTCTTTCTAGACATAATAAACCAATAGAGAAAGACAAGGTAAATTCAAGAAATTTGATCATAGATTAACTAAAGAAGCATCTAATATTCCTAATTCTACTGAAAGTTCTTTAAACCTTGTCTCTGCAAGAGGTTTTGTCAAGATGTCTCGCTCTTTGAAAATCGGTAAGAATCTTCTCAAGTCGATGTCTCTTTTTCGACATGATCTCGAATGAAGTGGTGCCTTGTATATACATGTTTGCATCTTGTATGAAGAACTGGGTTACGAGTAATAGCTATGGCACTATTACTATCACAAAAGATTGGTACATCTTTGGTGATAATATTATAGTCCCTTAGGCTGCCGACTTATCCAGATCGGTGAGAACAACAACTTCCAGTGCCATATACTCGGCTTGATTGTGGAAGTAGCTACGAGAGGTTTGTTTCTTAGACAACCATGAAATCACTTACTTCCAAGAAATTGACAAGTACCGGATGTAGATTTTCTATCTATCTTACACCCACCAAAATCTGAATGCGAGTATCCAGACGGCTCAAAGTTGTCATCACTGGATACCACAATCCAACATTCTTTGTTCCTTTCAAATACTTGAGGATTTTCTTTCGCTTCAAGATGACTTTTCTTAGGATTAGCTTGAAATCTAAGAGACTCCAAGCCGCAAAAGAAATATCGATCTACTAGCGATTAAATATAATAAAGAACCAATATGACCTCGATACTCGGTTTGATCGAGTGTCTTCTCCCTTCTCATCTGGATCCATTGAAAAATTTGTCATCATAGGTATCTTAGCTTCTCGGTGGTACCTATTCCATATTTTTCAATAAGATCTTTTGTATATTTGGCTTGGTTTATGAATATTCCCTTCTTTGTCTGCTTGACTTGAAGTCCAAGAAAATATGTCATTTCTCCCATCATGGACATTTCAAATCGCTTTTCATAAGACTACTAAATTCTTCACATAAAGATATGTTAGTTGATCCAAAAATTATATCATCAACATAAATTTGAACTAATAAAAGATCACAACCAAACTCTTTTCTAAATAGAGTTCTATCAATTCTACCTTTCACAAAACCATTTTGAATTAAATAATCAGGACAAGGTGTCATACCAAGCTCTTGGTGCTTGTTTAAGTCCATATAGAGCTTTCCTTAGTTTATAAACCTTGTCTCCTTTGACAAAACCAGGGGTTGCTCTACATAAACTTCTTCACTAGGATTCCATTTAAGAATGCTGATTTAACATCCATTTGAAAAACTATGAATCTTTTAAAAGCATAGGCTAAAAACAATCTTATGGCTTCCAGATTTAGCCATCGGGTGCAAAGGTTTCATCATAATCAATACCCTCCGATTGTGAATAACCTTGAGCAACTAGTCCGGCCTTATTTCTAACCACAATATTATTTTCATCCCTTTTGTTTTTAAAGACCCATTTAGTTCCAATGTCTTTTTGATGATGAGGCCTTTCAACAAGCTCCCACACATCTTGTCTTTGAAATCGATTTAGTTCTTCTTGCATGGCATTAATCCGGTTGGAATCGATTAGAGCTTATGTAATTGATTTAGGTTCAAGTAATGACACATAGCAACCGAACATACAATCTTGATTTAGTTGGGTCCTCGTCTCGAACACCGCAGTCTAAATCTCCAATTATCTGCTCATGGTTGGGTGATATGACATTACTTTCTTACCTTTATCTTTTGCGGTGGATGATGTCTTGTCTGAATTATTTATTTCAAATGATTTTATGTTACCTTCACGATAACTCTACGATCGGTGATGTGTTGTTGGCCATCCGATCGGTGATATGTTGTTGGTCGTCGATCATTTAATAGATCATTTGTTGAGAAAGTTCTTTGATTCCTTTCCTTTATGCGGTTCTTCCTCTTCATCTGAATCGATTCTTGATTGTAGAATTTTATGGTTGATCTTTTGATAGTCATCGATCCGGATCATCGATATCTTTGTAATGTCCCTTGTCTTATCAAACTCAAAAAAAAAGATTCATCAAATACTACATGGGGTGTTTCTTCTACACACAAGGTTGTCTTATTAAAAACTCTATATGCCTTTGATATAGATGAGTATCCTAAGAATATCCCATCATTATCTTGGCATCAAAAGTTTTTAATTGAGATTTCCCATTATTGTGTATGAAATATTTATAACCAAATATATGAAAATATGAAATTTTGGGAGATCTTCCCTTCCAAATTTCATAGGGAGTTTTACACTTATCCTTAACAATCGACTCCTATTTTGAACATAGCAGAAATTTGTATTCTTTATACGCCCAAAACCTATGAGGAGTGTTAAATTCAGATATCATTGTTCTAGCCGCTTCTTTCAAGGTCCTGTTTCTTCTTTCAACAACTCCATTTTGTTGTGGAGTCCTTCTTTGAGATGTTTCCTAAGCTATGCCATTCTCAATGCGGTAGTTAGAAATCAATTTATTTAGAAATTCGAGTACCTTTATCACTTCTAATTTTAACAATATTTAATCCCTTTTCATTTTGAATCTTCTTAAGAATTTACGGAATCTTAGTCATAGTCTCATTCTTTTTGTACAAGAAAATAACCCAAGTAAATCTTGAAAAATCATCAACAATTACTAAGGTGTATTTTCTTCCACTAAAGCTGAGAGGAGTTACTTGGACCAAACAGATCCATATGAAGAAGTTCCAAAATTCTTTACGAAGAAGGATTACTTATTGTTTTAAAAGAAGCTTTGGTCTATTTTCTTTTTGACAAGAAACACATACATGGTTCTTTGAAAATATTTTATCGGGAGTCCTTTAACTAAAGATTTCCTTGCTATTTTGTTAAGAGTTTTGAAGTTTAAGTGACCAAGTAAATGCATTGCCACTGACCAACTTAAGTCATCTGAACTCTTAGCAACAAGACAAGTATCTTTAGGACAGCTTTTGAAGTTAGCAACATAAATGTTACCTTGTCTTACTCCAGCCAATAGAATATTTTCATTTAAACCATCTAATATATAGCATGCATTATGAGTAAATTTGACACAAAACCCTTTATCACAAAATTGTGAAGCAGATAGTAGGTTGTGCTTTTATCCTTCCACGTAGTAAACTTCATGAACTTGTACATCTCCAATCATTAGTGTTCCTACACCTTTAGTAAGTCCATAGTTGTTATCACCAAACATTAATCTAGGTCCATCAATAGTTTGATAGTTAGAGAGAAGTCGTCTTTCATAGGTCATGTGCTTGGAACGACCACTATCAATGTACCAAATGACCTCAAGAATGTCTCCTCTATCAACCATCTTCTTATCTTCCTGCAATCACAAGTTTATTGCTTAGGTACCCTTTGTATTTTGGGTCCTTTCATGTTAAGATGACTCTTAGGATTCCAGATAAAAATATCAATGTTCCTTAAACCCATAGATTGAAGCTTGCATCCATATCTATCTACTAAGATAAGACTTTCAAGATCAATCTGATTTAGTTGATCTTTTGAAATTGTCTTGAATCTTGGTAAGAATGGATAAGATCCGCTTCTTCCATCAAAGCTATTATACCTAGGATAGATCTTTGATTTAGTCTTAGGTTTAGCCTTAGGAGTTACTTTCCTCGTCGATTTTTCTTTTCGAAGTATCGGATGAGGTAATTAATTCCTTTGGTTTCCAGGTGACTGAATAAAGTTTCTACCTTAGGTTTAGTTGCTTTCACAAAGATTCTAGGTTTTATAGGATCATTTTTCTTATTCCTATCAAAACCTAATCCGGTTTATCACTAGACTTTTGAGATGAATTGAAAATTTTATCTATTGTGGTTTGAGAATTATTCATAAGTCCTAACTTGAGATTTAATTCTTTGTTAGTCCTTTTATAATTCTCATTCTCGGAATAGATGTTTGAAAATTTTATTTTTAAAGAACTCGAGTTCTGTTCTAACTTATCTGTCTTATCGGACAAGGTCTCGGTGATCATCTCGATCGACATTCCCTCTTGAATGTACAGTCGATTTCTCACTTTCCTTTGTCTGATTGACCTTAGTTAGATCAGAAATTTGATTCTTTAAATCAAGATTTTCGATCTCTATCTGTTTATAGGCGAGATAGAGCGGTCTCAAGTCTTTCAAAAGTTTATCAATAAGATCGGGATCGGTTTGAGATAAGGTGTCACAGTCATTATCGATGATGAATAGTAATGTACCTCTTTAGCCATTAGACATATGTCATCATCGACCCAAAATCAGATGAGGATGAGGATGATGATGTCTCATGAGCTTCTTCTTTCTCGGCTAGGAGAGCTCTCGTCGGCATATCTTCTATCTCTTTTCTTCCTCTTTTCTTCTCTCTCTGGGAGTAAGTTGAGGACAATTATAGCTGTAGTGACCAGGTTTGCCGCATGTATAGCATATATCCCCTTTGTCTGTTTTTGGACTACTATCTCCTCGTCGATAGGTGACTTATGACTTCTTGGTGATCCTTCTTTCTATCATTATCTCGAGCTCTTTTCATCCCTGTGTCGATCTATAATTCTTTCGACCTAATCTGTCTCTTTTGTTTCTTCTATATTTCATCTTGATCTTTCATACCTTTTCAATAAAAGAGCCATTTCTTCTTTTACTGAGACAAATCGAGATGCTTTAGAGATCTTTTCGCATTCATCTTTATGAACAAAAGCTCTTGTTTTCCAGGATGTAGATGACTCTGCCTCATCTTCTTCATCTTCAATGTGAATGTCATATTCCGTGTGCTTTAAGATGAGAGAAGAGAGTGTGATGTGATATTGATGACAAATTTTGTGTTGCCTTGAGAATATTAGCTTTCTCTCTCCATCTTTTGCTCAAAGATCTGAGTATCTTGTTGTTAATTTCTTTCTCGGTGTAAGTCTTACCCAAATCGGCTGCTTTGTTCACAAGATTAGTCAATCTCACATCCGGTTGATCTATAGTCTCACCATCCTTCATTTTGAATGTGTCAAAAGCATGTAGAAACAGTGAAGCTTGTTTTCTTTGACTTGTTGAGATCCTTCACAAATTCCAGCAAGAGTCTCCCACATTTCTTTGGCGGTCTTGCATCTTTTAACCTTTTCAATCCAATCCTTGCTCAATGTTTCAATAATTTCAGTTCTAGCAACTTGATCTAAATTGTGAATCTTCCTTTCATCATTAGTGAGTTACGAACTCTTCTTTTCTGTCTAACTCTCGTTTAATTTGAAGTAGAACCATCACTTGTGCCACCATGATAGAATTTGATGGGTCCTTCCTCAAGAACCTCCTCCATTCTGTAATGAATCGCTTTAAGATGGTTCTCCATTCTAAACTTCCAGTAATCATATTCTTCTATAGAAAAATCGGGCAAACTCCTGGATTTCTTGCTTTTCCACGAAGACATGACAAAACAGAAAAACCACAATACTCGCGAGAATCTTGTTAGTAGAAGCTGTTAGTGAAACAAATAAACTACTGATTATCAAGAACAAAAATCGGGATCTTAGTTAAGACCTAGAACTAATATCGAGAAAAGCTTAACACCTTTGCTCGATACCACTTGTTGGTCCCAGAAAGTTGAGTAGATTTAAAACCTTGAGATAACCTTCTAGAACAAAATCTAGAAAGGGGGTTTGAATAGATTTTGTAGATTTTTTTAATCTCTCAAAATCAATTCAAAATATTAGATTAAACACAGCGGAAAATAATTTTAAACTCAACTATCAAAAAGATCAAAAGCAATCGACAAGATAGGTTTAAACTTTAATCTGAGATTAATCAGAGGAAATAAACTAAGAATTGAAAAGAAACAAACAAGTAAATCAATGCGATGAAGAACACAAGATTTATAGTGGTTCGGATTATAATAATCCTACATCCACTCTCCTTCTTCAAACTTGAAGAAGGGCCTTCACTTACTTACTTTCTTCTTCTTGCCGACTTACTTACAATAATGAATCTTCACCTTACAATGAATTCTTCCTAATTTACGGATATCTATGGCTTGAAGATCTAATGAGAAAAGTGTTCTATAAACACTAAGAACTCGAAAACGTATAAAGCGTTCGTGAATGTGTATATTTTACGTAGCTTGTGAATACAAAGTATAATGAAGAGTGCAAAGTATCAAAAGTTAATTCTAAACTAATTTATATCCCTATTTATAGAGATCTTCACTTGGTAGTTGTAACTTCCTTGAATTCGGTTTTGATCATTTATAACAATATAAGCGAAATCAGTAACTTCCTCTTGATTAGTTAAAAGCTGCTCTTGAAACTTTATGTCATATTTCTCTAACACCTCATCGTCGATATTTACTTCACCTTGTCCTCATCTTCTTTCCTTGTCTAGGTGTGTGTTTATAGTAACGCATCTCAACTGTCTTCTATCTCGTAGTCCTTGTGCGATATCTTGACCTCGTCGATATTCTCTCCTTATACGAGATTTGTCCTTGTCGATGTCTTGACCTAGTCGACTATCTATACTTAGTTTTATTTACCAAGAAATACTTCACTGTCTATACAAGATGCTCACTGGTCATCCTATTTTACACTTTTAACACATCAAAACTAAATACAATTCTTCTTTTCCTAACATCCACTTCAGGAACTTGTCAATTCTTAGGCAACAAATTAATTTCTTGGTTATCTAAGAAACAAACATCTGTTGCCACCTCCACAATGAATTTGAATACATGGCGGTGGAAGTTGTTGCTCTCAACTCCTCTGGATTAGTCAACACTTAGAGATTATAATATTCAAACATCGGTTGTTCCTATTTACCGTGATAGTAATAGTGCAATAGCTATGACTTACAATCACATTACGCATTCTAGGTGTAAGCATATAGACATTAGGCATCATTTCATTAGAGATCATGTGGAGAAAAATGACATTAGGATTGAGAAGATAGCCTCACGAGTCACAAAGAGCAGACATACTTACAAAACCATTAATGAGTTAAGGTTTAAAGAATTATGCTTAGAATTAGGATTACTTGATGCATCTTTAGTGATTTCTAAATTGTTTGCATCGATTAATGTATTCCTTATTTACGGTTATTTCTTTTCTTTAAATCAATGTCTAGAAAGATTTATCGAGACTAGATATGAGTCAAAGGACAATCGGGTAGGCTGATATCATTGATTTCCTTCTTAGGAATCAAGAATCAAGGATTAGTCATATTGACCTTATCGACATTCGGTAAATCGAGACGAGGCACAATAGTCGGTGATTTCTGAGAAAGCAGATGACTATATGCATCCTATCGATCTACCTCAAGTTACTAATGGTTTTCCTTAAGTCTATGTCTTTGCGGGAATAGGTCACGAGACCGAGACTTTTTCACCTCATCTTTCCTCAATCTTTTATTCAGACACCTTTGTTCCCAAATAAACTCCATATTTTTTTCTTCATAAAATTTTTTCTAATTGATTGGTTGGAAAACCTAACTTTAGAAAATTAAATCTGAGCCTGTTTATTTAAATAATTTTAAGATTGCTAAAAAGTTAAAACTAATTTGTTTTAAAATCAGACAGTTACTTTATCGGATGACTTTCCAAACCCATCTGTTTACAAACCCATCTGCTTTGAAAACCCTTATACGAAGTAAGGTAACCCTAGGCCGACGTCGGTATACTTACTTCCCCGCATAAAGTAACCTACATCTGTCAAATCAACCCTATAAAGTAACTATTTACGCATTCCAAAGGCAAGTAGCATCCACGCGCTGAATCCCAATCGTTTATCCCGATTTTTAGCCGTTGATTCATGTGCGATAAAACTTTTAAACAAATGGCTTAGATCAATTCAAATTTTCTAAAAGGCGGTTTCTCTTTCCAATTTTCCCTCCTATAAATACGTCTTCTTCCTCAATCAAAATTTTTCACTCTCGAAATCTATACATACACTCTGCAAATTTTCAAAACTCTTAGTCGATTATTTTTCATGAGCACTTCTCAAAGACCAATTGGAGTGACATCAACCATGGTAGAGGTACACAATGAAACGTATAACAAGAAGATTAAGTCTGAGATGTATGTTGATTTTGATACAACATCGATGGTGAATCGAGGGAGATATTGGGTTTATTGGAGAGGTCGGGATTGAGGACATTTTGTTCCAAGAAATCCACCTCCAATAAAACTTTGGACATGAGAGGGATTGAGTTCTACGTCAATGGGACGTTCGAGAACGGAGTATTCAAAACCCGAGTCTATGGTGAAGTTCTAACTGTTACTCCGGTGGAGGTGGCCCGTATATTTGACACCAGCGGTGAGGGAGTTAATTCCCTTACATACAAGTCCGATGATTGGGTAGAATCATTTGAGATGATTACTGGAATTCGATGAGGGACCGGCGATCGGAGTTGAAGAAGAAGATGCTCGACGGAGATATCGTCTTCGATGACGATAGTGACAAAGGTCATTCTTAGAGAACAGAGTTCCCATGATGGGGTGACCGGACCCTGTGCTATGCATTATGAGGGCAATTATAGACGGAGTTCAAGACAACCTGGCTGGGATGCTTTTGGAGAAATTTGAGATGGAGAGAAAGAGGCTGGAGGTGGTAGGTGGAAAATGGCAAAGTAGGTCAATCACCATCTTATTCAACAAGGTGACGGTGATTATGGAGGACCCGCCGACAGCCGAGATAAATTGGGCTGATGGAGTCGAGCCTACACCAAGCAGAAAGGGCTGTGACTAAAGATGAGCCGCTCGGGGCTCCAGGCTCGAGATGAAGGAGGAGCCGAGGTCGGAGCTCAGGTTCCACCAGTGAGGAGGCCGAGGAGGAGGAAGAAGAGGAAAGAGAGGAGGAGCAGCCGACGGTGAGCTCAGTGAGGCTTCACACCCGATGAAGTCAAGGAGAAGGCCAAGAGAAGGAGGAGGTTGGTGAAAACCTCGGAGTGGGGGATCATATGCCGATCAGCCGAGTCTTCGCACTGAAGAGGCAATGACGGCTGGAGATAGCAGTCAGGTGGTCCAATCGAGAGGAGGTTCAAGACATCGGCTCACGAAAGGACCCCCTCCCCACTCACGAGGCGAGTACAATTCTCCCCCTCCCCTCTCCAGCCCACTCGGGCGATGAAGAGGTGACCCAGTGGCACCTTCGAGCCTCTAAAACAGCCTACTCCCAAATCGGTCAAGCCACAACCTTATCTTCCCTCCCCCAAACTCAAACTACATCCCCTCCACCATCCCCATCCGAGATCTGTCCTTCCTCACGGACCGGTATACTCACCTACCCCCATATCTACCATCTCCCCACCACCTTACTCTCATCCTCCTCAACTCTCCCCCACGGCCCAATCCAACCCACCTTACCTCAGCCAACCCCTTCTCCACCACCCACTACTTACGAAATTCCACCCTCCATCTTCACCCCCACCAAAAATCCCCCTCCCCATCGACGCCCCTACTTCATCCCACCCTTCGAACCCCAGCCGGTAGATACCTCCAACATTTTTGGGGATATCCACATGAGCTACCCCAGTCCAACTTCTCCCACCACCTCTTCCTCATCCGATTCGAGAGGAAGAGACGATCAATCTTCGCCATCTCATCGGCCTTGAAGGCCTTGACAAAAAGATCATATCTAAAGTTCAGAGGTGATGGAGAGGAAGATGAGGAAAGTGATTCTAGCAGTCACCGACACAATGCTCACCAACATGCGAGATAGCCGAGGTCTATATCACATGCAACCTATCGGCCAACCTCGGCGCTGCTTTGTTGGTACTAGAGTGAGTGACTGGAGGAGGAGGTCAAGGCACTCAAGCGAAGGTGGCGGTGACAACGAAGTCTGGTCAATGCACTCACATCCGATCGAGGCCCGACTTGTGGTTTGTTGTTCGACTTTGGAAAGACAGACTCAGACCCTCGGGATGAAGTCAAAAAGGGGAAGCAGTTGAAGGAAGAATGGACACCCTCACAGTGGAGTCTTGTCACTTACAAACAAGGTAGATTCAAAGGCGGGTTCAGTGAGTTGGAGGCAGCCAAAGCGAGACATCAAAATTAAATCGACGAAGCCGTGCTTTGCAACCGAGGGTGACCCGGATAGAGGAGGCCATCCGAGAGGATGAAGAGAAGAGGAGGAAGGAGGAGGAAGAGATGTCCGAGGCAACCGCTGGCCAAGATGAAAGAATTCGAAAAACCCGAGGCCAAGGGCAAGGGTAAAGGCAAGGTAGTGGAAAAGTCTTCATCGGTGAGCGGTGATCACCCCAGAGCAGCGAAAAGGAAGGAGCTGACTACTCAAACCTCTCGGTGAGCAGATCGAAGAATCCACGCCGAGAAGGAGAAGTATGAGAAGCGGGAGAAGAAGAGGTGAAGAAGTCAGGGATGGCAGAGTGAAGTGGGACGGGGTTACTCGGAAGTGGGTATCTAAGGCGGCAGATGAAGCGGACTTCCGCCTGTCCACCGAACATCGGCTCCTCCCAAGATGCTTTCGGGGAAGTATACAAGCGAGTATAAGAAGCAAGCCACGGATGCCGAGATGGATGTACTACGGTACATCTTGAATGCATCTCCATCTGGAGCAGCGGTGATGAGGATATGATATGGAAAAGGAGGACGCCGATCTATATGGGAAGCCGCTCGATGAGGCGCACAACGTGTTCAACTACGATCCGAGTCGCACCACCTATGAGCAAGTTACCCCTAAGCTGAAAGAAGACGGCTCTTCGACTTGGAATGGAGTCGAGATCACCATAGCCAAAGCGAAATAGAATCCAAGCTCACGAGACGAGGATGAACTTAAACGGCTTAGAGCGAAGATTTTCAACGGTGAACATTCCGGAAGCTAGCAGATGGGGAATCGATAGATAGGATTTTCTTTTCCTTATCTTTTATTTTCTATCGGTTCATCTATCTCGTAAATTTGTAAATTTGCGAATGAATATACTTGGACTTATGTGAAATACATGTCTTATTTTCTTAAAGTTTTTTTGCTTTAAGAAAAACTTAAAAAAATTTCTTAGTATAATTCATCCGAGAATTTTATTTCTCGGACTCAAAAACTTTTCCTAAAAATTTATCTAAGTCTTAAGACTCAAATTTTTTAAGTATTTTTAAAAGAGTCTAAAGGACTTAATTTTTCTTAAGTACTTTAATGTGAATGAATCTGTTGTAAAGTGAATAAGTGCTCGATATATCTATCTAATTATCTTAACTAACTCTAGTACTAACTTCAAATTTGTGAGTGTGTTTCTTCCTTGTAGGTTTTAACTTCATCAAAAGGGGGAAATTGTTGGATCAAGAAGTTTTGATGAGTTAAAAGAAGCGGCTCGAGATGATCGAGATGACTGAAGAACAGTGAGATTGAGACCATAAGCTAAGGCGATCGAGACGGGGTCGAGAACCAATCTAGGCAGTGAGGTGCGGAAGAGTACAAGTCGTTTGGAGACGAGGCTTGAGTCTAGTCATCTGCGGGAGACAAATATGAAGAGCTCGAGACGAGGTCGAGACAAGCCGAGTAGAATAAGAAAGGCGAGTCTTCACCAAGTCAGTGCAGACCCGGTAGAGTAAAGTCAACCGAGGTCTAGAGCTTTTCGAGATTAAGTTTGTTAAAGCGATTTTCAGTTTGTTAGGCCCGACTAACAAACTAAGCTGTCTTTTCAAGCTTATAAATAGGTCTAGACACTTCATTAAGAATATATAGAACATACATAACATTCGGAATACACAGAACACACAAGTTATTTTCCGAAAGTTATTCTCTAAAAATCAAGAAGTTTTCTAAAAGCACTAAATAGTCTCCAAGATTTCTTCATATAATTTTCTAAGTGTTTGTAGAACACTTGCTTGCACATCTTCGGATACACTTCTTTATCTTAGAGTTAGATTTCATGATTTGGTTAGGATTTTGAAGAGTTGAAGATCAAATTGTAAGTTGTAAGTTGTACGATTGTAAAGTGAGTAAGTAGCGAGATAGTGGAGACCCTTCTTCAAATTGGAGAAGGAGAGTGGATGTAGGATTGTTATAATCCAAACCACTATAAAATCTGTGTGTTCTTTCTTGTTTTATTTACTTATCTGTTCAATTTCCAATTTATTGTTCGAGAATTAATTTGAATCAAAGTTAAAATCGAATATCGGTTGCTTTTGATCTTAATAAAGTTGAGATTAATATTAAAATTCATTGTGTTAATCTGGTACTTTGAATAAATTTTTGTAAGATTTTGAAAATCTGAAAAATCTATTCAACCCCCCTTCTAGATTTTTCCTAGAAGGTGATACACGTTTTTCTCAATCTGCTCAACTAATCGGGACCAACGGCCTTTGTGTTTGTTATTTTTCATGTTTAATGGAATTAATATCATCATGCGGTTTTACATGGCCTGTTTCTTCATGCGATTAAAATGGTTGTTGGTATTATACATTTATGTCAAGTTCACTAAGATCATATTGAAATGCATATTAAGATATGAATTAGTATGGTAATGATATGCAAGTATAAAATCGTATATGTTATCATGCAAATGAAGATATTCATGCAAATAAAAATACATATTCTTGGTTTTATAATTTATCTCTGCATAGTGTGATTAGTAGATTGGTTGTGATTCTTTAAGTATTTCACGTAATTGCATGAAGGTCTTGTCAATTTCATTGACACAACAAACTTACTGCAATTAAAATGCTCCTAAAATATAAATTTAACCTTTCAAATGCTTATTTTGACTAATTTTGCATCTCTATGCAACTTACGGTAATCCTTGCGTTAACTCCAACAAATGCGGAGAAAAGGACGTCGTATTACCAATCCCTTGTAAGTCGGGAACACGAATTTAAAGCAAGTGATGTGCCAAAAACTTCAAAGTCACGTAAGCGGAAAAGAATTGATGTCCAACAGCCGTGTGTCCGAAATACAAGCTCAAATGATACTTTGTTGAAGAAGCTGAACACGAAGGTCTTTTAAATGGAGAAAAGTCTGAACACCCTCATCAAAAATCAGAACATCCTCATCGAAAATTAGAACCGAATCATGGAGAAATTAGGAATTATTGGTCGAGGGTTGGACGGCCGTGATAGTCCACCAGATGCATCAAATGATCACAACGACAAAGTAAATGAGTTTAAAGAGGATAAAGTGGATGAAGATGAGGAGAAACACCTAAATGAAGATGACAAAAAGGATAAAGAAGAAGAGAAGCACCGGGGACAGACATGGAAGATGAGCCGTGTGGCGAGAATGCAGAGGGATATGAATCCAAAGATGAGGAGAAACAAGTTGTACATGATCCAGCATTAGACGAGGCGGTAGAAGATGTGGCGACGTGGGCATTAGAGTTGTATGAACAACCTAATGTCGAAAAAATGAACACGAGAGGATGGGGGAGACAATTAATTTGAATAGTGGTACAACACGAATGCTGAAACCGAGATGACCATTGAAGTCTGTTCAAAACATTGACAATGTCAATGCTACATGGTTTAGAAGCCTTCGAGATCCAGAAGCATGGCTTACGTCCGAGGTAAATTTTTTATGTTACAATTTCATTCTCGTATTTAATTAGGAGGAACAAGCTGATTTATTGATATTTGTTCCGAATGAGACCTTTATTTCTAATGCATGCGAATATCGTAATTTTGCAACTTTGTTATTTATCCACGAGATTCTTGTTTCATTTATTATGCTTGTTTTGCTTGTTTGCCAAATCCATTTAGGACTACATAATCGAACCTTCATTATTAGATCCTATGATGTTGAAAATTATTATGTGCTTGTTTCTTTGCCTATCGTTGACGTAGTTAGCAAAATAAGGAATCCTTGCTTACGCATGCTTATTTGTTCGAATGGTGTATGCTTGTTCTAGTTTTAGAATTATGGTAGTTGACTTATACAACAACCGATGGTTTCGGCTAAAATGAAAATTATAGGACCCTAATGTATCAATATTTTGGTGCTTCATCTTTTGACGTAGAACCTAGACGCAATGCTAAATTTGTTGGTCTACAAAGCTAGGACGTGGCCAAGTAATTTCCATGGTGGCTGGACTTGTGTTAATTTGTCTTTTGGGTAAGTATTTGCTTTTGATACGCCTTCTTTTTTCCATGCATAAATTTACTTAGCCCCTAGTTGCTAATTTTAAAATGGCTAACCGTTTTGAGACCAAACAAGCTGTAGGCAATCATGACACAAAGAGTGTACAATTCTTGGAAAAAGTAGGCTAATCACTTACCTTGGTTGTGGGATTCAAAGGAGAAAATTTTGGTCGACTATGCAACGGGCAGATTACCTCTTCATGGCATGGGCGTGCCATGGTCCGAAGTCCAACGAAGTTTTTGGGATTGGGCACGTTAATCAAAACCATTGGATCCTATATGAACTATCCATGCAAGATGAGTGCATCGTAGTGTATGACTCTCAATCACACGGAGGAAGGAGAGGTAATCTAAGGCACTTAGCTCCGGTCCGTCTACTCGCTCAACTCATGCCGAGCATAGTTGAGCAACTAGTGAAGAAGAGCCCAAATAAAGACAAACGTCAAAGGAAACAATCGTGGGATGTAAAAATCTCTCCGGATTCTCCGCAACAAGTTGACTCATCCTCTTGTGGCGTCGTATGCATGAAGATGCTCGAGTCACTTGCATGAAGATGCTCGAGTCACGTGGAGGAAGGTGTACTGTTCGGAGCTTTTCAACGTCAAAAATATTATGGAGAAATGTTATTTTGAACTATGACTTGGTGATGAGGTGACGAGGGTTGAATTGTTATGGGAAATTTCATGCACTTGATTTTATGTTATTTTAGTTTTAAGATATTTTGTTAGACTTGGCACTAGGAAGTGTGAATCTCGCTATCTGTTATGGAATATTATTAGAAATGGCACTAGAACTTTAAGTCCATTTTGCTTGGTGTGCTTATGTTATTGTTGGTTTATGAAAATTTTCAACTTGTATCTTGGTAACATTTTGCTTGGTGTGCTTATGTTATTACTAGTTTATGCAATTTTCACTTTGCCTATCTTTGTAAGATTTTTGTATTATAGAATCGGCCAAGTTCTGTTTTATTATATAAATGACTTTACTAATTATAATTCCACGCCATAATTAGATGACTAATTAGCTCATCAAGCGAGCTATAATTCCACATAATCTAATGAGTTCAGTATAAAATATAAAAATTATTTGAGCTATAATTCCACATAATCTAATGAGTTCGAAGTATAAAATATAAAAATTATTTGAAAATAAAAGTGTGAATATACTAAAGCGATTTTATAATTTAAATTGGAATAATTTCATATTAGGGCTCAAATTTTAGGTTTAGGTTTAGGTTGAGTCTCAATTTAGATCTTGAATTTTGAAATGTCTCGAATTTTTATTTGAGACACTTCAAAATTAAATAGCTAAATTGATGAGCCCTAATATAAAATTCTTCCAATTTAAATATGCCTATGTATATATCATCATTGTTATTTTATTGAATTAAAAATTTTTAGAGGAACAAAGTTTATTGAATTTTGATTCAATTTTTGTCATAAAAGATATGTTTATATTATTTTAAAATGTGATATTTTTATATTATTCTAATATAATTATTTAAAAAATTATTATTTGTCATTAGTGGGGGAATCTCATTTCATGAGACGAAAATGCCATAAGTTCTTCCTTCTTTTTAATATTATTATTAAAAATAATATCCTATTTTGCATGATTTGTTCCATTTGAAAACCGTGAGCAAGTGTTAGGTAAAGAAAAGATTGTATTTAGTTTTGATGTGTTAAAAGTGTAAAATAGGATGACCGGTGAGTATCTTGTATAGACAGTGAAGTATAATAAAACTAAGTATAAAAGTCGACTAGGTCAAGATATCGAGACAAGGACAAACATCGAGATGAGGACAGAAATCGGATGAGGACCAGATATCCAACAAGTACAACACAAAAGACGGTTGAGATGCGATACTATAAATAATCACCTAGACAAGGAATGAAGACGAGGACAAGAAGAAGCAAGTATTAGACGATGAAGTGTTGGAGAAATTTTACACAAGATTCAAGAAGCGATTTCAACTAACTAAGAGGAAATTACAAGATTGATTATATTGTTATAACTAATCAAAACGAGAATTCAAGGAAGTTATAACTACCAAATGAAGATCTCTATAAATAGGGATAGAAATTAGTATAGAATTACTTTTGATACTTTGCACTCTTCAAGATACACAATTTGTATTCACGAGCCACAAATATTGTACACATTCACAAAGCGTTTTATACGTTTTCCGGTTTTAGTGTTTATAGAACACTTTTCACTTAAGATCTTCAAGCCATAGATATCCGTAAATTAGGAAGAATTCTTTGTAAGGTTTGAAGATTCACGATTGTAAGTAAGTCGGCAAGAAGGAAGAAAGTAAGTAAGTGAAGACCCTTCTTCAAGGTTGAAGAAGGAGAGTGGATGTAGGATTGTTATAATCCGAACCACTATAAATCCTGTGTTCTTTATCACTTTGATTTACTTACTTGTATCTTTTCAATTCTTAGTTCATCAATTCTTGTTTAATTTCAGGATTAAAGTTAAATCTATAATATCGGTGGTTTTTATCTTGTTGAAGTTGAGTTTAATCCTCATTTTCCATTTGTGTACTTTGGTATTACGAATTAGTTTTGAAAGTTTTAAAAAAAATCAACAAAATCTATTCAACCCCCTTCTAGATTTTGTCCTAGAAGGTTAATTCAAGTTTTAATCAACTCAACTAATCGGGACCAACAAGTGGTATCGGAGCAGTGTTAAGTTGTTCTAATATTAATTTTAGGTCTTAACTAAGATCTGAATTTTGTTCTTGATAATCAGTAGTTTCTTTGTTTCACTAACAGTTCTACTAACAAGATCTAGTGAGTTTTGTGGTTTTTCTGTTTCACCATGTCTTGTGAAAAGCAAGAAATCCGAGAGTTTGCCCGATTTTTCTATAGAAGAATATGATTCTTGGAAGTTTAGAATGGAGAACCATCTTAAAGCGATTCATGACAGAATGGAGGAGGTTCTTGAGGAAGGACCTATCAAGTTTTATCATGGTGGCACAAGTGATGGTACTACAAAGAAATTAAACAAGAGTTAGGCAGAAAAGAAAAGCTTAGAACTCACTAGTGATGAAAGGAAGATTCACAACTTGGATCAAGTTGCAAGAACTGAAATTATTGAAACATTGAGCAAGGATTGGATAGAAAAGGTTAAAAGATGCAAGGCGCCAAGGAAATGTGGGAGACTCTTTGCTGGAATTTGTGAAGGATCCGAACGAGGTTAAAGAAAACAAGTTGCGATCAGTTCTACATGCTTTTGACACTTTCAAAATGAAAGAAGGAGAGTACATTGATCAATTGGATGTCGATCGACCAATCTCTTGAACAAGGCGGTGACTTGGGGAAAACGCATACGTAAAAAAGAAATCAACAATAAAGTGCTGAGGTCATTGAGCAAAAGATGGAGAGAAAAAACTAACATTAAAGGCTACTCAAAATCTATCCTCAATTCCTCACCACACTTTGTTCTCTCATCTAAAGGCGTTAGAATATGACATTCAAATTGAAGATGAAGAAGATGAAGCAGAATCTTCAACATCGGAAAGATCGTAGCTTTTGTTCATCAAGATGAATGCGAAAAGATCTCTAAAGCATCCGATTTGTCCGTAAAAGAAGAAATGGATCTTGTTTGAAAAGGTATAAAAGATTGAAGATGAAGTACAAGAGAAACAAGAGAGACAGAGTCGAGATCGGAAGGAACTATAGGTCGACGAGGATGAAAAGAGTCCGCATAATGATAGAAAGAAGGATCGGTCAAGGAGTCATAAGTCACCTATCGGACGAGGATATAGTAGTCAAAAGCAGACAGAGGAGATATATGTTATACATGCAACAAGCCTGGTCACTACGGTTATGATTGTCCTCAACTCACTTCCAGAGAGAGAGAAGAAAAGAGGAAGAAAAGAGATAGAAGGTATGCTAACCAGAGAGCTCTCCTAGCCGAGAAAGAAGAAGTTCATGAGACATCTTCATCCTCATCCTCATCATTTTGGATCGAGATGATGACATCTGTCGATAGCAAAAGAGGTACATTACTATACATCCTAAGATAATGATTGTGATACTTTATCGAAACCGATCGATCTTGTTGATAAACTTTTGAAAGACTTGGAAACAGCTCTATCGGCATATAAACAGATAGAGGCTGAAAATTTTAATTTAAAGAATCAAATTACTGATCTAACTAAGGTCAATCAAACAAAGGAAAGTGAGAAACCAGACCGTACATTCAAGGGGGAATGTCGGTGAAATGATCACCGATACCTTGTGCGATAAGACAGAAAAGTTAGAACAAGAATTGAAGTTCTTTAAAAATAAAATTTTCAAATGTCTATTACGAGAATGAGAATTATAAGAAAACTAACAGAGAATTAAATCTCAAGTTAGGACTTGAATAATTGATTGGAGTGAATTGATGCATGTTTTTAGGGCCTATTTTAGTGCAAAAAGTGAGCTAAAGTGTGATTTTTGTGCCTAAATTTGAAAAGTATCACTCTTTTGCCTAAAAAGTATTACTTTGTGAGTTTTGATGTTTTCACCCGTTTTGCAGGTAAATCGGTGGAATTTTGTCGAACCGAGAGTACCGGTATTCTTAGAATGAAAAGACGAACATACGGGACGAAAATGGGGTCGGGCAGAAGCCCTTCTCGATAAAAATTCCACGGTCTCGAGCACGCAGTCGAGGGTGCACTGACCCTCGACTCGAGGTTCATCTTTGGAGGGAAAGATTTTCAAAAGTCAGCGAGCTCGACTCGAGGGATGAGAAATTTGCGGGATCCTCGACTCGAGTGAGCCTCGACTCGAGGCGGATGATAATTTGAAGAAACGTGTTAGCGACTCTTAGGCCTCGACTCGAGGAGTGCCCAAAACCGAAAGATTCAGTTTTAAATCCATTGGAAGCCAAAACAGAGCATATCTTAATTCTAGCCGTTTAGAGCGGTTTCTAGGAGTTTCTTTGGGCGAATTTTGCATTTTGTAGCTTGAATTCAATTGTAATTGCCATAGATTGTTAGAATTAGATTATATTCTACATTTAGTCCACTAGATTAGAAGTTTGATTGATTGTAATTGAAGATTGCAGCTGTGATTTGAGAGAATTGAAGTTGGATTGAAGCATTGTAGAAGATTAATCATTCCTATTTTTGTCTATTGAAGTTTAATTGGTGATGTTCTTACCCTTTGTTCTCTTTAATTCATTGCTTGTAGTAATTAGATTGTTAATTGCTTTCTTAGATTTTCTACCTATGGCTTTTGCTTGTAGCACCATGGGCTAATAGCTTTGTGCTTGGGATAATTGAAATTAGGGATGAAGTGATTGTCTCATGCTATGATTGTTGATAATTGTGATCAATTGAATTAGCTTGCTTCCTAATTGTGATTCTTAATTGTGCTTCATGAAAAATTGTCTCTTTTGATTAATGGTTGATCACCCTAGCAATAGGCGAGAGTTGAGCTAACGTGATTAGGTGTTAATCGGGTTTCAATTTTGCATGATTGTATGAATTGGGGACTTCTACATTGAGAGATGGGAAAAACTAAGGATACTCACATTAGGCATTGTGATATTAATGGAGTGATTAATTTCATGATGGTTTATGCTTTCTAATTTAATTGATTTGCACTTGGATACAATCATAGCTTGTTAATCACGGATTCCTTGGTGGAGATTATCCCTTGCACCCAATTTTCCCATTGATTTTAGTATATTTGATCTTGCATTCTAGGTGTTTGATAGATTGTTTGCATAATCTTGCCATTTAATTTCTTGCATTTTGTAGTGATTTAGTCCAAAACTTGTTGCAACTTTAGCCATTTAGAACTCTTATCCTCGAATTTCGTTTGCATACTTTCTCCCTTGGGTTCGATATTTTGTTGATTGGTCTTAATAACTCTTACCCTATACACTCCAATCAATAATTCTCAAACCACAATAGATAAAATTTTCAATTCTTCACAAAAGTCTAGTGATAAACTGGATTAGGTTTTGATAGGAGCAAGAAAAATGATCCAATAAATCCTAGAGTCTTTGTCAAAGCAACTAAACCAAAAATAGAAACTAGATTTAGTCCATGAAAACCCAAGAAATTGATTACCTCATCCGATAATGCAAAAGAAAAAAGCAGACAAGGAAAGAAACTCCAAAGGTTAAACCCAAGGCTAAATCAAAGTTTTATCCTAGGTATAATGGTTTTGATGGAAAAGCAGTAACATATCCATTCTTACCAAGATTCAAGACAATTTCATAAGATCAATTAAATAAGATTGATCTTGAAAGTCTTATCTTAGTAGATAGGTATGGATGTAGCTGCAATCTATGGTTTTAAGAAACATTGATATATTTATCTGGATTCCTAAAAATCAACTTAACATGGAAGGACCCAAAGTACAAAGGGTACCTAAGCAATAAATTTGTGATTGCAGGAAGACAAGAAGATAGTTGATAGAGGAGACATTCTTGAGGTCATCTGGTACATTGATAGTGGTTGCTCCAAGCACATGACCTATGAAAGACGACTTCTCTCTAACTATCAAACCATTGATGGACCAAGAGTGATGTTTGGAGATAACAACTATGGACTTACTAAAGGTGTAGGAGCACTAATGATTGGAGATGTTCAAGTTCATGAAGTTTACTACGTGGAAGGATTGAAGCACAATCTACTATCTGTTTCACAATTTTGTGATAAAGGGTTTTATGTCAAATTTACTCATAATGCGTGTTATGTTCTAGATGATATCAATGAAAATATTCTATTAGCCGGAGTAAGACAAGGTAACATTTATGTTGCCAATTTCAAAAGTTGTCCTAAAGATACTTGTCTTGTTGCTAAGAGTTCGAGATGATTTAAGTTGGTACGTGGCACAAACGACTTAGTCACTTAAACTTCAAAACTCTTAACAAAATAGCAAGGAAATCTTTAGTTAAAGGACTTCTGATAAAATATTTTCAAAGAACCATGTGTGTGATGCTTGTCAAAAAGGAAAAGCAGACCAAAGCTTCTTTTAAAACAATAAGTAATCCTTCTTGAGAAAGAATTCTGGAACTTCTTCATATGGATCTTTTTGGTCCCGTAACTCCTCTCGGCTTTAGTGGAAGAAAATATACCTTAGTAATTGTTGATGATTTTTCAAGATTTACTTGGGTTATTTTCTTGTACAAAAATAAAGAGACTATGACTAAGATTCCAGAATTTCTTAAAAAGATTCAAAATGAAAAGGGATTAAATATTGTTAAAATTAGAAGTGATAAAGGTCTTGAATTCCTAAATAAATTTATTTCTAACTCTGCGTTGAGAATGGCATAGCTCAGGAAACATCTGCGGCGAGGACTCCACAAAGAAATGGAGTGGTTGAAAGGAGAAAGCAGAACTTTGAAAGAGGCAGCTAGATCTATGTTATCCGAGTATAACACTCCACACGTATTTTGGGCGGAAGGCTGTGAATACAGCATGTTATGTTCAAAATAGAAGCTTGGTTGTTAAGGATAAGTGTAAAACTCCATATGAAATTTGGAAGGGAAGATCCCCCAAAATTTCATACTTTCATATATTTGGTTGTAAATGTTTCATACATAACAATGGAAAGTCTCAATTAAAAACTTTTGATGCCAAGATAGCAGACGGGATATTCTTGGGATACTCATCCGTATCAAAGGCATATAGAGTTTTTAATAAGACAACCTTGTGTGTAGAAGAAACATCTCATGTGATATTTGATGAATCTTCTTTTGAGTTTGATAAGACAGGAACATCACAAAGATATCGACGATCTGGAGCAGGATGACTATCAAAGAATCAACCATAAAATTCTACAATCAAGGATCGATTCAAAAAGAACCTGAAAATTTTTCCTCACCGGTGATTTGCCTACTAATCAAACAACTAGTACATCGATGTTCAGGATCGAAGGTAACATAGAATCATCCTGAAATAAATAGTTCGAGACAAGGGCATTGATTATGATGAAACCTTTGCACCGGTGGCTCAAATCTGGAAGCCATAAGATTTTTTAGCCTATCTTGCTTTTAAAAGATTCATAGTTTTTCAAATGGATGTTAAGTCGGCATTCTTAAATGGAATCCTAGCCGAGGAAGTTTATGTAGAGCAACCCCTGGTTTTGTCAAAGGAGACAAGGTTTATAAACTAAGGAAAGCTCTATATGGACTTAAACAAGCACCAAGAGCTTGGTATGACACCTTGTCCGAATATTTAATTCAAAATGGTTTTGTTAAAGGTAAAATTGATAGAACTCTTTTTAGAAAAGGGTTTGGTTGTGATCTTTTGTTAGTTCAAATTTATGTTGATGATATAATATTTGGATCAACTAACATATCTTTGTGTGAAGATTTTAGTTCTCTTATGAAAAGCAGATTTGAAATGTCCATGATGGGTGAGATGACTTATTTTCTTGGACTTCAAGTCAAACAGACAAAGAAGGGAATATTCATCAATCAAGCCAAATATACAAAAGATCTTCTCGATAAATTTGGAATAGGTACCAAATGAGAAGCTAAGATACCTATGATGACAAATTTTTCGATGGATCCAGATGAGAAGGGAGAAGACACCGATCAAACCGAGTATAGAGGTCTTATTGGTTCTTTATTATATTTAATCGCTAGTAGACTCGATATTTCTTTTGCGGTTGGAGTATGTGCCCGTTTTCAAGCTAATCCTAAGAAAAGTCATCTTGAAGCAACAAAGAAAATTCTCAAGTATCCGAAAGGAACTATAAATGTTGGACTATGGTATCCGGTGATGATAACTTTGAGTTATGCTGGATACTCGATTGATTTTGGTGGGTGTAAGATAGATAGAAAATCTACATCTGGTACTTGCCAATTTCTTGGTAGTAAGTCGATTTCATGGTTGTCTAAGAAACAAACCTCTCGTAGCTACCTCCACAATCGAAGCCGAGTATATGGCGGTGGAAGTTGTTGTTCTCACTAACTGGATAAGTCAATGCCTAAGGGACTATAACATTATCACCAAAGAAGTACCTATCTTTTGTGATAGTAATAGTACCATAGCTATTACCCGAACCCAGTCCTACATACAAGATGCAAGCATGTAGATATAAGACACCACTTCATTCGAGACCATGTTGAAAAAGGAGATATCGACTAGAGAAGATTCTTACCGATTTTCAAAGAGCAGACATCTTGACAAAGCCACTTGCAGAGACAAGGTTTAAAGAACTATCTCGTTGAATAAGGATTATTAGATGCTTCCTTGTTTTTACTTCTAGTCTCTCTCAATTAGTTTATTATGTCTAGAAAGAATTATCGACTAGATATAAGTCAAAGGACAATCAGTGGTGATATCATTGATCTCCTATCTAAGAATCAAGAATCAAGGATTAGTCATATTGACCATATCTCGACTTGATAGTTACTTGTTCGACATAGGTAAATCGAGATAAGGACGTAATAGTCAACTGACTTCTACGTAATCGATGACTATTGAACCTTATCCGACTTACTCTTGTTACTAACAATTTGTCTAAGTGTCTCGTAGTTTCCAAAGCAAGAATAAAAGTTTAGTACACATCTCTAAATGCAAGACAAGGATTATTTGTCCAAGTATTCAAGAAACAGACAGTGATGCTATCAATCCGCACGAGGTGAAAGTCCAGAAGTTTCTCCTAAATATTCTTAATTATGAATATTGAGTTCATATAATTAATATATGAATTTAATTTCATAATTCTCTTTATCATTTATTCAAAAATAAAGTTGCTCGATTTATTAAAAATATTTTGTTTTACAAAATAAAAGGATAAGGGTTCAAATTTCCTTTCTAAAATAAAAAATATTCTATTTTATCTCTCCAATTAATCGAAAAGTAATTTCTTAAATAAGTAACTCTGTCGGGAGAGAAGTTACTACGGACCCGAAATTTTATCAAATTAACTTTTGAAAAACGCAGAGTGTGCTTCACGCGCCGTAAATGGAAGCGGTTTACGAAAAATGAACCGTCTCAATCTCACGCGCGACATATTAAATAATATTCCATGCACTTTTCAAAATAAATGTCATAATTGCATTAATGGTGATTCGGAAGCCTACATTTACACTTTTGCAGGCAATTATTATTCTAATAATTATTTATTATTATATTTTTCATATAAATAGACATTCGTGTGCATAATTTTCATTTACGCACACAAAAACTCTTCATATTTTCTCAAAACCTCTCTTTTCCCTCCTAAAACCTTCTACATTCATCAATGGCGGATTCCAAAAAGAAAATCAAGTTCGAATATGATCCGACTTCTATTAGAGATAAAACAAAGTCAGAGATGTACGTTGATTGGGATGTTGCGACTGATTCGAAACTAGAGAAATACCGAATCTTTGGAATCAAGGGGATTGAAGCGTCTTATGACGATGAAACCTTCAAAGAATTTAACGGTGGATGATCTGTGCCGAGTTTTTACCAGGGCAAAAGCAATGATACAGGTCTAGAATCGCAAATTAGAACTAAAGAGAAGAAAAGAAGAATTGTTTTATCAATTTACGAGATTGGTGCGATTTTTAATTTAAGCACCACCGGCGAGAACCTGTTCACCTATAAATCATCGGAATATTTGGAGAGTTTCCGATCGATGACAAGAAGAAAATATCAAAATACAACGGCAAATTTGAAAAGGCCGATGTCAAGAGAAAGTATAGATTGTTGATGCTAATCGACCAAGTGTATCTTGGGGAGCAACAAAGCCACGACGGGCTAACCAAGCCGAGGATATGCAGTCTGAGGGCTATCCTAGACGGGCCGAAATTAATCGGGCGAGGTTGGTTTACTCAAGGATTATGGAGGAGAAGAGAAACTTCACAAAAACCCCCATATCGCATTTGAGCTAATGAGATGGTCTCTAACCAAAATTGTAAGTATGATGGCAAGGATCACCATCATACTTGAGCATAAAGTGGGGACAGACAACCTCGATTGGAGTGTTGGTGTGAAAAAGTATACAAGGCAGAAAGGACTTCGATCAAAGATGAGAAGATTTATGGTCCTACAGACTCGAGAGGGAGATGGAGACGCTCCAGCTCCACCTCGGCTCCAAAGAAAAGGGCTTGAAAGCCAAGACGAAAGAGACTAAGACAGTTTTGGTGGATGAATCCTCGTCTGCCGAGGCCGAGGAAGCAGAGGAAGAAGAGGAGAGGACAGCTTCCCAAGGGGGAAGTGTCGCACTGAGACCGAGAAAGCATCGGGCGAGACGGAGACGGTGGATGTCTCATCTGCAGAAGAAAACGAAGGAGAGGATGCCGATTCACCATCATCATCTTCATCCTCATCCGAGGATGGAGTACCTAAACCCTCCACTTCCCAACATGGCGATGAAGGGGCGAGATGAGACCGCCGCCTCGAGCCTCTAAAACGGTCCACTCCCATAAGTCCACAAACCCAACCCTCATTCGACCATTCTCTTTCTTACCCTCAACCTCATCTCGAACTTGATCTTTACCTAAATTTACCCAACCCATCTCGGGAAATGGGTCCAATCGAAACCTCACCGCGGATTCTTGGGAAGAAGTTCATCCCGAGACAAGAATCCACTCTTAAGGACGAGCCTCGAGTTATTAAAAGAGCTGATAGATGTTTATTTGTTGAGAAGACTCAGCCGGGTTCATTTGAAGAGACAACTATTTTGATAGCGAAGCGAGGGGCAATAACCTAGCCATCACGGGAGAAAGAAGTCCTCAAGAAGGCAAAACTCAAGTCATTCCAAGATATACTAATTGAAAATACTTTTTTGATTATATCCTACAAAGAGTATATCTTGGAGATGAGACCCCAGAGGAGGTGGAAAAAGCGGTTGAGAAGGGGGAAGAAACGAGAAGAAGGATGAGGAGGTCATTGTTGAGGAGGAAAGGATGGAGGAAGAGGTGGTGGTGGAGCTGCCGATGAGCCACCGAGATGGATACAGTGAGGAGGCACAAACAGAGCAGATTGAGGAGCAAGAAACAGCTTAGGTGGAAACCGATATGCCAACTACATCGTCTCATCTCGCGAGATTCCCCTCCAGCTCGTGCAAACCGAAGGCTGAAATCGAGGAAATAGATCTAACTCTACTTCCTCCCTCTCGAAGAGCAGAGCTTGCCCACCACATCTGCGTCGTATCCGAATTGGAAGCATTGAAGACTCGAAGTAGAAAATCGAAGAATACCTCGTCGAATGCCTTCCAGTGGTCCCAAATGTCATAACTTCGCAATAAAGGAGAATATAGAAGCATTTGTTCATGAAAAGACCAAGATTGATCTATATTTCTCCGGAATCGAGACATGAGGAGAATATGGCCAAATTAAAGCGAGAAGGTGGTTGAGGAGATGAACTCTCAAGACGCCCGGGTCAAACAAAGATGTAAGAGATGCATTTCGCACATATTAGTTAAGGTGTCCCACATCTCTTTGGCATTTTACACTTCTTGATCTTTTCATACCACTCTCTGCGAGAGTTACAATAATTTCATTCCGGACCACCCGATCTAGATTATACACTTTCCTTTCATCATTGGTCAATTCGGACACCATTTTCACCATCCGAGTTCGAGATTCTAAGTTGCTTGCTCCATCACTTACGCCACCATGGTAGAATTTGATTGGTCCATCAGATAGAACATCTTCCATTCGAGGATGAATAAATTTGAGATGATTCTACATACGAAATTTCCAAAGTAATCATAGTCCTCAATATCAAAATTGGAAGGTTCTTGACCTTTCTATCATTACTCACAGACATGATTAATAGAAAACAAGAAAATCAGCAGAGATTGTTCAAAAACAAATTTGTTTCAAGATTTTTGAAATTCAAAGATCACTTAGACCAAAAGAAATATTGAGAACAACTTTAACACCGCTCGATACCACTTGTTGGTCCCGAGATTGAGTAATTACAAGCAACTAAGTATCAATTCAAGAGATAATCTAGAAGGGAGTTGAATAGATTATATAAATTTTTCCCAAACTTGATTATCAATTCAAGAGACCGAGAGATGATCGGCGGAAAATGCTTTTAACTCAATCTTTTAATAAGGATCTAAACAGTCGAGATTAATTTTGTTAAAGCAATTGAATATCAACGAGAAAGATAAATTCGTAAAGTAAAAGACACCGGGTTTATAGTGGTTCGATCAAAATGATCCTACATCCACTCTCCTTCTTCAACTTAAAGAAGGGCCTCGATTACTTACTCACTTACTGGAGATTACAATTACAACAACTTGAAGGTCTTCTTCTTCACCTATCTTCGAACTATCAATCTATCTAGAAATTAGAAAGATACGGTGCGAGAATGTGTTTGAAGATATACGGGAAGTGTTCTTTAAACACTTAGAAATTTATGTAAAACATTTTAGAAACTCGTGAGTGCTTATAGAATGTGAATATCGAATTGTGAGTGCTAAGAGTTCTTTTAGAATCGAGCTTACTCCTATTTATAAGCCTATAAGACGGTTAGTTTGTTGTAACAATAAAAACCGTCTACAAACTTATTTTGAAAATCGTCTTGACTTTAGCTGATCTTGAGTTAGTCGTCTGCTGTGACTTGGTGAAGACTCGCCTTTCTTATTCTACTCGGTGGTCATGACCTCGTCATGAGCTCTTCATTATTCTCTCCAATGAGATGACTTCTTCAAGACCTGTCTTCAAATGACCTTCTCTTTCTCGACCTCGGTGACTTCATTAGCTCTACTTAGTCCGATCGGCCTAGTACTAATATTCATTACCTCGGCTATTCTATACATACTCGGTGGTCATCTTATTTTCATGAGCTAGTTCTAGTCTATACACTTTAACTCATCAAAACTAAAAATTGATCTAACAGTTTTCATCTTCAAGCACATTCTTTTTGTTTGTTAAGTCTTTTAATATATTTAGTTTCATAGTAATGGAATCTTAATTTTAATTTTGAATAAAAATATTATTTAAATTCTTGATTATATGACAATTTCTAATTATATCACAATAAACATAGATTGATAAAATTAAGGTAATTTGTTCAATTCTACTAAAATTATGTAGCACAACTAAGACAATTATTAACAAATATAAATATTTAATTAACAAAAATTAGTATGATTAAAATTAATTAATCGAGTCACTTAATTTAATTATGGTAAACTGTATATATTTTGCTATAATAAATTTAATTTAATATAAGTATTTATTATTTTAATTTCTATAATAAAATTCATCAAAAATCTAGATCCATCATATTGAGATATACAAATTCATTAAGTGAAGATACGAAATCTACGTTTAAAATTTTAAAATTTTAAATCAAGTTGTTCAATTTGTATTTAGATATTTGGAAAATCTATATTTAATTTATGATGATATATACAAATTATATAAAATGTGAGCAGTAAAGCAATCATATATTTAATTTATTTGGTGATATATACAAATTATATAGATAATTTGCGAAAATAAACATATATTTAATTTAATTGGGGATATATTCAGATTATATAGATAGTCTTCAAAAAGCGTATATTTAATTTATTTGGTAATATACGGATTATATAAGTATATATTTAATTTATTTGATGATATATACATATTATATAATTTATTTGGTGTTATAATATATATATTAGTTTTCAAAAAATATATATTTAATTTATTTGGTGATATATTCATAGTCTTATAAAGTTAATCCTATGGAAGTTTATGTGGCAAAACCACATTCTTTTATTTCAAAATCTCTAAGTATTGATCTCAACCATCGATTTTAGAAGTTTTAATCTCGATCATCCATCTATTTACATATTAGTCTATAAATATTTGATACTGTCATTTGATATATACAAATTATAAGATAGTGAAAAATTTCACACATTATTGATAAATTTCATTTTTGGAAAAATATAAAATTGAATTCCTATTTATTAGGAGGAGGTTCAATGGATACTTGTATGATATATATGAAAATATAATATTTAATTTAAATCAAATAAATAATAGAATTAAAATTGAATTACTTACCAATTGATTCAAAATATATCAAATCGGTATTAATTACGCTCAAGTACTTTACCATTAAAATGTTAATCGATAATTTAGTTCCATAAGTTATGCAATATATGATACTTTAATAATTTTTTATCGGGTCTCGCAAATTTGTTATTATTTATATCGAAATTATATAGACGAGAATAATTATAAAAAAATTAAATTGTCGATTTCTTAGGAGAGAGAATATTATAATTTAAAACTAAATTAAATTATTTGAACATGGAGTATATTACAGTCTTAAAGTCAAAATCAAAAGGGGGCTGAATTCTCGTGTGTTGGTTCTAACGGGAGATCATGCAAGTACACAAATAATGTTGTTTATAAAGAAGTTTTTCAAAATTATAATTACATGTATTGTTTTTTTACGTGAAATATAAATTTGTGGATTTATTAGTGTTTTATATAATTAATTTCACTTTTTACATATTTAAATTATATATTTAATTTAAATAGATCGTGTATTATAACTATTTTAATTTAATTTTTTTATTATATATAACTTTTCCTTTATTATCATGAAATTCGCAGGGCCTAATACTAGTAACATTATAAAGCTAAACCTAAGAAAGCTTATGTGGCAAAGTCACATTCTTTTATTTTAAAATTTCACTCCTCTCATTTATTTAAGTTTTAAGTATTGATCTTAACCATCGATTTTATAAATTTTTGACATATCCTAATTTTTGAATAAAAATCTCTTTCAAGAGTTCATAAAAAAAAAAAAACTCAAAGACATTTTTTTAGCAAAATAATTTAATAAAAACCTTCAGCGAAACATGAACATGAGAATCCTTAATTAATAAAAAAATGTCAACTAAAATAAATTGCATAAATTGTCTCAATTTTCTTAAAAACTTAATTCACTCCATAAATAATCTTATGAAAAGAAATTTAATGTCATGCTATGAATTAAAATGCTAAAATAGATAACACCAATCAATCCACCTTGCCTCTGCCGCAACTCCGTCAATCTTAATGCAAGAATATTAATTTGATTGGGGTGAGCAACCAACTAGCTTAGTGGGGTCCTATTTGTCACGATTAAATATCCAACATAATCAAAATAACAACTCACAACTCACATAACCATAACATTTGTTAGCAAAGCCAACCATAGTAATATAGCATCTTAATTGGTCCTTTCCACCGAACATAGTTCTTAAACTCATTATGTCACACAGTCCTTTCCCGGAACATAAATCATAGTCTATTATGTTGCAAGATCCTTTCCACGGAACATAAATCATAGCATAGTATGTACACGGTCCTTTCCACCGGTCATACACATGGTATGTTACACGGTCCTTTCCAGGAACATACCCATATCATAACATATAGCACATAGTAGCAAGCAACAAATCTCAATCATGCAACATATTTAAAGGTGACAAATAATTACCAATCATACAGAGAAAACCCCACCTTACGCCTTGATTATCCTTAGTAAATGTTCTAGAGCGTGGTCTTCTTGGCACCTAAAATAATAATTAATAAACTTATTTCAGTGTTATATACTTATTAAATTCATAAGTCTTAGTCTTATTATATTAATATATAATAATTATCCAAAATCATTTGTACTTGCCTTAAAGTAAAAATAATAATAATGTAATCTAATAATAATAATGGTAAAAGAATGGAAAGAATTTTAGTACAAGTAGCATAATCTGATCTTTTTGAAACTTAAGGCTTAACGCCTTTCTTTCTTTTTCAATGCCAAATCCAACACTATCGGTATCTCATAAGTATACATATAAATAATTTTACGCCATAACAAAATTTAAGTCAACTTCATATTCTTTAAAACTAAAACATGGGTATATTTTTACGGTGGTGTTCCCATGATCTGTCCCTAAAAAAATATGAAGAATGGATGCGTGACAAAAATAAAATTATTTAAATTACTCCTTAGTTTGAAAAAAATCAATACCATCCGTGCATTAGCTGACCGAAAAGAAATAAATTTGTTACTCCATCTATTGGCTCATCTTGAAAGAAATTTTTAATATATATGTATATATATATTCTCCAACCAAAGAATAAAACAATAACTTGATTGCATGCATATTCTATGTATAATGATAATATGGAGACATAACAATCGAAGAAAAGAACACGACTTCTATGATATCGAGTAGAACTCCTTCGGACGATGAAATAAGTAAGTAAATAAATTAAAGAGTTAAGGATAAGGTGTTACCGAAACAACAAGAAAATGAGAGAAGAAATTATTTTATGTTCCAGAGAAAACTTGAGTTTACGGCGAATAATTTTTCGTGGGTTTATTTTGTGAGATGACCGTGACTTATTGAAAAAAATTAGTGGGAGAGATATTTTTGTTGAGATAAAAAGGAAATTTGGATCTACATAATCTCACACCTAAAAGATAAGATTTTTAATTTAAAATTTTAAATTTTTGAAAGAATGGTAGGTATATATTTTATTAATATTAATACCGTATAATTATTAATCTTATAGAACTCTTTTAAAAATAAAATATAACATAAATAAAATAAAAATATTTATAATTACTATTATAATAGTAACTTATGAAAAAATTATTTTACATATAGTGATTGATACTCTTGGGTATTACATCCTACCCCCTTAAAAAAATTTGGTCCTTGAAATTTAAAACGTACCATGGGCAAACCAATCAACATACTTGGCGCGTATCTCATCCTCGCGCTCCCAAGTCGCTTCTTTCTCACTATGTCGATTCAACTAAATCTTGATCATTGTATCTTCTTTGTTCCTCAACCGGTGAACCTTTCTATCCAAAATTGCCAATGGTTTCTCCTCATAAGCTAAACTATTGTTTATCTCTAAAGTTGAGTAGTCAATCATGTGACTAGGGTCTTGCACATACTTTCTCAACATAGAGACGTGAAACACATTATGAACAGCTGAAAATTCTGGTGGTAAAGCACTAAAGCTAAACGATAAGCTAAATCACCAACTCTCTCGAGAATCTCAAACGGCCCCACATACCTCGGCTTTAACTTTTCTCGCTTAACAAATAGTACCACTCCTTTAGTAGGAGAGAATTTCAAGAACACCTTTTCTCCCTCACTAAATTGCAAATCCTTCCTACGTCTATCCGCATACGATTTTTGTCTATCTTGTGCTCGCTTGATATTCTCCCTTACTTTCTTCACCACTTCCTCTCGTATCCTTCAACATCTCTGGTCCTACTAATCTCCTTTCTCCAACTTCGTCCCAATACAAAGGCGATTGACAATTCCTCCCATATAATGCCTCATAAGGGGCCATCTCAATAGTTGATCGATAACTATTATTGTAAGCAAACTCAACCAACGACAAGTAATACTCCCAACCGAGGCTCAAATCAAGTACACAAACTCGCAACATATCTTCTAGAATGCGAGATCGTCCTTCTTCATTGTTAGATCAAGTAAAGTTTTGATGAGTTAAAAGAAGGCTGCGATTCGGATGACCAGACAACCTTGAAGAACAGTGAGATCGGAGCTTATACTAAGCCGATCGAGACTAGGTCAAGGACTGATTAAGTCAGTGAAGATTAGAAGTTGGAGTCATCGAAAGACAAGCTCGAGTCTAGTCATCTGCGGGAGACAAGTATGAAGAACTCAAACGAGGTCGACAAGCCGAGTAGAATAAGAAAAGCGAGTCTTCACCAAGTCACCGCAGCACGAATAGAAGAAATCACCGAGGTCAAGAACAGTTTTCAAGATTAAGTTTGTTGAGCGGTTTCAGTTTGTTAGAACCGACTAACAAACTAACTGTCTTCTCGAGACTTATAAATAGGTCTAGTTTTATTTTTCAATAGACATATATGCAAATTTGATTTTCACACTATTCATTATTGATTTCAATCTCAATTCACAAGTGTTTTCAAAAGAGTTTTCAAAAGTTTCAAGTGTTTATAGAACACTTCTCTTGTAATCTTCAAAATCTCATATTCACCGTAATAGTTAGAGTTTAGAAGGAGTTAGGAGATTGAAGATTTGAAGATCTTTACGAATTGCAAGTGTAAGTTTGAAAGTAAGTAAGTGGTAAGTAGAGTCCCTTCTTCAAATTGAAGAAGGAGAGTGGATGTAGGATTGTTATAATCCGAACCACTATAAAATACAGTGTTCTTTCTTGCTTTTATTTACTTGCCTATTTTCAAGTTTATCAATTGAAGATTAATTTGAATCAAAGTTAAAACCAAAATATCAGTTTGCTTTTGATCTTCATAAAGTTGAGATTAAAATTAAATTTCCGTTTGTGTTACTTTGGTGCTTTGAATAAATTTTGTAAGATTTGTAAAAATCTGAAAAATCTATTCAACCCCCTTCTAGATTTTTCCTAGAAGGTGACATAAGTTTTGCCTAGTCTGCTCAACTAATCGGGACCAACAAGTGGTATCGGAGCGGTGTTAAGGCTGTTCGATATTGATTCTAGGTCTTAACCAAGATTCTGAAATTTTCTTGATTTTCTTCATCTTCTTAATTGTTACTAACTCTGCTACTAACAAGATTGTGGAGTGTTTTGTTTTTCTATCTCATTATGTCTTCAGCGAAGAGGAAGAAATCCAGGAATCTACGAATTTTCAATTGAAGAGTATGATTATTGGAAATTCAGGATGCAAAACCATCTCAAGGCTATCCATGATAGGATGGAGGAGGTTCTTGAAGAAGGACCTATAAAATTTTATCATGGAGGCACTAGCAATGGCACCGAATCAAATTTGAATCAAGAGTCGACAAGAGAAAAAGATCTCGGGCGACAAGTATGAGAGGAAAATTCACAACCTAGATCGGGTAGCGAACTCGAAATCATTGAGACTTTGAGTAAAGACTGGATTGAGAAGGTCAAGAGATGCAAATCTGCTAAAGAGATGTGGCGAGACTCTCGGAATCTGTGAAGGGTCGAGATCGAGTCAAAGAAAACAAATTACGATCTGTTCTACATGTCTTTGACACTTTCAATATGAAAGAGGGAGAGTCATTGATCAAGCTGGATGTGAGGCTGACTAATCTACCGAACAAGGCAGCTGATTTGGGAAAATTATATACAGAGAAGGAGATTAATAATAAGATATTGAGATCTTTAACCAAGAGATGGAGAGAAAAGTCCAATATCCTTAAAGCAACTCAAAATTTATCTTCTATTACTCACCATACCTTATTTTCACATCTCAAAGCTTTAGAGTATGACATTTAAATAGAGGATGAGGAAGATGAGACGGAATCGAGCACCTCATCCAAGTCTGTTGCTTTTGTCAAAGAAAGAAGACAAAATGTCAACCGAATCAGAGAGCCGATCTATCATCGAAGGAGCAGATGGCTCTGTGATTGGAGTGAATTGATGCATGTTTTTAGGGCCTATTTTAGTGCAAAAAGTGAGCTAAAGTGTTAGTTTTTGTGCCTAAATGTGAAAAGTATCACTCTTTTGCTTGAAAAGTACTATTTGTGAGATTTTGATGTTTTTGTCCATTTTGCAGGTAATTCGGTGGAATTTTACCAATCCGAGAGTACCATTAGGCTTAGAATGAATATAAAATCATATCGGACGAAAATGGGGGCGGGCCGAAGCCCCGCACGAGAAAAGTGCCGGACTCGAGCTCGATCGAGGGACAAGAGCCTCGAGTCGAGGGCTGTGCAGAGAAGATCAAAATTCAAAGAAAGGCATGAGCCTCGACTGAGGCCTGACCCTCGAGTCGAGGGATGGATGGTTTTTCAAATTTCGCCTATTTAAAGGTGACGAGCATTTGGGGAGATAACTTAGATACAATTCATAATAGCAGTTAGTAGCGGTTTTGGGGCGATTTCTCATGCCCCAAACCAATTTCTTCCTTAGGTAGAGTAGATTGGTAGATTTAGAATTAGATTTCCATTGATGTTGGTAGATTAGCATTAGATTAGCATTTGATCATTGTAATTCTTTCAATTCAAGCTTGTAATTCATTTTGAGATTGGTGTTGAAGACTCAAGCATTCCTCTTTTTGTTGATTGAGGATCAATTGGTGATGTTTTTCCTCTTTTGTCTCTTTAATTTCTTAATTGTTGTGATTTGCTTAGTGTTTGATCAAATCTATCCTCTTCCCATGGATTTCACCATGGGCTAACTCTTTGTGCTTTGGTTAATTGAAATTGATGATGATTTGATTGATGATGCTATGATTGTTGATGATTGGAGATCAATTGAGTAGATTGCTTACTAATTGTGATTCTCATTTGTGCTTCATGCATAATTATCTCTTTAGATTAGTGTTTGATCACCCTAGCTATAGGCGAGAGTTACGCTAACGTGATTCAGGATTAATCGGGTGATAATTGTGTATGAATGCGTGGATCGGGTGCTTTGGAATCGAGAGATTAGTAGCACTAAGGATACTCACGTTAGTTTGTTTCCTAATTGTGATTCTTCATTGTGCTTTGTGTAAAATTGTCTCTTTAGATTAATGGTTAATCACCCTAGCAATAGGCGAGAGTTGAGCTAACGTGATTAGGTGTTAATCGAGTTTCAATTTTGCATGATTGTATGAATTGGGGATTTCTACATTGAGAGATGGGAAAGACTAAGGATACTCACATTAGGCATTGTGATTTTAATGGAGTGATTAATTTCATGATGGTTTAATGCTTTCTATCTTAGTTGATTTGCAATTTGATTCAATTGTAGCTTGTTGATTGATGATTCATTGATGGATGTTAATCCTAGCACCTTTATCCCACCATTTATTATTGTTTTTGTTATCGCATTCTAAGTGTTCGATCAATTGTTTGCTTGTTTTAGTTTGTATTTTGCAAGTGTTTTGTTGTTTTTGTGCCATCCATTATTGCATCAATAGTCACTAAGAACTCGTATTTCTAGGGCCTCATGTGCATACTTTTTCCCATGGGTTCGATATTTTGTTGATTGGTCTTAATAACACTTACCCGAAAAACTACTCCAATCACTCTGCTCACCAAAAGGTATGACAAATTAAAAATGAAGTATAAACGTAATAAATTGAGATTTGCAGGTAAGGATAGATCTAGATCCAAGTCAAGAAGAAAGGAAGATGATTCTACAGATGATGACAAAAGTAGGAGCCGACGAGAAGATTCAGATCCTGTTAAAAGAAATCCTTCTAGCCCTAAATCAGATAGGAGTGACATTTGCTACACGTGCAACAAGCCGGGACACTTCAGCTATGATTGTCCTCGAGATGACTCCTAAAGAAAGGGAAGAGAAAAGGAAAAAGAGAGACAAGAGATTTGCAGAGATCAAAGGGCTCTTCTAGCCGAAGAAAAGGAGTCAAGAAAATCATCATCATCATCATCATCATCATCCTCATTTGATTTCGGATCAGATGATGATGTTTGTCTCATGGCTAAAGAGATAATCTATTATTCATCTTCCGATAATGATTCCTGTAAATCTGTCTCGATAATGATCAAACCGTTATTCATGAATTATTGAGAGACTTAAAGACATCTTTGGCTGCTTATAAACAGCTAGAGACAGAGAATTTGACTTTAAAGGATCAAATTCAAATTCTAATTAAAGGAAAGCGGGTGATGAACTATCCGTAAACCGAGGAAACATTCAAGGGAATGTTTTCCCAGTGAGGCTAGTACATCACTACCTTACCTCGAAAGATTATAAAGTGAATTGAAGTCTTTAAAAGACAAATTTGAAACAATCTGTGCTGAAAATGAATTAATTAAGAAAGACAATGAGAAGCTAGTCTTCAAAATTAGTTAACTTAATAAATCACAATCGGTAATAGATCACATCTTTAATACATCTCAAAAATCCCATGATAAAACAGGTCTTAGTTATGATAGAAATAGTAAATCGACGTTCGAAACCTAGAAAATTTCTAAAAGCATCTGATCACCCAAAAGAGATTAGGATTGGTCCTTGGAAACCAACTAGTCCAATAAGGACTACATCTCCCGGCTTGAAAACGAAATTCAGTGAGGACTCCTTATCGACTAAGAGAAATTCAAGAACCAAGATAAGAAGAAATTCTTATTACAATCCTTTTGATGGGAGAAGCAGATGTTATCCCATATTTCCTAAGTTTAGGAAAATTACTAAGTCTGAATACAACAAGTTATCATTTAAAAGTGATACAATTGTAGACAGATTTGGTAGAGAGACCAAGTCTCGATTTATTATTTGGAAATGAGATTTTTGTTTGGTTATCTAAAGTAATGCTTGACCATCAAGGACCCAAGATCACTAGGGTACCTTATAACTAATCTGTTTTTCGGGATTCACAGGGATCATCACTCAAGGAAGAGATCTTAGCTTCTATATGGTACATTGATAGTGGTTGTTCACAACACATGACTTATAACAAGAGGCTACTATCAAATTTCCAGAACATTGATGGTCCAAGAGTATTATTTGGAGACAATAATTGTGGGCCAGACTAAAGGAGTTGGTACTACGATTATCAAGGATATTCGGGTATCGAGGTATATTTTGTTGAAGGTTTGAAACATAATCTACTATCTGTTTCCCAACTTTGTGATAAAGGTTTTCTTGTCAAATTTTCTAAGGATAAATGTGATATCTTAGATAGTTCCTCGGATAAGGTACTTTTAATCGCCTTGGAGACATGGTAATGTCTATGTGGCCAACTTTAATAGTTGTCCTAAAGATACTTGTATGATAGCTAAGGGTGGAGATGATCTCACTGGCTATTGCACAAGAGGCTTAGTCATCTGAATTTCAAGACCCTTAGTAAGTCGGCTAAAAAGAACCTTGTTAAGGGATTACCCGAGAAACTTTTATCTACTGATCTTAAATGTGATGCTTGTCAAAAAGGTAAACAGTCTACACACTCATTTAAGAGTATTAACACCTCTTCATCCGAAAGGGTTTTACAACTACTTCATCTGGATTTGTTTGGACTGTTTCTCCTCTCGGTTTCGGTGAAAGGAAATATAATCTTGTTGTAGTAGATGATTTTTCTAGATACACTTGGGTTATATTTCTTTTCAAGAAAAATGAGACTATAAACAAGATCCCCGATCTGCTCGCATGCATTCAAAATGAAAAGGGTGTTAATATTATTAAAATAAGAAGTGATAAGGGCACATAATTTTTGAATTCTTGTTTATCTAACTTTTTCAATGAGTGTGGAATTATTCATGAGACACCATCAGCAAGAACTCCTCAACAAAATGGAGTGGTTGAAAGGAGGAATAGAACTTTGAAAGAGGCAACAGGAGCATGTTAGCCGAGTATGAAACCCCTCACAGTTCTCGGTCAAGCCATCAACACTGACTTTGTTATACCTTAATAGGTGCTTGGTTGTTAAAGATAAGGGTAAGACTCCATATGAGATCACGGAAGGGTAAGATTCCAAGAATCTCATATTTGAGCTTTTGGTTGTAAGTGTTTCATCCATAACAATGGAAAATCTAAGTTAAGAACTTTTGATGCTAAGGCGGTGATGGAATATTCTTGGGATATTCCAACACTTCCAAGGCATTTAGAGTTTTCAACAAGACAACCCTTTGTGTGGAGGAAACTCCTCATGTTGTCTTTGATGAGTTGTATTCCTTCTCGGATAAAGTGAATTAAATTTCTAAAAGTCTAGATAAAATTGAACTAACCAAGACTAAACATAGAACCGTCCTATCTACCTAGTCTTGATTCAGACTCAGATGAAGAAGAATCCCCATCCGATAATCGAAGACAACTTCGATCGACTCCATCCGAAGAGACACCCTTGACATCACCGATCGTGGGGGTCACCGATGAAGGGGGAACGTCGGCTCGGGTAGAGTCGAGGCCTACCGAGTCTTAAGATGAGGATCCTTCTACTCATATAGGCAAAAGGATGAGAAGATACCATCCATCTCGATCGATTATAGGAGACCCATCTAGTAGTGTGCAGACATGAATGATCTTTGGACTCGAAAGTCTGTTCAACCGTTATGTGTCACTTTTTGAACCCAAGTCTATTGAGGAAGCTCTATCCGATCCAAATCTGGATAACAGCCATGCAGAGGAATCGCATCGCTTTGAAAGGTAAAATGTTTGGGAATTAGTGGAAAGACCCTTACATAGAAAGATTATAGGCACCAAATGGGTGTTTAAAAACAAAGCAGATGAGAACAACATTATTGTTCATAATAAGGCAAGATTGGTAGCTCAAGGTTACTCACGATCGAGGGGATAGACTATGATGAAACCTATGCTCCGATTGCGATTAGAAGCAATAAGGCTGTTCTTGGCATTTGCTGCATATAAATCTTTTAAAGTCTTTCAAATGGATGTTAAGTCTGCCTTCCTTAATGGTGTGTTACTTGAGGAAGTCCATGTGGAGCAGCCTCACGGGTTTAAGATCAATAACAAGGTCTATAAACTCAATAAGACTCTATATGGACTGAAACAAGCTCCTGTGGCTTGATATGATACCTTATCTCGATTTCTTGATATCAAATGGTTTTTCAAAAGGTAAGATTGATAGGACTTTGTTTAGAAAGGAAGTAGATGGTAACATCTTATTAGTTCAAATTTATGTAGATGACATAATCTTTGGTTCACCTAATCAAATTATGTGAAGAGTTTAGTATTCTCATGAAAAACAGGTTTAAAATGTCAATGATGGGTGAATTAACATATTTTCTAGGTTTACGTAACAATGATGAGTAAGGGTATTTTTTACATCACCTAAATATGCTAAGGACCTAATTGAGAAATTTGGGATGACTACTAGTAGAGAAGTTAAAATACCTATGGCAACTAACTTCTCTATGGATTCAGTATGAGCAGGGATACCCACGAGATGCAATGGAATATCGTGGACTGATTGTATCTCTTCTCTTTCTTACCGCAAGTAGGCCGCACATAGCCTTTGCAGTTGGACATAGCCTTTGCGGTTGGGGTATGTGCAAGATTCCAATCTAACCCTAAGAAAACTCATTTGGAGTCTGCTAAGAAAATCCTTAAATATCTCAAAGGAACCTTGCAAGTAGGGTTATGGTACCTGATGACAACTTTGAAATGCGGCAGTTATTGATTCAAACTTTGGGGGATGTAAGATTGATAGGAAATCCACTTCAGGAACTTGTCAATTCTTAGGCAACAAATTAATTTCTTGGTTATCTAAGAAACAGACATCCGTTGCTACCTCCACAACGAAATTTGAATACATGGCGGTTTGGAAGTTGTTGTTCTCAACTCCTCTGGATTAGTCAACAACTTAGAGATTATAATATTCAAACATCATCTGCTCCTATTTTTGTGATAGTAATAGTGCAATAGCTATGACTTACAATCCTGTTTTGCATTCTAGATGTAAGCATATAGACATTAGGCATCATTTCATTAGAGATCATGTGAAGAAAAATGACATTAGGATTGAGAAGATAGCCACCGAATCACAAAGAGCAGACATTCTTACAAAACCATTAGGTGAATCGAGGTTTAAAGAATTGTGTTTAGAATTAGGATTACTTGATGCATCATTGACTGATTTTTGATTAATCATTGCTTGCATTTATTAATTGTTTTTCTATTTGTTTCTTTCTTTTCTTTAAAATGAATGTCTAGAAAGAATTGTCGGACTAGATTTGAGTCAAAGGACAATCAGGTAGTTGATATCATAAATTTCCTTATAAGGAATCAAGAATCAAGGATTAGTCATATTGACCTTATCCGACATGACAATTTCTTATCGACATTGGTAAATCAGACTAGGGCACAATAGTCACCCGATTTTGAGAAAACAGATGACTATCTCGCACCCTATCTCGATCTACCTCGGCTACTAACAGCTTTTGATGAGTTTGCTTGCAGAGCAGGTATACCACTCTGTTTCTAAATCTCTTCAATCAGAAAACCCTCACCTTTGTTTTCCTCAAAACTTTTGTTTTCAAATAACTTTCATAAGTCTGTTTATTTCAAAATAATCTGTATAAGTGGAAATATTGTGTTAAGTGTTGCTTTAAAAATTTTATGTTTTTCAAAATCGACTAGGAGAAATTTTTTCAAAAATACAAGACAAGGTCATTTTTACCAAGTTTGATTTTAGCCAAGTCTCGAAATAGAAAACCTCGTTTGCAAGGAAAGACATCTTTTTGATTACGTTAGGTATACTAATTACCTCTATATAAAGCAAACCTATTAGCCGTCTAATCAGAGTTAAACGGTTACTTTTTACGCAATTCAAGACGCGTTCATGCCACGCGCCTGAATTCAAAGCATTTTTCTCGCTAAACCGTTGATGTTTTACACGCACCATTTTTAATCAATGGTTAAAATTAAATCTACGAGATCGTGCCACGTATCATCTTCCCAACTTTCCCTCTCTCTCCCCGTGGTTTAAAAACTTACCTTCATCGCTTTAAAATTTCACTTTCACATTCCCTGTTCGTAAAATTCTGCAGAATTTCCAAACTCTCAAAAATTTCTCAATGGCATCTTCTTCTTCCCAATCACCAAAACCCCTACTTATATAACCTCTGCAAAATACTGATTTCAAAATGAATTCGAAACTGTGAAAAACAAACTCAAAGCTGAAATGTTTGTCGACTTTGACACAACAAATGACAGAGAATCTTGAGAGATCATTGAGTTATTGGAAGCTTCAAGACTCGAGAGGATTCTGTTCATTCAAATCCCCGTAAAACAAAACGACAGATTTTCTTGGAGCCGAGTTCCTAGCCAAAAGTGTATTTACAGAGAATGGCTTCAAAACCAATGTTGAAGGTACTCAATTTGGAGTATACGAAGGAGAATGTGGCAAGAATTCTTGATACTTCGATGGAAGGGGTGAATCCTCTGTCATATAAGGAAGAAGAATGGGAGGAGTCATTTGACCTTTTTGCGAGGATTACCTACAGAGGAACAAGGAGAGATTTGAAGAAACATCTACGAGGAGGAAATTCAGGTTACTCATGACAATCGTGACAAAGTCAATCTTGGGAGATCAAAGTTCCCATGATGGAGTGACTAAATCACGTTTGTGTTGTATGAGGGCCATATTCGATGGTGTGAGAGTAGATTGGGTTGATTTGCTATTTCGTAGGTGAAGGAGGAGAAGCCGAGGTTACCGTATAACCACGATGGAGGACACTGGATGCCTTCTTCAATCGTGAGCTTATTTAACAAAATCACCGTATTGATGGAAGGTCTGAATAAAAGGTTTGAGACAAGGGAAGGGCTGAAAAAGTATTCAAAATAGAAGGGTTTGTTAACCAAGAATGAGAGGATAGGTGGAGTACCAGACTCGAGATGATGAGTTAGATGATGCAAGGAGGCAGAGAGAGCGAGCAGCCGCGCGGTGGCTCGAGAGGCAAGCGGGCTGAACCTCAAATTCCAGCTGAAGCCGCTCTTGAGCTGCGGCAAGCTCTACCAGCCGAGGATCCAACCGTGGTCGAAGTGACACCGAGGAGGCGCAATGCGGTAAGGTCTCCAAGGAGGAGGTCGAGGAGAAGGCTAGTCAAAGCCGCCGAAAAGAAGCCATCTGCAGTGGTCTTCTAAAGCTGCTACCAGCCAACAATCGACGAGGATTGAGATGAAGACAATCAGGTTCATCCTTGAGAGGAGACCCTCTAGGACATCTCAAACGTCTTAATCTTCAGGCAGCTCGGCCGTCGATAGAAGCCTCTACATTACTTTCTCGAGGAAGTACCGGTCTTGGAGATTGCGGTTGAGGTTGCTCGGTTGGAGGTTCTGCTTCACCACCAAGGAAGTCGCACTCTCTCCTATTCGGAGGAAGGTACCAACTCATCTCTCTCTCTAACCCAATCTCCACTTGGCGATGAAGAGGTGTGCCGGTGGCACCTCGAGCCTCTACAACACCCGGCTTGCCCCAAATCATCACCCAACTCCCACGGTCCAAGTCCAAACCGAAACCACCATAACTCCATCTCGAAACCATCCCTCCTTCCACCCAAACCGAAATCATTCCCACACCCACCATCATCCCACAAACCGAACAGCTAACCTCATCTACCATACCCCCATCTCAAACTCAACCTCCCACCTCTCCACATACACAAACCACACCTCCACCGAAATCGAAATTCCTTCATATTCTTTCCTGGAAGACATCCAGGATGAGCTCTCCCGTCCCTCTCCCTCAAATTTACGAACCCCATACTCCCACTTCCTCCTCATCCGAATCCTCTTACGAGGATGAGGACGATGATCTCGAGCCCCACCTCAGCCATAACTTCCATCGTAGCTCAAATGGAAAAGAAGATAAAGCAAACCTTTCGAAAAAGATGAAGAAGAAGACGAGAAAGATGGTGAAGGCAATCATCAAGCAATGATCTCCAACATGAGGGAAGTAGAGGTAAATCTTATTCAAGATTACTTCTATTACTAACTCTGTTCTTCTTTGAGAAGGTGAAAGCCTTGGAGGAGGAGGTACAAGGGTGAAGAATCAGGTCACGGACTACAACGCCATAGTGGTGGACTCATTGACTTTGGATAAGTCGAGACTTGAGTTAAATGCAAGGATCTTGAGACGAAGCCGACTATCCTAGGCGATGAAGTAAAAAGGGGGAAGAGGAGGTGAAAGAAAGTGAGCAGAGCCCTCACAGTGTTGTGAATGAGACAAGGAAAGAAGTTGGCACTAAGGCCAAGACAAAATGAGCCGGGAGGCAGCAGGGAAGAAGCTCGTATCAAATACGATGAGCTGGATGCACTTCACCGAGGGTCACCAACCGGAAGAAGCTTTAAGGGAGGATGAGGCGAGGAGAAAGAAGGAAGAGGAAGACAGTGCACCGCTTGCAAAAATTAAAGAGTCTGAAAAATCAGCGGTGAGGTGAAAGGAAAGGGCAAGGGGAAGCTTGTTGAAGAGTCACTCCGGCCTAAAGTGCTAAGTCCCAAGCCCACCCCGACCGAAAAGAGGAAAAGGGAGCTCGACTATTCAAATGCCCGAGGAGCAGATCGCCAGGATCATGAGAGAGCAGGCGTGGTATGGAGAAAGGGAGAGGAAGCTGAAGAAGAAAAACAAAGGGCTAGAGATGAGGTGGAGCAAGGAGGTAAGGAAATGGGAAATGAAAGGGGCAGCGAAGCCGACTTGAGACCTTACCATCGGACACTCAACCCTCCAAAGGTCGCCGGCAAACTATTCAAAGAATACAAGAAAAAGAATCTAGACGCCGATGGATGTATCACCGGTACATCCCGAAGGGGTCTAATTGCAGCTCAAGACGAGGACACGAGGTGGCACGAGTGGATCGAAAAAGAAGATGCAGATCTTTACCAAAGGCTGATTGTCGAAGCGTATAAATTCTTCAATGCCGATCTATGTGCCCCACCTATGAGACAAGCAGACCCAAGACCAACCCCGATGGCTCTGTTGACATGAATTAGATTAAAGGCATCATTGCTAAAGCTGAAGTAGAGTCGGGGTTGAAGGATGAAGAAGAGCTTAAGAAGCTAAGGAAAAGGGTCTTCACCTGGTTGGCCATTCTTGAAGCTTATCAATGGGAGTCCGATCACGGGATCATTTTCTTTTCTTTATCTTCTTATTTTTGATCTTTTTGTATCATGTAAATCGATGTGAATAAACATATCTTTGACTTATGAGTTTTACTTGTCTTATTTTCTTAAAGTTTTTCTTGCTTTAAGAAAACTTAAAAATTTTTCTAAGTATAAATTATACGAGAAATTTATCATCTCGGACTTAAAATTTTCAAAATTTTTCTAAGCCTAAAATTTTCTAAGTCCTAAGACTTAAAAGTTTTTAAAGTCTAAAAGACTTAAAAATTTTTTAAGTGCTTTATGATTGGATGAATCGATTAAAGTGAAAATGTGTTACGATATAGCTATTTGTTAAATTTTGATTAACTCTAAACTAACTTGATTGTGAGTATGCCTCTTTCTTGTAGGTTTTAACTTCATCAAAAAGTGGGAAATTGTTAGATCAAGTAAAGTTTTGATGAGTTAAAAGAAGGCTGATTCGAGATGACCAGACAACCTTGAAGAACAGATGAGATCGTGGTGCTTATACTAAGCCGATCGGACTAGGTCAAGGACCGATTAAGTCACCAAGATTAGAAGTTGCAAGTCATCTCGGAGACAAGCTCGAGTCTAGTCATCTGCAGGAGACAAGTATGAAGAGCTCGGACGAGGTCGACAAGCCGAGTAGAATAAGAAAAACGAAGTCTTCACCAAGTCACTGCAGACGAATAGAAGAAATCAAATGAGGTCAAGAACAATTTTCAAGATTAAGTTTGTTGAGCAGTTTCAGGTTTGTTAGAACCGACTAACAAACTAACTATCTTCTCAGGACTTATAAATAGGTCTAGTTTTATTTTTCAATAGACATATATGCAAATTTGATTTTCACACTATTCACTATTCGATTTCAATCTCAATTCACAAGTGTTTTCAAAAGAGTTTTCAAAAGTTTCAAGTGTTTATAGCACACTTCTCTTGTAATCTTTAGTATTATTTTCTTTAAGTGCTTTCTCTTCAGTGCACACAAATCCTCCCTACATAATACAATGCTCCATAATCAGCCACCGTAAATCCTTTTCCTTTCCCTTTGAGAACTTCGCTCCCTCGTTTTGCGCAGAAAATCATCGTCGAGTTGAGCATTTATAATCTTGTCCTTCAAATGCGGTTGCACCGCTAAAGCTACTAAGACCATATCAACCCTTATTGGTGGGGTCACCACCTCGATCCTCATATTCGCGAACTCCTTCACCAACCGATCTTACTCTGTCAACACGTATAAAGCTGCTCCTCGTCTTCCGAGCTTAAGGCATCGGCTACCATATTAGCCTTGCCGGGTGATAGTGAATTGTACAATCATAATCCTTCAAGAGCTCCAACCATCTTCTTTGTCTCATGTTCAACTCCTTTTGTGTGAAAGATACTTCAAACTCTTGTGGTCCGAGTAGATCTCACACTTCCCTCCATAAAATAGTGTCTCCAAATCTTCAATGCATGAACAACGGCTAATGATTATGGTAAAATCGGGTAAGTGTTATTAAGACAACCAATTTTATCGAACCCAAGGGAAAAGTATGGTCATGAGTCCCTAGAAATGTGAGTTTTCAATGACTATTGTTGCAAATACGGTTTTGAACTAATTTCACCACTCAATGCTAGAATTAATATCAATCAACAACAACAAAGCTATGAATTAAGCAAAAGAAAGGCTAGAACAATTAGCAAGCTAGGAATTCTAAAAATCAATTGGGATAGGGGTGCAAGGGATAATATCCATCAAGTAATCAATGATCACAAGCTATGATTGAATCAAATTGCCATTCAACTAAGATAAAAAGCATAGAACCATCATGCAATTAAGTCTCCATTAATCACATAATGCCTAATGTGAGTATTCTTAGTACAACTAATCTCTCAATTAAGAAGCACCCAATTCATACAATCATACACAATTATAACCCGATTAATCCCTAATCACGTTAGCTCAACTCTCGCATGTTGCTAGAGTGATCAAACACTAATCTAAAGAGATAAAAATGCATGACGCACAATTAGAAACACAATTAGGGCACTAACTATCTCAATTGATCAACAATCATAGCACAAGCAATCAATTCATCCTTAATTTCAATTATCCCAAGCACAAGTGAATTAGCCCATGAAGCAAATTGCAAATCCATGGGTGAAAAATCTAATTGCATAATCACAATGCTAATCACAACAATTAACCAAAATAAATGAGTAAAGAGGAAGAACATCACCAATTAAACCAAATGATCAATATATTGAATGCTTGAATCTTCAATTGTATCTTCACTTCACTTGAATTACAACTTGAATTGAGAAATCTAATGGATCAAAGTCTATTCTAATCAACAATTAATGGAAATCTATCTAAATCTATCAATCTAATCAACCTAGAAGGAGAATTTGGCTAGGAGACTAAGAAATCTCCCGAAAAACTGTCTAATAAGCTGCTATGGATGAAGGTATCTCTATTTTTTGTTCAAATGGCTTAAAAGGGGATTTTTCTCGAAAATCGGCAGCCTCGACTCGAGCTTAAGGTCCTCGAGTCGAACTTGCTTAAATCGTGCCCACACTTTTCTTAAAAGGCCTCGCCTCGACTCGAGCTCTCAGCCCTCGAGTCGAGCTTGCCAACATTTCCTCACCCTCGACTCGAGCTTCAGCCCCTCGAGTCAAGGCTCCTCTAATTTTGGCAACTTCATGAATATGGCAGAACCCTCGAGTCGAGGCCACGGACCTCGACCAAAGGTCGAGTCCAGGAATTTTCTCGGCCCGTCTTCCGCCTCCGACCCCGTTTTTACCCATCTCGTTCGTCTCTTCGCCGTATGAATGCCGGTACTCCAGGTTTGGTCGATTCCACCGATTTACAGAAAACGAGGCGAAAAGCATAAAAATCCATCAATTCTATACAAGTGATACTTTTCATGCAAAAGAGTGATCTTGTACACCTTAAAGCTAAAAACTAACACTTTTCACCACTTTTTGCACATAAATACCACATCAAATCATGCATAAATTCACTCTCATCAAATACCCCCAAACTTAAAGTATTGCTCATCCTCGAGCAACGAAGCAAATAAGCACAAAAGAGTGAATTGATTGCAATTATATCTCATGGCACCATAGATGAAAAATAAGACAATCAAACAGATCAATGATCTCAAGTATCAATTCAAACCTTCAACTAACAATCAAGATGAATCATGCTCAAACAAATGCAACATCAAATACTAAAATCATTGCTCCTTCCATGGAGTGTTTCTCTCTTCTCTCAAGTGTATCAAGGCAAAATGACACTCAATCATCAAATTCACAAACATGCATTCCATAAGCTTACCAAATGACTAAATCTCAACCATTTTCTTTTGTGTTCAATCAAGAATCAAAGAGGTCTTTCATCAAGGTTGTAATGTAGGCTCTTTGGAATGGGTAGGTGAATTTAGGTAAGAGTGACTCAATTAGAGACTATGAAAGTTAGCTAAGCAACACAATACACTTTGAAGGTGTGCGTGAGTGTTTTTGCAGAATCGTTGTCACGAATGTTGCCACATTCAAAAATCAACATGCATTTAAAATAAATGATCGAAATATACGGCGAAAGTCTTAAACACTTTACAAGATGGATATCAAAATTTTGTATATGTTGGTCCCACGAGTTGAGTATAGCAAAGATAAATTGAAGCAACCTTCTAGGAAAATATAGAGGGGGTTGAATAGATTTTCTAAGTTTTCCTTATCTTAGAAAACTAATTCAAGACACCAAAGTTTACACAAATGGAAATCGTTTTTAATCTCAACTTTAATCGGATCAAAAGCAAGCTGATAACAATCCTGGTTGTAATTCTGAAATTTGACTTGATTAACAATTTAGAAATGGATAAGAACAAAGAAGTAACGAAAATAGTAAAGAACACAACAGTTTATAGTGATTCGGATTAAACAATCCTACGTCCACTCTTCTTCTTCAACTTGAAGAAGGGTCTTCACTTACTATCTTTCTTCTTCCTTCTTACTTACTTACAACGTGAATCTTCAGCCTTACAACAATTTCTTCCTAATTTACGAATGTCAATGGCTTGAAGATGTTCTTTAAAAGTGCTCTACAAACACTATGAACTGAAACGTATAGAATGTTTGTGCATGTGATTACAAGTTTTGAATACTAAGCTGTGTGTAGAGAATGCAAGTGAATAATTGTGAAGTTACAAGAGTTAATTCTACTCGATTTCTACCTCTATTTATAGAGATCTTCATTGGCGATTGTAACTACCTTGTAGATTTTATTTCGATTAGTTATAACAAACTAAGCTGAATCTTGTAACTTCTTCTTGGTTGGTTCTATCTCGCTTCTTTAAACTTCGTATGTAATTTCCTAACACTTCATTGTCTTATCTTTGATTCACTCTGTCTTCGTCTTAGTCTCTCTTCTTGATGATTGTCTGTTTATCATTTTTGACCTCATCTGTCTTCTTCACACTTTGTCTTCGTCGATATCTTACCCTCTTCTCGATTCCTTGTCCTCATCGATAGTTTGTGTATCCTTATCTATTATTTGTACTTAGCTTCAATTACATATTATTACTACATTACTGTCTATACAAGATACTCGGTGGTCATCCTATTTTACATTTTAACTCATCAAAACTAACTACAACTTTTTTCCTAACAATTTCCCCTTTTTGATAATGTTAAAACATAGCTCAAGAAAAGAAATGTGTTAGTAGTTTCAAAAGATAGGAATATTACAATATATACAAATACTTCACTTAATCGGATAATCGAGTAATAGGCTTTAGAGTCGGATAATCGAGTCAAATAATCGGATCAATAAGAATCTTCAACTAAGATGATTAAAGTCGATAAACGAGAAACAAACATGATGGTTAAGATCGAGTGTATTTTAATCCTACCAAGAATTGATTAGAAGATTTAAGATTAAAGCAAGTTAGTTAAACAACTAATTTTATGAGAGTAGTTCAACTATATATTCACATGTATTCGATTTCTTCAAAAACTTGCACATTCTTTCACATTGATCATGGCGAGACAATCGGACAAGGAGTATAAGAAAAGACTTAGTCATACCACCTATCTTCTTACGGTATACTTAACGATCGAAGACCCTCTTCTTTAGAGACACCGTTTCCCCTCCTTCGACTAAGTCGGCTTCGGCTTCTACTTTTATAATCAGTTTGCTTGACTCTTTCATGGTCCAGATGACCATCTCTTGTTCTTGGAGGTTCCATCGATGCATAGGCAGGTGTAACCACGTCGGCATTGAATTCTCGGTGAGAAAGGTCGATTAAGTATTGATATAATTTTTAGTCCTTTTCTTCCAACCAAACATGGAAGGCGATGTTCTCCTCAAGTCCCCACTTGATCTTCTTGCAGACATGGAAGGCAAAAATCCATTACGCCTCATAAGATCTCCACATCTCCCGATCTCCCATCAGCAAGATCTCCTTGGGTACTACATCACTTCTATGAAAGGGTCGGAAGATCTCGGCTCCATGCTCATCTCGACTTATGCGAACCCACCTCCTCTCGTTTCTGTCATAGAATTTTCCGGCCGCCTTCTCCTGCTCCCTTCTCTTCTTGGCATCCCTTCTCTTATATCTTTCCTTTTCTTCCCTCTTCCTTTTGAGTTTTCTCTTCCTCCTCTATCTTAGCACAGGTCTTGGGTTTGCTCATAGCTTTTGCTTTCCTGGCATAGATGAGGATGAGGGAGATATGATTGATCGGATGGGGATAGGGTCGGCGCGAGTAATTCTTGCAGATTGCTTTTGAGTTTGTGCTCGGATTCGGTGGATTCGATTGCCTTTGTCCTCCTTCTCCGAGTCTCCTCAACACTCTTTGAGACTTCTCGTCTGCCGCCTTCTTCCTTTCTTCCTCGAGACTTGGCGGTTCTTGAGACAGTTCCTCTAGCTTGAGATTTAATGCAAGAATCTTGTCATCTTGAACATCAACCCTTTTCTTGAGCTCACTACCTTCCCCCTTTTTAGCATCAGCAAATCGGGTGTTGCGTATAGTGGCTACTTGTTCAATTTGGCTCAAAAGTTCATTTCGACAAGGCCTATTTTACGATCGAGCTGGTCATATCGTTTTCTTTGAGCTACCTCGGCATGTCTCGAACTCTCCTTCTATATCTTGCTTGAGGATATTTGTCTGCTATCTTTCTCCATGGCCAAGCTCATCTTTAGCACTTGAGAAAAGGATGCCTCTTTTGCAGTCCATGACTCCTTGACTTGGTCCTCGGCAGTGTCTCGATCTCGAGAATATGCATTTAGGATATCTTGTCGACCCATTCTCCTTGAGCCTTCTCTTCTTGACAATCTGTGCTTAACCTTAGCCATGTTTTCCTCGTGTCGATGCCGGAAAAGTAGAGGTCTATTTTTATTTTTTCATGAATAGCAGCCTCTACATTTTCTTTGACAAATGATGTAATGACACTGAACGAGGCTGAAAAGCACTCAGACGAGCTTTCTTGATTAGCTACCTCAACTTTGAGCTTCCACCTCGGATACGAGACGCAGAGGTAGAGGGCAAGGCAGTCTCTTCGGATGGAGAAGATAGAGTTAAATCTATCTCTTCGATTGGAATTTCAGCCTCAACCGCAGTGGAGGAGAATACGCCCAATGCATCGATGAAGTTGGCACTTCCGATTCTACCTTAGCTGGTACTTGCCCCGACACTGCTCTGTTTGTGCCTCCTCACCGTATCCATCTCGGGTGGCTCATTGGCAGCTCCACCGGTCCTTTCCTTAGGTTTCTCCACCTCGAGTTTCTTTTCTGTCTCCTCTTCCACCTTTTCCTCCTCGGCTTTACCCTTTTCTTCTTCTTTCTCCTTCACCTCTTACGGGTGCATATCTCCGAGGTATACCCTTTGCGAGAATGTAGTCCGAGAAAGTTGCTTGTCTGAAAGGATATCAAGAAATGATTTCAGATGGGCCTTCTTGTGGACTTGTTTTTCCCGGATGGACAAGTTGTTTCCTCCAACCTCGGCTATAAGAATAGTTGTTTCTTGAAAGACCCCATCCTTATTCTTCTTAGCGGCAGGACATCAACAAGCTCTCCTAGTAGATCGGGTTCATCTACTAGGGTGGATTCCCTTCATAAGTAAGAATTTCTTTCCAACAATCCTTAGAGAGAGCTCGAGTTGCTCCCATCTCTCCAGGAGGGATTAAGACGGTGAAGATATAGGTTTGGTTATGTAGAAGATGAGGAAAGGAAAGAAAATGGATCATTTGTAGGTTTTGGTTGGCTTGGACTTTTGGAAATTGACCGTTTTAGAGGCTAGGAGGCAACGGTCTTGTCTGCCTCTTCATCGCCGAGGTTGGGATGTGGAGGGTTGGTGTTCTTCATCCTCGGATGAGGAAGATGATGAAGATGATTGAGCTAGCTCTTCTTCTTGTTCATCTTCGGATGAGATGTCCACCCTTTCTCCTTCTCTTGACACCTCAGCCTCTGCCGAGACACTTCCCCCTTGGGAAGTTGTCTTCATCTCCTCCTCATCTTCTTCTTGTCTCGTGAGACGAGGACTCATCCTCCAAAGACAGATTTAACTTGTTTAGCCTTGGCTTTTCCAGCCCTTTTCTTCTGGCTGGTGGTGGAGGCTGGAGCAACCTCGTCTCCTTCGAGTCGAGATAGTCCAAAGATCTTTTCATCTTTGACCAATAATCCCTTCTATTTAGTGTACTTCTTCACTCATTCCTTCCAATCAAGGTTATGCGAATCCAATTTGTGTTCAAGGATGATGGATCATACTTGTGATTTTTGTTAAAGACCATCTCATCGGCTCCGGCGAGATTGGGGTTTTGACGAACCTCTTCTTCTCTTCCATCAACCTTGAATAGACCACCTGGCCCACTTAATTTCAGCTCCGTCAATTATAGCTCTAAGGCAACATAGTGCAGGTTTGTCGGACCGTCGTGGCTTTGCTGCTCACCCAAAATGCACTTTGTTAGGATCAACATCAACAACCTATACCGTCGTTTTAGCATCGGCCTTTTCAAATTTGCCGTCATGTTTTGATGAGTTTTCCTCGCCATTAACCGGAAACTTTCCAAATACTCCGATGCTTTGTAGGTGAATGGATTTTCCCCATGTGCTTAACCCAAAGATTTCACCCAAATCTTCAATCGATACCACCACCTTCTTCTTCTTCCCTTTGGTTCGAATTTGGGATTCTAAACCGATTTGATGGCTTTCACCCTTGTTAGAAATTCAGCGAGAGAGATCATCAAGGGTCAAGTTCCTTGAAGGCTTCATCGTGCAATCTTGTCTCGGACCCCTCGATTCGAGTAGCGTAAAATCTCTCTATTCTCGGGATCGGTTGAAATATCCCATTCAACATACATTACTGAGACTTTGTTCTATCTCTAATAGAAGATAAATCATACTCAAAGGTGATGTTTGATTTCTTTGATTCTGCCATTGAAGTATGTATAAGGTTTTGGGAGGGAAAGGAAAAGTTTGAGAAGTTATGAAAAAGTTTTTATGTGTGCGTAAATGAAATTATGCACACATACTCCTATTTATATGGAAAGATATAATAATAAACAATTATAAAACTAATAATTGCCTAAAAAAGTGTAGATATAGGCTTTCAAATCGCCATTAATGCAATTATGACAATTAATTTTGAAAAATGCAGAGAATAATATTAAATATGTCCGCGCGTGATACTTGACGGTTCATATTTGAAACCGCCTCCATTTCCAGTAGCGTGAATGTTACTTAGCATAATTCAAAACTTGATTTGATAAAATTTCGGGTCCGTAGTAACTTCTTTCGACACGAGTTACTTATTTGAGAATTACTTTTCAGTTAATTGGAAAGATAAAATGAAAAGTACACAAATTTTAATAAAAACAAAAATGGAACCCGTTATCTTTTTATTTGTAAAACAAAATACTTTTAACAAACTGAGTAAATTCATTTTTGAAGAAATAATATGATTATGATATTAAATTCATATATTAATTATATGAACTAATATGCATAATTTTATTAAAAAAATAAAAAGGTTTAGAAGATACTTCACGATAGTTTCATCTTATGCGGATTGATCACATTATTATGCATTTCATAACTATTGGGATGTGGAGCCTTTGTCATATATTGAGGAATGTTTATCAAACCTTGTTTCTTACGAAATCAAAGACACTTGAACAACTCATTAGTAACTTTTGTGAGTAACTCGAGACAAGGTACATATACTCATCTGTGTGTGTAAAGCAGGCGACTAGTATGAATTTAATGCGAATTACTTCATGTCGGACAAGTAAGTATCAAGTTAATCTAAGATCAATGGATTAATCCTTGATTCTTGATTCCTTTTATGGAGATCAATGATATCGGCTCTGTGATTTTCCATATGATCCTCTACGTGTTTTGATACTTCTTTCTAGACATAGTAAACTAATTGAGAAAGACAAAGAATGAACAACATAAGATAAGACTATAGAATGACTAAAGAAGCATCTAATAATCCTAATTCTACAGATAGTTCTTTGAACCTTGTCTCTGCCGGAGGTTTGTCAAGATGTCGACTTTTTGAAAATCGGTCGAGAATCTTTTCAAGTCGATGTCGCCTTTCTCAACATGGTCTCGAATGAAATGATGTCTTATATCAACATGCTTGCATCTGGTATGTAAGACTGGGTTCTAGGTAATAGCTATGACACTATTACTATCACAAAAGATTGGTACATCTTTGATGATAATAATATAGTCCCTTAAGCTGTTGACTAATCCGGATCGGTTTGTGAACAACAACTTCCGGCTGCCATATACTCGACTTCGATTGTGAAAGTAGCTACAGAGGTTTGTTTCTTAGACAATGATTGAGTGAATTGATACATGTTTTTAGGGCTATTTTTAGTGCAAAAGTGAGCTAAAGTGTTAGTTTTTGTGCCTAAATGTGAAAAGTATCACTCTTTTGCCTAAAAAGTATTATTTGTGAGATTTTGATGTTTTACGTCCATTTTGCAGGTAATTCGGTGGATTTTTGCCAAACCGAGAGTACCATTAGGCTTATAATGAAGAGACGGACATCCGGGACGAGGGTCGGGCCGAAGCCCCGTGTGAGAAAAATGCCTGGACTCGAGCTCGATCGAGGAGCAAGAGCCTCGAGTCGAGGGCTATACTGAGAAAAGGATCAAAATTGGAAAATGGCATGAGCCTCGACTCGAGACATGACCCTCGAGTCGAGGGCGAGGATTTTTGCAGGGGCCTCGAGTCGAGGCCTGACCCTCGACTCGAGGGGAAGGTTTTTCCAAAATTCGTATTTAAAGCGAGCATTTCGAGAGATAAGGGGAGAAGAGTTCATAGTAGTGATTAGTAGCGGTTTTGGGGCGATTTCTCGTGCCCCAAGCCAATTTCCATCTTAGATTAGAGTAGAAGTTAGATTTAGGATTAGATTTCCATTGATTGTTGGTAGATTAAACATAGATTAGCATTTGATCCTTGTTATCCTTTCAATTCAAGCTTGTATTTCATTTGGAGATTGTTGTTGAAGACTCAAGCATTCCTATTTTGGTTAATTGAAGATCATTTGGTGATGTTTTTCCTCTCTTGTCTCTTTAATTTCTTAATTGTTGTGATTTGCTTTGTGTTTGATCCATTCTATCTTCTTCCCATTGGTATTGTTTGTGGTACCATGGGCTAATTCTCTTGTGCTTGGGTTAATTGAAATTGATGATGAATTGATTGATGATGCTATAATTGTTGATGATTGGAGATCAATTGAGTAGATTGCTTACTAATTGTGATTCTCATTTGTGCTTCATGCATAATTATCTCTTTAGATTAGTGTTTGATCACCCTAGCTATAGACGAGTTGCGCTAACGTGATCCGGTATTAATCGGGTGATAATTGTGTATGAATGTGTGGATTGGGTGCTTCGGAATCGAGAGATTAGTTGCACTAAGGATACTCACATTAGTTTGTCTCCTAATTGTGATTCTTAATTGTGCTTTGTGTAAAATTGTCTCTTTAGATTAATGGTTAATCACTCTAGCAATAGGCGAGAGTTGAGCTAACGTGATTAGGTGTTAATCGAGTTTCAATTTTGCATGATTGTATGAATTGGGGATTTCTACATTGAGAGATGGGAAGACTAAGGATACTCACATTAGGCATTGTGATTTTAATGGAGTGATTAATTTCATGATGGTTTATGCTTTCTATCTTAGTTGATTTGCAATTTGATTCAATTGTAGCTTGTTGATTGATGATTCATTGATGGATGTTAATCCTAGCACCCCTATCTCACCATTTATTGTTGTTTTTGTTCTCGCATCTTAAGTGTTCGATCATTTGCTTGCTCCTTGTTGTTTTGTATTCTTGCTTGTGTTTTTGTTGTTTTTGTACCAAACCATTGTTGCAACTCTAGTCACTAAGAACTTGTATTTCTAGGACCTCATGTGCATACTTTTTCCCTTGGGTTCGATATTTTTGTTGATTGGTCTTAATAACTCTTACCCTATACACTCCAATCAAATGGCGCCGTTGCCGGGAATTAGTCTTTGCGCCTTAAGTGAGACTTAGGAAGTGTTTGAAGTGACTACTTGTTGTTTTGTATTCTTGCTTGTGTTTTTGTTGTTTTTGTACCAAACCATTGTTGCAACTCTAGTCACTAAGAACTTGTATTTCTAGGACCTCATGTGCATACTTTTTCCCTTGGGTTCGATATTTTGTTGATTGGTCTTAATAACTCTTACCCTATACACTCCAATCAAATGTATGAGTTGTATCCCTCCATCTAGACAAGATAAGCAAGTATCAAATTCCAACAAAAATAAAAACACAAACAAAAACACAAAGGCAACAAGTTCCATCCAATTATGAAGATTGGAGGTGTGAAGAAATTTCTCCCCCACCTCAAGAGATGTTCCCATACTTTGAGCATTATGATCAATTCGATCCATGTCTTGGGTTTGAATATCAAGGAGCATCGGGAGGTAAGTACTATGATGATAGGAGAAGCCATGAGTTTGATGATCCTATGCCACAAGCTTCTCCTACATTTGAAGAATGGGGACTCCATGGTGTGAGAGCTAACTTGCAAGAGATGCTTGGAGTATTGTTGGAAAGAATTGAGGAAAATGACACTAGGTGTGATGAAATGCTTCCCTTGTATGAGGAAATCTATGAGACCAAAGCAATGGTCAATTCATGGATCGAGGGAATATGGAGATCACCGAAGTCCACTTCACGTTTATAAAGTGTCAAGTCAAAAATTTCCTACACCAAGTAAAGAACTTGACCATCATGGAGAATCAAGAAGAAGAAGGGGAGGAAGAAAGTGAAAGAAGAGATGTAGTAGAGGGTCCAAGCAAAGAGGTTGAAGTGGAAAATTTCCTTGTCAAAAGTGAGGAAGAGGAGTGTCCATTAATGGACATGAGCTATAATGAAGAAGAGAACCTAGAAGCACCTAAGGAGGCATTGAAGATTGAAATGGGCATTTCTATACCCTCTAACTCTTCAATTTGTGATTTAATTGAAATTGATTCTTCTAATGGTTTAATTTTGCCTCTTGTGAATTTTGACTATAGGGAAGAATTAAAGAAACGCTTGGGCATCCTTGAAGAAAAAGAATGGAAGAGGAGGATGACAAGAGAAAAAGGGGGACAACCATGGACACTTTGCATTTCTATAGGTGGTTGTCCTATCTATTCGGTGAACCTCCTAGACCTTGAAGCACAAAGATCGAGATACAATGGGAAGGAGGATCGTTACCCTTGGCCATTCCGATGAAGGATGTTGGATGTGAGCGAATAAGTCCGGCAAAGGACAATAAAAATAGCGCTTGATGGGAGGCAACCCATCCTTTTTATTTGTTCTTTTTGTGCTTTTGGTAGATTAGTGTTTTTGTTTTGTTTGAGGAGATTTAGCTTGCTACTTAATTGCTCATGCTTTAGAAATAATGCTCTTTGCTTTAGTGATACATTTGGGATATTGAGCTTATTGTTGATATCATTATGAGTTGCATATATTTGGAGCCAAACCTTGAATGCATGATTTCATTCAAGTTTGGGGGTGTGTGTCATTTTGGCTATAAATGCATCTCTTAGTGATGATTATTTGATGATTATTTTTGCCCAATTGTAGGTACACTCACTACATGGATGGGAAAAGATTGGAAGTGCAAGGAAATGCAAGGTCAAGAAGGAAAGAGCTAGGAAGCTTGATGATCCCTACATGCTTAAAGGAAAATGGAATTTAAAGGCTTTATGGTACAACACTTCCTTTCAAACTTAGACTTGTCTAAGTTTGGGGAGGTGTTTTTCTCTTTGCCTATCTTTGTGATCTTATATGATTTTGGGATTTGTTGAGCTTAGTGCTTATTGATGATTATGCTATATTGGTATCTTGAATTTCTTGCATGTATTCTTGCATTGATTAATTCATCATGAGCTTCATTGTGAACTTATTGCATATCTTTTAGAATCATTCTTGATATAGTGAGTATGCTTGGATTTATGTACATGAGCACTTGTGTTTGATTTGCAAGATATATTGAAATTTGATTTGATCATGAGTTGATCTGTTGCTTGAAGCTAGCTTGCTTGATTAATTATGTGAAGATGAATGTGATTGAAGATGCTTGATTCATTGCTCAATTTAAGCCCGTGAGCTTTTGTGCCTTAATAATCGTACATCTTATACGGTTGATATCATCCTTTGTGAGTGCATCATTCATGAGTTGTATGCTAGAACTTGCCATTAGACTTGTTGATATTGATCTTTGTAAGATGTCTTGAAAATGATAAGAGGCCATGTTTGATATGTTGAGTCACTTTGCCAAATATTTTTCCCCACCAAATACATTTGATTTCCTTAGTGAGCCATTTTGAGCCTATTATTCTTATTCTTTGGCAAGCCAAGTGAAATTGAAGCCATTAGCCTATTTTTATGAGCCTTCTTGTCCTATGCTTTGTAGAGCTTGATTGTTGGCTATAGATGGTGTTTACATTGTTAAGTGTGGGAGAAAGATGAAGAGCTAAGTGATGATGCTTGAGAGAAGAAAGAAAGGTTGATGAAAGAAAAATTGAATTGTGAAGAAAAAGTGAAAATGAAAAGTGAAATGATTCAATTTGTGAGCTTAAAAGAGAAAGCTCAAGTGAATGGTGGAATGATCCTTGAAGTTCAAAAGGAAGAGTGTTGCTAGATGAAAGTGAAGAGATGTGCATTGTATGGATTAGTTTACATTCAAGTCTCTACTACTTAGTCACTCTTATCCTAAAATATCCCACCTTTCCAAAGAGCCTACATTACAACCTAGAAGAAAGACCTCTTTGATTCTTGATTGATCACAAATGATTTTGATTGAGATTAAGTCTTGTGGCAAGCATATGGTGTACTTATTTGTGAATTTGATGATTGAGAGCTTTAAACCTTGATACACTTGAGTGAAGAGTGAAACACTCCATGGAAGGAGCAATGTGTTGAGTATTTGATTGAGCATTTATTTGAGCATGATTCATCTTGATGGCTAGTGGATAGTTGCATTGATACAAGTGATCATTGATGAGTTCGATTGACTTATTTTTCGTCTATGATGCCATGTGACATAATTGCAATCAATTCACTCCTTTGTTCTTAGTTTCTACGTTGCTCGAGGACGAGCAACAATTCAAGTTTGGGGGTATGATTGGAGTGAATTGATACATGTTTTTAGGGCTATTTTTAGTGCAAAAAGTGAGCTAAAGTGTTAGTTTTTGTGCCTAAATGTGAAAAGTATCACTCTTTTGCCTAAAAGTATTATTTGTGAGATTTTGATGTTTTACGTCCATTTTGCAGGTAATTCGGTGGATTTTTGCCAAACCGAGAGTACCATTAGGCTTATAATGAAGAGACGGACATCCGGGGCGAACAGGGAGTCGGGGCCGAAGCCCCGTGTGTGAAAAAATGCCCTGGACTCGAGCTCGATCGAGGAGCAAGAGCCTCGAGTCGAGGGCTATCGAAAAGGATCAAAATTGGAAAATGGCATGAGCCTCGACTCGAGACATGACCCTCGAGTCGAGGCGAGGATTTGCGAGGGCCTCGAGTCGAGGCTGACCCTCGACTCGAGGGAAGGTTTTCCAAAATTCGTATTTAAAGCGAGCATTTCGAGAGATAAGGGGAGAAGAGTTCATAGTAGCGATTAGTAGCGGTTTTGGGGCGATTTCTCGGGCCCCAAGCCAATTTCCATCTTAGATTAGAGTAGAAGTTAGATTTAGGATTAGATTTCCATTGATTGTTGGTAGATTAAACATAGATTAGCATTTGATCCTTGTTATCCTTTCAATTCAAGCTTGTATTTCATTTGGAGATTGTTGTTGAAGACTCAAGCATTCCTATTTTGGTTAATTGAAGATCATTTGGTGATGTTTTTCCTCTCTTGTCTCTTTAATTTCTTAATTGTTGTGATTTGCTTTGTGTTTGATCCATTCTATCTTCTTCCCATTGGTATTGTTTGTGGTACCATGGGCTAATTCTCTTGTGCTTGGGTTAATTGAAATTGATGATGAATTGATTGATGATGCTATAATTGTTGATGATTGGAGATCAATTGAGTAGATTGCTTACTAATTGTGATTCTCATTTGTGCTTCATGCATAATTATCTCTTTAGATTAGTGTTTGATCACCCTAGCTATAGACGAGTTGCGCTAACGTGATCCGGTATTAATCGGGTGATAATTGTGTATGAATGTGTGGATTGGGTGCTTCGGAATCGAGAGATTAGTTGCACTAAGGATACTCACATTAGTTTGTCTCCTAATTGTGATTCTTAATTGTGCTTTGTGTAAAATTGTCTCTTTAGATTAATGGTTAATCACTCTAGCAATAGGCGAGTTGAGCTAACGTGATTAGGTGTTAATCGAGTTTCAATTTTGCATGATTGTATGAATTGGGGATTTCTACATTGAGAGATGGGAAGACTAAGGATACTCACATTAGGCATTGTGATTTTAATGGAGTGATTAATTTCATGATGGTTTATGCTTTCTATCTTAGTTGATTTGCAATTTGATTCAATTGTAGCTTGTTGATTGATGATTCATTGATGGATGTTAATCCTAGCACCCCTATCTCACCATTTATTGTTGTTTTTGTTCTCGCATCTTAAGTGTTCGATCATTTGCTTGCTCCTTGTTGTTTTGTATTCTTGCTTGTGTTTTTGTTGTTTTTGTACCAAACCATTGTTGCAACTCTAGTCACTAAGAACTTGTATTTCTAGGACCTCATGTGCATACTTTTTCCCTTGGGTTCGATATTTTTGTTGATTGGTCTTAATAACTCTTACCCTATACACTCCAATCAGACAACCATGAAATCGGCTTACTACCAAGAAATTGACAAGTACCGGATGTAGATTTTCTATCTATCTTACACCCACCAAAATCTGAGTCGAGTATCCAGGACAACTCAAAAATTGTCATCATTTGGATACCACGGTCCAACATTCTTGTACCTTTTAAGTACTTAAGAATTTTCTTTGCTTTGCTTCAAGATGGCTTCTTTTAGGATTACCTTTTAGTAATGAACAAATTAGACCTCGATACTCGGTTTGATCTGTATCTTCCCCCTTCTCATCTGGATCCATTGAAAAGTTTGTCATCATAGGTATCTTGGCTTCCACGACTTGTACTTATTCCAAATTTTTCAATGAGATCTTTGTGTATTTGGCTTGATTAATTAATATTCCTTTCTTAAATGCTTGACTTGGAGTCCAAGAAAGTAGGTCATCTCTCCCATCATTGACATTTCAAATCGCTTTTCATAAGATGACTAAATTCTTCACACAAAGATGTGTTAGTTGATCCAAAGATAATATCATCAACATAAATCGAACCAATAGGAGATCACAACCAAATTCTTTTACGAAAAGAGTTCTATCAATCCTACCTTTTACAAACCCATTTTGAATTAAATAATCGAGACAAAGTATCATACCATGCTCTAGGTGCCTGTTTAAGTCCATATAGAGCTTTCCTTAATCTATAATGTTAGGTCAAGAAGGTTTTGATGAGTTAAAAGAACAGGTCGGATGATCGAGATGACTATGAAGAGCAGTGAGGTCATGGTTTGGTACTAAGGTGATCGGACTAGGTCAAGGACTGAACAAGTCGGTGAAAACTATAAAGTTGAAAGTCATCTGGAGACAAGCTCAAATCTAGTCATCTGCAGGAGACAATTATGAAGAGCTCAAACATGGTCAAGATCAGCCGAGTAGAATAAGAAAGGCGAATCTTCACCAAGTCATTGAGATGAGTAGGATAAATCAGTGAGGAGCAGAGAAGTTTTCAAGATTAAGTTTGTTGAGCAGTTTTAGCTTGTTAGAACCGACTAACAAACTAAGCTGTCTTTTCGAGACTTATAAATAGGTCTAGTTTCATTTTTCAAACATAGAACTACATCACGAATCACACATTACTCACAATTGATTTCTATCTTCACAATCAATTCACAAATTTTCAAAAGAGTTTTGAGAAAATTTCTAAGTGTTTATAGAACACTTTACTTGTAATCTTTAAAGTTCACTACTCACTGTAATAGTTAGATTTTAGAGAAGAATTTAGGAGATTGAAGATTTGAAGATCTTCACGAGTTGTAAACTAAAAGTTGGATTGAAAGTAAGTAAGTGGTAAGCGAGTCCCTTCTTCAAGTTGAAGAAGGAGAGTGGATGTAGGATTATTCATAATCCGAACCACTATAAATCTTGGTGTTCTTTATTGCTTTACTTTACTTATTTGTTTCTTTCAATTTCAGTTTATCAATCAAAGATTAATTTGAGAATTTGAGTTAGACTAAATATCTGTGTGCTTTTGATCTAAATAATGTTGAGTTTAAAATTGAATTCATTGTGTAACTTTGGTGTTTTGAATTAGTTTTGAAAGATTTGTAAAATCTGAAAAATCTATTCAACCCCCTCCCCCTTCTAGATTTTTCCTAGAAGGTGACACAAGTTTCTTTTAATATACTCAACTAAGTGGGACCAACAAGTGGTATCGAGCTTGTTAGCGATTACGATATTGATTTTAGGTCTTAACCAAGATTCGAAATTATCTCTTGATTATCTTCATCTTCTTTATTTCACTAATTCTGCTACTAATCGATGCATGTAATTTGTTATTGTCTTATCTCATCATGTCATCTAGCAAGAACAAGAAATCCAGGAGTTTACGAATTTTCAATTGAAGAATATGACTATTGGAAATTTAGGATGGAAAACTTCACCTCAAAGCGATCCATGATAGGATGGAGGAGGTTCTTAAAGAAGGACCTATTAAATTTTATCATGGAGGCACCAAGTAATGGCTCAATTTGAATCAAGAGTCGACAAGAGAAAAAGAGCTCGGAATCGACTAGTGATGAAAGAAAGATCCATAATCTGGATCGAGTTGCTAGAATAGAGATTATTGAAACATTGAGTAAAGACTGGATAGAAAAAGTGAAAAGATGGAAGGCTGCCCGAGGAAATGTGGGAAACTCTTGCTTTGGGATTTGTGAGGGATCCGATCAAGTCAAAGAGAACAAGCCGCAATCGATTGCATATCTTTGATACATTTAAAATGAAAGAAGGAGAAACCATTGATCAAGCTGGATGTTAGACTAACTAATCTTGAACAAAGCGGTGATTTGGGTAAAACATATCTTGAAAAAGAGATCAACAACAAGGTCTTTGAGGTCTTTAAGCAAAGGTGGAGAGAGAAGACTAATATTCTCAAAGCCACACAAAATATATCCTCAATAACACATCATACCTTGTTCTCACATCTTAAGGCATTAGAGTATGATATCCAAATTGAAGACGAGGAAGATGAAGTTGAGTCAAGCACATCATCTAAGTTTGTTGCCTTTGTCAATAAAGAAGACAAAAGCGAATCAGAGGGAGCCGATCTATCTCTCGAAGGAGCAGATGGCTTTGCTCACCAAAAGGTATGACATATTAAGAATGAAATATAAAGCGCAATAAATTGAGATTTGCAAGTAAAGACAGATCCAAATCCAAATCAAGAAGAAAGGAAGATGTTTCTACAGATGATGATAAGAGTAGGAGTCGGACAAGGAGGTTCAGATCTCTGCTAAAAGAAATCCTACAAGTCCTAAATCAGATAGGAGTGATACTTGTTACACTGTAATAAGCCAGACATTTCGGCTATGATTGTCCTCGGTGACTCCTAAGGAAAGAGAGGAGAAAAGAAAGAAGAGAGACAGGAGATTTGCAGATCAAAGAGCTCTTCTAGCTGAGGAAAAAGAATCAAGAAAATCATCATCTTCATCATCCTCATCCGATTTTGGATCAGACGATGAAATCATTTTTATGGCCAAAGAGGTAGATTATTATTCATCTTGATAATGATTCTTATAAATCTGTTTGAGAGAATGATCAAACTGTTATTCAAGGATTATTGAAAGATCTAAAGATGTCATTGGCTGCTTATAAACAGCTAGAGGCAGGACAATTTGACTTTAAAAGATCGATTCGATTCTAGCCAAAGGCAAGCAAGTGATGAACTATTCAAAGTCCGAGGAAACATTCAAGGAGGAATGTTTACACCAGTGAGGCTAGTACATCGGCCGGCTTGTATGAAAGGTTAGAAAATGAATTGAAATCTTTAAAAGACAAATTTGAGATGATCTGTGCTGAGAATGAATTAATTAAAAAGGACAATGAGAAGTTTGTCTTCAAAATGAGTCAACTTAATAACTCACAATCGGTAATAGATCATATCTTTAGTACTTCCCAAAAATCTCATGATAAAATAGGTCTTGGTTATGATAGAAATAAGAAATCGAGATGTTCGAAACCTAGGAAATTTGTGAAGGCATACGAAACCTCAAAAGAGATTAGAATTGGTCCTTGAAAACCACTTAGTCGGATAAGGATCGCAACTCCCATCTGAAAACAAAAATTCACCGAGGATTCCATATCAGACTAAGAGAGTTCCAAGAACTAAGACAAGAAGAAATTCTTATTATAGTCCTTTTGATGGGAGAAGTAGATGCTATCCCATTTTTCCTAAGTTCAAGAAAATCACTAAATACGAATACAACAAATTATCATTTAAAAGTGATATAATTGTAGACATATTTGGTAGGCAGCTCAAGTCTCGATTTATTATTAGGTAATAAGATGTTTGTTTGGTTACCCAAAGTGATGTTTGACCTTCAAGGACCCAAGATCACTAGGGTACCTTATAACTAATCTGTTTTACAGGATTCACGGGGATCATCACTCAAGGAGGAGATCTTAGCTTCAATATGGTACATAGATAGTGGTATTCACAACATATGACTTGTAACAAGAAGCTACTATCAAATTTTCAGAATATTGATGGTCCTAGAGTACATTTTGGAGATAACAATTGTGGGCCAGGACTAAAGGAGTAGGTACTTTGATTATAAAGGATGTTCAGGTATCTCGAGGTATATTTTGTAGAGGGTTTAAAACATAATCATTATCTGTTTCCCAACTTTGTGAAAAAGGTTTTCTTGTCAAATTTTCTAAAGATAAATGTGATATCTTAGATAGTTCCTCAAACAAGGTACTTCTAGCGGCTTCAAACATGGTAATGTCTATGTGGCAAACTTTAATAGTTATCCCAAAGATACTTTTCGATAGCTAAGGGTGGAGATGACCTCGGTGGCTATGGCACAAGAGGCTTAGTCATCCGAACTTCAAGACCTTTAGGCTGCGTTTGTTTTGAGACTCACACGGATGGACTTTGGACTTTTCGGCCCCGTCCCATACGAGTTAGGGATTTGAAATTCAAATTTCAAAATCCTATACTCAATCCACACCTATAAAACCTATTATTACTCTTCCAATATAAATCATTTTATCCCATTTAAAATAATCCACTTAGGGGTCGTTTGCTTCACGAGGCGGGATCGATTAGATGGGATAGATTAAATTGGATTGTACTATTGGATTGATATATCTGGAATAAATATATGTTTGGATTGTAGGATTTTTCTTTTTATTTTGTAATGATAAAGAAAATTTTCCATTTGGATTGATGGATTGGTGGGATTGATGGGTAAATGATATTGCCCTCAACAATTAAGACAGTAATAGAAAATATAAGGATAATATAGTAATTTTCAGCTTGGGATAAGGTAATCCAAACTCCCTAGTCAGATTAGTTTGTCCTAAAAACATGGGATTAAACTACTTTTGGTCGGACTCAATTTTAATCTTGGGCGAGTCTTTCCAAGCAAATACAATATTACTTAGGATTAAACAATCAATCAAGGCTATCCCGTGAAGCAACACCCCCTTACTCTCTCACTCAATCATTACTTACATCATCACTTTTCTCTATCCATTCTCTTTCCTACATTATTCTTACACTTGATTTGACATAATGCAAAATCCTATCCTACCAAAATCCCAAAACAAACACATAATTTTACTATTCATCAAAGATTTTACATCTCATGGATGTAAAGTCATGACTTCCCCGCACACTTAAATCCCAAAACAAACATAGCCTTAGTAAGTGGCTAGAAATAATCTTGTTAAGGGATTACAGAAACTTTATTCTACTGATCTGAAATGTGATGCTTGTAAAAAAGGTAAACAGCCTAGACACTCATTTAAAAGTATTAACACCTCATCATCTGAAAGAGCTTTACAACTTCTTCATCTTGATCTGTTTGGACTTGTTTCACCTCTCGGCTTCAGTGGAAGGAAATATACTATTGTTGTGGTAGATGATTTTTCTAGATACACTTGGGTTATATTTCTTTTCAAGAAAAATAAGACTATAAACAAGATCCCCGATCTGTTCAAACAAATTCAAAATGAGAAAGGTGTTAATATTATTAAAATAAGGAGTGATAAAGGGTACTGAATTTTTAAATTCTTGTTTATCTAACTTTTTCAATGACTGTGGAATTATTCATGAGACATCATCAGCAAGAACTCCACAACAAAATGGAGTAGTTGAAAGAAGGAATAGAACCTTGAATGAGGCAGCCGGGAGCATGTTGGCAGTATAGAACCCCTCACGGGTTACGGGTGAAGCCATCAATACGGCTTGTTATACAGAAGCAGGTGTTTGGTAGTTAAAGACAAGGGTAAGACTCCATATTAGATTTGGAAGGGTAAGATTCCAAGAATCTCATATTTTAGAGCTTTTGGTTGTAAATGTTTCATCCATGACAATGGGAAGTCTAAGTGAGAACCTTTGATGCTAAAGTGAATCAAATTTCTAGTAACCAAAACTAAACATAGGGCAGTCTATTTACCTAGTCTTGATTTAGATTGAGATGAAGAAGAATCCCCATCTGATAATCGAAGACAACTCCTCTTGAGACTCCATCACGAGGAGACACCCTTGACATCGATTGATCGCCAGGGTCGGCAGATGAAGGGGGAACGTCTACTCGGGCGAGTCGGACTAGTTGCCAGTGAGTCTCAAGATGAGGATCCTTCTACTCAAATAGGTAAGAGGATGAGAAGCTATCATCCCACCGATCAGATTATCGGAGACCCATCAAGTAGTGTGCAGACACGAATGATGCTTTGGACTCGAGAGTCTCTTCCTATTATGTATCTCTTCTCGAGCCTAAGTCTATTGAGGAAGCTTTATCGGATCCAAGTGGATAACAACCATGCAGGAAGAAGCGCATCAATTAGAAAGATAAAATGTTTGGGAATTAGTGGAAAGACCCTTACATAGAAAGATTATAGGCACCAAATGGGTGTTTAAAAATAAAGCAGATGAAAACAATGTTATTGTTCGTAATAAGGCAAGATTGGTAGCTCAAGGTTATACGATCCGAGGGGATAGACTATGATGAAACCTATGCTCCAATTGCAGATTAGAAGCAATAAGATTGTTTTTAACATTCTTTGCTTATAAAACTTTCAAGGACTTTCGAGATGGATGTCAAGTCTGCCTTCCTAAATGGAGTGTTAATTGAGGAAGTCTATGTAGAAACTGACCTCCAGGTTTTAAGATAAAAAACAAGGTCTATAAACTTAATAAGGCACTATATGGATGAAACAAGCTCCAAGAGTCTCGGTATGATACTTTATCTCGATTTCTTGATATCAAATGGATTTTCAAAAGGTAAAATAGATAGGACTCTGTTTAGAAAAGAGATTGATGGTGACATCTTGTTGGTTCAAATCTATGTAGATGATATTATTTTTGGTTCACCTAATCATTGTTGTGTGAAGAATTCGGTGTACTCATGAAAAATAGATTTGAAATGTCAATAATGGGTGAATTAACATATTTTCTAGGCTTGCAGATTAAGCGAGATGAGTAAGGGTATTTTTATACATCGACTAAATATGCTAAGGACCTGATTGAGAAATTTAGGATGACTACTAGTAGGGAAGTTAAAATACCTATGGCAACTAACTTCTCTATGGATTCAGACGAGCATGGGATACCCACGGATGCAACGGAGTATCGTGGGTCGATTGGATCACTTCTCTATCTCACCGCAAGTAGGCCGGACATAACTTTTGCTTTGTCGGGGTATGTGCAAGATTTTAGTCTAATCCCAAGAAAACTCATTTGGAGACTACTAAGAAAATCCTTAAATATCTCAAAGGAACTTTGCAAGTAGGGTTATGGTAACCCGGTGATGACAACTTTGGTGGCGGGATATTCAGACTCGAGACTTTGGAGGTTGTAAGATTGATTTGAAATCCACTTCGGGAACTTGTCAATTCTTAGGCAACAAATTAATTTCTTGGTTATCTAAGAAGCAGGACATATGTTGCCACCTCTACAAGAAAGGCTGAATACGTGGCGGTGGAAGTTGTTGCTCTCAACTCCTCTGGATTAGTCGGACTTAGAGATTATAACATTCAAACATCATCTGTTCCTATATCTTTGTGATAGTAATAGTGCAATAGCCATGACATACAATCCTTTTACGCATTCTAGGTGCATGCATATAGATATCGAGACATCATTTCATTAGAGATCATGTGGAAAAGAATGATATTAGAATTGAAAAGATAGCCACAGAATCACAAAAAGCGAGATATTCTTACAAAACCATTAGTGAGTCTAGATTTATAGAATTGTGTTTAGAATTAGGATTACTTAAAGCATCATTGGCTGATTTTTAATCATTGCTTGCATCATTAATTGTTTTTCTTATTTCTTTCTTTCTTTTCTTTAAATAAATGTCCAGAAAGAATTATCGAGGCTAGATATGAGTCAAAGGACAATCAGGTAGCTGATATCATTGATTTCCTTTTTAGAATCAAGAATCAAGGATTAGTTATATTGACCTTATCGACTTGATGATTACTTATCGACATTAGGTGAATCAGACAAGGACACAATAGTCACTGATTTTATAAAATCGATGATCATTGCATCCTATCCGACTTACCACGGTTACTAATGGTTTATCTAAGGTTGTATCTTTGCAGGAATAGATCACGGATCAGATTGTTAGATTAGATTGTTTTACCTCATCTATTATAAACCTTCTCATGTGGACACCTTTGTTTCTAAATGTTTTCCATAAAATGTGTTTTCATATAAAACTCTTCTCAAATTGTTTTTATTGGTTGGAATAACTAATTTTAAAAATCTAATCTGAGCACCTTATTTGAAATAAAATGTTTTCTTAATCGGTCTCAAAGTTTGTCAAAAGATAAAACTAGGTTTGTTTTAAAAATCAGACGAGGTACTTTATCGACAACTTCATAACCTTGTCTCTGCTTTTTTAAAACCCTTATACGAAGTAAGATAACCCTAGGCTAACGTCAGGTATAGTTACTTCTCTGCATAAAGTAACCCTATTTCGGTCAAATGAGCAGTCTACAAAGTAACTTTTTACGCAATTCAAAGTTAAGTGAATTACACGCGCTAAATCCCAATCGTTTATCTAAATTTTAACCATTGATTTAGCGGTGAATTATTTCAAATAAACGGCTTAGATTAAAACCCAATTTTCTAAAAACGGTTTCTCTTTCCAATTTTTCCTCCTATAAATACATCTTCTTCTTCGATCAAACCTTTTCACTTTCGTAAAACTTTCCAATACTCTGCAAATTTTATTCTCAAAAATCCTTAGCCAAATCTTTTATGAGCCAATCTCAGAAACCTATCACAATAACTTCGACAATGGTAGAAATCAATATTGAGACGTATAACAAGAAGATCAAGTCGGAAATGTACGTTGATTTGAAACCACCCAAGATGAAGAATCGAGACAGGTTCTTCAAGCTGTTGGAAAGGTCAGATTAAAGACCTTTTGCTCCAAGAAGTCTAACACAAATAAGACTCTTGACATGAGAGGAGTCGAGTTCTATGTCAATGGGACATACGAAAACGACGAGTTTAAAACCCGTGTTTACGGCGAGGAACCGGTGGTGACCACGGCGGAGGTGGCACGGATCTTTGATACTAGCAATGAGGGTTTAAATCCCCTTACCTACAAATCAGGACGACTAGGTAGAATCATTCGAGATGATTGCCCGAACATCAATGAAGAATCGGAGATTGGAGTTGAAGAAGAAAATGCTCCAACGGAGATATCGTCTTATTGATGACGATATTGACGAAGGTGATCTTAGGGAGCAGAACTCCCATGATGGTGACTCGACCCATCTTTGTGTTGCATGAGGGCCATCATAGATGGGATGCAAGTGAACTGGCCGAGATGTTGTTGGGCCAGTTTGAGACCGAGAGGAAAAGATTGGAAGTGGTGCATGGGAAGTGGCAAGCCATATCAATCACCGGTCCTGTTCAACAAGGTGACGGTCATCTTGGAAGATCTGTTGTGACCTAAGATCAATTGGGCTGATGGAGTAAGAGCCTATACCAAGCGAAAGGGCTGTTAACTAAGAATGAGCTGATCGGAGGACCAGTGATTCTCGACGGAGAAGCAGTGAGGTCGGGGTTCGGGACCCCTCGGCCGAGGAGGAAGAGGAAGAGGAAAGGATAGAGGAGCCAATTGTGAGCTCAGTGAGGCTTCACAGCCAATGAAGCTGAAGGAGAAGGCCAAGAAGAGGAGGAGGTTGGTGAAAACCTCGGAGATAGGAGGATCCTCTGCTGGCGATCGGCCTAGTCTGGGTGAAGAGGCATTGACACCGGAGATAGCGGTAAAGGTGGTCCAGACGAGAGGATGTACAGGAAATAAGCTACGAAAGGACCCCTTCTCCATCTCCCAAAAAGGTACGATTCTTCGGAACTTCAGCTAGTCTCTCCCCCTCCCCCTCTCCAACCCACTCTGGCGATGAAGAGGTGACCCAGTGGCACCTACGAACCTCTAAAACAGCTTACTCCCACGGTCCAAGCTGAAACCTCATCAGCCACACTCCCACAAACCCAAACCTCGTCTCCCCCTCCATCCCCATCTTAATTCTTCTCCATTCTCGCCGGACCAGTCTACTCCCCCACCCCCATAACTACCATCTCCCTCCAGACCTTGCTCCTATCATCCCCAACCCCTCCTCAAATCCAAACCGAAACCACATCATCTCCTCAACCTACAATTCCCGCCCAACCTCTTCTCCACCACCTATCTCATCCGATATCCCACCCTCCATCATCTTCCTCACCTAAAATCCCCCTCCACCACCATCGATGCACCCACCTCTTCCCAACCCACTGACCTTCCAGCCGGATATCTCCAACATCTTTGGTGATATCCAGGATGAACTCCCCACCCAACTTCACCCTCCCCTCCCGCTCATCTGAATCATCGAGGAGAAAACTACCCAATCTCCTCGCCATCTCTTACGCATTTACGGACCTTCATAAACAAATCATCAACAAAGTCGAGAAGATGATGGAGAGAAAAACCAGGAAGGTGATTCGAGCGATCACCGACACAATGCTCGCCAATATGTAGATTACCGAGATAAACATATCTCACAACCTTTCAGCCAATCTCGGCACCGCTATTGGTACTACCGGGCAACTGGAGGAGGAGATAAGGTTGCTCAAGCAAAAGGTGGCCGCAGACAACTAGATCATGGTTGATGCACTTACAAACCGATAAATCGACTTCCGTGTCCTTTGTGCACGCTTTGGAAGAAACGATTCCAGACCCTCAAGACTGAAGTTAAAAAGAGGGAAGGAGCTGAAGGAAGGCTGGACACCCTCACGGTGGAGTCTTGTCCATCACAGAAGCTCGATTCTAAAGAGACTCACTGAGTTGGAGGCAGCCAAGGCCGAGATCAAGATCAAATAAGATGAGCCGGGCTGTCTTACAACCGAGGGTGACCCAGATTGAAGATGCCATCCGAGAGGATGAGGAGAAGAGAAGGAAAGAAGATGAGGAGAAGATCGAGAAGGCTGCTTGCCGAGGATTAAAGAAGCTGAAAACCCGAGGCTAAGGGCAAGGGTAAATGAAAGGCAGTGCGGTCGAGAAGGAGTCATCACTGAGCAGTGACCAGCCCAGAACTGGCCGAGCGCAAGAGGAAAGAGCGACTACTCCAACCTTTCAGGTGAGCAGATCGAGAAGAATACATCTTTGAAAAGGAGATGTACGAGAAGCAGGAGAAGAAGAGGTGAAGAAGCCGGGCAAGGGAGCTGAGCTCAAGTGAGATCGGGAGTCAAGGAAATGGGTTTCAAAGACCGCAGACGAGGCTAACTTCCGACCTTACCACCGCACCTCGGCTCCTCCCAAAATGGTAGCTGGGAAGCATACTGAGAGGAGTATAAGAAAAGAGCCTTAGATGCCAAGTGGATGTACCAATGGTACATTCTAAAGAATTCTCCTCTCTGGTGCGGTGATGAAGACCTCTAATGGCATGCATGGATTGAGAAGGAGGCCGCAGATATGTATGGGAACCTGCTCGACGAGGCCAACAGAGCATTCAACCGCGATCTGATCGCACCAGACCTTTCGAGCATGCTAAACCCAAGAGGAACGAAGATGGGACTCGACTGGTTTGGGTCAAGACTATCATTGCCAAAGCCGAGAGAGAATCCAAGCTCACGGGACGAAGAGAAACTCAAGCGGCTCAGAGCAAGTGATGCAGCGCAAGCGTAAGGATAATTACAAAACTCCGTTGATCCGAGAATACCGGAGAGTGTAAGCGAGACGGAGATTAACACGTCTCAAAGAGGAATAACCTCAAATATTCAATTCATAATTCAACTATCTTATAATATTCATCGACCACTATTTATAATAAATAAACTAGGGTTTAGGCATTAAAACCTAAAGGCCCGACCCACTAATAAAAACATTAAATATTCTAAAAACTAATATAAATATTAATATAATATTTTTCTCCATCATTCTCCCCTCTTGAAAAGATTCGTCCTCGAATCTGCGGCAATATTTATCTCGGTATAATAAAATGAACTACTCGCTCGGTTCGAGGAAGGGCAAAATTTAATGAACATCACAGGACCCTTGACGTCAAACACATCTACAAGGCGTACGTTGCCCAATGTCTTGAGATGAGTACGCAAATCGATATCTCCAAAAGGGTTAAAATAACTATCATTAATAATGATGTAATAATAGTTATCAAAGTTAAATCCAAATTTAAAATTTCTGCGGTATAATCAGCAGATCGGGAGGTGTGCTCAGCAATATAAGGAGGTGCATGAATCACTCCAAGGGGGTGTATGCGAGAAATAAGCGGGGTGTACTCAACAACATCATCGAAACCCGTATCGGATAACCTGCGACTCAACTTCGGGCTCAGTATCATAAATGGGTTCCTCATCAAATATTAGTGGCCCTTTGTAATCAAATAATTCGTTAAAGGACTCCTCATCAAATGAACTGAGCCCATTAGAATTATCATCTAAAGGACAAGGCCCAATAGAAAATATATTTTCCAATAAATGATTGTCGTGCCCAAAGATATGCTGCAACATTTCCAACTAGCCTAATTTCATCATTTATTTTTGACGTAATTTGCAGCCCAAGTTGGTGACCCATATCAAAAGGCCCAATGGATTTAATTATGGCATTGGACTTACGCAAATCGTCTTCTTCATCAATATACGCTGCTTTGGTTCATCAATACGCGAGTGACGGCGGGCGAGGGGTGGTGCACGCGGCGTCGGCGCCAGTCAACGGGGAAGGCCCGATGGTGGGCGCGCGCGAATGGCGGCGGCTGCGCAGCATCGGGGCGGCGCGACGCTGCGTCTGCCGCTTCTCGGCGAGCAGCGCGCCGGTGGGCTTCCAACAAAGATGGTGGTGCGAGCGAGGCTAGGCGCTGCAGCCGTCCTCCATCCGAAGGGGGCATTGATGCCGATGGTCGAGGCTCACGACGGCGCGGCAGTGGAGCGTGCGGCTGAATGTATTGACAACGGCGGTGGGGTGAGAAATTAAATGGGTTGAACTCACGCCGCAAGTGTTTACAGAATTTGGTCCATGTATTGATTTTCGATTTCCCTTATATAACGCGTGTTGATTTGAGTTGTTGCCACCAATTTGAGGCGCGACCGATGAGAAATTTTACGGCTAATTTGACACGGTGATCTGGTGAAATCGAGGTTAGAGCGAATAGTGATTCACATGAATGAATCCAATCACAGACATCCAGATCGGAGGAACCTGCAAATTTCGGGAAAGATTTGCGTCGATCGTCCATAGAGGTTTGTTGGATGCATAAAGCCTCGATTGCCAGCTGTGAGATTGTCGATATGGCACTACAATTCATCTATGGCAAAAATGTCGACCACGGGCGGCGACATCAAGGAGGCATTGTCCGGGAGCGTAGCGAGACTGCAGATACCAGCGATGCAGCGCAAGCGTAAGGATAATTACAAAACTCCGTTGATTACGAGAATACCGGAGAGTGTAAGCGAGACGGAGGCGAACACGTCTCAAAGAGGAATAACCTCAAATATTCAATTCATAATTCAACCATCTTATAATATTCATCGACCACTATTTATAATAAATAAACTAGGGTTTAGGCATTAAAACCTAAAGGCCCGACCCACTAATAAAAACATTAAATATTCTAAAAACTAATATAAATATTAATATAATATTTATCTCCATCAACAAGGGTTTTCAATTGGCTGAACATTCACAGAAGCAAGCCGATGGGGAATCGATAGACCAGATTTTCTTTTCCTTATCTTTTATCTCTATCAGTTCTCCTTATACGCAAAGTGTATATATGTGAATGAATATACTTTGACTTATGTGATTTACTTGTCTTATTTCTTAAAGCTTTCTTTATTATTTTTAAAACTTAAAATTCTTCTAAGTATTAATCATTCTTGAGGAAATTCTCATCTCGTATTTAAAATTTTCTAAAATCTTCTAAGTTTTAAAAATTTTCTAAGTCTTAAAAAAGTTTCTAAGTCTTTAAAATTTTTTTCTAAGTCCTAAGACTTGAATTTTTTTACTAAGTCTAAATATTTTGAAAAAGTCTTAAGACTTAAGAATATTTTCTTAAAATTTTCTAGAACGTGTATTGAGTGCTTTAACTTGGAATAAATCTGATTTGAAGTGTGAATGTGTTTTAATATGCCTATCTAATAATCTTGATTAACTTTAACTAACTTCATTTGTGAGTGTGTCTCTTCCTTGTAGGTTTTAACTTCATCAAAAAGGGGAAATTGTTAGGTCAAGAAGGTTTTATGAGTTAAAAGAGCAGTCAGGATGATCGGATGACTATGAAGAGCAGTGAGGTCAAGGTGCAGTACTAAACCGATCGGGACTAGGTCAAGGGTGAACAAGTCGGTGAAAACTATAAAGTTGCAAGTCATCTGGAGACAATTATGAAGAGCTCAAACAAGGTCAAGATCAGCCGAGTAGAATAAGAAAGGCGAATCTTCACCAAGTCACCGCAGACGAGTAGGATAAATCAGGTGAGGAGCAGAGCAGTTTTCAAGATTAAGTTTGTTGAGCGGTTTTTAGTTTGTTAGAACCGACTAACAAACTAAGCTGTCTTTTCAGACTTATAAATAGGTCTAGTTTCATTTTTCAAACATAGAACTACATCACGAATCGCACATTACTCACAATTCAGATTTCTATCTTCACAATCAATTCACAAGTTTTCAAAAGAGTTTTCAAAAACTTTCTAAGTGTTTATAGAACACTTTAATTGTAATCTTTAAAGTTCACCACTCACTATAATAGTTAGATTTTAGAGAAGAATTTAGGAGATTGAAGATTTGAAGATCTTCACGAGTTATAAACTATAAGTTGGATTGAAAGTAAGTAAGTGGTAAGCGAGTCCCTTCTTTAAGTTGAAGAAGGAGAGTGGATGTAGGATTATTCATAATCCGAACAACTATAAATCTTGATGTTCTTTATTGCTTTACTTTACTTATCTGTTTCTTTCAATTTCAGTTCATCAATCAAAGATTAATTTGAGAATTTAAGTTAGACTAAATATCGGTGTGCTTTTGATCTAAATAAAGTTGAGTTTAAAATTGAATTCATTTGTGTAACTTTGGTGTTTTAAATTAGTTTTGAAAGATTTGTAAAATATGAAAAATCTATTCAACCCCCTTCTAGATTTTTCCTAGAAGGTGACACAAGTTTCTTTTAATATACTCAACTAAGTGGGACCAACATATAAACCTTGTCACCGTTGACAAAACCAGGAGGTTGCTCTACATAAACTTCCTCGGCTAAGATTCCATTAAGAAATGCTGACTTAACATCCATTTGATAAACTATGAATCTTTTAAAAGCAAAGATAGGCTAAAAATAATCTTATGGCTTCCAGACGAGCTCTTTGGTGCAAAGGTTTCATCATAATCAATTCCTTCGATTGTGAATACCCTTGAGCAATTAATCGGCTTTATTTCTAACCACAACATTGTTTTCATCTCTTTTATTTTTAAAGACCCATTTAGTTCCAATGACTTTACGATGATGAGGCCTTTCAACAAGCTCCCACACATCTTGTCTTTGAAATCGATTTAGTTCTTCTTGTATGGCGTTAATCCGGTTGGAATCGATTAGAGCTTGATAATATACTTAGGTTCAAGTAATGACACATAGCTGAACATGCAATCTTGATTTAGTTGGGTCCTTGTCTGGACGCTTGAGTCTAAATCTCCAATTATCTATTCAATTGGGTGATATGACATAACTTTCTTACCTTTATCTTTTACAATGGATGATGTTTTGTCTGAAATATTCATTTCGAGATGATTCTATGTTACCTTGAGATGATTCTACGATCATCTGTGACACTGGTTGTGCGATCATTTGGTGAGGAAGAGATTCCGAGTTCCTTTTCTTTGTTTGAATCTGGTTCTTTCTCTTCATCTAAGTCTCGATTCTTGATCGTAGAACTTTACGGTTGATCTCTTGATAGTCATCCGATTCGGATCATCGATATCTTTGTGATGTCATCTGCTTTACTATACTCAAAAGAAGATTCATCAAATACAACATGTGGAGTTTCTTCTACACACAAGGTTGTCTTATTAAAAACTCTATATGCTTTTGATACGAGATGAGTATCCCAAGAATATTCCATCTGCTATCTTGGCATCAAAAGTTTTTAATTGAGATTTACCATTGTTGTGAATGAAACATTTACAGCCAAATATATGAAAATATGAAATTTTGGGGGATCTTCCCTTCAAATTTCATAGGGAGTTTTGTATTTATCTTTAACAATCAAACTTCTATTTTGAACAAAACATGTTGTATTAACGGCTTACGCCCAAAACTTTGTGAGGAGTGTTGTACTCGAGATAACATTGTTATAGCCGCCTCTTTTAAAGTCTGTTTCTCCTTTCAACTACTCTATTTTGCTTTGTGGTGTCCGTGCCAGATGTTTCATGAGCTATGCCATTCTCGGACAGTAGTTAGTGACAAGCTTATTAAGAAATTCAGTCCCTTTATCACTTCTAATCTTAACAATAGTTAGTCCTTTTTCATTTTGAATCTTTTTATGAAATTGTAATTTTAATCATAGTCTTATTCTTCTTATGTAAGAAAATAATCCAGGTAAATCTTGAAAAATCATCAACAATTACCAAAGTATATTTTCTTCCACTTTGAAGCTGAGAGGTGTTCTTGGGCCAAAAAGATCCATATGAAGAAGTTCCAAAATTCTTTACGAAGAAGGACTACTTATTGTTTTAAAAGAAGCTTTAGTCTGTTTCGTTTTTGACAAGAATCACACATATGGTTCTTTGAAAATACTTTATCGTGAGTCCTTTTACTAAAGATTTCCTTGCAATTTTGTTAAGAGTTTTGAAGTTTAAGTGGCTAAGACGTTTATGCCATAACCAACTTAAATCATCGAACTCTTAGAAACAAGACAAGTATCTTTAGGACAAATTTTAAAGTTAGCAACATAAATGTTACCTTGTCGACTCCAGCCAATAATATATTTCCATTAATACCATCTAGCACATAGCATGCATTATGAGTAAATTTGACACTTAACCTTTTATCACAAAATTGTGAAACCGATAATAAGTTGTGCTTCAATTCTTCCACATAGTAGATTTCATTTACTTGAATATCACCTATCATCAATGTCCCTACACCTTTGGTAAGTCCATAATTGTTATCTCCAAACATTACTCTCGGACCGTCTATGGACTGATAGTTAGAAAGAAGACGTTGAAGATCTTATCTATTGTGGTCTCGAGTGTTATTTAAAAGACCTAACTTGAGATTTAATTCTCTGTTAGTTCTTTTATAACTCTCATTCTCAGATTAGATACTTGAAAATTTTATTTTTAAAGAATTCAATTCTTTTTCTAACTTATATGTCTTATCGACGAGGTGCTAGTGATAGTCCTAGTCCGACATTCCCCCTTGAATGAGCAATATAGTTTCTCACTATTCTTTGTCGATTGACTTTAGTTAGATCAATAATTTGATTCTTTAAACTAAAATTTTCAGTCTCTATCTGTTTATATGCGAGATAGAGCAATCTCCAAATCTTTCAAAAGTTTATTTATAAGACTAGGATCAGTTTCGATAAGTTATCACAATCATTATACTGAAGAAGAGTAATAGTGTACCTCTTTTGCCATTAAACGAGATGTTGTCGTCGACCCAAAATCAAATGAAGATGAGGATGACGATGTTTCATGAACTTCTTCTTTCTCGGCAAGAAGTGCTCTCTAGTCGGCATACCTTCTATCTCATTTCTTCCTCTTTTCTTCTCTCTTTCTTGGAGTGCGATGAGGACAATCATAACCGTAGTGACCAAGTTTGTTGCATGTATAACAAATATCTCCTCTCGTCTGTCTTAGGACTACTATCTCCTCTTCTAATTGGTGATTTGCGCTTTCTAGTCGATCCTTCTTCCTATCATTGTCTAAACTCTTTTCTTCTTTTATCCGATTTGTAACTCCTTCGGCTTGATCTATCTCTCTTATTTCTCTTGTACTTCATTTTGAGCCTCTCATAACGCTTTCATTAAAAGTGCAATTTCTTCCTTAATCGATAAATCGGATGCCTTAGAAATTTTCTCGGATACTTCTTGATGAAGAAACGCAACCGTCTTCCCGGATATTGAAGATTCAGCTTCATCCTCTTCGTCCTCGATTTGGATATCATATTCTAGTGCCTTGAGATGAGAAAACAGGGTGTGTTGTGAAATTGAAGGCAAATTCTCGAGTGGCTTTGAGAATGTTAGCTTTCTCTCTCCACCTTTGCTTAAAGACCTCGGCACCTTGTTGTTGATTTCCTTCTCTGAATAGGTTTTACCCAAATCACCGCTTTATTGAGATGATTGGTTAATCTAACATCTAGTTGATCGATGGTTTCTCCTTCTTTCATTTTGAATGTGTCAAAAGTATGTAATCTGCGGTTTGTTTTCTTTGACCTGATCGGATCCTTCAAAGATTCCAACAAGAGTTTCCCACATCTCTTTAGCATTTACACCTCTTTACCTTCTCAATCCAATCCTTGCTTAGAGTTTCTATGATCTCGGTTCTGGCCACTTGATCCAAGTTGTGAATTTTCCTTTCATCACTAGTTAGTTCGAGAATTCTTCTTTTCTGTCTAATTCTAGTCTCGGCTACAACAAGATTACCATCGCGGTCCCTCCATGATAGAACTTGATAGGTCCTTCTTCAAGAACCTCTTCCATTCTGTCATGAATTGCTTTGAGATGATTCTCCATCCTGAATTTCGGTAATCATATTCCTCGATCGAAAATTGAGGTAAGTTCTAGATTTCTTGCTTTTTATGGATGACATTATGAAACAAAGAAAAAAACTCAACAAAAACTTGTTAGTAACAAGGTTAGTGGAATAGAGATTAAGAAGATGATCAAGAACCTAATTTAGGAATCTTTATCAAGACCTAAAATCAATATCGAAACGACTTAACACTTCTTTGATACCACTTGTTGGTCCCACGAGTTGAGTATAGCAAAGATAAATTGAAAGCTTGACCTTCTAGGAAAATCTGGAAGGGGGTTGAATAGATTTTCTAACTTTTCCTTATCTTAGAAACTAATTCAAGACACCAAAGTTTACACAGCGGAAATCGTTTTTAAACTCAACTTTAATCGGATCAAAAGCAAACCGATAACAATCCTCGATTGTAATTCTAAAATTTGACTTGATTAACAATTTAGAAATGGATAAGAACAAAGAAGTAACGAAAACAAGAAAGAACACAACAGTTTATAGAGGTTCAGATTAAACAATCCTACGTCCACTCTCCTTCTTCAACTTGAAGAAGGGTCTTCACTTACTATTTTTGTTCTTCCTTCTTACTTACTTACAACGTGAATCTTGACCTTACAATAATTTCTTCCTAATTTACGAATATCAATGGCTTGAAGATGTTCTTTAAAAAGTGTTCTACAAACACTAAGAACTAGAAACGTATAGAACATTTATGCGTGTGATTACAAGTTTTGAATACTAGCTGTGTGTAGAGAATGCAAGTGAATATTTGTGAAGTTACAAGAGTTAATTCTACTCTGATTTCTACCTCTATTTATAGAGATCTTCATTGGCGATTGTAACTACCTTGTAGATTCTGTTTCGATGAAGTTATAACAAACTAACTGAATCTTGTAACTTCTTCTTGGTTGGTTCTAAGCTTCTTGAAACTTGTATGTAATTTCCTAACACTTCATTGTCTTATCTTTGATTCACTCTGTCTTCGTCTTAGTCTCTCTTCTTGATGATTATCTGTTTATCATTCTTGACCTCATCTGTCTTCTTCAAACCTGTCTTCATCCGATATCTTACCCTCTTTTGATTCCTTGTACTTATACCGATTCCTTGTCCTTATCTCGATAGTTTGTGTATCCTTATCTATTATTTGTACTTAGCTTTAATTACATATTATTACTACATCAATAGTCTATACAAGATACCCATTTGGTCATCCTATTTTACATTTTAACTCATCAAAACTAATCGCAACTTTCTTCCTAACAAGATAGACTATGAATAAGTCTATCTCTGTCAATCGGCGAATTATCACTAAAATTGTTAAGTGATACAATCGGTGAAAACATAAGCCACACCGTGAATGGATCTACGTATATAGTGACTAGGCGTTGATCAATCTAACCTATCACTAATACTAATGAAGATACAATGTTGAGTGATATGTTGGAACATTCACCAACGGAAGTATCGAGTATGAAACATACAATAAATTCTATAATCTATGCCAATAGACTATGCTAGATTGTGTTTCCCTCAACTTTAAGTTTTAATCTTCATAGTAGCCGTGTATATATAGATATTACGGACTCTTAGTGCTTGAAGATAACTTCCACATCTCCCTTGAAAATAGGTAACTTCTTTGTAACTTCCCCATGTTCTTTTCAACTCCTCACTCTTGCCTTTTCAACCGCATGACTTAGAGAAAGCGCCATAAGTCTTCAAAGCTGTAAAAACAAGACATTGAACAAGACATTTTGTGGGTTAAGGGTTATTGGAAGTGGAAGGACAAATTACGATGTTGTGACCGGAATGTTGGCACATTCTAAGTAACACTTGTCACAGAGACATCAACAATCTCCCCAATTTGGCCTTTCTCTTTGGAACACACACGATGTTGTACCATTGATCGAGAATCTGTACACAATAGAAATAAGTAAATCAATATCAAGTTAATGACATCTTTTACTCGGCTAAAAGCGAGACGAGAAATAAAACAATAAATATATAACATCACTAAAACATATATTAAGAACATAACATAGACTTAACACATAACTAAAATAATAAACTAAAAATAAAATCAGACCAATATGATATAAGATCATACGTCACAATACACGAACATTAACAAATACTAGACTTATCAAAAATTGAATCAATAAAAACGAAGACTTAAACAAATATACTCAAATTAATACAAAACTAATAATAAGTTCAAAACATACCTAAAATATTATAAGATCATAATATAAGTTCATAAAACATAAAACATAAAAACGAGAATATAAATTGAGTCTTTACAAAAATAGACAGAGCTTATAGAATGAAAATAAGGAGAGGTTTGGGCTGTTGACATAAGCAGTGCGTCTTCAATAATGCACTAACTCCCCGATCTTCAAGCTCTTCCATTTTTGCAAGCTCCCCTTACTCGGTGCCCCAGTCATCCAGATCATCATAGAGAACACTCAGGTCTTCGTTGCCCCGAGTCCACAACATCAATTTTTTCAGCATCCATATTTGAAGCTGCTGGGACCGCCATCGATGTTATGCGGATTGTCGTGCACAATATCCGGCACATCTGCATTTACGCATTAGGATCAGCACTTGTTCCTGCCTGCTATGCGCATCGAGTCCACCATCGGCACTGTACTCGGCATCAGCAGATCCAGCACCATCGGCGGCATTCGGTGCAACGGCCGGTCCCACTCCCCGTGGTCGAAAGAAGCGTTTTCCAGTTCCTTTTGTGCATTTCAAGATTGCTCAACAGACATTTAGCATTAGAAATTGAATTATCTGTCATGGCAATTTGATCGTGAATAAATTGCGGTTGTAATTGCGGTATGTTGGCGCGTGTGTGCCAACATCTCTCGGCACATCGGTGGTGATTAGCGGGAACCACGGCTTCAGGGGCATTTGGATCTCTATAAGGCGATTAATCACTCTTGGTCCACTTCTCGGTACATGGGAGATCCCTAAACTCCATGCAAATGAATCGATTATCTCTCGAATTTTCCTACGAAATTCGAGAGAGTGAAATCATCATATATATCAAGTGGGATAAGGCAAATGACCTTTACTCTTCAATTTTCCCGAATAAGTCATCATATTCTCTAAGATTGTCTTCCCTAGGTTGAATTTTTGCAAATGACCAATTTTGTACATGAGGACAGCTTGTTCATATGTAAGGGTGGTGGTGTTGGATGAGGGCGGACAATTGTACACAATCAATTTGTGCGAGGACACTATACAAACTAGTGAGGATCGAGGAGTTCATTCTATACCTCCACACCTTTGTTTGTCTCCCTCCGATGATGACACTTATCACCTCATCAAGGTTATCAACTGGGATCTTCATCATCCCTAGTCCTAAGAAAGCTGTTAATCGTAGCGGGAGTAACCTCAATCACCTTTCCTTTAAATTTGACCTTTCCATAGTTCTTAGAATGAACCTTAGAAGTATTGTCCTTCAAGTTGGCATAAAATTCATACACCCAATCAATCGTAAGGAGTAGCAACCGAAGTGCAAACAAGAAAGACCTTTCTTCCGGATAACCAACCATATTCACGAAAATAAAATCATCCATCTTAATTATCCTTTCCCCACAAGTAGCCTAGTCCTCAAAGTTCTAAACTTATCACTATCAAACCCGTTATAGCTATCGTCATAATCGGAGGAAGAAGACACGTGCAGAGAAGAATCGGTATGTACCTCATCTGATTTTTCGTAGGATGAGCTGGATGTTGCCATGGGTGAGGCAACATCCTCCGGTACATTTTGCAGATCGATCTGTCTCTTGCTTCTACTTTCCGGTTTGGCAAGCATATCACCCAGATTTTGATTCATTTCTAAATCATCGATTGCTCCCCTGGGATCGGCACTGGAACATCAGCTTGTTCACTAGCTTCTTTTCCGGGCTTGTCTCTCTCATTTCATCACTTGAAGAGTCGAGTCGAAAACCTGGATTGGTTTTGAAGCAACTCCATCATCGTGCTTCTCGCTTCTTCCCGATTTCGAGTAATGCTCGTCCGACACATCATCCGGTAAGAGCATTGTTTCGACCTGACCCTAGTGGCTTGATAACGAACAACTCGAAATTGGGCGGTGAGCTCTCCGCATCCGTAGAGTCGGAAGCAGCCTTCCTCCATTGAAGCATCTTGAGTGGATTGTGAAGGCGTAAAGACTAGATGTCTGTATTTATCAAAATCAACCTCTTCATCACCGACTTTGACAACCGGGTAAATCGCCTCGCTTAGTAAGGGTTTTGAAGGCATTGATGATTTGATCGAAGTGGCCCCCTCGGCGAGCTCAACCGTCATAGGGTAGGTTTCAAGAATAGGGGCTTTGCTAGCTTCGCCGCCATCCCGATTTTGTGGCATTCGCCGAAAATTGGAATTTCAGTGGGTTGCTCAACGAGATTCTCGGTGTGGGTTGGCGATAATGGCACATCCATCGACCCAACCCTAATTGATGCGGGTGATGTCGGGACTTGTGCGCTAAAACTGTCATAAACATTTTCTACGGCCATTGTTGCTAGGAGACGGAGGTTTCGTGAAGAGGAAGATGATGCGGAAGAGTTGGCGTGTTTGGATTGTGAAGGTGAAGAGTCCTTTTGATCAGCCATATTAATAATCTAAAACACTTTTCAAATTTTATTAATTAAATAATCAATTTGAATAATTTAAGGGCTGATAAAGAACTAATACCAGGAAGCATAATTAATAATACCTTCAAACGCTTGTGTTTAATTCGAAACTATGATATAATGTGTAAAACACACTTTGAGTATTAAGGAGCATAAATAGGGAAAAGAAAGAACGTAGAAGTTGCAATCACATCGGTGTTAAGAATAAAGAATTTAATCATTCCCTAAGAAATAGGACATTACCGAATGTGTGGAAGTTAAAATTTAATCATGCAAATAACCGCTTGATAAAAATAACCGCACAATAAAATTAATTAGACCGCATAATATTCTGGGAACAATTTAAATTAAATAAAACCGCATAAAATAATATTCGGAAATTATCAAACTTATAGAGGTAAATATACATATGGAGAACCAGAATGTTATTCACCGAATGTCGGCACACACACTTCTCAACACGCTTTTACATGAAATTAATTCATTTGTGTTGCACTATATTTTGCTTTTCTCACTTATTCACATTGATACATTTTTCCGTAAGAGATCATCGTAGTTATGTCGCTCCGTGTCCCATAATTACTCAATGGATTGTGAATATATTGATGCACTCAAGTCACCTTTTGAAAAGAGTACATCGTAATAGTCGACTCCGTGCCCCCATAATTACTCGGTGACATAGCATCTAATTGTGAGTTTTAATTGATTGCATTTGAGAGAAGTGTGTCCAAGACAATTTATATTAATCACAGGTTCTAATACTATTTACACAAGAGAGTTCGAAAATACTAAATATTACAATACTTAGAAAAAATTTAAATAAATTGTTCTAGTGTTGTTATAAATGTTGGCACATTTGTTACAACACACAACAATAATAGGTCTAATTAGTGCATAAACCTAGAGATTTTCTAAGAGAAGAAAACCTCTCATTATCAAGGGCTTTAGTAAAAATGTCAGGCAATTTGCTTCTCAAGAGGAATGTATTCAAACTTTACAACTTTTTCCACAAGGTCCCTAATGAAGTGGTGTCTTATGCTTATATGCTTAGTTAAAGAATGTTGCACAGAGTTCTTAGATATATTAATTGCACTTGTATTGTCACAATAAACAGTAAGAGTATTGCTCTCCAAACCGTAATCATCGAACATCTTCTTAAGCCATAGAAGCCGAGTACAACAATTTCCCGTGGCTATGTATTCGGATTCAGCCGTAGATAGGGAGACACAATTTTGTTTTCGGCTATGCCATGAAACAAGATTGTTACCCATGTAGAAACATCTTCCACTTGTACTCTTTCTATCATCACTATCACCTGTCCAATCTGCATCACTATAACCTCACAAAGAACAATTAGTGTCTTTGCTATACTATATTCCATAATCACTGTGCCTCGCCACATATCTAATAATCCTTTTAATCGATTCATGTGAGATTCTTTAGGATTAGCTTGATAACGAGCACATAGACAAACACTAAACATGATGTCCGGCCTACTAGAAGTCGGATACAAAAGACTACCAATCGTCGACCTATACAATATTAGGTCAACATTTGTGCCAACACTGTCTTTACACAATTTTTGTGTCGATCCCATAGGTGTCTTCATGTGTTTAGCATTGTCTAAACCAAACCTTTTCACAAGATTTTTGGCATATTTATTTTGACAAAAGAAAATACCATCTTTGCATTGTTTAATTTGAAGACCTAAAAAGTAATTCAAGTCTCCAACCATCGACATTTCAAAGGTAGAGGTCATTTCATGCACAAATAATTCAAGCATTTTCTCACATGTAGAACAAAATACTTTGTCATCAACATATATTTGAGCAATCATAATATCATTTCCAGAATGTTTTATAAACAAAGTCCTATCAACTTCACCTCTATAGAAACTAAATTCAACAAGAAAATCAGTTAATCTACCATACCATGCCCTAGGTGCTTGCTTCAAACCATATAATGCCTTCTTAAGTTTATAAACATGATCAGCAAATTCATGATCTTGAAACCCCTTAGGTTATTCTACATATGCTTCTTCCATAAGAATTCCATTTAGAAATGCAGCCTTGACATCCATTTGATGCGCTTTTATATCAATGTAGCATGCAATAGCAAGTAATAATCTTATAGATTCAATTCTAGCCACTAGAGCAAATGTCTCATCAAAATCAATACCTTCTACTTGTGTATAGCCTTGTGCAACTAATCTAGCTTTGTTTCTTACAACATTACCAGATTCATCAATTTTGTTTTTGAAGATCCATTTGGTACCAATTACATTCACATTATCGGGCCTAGGTACAAACATCCAAACATCATTTCTATCAAATTGATTTAACTCCTCATGCATTGCATTAATCCGATTTTCATCTTTCATTGCTTCATCAACATTTGTAGGTTCATTGAGAGAATGAAAACATTCAAAATTCACCTTGTTGCACATAGATGTCATACAGATTGATCATACCACATGTCTTGCATCAAAACTCAATTTTCTCCTTGTTTGTACACCTGATTGTGGTTTACCTATGATCTATTGTTGTGGATGATTTTGAGGATTACGGAAGATGGTACTGTATTTGGATAAGACATAGTTTTGTTAATTTCTGAATGTTAAGGTGATGTTGCTTGAGATGTGGGCACATTTGTAGCAACATTCTCAATCGATTCAGAAATATCATAACCTTGCATCTGCTTAATAAGATAGTTACGTCTTCTTCAATGGTATTATCTGCAAGACATGCATTATCATTAAAAAAACATTCATAAACTCTTGAACAGTATCAGTCCTAAGATTGTAAACCCTAAAAGCTCTCTTGTTTCTAGCATAACCAAGAAAAAAACCCTTGTCACTTTTTGAATCAAATTTATGAAGTTGGTCTCTATCATTCGGTATGTAACAAACACATCCAAGGACATGAAAGTATTTCAGATTAGGCTTTTTATTACTCAAAATCTCATAAGGTGTTTTAGTAGAATTAGGTCTCAAATAAACTCTATTTGAAATATGGCAAGCAGTGTTCAAAGCTTCAACCCAAAATCTTTTTGAAAGTTTCTTGGATAAAAGCATTACTCTAACCATCTCTTGTAGAGTTCTATTTTTCCTTTCAACTACACTATTTTGCTGAGGTGTTTTAGGAGAAGAAAACTCTTGAATTATGTCTTTGTCTTCACAAAAATTAGTGAATAAGCTGTTCTCAAACTCCCTACCATGATCGGACCTTATTCTCTTCACCTTGGTGTTATAAACATTTTAAACTATTTATATAGAATTTTGAATACTCCAAAAGCATCTGATTTCTCCTTAAGAAATACAATCTATGTAAACCTTGAATAATCATCTACTATGACAAAAGAATATCTCTTACCACCAATGCTTTCAGTCTCCATTGGACCCATTAAATCCATATGTAAAAGTTCAAAGCAATGTTTTGTAGAACAATGTGTCAACATTTCATGTGACATTTTGACTTGTTTACCACTTTGGCGGGATCCACACACATTTGACCTACGTATTTGTAACTTAGGTAGACCTTTAACAACATCAAATTTCAACAATTTGACAATATTCCTATAATGAGAATGTCCAAGTTTTTGATGCCAAAGTATACTTTCATCGGTTTGAACATTAAAGCATGCTTGATTTGAATCAATTAAATAACAATTATTAACGAGATCTATTACCAACCATAAGACAATTATCATCATTGTTTAACACATAGCATGAACTTTTATCAAACTTCACATGCAAGTCATCATCACATAATTGACTAATACTAATCAAGTTTGCAAGTAAACTTTTAACATGTAAGACTTTTTGTCAAGTTTGGAAAACCAGGAACATTTAACGTACATATTCCAATGATTTTACCTTTTGAACCTCATCCATATGTAACATTTCCACCATCATAAATCTTATAATCAGTGAGATAACTTTCCTCACCGGTCATGTGCCTAGAACACCCACTATCAAAGTATCATAGTCTAGGAACACATGCTTTTAAAGAGGTATAGACAACATTACATACGAATTTGACTTTTTCACCCAAGTAGATTTTTAATAGATTTTTGAAAAGATTTTTGAACTATTTGAATGTTGAGCGAGAATGTGACAACATTTTTAAAGACATTTTAGCAAACTTTTTGTCTGTCTCATCCTTAAACAGTTTGGTCTTTTGTGACCTTGATAAAACAATAATGACAAAAATCCTTCTTTTGAGAATAATTTTTAGTTTTTCGGAGTTCAACGAAGGTTTTGTAAACACAACAGGTTTATTATTGTTTAAAAACTGAGTAATATTACCATTATAACCAAGACCATGTCTACTAGTACTTCCGATTGTTAGTGCATCATCAAGTTTTCTTGAACTTTACGAATATCTTTTGAAATTCAGTGTTGTGCCTTTGAGCTCTTTGAGGTTGCATATCTCCAAATCTTTCCTTGTCGGTATGACCTCAAGCTTTATTATCAAATCCTTTTGATATGACTCTTCAACAGTCATGTCCTTCAAGGCTTTCGAGTAGATTCCAACTCCTTTTCAAGCTTAAGATAACTGGACTTACAATCTTTACAAATATTGTTAGAAGTACTGCTTTATCTATACAAGAACTTGAGAAACAATTAACTTCGGAACTTCCAATGTTTCCTCAAATGTTAGCACATTTGACTCGACATCAGAATCATCCAAAGAAATCATCAAGAGTATCATCATATATAATTCTTGCGGAAAAAACATATTCTTCATTTTTATCAAAATCATCTTCACAATCGGACTCATCACTTAAGGTAGCACTTGAAATTTACCCTTTTTCTCAAAAGAAGGTTGGCACAATCATTAGCATAATGACCAAAACCAGAACATGCATCACATTTAACATTTTTTCGTATTCGGATCATATCTCGATCTTGTTACCTCTATCTAATTGCCTAGGTTGATTAACATTCCTATTTTTATCGTGCAATTGACGTGAACTTCAGTCTTATCTCTATCTTGATTCTTAATTTGCAAATTATTTCTAAGTCTATTTGCTCTCTTTTTCAAAACCGAATTAAAGCGCTTAGTTAAGAAAACAATGTTATCGGCATTGTCGGCACATTCATCAACAACATCTTCATCGAGAATCTATTTCAAGAATAAAATGGTTGTTTATCGGTACTCGAAGATGTCTCTCCTTTGAAAACATAAATTTTCTTTTTAGATTTCTCATTATCTCTTTGGAAAAAATTCATTTCATATGTTTTCAAAATACTCACCAACTCATTTTGTGTAATAGCATCGGTATATTTAGCTTCCTCAATAGCACATATCTTAGCATCAAAACGTTTAGGAACAGTTCTTAAGATTTTAGTACTAACCTTGTATTAGATATATCTTCACCAAGTGCTTGAGATTCATTAGAAATCTTAGTGATTCTTTCATTGTAGGAGGATATGGTCTCATCTTCCTTCATCCTTAGATTTTCAAACTTGGTTCCAAGCATCCATAATTTTGTCCTCCTAACACTCTCGAGATCCTTCACAATGTTCTTGTAATCTCTCTCATTCATCTTTTGCAGATACACAATTAGAGATTATTTTGAACATGGAAACATCTGTAGATGTGAACATGGCATTGAGTGCCTTTGAGTTGAAGTCGGTTGTGGTAACCTCATCATTCGTCCATTCTAACTCCCTCTTGATTTGAGCTTCAATATTATCAGTAGCTGGTACTGTTGGTAGAGTCCATCCGGTTAAGATACTCCTTCATGCACGTTCATCAATGGATTTGATGTACATGCGCATTTTAGGCTTCCAAATTGCATAATTCGTTCCCTCAAGAACGGGTGGCCTAACAGGAGCTATCATAGGATATTCCATCGCAATAATACACACCAAACGTAGGATCAAAACTCGGGATAACTTGAGTTCAATGGCTCTGGTGCCAATTGAAGGTGTGTGTGAGTGTTTTGCAGAATGTTGTCACGAATGTTGGGACATTCGAAAAACAACACAGACGAAAATAAATGATCGAGAAATATACAGCGGAAGTCTTAAACACTTTGCACGATGTATATCAAAATTTTATATAGACTATGAATAAATCTATCTCGCTAATCTGCGAATTATCACTAAAATTGTTAAGTGATACAATCGGTGAAAACATAAGCCACACCGTGGATCTACGTATATAGTGACTAGACATTGATCAATCTAACCTATCACTAATACTAATAAAGATCCAATGTTGAGTGATATGTTGGAACATTCACCAACGGAAGTATCGAGTATGAAACATACAATAAATTCTATAATCTATGCCAATAGACTATGCTAGATTGTGTTTCCCTCAACTTCAAGTTTTAATCTTCATAGCGATCGTGTATATATAGATATTACGGACTCTTAGTGCTTGAAGATAACTTCCACATCTCCCTTGAAAGTAGGTAACTTCTTTGTAACTTCCCCATGTTCTTTTCAACTCCTCACTCATGCCTTTTCAACCGCATGACTTAGGGAAACTACCACAAGTCTTCAAATTGTAAAAACATGACATTGAACAAGATATTTCGTGGGTTAAGGGTTAGTGGAAGTGGAAGGACGAATTCGATGTTGTGACCGAGAATGTTGGCACATTACGAGTAACACTTGTCACGAACATCAACACACTTCTCTTCCAATTCTTTTCAATCAACACTCTTTCTTCTTCTTGCTTTTCAAAGTTCATTCATCGCCCTTCTTTTGAGCTTTCTTTCGTATCTCACAATTGATTTCTTCTTTTCATTTTCACACTTTCTCATCAATTCAATTTTTTTCAACCTTTCTTTTCTTCTCAATCAATTTAGCTCATCATCTTTCCACCACACTTTACATGCAATGCACCATCTTCTAGCCAACAATCAAGCTCTACTAAACATAGGACAATAAGGCTCATAAAAATAGGCAAATGGCTTCAATTTTACTTGGCTTGTCAAAGAATAAGGATACTAGGCTCAAAACGGCTTACTAAGGAAATCAAATGGTTTTGTGGGGACAAATTTGGCTAAGTGACTTCTCATATCAAACATGGCCTCTTATCATATTCATGAAATCACGCAAAGATTAATTTCAACAAGTCCATAGGCAAGTTCTAGCATACAAATCCACGAATGATGCACTCACAAAGAAATTAATTCAAGCCGTATAAAATGTACGATTCTAAAGGCACTGTGACTCACGGCTTAAACAACTTAAGCAATGAATCAAGCATTTTCAATCACATTCATCATCACATAATCATCAATCATACTAGCTTCAAGCTACATGTCAACTCATGATCATATTAAAATTCAATATATCCTTCAAATCAAGCACAAGTGCACATGTACATAATCTCAAGCACACTCACTATATCAACAAATATTCACTCAAAAATATGCAAGAAATTCAAGACCAAGTATATAGAATCATCATCCACATCAAAATCAAAATATGATAAACAATAAATCCCAAGTCAATTCAAATCATCCATCAAACACATCAAATACCCAAAATCCACACAAGTCAAGAAATTAATACAACCCGATCAATCACATCAATTCATAACAAATCACCAAGGATTAAAGAGATAGCTAAATAGACTAGAGGAGAGTGAAACTTCCTAATCATTCGATGGAGGCGGCGGAGGAGTATAGTAGCCCGGTCCCAAGTTCCATGAGCTCATGTTACGGAGGAGAGAGTACTCCTCTTACATCCTCTCGAGTCTCTTCATTAAATCTCCTTGTCTCTTCTAGGACTCGGAAGCACTCGTCTGGCGTGTGTGGCACTACAAGCGCATCCGCCGGCTATCCGCCCACATCTCTTCGGTTAAGGTCCATGGCCTCCTCGACGAGCTTTCGGCCTCGAACTTTCTGCCGTAGTAGTTGATCTCCAGAGCATACTCCTCATCTTCCTCCATCCTCACCGGCTCCTCACCCGGCTCTCCTCGGCGGCCTCTTCCTCTTCATTCTCTTCGTCCTCTTCATCCGATCTTGATCCTTCCTGCTCTTCTTCATCCTCATCTTCATCCCGGAGGTTGACACCGTGCTCTCTCGTATATGCATATATTGCCTCTGTGTGACTCTGCGACCACATCCCGAGGTTGATCGTCACTTGCCCCACGGCACCGAAAACAGTGGTGAGCCTCTTATTAGGAAGAGGAAATCGGCCTCCAAGGTGTTGTTGGAAACACCATGTCCTACCGATGAGGTCCAACGTCCTCATCCTCCTCATCGTATCAGCAGTCAAATTGGGCCCCTCTAATGCTCTCTCGGTTATTTGTCGGGATACCGAAATGCTCCGCGATCAACGTGATCAATCCTCCAAGCTGGACCTTCGTAAACCGGATGCTCTTCACTCTCTCAAACAAGTAGCACAAGTAGGCACCGGCATTAAATCGGACCCGTGGAGAAAGCACCACATCACATATAACTTCTCGAAAACTATGGCTCCTCCCTCGGATCGGGCAAAAATAGTGCATGAGAGAATCTTCTCTAAGTAACGCATGATAGGGTTACGGATATGGGTACTCTTCGATTTCTGGGTGTAAACCGCGGCTGCTCGGTGCCCCGAATCCGAGATCCGTCTCGAACTTTTTGGCGTTATACTCCCATCTCATCTTCGGTAATGAGTCATCCGGATCGGTGCATTGCACCCAAAATCTTATTCAACTCGTTCCTTTGTCGGTGTACTCATTCCCTAGTAGCTCAAATGTAATCGCCCTCGGGAACTTGGCCTTCCTTGCTTTATCGAACATCACCGTGCACAAGAACTCCAATGTGAGACCCAAGTAGGTTCGTGGCCTCTTCACCAAAAATCCCGACATGCCGGCATTAGGATGTATACTATAAGCCTAGCTTTTGTATGAACATCTTTCTTGAGTATGAACACCTTTTTCATATGAGATTCATTATGATCAAAATACTTATTGTTTATGATTGTTATATATATCATTATTATGTTCGATTAATCTATACTTGTAGATAGCATGGTGTGTGGTGTCACACGAGAAGATCATGTTATCGATTGCCTTATAGATTGTAAATAATAGCTCACAACCAAAATGGATTTGGACAAATCATTGGAACGGTTGTAGTGTAATGCAGTATTAGTCTATCTTGACTATAAAGTTACACTAGTACATTTTGTATGTATTGAGCGGGACCATATGAGGTTGTTCAATTTGTCTTGACTATATAAAAGAACAAGACCTCTGTTGTTATGGATGTACGTCTTCTTAATCCCTATATAATAATGGGCACGTGTACTCAATGTATGTTTCTTTGATTTACCAATGGGTGAGATTTATTAAATCAATAGGCTCGGTGAATTGGGAGATAGCATTGTTTATATGGTGTGTTGTTGATTATAGAAGGAATCGTGTCTTAATTATTTAGGATGATGATGTCCCCTTGAGGAGCTCATAAAGATTATTATGCAAACCCTGCAGGTGGATTTAATCCGACATAATAATAAAGATGAGTGGTACTACTCTTGGAATTAGATATAAATTAATTAAGTTGTCGAGTAATTTAATTAATTTATGGACATTCGATATCTTAAACACGGGAAATAAACGTACACATAATAAAGGAGCCCATATAATAATATGGGATTAGGACGGTAATTCAATTATAATTCTTTAGTGGTGAGTTATAATTGATGGGCTTAAGTAAAGTGTTCGGCTGAACCACGGGATATTTAGGCCCATCGGGAGGCCCAACCCTAATTCCTCCTTAGGGTCCCTGTTGTAGCCTATAAATAAACCCTAACATCGAGTCTCCGGCGGGTGAAAAAACGTGAGATCGAGAGGGAGGCGGATTCGATTCCTTGGAGGATCGTCGACCACTCGGCGTCGAGGGAGAGGGATAGGAATACGGCGAGAAGACCGTGAGGTTCGAGGCTCATCCTTCGATCGCCGATTCGACCTTAGAACTGGTTTGTCTTCACCTATTACGGTGAATAAAGGTACAATTCTTTCCGCTGCGTTTGTGTGATTATGATCCCGAGTGCGATATTTTCGTAGAGTCGGCGATCGGTGGTTCCAACACCGGCTTGATCAAATAGACGGGGATATCATCCTCGATCCCCATAGATACCATGCGGTCATGGTCCACGAGACGATGTCTTCACTACCTTGTCATGAAGCTCTCCATAGAGAATGGAGTGCTTCCTCCACTTGTAATCATCCCATATAATCCCAAGTTGCGCCGGCATTTTGTTAGCGAATCTAACTTTTTGGACCACCTTTAGAAAATCCTCATCGGAGTACTCATGACCATCTGCTCATGAAACATTTTCCTACAAAATTCTCAAGGCAAAATTTAGCAAATAATCGTAGCAAATGGGCAATCCAATGATAACAACTAAACATGAATGAGTTAAGCACCACAAACTTCAATACCCAATAATCCTAAGTGAATAATCAAACTAGCTCAACAATTTGGTAAAAATCACCACTAAAGCAAATAACCACTAGGAATGCTCAATGAATCACCATATATAAACATACTCAATAAAATGGCCCCAACAATCAATAACGGTCCAAAAATAATTGGCCACACAATCAAGTAGTTTCTTCTATAAAAAGCAACTAATCATGCACTCCTTCATCAAACATATCAATTTGACCAAATATCCATATACATTCACTAGGAATTCCCAAACAATTATGTAAACTCAATCTCTATTCATGGATTCAACAAGGCATTCACAAAATATCTCAAATAATCCCAAACATGCCTTCTAATTTAACAATTCATCCAATCTAAACAATCAAATTCCTCAAATTCGTCCAAAATCATATGCATACAAGGTGTTCGTAAAAATGTCTCAATGAAATTCACAACGTATAATTGGCAAAATTAACAACACTCATGCATCAATCAATCACAAAAATGAAATTAAAGGTCAAGAGATGAGAATTACATACCTTTCTTCAAATGAAATCGGACTTGGAATGAATTTGGAGACACCCTCACTCAAACTCTAAAAATCCCCAAAATTTGCTTCAAAAACCCTCCAAAGATTTGATTTTTATGGTATGGATGGATGATAGATGATTAACAATGTGAATGATCGGTGAAATTCATGCGAAGACTGGTTAATCGGCGAAAATCGCGAAGAGTCGTGGGTTAGGGCTCGAGTCGGGGTGTGAAGAAATGGCTAGCTGCGCGATTATTTAAAAGCAGACCCGACCTCGAGTCGAGCTTCACGCCCTCGACTCGAGGTATCCGAAAATTAGACCCCTCGACTCGAGGTATCCGAAAATTAGACCCTCGGCTCGAGGTATCAGAAAATTTTTGCCTCGACTCGAGGCTCGCAGCTCGAGTCGAGCACGAAGTCATTTTTGCAAAATTTTCTAAGGATGGATCCCTCGACCGGGGCTCGGACACCTCGACCGGAGGTCGAGTCCAGGGAATTTTTACGAATTTCTAGACCTGACCCGACCCTTAAAACTCCTAAAATCAACCCTATCAACCTCAACGAACTCAAATATGCACATACTAACCTTTTTGGTCCCTCGATCTAAGCCCAATCGCTCATTCGATCGAGGAAACTAAGTCTCTTCCTTTTGCCTCATTTCACCAACTTTTATGCACTTTTCCTTCTTGATCTTGCATTTCTTTGCAATTCCAATCACTTTCCAATCCAATTCTAGCAAGTGTACCTACAATCGATCACTAACCATTAAATCAATACCAAAACGAGATGCAAATGAACAATAAAAACAATCATCACCCCCAAACTTAAATTTTTGCATGAAATTCAAAGTTTGGCAAAAGAGTGATTAAATGACATGCAACTCTCAATGGAATCAAATAAGCTCAATCATTCTAATATTCTCATAGCAATGTACATCTCAATTTCCTAAGCATCATCAATTCAACTCCAAGCAAATTCTCCAACAAAACAAAAGCAAAAACAACAAAAACACACAAACAAAAGCAACAAAAAGGATGGGTTGCCTCCCATCAAGCACTATTTTTAACGTCCTTTGCGGGACGAAACTCAAGGAGTTCATACTTCCCTTTCAATGAGGACGTTAGGCTCATCCTTGTGCCTTACTAGATTTTCCTTTGCAAAAAGGCAACATCCTCATTTATCTTCCAATAGGAGCTTCCCTCCTTATTTGATTTCTTTCACCATCAAGACTTCTTTTAGTCTTTCCACTCCAAGCAACCTACTCTAATTGGATTTTCTACGCACCACTTGATCACCTACCACAAAACTTCCTTCCTTTTTCTCAAGTGGCATCTTTCTTTCTTCTAACACCCCCAAACTTGAGCCTTGCTCAAGCTTGGTCAATTTCTTCACTCCTTCTTCAATCTTTCCATCTCCCGGATCTAGCAAAGGTTCAAAAAGTGCTTTTTCCTTCCTAAGATCATCAAGAGAAATACAAGACTTATTAGCAATAACTTTACAAGAACGAATAAAATGATCATTAATTAAAGAATTAGAAGAAGTAGAAGGAGTAGAATCATCCCTATCATTTGAAGGGCACAAATCAATGATCTCAATGTAGCCACATTTCTTCTTCTCCAAAGCACTTGGAGCATCTTCTTCTAATGGAGCTCTAGAAAACGTCACCTCTTCTCCATTAAAGCTCAATTTGAGCTCCCCTTTTTCTACATTAACCATAGCTCTTCCGGTAGCAAGGAAAGGTCTACCAAGTATGATAGGTGCCTCAAGTTCTTCCTTCATATCTAGCACTATAAAATCCACCGGGAAGATAAACTTGCCAACTCTCACTAACACATCTTCAACAACCCCGAAAGAATGAGCATAAGATTGATCCGCCAATTGAAGATTAATATTGGTGGGAGTCACCTCTCCTAACTTCCACTTCTTGAATATGGATAAAGGCATAACATTGATACTAGCTCCCAAATCACATAAGCCTTGCACTTTTCCATTTTCTCCAATTTTACAAGGGATAATAAAACTCCACGGATCCTTAAGCTTTTGAGGTAGATGTCTCTCAAGAATCTCCTTGCATTCTTCCACCAATTTGATTACTCCCTTCTCATCCCATCTTCTCTTCTTTGACATTATTTCTCTCAAAAATTTCTTGTAATGGGGATTTTACTCAAGGGCATCTAGAAGTGGAATGTCAACATGCAAGCTTTAAACACCTCCAAAAACTTACCAAACTCCTCATCAAGCTTCTTCTTCATAAGTCTTTGAGGATATGGAACCGGAATGGGTTTCATTGGCACTCCCCATGCATCTTTGGAATTCTCTTCTTTCTTTGATTCTTCCTTTGATTTGATCTCTTCACTTTCTTTCTCAACCACACTTCCTTCAATCACCTCTTCTTTCTCCACCTTCTTCTTGCCTTCAACTTCCTTGGGCATTTTAGGACTTTCATATCTAGCACCACTCATTAATTGTATAATACTACAAAACTCCTTTGGATTAGGCTTGGTGGTAGATGGATATTTCCCTTATTTTGCAAATATTCCACCGTAGATGAAAGTTTTCCAACCGTTGTGGCCAATTGACCCACTTGGTGCACAATTGTCTTGAATCTTGTGTCCATTTGCTTCCTAATATCATCCAATCTTGAGTCATTGACCTCTAACCTCTTCATAATCATCCCAAGTAGCTCCTCCGTAGTTGTTTTCCCCTCATTATTAGGTGCTTTCACACCTGGATCGAAACCGGGAGGGAATTGAGCAGCGGCTCTCGGATTAGCATATGAGAAATTTTTATGTCTCCTCCAATTATTGGCATTAAATGGAGCTTGAGGTTGAGGTTGAAAATTACCGTGAGGCCTATTTTGATAAGACACTTGATAGGGTCTTGCACCTTGAAAATTGTCTTGATAATTGCTTTGATAGCCTCCTTGGTATGGAGGTCTTCCCATGTAATTCACTTCTTCAATAGGAAAAGGGCTTTGACACAAATCAACTTGAGGAATGGAAGGATTCACACTTTGTTAAGCTTGAGAAGTAGTAAGGGCCCCTAAGCGATCCATCATCGTCATCATCATCGTCTTCATAGATTCAATCTCCTCCACATGGGACACTCTATGATGAGCTCCTCGATTTACCGTCACTTGGAAAAAATCTTGGGCAATATTCTCCATAATCTCATTCATTTGCCCCACCGTCTTTGACCAAATCGAACCATTAGCACACACATTAAGAAAAGATCTATCACTATCCGTCAAGCCATTACAAAAATACATGATAGTTTGCTCCTCAGGAAAGCCATGTTGTGGACAATTAATAAGAAACATCCCATATCTATCCCATGCTTCGGAATAGTCTCTCCATTCTTTTGAAAACAATGAGAGATAGCTTCCTTGGCTTGCACCGTCTTAGATGGCGGATAGAATTTCATAAAAATATCTTGCTAAGGTCCTCCCAAGTACGAACGGTTCGGGCGGGATAGAATTGAGCCACGCTTTGGCTCTCCCCTTAAGAGTGAAGGCAAATAGCCTTAGCTTCTTCGCATCCTCGGACACTCCATTGTACTTTGTAGTGTCGGAAATCTCCAAAAATTGTGCCATGTGTTGATGAGGGCACTCTTCTTCATCTTTCCCTTCAAATTGCTTCTCCTTAACATTCTCACAAGTGCGGACTTATCTCAAAATTATTAGCTTCAATCCTTAACCTTGCAATGTCATCATAATGCTCACAAAGTTGAGGCTCAAAGAACTCCCTTAATGGCCTACACGGAGGTGGAGGGTCTTGCTTAGGTTGTGGTTGGGCTTGTGGTATATGAGGTGACTCTTGATATCCCAGGCTCATGGGGATATGACATATGTGGATAGTATGGTGGGAATTGTTGTGGATGAGGTGGATAATATGGATATTGGTGAGCTTGTGGAGGGTATGAGTATGGATTTTGGTAGGAAAATTGATGTGGTGGCATCCCTTGAGGGAAAGAGCTAACTTGAGCATTATAAGGTAAATTGTGTCCATTACCTCCTCCATTATCCTGCATTCTCCCTTCTCCATTACCATTGTCATTGACCTCCTCAACATAACATTCACCAATTCTCTCTTCATTCATCAACTCTTCACCTTCCATCATTTCTCTTCTCCTTCTCCCACGGTTTCTACGAATGGTAGCTTCAATTTCCGGATTACATGGCTCGGGTGGTGTACCACTAGATCTTGTAATCATGCACCTACACACCACCAATCCAAGTATCAAAATCACACAAAAACAAAGAACAAAATAAAAATACAAAAATAACAAGTAGCCACTTCAAACAAATTTTAAGTCTTACTTTAGGCGCAAAAACTAGGTCCCCGACAACGGTGCCATTTTGATTGTGGTAAAATCGGGTAAGTGATATTAAGACAACCAAGTTTATCGAACCCAAGGGTAAAGTATGGCCTCGAGTCCCTAGAAATGTGAGTTTTCAATGACTATTGTTGTAAATACGGTTTTGAACCAATTACACTACTCAATGCTAGAATTAATATCAATCAACACAACAAAGCTATGAATTAAGTAAAAGAAAGGCTAGAACAATTAGCAAGCTAGGAATTCTCAAAAATCAATTGGGATAGGGGTGCAAGGGATAATATCCATCAAGGAATCAATGATCACAAGCTATGATTGAATCAAATTGTCATTCAACTAAGATAGAAAGCATAGAACCATCATGCAATTAGTCTTCATTAATCACACAATACCTAATGTGAGTATTCTTAGTGCAACTAATCTCTTAATTAAGAAGCACCCAATTCATACAATCATACACAATTATAACCCAATTAATCCCTAATCACGTTAGCTCAACTCTCGCATGTTGCTAGGGTGATCAAACACTAATCTAAAGAGATAAAAATGCATGAAGCACAATTAAAATCATAATTAGGGCACTAACTATCTCAATTGATCAACAATCATCAACAATCATAGCACAAGCAATCAATTCATCCTCAATTTCAATTATCCATGGGTGAAAAAACTAATTGCATTATCACAATGCTAATCACAACAATTAACCAAAACAAATGAGTAGAGAGGAAGAACATCACCAATTGAACCAAATGATCAATATATTGAATGCTTGAATCTTCAATTGTATCTTCACTTCACTTGATTTGAGAAATCTAATGGATCAAAGTCTAATCTAATCAACAATTAATGGAAATCTATCTAAATCTATCAATCTAAACAACCTAGAAGGAGAATTTGGCTAGGAGACTAAGAAATCGCCCGAAAAGCTGTCTAATAAGCTGTTATGGATGAAGGCATCTCTGTTTTTCGTTCAAATGGCTTAGAAGGGGATTTTTCTGAAAATCGGCAGCCTCGACTCGAGCTTGAGGCCCTCGAGTCAAACTTGCTTAAATTGTGCCCACGCTTTTCTTAAAGGCCGCCTCGACTCGAGCTCTCGGCCCTCGAGTCGAGCTTGCCGGTATTTCCTCACCCTCGACTCGAGCTTCAACCCCTCGAGTCGAGGCTCCTCTAATTTTGGCAACTTCATGAATATGGTAGCACCCTCGAGTCGAGGCCACGGACCTCGACCAAAGGTCGAGTCCAGGAAATTTTCTCGGCCCGTCTTACGCCTCGACCCCGTTTTTGCCCATCTCGTTCATCTCATCGCCATATGAATGTCGGTACTCTTGGTTTGGTCGATTACACCGATTTACTCGAAAGCGAGGCGAAAAACATAAAAATCCTTCAATTCTATACAAGTGATACTTTTCATGTAAAAGAGTGATACTCTACACCTTAAAGCTCATAAACTAACACTTTTCACCAATTTTTGCACATAAATACCACATTAAATCATGCATCAATTCAATCTCATCAGCCTAACTCCAAATCATGTGTTGGGTAGTTCACTTCATGCATCTTCAATTGCCTTGAGGCATAGGCAATTACCTTACCTTGTTGCATCAAAACACAACCAAGGCCTAGCTTCGATGCATCACCGTAGATCACAAACTCCTTAGTTGGATTAGGTATCGTCAAAATCGGAGCTGAAGTGAGTCTCCTCTTGAGTTCTTGAAAACTCTCCGCACATTTCTTGCTCCATTCAAACTTCTCCCATTTCCTTATCAAACGTGTCATCGGTCTTGCTATCCTCGAAAATCCATCAATGAATCTCCGATAGTAGCCTGCTAATCCCAAGAAACTACAAATCTCGTGAACATTCGTAGGTCTACTCCAACCGTTAATGCCTTCTACCTTCAACGGATCAACTTCAATCCCTTTAGCTGTAATCACATGTCCAAGAAATGGTACTTGCTTCAACCAAAACTCGCACTTACTAAACTTGGCATACAACTTCTCCTTGCGAAGGGTTAATAAAAACCACCCTCAAATGCTCTTCATGTTGTGCCTCGTCCCTTGAGTATACCAAGATGTCATCTATGAATACTATGTCAAACTGATCTAAGAACGGATGAAAACTTCGATTCATCAAATCCATAAACACCGCAGGTGCATTGCTTAATCTAAAAGGCATCACCACAAACTCGTAATGCCCATATCGAGTTCGAAAAGCTATCTTCAACACGTCACTCTCCTTGACCTTCAATCGATGGTAGTCCGATCGAAGATCAATCTTAGAGTATACTCCACTACCTCTCAATTGATCAAACAAATCCTCGATCCTGGGTAATGGATACTCTTTCTCTATGGTGAGTCAATTTAACTCTCTATAATCGATGCACATCCTCAAAGTTTCATCCTTCTTCTTAACGAACAAAACCGGTGCTCCCCACGGCGAGACACTAGGTCGTACGAAACCTAAGTCTAAGAACTCTTGTAGTTGTACCTTTAATTCTTGCAACTCCTTGAAGCCATTCTATAAAGAGCTTTTGCAATCGGTGCCGCTCCAGTGTCAAGTCTATGGTAAACTCCACCTTTCTATCGGGTGGCACTCCGGGAGCTTTTCGAGAAAAACATCTAGATAGTCCCGCATAACTAGTACATCTGCAGCCCTCACTTCCGATTTTTGGCTTCCCACAATGTTGACCAGAAATCCCATGCACTTATCCTTTCTCAACATCTTCATCGCACTCATCACTCGCGGTACGGTTCGAGACCGAACCCCATAGAGGGTTGTCACCTTATCGGTGGGTGTATGTAAAATTTGTGGCACCACTGGTAGCGCCACCACCGATGGAAATTCATTTTAGGCTCAATAAACCGAAGAAATTTTAAATTTAAAAGAGTTTAAGCGGAAGACACGAGTAATTTTAATTTTTTTTTATCTAGTCATGCTTGTGTCCAACTCGTATTTGACCCACATTTCTAAGTCAAACACTTATTTAATTAAGTCATTGCAAAATAAACTAACTTTGCATGTGGAACAAAAGAGTTATAATTATCTTACCATAGTAGGAAATGGTATTTAGAAATTGACTAGTCATGCATGTAATTTAACCTTCCAAAGATCGACATGACATCCTAGTATTTTGCAAAAGGTTTAATTACTTGACCTATAGAAATTCATACATACTTACGAAATTAAACATTAAAAGGATAGCTTAAGTCACACTACTACTTATTTCTTTTCTTAATTACGAGAAGTATAAAACATAGTAAATAAGTTTAACGAAGGTTGTTGCGCATTCGGTCACACGTCGCCTCATCGTCAGCGAGGACTGAAAAAATTTAAAATAGCATCATGAGTCTTCTCCGGGATGAAAAGCCTAGTGGGATAACATTTAATATACAATTGCATTAAAAAGACTAATAAGCATGTCAACCGAGTACACGCTAGGCCCGTAGACCCAACTCATTTCACACGAGATATAGTCCGTAGACTGTCTTGATTCACACGAGCATAGTCCGTCGACTAGCTTTATCACACATAGCATAGTCCGTCGACTAGCTAAAATTCACACATAGCATAATCCGAAGATCTGCCTACTCGTACACACACAGATTACTCTAAATAATACAAAAGGTATTTAAAGGTTACCCATTTTCTTGCGTTGTTGTAGTGCTCGGATAGCCTCCCGTAAGTCCAACTGTCTCGCACCGCACTCGACACATTCATCTATCTCTTAGTCTTTTAATCATTAAGTTATATCCATGCATACATAGCGCTTTCACTATCTTTAGGTATATATATATATATATATATATATAACTTATACATACGTGTTGAAGGTGTGCGTGAGTGTTTTGCGAGAATGTTGTCACGAATGTTGGCACATTCGAAGAACAACACGAGATGAAAATAAATGAACGTAAATATACAGCGGAAGTCTTAAACACTTTGTAAGATGGACATCAAAATTTTGAATAGACTATGAATAAGTCTATCGCCAATCGTGAAATATCACTAGTCATTGTTAAGTGATACAATCGGTTAAAATATAAGCCACACCGTGAATGGATCTACGTATATAGTGACTAGACAATGATCAATCTAACCTATCACTAATACATATAAAGATCGAATATTGAGTGAAATGTTGGAACATTCACCAATGGAAGTATCGAGATAGAAACATACAATAAACTCTATAATCTATGTCAATAGACTATGCTAGATTGGGTTTCTCTCAACTCCAAGTTTTAATCTTCATAGCAACCGTGTATATATAGATATTCTGGACTCTTAGTGCTTGAAGATAACTTCCACATCTCCCTTGATAATAGGTAACTTCTTTGTAACTTCTTGATTGGAGTTAATTGATGCATATTTTTTAGGGGCATTTTAGTGCAAAAAGTGATTCAAAATGTTAGATTTTGTGCATAAATGTGTAGAGTATCACTATTTTACCTAAAAGGTATTACTTGTGAGATTTTTGATGTTTTTCGTCCCATTTTATAGGTAAATCGGTGGATTTTTGCCAAACCGAGAGTACCGACATTCCTAGGATGAAGAGACGATCAAGACGGACAAAAACGAGGGTCGGAGGTGAAGTCCCGACCGAAAAATGCCACAGTCACTTTGTTAGGATGTATACTATAAGCCTAGCTTTTGTATGAACATCTTTCTTGAGTATGAACATCTTTTTTCATATGAGATTCATTATGATCAAAATACTTATTGTTTATGATTGTTATATATATCATTATTATGTTGATTAATCTATACCGTAGATAACATGGTGTGTGGTGTCACACGAGAAGATCATGTTATCGGTGCCTTATAGATTGTAAATAATAGCTCACAACCAAAATGGATTTGGACAAATCATTGGAACGGTTGTAGTGTAATTTGGTATTAGTCTATCTTGACTATAAAGTTACACTAGTACATTTTGTATGTATTGAGCGGGACCATATGAGGTTGTTCAATTTGTACCGACTATATAAAAGAACAAGACCTCTGTTGTTATGGATGTACGTCTTCTTAATCCCTATATAATAATGGGCACGTGTACTCAATGTATGTTTCTTTGATTTACCAATGGGTGAGATTTATTAAATCAATAGGCTCGGTGAATTGGGAGATAGCATTGTTTATATGGTGTCTTTGTTGATTATAGAAGGAATCCGTGTCCTAATTATTTAGGATGATGATGTCCCCTTGAGGAGCTCATAAAGATTATTATGTAAACCCTGCAGTGGATTTAATCCGACATAATAATAAAGATGAGTGGTACTACTCTTGGAATTAGATATAAATTAATTAAGTTGTCGATAATTTAATTAATTTATGGACATTCGATATCTTAAACACGGGAAATAAACGTACACATAATAAAGGAGCCCATATAATAATATGGGATTAGGACGGTAATTCAATTATAACTCTTTAGTGGACTGAGTTATAATTGATGGGCTTAGGTAAAGTGTTAAATGCGAACACAGGATATTTAGGCCCATCGGAGGCCCAACCCTAATTCCTCCTTAGGGTCCACTGTTGTAGCCTATAAATAAACTCCTAACATCGAGTCTCCAGCGTGTGAAAAAACGTGAGATCGGAGGGAGGCGGATTCTGATTCCTTGGAGGATCGCCGACCACTCGACGTCCAAGGGAAAGGGATAGGAATACGGCGAAGACCGTGAGGTTCGAGGCTCATCCTTCGATCGCAGATTCGACCTTAGAACTGGTTTGTCTTCACCTATTACGGTGAATAAAGGTACAATTCTTTCCGCTGCGTTTGTGTGATTATGATCCCGAGTTTGATAGTTTCGTAGAGTCGGCGATCGGTGGTTCCAATCCACGACCTCCGGTCGAGGGCCGAGGCCTCGACTCGAGGGATAAGGCAGATGGAGAGAATGGCAAAAATTGGAGCTGCCTCGACTCGAGGGCTGAGCCTTGACTCGAGGAGTTGATTTTTTTAGAAAAATCGTCTATTTAATGTAGGAACAGAGCATAACTTCCATAGCCTTTGATTAGAGCAATTATTAGCAGTTTTGGGGCGATTTCTTAGGCCCCAAGCCAATTTCTCCTTGTAGGTAGAGTAGATGGTAGATTTAGATTTAGATTTCAATTGTTGTTGATTAGATTAGCTCTAGATTAGCATTTTGATCATTGTTGATTTCTCAATTCAAGCTTGTATTTCATTTGGAGATTTGTGTTGAAGACTCAAGCATTCCTCTTTTTGTGGATTTAATTCAATTGGTGATGTTCTTCATCTCTTGTGTTTTCAATTTCTTAATTGTTGTGTTTTGTTTCTTAATTGCTCATCTAGGTTCTCTTCCCATGAATTTTGCCCATGGCACCATGGGCTAACTCTCTTGTGCTTGGGTTAATTGAAATTGAGGATGATTTGATTGACTATGCTATGATTGTTGATAATTGTGATCAATTGAGTTATATTGCTTCCTAATTGTGATTCTCAATTATGCTTCATGCATAATTATCTCTTTAGATTAATGTTTGATCACCCTAGCAATAGGCGAGAGTTGAGCTAACGTGATCCGGGATTAATCGGGTTATAATTGTGTATGAATGTGTGGATTGGGTGCTTCGGAATCGAGACATTAGTTGCACTAAGGATACTCACATTAGGCATTATGTTATTAATGGAGTGATTAATTTCATGATGGTTTTATGCCTTCTATCTTAGTTGATCTACAATTTGATTCAATCATAGCTTGTTGATCATTGATTCCTTGATGGATGTTAGCCCTAGCACCCAAATTCCCCATTTATTGTTGTATTTGTGCTTGCATTTTAAGTGTTCGATCATTTGCCTCTTTGTAGTGTTTGAGTTTATTTCTTGCCTTTTGTCATGTTTTTATTTCCAAACCCGCTTTGCAACAATAGTCATCGATAACATGTATTCCTAGGGTCTCACGTGCATACTTTTTCCCTTGGGTTTGATATTTGTTGAATGGTCTTAATACCTCTACACGGAAACCTACAAATCAAATGGCGTCGTTGCCGGGAATTAATTTTTGCGCCTAAAGTGAGACTTAGGAATTGTTTGAAGTGGCTCCTTGTTGTCTTTGTGTTTGTATTTGTTTTATAGTTTTTGTTTGAATTTGATACTTGTTATCTTGTGTAGATGGATGAATACGACTCACATGCGTGGAATCAAGAGTATTATCAAGATAGTATGACTTATCCTCCACACTATGAAGGATTTTGCTACGATGATTGGGAACTATGATGATAATTCTCTATTGCAACAAGTTCCATCCAATTATCAAGATTGGGGATGCGATGAAATTCCTTCCCCACCTCAAGAGATGTTCCCGTATTATGAGCACTATGATCAAACATTCGATCCATGGGGTGGAGTTAAATGTCAAGGAGCATTGGAATGAGGTTATTACGATGATGGGAGAAGCTATGAGTATGACTATCAAATGCCACAAGCTTCCTCTCATGATGAAGAATGGGGACTCCATGATGTGAGAACCATATTGAAGGAGATGCTTGGAATGATGTTGGAAAAATTTGAGGAAAATGACCTTAGATGTGAAGAAATGTTCCCCTTGTATGAGCACATTTATGAGACTAAAGCATTGGTTGATTCAATGATAGAGGGGAACATGGAGATCACTTAAGAAGTCAACTCAAATATTTTCTACTCCAAGTGAAGAACATAACCATCATGGAGAATCATCAAGAAGAAGGGGAGGAAGAAAGTGAAAGTGAAGATGATAAAGAGAAGGGTCCAAGCATGAAGGATGAAGTAGAAGATTTTCTTGTCAAAAGTGAGAAAGAGGAATGTCCATTGATAGACATGAGCAACAATGAAGAAGAGAATCTAGAAGCACCAAATGAGGAATTGAAGAACAAAATGAGCATTTCTAAACTTTCTAACTCTTCAATTTGTACTCTAATTGAGATTGATGCTTCTAATGATTTGATCTTACCTCTTGAGAACTTTGATTATAGAAAATAATTAAAGAAGTGCTTGGGCATCCTTGGAGAAAAGAAATGGAGAGGGATGTTGGTGAGAAAGCAAGTAGGACAACCATCAATAGAGTGCAAGGATGCGGATGATGGGTCTATCCTACATATGTGCCTCCATGATTTCGAAGCTCAAAGGATGAGATATAATGGCAAGGAGGACCGCTATCCTTGGCCATTCCGATGAAGGAAGTTGGAAATGAACTAATAAGTCCTAAAGGACAATAAAAATAGCGCTTGATGGGAGGCAACTCATTTTCTTTTTGTTGCGTTTGTGTGTTTTTGTATTTTTGTTATTTTTTTTTGTTTAAGTTTTGGAGAATTAGCTTGGGAATTTATTTGATGATGCTTAGGAAGTTGTCATATCTTGTTATGGGATTATTGGAGTATTGAGCTTATTGTTGATACCATGTAGAATAGCATATATATTTTTACCACTCTTGAGCCAAACTTTGAATTTCATGCTAAAATTTAAGTTTGGGGGTTGATTGTTTTATTGGTTAACTTGCAACTTATCTTGGTAAAGATGTAATGGTTTTGTGCTCAATTGTAGGTACACGTGCTAGATGAATTGGAAAGCGATTGTAATTGCAAGGAAATGCAAGATCAAGAAGGAAAGTGCATAAAAGCATGATGAGCCCTACATGCTTGGAGGAAAAGATGGAGTTTAAATGCTTATTGGTACAACACTTCCTTCCAAACTTAGACTTGTCTCGTGTTTGGGGGAGGTGTTTTTCTTTCCTTTCCCATCTTTTGTGCTCTTCTATGATTTTGGGGTTTGTTGAGCTTATTGCTTATTGATGATTATGCTATATTGATATCTTGGATTCCTTTATTATTTTTGGCATTGATTTGTATTGAGCTTAATTGTGGACTTATTGCATATCTTTGAGTTATCTTTGTTGATATAGTGAGTGTGCTTGAGATTATGTACATGAACACTTATGCTTGATTTGCAAGATATATTGAATTTTGATTTGATCATAAGTTGATATGTGGCTTGAAGTTAGCATGCTTGATAATTATGTAAAGATGAATGTGGTGGAAAATGCTTGATTCATTGCTCAAATTAAGCCCGTGAGCTTTTTTGCCTTAATAATCGTGACATCTTATACGGTTGATTTAGTTCCATTGTGAGTGCATCATTCATAGATATGTATGCTAGAACTTGCCCTTGGACTTAATGAGATTGATTCTTGTGTGATTTCATGAATATGATATAGGCCATGTTTGATATGATAAGCCACTTAGCCAAATTTTTCCTCACAAAAACATTTGATTTCCTTAGTAAGCCATTTTGAGCCTAATATCCTTATTCTTTGGCAAGCCGAGTGAAATTAAAGTCATTTGCCTATTTTTATGAGCCTTCTTGTCCTATGTTTAGTAGAGCTTGATTGTTGGCTAATAAATGGTGATTTGAATTGTAAAGTGTGGTGAAAAAAGTGGTGTGCTAAGTGATAGTTGAGAAGAAAAGAAAGGTTGAGATGAAAAATTAAATTTTGAAGAAAATGATGAAAATGAAAAGATGAAAAATTCAATTGTGAGCTTATGTGAAAGAAAGCTCAAGTGAATGGGGGTGATTGAACTTTGAAGTGCAAAAGAAAGAGTGTTGCTTGATGAAGATTGAAGAGATGTGTATTGTATTGCTTAGCTCTCATTCAAGTTCTCTACTACTTGAGCCACTCTTACCTAAATTCATCCACCCATTCCAAAGAGCCTACATTACAACCTGGAGGAAAGACCTCTTTGATTCTTGTTTGAACACAAAAGATAATGATTGAGATTGAGTCCTTTGGCAAGAGTATGGGGTACATGTTTGTGAATTTGATGATTGAGTGCATTATACCTTCATACACTTGAGAGAAGAGTGAAACACTCCATGGAAGGAGCAATGTGTTAAGTATTTGATGTTGCATTTGTTTGAGCATGATTCATCTTGATTGCTAGTTGAGAGTTTGCATTGATACTTGAGTTCATTGACGAGTTCGATTGTCTTATTTCTCTTCTATGGTGCCATGAGACATAATTGCAATCAATTCACTCTTTTGTGCTTATTTGCCACGTTGCTCGAGAACGAGCAACACTTCAAGTTTGGGGGTATTATGATTGGAGTGAATTGATGCATGTTTTTTAGGGGTATTTTAGTGCAAAAAGTGATCCAAAGTGTTAGATTTTGTGCATAAATGTGTAGAGTATCACTATTTTTCCTAAAAAGTATTACTTGTGAGATTTTTGATATTTTTCGTCCATTTTACAGGTAAATCGGGTGGATTTTGGCCAAGCGAGAGTATCGGCATTCCTAGGATGAAGAGACGATCAAGACGAACGAAAGCGGGGGTCGGAGGCGGAGTCCGGCCGAAAAAATGCCCTGGTCTCGACCTCTGGTCGAGGGCCGCAGGCCTCAACTAGAGGGATAAGACAGGATGGAGAAAATGGCAAAATTGGAGCCGCCTCAACTCGAGGGCGAGCCTCAAGTCGAGGGATTGGAAAAAATGGGAAGCCTCGAGTCGAGGGCTGAGCCTCGACTCGAGGGAGTTGATTTTTCAGAAAAATCATCTATTTAATGCGAGGAACAGAGCATAACTTCCATAACCTTTGATTAGAGCAATTAATAGCGGTTTTGGGCGATTTCTTAGGCCCCAAGCCAATTTCTCCTTGTAGGTAGAGTAGATGGTAGATTTATATTTAGATTTCAATTGTTGTTGATTAGATTTGCTCTAGATTAGCATTTTGATCATTGTTGATTCCTCAATTCAAGCTTGTATTTCATTTGGAGATTTGTGTTGAAAACTCAAGTATTCCTCTTTTTGTGGATTTAATTCAATTGGTGTTGTTCTTCATCACTTGTCTTTTCAATTTCTTAATTGTTGTGTTTTGTTTCTTAATTGCTTATCTAGATTCTCTTCCCATGGATTTTGCCCTTGGCACCATGGGCTAACTCTCTTGTGCTTGGGTTAATTGAAATTGAGGATGATTTGATTGACTATGCTATGATTGTTGATAATTGTGATCAATTGAGTTAGATTGCTTCCTAATTGTGATTCTCAATTATGCTTCATGCATAATTATCTCTTTAGATTAATGTTTGATCACCCTAGCAATAGGCGAGTTGAGCTAACGTGATCCGGGATTAATCGGGTTATAATTGTGTATGAATGTGTGGATTGGGTGCTTCGGAATCGAGAGATTAGTTGCATTAAGGATACTCACATTAGGCATTATGTTATTAATGAAGTGATTAATTTCATAATGGTTTTATGCCTTCTATCTTAGTTGATCTACAATTTAATTCAATCATAGCTTGTTGATCATTGATTCCTTGATGGATGTTAGCCTTAGCACCCAAATTCCCCATTTATTGTTGTATTTGTGCTTGCATTTTAAGTGTTCGATCATTTACCTCTTTGTAGTGTTTGAGTTTATTTCTTGCTTTTTGTCGTGATTTTATTTCCAAACCCACTTTGCAACAATAGTCATCGATAACTTGTATTCCTAAGACCTCACGTGCATACTTTTTCTCTTGGGTTCGATATTTGTTGATTGGTCTTAATACCGCTTACCGGATTACTACAAATCACTTCTCCATGTTCTTTTCAACTCCTCACTCTTGCCTTTTCAACCGCATAACTTAAGGAAACTGCCATAAGTCTTCAAACTGTAAAAACAAGACATTGAACAAGACATTTCGTGGGTTAAGGATTAGTGGAAGTGGAAGGACGAATTCGATGTTGTGACCGTAATGTTGGCACATTACGAGTAACACTGTCACTAACATCAACAATCTCCCCCAATTCGGCCTTTCTCTTGGAACACACCTTATGTTGTACCATTGACGAGAATGTGTACACAATAGAGATAAGTAAATTAATATCAAGTTAATGACATCTTTTTACTTAGCCAAAAACAAACATAAAAACAATAAACAACAATAAACATATAACATCACTAAAACATATATAAATAACATAACATAGACTTAACACATAACAAAAACAATAAACTGAAAAAGAATCGAGCAACATGAAATAAAATGTTGGTCCCGTTTAGTTGAGTGGATTAAAAGAAATTTGAGTCAACCTTCTAGGAAAAATCTAGAAGGGGGTTGAATAGATTTTTCCGATTTTTCAAATATTTCAAAATATATTCAAAATACCAAAGTGACACAAATGGAAATTCAACTTAAAACTCAACTTTAATAAGATCAAAAGCACACCGATATTTATTCTAACTTTAATTCCGAAATTAATCTTTAATTGATAAACTGGAAATTGAAAGAAAGCAGGTAAATATGAGAAAGAATAAAGAACACTGTATTTGTAGTGGTTCGGATTATGAATAATCCTACATCCACTCTCCTCCTTCAACTTGAAGAAGGGACTCTTCTTACCACTTACTTACTTTCAACTTATTGCTTTCAATTCGTAGAAGATCTTCAAATCTTCAATCTCCTAAATCCTTCTCTAAAATCTGACTATTACGGTGAATATTGAACTTTGAAGATTACAAGAAAAGTGTTCTATAAACACTTAGAACTTTTTGAAAACTCTTTTGAAAAACTTGTGAATTGATTGTGATAGAAATCTGAGTAGTGAATAATGTGTAAATCAAATTTGCATAAGTGTCTAAAAAAACAATAACTAGACCTATTTATAAGCACGAAAAGACACTTAGTTTGTTAGTCGGTTCTAACAAACTAAAAGCGCTCAACAAACTTAATCTTGAAAAGCGCTACGCTCCTCAGGTGATTTTACTCTACTCGTCTGCGGTGACTTGGTGAAGACTTGTCTTTCTTATTCTACTCGGCTTATCTTGACCTCGTCGAGCTCTTCATAATTACCTCCTGCAGATGACTAGACTCGAGCTTGTCTCCAGGATGACTTGCGGCTTCTAGTCTTGGTGACTAGTTGGGTCCTTGACCTCGTCGATCGCCTTAGTACTGGACTACGATCTTAGTTGTTCTTCATAGTAAATGCCTTATACGGGTTGATCTTTTAACTCATCAAAACCTTCCTTGATCTAACAATTTTTCCCATTTTGATGATGTTAAAACTATATAAAAACATGCTCACGGTGATGTTAGTTAAAGTTATTCAAGATAATCGAGATAGGCATATTATTACACATCTTGCACTTTAAAATAGATTTATTCACGTTTAAGCACTTTAATTCGCACTTAGAAAATTTGAAAATATTTTTAAGTCTTAAGAATTTAGACTTAGTGAAAAGTTTTTTTTTTTTTTTTCTTGAGAAAGTTTTTAAGACTTAGAAAAATTTTGAAGAAATTAAGTCTCGAGATGAGAATTTTCTCGGATGATTAATACTTTGAAAAATTTATGTTTTCTCAAAACGAGAAAAATAAAGTACCAAGATTAAAACAAGTAATTCAGATAGGTTCCAAACATCTCATTCACACAAAGAGCACATTTACTTATTTACAAATGGATCGATTAAAAGATAAAAGATAAGAAAATTTAGGCTTATCTAATCTGTCCATCTATCTTTCTCTCGGGAGTTGCATCCATCGAATATTCTCATTCTCGGCTCTGCAATCTCCTTTGGATCGATCAACTTCATCCGATTAATCCCGTAATTAATAGTTGATCTGATCCACTCCTTGTCGATTGAGCCATCATCATTAGCTTGATTGGAATGGATGAGTAGTGCGGAGCAACTAAGTCCACATTATACCATTCATCTCCTTCATCAAGTAATTTACGGTATAATTACGGATTCTCCTTTTCCATCCAATCATGCCATGCAATTGTCTCATCCTTAGACGATGCTCCGACTCACGACAAATATACCGGAAGAAGGTCCATTTTGCCTCATACTTCATGTACTCGGCTGCCCAAGTGGATGCGCGATCATCTTGAAGGTGCATCGATTCTTTCTTGAGTCGACCCAAGCCGTGTCTGCTCCTCCTCCGACCGTTGGAACAACCCATTTCTTACGGGATGCTGCCGAAGATCCTGCCAGCTTCCTTGGCGAGACTTGATCTTCCTCCCCGGCTTCCCTTCGGCCATAGTAGACCTTTTCACCTTTATCCGCCTATCTCTCTCTGCCTCTATCCTAAGGCTGCTCCACCGATTTCTCAAGAGGTCTTTTCCCAGCAGCTTTGGACATCGTGCTCGTCTCGACAGTGCGACGAGACTCTCTCCAGCCTCCTTCTCCTTTCCTTTCTCGTATCATCGCCTCTTTGCCCTTGTCTGTTCGGCTTCGACTTTGGCCTTGGCCTCTTCCTTTCTTTCCCTTATCTTGGCCATGAATCTTTCAGATTTTAGCTCAGCCTCTTTTCTTTACGGCCTCGCTCATCCGCCCTTATCGCCTCCTCTATCTGTTTGAACCTCGATCTTAAGGGCGGTGAGCTCGCTTTGTTGATCGGCCGTTGATAGCTTGATCTGGTTGAGCTCGGCTTTAATAATCTCCACATCTTCCCCCTTTTTAACATCATCAAGTAGCATAGCAAGCTGCTCCTTGATAAGCGGTAAAATAGGTGGAAGTCTGCGGTTTGATTTCTCACAATCTCGTCACCATGATTTGATTATCAGTTTGGACTTGGCTTTTTAGCTCTCCAACCTCCTTCTTCACCTCGGCCAACTCTTCTTTCACGGAAAATTTAACGAGACTCGAGAATAGAGGATAAGAGGTTTACCTCGAGATGCTTTTAGCATTTCTTCCATAGTCACACCGACGTAATCCACGATGTCTGCAGCTTTTGTTGTGAGCATCCGAGTAAATCTGTCCTCGACTCTCTTCTCCACTGGTTGAGAATAGACGAGATGGTGGATCCCGGGCTGTTGGGAGGGGCGGGGGAGAGGTCTCTGGCGAGCCAAGACGACCTCGCAGATGGTTAAGGAGCCGCTCTTCCGACAGGATAGATGAAATGGAACCGATCCCAGCAGACTCAAAGCCACGGTTTTCTCCCGAGAAGATGAGGTTTTCCCAGCCAACCTCTTCAAAGAAAAAGACTCATCTCCTCTAGGTCTCCTGCTCTCGGTGATGAACCAGCCAGACCTCAACTTATTCCTTCATTACTTAAGAATTGAACTGAAGTTCGGGAATGATTTCCACCAATCTCCTTTGGGCATCTAATCGAAGAGACATTTCAAAGCTTCCCATAGATCCGTCGGATTTGGGGTGTGTATTGGGCTAATTTTGGGAGATGGAGTGGGATATTTGGTGGAGAGGAAGTCTAAGAAATCAAATGGTTGAGTGGAGGTGGGAGGAATTTCTGGGTTTGGAGATGAGGTGGGAGGTGGAGTGGTGGATGGTTGAGTTGAGATGGTTTGTGTTTGGACTATATCGAGTAGGCTGTTCAAGGGGCTCAAGTACCGGCACTGGGATACTTCTTCATCGCCTAGGTGGGGTGGAGATTTATCGAGAGGAGGAGATGTTTGAAGAAGTACTGCTATGGCACTGCTTTTCAACAAATACGGTGCGTTACGAGCCGGGATCCTCCCGCACATCCGCCTCCGCCTCTACTGCTGCTGCTATTTCAGCGTAGCAGCCTCCTCTCGGAAGCAAGCTTGAGGGAGGCTGCAGAAGACTCTCCTCTCGGTCTCTGTAGCTTTTACCAGTCTCCTTCGGGCCTCCTTCGGAGTGGAACATCAGTCCGGCTTCTTCTAGTATGATGACCTCTGGTTCCACTCCACTTGTTTCCTCACTGGTTGCCCTCTTCAGTACACCAACCTCAGTTGGTGCCTCGGCCCTCAGTACCTCACCTCCTTGTACCTCGACCGCTCGTCTTTGGACCACCGCAACCGCTGCCTCATTCCTTTGTGCCCGTGCCTCGTCGATTCGTCATCCGAATCTGCAACCCACCAAGTCTTTCATTCTTCGTCGCGATCCTTTTTGTTTTGAATATTTTTTCTTGCCCTCTCTTGTTTGCACTCTCTTATTTAGCCCTTCCATCAAGATCTTGTGATCTTATTGAAACAGACTCACGGTTGTGAGCAACCCAATCTCCTTCATCAGGATTGTATACCAACCTAGCCTTTTCTTCCTTCAACCTTCTAAACAACAACTCCACCCGCCTACCCTAACTCCATCATAAATAGCTCGCATGCAACACAACGTGGATTTTGTCACACCGTCATGCGAACTCTGCGATCTCCCAAGATGGATTTGGTCACTATTGTCATTAACAACCTATACTTCCTCCTCGAGAAGATGTTTTTGAGATCTCTCCTTGTTCCTCCGTAAGTAATCCTTGCAAATATATCAAATGATTGTTCCCATTCCTCTTCCTTGTACACCAATGGATTCACCCCATCCGCCGTGGTATCAAGAATTCGGGCCACATTCTCCTTGGTAAATTCTAACAGAGTACCTTCTAGAGTTGTCTTGAATCCATTTTCAGAGAATTCACTATTTGCGAGAAATTCACTTTGATAATGAAATCCATAGTTTTATTTTTCGCAGATTTCATTGAGCGGGAATCCACGCAGCCTCGATGCCTCCAGTAATCCCGAATCTCACCGGATTCTCTATCTCGCGTTGTATCAAAATCTATGTACATCTCTACTTTGAGTTTGTTTTTTACCGCCTCGGTGTTCATCTTGAATTTAGAATTGGATGCGGTTATATAAGTGGGGGTCTTGGAGTAGAAGAAGTTGAAGCCATTTGGGTAGTTTTTGAGAAAAGGAAGAATTTGCAAGAAATTTTGAATAAAGGAAATGTGAAAGTGAAATTTTGAAACGAAGAAGGTAAGTTTTTAAACCACGAAGAGAGAGAGGGAAAGTTAGGAAGATGATACGTGGCACGATCTCGAAATTGGATTTTAACCGTTGATTAATGAAGGCGCGTGTAAAATATCAATGGTTTAGCGAGAAAACCGCTTCAACTTCAGGCGCGTGGCATAAATGCGTCTTGAATTGTGTAAAAGTAACCGTTTATCCTCTGATTAGACGGCTAATAGGTTTGCTTTATACGAGGTAATTAGTATACCTGACGTAAGCTAAAAGATGCCTTTCTTTGAAAATAGGTTTCCTATTTCAGATCGGGTCTATATCGGATTTGGTCAAAAGTGACCTTGTCTTATTTTTGAAAAATTCCTTCGAGTCCGATTTTGAAAAACACAAAATTTTAATGCAAAACTTAACACGAATTTACAATCTAGTCAATTGTATGCAGATTAATTGGAAATAAGCGGACTTAAGAAAGTTATTTTAGGAACAACGGTTTTCAAGGTAAAAACAGAGGTGAGGTGTTTTTGATTGAAGAGTTTTAGAAATAAAGCCGGTACACCTATTCCTGCAAAACAAACTCATCAAAATTATTAGTAGGCGAGGTAAATCGGGATAGGGTGTAGATAATCATATGTTTTTCAAGAAATCAGGTATTGTTGTGCCTAGTCCGATTCACCGTATGTTAGATAAGATATTATCATGTCGGATAAGGTCAATATGAATAATCCTTGATTCTTGATTCCTAAGAAGGAAATCAATGATATCGGCTACGATTGTCCTTTGACACATATCTAGTCTAATAATTCTTTCTAGACATTTATTTAAAGAAAAGAAAGAAATAAGAAATAAATTTAACAGATTCAAGCAATTTAGAATTAAAAATCAGCCAATGATGCATCAAGTAATCCTAATTCTAAGCACAATTCTTTAAATCTAGACTCACTAATGGTTTTGTAAGAATATCTGCTCTTTGTGATTCGGTGACTATCTTTTCAATTCTAATGTCATTCTTTTCCACATGATGTCTAATGTCTATATGCTTACACCTAGAATGCGAAACGGATTGTAAGTCATGGCTATTGCACTATTACTATCATAGTAAATAGGAGCAGATGATGTTTGAATGTTATAATCTCTAAGGCTGTTGACTAATCCGAGAGGAGTTGAGAGCAACAACTTCCGGTGCCATGTATTCGGCCTCGGTTGTGGAGGTGGCAACAAATGTCTGCTTTCTTAGATAACCAAGAAATTAATTTGTTGCCTAAGAATTGAAAAGTTCTGAAGTGGATTTTCTATCAATCTTACAACCCCAAAGTCCAGTGCGAATATCTGTCACCAAAGTTGTCATCACCGGGTACCATAACCCTACTTGCAAAGTTCCTTTGAGATATTTAAGGATTTTCTTAGCAGACTCCGGATGAGTTTTCTTGGGATTAGATTGGAATCTTGCACATACCCCAACCGCAAAGGCTATGTCCGGCCTACTTGCGGTGAGATAGAGAAGGGATCCAATCGGTCCACGATACTCCGTTGCATCCGTGGGTATCCCTCGCTCATACGAATCTATAGAAAAGTTAGTTGCCATAGGTATTTTAACTTCTCTACTAGTAGTCATCCCAAATTTCTCAATTAGATCTTTAGCATATTTAGTCGATGTATAAAAATACCCTTACTCATCTGTTTAATCTGTAAGCTTAGAAAATATGTTAATTCACCCATCATTGACATTTCAAACCTGTTTTTCATGAGAATACTAAAATCTTCACATAATTTGATTAGGTGAACCAAAAATAATGTCATCCACATAAATTTGAACTATCAAGATGTTTCCATCTACTTCCTTTCTAAATAGAGTTCTATCTATCTTACCTTTTGAAAAACCATTTAATATCAAGAAATTAGATAAGGTATCATACCAAGCTCTGGGAGCTTGTTTCAGTCCATATAGAGCTTTGTTGAGTTTATAGACCTTGTTATTGATCATAAACCCGGGAGGTTGCTCCACATAGACTTCCTCAAGTAACACACCATTAAAGAAAGCAGACTTAACATCCATTTGAAAGACTTTGAAAGATTTATAAGCGTGAAATGCCAAGAAACGACCTTATTGCTTCTAATTTGGCAAGCTGGAGCATAGGTTTCATCATAATCTATCCCTTGATTGTGAGTAACCTTGAGCTACCAATCTTGCCTTATTACGAACAATAATGTTGTTCTCATCTGCTTTATTTTTAAACACCCATTTGGTGCCTATAATCTTTCTCGTGTAAGGATCTTTCCACTAATTCCCAAACATTTTACCTTTCAAACCGATGCGATTCTTCTGCATGGCTGTTATCGATTTGGATACGATAGAGCTTCCTCAATAGACTTAGGTTCGAGAAGTGATACATAACAAGCTGAACAGAGACTCTCGAGTTCGGCATCATTCGTGTGCGCACACTACTCGATGGGTCTCCAATAATCTGCAGTCGGATGGATGATAACTTCCCATCCTCTTGCCTATTTGAGTAGAAGAGTCCTCATCTTGAGACTCAGGCAACTCATCTCGACTCTACCCGATCCGATGTTCCCCCTTCATCTGCCGACCCCCGCCGATCACCGATGTCAAGGGTGTCTCCTCGAGATGGGGTCTAATTTGAAGTTGTCTCCTCGACTATCGGTTGGGGATTCTTCTTCATCCGAATCGAATCAAGACTAGGTAGATAGACTGTTCTATGTTTAGTTTTGGTCGGTCAATCTTATCTAGACCATTAGAAATTTGATTCACTTTATCTCGAGAAGGAATACAATTCATCAAAAACCACATGAGGAGTTTCCTTCACACAAAGAGTTGTCTTGTTGAAAACTCTAAATGCCTTGGAAGTATTGGAATATCCCAAAAATATTCCATCACCGCCTTAGCATCAAAAGTTCTCGGCTTAGATTTCCCTTTGTTATGGATGAAACATTTACAACCAAATGCTTTAAAATATGAGATTCTTGGAATCTTACCCTTCCAAATCTCATATGGAGTCTTACCCTTGTCTTTAACAACCAAGCACATTGGGAATAACAAGTATTGATGGCTTCACTTAATCTGTGATGGGTCTCATACTCGGCCTAACATGCTCTGGCCGCTTCCTTCAAGGTTCTATTCCTTCTTTAAACCACTCTATTTTGTTGTGGAGTTCTTGCTGATGATGTCTCATGAATAATTCCACACTCATTGAAAAAGTTAGATAAATAAGAATTTAAAAATTCGGTGCCCTTATCACTCTGATTTTAATAATATTAGCACCCTTCTCATTTTGAATCTATCTCGAGCAGATCGGGAATCTTGTTTACAGTCTCATTCTTCTTGAAAAGAAATATAACCCAAGTGTATCTAGAAAAATCATCTACCACAACAAGAGTATATTTCCTTCCGCTGAAGCCGAGAGGTGAAAGCAGTCCAAATAGATCAAGATGAAGTAGTTGTAAAACTTTTCGAGATGATGAGGTGTTAATACTCTTAAATGAGTGTCTAGGCTGTTTACTTTATTGACAAGCATCACATTTCGATCGAAGTAAAAAGTTTCTCAGGGGTAATCCTTTAACAAGATTCTTCTTAGCCGACTTACTAAGGGTCTTGAAGTTCGGATGACTAAGCCTCTTGTGCCATAGCCACCGAGGTCATCTCCACCCTTAGCTATCAGACAACTATCTTTAGAGCAACTATTAAAGTTTACCACATAGACATTACCATGTACGAAGCCGATTAGAAGTACCTTTACGAGGAACTATCTAAGATATCACATTTATCTTTAGAAAATTTTACAAGAAAACCTTTATCACAAAGTTGGGAAGCAGATTGCAGATTATGTTTTAAACCTTCAACAAAATATACCTCGAGATACCTGAATATCATTGATAATCGGAGTACCTACTCCTTTAGTCTGTCCACAATTGTTGTCTCCAAATAATATTCTAGGACCATCAATGTTACTGAAAATTTGATAGTAGCTTCTTGTTGTAGGTCATATGTTGTGAACAACCACTGTCTATGTACCATATAGAAGCTAAGATCTCTTCCTTGAGTGATGATCCTGTGAATCTGAAAAGCAGTTAGTTGTACGGTACCCTAGTGATCTTGGGTCCTCGAGGGTCAAACATCACTTTAGGTAACCAGACAAATATCTCATTTTCTAATAAATCGGACTTAAGTTGCCTACCAAATCTGTCTACAATTATATCACATGAAGATGACAATTTATTGTAATCAGATTTAGTAATCTTCTTGAACTTAGGAAAAGTAGGATAGCATATGCTTCTCCCATCAAAAGGACTATAATAAGAATTTCTTCTTGTCTTAGTTCTTGAAATTCTCTTGGTCCGATAAGGAGTCCTTAGCTGAATTTTTGTTTTCAGATTTGGGAGATGCGGTCCTTATCTCGACTAAGTGGTTTCCAAGGACCAATTCTAATCTCTTTTGAGTTTTCAGATGCTTTCACAAATTTCCTAGGTTTGAACATCCGATTTATTATTCCTATCATAACCAAGACTGTTTTGTCATGGGATTTTTGAGAAGTATTAAAGATGTGATCTATTGCTGATTGTGAATTATTAAGTTGACTTATTTTGAAGACAAGCTTCTCATTGTCTTTCTTAATTAATTCATTTTCAACATAGAATGTTTCAAATTTGTCGTTTAAAGATTTCAACTCATTTTCTAATTTTTCGAGACAAGTTGGGTGATGTACTAGCCTCGGCACAGGTAAACATTCCCCCTTGAATGTTTCCTCGCATTCTGAGCGATTCACCACCTTCTTGCCTTTAATTAAAATCTGAATTTCATCTTTTAAAGTCAAATTTTCTAACTATAGCTGTTTATAAGCAACCAAGGACATCATTAAATCTTTCAATAATCCTTGAATAACGGTTTGATCATTATACGAAGCAGTTAATAGGAATCATTATCGAAGAAGAATATTAGACTACCTCTTTAGCCATGAGACAAACTTCATCGTCGATCCAAAATCGGATGAGGATGATGATGATGATGATGATGATTTTCTTGATTCCTTTTCTTGACGGAAGAGCTCTTTGATCTGCAAATCTCCTATCTCTCTTTTTCCTTTTCTCTTCCCTTTCCTTAGGAGTCGGTGAGGACAATCATAAGCGAAATGTCCTAGCTTGTTACAAGTGTAGCAAGTGTCACTCCTATCTGTTTTAGGGATAGTAGGATTTCTTTTAGCGGGAGATGCGAGTCTCCTTGTCTGGTTCCTACTTTTGTCATCATCGTAGAATCATCTTCCTTTCTTCTTGATTTGGATGCGGATCTATCCTTAGTGCAAACCTCAATTTGTTACGCTTATATTTCATTCTTAATCTATCATACCTTTTGTTGAGTAAGGCCATATGCTCCTTGAGCTAGATCAGCTCCTACGAGATTCGGTTGTCGTCTTGTCTTCTTTCTTTGACAAAAGCAACAGATTTGGATGAAGTGCTTGACTCCATCTCATCTTCCTCATCTTCTATCTGAATGTCATACTCTAAAGCTTTAAGATTAGAAAATAAGGTATGATGAGTAATAGAAGATAAATTTTGGGTTACTTTAAGGATATTAGACTTTTCTCTCCATCTCTTGGTCAAAGATCCCAGTATCTTATTATTGATCTCCTTTTACGTATAGCTCTTTCCTAGATCATTGCTTTGTTGAGAAGATTTGTTAATCTCACATCTAGTTGATCCACTGTTTCATTTTCCTTCATCTTGAAGGTATCAAAGGCATGTAATACTGATTGCGGCTTATTCTCTTTCACTTGGTCGATCCTTCACAAACATTTGCAAGTGTCTGCCACATCTCCTTAGCCGATTTGTATCTTTTGACTTTTTCAATCCAGTCTTTACTCGAGTTTCAATTATTTCAGTCCTAGCTACTCGATCTAGGTTGTGGATTTTCTCTCATCACTTGTCGGTTCGAGCTCTTTTTCTCTTGTCGACTCTTGATTGGTGATTGATGCCATTCTTTGGTGCCTCCATGATAAAATTTAATAGGTCCTTTTTCAAGAACCTCCTCCATCCTATCATGGATAGCCTTGAGATGATTTTCCATTACTGAATTTCCAATAATCATATTCTTCAATTGAAAATTCAGGTACACTACGGATTTCTTGTTCTTGCTGAAGACATGATGAGATAGGAAAACAAAACACTCCACAATCTTGTTAGTAGCACAGTTAGTAAAAATAAAGAAGAAGAAGATAATCAAGAACAAATTTGAGAATCTTGGTTAAGACCTAAAATCAATATCGAAACTGACTTAACAACTGCACCGATACCACTTGTTGGTCCCATTTTGTCTAGGAAAAATCTAGAAGGGGTTGAATAGATTTTTGATTTTTCAAATCTTTCAAAATACCAAAGTGACACAAAAATTCAACTTAAAACTCAACTTTAATAAGATCAAAAGCACACTGATATTTAGTCTAACTTTAATTCGAAATTAATCTTTAATTGATAAGCTGGAAATTGAAAGAAGCGGGTAAGTAATAGAAAAGAATAAAGAACACCAATTTATAGTGGTTCGGATTATGAACAATCCTACAACCACTCTCCTCCTTCAACTTGAAGAAGGGACTCTACTTACCACTTACTTACTTACTTTCAATTTATGACACAATTCGTAAAGATCTTCAAATCTTCAATCTCCTAAATCCTTCTCTAAAATCTAACTATTACGGTGATTATTGAACTTTGAAGATTACAAGTAAAGTGTTCTATAAACACTTAGAACTTTTTGAAAACTCTTTTGAAAAACTTGTGAATTGATTGTGATAGAAATCGAGTAGTGAATAATGTGTAAATCAAATTTGCATAAGTGTCTAAAAAAACAAGAACTAGACCAATTTATAAGCCTGAAAAGACAGCTAGTTTGTTAGTCGGTTCTAACAAACTAAAAGCGCTTAACAAACTTAATCTTGAAAACTACTACGCTCCTCGGTGATTTTACTCTACTCGTCTGCCGGTGACTTGGTGAAGACTTGCCTTTCTTATTCTACTCAACTTATCTTGACCTCATCTCGAGCTCTTAATAATTGTCTCCTGCAGATGACTAGACTCGAGCTTGTCTCAGGATGACTTGCGGCTTCTAGTCTTGGTGACCGATTGGGTCCTTGACCTCGTCGATCGGCTTAGTACCAGGACTACGATCTTATTGTTCTTCATAGTCGAAATGCCTTATACGGGTTGATCTTTTAACTCATCAAAACCTTCCTTGATCTAACATAAAATTCATACGTCACAATTACGAATATTAACTAATACTAGACTTAAGAAAAACAGAGCATAGTAATAAGGACTTAAACAAAAATACTCAAAATAATAATAAGTTCAAAAACATACCTAAAATATTATAAGTTCATAAAATAAGTTCGAATAAACAAAAACATAAAAGCAGAATATAAATTGAGTCTTTACAAAACATAGACAGAGCTTATAGAATTAAAATAAGGAGAGGATTGGGTTGTTGATCATAAGCAAACTGCATTTTCAAAATCTGCACTAACTCCCTCGATCTTCAAGCTCTTCCATCTTTGCAAGCTCTCCCCCTTACTTAGTGCCCCCAATCATCCAGGATCATCATAGAGAATACTCGAGGTCTTCGTCGTCCTAATCCACAACATCAATTCTTTCGGCATCCATATTTGAAGCTGCTGGGACCGCCATCGATGTTATGCGGATTGTCGAGCACAATATCGGCACATCTGCATCTCGGCATTAGGATCGGCACTTATTCCCGCTCCCGCTATATCTACATCCGGTCCACCATCGCACCATTAGCGGCGGCCTATACTCCATCCACGGCATCGGCAGATCCAGCACCATCATCGGCATTCGGTGCAACGGCAGTCCCACTCCCACATGTGACGGTAGAAATGAGTGTTTCCCGAGATCCTTTTGTGCATCTCAAGATTGTTCAACGAGACACTTGGTATTAGTAATTGAATTATCTGTCATTGCAATTTGATCGCGGATAAATTGCGGGTAATGGTGCGGTATGTTGGCGCGCGTGTGTGCCAACATCTCTCGGCACATCGGTGGTTGATCGGCGGGAACTTCAACTTCGGGGGCATTTGGATCTCTCGTAAGGCGAGATCAATCAAACGTGGTCCACTCCTCGGTACATGTGAGATCCCTAAACTCGAGCAAATGCACTTATTATTTTTGAATTTTTCCTCTGAAATCCGAGAGTGAGATCGTCATAAATATCAAGCCGGATATGGCAGATCCTTTGCCCTTCAACCTTCCCGAATAGGTCATCATTGCAAATAACCAATTTTGTACATGAGTACAGCTTGTTGAGATGTAAGGGTAGTGGTGTTGGATGAGGGCAGCCAATTGTACACAATCAACTTGTGCGGACACTATACAAACTAGTGAGGACTTAGGAGTTCATCCTGTGCCTCCACACTTTGTTTGTCTCCCTCCATGATTACACTTATCACCTCATCAAGGTTATCAATCGGGGATCTTCATCATCCCTAGTCCTAAGAAAGCTGTTAATCGTAGCAAGAGTAACCTCAATCACCTTTCCCCTAAATTTGACCTTTCCATAGTTCTTTGAATTAACCCTAGAAGTATTGTCCTTCAAGTTGGCATAAAATTCATATACTCAATCAATCGGATAAGGAGTAGCAAATTGAAGTGCAAATAGTAAAGACCTTTCTTCCGGATAACCAACCATATTCACAGAAATGAAGTCATCCATCTTTATTATCCTTTCCCCTACAATCAACCTAGATCTCAACGTTCTAAACTTGTCACTATCCACCCCATTATAGCTATCATCGAGAATCGGAAGAAGAAGACATATGCGAGAGAAGAATCGGTATGTACCTCACTGATTTTTCAAAGGATGAGTTGGATGTTGCCATGGGTGAGGCAACATCCTCTAGCACATTTTGCGGATCAATCCGCTTCTTTCTTCTCCTTTCCATCTCGGCAAGCATATCGGCCCGAGTTTGATTCATCTCTAAAGTATCGAGTGCTCCCCACAGGACTAGGGCTTTGGAACATCGGCTTGTTCATGGCTTCCTTTTAAGGTTGGCCTCTTCCATTTCATCACTTGAAGAGTCGAGTAAAAACCTGAATTGGTTTTGAAGCAACTCAATCATCATGCTTACACTTCTTCCCGATTTGAGAATAGTCTACTCGTCGACCCATCGTCCGATAAGAGCGGCGTTTACGACTCTTGGCCCTAGTGGCTTGATGACAAATAGCTCGAAAACGGACGGTGAGCTCTCCGGTGTCCGTAGAGTCAGAAGTAGCTTCTTCCATTGAGGCATCTTGAGTGGATTGTGAAGGTGTAAAGAAAAGATGTCTCGTAATCGTCAAAATTAACCTCTTCATCACCGACTTTGACAATAGGGTAAATAAATGCCTTTGTAAGGGATTTGAAGGCGTGACGATTTGATCGAAGTGGCTCCTTTAGCTAGCTCAACCGTCATAGGGTAAGTTTCGAGAATGGGGGCTTCGCTAGCTTCGCCGCCATCTTGATTTTGTGGCGTTATGCCCAAAATTGGATTCTCGATTAGTTGCTCGATGGGATTCTCGGTGTGGGTTGGCGATAACGGCACATCCATCGATCCAACCCTAATTGATGCGGGTGATGTTGGGATTGGTGCGCCAACACCTTTGTCGGAAACATTCTCTCGCGGCCATTGTTGCTAGGAGTCGAAGGTTTTGCGGGAAGACGAAGTAGCGAGGAGAGGTTGAGTGTTTGGATTGTGAAGGTGAAGAGTCCTTTCCATCAGCCATGTCAATTAATAACACGGAAACATTTTTCAAATTATAATAATTAAATAATCAATTTGAATAAACTATAGGTCTGATAAAGAACTAATACCGGAAGTGTAATCAATAATACCTTCAACACTTGTGCTTAATTGAAACTACGATATAATGTGTAAAACACACTGAGCATTAATTCGAAACTCTTGTATAATGTGTAAAACACATTGAGCATTAAGGACCTTAAATAGGGAAGTGAAAGATCTTAGAAGTTGTGATCACATTGGGGTTATCCGAATAAGATTTTATCACATCCCTAAGAAATAAGGCATTATCGAATGTGTGGAAGTTAAAGTTTAAACATGCAAATAACCGCCTAATAATAAAACAAATAACCGCTTAATAAAATTAATTAGATTACATAATATTGATGGGAACAATTTAAAACAAATACATCTCCATAAAATAATATTCGAAAATTTTCAAACTCATAGAGGTAAATATACATATGAGAACCAGAATGTTATTCATGAATGTCGGCACACACACTTCTCAACATAGTTTTCACATGAAATTAATTCATTTGTGTTGCACTATATTTTGTTTTCTCACTTATTCACATTGATCCATTTTTCCAAAAGAGATCATCGCGGTTGTCACTCCATGTCCCATAGTTACTCAATGGATTGTGAACAAATTGATGCATTCAAGTCACCTTTTGAAAAGAGTACATGGTAGTAGTCAACTCCGTGTCCCATAGTTACTTACATAGCATCTAATTGTGAGTTATTTAATTGCATTTGAGAGAAGTGTGTCCAAAATAATTTATATTAATCACAGGTTCTAATACTTTTTACACAAGAGAGTTCGAAAACACTTAATATTACAATACTTAGAAAAATTTAAATAAATTGTTCTAGTGTTGTCACAAATATTGGCACATTTGTTACAACACACAATAATAATAGGTCTAATTAGTGCATAATCCTAGAGATTTTCTAAGAGAAGAAAACCTCTCATTATCAAGGGCTTTAGTAAAAATGTCGGCAATTTGCTTCTCGGTAGGAATGTATTCCAACTTTACAACTGCTTTTTCTACAAGGTCCCTAATGAAGTGATGTCTTATACTTATATGCTTAGTTAATGAATGTTGTACAGGGTTCTTAGATATATTAATTGCACTTGTATTGTCACAATAAACAGTAAGAGTATTGCTCTCCAAACCGTAATCATCGAACATCTTCTTAAGCCATTGAAGTTGTGTACAACAATTTCCCCAACAATTTCCCGTTGCTATGTGTTCGGATTCAGCCGTAGATAGAGAGACACAATTCTATTTTCGGCTATGTCATGAAATAAGATTGTTACCCATGTAAAAACATCCTCCACTTGTACTCTTTCTATCATCACTATCATGCCCAATATGCATCACTTTAACCAGTCAAAGAACAATTAGTGTCTTTGCTATACCATATACCATAATCACATGTGTACGCCACATATCTAATAATCCTCTTAACCGAATTCATGTGAGATTCTTTAGGATTAACTTGATAACGAGCACATAAACAAACACTAAACATGATGTCGGCCTACTAGAAGTCATATATAAAAGACTACCAATCATCGATCTATACGGTGTTGGGTCAACATTTGTGCCAACACTGTCTTTACACAATTTTTGTGTCGATCCCATAGGTGTCTTCATGTGTTTTGCATTGTCTAAACCAAACCTTTTCATAAGATTTTTGGCATATTTACTTTGACAAAAGAAAATACGATCTTTGCACTCTTTAATTTGAAGACCTAAAAAGTAATTCAAGTCTCCAACCATCGACATTTCAAAGGTAGAGGTCATTTCATGCACGAATAATTCAAGCATTTTCTCACATGTAGAACCAAATACAATATCATCAATATATATTTGAGCAATCATAATATCATTTCCGAATGTTTTATATATAAAGTCCTATCGAGCTTCACCTCTATTGAAACCGAATTCAATAAGGAAATCGGTTAATCTACCATACCATGCCCTAGGTGTTGCTTCAAACCATATAATGCCTTCTTAAGTTTATAAATATGATCAAGAAATTCATAATTTTGAAACCCCTTAGGTTATTCTACATATGCTTCTTCCATAAGAATTCCATTTAGAAATGCGGCCTTGACATCCATTTGATGCGATTTTATATCAATGTAGCATGCAATAGCAAGTAATAATCTTATAGATTCGATTCTAGCCACTAGGGCAAATGTCTCACAAAATCAATTCCTTCTACTTGTGTATAGCCTTGAGGAACTAATCTAGCTTTTTTCTTACAACATTACCAGATTCATCGAGTTTTGTTCTTGAAGATCCATTTGGTACCAATTACATTCACATTATCGAGCCTAGGTACAAGCGTCCAAACATCATTCCTATCAAATTGATTTAACTCCTCATGCATTGCATTTATCCAGTTTTCATCTTTCATTGCTTCATCAACATTTTTAGGTTCATTGAGAGAATGAAAACATTCAAAGTTCACCTTGTTGCACATAGAAGTCATACGGATAGATCTTACCACATGTCTTGCATCAAAACTCAATTTTCTCCTTGTTTATACACTGATTGTGGTTTACCTATGATGCTGTTGTTGTGGATGATTTTTGAGAATTACGGAAGATGGTCTTGTAGCGAGGATAAGACATATTACATTAATTTACGGATGTTGAGGTGATGTTGCTTGAGATGTGGGTACATTTATAGCAACATTCTAAATCGATTCGTAAATATCGAGAATTTTGCATTTGCTCAATAAGATCAGTTACATCTTTTTCAATGGTATTATCTGCAAGACTTGAATTATCATAAAAACAACATTCATAGACTCATGTAGAAGATCGGTCCTAAGATTATAAATCCTAAAAGCTCTCTTGTTTCTAGCATAACCAAGAAAGAAACCCTTATCACTCTTTGAATCAAATTTGTGTAGCTGGTCTCTATCATTCGAATGTAGACACATCCAAAGACATGAAAGTATTTGATTAGACTTTTTATTATTCAAAAATTCATAAGGTGTTTTAGTAGAGTTAGGCCTTAAATAAACTCTATTTGGTATATGACAAGCAGTATTTAAAGCTTCAGCCCAAAATCTTTTGAAAGTTTCTTGGATAAAATCATTAATCTAGCCATCTCTTGTATAGTTCTATATTTCCTTTCAGCTACACCATTTTGTTGAGGTGTTTTGGAAGAAGAAAATTCTTGAATTATGCCTTTGTCTTCACAAAAATTATTGAATAAGCTGTTCTCAAACTCCCTACCATGATCGGACCTTATTCAAAGCAATGTTTCGTAGAATAGTGTGTTAACATTTCATGTGATATTTTGACTTGTTTACCACTTTGGCAAGATCCACACACATTTGACATACGTATTTGTAACTTAGGTAGACCTTTAACAACATCAAATTTCAACAATTTGACAATATTCCTATAATGAGCATGTCCAAGTTTTTATGCCAAAGTATACTTTCATCGGTTTGAATATTAAAGCATGCTTGATTCGAATCAATCGAGATAACAATTATCAACAGATCTATTACCAACCATAAGACAATTATCATCATTGTTTAACATATAGCTTGAACTTTTATCAAACTTTACATGCAAGTCATAATCACATAATTGACTAATACTAATCATGTTTGCAAGTAAACCTTTAACATGTAAGACTTTTGTCAAGTTTGGAAAACCAGGGAACATTCAATGTACCTATTCCAATGATTTTACCTTTTGAATCTCCTTCATATGTAACATTTCCACCATCATAAGACTTATAATAAGTGAGATAACTTTCCTCACCGGTCATGTGCCTAGAACACCCACTATCAAAGTACCATAATCCCAACACATGCTTTTAAAGAGGTGTAAACAACATTACATACAGAATTTGACTTTATCACCCAAGTAGATTTTGAATGTATTTTTAAAAAGATTTTTGAAGCTGTTTGTTTTGAACGTTGAGCGAGAATGTGACAATATTTTCAAAGACAGTTTAGAAAATTTCTTGTCTGTCTCATCCTTAAACAGTTTGGTCGTTTGTGACCCTCAATAAAACAATAATGACAAACATCCTTCTTTTCGAGAATCATTTTTCAATTTTTCAGGTTCCACAGAAGGTTTTGTAAACACAACAGGTTTATTATTGTTCAAAAACTGAATAATATTACCATTATAACAAAGTCCATGTCTACTCGTACTTCCAATTGTTAATGCATCATCAAGTTTTCTTGAGCTTTCTGAGTATCTTTTGAAATTCGGTTGTACCCTTAAGCTGCTCTTTAAGGTTGCATATCTCCAGATCTTTCATTGTCAATATGACCTCTAGCTTTATCACCAAATCCTTTTGATATGACTCTTCAATAGTCTTGTCCTTCAAGGCTTCGAGTGGATTCCAACTCCTTTTCATGATTAAAATAACTGGACTTACAATCTTTGCAAATATTGTTAGAAGTACTTGCTTTATCTAAACAAGAACTTAAAAACAATTAAATTTTGGAACCTCCAATGTTTCATCAAATGTTGGCACATTTGACTCGGCAATGAGAATCATCCGGTAATTCATCAAGAGTATCATCATATATAATTCTTGCTTTGAAAAAATATATTCTTCATTTTTATCGAATCATCTTCACAATCGGACTCATCACTTAAGGTAGCATTGAAATTTACCCTTTTTCTAAAAAGAGTGTTGGCACATTCATTAGCATAATGACCAAAACCCGAACATGCATCACATTTAATATTTTTCCTATATTACGGATCATATTTGATCTTGTTACCTCTATCAAATTTTCTAGGTTGATTAACATTCCTATTATTATCGTGCAATTGATGAGAACTTCCAGTCGATCTCTATCTTGATTCTTAATTCGCAAATTATTTCGAAGTCTATTTGCTCTCTTTTTCAAAAACGCATTAAACTACTTAGTTAAGAAAGCAATGTTATCACATTGTTGTTAGATCAAAAGAAGTTTTGATGAGTTAAAAGAGGACAGACGAGAGTCAACTCGAGATAAAGTAAGATGACCACTAATCTGCGTAGAACAGTGAGGTAAAGTCTTAGCACTAAGCCGATCGGACTAGGAAGAGCTAGAACAGTCACCGAGGCCAAGAAAGAAGAAGGTCATCTCAAGACAAGCTTGAGATAAGTCATCTGTAGGAGACAACAATGAAGAACTCGGACGAGGTCAAGACAAGTGAGTAGAATAATAAAGGCAAGTCTCCACCAAGTCACCATTTACGACTAGAAGCAAGATCACCAAGAAGAGACAATTTTCAAGATTAAGTTTGTTTGGCGGTTTTTGTTTGTTACAACAAACTAACCGTTTCTCGTGCTTATAAATAGGTTTAGGCACAATTTCAAACATACAATTCAGCACTCCTTCATTCACACGATTCACAAGTTTTCCAAGCTCTCACAAAAGTTCTTGTTGGTCCCGAATTGTTGAGTTGATTAAGAAACTTTGAGTTAACCTTCTAGGACAAAATCTAGAAGGGGGTTGAATAGATTTTGTAGATTTTTCAAATCTTCCAAAATTAATTCAAAGTACCAGATGTACACAGCGAAAATTCAATATTAGACTCAACTTTATTAAGATCAAAAGCAAACCGATATTCAGATTTTAACTTTGATCCTGAAATTAATCTTTTAACAATAAATTGGAAATTGAACAGATAAGTAAATAAAAGCGATAAAGAACACGGATTTTATAGTGGTTCAGGATTATAACAATCCTACATCCACTCTCCTTCTCCAATTTGAAGAAGGGACACGCTTACTACTTTCTTACTTCACGACTACGACTTACAACTTACAACTTACAACTTTCTTCAAATCTTGAGAATACTCCTAACTCCTTCTTATGAATCTAAGAATTACAGTGAATAATGGATTTTGAAGATTACGGGAGAAGTGTTCTATAAACACTTAGAAACTTTTGAAAACTCTTTTGAAAGCACTTTGTGAATTGAGATTGAAATCTGAATAGTGAATGGTGTGAAAAATCAAATTCGCATAAGTGTGTTGAAAAATAAAACTAGACCTATTTATAAGTCTGAAAGACAGGTTAGTTTGTTAGTCGGTTCTAACAAATCGAAATCGCTAACAAACTTAATCTTGAAAGCTGCTCTTGACCTCTCGTTGGGTCCCTTTAGAACGAAGTTTCAACGCAAAAACAAGATACCCTCTAGTGATAATCTAGAAGGGGGATGAATAGATTATCAAAAACTTTTACAAGTTTAGATGATCTATTAACTCCAAAACAGATTTACGGAAACAAATTCTTGTTTATACTCAATTCTTATAGGATCTAAAGCTTTGTCGGATATCAAATTTTGCGGTCAAGAAACAACTAATGAAAACAAGTAATAAGCGGTAAGAAGAAATAACACCAGATTTATAGTGGTTCGGATCAAACGATCCTACGTCCACTCTCCTTCTTCGAACTTGAAGAAGGGCCTTCACTTACTTACTTCCTTCTTTCTTGCTATCTTACTTACAATGATGAATCTTGACCTTACAATGAATCTTCCTAACTTACGAATATCTATGGCTTGAAGATCTAATGAAAAAGTGTTCTATAAACACTAAGAATCGAAAACGTATAACACGTTCTTGAATGTGTATGATTCTTTGTTGCTTGCGTATACAAAGTATAATGAAGAGTGCAAAGTGTCAAAGTTAATTCTAAATTGATTTCTATTCCTATTTATAGAGAACTCCTCTTGGCGATTGTAACTTCTTTGATCGACTTATAACAAAGATAATCAATTCTCAGAACTCCTTCCCGAGTTGTTGAAACCGCTTCTTTATCTTTGCATAATATTTTTCTAACACCTCTTCATCCGATGTTTACTTCACCTCGTCTCCATTTTTTCTGTCTAGTTTGTCTTGCTCTTCAACAATCCTGTGCTATCCTTTGTCGATATCTTGACCTTGTCCGATATCTCTTCTATCTGAAATCTTCCTCGTCGATATCTTGACCTTGTGCGATCTTCTATACTTAATTTTATTTACAAAGAAATACTTCAAATTGCCTATACAAGATGCTCAATTTGGCCATCCTATTTTACACTTTTAACACATCAAAACTAAATACAAATTTCTTTTCCTAACAATTTCCCCCTTTTTGATGATGTTAAAACTCACCAAGAAAAGAAATGTTAGTAATCTTAAAAATGTAAAATAAGCAATTAAATCACATAATCAGATAACTAAAACAATTATTGCTATTAATGTATGATCGTAAAATCATGAATCGAGATAATCGTAACAATTTGATTACATAATCAGATATTTAAGAGTTAGAAAATGAAACAATATATTTCAGAAATCAAGAGGTTAATCGATTAGTTTTTAAGAGAAACAACAAGGATTGAGAGTAGTTCAAAAATTTATTCACGGTTCACATCGGTAATCATGCAAGAAAAAAGCAGATAAGATGAGAGAAGTAGAAGACTAGTCATACCACCTATTTTCTTCTCGGAACATTGAGCGATCAAAAACCCGCTTCTTAAGTGAAATAGTTTCACCTCCTCTCGCAAGATCAGGTGGCTTCGCTTTGATTATCACCGCTTAATCTTCTCAAGGTCAGGATGACCATCACCTGTTAGAGGGGGTTCCATCCGAGAATAAGTGGTGCGACTACATCTCGAGTTGAATTCTTCATTTGCAAGGTTGACAAGATATTGATACATCTGGAGGTCCTTCTCTTCCAGCCAATTATGGAAAGCTTCGTCTTCATCGAGTCCCCACTTAATCACTTTGCGGACATGAATGGAAAATCCAGTCCACTTCGAATGGCCTCCACCTTGCACGATCTCGCCATTAATAACACTTCTTTGGGGACTACTTCGCTTCTATGATATGGCCTAAGGACTTCTTCCCCTTGCTCATCTCGTTATCTTCGAACCCATCGTCTAAGAGATCGATCATAATATTTTCCTCGCCGCCTTCTCCTCGCTCTCTTCTCCTCTTAGCCTCCCTTCTCTTATATTTTTCCTTCTCATCTCTTTTTCTTTTTCGATCTTTTCTTACGCATCTATCTCAGCTTGTGATTTCTTTGGAACTTGAGCTGTTCTAGATGATCCGGAAGGAGATGTAATTTGAGCAGTTCTTGCACAGGGGCTTCTTTTGTGGGTTCGTGATCTTGTCTTCCTTACAACTTTCTCTGTCTTCTCCTCAGATTTCTTCTCCTCTCGCTTTTAGCAATTCTTGAGATAATTCTTCAATTTTCATGCTCAAAGCCATGATCTTGTCTTCTTGCTCGTCTACTCTTTTCTTGAGCACACTATCTTCCCCTTTTTAGCATCAAAGAAATCGGGTATTGCAGATAGTGGCTACTTGTTCAATTTGACTTACAAGCTCTTCTCGTACATGCCTGCCTTATGATCAAGCTGGTCATATCTCTTCTTTTGTCCGACCTCACTGCGTCTAAACTCATCATCCATGAACCGCTTAATGCTCGTCGCTGCCTATCTTTCTCCGCAGAGCAAGCCGCATCTTCAGGACTTGATGAAATGATGCCTCCTTGGCTTTCCATGCTTCTCTTACTTGCTCCTCAACTGAATCTTTGATTTCAACAAAGGCGTAACGAACGTCTTGCTTTTACCCATTCATCCCGAGAGTTCATCTCCTTAGCAATCGCTGCCTTAATCGCAGGCCATCTCTGCTCTCATGTCTTAATCCAGAGAAGTATAGATCAATCTTGGTTTTCTCGTGAATTGCAGCTTCTACATTCTCCTTGATTGATGATGAGATGACATTTGGAACTAGTTGGAAAGCATTTAGACAGCGATCTTTAGGTTTTGAATTTCAGCTTTCAATGCGTCCACTTCGGATATGCATACGATGTGGAGGGCAAGGTCTGCTCACCGTAAAGATTTATTTCTTCAACTTCAGGTTCCGTTTGCACCTCAACAGCTTGCTCTGTTTGTGCCTCCTCACCGTATTCCATCCCACTGCTCATCGGCACTTCCACCTATCACTTCCTCCAACCTTTCCTCCTCCATACCAACTTCTTCTTTCCTCCGCTTCTTCCTCCTTCTCACTGTTTTCACCTCCTCAGAATCTCATCTCCAAGATATACTCGTTGCAGGATGTAATCAACAAAATTATTTTCAGTGAGTATATCTTGGAATGACTTTAGTTTTGCTTTCTTGAGTACCTCCTTTTCCCAGGCATGGCTAAATTGTTTCCTCCGCCTCGCCTATCAGAATACTGCCTCCTCAAAAGATCCAAGCCTCGAGTCTTCTTAATGTATAGACATCGATAAGCTCTTTCAACAGCCTCAGCTCATCTTTGAGAGTAGACTCTTGTCTCGAGAAGGAACTTTTTCCCAAGGATTCGGAGTGAGGTCTCAGTAGGGTCCCATATCTCCAGATGGATTTGGTAAGTTTAAGAAAAGATTTGGTTCAGATGAGGTTGTAGGTAGGAAGGAGAATGGATCATATGAGGTTTGGGTGGGTTTTGGACTTATGGGAGTGGGCCGCTTTTAGAGGCTCGTGGCGGCCTTGTCTCGCTTCTTCATCGCCAAAGTTGGTAAGGGATGGATTTAGGTACTCCATCCTCGGATGAGGATGAAGATGATGAGGGTGATTTAATTTCCTCTTCCTTTTCTCGAGTCATCTCTGCATTTGAGACTTCTACTGTCTCCGTCTCGCCTCGATATACCAACCTCTCACTGAACACTTCCCTTGGGAAGCTGTCCTTTCCTCCTCTTCTTCCTCACCTGCAATCTCCTCCTCCTCGATGAGGATTCATCGGCTAACACAGCTTCCACTTTCTTCTTTCCTTTGGCCTTAGAAGCCTTCTTCATCTGTGACCGAGATGGGGTGTCTCCTTCGAGTCCGTTGGACCGAAAGGTTTCTCATCCTTGACAAGCAAACCCTTCTGTTTTGTGAACTTTTTCACCCTCGTCTCGCCACCAAGCTTGTCCGTCCCAATCTTGTGTTCAAGTATGATGGTGATTCTTGCCATCATACTTGTTATCTTGGTCAGCGACCATCTTATCACTCACCGATACCTCTGTCTTGACGAACTTCTTTCTTTCCTCCATCGACGGGAGTACACTGTCTCGAGCCCGATTAATATCGCCCATCTATGATGGCCCTTAGACAAAGCATATCCTTGGCTTAGTCAATCCGTTGTGACTCCGCTTTGTTCTCCCGGTATGCACTTGGTTAAAATGAGCATCGAAGTCTCGTATTTTCTCTCGTAACATTCCCTTCTTCGATTTGCAAAGTTGTTATTCTTCTCGGGATTTCCTTGCCATCATTTTGTAACTCTCCAAATACTCTTCACCTTGTACAAAAATGGGTTGCCTCCGGTGGTGTTTAAGCCAAAAATCTCGCCGATATCAGAAATTGAAACATGAATTTTTCTAGACTTTTCAAGAGTCCGAATTCGAGTTTCTAATCCAAGATTCTGTTGATTTTGCTCTCGGTTAAGAATTCGGCGGCAAGATCATCAAGGGTTTTGGGTTTTGATGGTTTCATTGAGCAATATTTCTTCAAACCTCTGTCTTGTAGAAGTTGAAGAATTTCTCTGGTTTCGGATCGGTGGAAATGTCCCATTCCACGTACATTTCGGATTTTGTACGTTCTTCGATGGATGTGAGATCATATTCATATTTGATTCTCGCTTCTTTCCAATTGTCCGCCATTGATGAGTGTTTGAAGGTTTTAGGAGGGAAAAGAAGTTTTTAAGAGAAGAAGGAATAGATGTGTGCGTAAATGCAAATAATGCACACGAATGTCTATTTATATGGAAAATATAATAATAAACAATTATTAGAATAATAATTGCTCGTAAAAGTGTAAATATAGCCTTTCGAATCGCCATTAATGCAATTATGGCATTTATTTTGAAAAGTGTACGTAATAATATTTAATATGTCGCGCGTGAGGTTGAGACGGTTCATATTTCGTAAACCGCCTCCACTTCTCGCGCGTGAAATATACTCGGTGTATTTCAAAATTGAATTTGATAAAATTTCGGGTCCATAGTAACTTCTCCCGACACGCTTACTAATTTAAGAAATTACTTTTCAGCTTAATTGGAGAGATACAATAAAATATTATTATTTTTAGAAAACAAAATTTGAACCCTTATTCTTTAATTTTGTAAAACACAATATTTTATTTTACCGAGTAACTTCATTTTTAATGAATGATAAAGTGAATTATGATATTAAATTCATATATTAATTATATGAACCCAATATTCATAATTAAAAGTATGTAAGAAAACTTCCGATTTTATTCCTTGTCTCGGTTTGATAGCATTACTGTCTGCTCCTTGTATCCTTTGAACAAATTGACCTTGACTTGTATTTCGAATCTTGTCAACTTTGTTCTTGCTGAAATCACAGACACTTAGACAAATTGTTAGTAACCAGAGTAAGTCGATAAGGTTCAATAGTCATCCGATTCTCAGAGAAGAAAGTCGACTATTACATCCTTATCTCGATTTACTTATGTCGATAAGTATTTATCAAGTCGATATGGTCAATATGACTAATCCTTGATTCTTGATTCCTATAAAAGGAGATCAATGATATCGCCTACCCGATTGTCCTTTGACACAATCTTGTCTCGATAATTCTTTCTAGACATACTATACTAAGATAAGGAAAACAAGGTTAATTCAAAAGATTTGATCAAGAGATGATTAAGGAACCATCTAATAATCCTAATTCGACTGAAAATTCCTTAAACCTTGTTTCGCAAGAGGTTTTGTCAATATGTCTCGCTTTTTGAAAATCAAGAAGAATTTTTTCTAGTCTCGATATTGCCTTTTTCCACATGATCTCGAATAAAATGATGACGAATGTCAACATGTTTGCATCCGTATGTAAGACTGGTTACGGGTAATAGCTATGGCACTATTACTATCACAAAAGATTGGTACATCTTTGGTGATAATGTTATAGTCCCTTAGCCGCTGATCGATCCAGATAAGCCGTGAACAACAACTTCCACCGCCATGTACTCACTTTCGTGAGTAGAAGTAGCTACAGAGGTTTGTTTCTTAGACAACCATGAAATCAGCTTACTTCCCAGAATTGGCAAGTTCCAGATGTAGATTTCCTATCTATCTTACACCCACCAAAATCTGAATCCGAGTATCCCGACAACTCAAAGTTATCGTCACACTGATACCACAAATTCTACATAGATTGTACCTTTCAAATATTTTAGAATCTTCTTTGCAGCTTCAAGATGACTCTTCTTAGGCTTAGCTTGAAAACGTGCACATACACCCACCGCAAAAGAAATGTCGTCTACTAGCGCTTAAGTATAAAAGAGAGCCAATTAAACCTCTATACCGTGTCTCGATCGGTGTCTTCTCCTTTCTCATCTAGATCCATTGAAAAATTTGTCATCATAGGGATTTTGGCTTCTCGGCTGGTACCTATTCCAAATTTTTCAATAAGATGTTTGGTATATTTTGCTTGATTTATGAAAATTCCTTTCTTTGTCTCGCTTAATTTGAAGTCCAAGAAAGTATGTCATCTCTCCCATCATGGACATTTCGAACTGCTTCTTCATAAGATGACTAAATTCTTCACATAAGAGTAGGTTAGTTGATCCAAAAATAATATCATCAACATATATTTGGACTAACAAAAGACCTTTATCAGATTCTTTCCTAAATAAAGTTCTATCTATTTTACCTTTTACAAAACCATTTTGAATTAAATACTCGTATAATGTATCATACCATGCTCTAGGAGCCTCGTTTAAGTCCATATAGAGCTTTCCTTAGCCTATAGACCTTGTCTCCTTTGACAAAACCTGGAGGTTGTTCTACATAGACTTCTTCGGCTATGACTCCATTTAGAAATGCAGATTTCACATCCATTTGGAACACAAGAAATCTTTTATAAGCAAAGATAAGCTAAGAACAATCTTTTGGCTTCAAGACGAGCAACCGGTGCAAAGGTTTCATCATAATCAATTCCCTCAGATTGTGAATAACCTTGTGCAACCAATCTAGCCTTATTTCTTACCACAATATTGTTCTCATCTTTCTTATTTTTGAAAACCCATTTTGTTCCAATAACTTTTGATGATGAGGTCTTTCAACAAGCTCCCATACATCTTGTCTTTGAAATTGATTTAATTCATCTTGCATTGCATTTATCCAATTGAGTCGCTTAGAGCTTCAGTAATAGTTTTAGGTTCAAGTAAAGATACATAACAACTAAGCAGACAGGTCTTGGTTTATCTCGTGTCCTTGTCTCGACTCTTAATCTAAACTTCCAATTATCTGCTTCACCGGATGATAAGTCGATACTCGCTTACCTTTATCTTTTACTGGATATGAAGTCTTATCTAAGATATTTTCATTCATTAGTTCTGTATTACCTTCAGGAATATCTCCTAGTCCATCTCGGTAGTGTAGTCGCCTGATCGGATGACATGGAAGAACTCTGCCTTCCTTATCTTTATCCCCTCGTCTCGGTGTGTCTTCCTCATCCGATTCGACTGCAGTAAATAGAACTTGACTGATTTCTTGATGTTTAACTGTTAAGATCTTCACTATCTTGATGACATCATCTCATTTTCGGACTTAGAAATTTCATCAAAAACAACATGTGGTGTTTCTTCCACACATAATGTAATCTTGTTAAAAACTCTATATGCTTTTGATACGGATGAGTATCCTAAGAATATCCCTTCGCAATCTTAGCATCAAAAGTTCTTAACTTTGATTTTCCATTATTATGAATAAAACACTTACAACCAAATATATGGAAATATGAAATTTTTGGTATTACGCCTTTCCATATTTCATAAGGAGTTTTGCATTTATCTTTCACAATTAAACACCTATTTTGAACAAAACATGCAGTATTAATGGCTTCGCCCAAAACCCGTGTGGAGTGTCATACTCGAGATAACATAGTCCTTCTTGCTTCTTTCAAGGTTCTGCTTTCTCCTTTCTACCACTCCATTTCTTTGGGGTGTTCTTGCAGATGACGTTTCATGTGCTATACCATTCTCGGTACAATAGTTAGTAACAAACGAGTTCAGAAACTCAAGACCTTTATCACTTCTAATCTTGACAATATTTAGTCCTTTTTCATTTTGAATTCTTTTGAGGAATTCTGGAATTTTTGTTACATTTTCATTCTTTTTGTACAAGAAAATAACCCAAGTGAATCTAGAAAAATCATCTACAATCACTAAAGTATACTTTCTTCCACTAAAACTTAGAGGTGTAATTGGACCAAAAAGATCCATGTGCAAAAGTTCCAGAATCCTTTCGTAAAAGTGACCATTTATTGTTTTGAAAGAAGTTTTGGTCATTTTCCTTTTGACAAGCATCACAAACATGATTTTTCGAAAATATTTTATCTGGAAGTCCTTTGACTAAAGATTTTCTTGCTATTTTGTTAAGAGTTTTGAAATTTAAATGACTAAGACGTTTATGCCATAGCCAATTTAAATCTTCGAACTCTTAGCAATAAGACAAGTATCCTTAGAGCAACTCTTGAAATTTGCAATATATATATTACCTTGTCGACTCCAGTAAGTAAAATATTTTCATTTAAACCATCCAAAATAAAATATGCATCATGGGTGAATTTTACACAATATCCTTTGTCACAAAATTGAGATACAGACAGAAATTATGTTTCAAACCTTCCACAAAATATACTTCATTAACCTGAATATCTCCAATCATCAAAGTTCCAACTCCTTTGGTTAGACCAAAATTGTTGTCACCGAACATTACTCGAGGTCCATCTATTTTCCGATAGTTAGAAAGAAGTCTTTTCTCATAGGTCATATGCTTAGAACATCCACTGCCTATATACCGGATGACTTCAAGAACATCTTGTTCAACTATCTCCTTATCCTTCGCAATCACAAATTAATTCTTAGGTACCCTTTGTGTATTGGGTCCTTTTTCAAGTTGATACTTAGGTATCCAAATAAAAACATCCAAGTTTTTCAGAACCAATGATTGAATTTTGCAACCATATCTATCCACTAATATTAGACTATCTAGATCAATTTTATTTAATTGATCTCTAGTGATTGTCTTATATCTTGGAAAGAATGGATACGACTTGCTTCTTCCATCAAAACCATTATACTTTGGAAATGACTTTGATTTAGTCTTTAGATTTCTTTTGAAACATTTCTCCTCATCCGTATTTTCTCTTTTGAAATATCGGATGAGGTGATTTGCTCCTTTGATTTCTTTGGACTAAGTTCGTCTTTTCCATAGTCTTAGTGGCTTTGACAAAGACTCTTGGTTTGATAGGATCATTTTTCATATTCCTATCAAAACCCAACGATCTTATCACTAGGCTTCGAGAGATACAAGATGTTATCAATTGTACTGAGAGTTATTAATATGTCCTAACTTGAGATTTAAATCTCTGTTAGTCCTTTTAAAATTCTCATTCTCTATATTGATATTTGAAAATTTAATTTTTAAAGAACTCAATTCTTTTTCCAACTCACTGGTTTTCTCGGACGAGGAACTAGTAGAAGTCTTTGACCGACATTCCCCCTTGAATGTACAATCTAGATTCTTCCTTGTCCCTGTCTGATATTCCTTTGTTAGACTAAGAATTTGATCCTTTAAACTTAAATTTTCAGTCTCTATTTGTTTATAAGCGAGATAAAGTCAGTCTTGAGATCTTTTAGAAGTTTGTTAATAAGACATGAATCAGATTGGACAAGTTATCATTATCATTGTCGAGGATGAGTAGTAGTTTACCTCCTTAGCCATTAGGCAAATGTCATTGTACTCGATCCGAAATCTGGATGAGGATGAGGATGATGATGTCTCATGTGTTTCCTCCTTTTCGGCCAAAAGAGCTCGTTGATCTCGCATACCTCCTATCCCGTTTCTTCCTCTTTTCTTCTCTCTCTCTAGGAGTGAGTTGAGGACAATCATAGCTAAAATGACCAGGTTTATTGCGGGTATAACGAGATATCTCCTCTTTCGACTTTGGACTATTCTCACCTCGTCGATTGGTGATTTGAATCTTTTCACTTTGGATCCTTCTTTTGTCATTGTCTCAATACTTCTCTTCCTTGTGCCGATTTATAATTTTGACGATTAAACCTATCTCTCTTATTCCTTTTATACTTCATCTTGAGTCTCTCATATCGTCCGATCAATAAAGCCATTTCCTCCTTTAATGACAAATCGATGCCTTAGAAATCTTGTCAATCTTCTTGATGAAGAAATGCCACAGTCTTTCCGTAAGTAGATGACTCTGCCTCATCTTCTTCGTCTTCAATTTGTATATCATATTCCAAGGCTTTCGGATGAGAAAATAGAGTATGATGTGAAATAGATGACAGTTACGTGTAGCTTTGAGGATATTTGCTTTTTCTCTCCATCTTTTGCTTAATGATCCGAGTACCTTATTATTAATTTCTTTCTCGTAATAGGTTTTACCCAAATCGGCAGACTTTGTTCACCAAATTGGCCAATCTTACATCCAATTGATCCACGCTTTCTCCATCTTTCATCTTGAATGTATCAAATGCATGTAAAAGCGATTGCAACTTGTTTTCTTTAACTCGCTCGACCCTTCACAAACATTTGCAAGAGTCTTCCACATATCCTTAGCGCTTTTACATCTCTTTACCTTTTCTATCCAGTCTTTGCTCAACGTCTCTATAATTTCGTCCTTGCTACTGATCCAAATTGTGAATCTTCCTTTCATCATTTGTCAAATCACACTTTTCTTTTCTTGTTGACTTCTTGTAGTAGAAGATTCGGCTCAGTACTAACAACTCCATGGTAGAATTTTATCGGGCCTTCCTCAAGAACCTCTTCCATACGGTCATGAATGGCCTTTAAATGATTCTCCATTCGAACTTCCAATAATCATATTCTTCAATAGAAAATCTGGTAAACTCCTCGGATTTCTTACTTTTGAGAGAAGACATTGTAATTCAAGATGCTAAAAACAACTTATCGTAAATGTTAGTGACTCGGTGATAAGAAATCAGATTTCAATGAAAACTCGGATATTTCAAGACCACAAATCTCTATCGTAACGACTTAACACCGCTCGATACCACTTGTTGGGTCCCTTTAGAACGAGTTTCAACGCAAAAACAAGATACCCTCTAGTGATAATCTAGAAGGGGGATGAATAGATTATCAAAAACTTTTACAAGTTTAGATGATCTATTAACTCCAAAACAGATTTAGCTGAAACAAATTCTTGTTTATACTCAATTCTTATAGGATCTAAAGCTTTGTCGATATCAAATTTTGCGGTCAAGAAACAACTAATGAAAACAAGTAATAAGCGGTAAGAAGAAATAACACGGATTTATAGTGGTTCGGATCAAACGATCCTACGTCCACTCTCCTTCTTCGAACTTGAAGAAGGGCCTTCACTTACTTACTTCCTTCTTTCTTGCTATCTTACTTACAATGATGAATCTTCAGCCTTACAATGAATCTTCCTAACTTACGAATATCTATGGCTTGAAGATCTAATGAAAAAGTGTTCTATAAACACTAAGAACGAAAAAACGTATAACACGTTCTTGAATGTGTATGATTCTTTGTTGCTTGCGTATACAAAGTATAATGAAGAGTGCAAAGTGTCAAAGTTAATTCTAAATTGATTTCTATTCCTATTTATAGAGAACTCCTCTTGGCGATTGTAACTTCTTTGATCGGTTATAAAGATAAGCTGAATACTCGTAACTCCTTCCCGAGTTGTTGAAGCGCTTCTTTATCTTTGCATAATATTTTTCTAACACCTCTTCATCCGATGTTTACTTCACCTCGTCTCCATTTTTTCTCGTCTAGTTTGTCTTGCTCTTCAACAATCCTGTGCTATCCTTGTCTCGATATCTTGACCTTGTCTGATATCTCTTCTATCTGGAAATCTTCCTCGTCGATATCTTGACCTTGTCGATCTTCTATACTTAATTTTATTTACAAAGAAATACTTGTTTGCCTATACAAGATGCTCGGTGGCCATCCTATTTTACACTTTTAACACATCAAAACTAAATACAAATTTCTTTTCCTAACAACCTCGGTGATTCCTTCTACTCGTCTGCGGTGACTTGGTGAAGACTTGCCTTTCTTATTCTACTCGGCTTGTCTTGACCTCGTCGAGCTCTTTCTAATTATCTCCTCGCAGATGACTAGACTTGAGCTTGTCTCAGCACGACTTGCAGCTTTCCGATCTCCGGTGACTTAACCAGTCCTTGACCTAGCCGATCACTTAGTATGAGCAATTGATCTCGGCTTTTCTTCATAGTTGTCTGCTCATCTGGATTGATCTTTTAACTCATCAAAACTTTACTTGATCTAACAATTTCCCCTTTTTGATGAAGTTAAAACCTACAAGAAAGAGACATACTCATAGCTGAAGTTAGTTTAGAGTTAATCAAGATTTAACAAATAGGTATATCGAGAAGACATTTTCACTTTATTCGAGTTTCAAAAATCATAAAACACTTAAAAAAATTTAAGCTTTTAGATTTTTTATTTTTTTATTTAAAAACTTTTAAGTCCCAGGACTTAAATTTTAGACTTAGAAAAATTTGTAAATTTTTAAGTCCGAGATGATAAATTTCTCGGATGCTTTATACTTAGAAAAATTTTAAGTTTCCTAAAAAAACTTTAAGAAAATAAGACAAGTAAAACTCATAAGTCAAACATATGTTTATTCACATAAGATTTACAAGATACAAAAGGATCTAAAATAAAAGATAAGGAAAAGAAGATGATCCTATGATCGGACTCCCCACCGATTAGCTTCGGGAATGGCCAACCAGGTGAAGACCCTCTTCCTTAGCTTCTTGAGCTCTTCTTCATCTTTCAACCCAGGACTCTACTTCAGCTTTGGCAATGATGCCTTTAATCCAAATCATGTCTATTGAGCCATCTGGGTTGGTCTTGGGTCTGCCCGTCTCATAAGCCGGGGCACAAAGATCGGCGTTGAAGAATTTATCGGCTTCGACCAGCAACCTTTGGTAAAGATCTTTATCTTCCTTTTCGATCCACTCGTGCCACCTCGTGTCCTCGTCTTGAGTCTGCTGAATCAAACCCCTTCATAATGTACCAGTGATACATCCATCTCAAGGCCCAGATTCTTCTCCTTGTACTCTTTGAAGAGTTTGCCGGCGACGACCTTTGGCGGGTTGAGTGTCCGATGGTAAGGCCTAAAGTGCGCTTCGTCTGCCCCTTTCATCTCCCACTTCCTCACATCCTTACTCCACCTCATCTCAAGCCCTTTGTTCTTCTTTTTTCAGCTTCTTCCTCTCTCTTTCACTCATAGAATGCCTGCTCCCTCATGATCCCGTGATCTGTTCCTCAGGCATTCGAGTAGTCAGGCTCCCTCTTTCTTTTCTCGAGATAAGGTGGGTTTGGGACTCGAGTACTTTTCTGGAGCAGACTCTTGACAAGCTTCCTTCCCCTTTCCTTTCACCTCACCGCTGCTCTTTCGAGACTCTTTTATTTTTTCAAGCTAGGCAGACTTGTCTTCCTCTTCCTTTTTCCTCCTCGCCTCATCCTCCTTCAAGGCTTCCTCCATTAGGTGACCCTCACCAAGTGCGGCCAGCTCATCGGATTTTATACGAGCTTCCTCCTGGCTGCCTCCGGCTCAGTGTCTTGGCTTTTGTATCAACCTCTTTCCTCGTCTCATTGACCACTGTGAGGGCTCGCTCTCTTTCTTTCACCTCCTCTTCCCCCTTTTTCACTTCATCGGCTAAGGTAGTCGGCTTCGTCTCCAAATCTTTGCATTTCACCACTGAAGTCCGACTTGTCCAGAGCCAATGAATCCACCACTATTGCATTGTGTCTGTCACTTGATTTTTCAGCCCTTGCACTTCCTCCTCCAAGGCTTTCACCTTCTCGGCAAGAACAGAGTTAGTAATAGATGTAATCTTTTGAGTTAGATTTACCTCTACTTCCCTCATGTTCGAGATCATTGCCTCGATGCCTCTCTTCACCATCGTCTTCGTCTTCTTTTTCATCTTTTTCTCAAAAGCTTGCTTTATTTTCCTTTCCATCTCGAGCTATGATAGATGAGATGGCTGAAGAGGGACTCAAGTCACTTGTCCTCATCCTCGTAAGAGGATTCGGATGAGGAAGAAGTGGGAGTGTGAGGTTCATAAATTTGGGGGAGAGGACTGGTGAGCTTCATCTCGGATATCCTCCAGGAAGGAATAGGAAGTTATGTCTATCTCTGGTGGAGGTGTGGTTTGTGTTGGAGAAGTGGAAGGTTGAGTTTCGGATGGTGGTATGGAAGATGAGATAGGTTGTTCAATTTGTGGGATTATAGTGGGAATGGGGGTGATTTCAGGTTGGGTAGGAGTTGGGATGGTTTCGGATGGGGTTGAGGTGGTTTCGGCTTGTGTTTGGGTGTGGGAATTGACTCGATGATATGGGTCAATGTGGGTCATTGAAGAGGCTCCGAGGTGCCCGGTAGGGCACACCTCTTCATTGCCGAGTGGGGATTGAGTAAGAGAGAGAGAAGAGTTGGTACCTTCCTCCTGGATGGGAGAGAGTGCAGCTTCCTTGGGCTGGAGAGGAAGGAACATCCAGCCTTTGCAACCTCGGCTGCAATCTCGATCGGAACCTCTTCAGAAGCAAGGTTGAGGTTTCCATCTGTTGGGCTAACTCCGCTGAGGATTCGGATGTCTGGAGGACCTCCTCGAAGAATGAATTGATTATCTTCATCGAGTCCTCGTCATCGTTGGCTGGTAGCAGCTTCAGATGGCTCGGCGAGATGCCTTTTCTCTCGAGGCTTTGACAAGTCTTCTCCTTGATCTCCTCCTCGGGGACCATACTGCGGGTCTTTGCCTCCTCATTATTACTTTCACTACTGGTGGATCCTCGGCTGGTTGAGCTTCGTTCTTGGCTCGGCAACCTCAGTGCTGGAAGTTGGGGTTCGGCAGTGCTTCTTGCTCTCTTTGCCTCCTAGCATCACTCCGACTCATCATCCGAGTCGGCACACCACCAATCCTTTTCATTCTTTATTTTATAATCCTTTACGCTTAGAATACTTTTTCAATCCTTCCCTTGTCTCGAATCTCTTGTTCGGACTTCTCCATCAACACCGTGATCTTGTTAAACAAGCTCACAGTGAGGAAACTATCCAGCCTCCTCCATCTCGGATTATACAAAGAACCTCGCCTTCTCCTCCTTCAGCCTCCTAAATAACAAATCAACCCAATCAACCTGCACTCCATCAAAATGGCTCATATACAAAGCACAAACGTGACTTTGTCACTCCATCATGGGAGCTTTGATCTCCTAGGATCGACTTGGTCACGATTGTCATGAGCAGCCTATACTTCCTCCTTAGCATATGCTTCTTCAAATCTCTCCTTACCCTCTCGTAGGTAATCCTTGCAAACAAGTCAAACAACTCCTCCCATTCATCCTCCTTATACGTCGAGGATTCACCCCTTCCATTGAGGTATCTAGAATCCGTGCAACATTCTCCTTTGAGTACTCCAGGTTGAGTACCTTCAACATTGGTTTTGAAACCATTCTCGTAAATTCACTTCTAGCAAGGAACTCTGCTCCAATGAAATCTGCAGCTTTGTTCTGGAGATTTGAGTGAACAAAAACCTCGCAACCTTGAAGCTTCCAATAATCCTAAGATTTCTCTGGATTCTAGGTTATCGGTTGTGTCAAAGTCTACAAACATCTCAGCTTTGAGTTTGTTTTTGACAAGATCTCGAAATCATTTTGAAATCCGATTTGGCGGAGGTTATATAAGTAGGGGTTTTGGTGCTTGAGAAGAAGAAGAAGCCATTGAAAGATTTTTGAGAGAATGAAAATTTTCAAAAACTCGATCAAGGAAATGTGAAAGTAAAATTTTAAAACGATGAGGGTAAGTTTTTAAACGAAGGGGAGAGAGAGGGAAAGTTGGGAAGACGATACGTGGCACGATCTCGCAGTTTTGATTTTAAACCGTTGATTTAAAAAGCGCGTGTAAAACATCGACGGTTTAGCGAGAAAATCGCCAATTCAGGTGCGTGGCCTCTACGCGCGTCTTGAATTGCGTAAAAAGTAACCGTTTAACCTACGGATTAGATGGTTAATAGACTCGCTTTATCGAGAAGTAATTAGTATACTCCGATGTAAGCAATGAGATGTCTTTCTTTGCAAATAGGTTTTCTATTTCAGACTAGATTAATACCAGACTTGGTCAAAATGACCTTGTCTTGTATTTTCGAAAAAAATTTCTCCTAGTCTCGATTTTGAAAAACACAATTTTTAAAACAATACTTAACACAAGATTTTTGAGTTTAGTCACAAGTCTGATTATTTTGAAATAGGCAGACTTATGAAAGATATTTGAAAACAAGAATTTTGAGGAAAAACAAAATCGAGGGTTTTCTCGATTGAAGAGATTTAGAGATAAAATTGCTACACTGCTTCTCGCAAGCAAACTTATCAAAACTATTAGTAGTGAGGTAGATCGGATAGGGTGCAGATAGTCATCTGTTTTCAAGAAATCGGTGACTATTGTGCCCTAGTCCGATTTACTAATGTCGATAAGTAATCATCAAGTTAGATAAGGTCAATATGACTAATCCTTGATTCTTGATTCCTAAAAAGGAAATCAATGATATCAATGCTACTGATTGTCCTTTGACTCATATCTAGTCTCGATAATTCTTTCTAGACATTGATTTAAAGAAAAGAAATGACCGTAAATAAGGAATACATTAAAAAGATGCAAGCAATTTAGAAATCAGCTAAAGATGCATCAAGTAACCCTAGTTCTAGGCATAATTCTTTAAACCTAGACTCAACTAATGGTTTTGTAAGTATATCTGCTCTTTGTGACTCAAGGCTATCTTCTCAATTCTAATGTCATTTTTCTCAACATGATCTCTAATGAAATGATGTCTAATGGTTATATGCTTACATCTAGAATGCGAAACGGATTGTAAGTAATAGCTATTGCACTATTACTATCACAAGAAATAGGAACAAATGATGTTTGAATATTATAATCTCTAAGTCATTGACTAATCCAGAGGAGTTGAGAGCAACAACTTCCACCGCCATGTATTCACTTGATTGTGGAGGTGGCAACAAATGTCTGCTTCTTAGATAGCCAAGAAATTAGTTTGTTGCCTAAGAATTGACAAGTTCCTGAAGTGGATTTCCTATCAATCTTACATCCCCCAAAATCGAATCGAATAACCTGTCGGTTCAAAGTTGTCATCACCGGGTACCATAACCCTACTTGCAAGGTTCCTTTGAGATATTTGAGAATTTTTTTAGCCGTCTCGGATGAGTTTTCTTGGGATTACATTGAAATCTTGCACATACCCCAACCGCAAAGGCTATGTCCGGCCTACTCGCAGTAAGATAGAGAAGAGATCCAATCACCCACGATACTCCATTGCATCTGTGGGTATCCCTTGCTCATACGAATCCATAGAGAAGTCGGTTGTCATAGGTATTTTAACTTCTCTACTATTAATCATCCCAAATTTCTCAATCAGATCCTTAGCATATTTAGACTGATGTATAAATATACCCTTACTCATCTATTTAATCTGTAAGCCTAGAAAGTATGTTAATTCACCCATCATTGACATTTCAAACCTGTTTTTCCTAAGAATATTAAACTCTTCACATAATTTCGAGATTAGGTGAACCAAAGATTATGTCATCTACATAAATTTGAACAAATAAGATGTTACCATCTACTTCCTTCATAAACAAGGTTCTATCAACCTTACCTTTTGAGAATCCATTTGATATCAAGAAATCGATAAGGTATCATACCAAGCCCCGAGAGCTTGTTTCAGTCCATATAGAGCTTTGTTGAGTTTATAGACTTTGTTATTGATCTTAAACCCAAGAGGCTGCTCCACATAGACTTCCTCAAGCAACACACCATTAAGGAAGGCAGACTTAACATCCATTTGAAAGACTTTGAAAGATTTATATGCAGCAAATGCCAAGAACAACCTTATTGCTTCTAACTGAAACTGGAGCATAGGTTTCATCATAGTCTATCCTCCGACCGTGAGTAACCATGAGCTACCAATCTTGCTTTATTATGAACAATAATGTTGTTCTCATCTCTGCTTTGTTTTTAAACACCCATTTGGTGCCTATAATCTTTCTATGTAAGGGTCTTTCCACTAAATCCCAAACATTTTGGCTTTCAAACCGATGCAGTTCCTCCCCGCATGATCAAGTATCCAGCTTGGATCAGTATAGAGCTTCCTCAATAGACTTGGGTTCAAGAAGCGACACATAAATGAACAGACTTTTAGAGTCCAAAGCATTATTCGTGTCTCGCACACTACTAGATGGGTCTCCTATAATCTGATCGATGGATGATAGCTCCTCATCCTTTTGCCTATGAGGAGAAGGATCCTCATCTTGAGATTCAAGATACAACTCCTCCGACTCTACCCGAGCCGACGTTCCTCTTCATCACCGACCCCGCCGATCACCGATGTCAAGGGTGTCTGCTCAGATGGAGTCTCGATTAAGTTGTCTTCGATTATCGGATAGACAATTCTATGTTTAGTCTTGGTCGGTTCAATTTTATCTAGTCTTTCGAAATTTGATTCACTTTATCTCGAGAAGGAATACGATTCATCAAAAACAACATGAGGGGTTTCTTCCACACAAAGGGTCGCCTTGTTAAAAACTCTAAATGCCTTGGAAGTGTTGGAATATCCCAAGAATATTCCATCACCGCCTTAGCATCAAAAGTTCTTAACTTAGATTTTCCATTGTTATGGATAAAACACTTACAACCAAAAGCTACGAAATATGAGATTCTTGGAATCTTACCCTTCCAGATCTCATATGGAGTCTTACCCTTGTCTTTAACAACCAAGCACTGCTCGGGTATAACAAGGCTGTGTTGATGGCTTTAGCCCGTAACCTATGAGGGGTTTCATACTCACTAACATGCTCCCGGCTTTCCTTCAAGGTTCTATTCCTTCTTTCAACCACTCCATTTTGTTGAGGAGTTCTTGCTGAAGATGTCTCATGAATAATTCCACACTCATTGAAAAAGTTAGATAAACATGAATTCAAAAATTTTGTGCCCTTATCACTTCTTATTTTAATAATATTAACACCCTTTTCATTACGAATCTGTTTGAACAGATCGTAGATCTTGTTTATAGTCTCATTTTTCTTGAAAAATATAACCCAAGTGTATCTAGAAAAGTCATCTACTACCACAAGAGTATATTTCCTTCCACCGAAATCGAGAGGTAAAACAGGTCCAAACAGATCCAGATGAAGTAGTTGCAAAACTCTTTCAGATGAAGATGTGTTAATACTCTTAAATGAGTGTCTAAGCTATTTACCTTTCGACAAGCATCACATTTAAGATCAGTAGACACAAGTTTCTCAGTAATCCCATAACAAGATTCTTTTTAGCCAGCTTACTAAGGGTCTTGAAATTCGGATGACTAAGCCTTTTGTGTCATAGCCACCGAGATCATCTCCACCTTTAGCTATCAGACAAGTCTCTTTAGGACAACTATTAAAGTTGGCCACATAGACATTACCATGTCGAAGCCGCTTAAAAGTACCTTATCTCGAGGTATTATCTAAGATATCACATTTATCCTTAGAAAATTTGACAAGAAATCCTTTATCACAAAGTCGGGAAGCAGATAGCAAATTATGTTTCAAACCTTCAACAAAATATACCTCGGATACTGAATATCCTTGATAATCGAGTACCTACTCCTTTAGTCGACCACAATTATTGTCTCCAAATAATACTCTTGGACCATCAATGCTTTGGAAATTTGATATGACTTCTTGTTATGAGTCATGTATTGTGAACAACCACTATCAATGTACCATATGGAGGCTAAAATCTCTTCCTTGAGAGATGATCCTGTGAATCCCGAAAAGCAGATTAGTTATAAGGTACCCTAGTGATCTTGGGTCCTTGAAGGTCAAGCATCACTTTAGGTAACCAGATAAAAATCTCATCTCCAAATAATAAATCAGACTTGGTCTCTCTACCAAATCTGTCTACAATTGTATCACTTTTAAATGATAACTTGTTGTATTCGAGATTTAGTAATTTTCCCGAACTTAGGAAATGTGGGATAACATCTCGCTTCTCCCATCAAAGGGATTATAATAAGAATTTCTTCTTATTATTTTAATCTCTTTTGATTGATCGATGCTTTTAAAAATTCCTAGGTTTTTGTATATCCGATTTACTATTTCTATCATAACCAAGACCTGCTTTTGTCATGGGATTTTTAGATGTATTAAAGATGTGATCTATTGCTGATTGTGAATTATTAAGTTGACTAATTTTGAAGACTAGCTTCTCATTGTCTTTCTTAATTAATTCATTTTCAAAGATGATTGTTTCAAATTTATCTTTTAAAGTTTTCAATTCACTTTCTAATCTTTCGGGTAAGTTGGTGATGTACTAGCCTCGGCTGGGAAAACATTCCCCCTTGAATGTTTCCTCGGTTTCGGATAGTTCATCACCTGCTTTCCTTTAATTAGAATTTGAATTTGATCCTTTAAAGTCAAATTCTCTGTCTCTAGCTATTTATAAGTAGCCAGAGATGTCTTTAAGTCTCTCAATAATTCATGAATAACGCTTTGATCATTATCGATGCAGATCGACAAGAATCATTATCGAGAAGATGAATAATAGACTACCTCTTTAGCCATGAGACAGATTTCATCATCCGATCCGAAGTCGATGAGGATGATGATGATGATGATGATGATGATGATTTTCTTGACTCCTTTTCTTCAGCTTGAAGAGCCCTTTGATCTCGCAAATCTCCTGTCTCTCTTTTTCTTTTTCTCTTCCCTTTCTTTAGGAGTCGAGTTGAGGACAATCATAGCTGAAGTGTCCTGGCTTGTTGCATGTGTAGCAAGTGTCATTCCTATCTCGATTTAGGGCTGGAAGGATTTCTTTTGACAGTGATACGAATCTTCTTGTCTCGGCTCCTATTCTTGTCATCATCTGTAGACTCATCTTTCTTTCTTCTTGATTTGGATCTTGATCTGTCCTTACCTATAAATTTCAATTTATTTCGTTTATACTTCATTCTTAATCTGTCATACCTTTTGGTGAGCAGAGTCATCTGCTCCTTCGAGATAGGTCAGCTCCTCTGATTTAGTTTACATCTTGTCATCTTTGGCAGACAAAGGCAACAGACTTGGATAAGGTGCTCGACTCCATCTCATCCTCCTCATCCTCTATTTGAATGTCATACTCTAGAGCTTTAAGATGAGAAAACAAGGTATGGTGAGTAATAGAAGATAAATTTTGAGTTGCTTTAAGGATTTTGGATTTTTCTCTCCATCTCTTGGTTAATGATCTCGGTATCTTGTTATTAATCTCCTTCTCTGTATAGTTCTTTCCAAGGTCACCGCTTTGTTGAGGAGATTCGTCAACCTTACATCTAACTCGATCCACAGATTCATTTTCCTTCTCAATCCAGTCTTTACTTAGAGTCTCAATGATTTGATTCGAGCTACTTGATCTAGATTGTGGATTTTCCTTTCATCATTTGTCAATTCGTAACTCTTTTTCTCTTGTCGACTCGGATTGGTGATTCAGTGCCATTGCTAGTGCCTCCATGATAAAATTTTATAGGTCCTTCTTCAAGAACCTCCTCCATCCTATCATGGATAGCCTTGAGATGATTCTCCATCCCGAATTTCCAGTAATCATAATCTTCAATAGAAAATTCAGGTAAATTCCTGGATTTCTTGCTCTTGCTGAAGAAATGATGAGATAAAGAAACAAAACACTCCACAAAAACTTATTAGTAGCACAATTAGTAACAATAAAGAAGATGAAGAAAATCAAGTAAATTAGAATCTTAGTTAAGACCTAAAATCAATATCGTAATGACTTAACACCGCTTTGATACCACTTGTTGGTCCCGAATTGTCGAGTTGATTAAGAAACTTTGAGTTAACCTTCTAGGACAACATCTAGGAAGGGGGTTGAATAGATTTTGTAGATTTTTCAAATCTTCCAAAATTAATTCAAAGTACCAGATGTACACAATGGAAATTCAATATTAGACTAACTTTATTAAGATCAAAAGCAAACCGATATTGATTTTAACTTTGATCCCGAAATTAATCTTTTAACAATAAATTGGAAATTGAACAGATAAGTAAATAAAAGCAAGAAAGAACACCAGATTTTATAGTGGTTCGGATTATAACAATCCTACATCCACTCTCCTTCTCCAATTTGAAGAAGGGACGTGCTTACTACTTTCTTACTTCCGACTTACAACTTACAACTTACAACTTACAACTTTCTTCAAATCTTGGAATACTCCTAACTCCTTCTTATGAATCTAAGAATTACGGTGAATAATAGATTTTGAAGATTACGGGAGAAGTGTTCTATAAACACTTAGAAACTTTTGAAAACTCTTTTGAAAGCACTTTGTGAATTGAGATTGAAATTTGAATAGTGAATGGTGTGAAAACTCAAATTCGCATAAGTGTGTTGAAAAATAAAACTAGACCTATTTATAAGTCTGAAAAGACAATTAGTTTGTTAGTCGAGTTCTAAAATCGAAATCTGCTTTAACAAACTTAATCTTGAAAATCGCTCTTGACCTCACTGATTCCTTTTACTCGTCTGCCGGTGACTTGGTGAAGACTTGACTTTCTTATTCTACTCGGCTTGTCTTGACCTCGCCTCGAGCTCTTTCTAATTGTCTGCAGATGACTAGACTTGAGCTTGTCTCCGACGACATGCGGCTTCGATCTCCAGTGACTTAACCAGCCCTTGTCCTAGGCCGATCGGCTTAATATGAGCAATTGATCTCGGCTTTTCTTCATAGTTGTCTGCTCATCTGGATTGATCTTTTAACTCATCAAAACTTTACTTGATCTAACAGTTCTCAAAGTAATTTTTCATAGAGTTCAAAGTGTTTATAGAACACTTACTTTGTATATCTTCAACACGTTTTGCACCGTAAATTTAGAAATTTCGGGAAGATTAGAAGTTGAAGATAGATTTGAAGATAGAAGATCATCAGAAAGTTGTAATTGTAAGATTGTAAGTGAGTAAGTAAGTAAGTGGCCAAGACCCTTCTTCAAGTTGAAGAAGGAGAGTGGATGTAGGATCAATTAGATCCAAACCACTATAAATCATTGTGTTCTTTAATGCTTTATTTACTTATCTGTTCTTAATCAACTTTCAAACAAGTTCAATTTGGACTCTTAATCGATTGCTTTTGATCCGTAAAAGATTGAGTTTAAATTTGTTTTCCATTGTGGTGAACTTTGATACTTTGAATTGATATTCTAATCTTTGAAAAAGATTGGAAAATCTATTCAACCCCCTTCTAAATTTTCCATAGAAGGTTATTTCATGTTCTTTAATAAAATACTCAATCCGTGGGACCAACAAGTGGTATCAGAGTGTTGTTAAGTGTTTCGATATTGATTTGAGGTCTTGAAAAGTTTCGGAATTGTTCCTTGTTTAATTTCTTTATTTTCAATCCACTAACCTTGCTAATGACAAGTTTTTGTTGAGAATTCTTTGATTCACCATGTCGTCTGTTAAGAGCAAGAAGTCCAGGAGTTTTCCTGAATTTTCAATCGAGGAATATGATTATTGGAAGTTAAGGATGGAGAACCATCTAAAGCCAATCCATGATAGGATGGAAGAGGTTCTTGAAGAAGGTCCGATTAAGTTCTATCGGGAGGAACTAGTGATGGGACTGGAGGCTGCAGAGACAAGGGTGAGACAAGAAAAGAAGAGTGCAGGTGACCAATGATGAAAGAAAAATTCATAATCTGGACCAAGTAGCTAGGACAGAGATTATTGAGACTCTAAGCAAAGATTGGATTGAGAAAGTAAAGAGGTGCAAAACGGCTAAAGAGACGTGGGAGACACTTGCTAGTGTATGTGAAGGATCGAGATCAAGTCAAGGAGAATAAACTACAATCAGTGTTACATGCATTTAATACATTCAAGATGAAAGAGAATGAAACAAGAGACCAATTTGGATGTGAGACTCGACGAATCTTCTCAATAAAGCCGCAGATTTGGGGAAGAATTATACTTAAAAGGAGATTAATAATAAGATACTAGATCCTTGAGTAAAAGATGGAGAGAAAAGGCCAATATCCTCAAAGCAACTCAAAATTTATCCTCTATTTCACATTACACCTTATTTTCTCATCTTAAAGCTTTAGAATATGATATGGATTGAAGATGAGGAAGATGAGATGGAGTCAAGTACCTCATCTAAGTCTTTGCCTTTGTCAACAAAGAAGACAAGACAAAGAGCCTAAGGGAGCTGATCTATCCCTAAAGGAGCAGATGGTCTTGCTTACAAAAAGGTTTTATCGATTGAGAATGAAATAGAAGCGTAATAAATCGAGATTTGCAGAGAAGGAAAGATCTAGATCCAGATCTAGAAGGAAAGAGGATGACTCAACAGATGATGACAAGAAAAAGAATCGACAATAAGATACAAATCACTGCAAGAAAGAATCCTATCCCCTAAATTAGATAGGGGAGATACTTGTTACACTTGTAACAAGCCGAGTCATTTCAGGCTATGATTGTCCCGGTGACTCCCAAGGAAAGAGAGGAGAAAAGGAAGAAGAGAGATAGGCGTTTTGCAAATCGTAGAGCTCTTCTTCTGAAGATAAAGAGTCAAGAAAGTCATCATCATCATCATCATCATCATCATCATCATCATCTTCATCTGATTTTGGATCAAACAATGAAGTCTGTCGATGGCCAAAGAGGTAGATTACTACTCCTCATCCGATAATGATTCTCACAAATCTGTCTCATAATGACCAAACTGTCATCAAAGGACTTTTGAAAGATCTAAAGATGTCTCTAAGTGATTATAAACAATTAGAGACTGAAAATTTAACTTTAAAAGATCAGATTCAGACTCTAGTTAAAGGCAAACAAGTTGTGAACTATTCTCGAGTCCGAGGAAACATTCAAGGGGGAATGTTTGCAGTGCCGAGGCTAGTACATCGCCTAATGCATTCCGAAAGACTAGAAAATGAATTAAAATCTTTGAAAGATAAATTTGAGATAGTTTGTACTGAAAATGAGTCAATTAAGAAGGCCAATGAGAAGGTTGTCTTCAAAATGAGTTAACTTAATAACTCACAATCAGTCATAGACCATATCTTTAGTATATCTCAAAAATCTCATGATAAGACAGGACTTGGTTATGATAGAAATAATAAATCGAGAGGTTCAAAACCAAGGAAATTTGTGAAGGCGGTGAAACATCAAAAGAAGTTAAAATTGGTCCTTGGAAACCACAAAGTCGGATGAGGGACCGCATCTCCTAATACGAAAAATAAAATTCAGTTGAGGAGTCCAGATCTAAGTAAGAGGGTTTCAAGGACTAAGATTAGAAGAAATTCTTATTACAGTTCTTTTGATGGGAAAAGCAGATGCTATCCCATTTTCCTAAGTTTAAGAAAGTCACTAAATCGACTACTATAAACTATCATTCAAATGTGATGTGTTTGTAGACAGCTTTGGTAAACAAATCGATCGATTTATTATTGAAGAATGAGATGTTTGTATGGATACCCAAAGTGATTATTGACCTTCAAGGACCCAAGATCACTAGGGTACCTCATACCTAATCAGTCTTGCAGGAATTATAGGGATTATAACTTAAGGAGGAGATTCTAGCTTCAATTTGGTACATAGACGGTGGTCGTTTCACAAGACATGACTTGTAACAAGAAGCTACTATCAAACTTTGAGAATATTGATGGTCCCGAGTTTTATTTGTAGATAATAACTGTGGATGACTAAGGGAGTTGGTACTTTGATTATAAGAGATGTCCGTGTATCCGAGGTTTATTTTTAGAAGGTTTAAAGCATAACTTGTTATCCGTTTCTCAACTCTGTGATAAAGGCTTTCTTGTAAAATTTTCTAAATATAAATGTGACATCTTGGATAGCTCCTCGACAAGGTACTCCTAATCGGCTTCAGACATGGTAATGTCTATGTGGCTAACTTCAATAGTTGCCCCAAAGATACATGTCTTGTAGCTAAAGGTGGAGATTATCTCACTGGCTATAGCACAAAAAGGCTTAGTCATCGAACTTCAAAACCCTTAGTAAGCTAGCTAAAAAGAATCTTGTCAAAGGACTACGAGAAATTATGTTCAATCGGTCTAAAATGTAATGCTTGTAAAAAGGTAAACAGTCAGGACACTCTTTTAAAAGTATTAACACATCCTCATCTCGAAAGAGTTTTACAACTCCTTCATCTTGATTTGTTTGGACTGTCACACCTCTCGGCTTTAGTGGAAGGAAATATACTCTTGTTGTTGTTGATGATTTTTCTAGATACACTTGGGTAATATTTCTTTTAAAAAAGAATGAGACAAGAAATGCATCCCGATCTATTAAGACAAATTCAAAATGGGAAGGGTGTTAATATTATTAAAATTAGGAGTGATAAGGGAACCGAATTTTTGAATTCTTGTTTATCTAACTATCTGAGTGAGAATGGTATAGTTCATAAGACCTCTTCACTAGGACACCACGAGCAGAATGGAGTTGTTAAGAGAAGAAATAGAACTCTCAAAGAAGCGGCCGGGGAGCATGCTAGTGAGTATGGAACACGTCATAGGTTCTGGGCCGAGGCTATCAACACGACTTGCTACACTCGTAATGATGCTTACCACCAAGAGTAAGGGTAAGACACCTTATGAGATTTGGAAGGGTAAGGTTCCAAGAATATCATACTTTTGTGCTTTTGGTTGTAAATGCTTCATCCATAACAATGGGAAGTCTAAGTGAGGACCTTTGATGCTAAGGCGGTGATGGAACATTTTTAGGATATTCCAACACTTCCAAAGCTTTGAGTCTTCAACAAGACAACTCTTTGTGTGGAGGAAACTCCTCATGTGGTATTTGATGAATTGCATACTTTCTCGATAAAGTGAATCAAATTCTGAGATGATCTAGATAAAATCGAACTAACTAAAACTAAACATAGAAACAGTCTATCTGCCTAGTTTTGACTCAGATTCGGATGATGAAGAATTCCCATCCGAGAATCGAAGGCAACCCCTCTTTAGACTCCATCTCGGGAGACACCCTTGACATCATCTCGATCGACAGGGTCAGTAGATGAAGGGGGAACATCTGCGAGCAGAGTCGGATGAGTTGCCCGCCGAGTCGCAAGATGAGGATGCTTCTACTCAAATAGGCAAGAGGATGAGAAACTATCATCCAACTGACCAAATTATTGGGGACCCATCCAAAGAGTGTGCAGACACGAACAATGGTAGATTCCCAAAGTTTGTTCACCGCTTTGTATCACTTCTCGAGACTAAGTCTATTGAGGAGACTCTATCTCGATCCAAATGGGATAACAGCCATGCAGAAGAACTGCATCAATTTGAAAGGCAAAATGTTTGAAAACCGGTGGACAAACCCTTACATAGAAAGATTATAGGCACCAAATGGGTGTTTAAGAATAAACCTGATGAAAATAACATTATTGTTCATAATAAGGCAAGATTGGTAGCTCAAGGTTACTCATGCGAGGGGATAGACTATGATGAAACCTATGCTCCATTGCAAGATTAGAAGCAATAAAGCTATTTTTGCATTTGCCGCTATAAATCTTTCAAAGTCTTTCAGATGGATGTCAAGTCTCGCATTCCTAAATGGTGTGTTGAGGAAGTCTATGTAGAACAGTCTCCGGGTTTAAGATCAATAACAAGGTCTATAAACTCAATAAGGCCCTATATGGTGAAATAAGCACCTGTGGCTTGGTACGATACTCTATCTCGAATTCTTGATTTCAAGTGGATTCTCAAAAGGTAAGATAGATCGAACTTTGTTTAGAAAAGAAATAGATGGCAACATCTTGTTGGTTCAAATTTATGTGGATGATATCATATTTGGTTCACCTAATTTGATCTTGTGTGAAGAGCTCGGTGTTCTCATGAAAAGCAGATTTGAAATGTCTATGATGGGTGAATTGACATATTTTCTAGGATTGCAGATTAAGCGAGCGAGTAAAGGCATATTCATACATCGACTAAGTATGCTAAGGACACGATAGATAAATTTGGGATGACTACTAGTAGGAAGTTAAAATACCTATGGTAACTAACTTCTCTATGGATTCAGATGAGCAGGGATACCCACGGATGCAATGGAGTATCGTGAATCGATTGGATCCCTTCTCTATCTCACCGCAAGTAGGCCGACATAGCCTTTGTAGTTGGGGTATGTGCAAGATTCCAATCTAATCCCAAGAAAACTCATCGGAGACGGCTAAGAAAATCCTTAAATATCTAAAAGGGACTTTGCAGATTGGGTTGTGGTACCCAAATTGATGACAACTTCGAGCTATTGAGGATATTCAGACTCAGATTTTGGAGGTCAGTAAAGTTGATAGGAAATCCACCTCTGGAACTTGTCAATTTTTAGGCAACAAATTAATTTTTGGTTATCTAAGAAGCAGGACATCTGTTGCAACCTCGACAAGCGAAATTTGAATACATGGCGTGGTAGTTGTTGCTCTCAACTCCTCTGGATTAGTTAGCGACTTAGGGATTATAACATTCAAACATCATTTGTTTCTATATACCGTGATAGTAATAGTGCAATAGCTATGACATACAACCTGTCTTGCATTCTAGGTGTAAGCATATAGACATCGACATCACTTCATTAGAGATCATGTTGAAAAGAATGACATTAGGATAGAGAAGATACCCACCGAATCTCAAAGAGCGAGATCTACTTACAAAACCCTTAGCCGAGTTTAGATTTAAGGAATTGTGTTTAGAATTAGGATTACTTGATGCATCCTTAGCTGATTTTTAATTGCTATTGTTTGTATCTTATATATGTTTTCCTTCTTTCTTTTCCTTTCTTTAAATCATGTCTAGAAAGAATTATCGGACTAGATATGTGTCAAAGAACAATCGTAACTGGTATCATTGATCTCCTTTTTAGGAATCAAGAATCAATGATTAGTCATATTGACCTTATCCGACTTGATAATTGCTTATCGACATCGTAAATCGAGACAAGGACACAATAGTCGGTGATTCCTTTAGATCGATGACTATCTCGCATCCTATCCGACTTACCTTGGCTACTAATGGTTTTGGAAGTTTGTGTATCTGCAGAACAGGTAATAGATCAACATTGTTAGATCGGCTTGAATCTACTAAACTCGATAAAACCTCCTAATCTTTTCACCCCTTCTTTGTTTTCTTCATAAAGTGTGTTTTCAAAATTACTCTCATAGCTCATCTATTTCAAAACCTTTCGATAAGTTGTTCTTAGAAAACCAGCTGAGTCCGATATTTTTCTTAAAATAAAAGTGTTGATTAACTCTTCTTAAATTTTGCTAAAAAGGAATGAAATTAGGCTGTCTCTTGAAAAACCTGCATTTAAGTCATTTCTCGAACAATTTCAAAACCTTGTCTGCTTTAGAAAACCTTTGTGCGAAGAAAGGTAAACCTAGACTTACATCGGGTATACTAACTTCACCGCATAAAGTAACCCTACTTGCAATCAAATCAACAGTCTACATAGTTACTTTTTACACATTTCTAAGTCGAGTTATCTTCACACGCTGAATCCCAATCATTTATCTCAATTTTAACCGTTGAGTCAAGAAAGTAAATCATTTCAAATAAATGACTCAGATTTATAACCACTTTTCAAGTAATTTCTCTCTCCAAATTTTCCCTACTATAAATACATCTTCTTCGTTTAAATCCTTTCACTTTCGAAAAACCACTTATACTGTAAAATTTTCTAACTCCCAAAACCCTTTAAATCTTGTATAAGCCATACTCGTCACTTTATAGGAATTACATCAACAATGGTGGATATCAACAAAGATACGTATAACAAAAAAAGATAAAATCAGAGATGAAGAGGTGTCCCAGGTGGCACCTCCGAGCCTCTCCAACAACCTACTCCCAAAGAAGTCCAAACCGATATCCCATCTTCCCCCTACCCCAAATACCAACCACCTCATCACCATCCCCATCTGAATACTTATCTTTCCTCACCGGTCCCATCTACTCACCCACCCCAATAACCACCATCTCTCCTCCCACCATGTTACCTTCTATCTCATCTCTTCCTCCAACCAGCCGACCTTGCTCCCTACACTTCTCAACCAACACCTTCTCCACAACCACCTTACGAAATTCCACCCTCCATCTTCTCCACCTCCCGAAATTCCTCCACCCCCACCATCCGATATTCCATCCTCCCCACAACCTGCCCCACAAGTCCAAGCACCGGATATTTCCCATAATATCTTTGGGGATATCCGGATGAGCTCCACCATTTCAAAACCCCTCCTCTCCCTCATCGTCCGACTCAAGTGAGGAAGACACAGACAGCCTCTGTCCGCCATCTCCTCTCGTTTTCCAAAACTTGCATCGAGAAAATCATAAGCAAAGTGGAGAAGATGATGGCCGGGAAGACAAAGCAAGTGATAAGGGCGGTGACGGACACCATGCTAGCTAACATGCGGATAGCCGAGGTGAATATCTCTCGGAACCTATCTCGACAAAATCGGCTTCGTACTAGCTGGTCGTCTAGACAGCTTGGAGAAGGAGGTGAAGCTGCTGAAGGAGAAAGTGGCCGAGGGCAACGCGATCCTAGTGGAAGCCATTACCAATGATAAATCGACTTCAGGATCCGTTGTGCCTCTCTTGAAGACCAGCTCCGAGCCCTCAACAATGAAGTTAAAAAGGGGAAGGAGCTGGGCAAGCCAAGGTTGACACCCTCACACTGATGTGAAGGCCATCTCGCATTAGCCGCATCTTAAGGCCAACACACGAGCCGGAGGCGGCGAAAGCAGAGCTAAAGGAGAAATCGGATGAGCTCGCCGCCTTGCGGTGAGGGTAAGTCGGTTAGAAGATGTCATCCGAGAGGATGAGGAGTCAAGAAGAAGGAAGAAGAAGAGAAAACCGAAAGGCTGGCCGGACTCAAGGAGGTAGAAAAACTATCGAGGCCAAGGGAAAAGGGAAAGGAAAGGCAACGAGAAGGAGCCAACCGAGGTCACATTTTTAAAATCTTTGAAAGCCGAGAAGAAAAAAAAAAAGAGTGGACTACTCCAACCTCTCGAGATGAGCATATCGACGGATCAAGACTGTGAAGGAGCTGTTTGAAAGAAGAGAAAAGAAGAGAGCTGAAGATGTTGGGTAAGGGAGCCGAGCTGAAGTGGGACAGGGGACACCGGAAGTGGGTCTCAAAGGCAGCTAATGAAGCAGATTTCGCCCCTATCCACCGCTCGTCTGCCCCGCCTAAGATGGTTTCGGTCGAGTACACTAAAGAGTACAAAAAGAAGAGCATGGATGCCGGATGGATGTACTTGGTACATCTTGAAGGCATCCCCAAGGTGCGTGACGAAGACCTTCGGTGGCATGAATGGATGGAGAAGGAGGACTCGGACCTCTATGGTAGGCTGCTCGATGAGGCAAGTAACATCTTCAATCTGCGACCTAGTCGCTGACCTCTACGAGCACGCCAAACTTCAAGCCGAATGCGGATGGGACACCCGATTGAATCGGGTTAAGACTATAATTGCCAAAGCCGAGGTGGAGTCAAAGCTCACGAGATGAAGAAGAAGCTGAAAGCTAAGAATGAGAGTCTTCACCGGCTGGATATCCGGAAGCAAGCCGATGGGGTGTCCGATAGAATTAGGATTTTTCTTTTCCTTATCTTTTTTTATCAGCATCCATCTTTGTAAATGTGTAAATATGATATGAATATATATCATCTTATCTCGATCTACCTTGTCTTATATTTTTGTTTAAGCTTTCCTTATTGCTTTCTAAGAAAACTTAAAAATTTTCTAAGTGTTAATCATCTAGGGAAACTTCTATCTCAGCATCAAAATTTTCTAAAATTTTTCTAAGTCTTAAAATTTTTCAAGTCCTAAGACTTAAAAATTTCTAAGTACTAATCATCGATAAAGTCTTAAGACTTAAAATTCTTTGTAAAACTTTTCTAAAATTTTCCAAGTGAGAATTAAGTGTTCTTATGTAAATTAATCTGAACTAAGTGATAATGTGCTCTAATATTCTCATCTGTTTATCTTGAATAACTTTGACTAACATCAGTGCGAGTTTGTCTCTGTCTTGCGCTTTTAACTTCATAAAAAAGGGGGAAATTGTTAGATCGAAGAAGTTTTGATGAGTTAAAAGAGGACAGACAAGAGTCAACTCGGATAAAGTAAGATGACCAGCTAATCGCGTGAGAACAGTGAGGTAAAGTCTTAGCACTAAGCCGATCAGGACTAGGAAGAGCTATAATAGTCGGTGAGGTCAAGAAAGAAGAAGGTCATCCAAGACAAGCTTGAGATAAGTCATCGCAGGAGACAACAATGAAGAACTCATACGAGGTCAAGACAAGCCGAGTAGAATAAGAAAGGCAAGTCTCCACCAAGTCGATTGCGAGATGAGTAGAAGCAAGATCAATTTGACCAAGAAGAGGCGGATTTTCAAGATTAAGTTTGTTAGGCGGTTTTAGTTTGTTACAACAAACTAACCGTTTCTCGTGCTTATAAATAGGTTTAGGCACGATTTCAAACATAAAATTAAGCACTCCTTCATTCACACGATTCACAAGTTTTCCAAGCTCTCACAAGAGTTCTCAAAGTAATTTTTCATAGAGTTCAAAGTGTTTATAGAACACTTACTTTGTATATCTTCAACACGTTTTGTCTTGTAAATTTAGAAATTTCAGGAAGATTAGAAGTTGAAGATAGATTTGAAGATAGAAGATCATCAGAAAGTTGTAATTGTAAGATTGTAAGTGAGTAAGTAAGTAAGTGGCGAGACCCTTCTTCAAGTTGATGAAGGAGAGTGGATGTAGGATCAATTAGATCCGAACCACTATAAATCAGTGTTCTTTCTTGCTTTATTTACTTATCTGTTCTTAATCAACTTTCAAACAAGTTCAATTTCAGACTCTTAATCAGTTATTTTTTGATCCGTAAAAGATTGAGTTTAAATCTGTTTTTCTGTGTGAACTTTGATACTTTGAATTGATATTCTAATCTTTGAAAAAGATTGGAAAATCTATTCAACCCCCTTCTTGATTTTCCCTAGAAGGTTATTTCAAGTTCTTTAATAAAATACTCAATCCGTGGGACCAACAATTGTCGGCAAAATCATCAACAACATCTTCATCAGAATCTATTTCAAGAACAAATGGTTGTTTATCAGTTACTCGGAGATGTCTTTCCTTTGAAAACAGAAATTTTCTTTTGATTTCTCATTATCTCTTTGATAAAAATTCATTTCATACGTTTTCAAAATACTCACCAACTCATTTTGTGTAATAGCATCAGTATCTTTAGCTTCCTCAATAGCACATATCTTAGCATCAAAACATTTAGGAACAGTTCTTAAGATTTTATGTACTGAAAGTGTGTGTTGTCACGGGATCAAAGATTGTTCTGATCAATGTTGTAACAATGAGAGTAACCCCGACAGCTTATAACAGCGGAAGACTTAGTCAAAATCTTTGCAAACAAGGATAAAAATTTTCATAGATTATTTTAAATAATAATCTATGAGGAATTGATTCACTATGTTAATAATGAATACAAATCAAGTTGAGAACGATTCACAATTCGAATCTTCTCAATAAACCACTACAAGACCTAAACAAATGTGTTTATGATCTAAACTGGCTAAGTGTATGAAATACACCGTCAAAGGTGACATATCTAGATATGTTAAGGAACACCTTGTTTACTAACAATCTAAACAGAATCTATTGTTACACGAAATGTGGCAACATCTCGATGTAACGTAAACGGAAATAATGGTCCTATCAATCTTGATGCAATTATCGCACTCAACGATCGATACTCGATTACTTCTCACGCAAGGCTCTTATGATTTTAGAGTAATCAGCTCGTATTGCCTTGTTTTCAATCTTGAAGCTTGGTCATCTATTTATAGATGTCGAATACAACCTTCAAGAGCATCATAGATCCTTATAGATGGATCTAGAAATCTCCACTCATTCCCTACTATTCACTCGTGAATCTCGGTGGAAAACCGCCAAGAAAGTGCCTTTAATAACCGCTATTAACTTGTAACCGCTTGACCTAGATAACTCCCCTTTATTCTTGATCCTTGTAGATCCTTACGGAGTATTGGAGTCGATTCGGATCGTCAACCTACAGTCAACAACATCAAAGACAACACCGAAACACAAAAAGTTAGTTGTTAGAAGAAAGGCGAATTCGATGTCGCACCCGATGTTACAACATTGGTGGTAACACCAAAATGTTTAAATCGGTGACATCAACATGTACTAACCTTGTATTGGATATAGCTTCACCAAGTGCTTGAGATTCATTAGAAATCTCAGTGATTCTTTCATTGTAGGAGGATATGGTCTCATCTTCCTTCATCCTTAGATTTTCGAACTTGGTTCCAAGCATCCGCAACTTTGTCCTTCTAACATTCTCAAATCCTTCACAATGTTCTTGTAATCTCTCCCATGCATCTTTGCGGATATACAATTAGAAATTATTTTGAACATGAAAACATCCATGGAAGTGAATAGGGCATTGTGTGCCTTTGAATTGAAGCTGGCCGTGGTCACCTTATCATTTGTCCATTCTAACTCCCTCTTGATTTGAGCTTGATATTGTCGGTGGCTGGAACTATTGGTGGAGTCCATCCAGTTATAATACTCCTCCATGCACGTTTAGATATTACCACTTGATCTATATAATATGATTGCTATTAAAGTATTTTATAAATTATTTCATATCTGACTTATCCCTTTATTCCTCGGTAGACTACCCTATAAAACTCTTTAAAACTTTATTGAAAACATTAGCTCTTCATAAGCTTTCAAAACTAGAAATAATTCACAATTTTAACACTTGCAAAATAATTAAATTACTTAAAATACGAAATGCAATTTTCTAAAAATGGGGTGTTACAGCTCTCCCCACCTTTTAAAAATTTCGCCTCGAAATTTTGACTCTTTTTTTTCTTTGTGCAACACGGTTAGGGAATTTGCTAAGGATTTTTCTATCGCGCTCCCACATCATCTCTCAATTTCCATGTCTATTCCACCACACTAGGTCTAAGGGTATGTCTCTATGACTCAAGGTCTTAACTTTTCTTCCAAAAATTCTTGTGGATCACTCTTGTATGTAACATCCTTGTAGACCTAAAAAAATTCGAGTTCAATTCTATGAATGTATCTTGAAGCATTGGTATGTGAAAAAAATATCATGAATTGTGGATAACTCGGGGTCGTGGCAAGTCGATGTGCAACGTCCTCAACCCGTTTTAATATTTCGAATGGTCCCACAAACCTGGGCCTTAACTTTCCTTCTTCCCAAAATTGAGTATTACTTTAATTGGTGACACCTTCATAAATGTTCTTTCACTCTTTTCAAATTCCAGTCCTTCCTTTGTAAGTCTGCATAAGACTTTATCGATCTGTGCGATCTTGATTCTTTCTCGGATTTTCTTGATTGCTTCCACAGATTTTTCTACTAGTTACGGGCCCAATATTTTTCTCACTCCGACCTCATCCTAGTGGATTGGTGTCCTGCATCTTCATCCATAAAGCGCTTCGTATGGTGCCATCCCGACGGTAGATGATAGCTACTATTATATGCAAATTACGCTAAGGACAAGTAATCTTCCCAGACTTCCTCCAAAGTCATAACACATGCCCTTAATAAATCCTCTAAAATTCGATTCGTTCTTTCAGATTGTCCATCGGTTTGCGGATGGAAAGCGATACTAAAATTCAATTTTTGCCCATAGCTAACTGCAAACTCCCCAAAATTTTGAAGTGAACCGCGGATTACTTGTCGAGACAATCGGCACCGTACTCCATGCAACCGTACTACCTCATCGATGTACAATTTGGCCAATCGATCCATTGGATAGTTCATTTTGATAGGTATGAATCGCGCTACTTTCGTCGACCATCGACTACGACCCACATAGCTTCATCTTTGTTTTGGACTTCTCGGTAATCCTGTCACAAAATCCATTATCACATGTTCCCATTTCTACTCCGGAATTTCCAACGGTTTTAATAATCGGCTGACCGCCGATGTTGAGACTTGGTCATTTGGCAAGTGAGACATTTCTTAACGAATTGCGCAATAGATCATTTGATGCTCCTCCACCGTAAACTACTCTTGAGGTCTCTGTACATCTTTGTTTCGCGGGATGTGCATTATACGGTGTGTTATGAGCTTCTCTCATTATATCATCCCTCGAGTTCCTCCCCTTGGGCACACAAATTCTATCTTTGAACATATGGAACGATGATGCACAAAAAGTTTCGTGTGTAAGGTTCCAACTGTGCGAGGATGCGGGATAGTGGTGGAAATCACATGAAAGAACCATGACAACAGAGGCAAGACATGCCCTTGGATGGGAGGAATTCAAAGAGATTGTCCTCAATCGCTACTTCCCACAAGCACCGAGAGACCAAAAAGAGATATAATTTATGAATCTCCGACAAGGGACCAATCTTGTGAGAATATGAGCGCAAGTTCAATTCACTCTCCCGATATGCTCCACATCCGGTAGACACGAGATGATCGTAAGGCACGAAGGTTTGAAAGGGGACTGCGTCCGGAAGTGGGAGGAATAGTATCGGGGTTGAGACTACCACACTTTAGGGATGTCTTCGAAAGAGCAAGGATAGTGTCAATGAGTTTGGGCTTAGAGAATGAACAACGACACTGCCGAATCAGTTTAAGAGAAAAGGTGCACCGCAACCTAATTTCGGAGGAAATACTATCGTCGGGAATGTCTAGCCTTCCGGGGTCATACCCCAAAGGACGATTCCACCATGCCCAACTTGCAACAAAAATTACCGTGGAGAGTGCCTCCTAGGGACGCGCACTTGCTATTTATGCCGAGAACTAAGTCACCTGGCCAACGCGTGCCCTAAGGCAATGAGTAACCAACTGGGAATGGGAGGAATACTTGGACCAAGACCGGCAAAGGTATCAAATCCTCGAGGAGCAAACCGAAGGGTAAGGCCAAGTTGAATGCGATGCCAAATGTTGAATACACCGAGGAAGAAGAGTACCCGGTGGAAGAGCAATTTGAGGAAGGTGAAGGGGTAAATGAAACTGGCAGTGTACGCTTATTCTGTCTCAAATATGCATGCATATGTCTTATTTGATATCGGAGCCTCGCACTCTTTCGTATCTGGTACCTTTAAGAATAAACTTATGTTAGGCTGCGTTAAGAATGTGAACCTAGAAATTAGAGTGCCTTCGGAGAAAATATTAGAATTAAGAGCTTAGCCGGGGTGTTAGGTTATTTATCGAAGGGAAGGACAAATTACGATGTTGTGACCAGAATTTTGGCACATTCTCGAGTAACACTGTCCCTAACATCAACACGTGATATTCATGATAAAGAGTTTTGCCATCATTCAGCGATCCATTCCCAAAAACTCGAGATAAAATTGATGTTGTGACGAGAATGTTGGCACATTCTCCGAGTAACACCCGTCACTAACATCAACACGTGTTATTCATGATAAAGGGTTTTGACATCATACTGACTTTGTGCTTATTCAGCCACCCATTCCCAAAACTCGGATAAAGTAAGATGACCACCTAACTGCGTAGAACAACCGAGGTAAAGTCTTAGCACTAAGCCGATCGAGACTAGGAAGAGCTAGAGCAGTCGGTGAGGTCAAGAAAGAAGAAGGTCATCTAAAGACAAGCTTGAGATAAGTCATCTCGTAGGAGACAACAATGAAGAACTCGACGAGGTCAAGACAAGTGAGTAGAATAAGAAAGGCAAGTCTCCACCAAGTCACCACAGACGACTAGAAGCAAGATCACCAAGAAGAGGCGGTTTTCAAGATTAAGTTTGTTAGGCGGTTTTAGTTTGTTACAACAAACTAACCGTTTCTCGAGCTTATAAATAGGTTTAGGCACGATTTCAAACATACAATTCAACACTCCTTCATTCACACGATTCACAAGTTTTCCAAGCTCTCACAAAAGTTCTCAAAGTAATTTTTCATAGAGTTCAAAGTGTTTATAGAACACTTACTTTGTATATCTTCAACACGTTTTGCTTTGTAAATTTAGAAATTTCGGGAAGATTAGAAGTTGAAGATAGATTTGAAGATAGAAGATCATCGAGAAAATTGTAATTATAAGATTGTAAGTGAGTAAGTAAGTAAGTGGCGAAACCCTTCTTCAAGTTGAAGAAGGAGAGTGGATGTAGGATCAATTAGATCCGAACCACTATAAATTAATGTGTTCTTTCTTGCTTTATTTACTTATCTATTCTTAATCAACTTTCGAACAAGTTCAATTTAGGACTCTTAATCAGTTGTTTTTTTATCCGTAAAAGATTGAGTTTAAATCATTTTCCTTTGTGTGAACTTTGATACTTTGAATTGATATTCTAATCTTTGAAAAAGTTTGAAAAATCTATTCAACCCCCTTCTAGATTTTCCCTAGAAGGTTATTTCAAGTTCTTTAATAAAATACTCAATCCATGGGACCAACAATTGTCGGCACAATCATCAACAACATCTTCATCGAGAATCTATTTCAAGTAATAAATGGTTGTTTATCAAGACTCGAAGATGTCTTTCCTTTGAAAATAGAAATTTTCTCTTGATTTCTCATTATCTCTTTGAGAAAAATTCATTTCATACGTTTTCAAAATACTCACCAATTCATTTTGTGTAATAGCATCGGTATCTTTAGCTTCCTCAATAGCACATATCTTAGCATCAAAAGCGTTTAGGAGCAGGTTCTTAAGATATTATATACTAACCTTGCATATTAGATATAAACTTCACCAGTGCTTGGGATTCATTTCGGAAATCTAGGTGGGTGATTCTTTCGTTTGTAGGAGGATATGGTGTAAGTAACTTCATCCCAGATTTTCAAACTTTGTTCTGAAGCATCTCGTCAACTTTGTCCTTCTAACACTCTCGAGATCCTTCCTGATGTTCTTGTAATCTCTCCATGCATCTTTTTGCGGATACACAATTAGAAATTATTTTGAACATGAAAACATCAGTGGAAGTGAATAAGGCGTTGAGTGCCTTTGAATTGAAAAGGCTGCAGTAGTCACCTCATCATTTGTCCATTCTAACTCCCTCTTGATTTGAAAGCTCTCTGATGATCTTAGCGATGCATTTGAGGCTGTTGACTGGAGTCCATCCGGTTAAAATACTCCTCCATGCACGTTCATTAATGGATTTGATGTACATGCGCATCTTAGGCTTCAAATCGCATAATTTGTAGCCATCAAGTACCGGTGGCCTAATTGGAGGTCATGCTATAGGATATGCCATCGCATTAATACACACCAAGCACGGGATCAAAACTCAAGATAACGAATTCCAGTTAGCTCTGGTGCCACCTCCGAAGGTGTGCGTGAGTGTTTTGCGGAGAATGTTGTCACCGAATGTTGGCAGCGTTAGAAGAAGATAACACGCATTTACGAAAATAAATGATCAGAAATATACGTGGAAGTCTTAAACACTTTACTGATATGGATATCAAAATTTTGTATAGACTATGAATAAGTCTATCGCGCTGATTAGCGATAAATATCACTAGTCATTGTTAAGTGATACAATCGGTGAAAATATAAGCCACCGCCGTGAAATGGATCAAATACATGGTGACTTTAGACAATGTGATCAATCTAACCTATCAGCTAATACATATAAAGATCCCGATGTTGGTGAAATGTTGGAACATTCATCAATGAAAGTATCGAGATAGAAACATACAATAAACTCTATAATCTATGCCAATAGACTATGCTAGATTGTGTTTCTCTGGTTAGTCTGAGGACGAGATATTAGCGGAGGTGGAAAGTCTAGAAGGGGGTTGAATAGACTTTACCACACTCAAACTTTTTACAACTTTTGTTAAGTTTGAGTGTGAGGTTAGAAGACTTTGAAGTCTTACGGCCAAGACCAAGGTACTCGTGAGTGTGCTAGAGTGAGATCGGCGGACTTCTGAGCTCAAAGTCTTCGGTGAGTGCGGAAGCTAATCTCGTGTGTATTTGAAAACCACTTTTAAAGAAAACCTTCTAAGGTTAGAAGACTTTGGAGTCTTCTACAAATCAAGGTTGATGCAGGTTTATTAAAGCGATAGGAATGAGCAAATTATAAGTATGAATGCAGAAAGCTTGTAAAGACACATAGATTTTTATAGTGGTTCGGATCTCGCCCCATCCTACGTCCATATCTCCCGATTCCACAGGGGCACTTTACTGCTTGCGAAGCGATCTTTTGTCCTCGTTCTCCTTGAGGATTTCGACCACGGGAGGTTTTACAAGTTCGCTGCTTGTTTGAGTCTTGATCCTCGTTCTCCTTGAGGATTCAACCACAGAAGTTTTACAGAGTTTCCTGCCCTTGAGTACAAAGTGGTGATCTTCGGAAAGTGTTAACTCTTAGATCAAAGTTAATCAACCTTTTCGCATGCTGGAGATAATGAAAGGTGATTTTACAATTCCAACTAAGAAATAATCCTAATGTGGTTAGTTGCTCTACAGATAGCATTATGGATTATTTCTCTAAGCTTGTGTTAATGCGTTTTAAAGCTCTTGGAATGGTGATCGTTCTTGTTCGTTGGCTAATTATCGTATTTTCGTGTCTCTTTTTGAATATGCGTGTATTCCATACGCTGAGCTTGTAGGGTGAATCCACCAATATTCATAGAGATTGAAAAACTAGCGCTTTGGAAAAGCTAGCAATCAGATTCTCTATCGTTTGGAAAGTATAAATTGTTGACTTGCTTGATTATGTACGTTGATTCCATCAAGATTGATTGACTTATTGATTGACTTGATTTGATTCCCATCGATCAAGTCTTGAAATGATTTAATACCTGATCGATTCCACTTGATTGATATTTGATTGGTCTTCCATATCTTCCTTGATTGCGATACTAATCTTTGCCAGTTGAATCTTGATTTAATCATTGATTAATCAAATCATGTCTTCCTTGGAATCTTGGAATCGGATGATTGGCCACTCTTGAACTCGACATTGTCTCAACTTTGCTAATCCGACTTTCCCATAATTCAACCTTGACTTGACATCAAGTCTTCTTGTGCATCTGGCAGAGTCTTCTACCTCGAGTACTGCTTGCTTAGTCTTTTAGGCGAACTCAGCTTCTACTCCGGAGTCAGAGTCTTACAGACGGAGCAGAACCCCTTCTACTCAGTCGAGTCTTCTGCATCGAACCCTTCTACTCCGAGGTCAAGTCTTCTATGACAAGACCCTTCTACTCCGGGCCTTCTATCTTCTTGAACGAAGTCTTCTATCTCACTCGGCTGGTCTTCAAGTCTTCTTAGCCATGCAGTCTAGAAAGGTTTCCCCCTTAACAAAAGACTATCTAACTCAGCAGGCAATTATCATTGGTGACTAACAGTTGAGGTGGTGGTCCCTATTACACTAAGGTTTCAAACACATCATCAAAACAATATAAATATATATCCACAACAATTTCCCCTTTTTGATGATGTTAAAACCTTCTTCTAAGAATGAAATAAAAGGATAAGCGAAATACGGTAAGCGACGAGAGATCTTTAAATAGATCTCGATAGAAATCATTTGTATCGGCTAGAAGTTATCTCGGAGAGGATTGCAATTCTTAGCTTCCTTCCCCCCTTTTTGACATCATCAAGAGGAGAAGGATCACTGGCTTCCATCTTTAGAGCCTTCTTGAAAATGTCACTATGTGTGTGTGTAATGATCAACTCTCCATATTTTTAAGTCACTGGTATTCCCTCCCTTTTTAACAAGCCCGAACTCTTCTTATCATGTAAGCTCTTATGTTTGTAATCAATAAAATATCATGCAGATTCTTCTTTGCAGTTGTCTCCATCAACTGTTCCACCTTGAACTCTTCTTCTCTTAAGCGGTCAGACTCTTCTTGTTAACTAAGTCGAAACCTTTGCTTGTAGTCTTCTACTCTAAAAAATTTGCTTCTCTTGGATCTATGCAAACTTAATTCATCACTGATAGTTCTCTGCAAAGTAAAGTTGAAAGTTTTCTTGTTGGCCAGTTGAAAGTTTTCTTCAGCCGAAGCTTTACACTTTTCTTCGACAAGTTTTAATACTCTCTTAGCAAGGTTTGTAGCCTTCTCCAAAGGTAAAGTGTTAACATGATTTTCCCGGATCAATGAGGCTCCGATTCCGCCGATAGATCTCTAAACTTTGCTTTGGTATCCTTTGTCATAGAAATGGGACCTGACAAGCAACATATTATGTTATAGGCCCTCTATGTAGAGAACTTCCTCTACTCATTACATCTCCGATATCTAAGGTTTCCAACTCACTCTGGATCGGTTATACCATTGTTGTTGTCACGAAGACTACGCATGGGCCATCTTGAGGCTTGATGGAACTTAAGAGTGTTTTCACAAGTTATATGCTTCGAGAGGCACCTTTGCCCGATGTGTGCAAGACACAGTGTTATCCAAACTTCTTCTCTAGGGACCCATGCGACCACCGCAAACGATTAAACTTTTTGGTACCCTTTCGGTGTTGGGTCAGTCCTTGAGGGTTAGCCGCACAACTTTTAGGGATCCGCGGGAATAAGGTGTTCTTATCAAGGTTAAGAAGACCTTCATCCTTCTCCACATATACATATCAACATAGACAACTTCATCTTTTGGTGCCTTCTGTGGATGCGTATGCATGGCGAGTGTTGGAAATTAGGTTCCTTCGGAAGACTTCGACCCTTACAGGTCCTGCGGATGGAGTGATCCTTGACATCTGCACTGCGGTAATGGTCATCGAGGGTTTTGATGATAAGGAGTCGTTCTACTTGAGCCATCAAAAGATTCATATCTCACGAGCATAGAGGCTTAGTAGATCGTTTAATGACTTTGAAGTTTGCTTAGGTTTGGTGGTAGTCTTTAGAGATGTCTCCTCGCAGATGGTTTAATTTGATGTCTACTACGACCTTCTTGAGGAGGTTTCTTAAGTCAGGGATTCCCACTTCTTTTGATACCTCATCTTGATTATTCTAGGTTGTTGAGTATAACTACTCTTCTTCCCGTTCAAGTGATTTCTTGGGTGTGACAACGCTTTGTACCCATATCGATGGAGGTTTAGGTTTGGAACCTCTCCCTACCAGAATCATTACCCTTAACATGTGTACGTTTCTTAAGTACACTTGTTTGAACTTTTTGTGAGGATTGGGCGATGGTAAAACCAATTCCCTTCTTTACGTTATGTATTTGAGGCACGATTCAACTATTGTTTGAAGGCTGCATGAGAAGCTTTGTTCTGTTGATCCAACCTCAAACTTAAAGCGTTCCTCACTTGATTTTACACGTTCATGTTGATGGAAAAGTTCCTTCGAACTTTGCTTGTAGAATCTTTAATTGATCTGGTCTTCTCAATATTCTCGGCAAGAAGCAACCTTCTACCGTGGGACCTTATTCGCTCTCAAAGACACTTGACCTTAAGAGAGTGTTTAACTCTTCTAAAGTTGTCTCGATTAGGAGTCACGCTAAGTATTCGAAGGCTTGCTAGTAGATTCTGAGTAAGTAGTTCAATCTACGGCCCGCTTTTAAGCTAGTGTTCTCTTTTCCACACAATTGTAAGCGTGTATAGCGGTTTTCAGATCACCGTAATAACTTATCAGCCCAAGTTGTGGTCAAACTCTTGCTGCCCCAGAGAGGTGCGCGACAGAAGAAGAAGAGGAACGAAGAGTCGAGGAAGATACCTCTTACATGTTTGTCATTAAACATAGATCATTTATCGGGAGAGAAATCGTGAGGTTGATGAACTAGATGTAAAGACTCTTCTTGGCTCCGCCATTAAAGCTTTCTTGTCGGTAAAACTTATCTCTCTCCAATCTCTCTTCTTCTCTTTGAAAAATGTGGGGCATCAAAGTTCTCTTCTAGTAGTCTCTACTAGATCCCAATTGAACTTCATTGGTCCATCATCAGAAATATCTAGCATACGATCATGAAAGGTCTCCGAGGTGGTTTTTATGCATGACTTCCCGATAATCATAGTCTTCTATAGAGAACTCTCGGTGGAAACTTTCTCTGCGACTTATCGCTCTTGAGAGAAAACTCATGTTAGCAATAAAAACAATTATGCTCTGATAGTGCAATGAGTTTTATGAAAAGCAGGTTTTCAAAGATCACATTGGATGACCCTGTGATCTTTCCTCAAGTGTGCAAAGTAGCTTGGTAACTGAAAGCGGTGGTCGGTTGAACCGAAGCTGCTCTGATACCACTTGTTGGTCCCGGAGACCCGAGAGATGTGTAGGAGGTGGAAAGTCTAGAAGGGGGTTGAATAGAGCTTTTACCACACACAAAGGCTTTACACCTTTCGTGGTGGAGTGCTTGAGGTTAGAAGACTTTGGAAGTCTTCTGTAGCACGGCCAAGTACTTTCAGTGAGTGTGCTTTAAGTGAGATCGGCGAGACTTGAGCTTCGAAGTCTCTCGATGGTGCATAGGAAGCTAATCTCGTGTGTATTTGAAAAACCCTTTCAAAGAAAACCTTCTAAGGTTAGAAGACTTTGGAAGTGCTTCTACGGTTAAGGTTGATCTGGGAGTTTATTAAAGCGATGAATGAGTTGAGTTATAGCATGTATGAAATCTGCAGTAAAGCACTTTGCAAAGACACGTAGATTTTATAGTGGTTAGTTCGATATAGCGATCCTCGTCCACTCTCCCTGATTCCACAGGGGCCTTACTAACGAAAACGATCTTTGTCCCTCGCGTTTCTCCCCTTGAGGATTTGACCACGGGAGGTTCTTACAAGTTCCTTTGCCCTTGTTTGGTCTCTCAATCCTCGTTCTCTCGAGGATTGACCACGGGAAGTTTTACAAGTTCCGCCTTAATTTTACAAAGTGGTGATCTTCGAGTGTTAACTCTTAGATCAAAAGTTAATCAACCTTTTCTCGCATACAGAGATAATGAAAGGTGATTTTACAATTACCAAAGCCCAAGAAATAATCCTAATCTATTAGTTGCTCGCAAGATAGCAATGGATTATTTCTGGCGCCTGTGTTAATGCGTTTAAAGCTCTTGGAATGGTGATCGTTCTTGTTCGTTAGCTCGTCGTATTTTTGTGTCTCTTTTTTGAATATCGTGTATTTCCATGCGAGCTTGACATAGTGATCACCCGATATTCATAGAGATTGAAAAACTAGGCAAGTTGGAAAAGCTAGCAATCAGATTCTCTATCGTTTGGAAAGTATAAATTGTTGACTTGCTTCGATTGTCTTGATTGATTCCCATCAATTGATTGACTTGCTTGATTGACTTGATTGATTCCCATCAATCAAGTCTTGAATGATTTAATACTCCTGATTGATTCCCTTGGATCAGTGATATTTGATTGGTCTTCCGGCATATCTTCCTTGATTGCACCGATCTAATCTTTATGATTGAATCTTGATTTAATCATTGATTGTCAAATCATGTCTTCCTTGCGAATCTTGGAATCGATATCTACCAATTGACTCTTAGACTCAGCCTTTGTCTGACTTTTGCTAATCGACTTTTCCATGGTCATTGGCCTTGCCGACATCAAGTCTTCTTGCATCACGCGGAGTCTTCTACCTCCAAGTCCTGCCGGCGGAGTCTTTTAGACGAACCTTCGCCACTCCAGGTCAAGTCTTCCTGGAGACAGACCGCCCTTCTACTCTGTGCTCAAAGTCTTCTAGACGCCAGACCCTTCTACCTCGTGTCAAGTCTTCTGGACGAACCCTTCTACTCCAGGCCTTCTATCTTCTTGGCACGAAGTCTTCTATCTCGAGCTGGTCTTCAAGTCTTCTTATGCAGTCTAGAAAGGTTTCCCCCTTAACAAAAAGACTATCTAACTTGAACTAGACCATGTCGGTGACCCTAACGAGTTCGGTGGTCCTATAATACTGGCTGGTTTTAAACACATCATCAAAACAATATAAATATATATCCTAACACTCCTAACTCCAAGTTTTAATCTTCATAGCAACCGTGTATATATAGATATTTTAGACTCTTAGTGCTTGAAGATAACTTCCAAATCTCCCTTGAAAATAGATAACTTCTTTGTAACTTCTCCATATTCTTTTCAACTCCTCACTCTTGCCTTTTCAACCGCATGACTTAAGGAAGCTGTCATAAGTCTTCAAACTGTAAAAATAAGATATTGAACAAAACATTTTGTGGGTTAAGGGTTAGTGGAAGTGGAAGGACAAATTCTGATGTTGTGACCGAGAATGTTGGCGCATTACGAGTAACACACATCACTAACATCCGATGAAGGATTTTGACTTCATTTTGGGAATGGGTGGTGAATAAGCACAAAGCTGTAATTCGTGGCGTGGAGCGAGAAGTAGACATAGAAATATCGGATGGTCAACATCTCACTTTCTATGGAACTAATAAACGAGGGTGTGTACCTATCATATCCGTTATGAAGGCGATTAAGCTATTGAAGAAAGGAAAGTGTCGGGCGTACTTGGTGAATATTGTAAAAGTGGGGAAAGCAAAATTGACGTCTGGCGATGTATCGATAGTGAAGGACTACCCCGATGTCTTTCAGGAGGATCTTTCCGGAATTCCACCAGATCGATCCATAGAATTCACTATCGACCTTATTCCCTGGAGCCGCACTGTCAAAGGCCCCATATCGAATGGCACCAAAAGAACTACAAGAGTTAAATGAACAATTAGAGGAGTTATTGAATAAGAAGTTTATCCGACCCGAGTGCCTCGCCTTGGGAAGCGCCGATTTTATTTGTGAAGAAGAAAGATGGAGTCAATGAGAATGTGTATTGATTACCGAGAACTCAATCGGTTGACAATAAAAAATAAATATCCGTTGCCAAGGATTGAAGATCTTTTGAGGTTAAATACGAGTTGGACACAAGCATGACTAGATAAAAAAATTAAAATTACTCATATTTTTGTAGTCTTCGCTTAAACTCTTTTAAATTTAAAATTTCTTCGGTTCATTGAGCCTAAAATGCATTTCCATCGGGGTGGCGCTACGGGCGCCACAACATGGTATCGAGCTGGTGCAGGGTATTATTGCTGCATGAAATCTCGCATCTGCGAAAAAGTCTCTTGCAAAATCAGTACCTACATTTTGCCCGACGGAAAGGTTGTTCCTCTTGATCTACATCTCGTGGTGGTGAGGCCATAGTAATTGTCCTACAAGGAATGTAGATAATTTTTTATCTAAGTGATCGAGATCATTTACGGACAAGAAACATCAAATGCACACCCAAGAACGCAAACACTTGATTACATAAAAGTTATATTCATTTTATATCAACAACATCCAAATATTCTCGGGAAAAAGTTAGGATTATCTTACCATAATAGGAAATGGTATTTAGAAATTGACCGATCATGCATGCAATTTAACCTTTCAAAGATCGACATGACTTCCTAGTATTTTGCAAAAGGTTTAATTACTTAACCTATAGAAATTCATACATACTTTCGAAATTAAACATTAAAAAGGATAGTGTTAGGAAAAGAAGAATTGTATTTAGTTTTGATGTGTTAAAAGTGTAAAATAGGATGACCATTTGAGCATCTTGTATAGGCAGTGAAGTATTTCTTTGTAAATAAAACTAAGTATAAGCAGTCAAACTAGGTCAAGACATCGAGACAAGGACAAATCTCGAGATAAGGAGAGAATATCGACGAGGTCAAGATATCGAGACAATGAATACGAGATAGAAGACGGTTGAGATGCATTACTATAAACACACACCTAGACAAGGAAAGAAGATGAGGACAAGGTGAAGTAAATATCGACGAGGAGGTGTTAGAGAAATATGACATAAAGTTTCAAGAAGCGGTTTTAACTAATCAAGAGAAAGTTCTGATTTGATTATATTGTTATAAGCTGATCAAAACCGAATTCAAGGAAGTTACAACTACCAAGTGAAGATCTCTATAAATAGGGATAGAAATTAGTTTAGAATTAACTTTTGATACTTTGCACTCTTCATTATACTTTGTATTCACAAGCTACGAAATCATACACATTCCACGAACGTTTTATACATTTTCAGTTCTTAGTGTTTATAGAACACTTTTCTCATTAGATCTTCAAGCCATAGATATCCGAGAAATTAGGAAGAATTCATTGTAAGGCTGAAGATTCATCGTTGTAAGTAAGTCACCAAGAAGAAGAAAGTGAGTAAGTGAAGGCCCTTCTTCAAGTTTGAAGAAGGAGAGTGGATGTAGGATTATTATAATCCGAACCACTATAAATCTTGTGTTCTTCATCGCATTGATTTACTTGTTTGTTTCTTTTCAATTCTCGGTTTATTTCCTATAGTTTAATCTCGGGATTAAAGTTTAAAACCTATCTTGTCGATTGCTTTTGATGTTTTTGATAGTTGAGTTTAAAATTATTTTCCATTGTGTTTAATCGATATTTTGAATTGATTTTGAGAGATTCGGAAAAATCTATAAAATCTATTCAACCCCCTTTCTAGATTTTGTTCTAGAAAGTTATCTCAAGGTTTTAAATCTACTCAACTTTCTCGGGACCAACAAGTGGTATCGGAGCGGTGTTAAGTTGTTACGATATTAATTTTAGGTCTTAAGCGAGATCTGAATTTATTCTTGATAATTTGTAGTTTCTTTGTTTCACTAACGATTCTACTAACAAGATTTTGCAAGTATTGTGGTTTTTACGTGTTATCATGTCTTACGTGAAAAGCAAGAAATCCGGAGTTTGCACGATTTTTCTATAGAAGAATATGATTCTCGGAAGTTTAGAATGGAGAACCATCTTAAAGCGATTCATGCAGAATGGAGGAGGTTCTTGAGGAAGGACCCATCAAATTCTATCATGGTGGCACAAGTGATGGTACTACTTGGTGAAGCGAGAGTTAGGCAGAAAAGAAGAGTTGAACTCACTAATGATGAAAGGAAGATTCACAATTTAGATCAAGTTGCTAGAACTGAAATTATTGAAACATTGAGCAAGGATTGGATTGAAAAGGTTAAAAGATGCAAGGCGCCAAAGAAATGTGGGAGACTCTTCTTTGGAATTTGTGAAGGATCGAACAGTCAAAGAAAACAAGCTTGATCACATTTCTACATGCTTTTGATACATTCAAAATGAAGGATGGTGAGGCTGTAGATCAAGCTGGATGTGAGATTGACTAATCTTGTGAACAAAGCAACCGATTTGGGTAAGACTTACACCGAGAAAGAAATTAACAACAAGATACTCAGATCTTTGAGCAAAAGATGGAGAGAGAAAGCTAATATTCTCAAGGCAACACAAAATTTGTCATCAATATCACATCACACTCTCTTCTCTCATCTTAAAGCACTTTGGAATATGACATTCACATTGAAGATGAAGAAGATGAGGAAGAGTCATCTACATCTGGAAAACAGTAGCTTTTGTTCATAAAGATGAATCTGAAAAGATCTCTAAAGCATCGATTTGTCTGTTAAAGAAGAAATGACTCTTTTATTGAAAAGGTATGAAAGGCCGAAGATGAAAATAGAAGAAAAAAAGAGTGATTAGGTCGAAAGAATTATAGATCGAGACAGGGGATGAAAAGAGCTCGAGATAATGATAGAAAGAAGGATCGGTCAAGAAGTCATAAGTCACCTATCGGGACGAGGAGATAGTAGTCCAAAAGCAGACAAAGGGGATATATGCTATACATGCAGCAAACCTGGTCACTACGGCTATGATTGTCCTCAACTCACTCCCGAGAGAGAGAAGAAAAGAGGAAGAAAAGAGATAGAAGATATGCTTGACCGAGAGAGCTCTCCTAGCTGAGAAAGAAGAAGCTCATGAGACATCATCATCCTCATCCTCATCTGATTTTGGGTCAGATGATGACATATGTCTAATGGCTAAAGAGGTACATTACTATTCATCATCGAGATAATGACTGTGGCACCTTATCCGAAACTGATCCCAGTCTTATTGATAAACTTTTGAAAGACTTGGAGACTACTCTATCTCGCTTATAAACAGATAGAGACTGAAAATCTTAATTTAAAGAACCAAATTTTTGATCTAACTAAGGTCAATCAGATTAAGGAAAGTGAGAAATCAGTTGTACATTCAAGGGGAATGTCGGTGAGATGATCACCGATACCTTGTCCGATAAGACAGATAAGTTAGAACAGAACTGAGTTCTTTAAAAATAAAATTTTCAAACATCTATTCCGAGAATGAGAATTATAAAAGGACTAACAAAGAATTAAATCTCAAGTTAGGACTTATGAATAATTCTCAAACCACAATAGATAAGATTTTCAATTCATCTCAAAAGTCTAGTGATAAAAGCTGGATTAGGTTTTGATAGGAATAAGAAAAATGATCCTACAAAACCTAGTCTTTGTGAAAGCAACTAAACCTAAGGTAGAAACTTTATTCAGTCCTGAAAACCAATGGAATTAATTACCTCATCTGATACTTACGAAAAGAAAATCGACGAGGAAAGTAACTCCTAAGGCTAAACCTAAGACTAAATCAAAGATCTATCCTAGATATAATAGCTTTGATGGAAGAAGCAGATCTTATCCATTCTTACCAAGATTCAAGACAATTTCAAAAGATCAACTAAATAAGATTGATCTTGAAAGTCTTATCTTAGTAGATAGATATGGATGCAAGCTTCAATCTATGGTTTTAAGGAACATTGATATTTTTATCTGGATTCCTAAGAGTCATCTTAACATGAAAGGACCCAAAATACAAAGGGTACCTAAGCAATAAACTTGTGATTGCATGGAAGATAAGAAGATGGTTGATAGAGGAGACATTCTTGATGTCATCTGGTACATTGATAGTGCATTTGTTCCAAGCACATGACCTATGAAAGACGACTTCTCTCTAACTATCAAACCATTGATGGACCTAGAGTGATGTTTGGTGATAACAACTTTGGACTTACTAAAGGTGTTGGAACATTAATGATTGGAGATGTTCAAGTTCAAGAAGTTTACTACGTGGAAGGATTGAAGCACAACCTACTATCTGTTTCACAATTTTGTGATAAAGGGTTTTGTGTCAAATTTACTCATAATGCATGCTATGTGTTAGATGGTATCAATGAAAATATTTTATTGGCTGGAGTAAGACAAGGTAACATTTATGTTTCCAACTTTAAAAGTTGTCCTAAAGATACTTGTCTTGTTGCTAAGAGTTCGAGATGACTTAAGTTGGTGTGCACAGACGACTTGGTCATTTAAACTTCAAAACTCTTAACAAAATAGCAAGGAAATCTTTAGTTAAAGGACTCCCTGATAAAATATTTTCAAAGAACCATGTATGTGTTTCTTGTCAAAAGGAAAAGCAGACCAAAACTTCTTTTAAAACAATAAGTAATCCTTCTTGAGAAAGAATTTTGGAACTTCTTCATATGGATCTTTTGGTCCAAGTAACTCCTCTCAGCTTTAGTGGAAGAAAATACACCTTAGTAATTGTTGATGATTTTTCAAGATTTACTTGGGTTATTTTCTTGTACAAAAAGAATGAGACTATGACTAAGATTCAGAATTTTTTAAGAAGATTCAAAATGAAAAGGGATTAAATATTGTTAAAATCGAAGTGATAAAGGTACTGAATTCCTAAATAAATTGATTTCTAACTCTTTGCATTGAGAATGGCATAGCTCAGAAACATCTGCGGCAAGGACTCCACAACAAAATGGAGTTGTTGAAAGAAGAAACAGGACCTTGAAAGAGGCGGCTAGAACAATGCTATCTGAATTCAACACTCCTCATAGGTTTTGGGCGAAGCGAAATACAGCCTGCTATGTTCAAAATAAAAGTCTGATTGTCAAGGATAAGTGTAAAACTCCCTATGAAATTTGGAAGGAAGATCTCCCAAAATTTCATATTTTCATATATTTGGTTGTAAATGTTTCATACACAATAATGAAAAATCTCAATTAAAAACTTTTGATGCCAAGATAGCGAGATGGGATATTCTTAGGATACTCATCTATATCAAAGGCATATAGAGTTTTTAATAAGACAATCTTGTGTGTAGAAGAAACACCCCATGTGGTATTTGATGAATCTTCTTTTGAGTTGGATAAGACAGGGGACATCACAAAGATATCGGATGATCCGGATCGGATGACTATCAAAAGATCAACCATAAAATTCTACAATCAAGAATCGATTGAGATGAAGAGGAAGAACCAGACAAAGGAAAGGAATCTGAAATAACTTCCTCAACAGCTGATCTATTAAATGATCGGACGACTAACAACATATCAGCTAATCGGATGACCAACAACACATCACCGATCGGGTAGAGTTATCGAGAAGGTAACATAGAATCATCTCGAAATAAATAATTCAGACAAGACATCATCCACTGTAAAAGATAAGGGTAAGAAAGTAATGTCATATCACCCGGTGAGCAGATAATTGGAGATTTAGACTCTGGTGTCCAGACGAGGACCCAAATAAATCAAGATTGTATGTTCGATTGCTATGTGTCATTACTTGAACCTAAATCAATTACGAAGCTTTAATCGATTCCATTTGGATTAATGCCATGCAAGAAGAACTAAACCAGTTTCAAAGACAAGATGTGTGGGAGCTTGTTGAAAGGCCTCATCATCAAAAGTCATTGGAACTAAATGGGTCTTTAAAAATAAAAGGGATGAAAATAATATTGTGGTTAGAAATAAGGCCAGACTAGTTGCTCAAGGTTATTCACAATCGAGGGTATTGATTATGATGAAATCTTTGCACCATTAGCTCGTCTCGGAAGCCATAAGATTATTTTTAGCCTATGCGACTTTTAAAAGATTCATAGTTTTTCAGATGGATGTTAAATCAGCCTTCTTAAATGGAATCTTAGCTGAAGAAGTTTATGTAGAGCAACCCCTGGTTTTGTCAAAGGAGACAAGGTTTATAAACTAAGGAAAGCTCTATATGGACTTAAACAAGCACCAAGAGCTTGGTACGACACCTTGTCTGATTATTTAATTCAAAATGGTTTTGTGAAAGGTAGAATTGATAAAACTCTATTTAGAAAAGAGTTTGGTTGTGATCTTTTATTAGTTCAAATTTATGTTGATGATATAATTTTTGGATCAACTAACATATCTTTATGTGAAGAATTTAGTAGTCTTATGAAAAGCAGATTTGAAATGTCCATGATGGGAGAAATGACATATTTTCTTGGACTTCAAGTCAAGCGGACAAAGAAGGGAATATTCATCAACCAAGCCAAATATACAAAAGATCTTATTGAAAAATATGGAATAGGTACCAGCCGAGAAGCTAAGATACATATGATGACAAATTTCTCAATGGATCCAGATGAGAAGGAAGATGCGATCGACCGAGTATCGAGGTCTTATTGGTTCTTTATTATATTTAAGCGCTAGTAGACACGATATTTCTTTTGCGGTTGGAGTGCATGATAGATTTCAAGCTAATCCTAAGAAAAGCCATCTTGAAGCGTGAAAGAAAATCCTCAAGTATTTGAAAGGAACAATAAATGTTGGATTGTGGTATCCGGTGATGACAACTTTGAACTGTCAGTTACTCGATTCAGATTTTGGTGGGTGCAAGATAGATAGAAAATCTACATACGGTACTTGTCGGTTTCTTGGGCTCGGAAGTTGTTGTTCACGGTGATCTGGATAAGTCAACGGCTAAGGGACTATAATATTATCACCAAAGATGTACCTATCTTTTGTGATAGTAATAGTGCCATAGCTATTACTCGTAACTCCAGTCCTACATACAAGATGCAAGCATGTAGACATCGACACCACTTCATTCGAGATCATGTCAAAAAAGGAGACATCGAGACTTGAGAAGATTCTTACTGATTTTCAAAGAGCATACATCTTGACAAAACCTCTTGCAGAGACAAGGTTTAAAGAATTTTCAGTAGAATTAGGATTATTAGATGCTTCTTTAGTTAATCTATGATCAAATTTCTTGAATTTACCTTGTCTTTCTCTATTGGTTTATTATGTCTAGAAAGAATTATCAGGACAAGATATGAGTCAAAGGACAATCAGTAGCTGATATCATTGATCTCCTATCATTGGAATCAAGAATCAAGGATTAGTCATATTTGACCATATCTAACTTGATAATTACTTATCGACATAGGTAAATCAGGATAAGGATGTAATAGTCAACTGACTTCTACGTAATCGGATGACTCGTTGAACCTTATCGACTTACTCTTGTTACTAACAATTTGTCTAAGTGTCTGTGATTTCAGCAAGTACAAAGTTTACACATCTCTAAATACAAGACAAGGTCAATTTACTCAAGTGTTTAGGAAGCAGACGGTGATGCTATCAATCCGGACAAGGAGAAAGTCCAGGAAGTTTCTCTTAAAAACTCTTATTTATGAATATTGGGTTCATATAATTAATATATGAATTTAATATCATAATTCTCTTTATTATTCTTTTAAAAAAATTGAAGTTACTCAGTGTAATAAAATATTTTGTTTTACAAAATAAAAGGATAAGGGTTTGAATTTGTTTTCTAAAAACAATAATATTTTATTTTATCTCTCCAATTAACTGAAAATTATTTTCTCAAATAAGTAACTATGTCGGGAGAGAAGTTACTACGGACCCGAAATTTTATCAAATTCATTTTGAAATACGCCGAGTATACTCCACGCGCGAGAAATGGAGGCGGTTTACGAAATATGAACCATCTCAATCTCACGCGCGACATATTAAATATTATTCTATGCACTTTTCAAAATAAATGCCATAATTGCATTAATGGCGATTCAAAAGCCTATATTTACACTTTTGCGAGGCAATTATTATTCTAATAATTGTTTACTATTATATTTTTCCATATAAATAGACATTCGTGTGCATTATTTTCATTTACTCACACATAAAACCCTTCATATTTTTCTCAAAACCTCTCTTTTCCCTCTTAAAACCTTCAATATTCATCAATGGCGGAATCCAAAAAGAATATCAAGTTCGAATACGATTTGACTTCCATCGAGAGATAAAACAAAATCGAAATGTATGTTGATTGGGATACTACCACCGATGCTGAAACAAGAGAAATTCTAAACCTGCTGGAATCAAGGGGTTTAAAATGGTACTGTCTGATGAAACCGACGAAGAACTTGACGGTGGATGATCTATGTCTTTGAGTTTGACGAGGCAAAACCAACGAATCTTTGGATTAGAATCTCGAATCGAGAACAATGGAGAAGAAAGCGAAGAATAGATTTATCTATTTACGAGATTGGTGCGATTTTTGGTTTGAGCACCACCGGCGACAACCCATTCACTTATAAATCATCGGAATATTTGGAGAGTTTCCGATTAATGGCCGAAGAACTTATCGAATACCACAGCGAATGCTGAAGAGACCAATGTTGAAAAGAAAATCTGATTACTTATGCCGATTACGACAAAATGTATTACGGGTGAACAACGAGCCATGATGGGCTAACGAAGCCAAGGATATCTTGTCTGAGAGCTATCCTAGATGGGGCTGAAATTAATCGGGCAGGCCGGGTATATTCAAGGATAATGGAGGAGAGAAAGAAGTTCACCAAGACTCCGATCCACGAGGCGAGCTTATGAGATGGTCTCTGACCAAGATTGCAAGTATGATGGCAAGGATTACCATCATACTTGAGCATAAGGTAGTACAGAGACAACCTTGTGGAGTGTTGGAGTTAAAAAGTACACCGAGACGAAGGGACTTCTAATAAAAGACGAGAAGGCTGTATGGGCCAATCGACTCGAAGGAGATGGAGATGCTCCCGCACCACCCCCAGCTCCTAAGAAAAAGGCTTCAAAAGCCAAGAAGAAGGAGACAAAGACATTTTTGGTGGATGAATCCTCGTCTGCTGAGACGGAGGAAGACGAAGACGAAGAGGAGAGGACAGCTTCCCAAGGGGGAAGTGTCCCAGTGAGGAGGTAGGTGTATCGGAGTCGACGGAGACGGTGGAAGTCTCGTGCGAAGATGAATCGGAAAAAGGAGAAGAAATCAAATCACCTTCCTCATCTTCATCCTCATCCGAGGATGGAGTACCTAAATCCACTTCTTCCCAACTTTGGCGATGAAGGGGCGGATAAGACCGCTGCCTGCGAGGCCTCTAAAACGGTCTACTCCCATAAGTCCAAAACAAACTCAACCCTCATTCGACTCATTCTCTTTCTTACCCACAACCCCATCTGAACACGATCTTTACCTAAACATACCCAACCCATCCGGGGAGATGGGACCAATCGAGACCTCACCGCGGATTCTTGGGAAGAAATTTCTCCTAAGACAAGAATCCACTCTTAAGGACGAGCTGAGCTATTGAAGGAACTTATTGATGTCTATCTATTAAGAAGACTCAGGCTGGGATCCTTTGAAGAGACAACTATTTTGATAGTTGAAGAAGGAGGCAACAACCTTGCCATCCGGGAGAAAGAGGTTCTCAAGAAGGCAAAATCGAAGTCGTTCCAAGATATACTTACTGAAAATACGTTTGTTGATTATATTCTACAAAGAGTATATCTTGGAGATGAGACTCCAGAGGAGGTGGAAAAAGCGGTGAGAAAGGGGAAGAGCGAGAAGAAGGATGAAGAAGCTGTTGTTGAGGAGGAAAGGGTGGAGGAAGTAGTTGGTGGAGCTGCCGATGAGCCAGTGAGATGGATGCAGGCGAGGAGGCACAAACGGAGCAGATTGAGGAGGTGCAAGCGTAGCGAAATTGAAGAAATAGATCTGACTCCATCGAAGAACAGATCTTGCCCTCCACATCTGCGTCGTATCCGAAGTGGAAGCTACAAAATTTGAAGTGCAAAATCTCAAAGGCTTATCTAAATGCCTTTCACTGGTTCCTAATGTCATCACATCATCAATCAAGGATAATATAGAAGCTGCAATACATGAGAAAACCAAGATTGATATATATTTCTCTAGGATCGGACATGAGGAACAAATGGTGAAGTGAAAAGAAAGTTGCCACGGAGATGAACTCACAAGATGAGTGGGTTAAACAATATGTTCGCTCTACTTATACCGAAATAAGGGATTACATTTGAGGATCAAGTGAAAGAATCCTGGAAGCGAAAGAAGCCTCATTTCATCAAGTCTTTGAAAATGCGGTGGCCTTAGAAAAAGATAGACAGACAACTATCTTAAAGCGGTTCATGGATGATGAATTGAGGCAGTGAGGTCGGTCAAAAGAAGAGATATGACCAGCTTGATCGGAAGATAGGGCTCGTGCGAGAAGAACTTCATGGGGTACATAGATCAAGTAGCCACTATCTCGCAATACCCGATTTCTTTGATGTCAAAAGGGGAAGATAGTGAGCTCGAAAAAAGAGTTGAGTTGCAAGATGATCGGTGATGGCACTTAATGCGAGGATAGATGAGCTGTCTCGAAGAGGCATTAAGAGCCGAGGAGGAGAAGAAGAAGGCGGTGAGGAGAAGTCTCGGAGGGCGTTGAGAAGGTTGAAAAGAAGGACAGCTGAATCCACCGAGTCTCGAGGCACGGGCAGAACTTCCTTCCACCGCTGATCCTGCTCCAGCCACGACTATCAAATCTCTCCCATCCTCATCTAAATCTGCTTTGGGAAAGCTAAGGCCTCAAGCGAGTTCGAGAAGACCCGAGTCGAGGCAGAAGAAGAAGAGGCAAGAGTGCTTAAGAGGAGAAGGGAGGAAAAAGAAAAGTATAAAAGGAGAGAAGCTAAGAGGAGGAGGGAGCAAGAAAAGGCAAGCTGGGAAGACGTATGATAGGAAGACAAGGAAGTGGGTGCGAGAGATCAAAGAATACGAAGGAGAAGAAGTCTTCCGCCCATTCCACCGAGCAGAAGCTGTGCCCAAGGAAATCCTTCCCATGGATCAACAAGCTAAATGGAGAACTTATGAAGGGGAATGGATTTTCTGTTTCATGTCTGCAAGAAGATCTCTTGGGGCACGAGGCGAGAACATTGCTTTTCATGAATGGTGGAGGCGAAAGACCCAAACTTCTATCGGTATTTAATCAACCTCGGAGACTCGTAATTTAATGTGGACATAGTCGCACCACCTTATGCAACCATGTCTGCTCCTTTGATGCAAGATGGCCAGCTAGACGAGAGAAAAGGTGAAGCGAGATCTTGATCCAAGCCGAGACTGTGGTGATCTAGGTGAAGGTGGGGAGGCGTGAGCTCGAAGAATTGTGTCTTAGATCGATGACAATTCTAGAAGAAGACAGGTGGTACGATTAAGTCTCTTCTTTTATTCCTCTGAATGTTTGTTGTGAAAGATATAAAAATGTGCAAATCCTGTGAATAGTTGTGAAATACATCTTTTTGAACTACTTTCCACGAAATTTGAAGTGTTTAACTAACTTGTTTCATAATTGCATATTAACTAACTCTTGATCTAAGTAAGCTGTTTTATAAACTTATAACACTAAATCATCTGAAAACCTCGAATGTCTATGTTTTCTTCAAAGTATTTGACCTTGACTTTGAGCAACTACATTGTTACGATCATACATTTATTAACTACATTACTGCGATCATCTGACTATTGAACTATTGCTCGATTATCCGACTATGTGGCTTAGTTGTATACTTTGTTTCATTCTTATTTTTTTAGTACTAACAGTTTTCTTTTCTTGAGCTGAGTTTTAACATCATCAAAAGGGGAATTGTTAGGAAAAGAAGAATTGTATTTAGTTTTGATGTGTTAAAAGAGTAAAATAGGATGACCGGTGAGCATCTTGTATAGGCGGCTAAAGTATTTCTTTGTAAATAAAACTAAGTATAAGCAGTCGAGACTAGAGTCAAGACATCGAGACAAGGACAAATCTCGAGATAAGGAGAGAATATCGAGACGAGGTCAAGATATCGACAATGAATACAGATAGAAGACGGTTGAGATGCGTTACTATAAACACACACCTAGACAAGGAAAGAAGATGAGGACAAGGTGAAGTAAATATCGAGACGATGAGGTGTTAGAGAAATATGACATAAAGTTTCAAGAAGCGGTTTTAACTAATCAAGAGAAAGTTCTGATTTGATTATATTGTTATAACTGATCAAAACCGAATTCAAGGAAGTTACAACTACCAAGTGAAGATCTCTATAAATAGGGATAGAAATTAGTTTAGAATTAACTTTTGATACTTTGCACTCTTCATTATACTTTGTATTCACAAGCTACAGAAATCATACACATTCACAAACGTTTTATACGTTTTCGGTTCTTAGTGTTTATAGAACTCTTTTCTCATTAGATCTTCAAGCCATAGATATCCAGAAATTAGGAAGAATTCATTGTAAGGCTGAAGATTCATCGTTGTAAGTAAGTCGGCAAGAAGAAGAAAGTGAGTAAGTGAAGGCCCTTCTTCAAGTTTGAAGAAGGAGAGTGGATGTAGGATTATTATAATCCGAACCACTATAAATCTGTGTTCTTCATCGCATTGATTTACTTGTTTGTTTCTTTTCAATTCTCGGTTTATTTCCTACGGTTTAATCTCGGGATTAAAGTTTAAAACCTATCTTGTCGATTGCTTTTGATCTTTTTGATAGTTGAGTTTAAAATTATTTTCCATTGTGTTTAATCGATATTTTGAATTGATTTTGAGAGATTCGGAAAAATCTATAAAATCTATTCAAACCCCCTTTCTAGATTTTGTTCTAGAAGGTTATCTCAAGGTTTTAAATCTACTCAACTTCTTAGGACCAACAGATAGCTTAAGTCACACTACTACTTATTTCTTTTCTTAATTACGAGAAGTATAAAATATAGTAAATAAGTTTAACGAAGGTTATTGCGCGATCAGTCACACATCCGCCTCGTCGTCAGCGGGACCTGAAAAAATTTAAAATTGCATCATGAGTCTTCTCCCGGAGGAGAAGCCCGGTGCGATAACATTTAATATACAATTGCATTAAAAAGACTAATAAGCATGTCAACCGAGTACACGCTAGGCCCGTAGACCCAACTCATTTCACACGAGATATAGTCCGTAGACTGTCTTGATTCACACGAGCATAGTCCATCGGCTCACTTTATCACACATAGTATAGTCCGTCGACTAGCTAAAATTCACACATAGCATAATCCGAAGATCTGCCGCTCATACACACCTGATTACTCTAAATAATGCAAAAGATATTTAAAGGTTACCCACTTTCTTGCGTTGATATGGCTGGGATAGCCTCCGGGAAGTCCAATTGTCTCGCACCGCACTCGACACATTCATCTATCTCTTAGTCTTTTAATCATTAAGTTATATCCATGCATACATAGCGCTTTCACTATCTTTAGGTATATATATATATATATATATATATATATATATATATATATATATATATATATAACTTATACATACGTGTTATTCATGATAAAGTCTAGTTATTACTTTGCAATTTTAATCATACATTCAGGAAGAATTCTTGTTGGTCCCGGAAAGTTGAGTTGATTAAAACCTTGAGTAAGCTTTCTAGAACAAAATCTAGAAAGGGGGTTTGAATAGATTTTGTAGATTTTTCAAATCTTTCAAAACCAATTCAAAATATCGATTAAACACGGCGGATTATGATTGAATTCTCAACTTTTTATAAGATCAAAAGCAAGGTTGATATTTTGATTTTAGTTAAGATTCTGAACTTTAATCTTGAAGTATCACAATTGTAAATTAAGCGAAACTAAAGAAAGCAAGAAATAACACCAGGATTTATAGTGGTTCGGATTTTAATAATCCTACATCCACTCTCCTTCTTCAATACGAAGAAGGGACTCTGCTACTTGCTTATTTTCTCACTTCCGACTTACAACTTACAACTTGTACAATTCTTCAAATCTTCAATCTCCTAAACTCTTCTTCTAGAAATCTAACTATCACGGTGTGTATTGGATTTTGAAGATTACTGAGAAAAGTGTTCTAAAAACACTTAGAACTTTTGGAAACTCACTAGAAATACTTGAAAATATTGTGATTGAAATACGAGTAGTGAATCGTGTAAATCGAATATGCATAAGTGTTCTCTATGAAAATGAAAAACCTAGACCTATATATAAGTACGGAAAGTCGGTTAGTTTGTTAGTTAGTTCTAACAAACTTGAAACTCGCTTAACAAACTTAATCTTGAAAAGCGCTAAGACCTCGTCGATTCTTCCTACTCGTCTGCGGTGACTTGGTGAAGATTAGTCTTTCTTATTCTACTCAGCTTATCTTGACCTCGTCTGAGCTCTTTATACTTGTCTCCCAGAAGATTAGAATTGAGGTTGTCTCCGGATGACTTGTCATTCCTTATCTCGGTGACTTGAACTAATCTTGACCTAGTCACGATCGGCTTCGTACTAGAACTTAGTCTTCGATTCTTTATCATAGTCTGCTCATCTGGAGCAGTCTTTTAACTCATCAAAACAATCTTGGTCTAACAATTTCCCTCTTTTTGATGAAGTTAAAACCTACAAGAATAGACACACTCACACAGTGAAATTAGTCAGAGTTCATCAAGATCAAATAGATAGGTATATCAAAGCACATTCCTCACATTACAAACAGATTTATTCACATATAAAAACTTTAGATCTTTTAGACTCCCTTTTGAAAAAAAAACTTAGAAAACCAAATGAGTCTCAAGACTTAGGTTAAAAATTTTAAAAAAATTTTAAGTCCGAGAGATAAAATTCTCGAGATGACTTATTCTTAAGAAAATTTTAAGTTTTTCTTAAAGCGTAAAAAAACTCTAAGAAATTAAGACAAATAAAATGAATCAAACAAAGCATATTCACATTGAATTTACAAAGATTATAGATGAGAAGATAATAGAAAAATAGAAATAAGGAAAAGAAAAATTCTGTTTCTATCGGTCTTCCCACCGGTCTTCATCAGGATCATCGGCCCAATTGAATACACGCCTCCTAAGCCGCTTCGAGATCTTCATCTTGAGTAAGTCCGCATTCAGCCTCTACCTTCTTCAAAATACCCTTGACCCAGTCTAGGTCCAGGGATCCATCTGATTTTCTCGGCGGGGATGGCATACTCAAAAGGCTGGAGAAATCGGAGTTGACGTTGAACTCTACATCGGCTTCTTCCGTGACGATGATAGAACTCCGCATCTACCTTCTCCATCCACTCATGCCAAGCTAAATCTGGATCTTGCTGAGATGCTCCAGTGGCCCTTGAGAATATACCAGAAGTATATCCACATACCCTCCAGATTTTTGTCTTTGTATTCAAGACATATTTTCCGCAGCCGGCTTAGGAGGAGCAGAGCGTATTGTGGAATGGCCTGAATTTCCCGCCTTGATCTTTGATTAACCATTTCCGCTCGGCGGTGCTCCGAGAAGACGTTGGAGTCTTTCTTCTTTCTCTCGCTTCTTCTTTTCTTTCTTGCCAAAATATTCCATCTCTCTCTTAATTCTCTTGATCTGTTCTTTCTCGAGAGATTGGAATAATCAGCCTTCCTTCTTTCCTTTTCCTTTAGCAGCCACTGGTAAAAAGTTGGTGATCTGGGTTCGCTCGCTACTTCCTTTCCTTTCCCTTGGCTCCTCTGATTCGGATTCTTTTAAGCGAGCTAAGAGCTTCTCGGTCCTTTCCTCCTCATCTTTCCTTCTCTTTTCCTCATCTTCCTTTAAAGCTTCCTCCGGTTGACTCACCCTCGGTGGAGAGCGGCCAACTCATCGATTTGATCCGAGCTTCCTCCGGCTGCCTCGGATCAGCTGTGTTGGCCTTCATGCCCACATCTTTCTGGTCTCCTCGACCACAGTGTGAGGGCTTGTCTTTTCTCTCGCTTGAGCTTTTTCCCCCTTTTTAACTTCATCCGCAAGGCTGAAAGTTTGTTATCCAATAAATTGCACTTGGCTCTGAAGTCTCGAGTGGTCTACCAACTCATTTACAACCAGCTGATTATACCCTTTTACTTCCTCCTTCAATGCCCTCAGCTCCTCCTCCATCGATTTCACTTTACCGGCCCGGACAGAGTTAGTGACATCTATAATTTTATCGTACAATGTTACCTCAACTTCTCTCATCTTTGGCTAGCATTGTGTCGATTCTGACTTTGACCATCCTCCTTGTCTTTCTTTCCATTTTCCGTCTAAATGTAGCATTGACCTTCTTCTCGACAAGGGATAGAATAGAGGAGATAGCTGTGGTTGGGCTTAGATCGAGTGTCTTCATCCTCGGTTGAGGAGTCGACGAGGAGAGTATTTGTTGGTTGAGGAGATGGGAGAGGAATAGATTGAGTTTGGATAGATGGTAGAGAGGAGTAAGATATTATTGGTATTGGAGAGGTTTGACTGTGGGGAGAGGTATTTGTTCAGATGGGGGTGGGAGAGATGTTTGAAGTTGTGTAGAAGGAATGGATAAAGGGGATGGGGTAGATTACTGTAAGTGGGGTTTGGATTTGGAGTAGGGGAGGTAGGCTCATTGAAGAGGCTCTGGAGTACCAGCACTGGGATACTCCTTCATTGCCAATTTGGAATTGTGGGGCTTGGTGAGGCACGAGGCTCGAAATGCCAGTGGGGCATTTCTTCACTGCACAGTACGGGAGATAAGGTAGGAGATGGGGAAAGACTTGTACCTGCCTCTGGAATCGGGGAAAGAACAGACTTCCTTGGTTGGGGAGAGAGGAACCTCCAGGTGACCAACCTCGGCTGCAATCTGAAGAGGCTGGGACCTCCTCGGTAGCGGGGTTGATAGTTCCATCTGGCATTCGGAGCTACAGATTTGGTGGATCCTTCGAGCTTTGGGCTGCTCGTCTTGGCCTCCTCACCAAGGGGATTTCGCTTCCTCTTCTTCCTCTTCATCCGAGGCAACCTTGGCGGGAGCAGCAGACGAGCTTTCCCCTTCTTCTTCTCCGAGGCTTTCACCAACCTCCTCTTCCTCCTCTGAAACATCCTTGGGACCGCAGCACTGCTTGAGATTGTACTTGAGGTGCGACCTCAGTGCTGCCGCTTCATGTCCCTCTGTTTCTACCTCTTACGGGGCCACCTCAATGGTTGTTCTGCTGGTCCCTGAACCTCTGCAGCCTACACGCCACCTCTCGAGCCTCGGCCGCATCGGACTCATCATCCGAGTCTGGATTTCCTCCAAGCCTGCCATCCTTTGTGAGGATTCCCTTCGCTTGGAGTACTTTTTGGTACCTATTCTCCAGTCGGCCTCCCTATTCAGCCCTTCAATCAAAACGGTGATTTTATTGAAGAGACTGATCAGAAGTAGGAACCCAGCCCTCTCGCAGATGACTTGAAAGTCAATCGCTTTTTCTCCTCCCCGAGCTTGTATATCAACAACTCCACCCAATTCACTTGCACTCCATCCAAGATGGCTCGCGTCACACACAATCTGGGTTTGGTTAACCCATCATGTGAGCTCTGCTCACCCACACCGCCTTAGTAACCACAGTCATCAAGAACCTAAACCTCCTTCTCAACAGCATTCTTCTTTAAATCCCTCGCGAGTTCCCTGTAAGTGACCCTCGCCATCATATCAAAGGATTCTTCCCACTCATCTTCTTTGTACGTCAATGGATTAACTCCCTCCATTGACGTATTAAAAATCCTGGCAATATTCTCCCTAGAATAGCTCGGTGTCGTTCGTCGACGAAGTATCAAATCCTTCCCGAGTGTCCTCCATTCTCGCCAAAAATTTCGCACCCAGCAAATCGGGTGACATTCATTTTGCGGAGACTTGAGTGATAGAAAACCTCTGAGTCGTGAAGCTTCGAGAAGACGAAGGATTTCTGCAGATTCAGGTCATTTGTGGTTTCGAAGTCAACATACATTTCCGCTTTCAAACGGTTTTGAAATATTCCTCATTCATTTTGAAATGAGAAATATTTGTGGAAATGTATTTGGGTTTATAAGTTTTGGTAGTTTTTGAAGAGGATGCCATTTGAAGGTTTTGTGAATTTGAAAAGGGTTTGACAATATATGTAGATTATCCGAGAATGGAAAGAAAAAAATTTTGGGAAGAAGAAGATGCATTTATAGGGGAAGATTGGAAAGAGAAACCGCCATTTTTGAAAACTTGAATTAATCTCAGCCATTTATTCACAAAGTTTTTAATGAGTATTAATCAACGGTTAAAAACTAAGATAAACGATTAGGATTCAGCGTGAATTGTAATCGCCTTTGGAATGCGTAAATAGTTACTTTATAGATCGTTGATTTGACCGATATAGGTTACTTTATTCAGAGAAGTAAGTATACGGCGTCGACCATGTGGTATCTTACTTCAACTAAAGGTTTCCAAAAGCAGATGAGTTTGAAAAGCAGATTAGCTTAAAACCGTGATGGATTTTGAAAAGTCATCCGATAGAGTAACCTGTCTCGAATATGAAATCAACAGCTTTAGATGTAACTTTTTAGCAATTTTCAAAACAAGTTTAAACAAAACAGACTCGCATTTACTTTTCTAAAATAAATTAGGAGTTTGAATAAAAGAATGAAACAAAGATTATCTCTGTGACTGTTCCTACAAAGATATAAACTCAAAAGAAACCATCGAAGCTTAAGGTAAATCGGATAGGATGTAAATAGTCATCTGCTTTTCTTCGTGAGATCGGTGACTATTGTGTCCTTGTCTCGATTTACTCAATGTCGCATAAGTAATTATCAATTCAGATAAGGTCAATATGACTAATTCTTGATTCTTGATTCCTAAAAGGAGATCAATGATATCAGCTACTGATTGCCCTTTGACACATATCTAGTCGATAATTCTTTCTAGACATTAATTTAAAGAAAAAAAAGAAATAAGGAAACAGATGCACACAAGTTAGAAATCGGCTAAAGATGCATCAAGTAATCCTAATTCTAAACACATTTCTTTAAACCTAGATTCAACTAATGGTTTTGTAAGAATGTCGACTTTTTGTGATTCGTGACAATTTTCTCAATTCTAATGTCATTCTTTTCAACATGATCTCTAATGAAATGATGCCTAATATCTATATGCTTACATCTAGAATGTAAAACAGATTGTAAGTCATTGCTATTGCACTATTACTATCACGGTAAATAGGAACAAGCGATGTTTGAATATTATAGTCTCTAAGCCGTTGACTAATCCAGAGGAGTTGAGAGCAACAACTTCCGGTGCCATGTATTCGGCTTGATTGTGGAGGTGGCAACAGATGTCTGTTTCTTAGATAACCAAGAAATTAATTTGTTGCCTAAGAATTGACAAGTTCCGAAGTGGATTTTCTATCAATCTTACATCCTCCAAAGTCTGAATCTGAATAACCGTTAGCTCAAAGTTGTCATCACCGGGTACCATAACCCTACTTGCAAGGTTCCTTTGAGATATCTAAGAATTTTCTTAGCGAGTCTCCGAGATGAGTTTTCTTGGGATTAGACTGGAATCTTGCACATACCCCAACTGCAAAGGCTATGTCGGTCTACTTGCGGTGAGATAGAGAAGAGATCCAATCACCCACGATACTCCGTTGCATCGGTGGGTATCCCTGCTCATCCGAATCGATTGAGAAGTTAGTTGCCATAGGTATTTTGACTTCTCTGCTAGTAGTCATTCCAAATTTCTCAATCGAGATCCTTAACATACTTAGACTGATGTATAAATATACCCTTACTCATCTGTTTAATTTGTAAGCCTAGAAAGTATGTTAATTCTCCCATCATTGACATTTCAAACCTCGTTTTTCATGAGAATGCTAAACTCTTCACATAATTTCAGATTAGGTGAACCAAAAATTATGTCATCTACATAAATTTGAACTAGTAAGATGTTGCCATCTACTTCCTTTCTAAACAAAGTTCTATCAATCTTACCTTTAGAAAAACCATTTGATGTCAAGAAATCAGACAGAGTATCATACCAAGCTCCGGGAGCTTGTTTCAATCCATATAGAGCTTTATTGAGTTTATAGACCTTGTTATTGGTCTTAAACCCAGGAGGCCGCTCTACATAGACCTCCTCAAGTAACACACCATTAAGAAAAGCAGACTTAACATCCATTTGAAAGACTTTGAAAGACTTATATGCGTGCAAATGCCAAGAACAATCTTATTGCCTCTAATCTGCAATTTGGAGCATAGGTTTCATCATAGTCTATTCCCTCGACCGTGAATAACCTTGTGCAACCAAGTCTTGCCTTATTTCGAACAATAATATTGTTCTCATCTGCTTTATTTTTAAACACCCACTTGGTGCCTATAATCTTTACGTGTAAGGGTCTTTCCACTAGATCCCATACATTTTGTCTTTCAAGCGATGCGCTTCTTCTGCATGGCATTATCGATTTGGGTCTGATAATGCTTCCTCAATAGACTTGGGTTCAAGAAGCGACACATAACAACCGAAAAGACTTTCGCAGTCTAGCATCATTCGTGTCGCACACTACTAGATGGGTCTCCTATAATCGATCGGATGGATGATAGCTTCTCATCCTTTTGCCTATATGAGGAGAAGGATCCTCATCTTGAGTCTCGGTCGACAACTCATCCGACTCAACCTCGGTGACGTTCCCCCTTCATCGCCTAACCCTTGGCGATCGGTGATGTCAAAGGTATACGATATGAAGGAGTGCGATCGAAGTTGTCTTCGATTATCGGATGGAGACTCTTCTTCATTCGATTACGAATCAAGACTAGGTAGATAGACAGTTCTATGTTTAGTCTTGGATAATTCAATTTTATCTAGATTTTCAGAAATTTGATTCACTTTATCGAGAAGGAATACGACTCATCAAAAACAACATGAGGAGTTTCCTCCACACAAAGGGTTGTCTTGTTAAAAACTCTAAATGCCTTTGAAGTATTAGAATATCCCAAGAATATTCCATCACCGCTTTAGCATCAAAAGTTCTTAACTTAGATTTCCCATTGTTATGAATGAAACACTTACAACCAAAAGCTTTGAAGTATGAGATCCTTGGAATCTTACCCTTCCAAATCTCATAAGGAGTCTTACCACTTGTCTTTGACAACTAAACACTGTTACGGGTATAGCAAGTGTGTTGATGGCTTCACCCATAACCTATGAGGGGTATTATACTCGGCCAACATGCTCCTGGCTGCTTCCTTCAAAGTTCTATTCCTTCTTTCAACCACTCCATTTTGTTGAGGAGTTCTTGCTGAAGATGTCTCATGAATAATTCCATACTCATTGAAGAAGTTAGATAAACAAGAATTCAAAAATTCTGCACTTTATCACTCCTTATTTTAATAATATTAACTCCCTTCTCATTCTGAATTTATGCATCAGATCGGGAATCTTGTTCATAGTCTCATTTTTCTTGAAAAGAAATATAACCCAAGTGTATCTAGAAAAGTCATCTACTACAACAAGAGTATATTTTCTTCCACTTTGGCGAGAGGTGTAACAGGTCCAAACAGATCCGGATGAAGGAGTTGCAACACTCTTTCGGATGAGGAGGAGTTAATACTCTTAAATGAGTGTCTAGGCTGTTTACCTTTTTGACAAGCATCACATTTAAGATCAGTTGATAAAAGTTTTTCGGGTAATCCCTTGACAAGGTTCTTCTTAGCCGACTTACTAAGGGTCTTGAAATTCGAGATGACTAAGCCTTTTATGCCATAGCCGGTGATATCTTCTCCACCCTTAGCCATCAGACAAGTATCTTGGGGACAACTATTAAAGTTGGCCACATAGACATTACCATGTGCGAAGCCGAGTTAATAGTACCTTATACGAGGAATTATCCAAAATATCACATTTATCCCTTGAAAATTTTACAAGAAAACCTTTATCACAAAGGTAGAAAGCAGATAATGATTATGTTTCAAACCTTCAACAAAATATACCTCGAGATACCTGAATATCCTTGATAATCAAAGTACCTACACCTTTAGTCGACCACAATTATTATCACCAAATAAAACTCTTGGACCATCAATGCTTTGAAAATTTGATAACGACTTCTTGTTATAGGTCATATGTTGTGAGCGACCCTTGTCAATGTACCATATTGAAGCTAAGATCTCTTCCTTGAGTGATGATCCCTATGAATCCTGTAAAAGCAGTTAGTTTTGAGGTACCCTAGTGATCTTGGGTCCTTTTGGGTCAAGAATCACTTTAGGAATCCAAATAAACATCTCATCTGCAGACAATAAGTCGTGACTCGATTTTCTACCAAAGTCTACAATTATATCATTTTTAAATGACAACTTGTTGTATTTAGATTGGGTAATTTTCCTAAACTTAGGAAATGTAGGATAGCATTTGCTCCTTCCATCAAAAGAATTAAAATAAGAAAATCTTCTTATTTTGGTTCTTGAATTCCTTCTAGTACGATAGGAATTTTTCACCAATTCTTGGTTTTAGGTGAAAGATGTAGTCCTTATACCGACTAGTTGGTTTCCATGGACCAATTTTAATATCTTTTGTTTGAACAGATGCTTTCACAAATTTCCTAGGTTTTTGAACATCCGATTTATTGTTCCTATCATAACCAAGTCCTGTCTTATCATGAGATTTTTGAGAAGTATTAAAAATATGATCTATTATCGATTGTGAATTATTAAGTGACTAATTTTGAAGACAAGCTTCTCATTGTCTTTCTTAATTAATTCATTTTCAAGACAGACTACTTCAAATTTATCTTTTAAAGTTTTGAGTTCATTTTCTAGCCTTTCGGGTAAGGTGGTGATGTACTAGCTTGATCAGTGAAAACATTCCCCCTTGAATGTTTCCTCGGTCTCTAATTTGTTCATCACTGCTTGCCTTTATTTAGAATTTGAATCGATCCTTTAAAAATAAATTCTCTGTCTCCATTTGTTTATAAGCAGCTAAAGATGTCTTTAAATCTCTCAATAACTCATGAATAATAGTTTGGTCATGATCGAGATGCGGACTGACAAGAATCATTATACGAAGATGAATAGTAGATTACCTCATTAGCCATGAGACAGATCTCATCATCTCGATCCAAAATCAGGATGAGGATGATGAATATGATGATGATTTCTTTGGCTCTTTTTCTTCAGCCAACAAAGCTCTTTGATCTGCAAATCTCCTGTCTCTTTTCTTCCTCTTTTCTTCCCTTTCTTTAGGAGTCGATTGAGGACAGTCATATTGAAATGTCTCGGCTTGTTGCATGTATAGCAAATGTCACTCCTATCCGATCTGGGACTGAAAGTATTTCTTCCGACAGGTGATCTGTATCTTCTTGTCTCGGCTCTTGTTTTTGTCATCATCGAAGATTTATCTACCTTCCTATCTCGATCTGGATCTTTGTCTATCTCTACCTGCAAATCTCAATTTATTTCTCTTATACTTCATTCTCAATTTATCATACCTTTTTGTAAGTAAAGCCATCTGCTCTTTCAAAGATAGATCAGCTCCTCAGACTCTGTTGACACCTTGTCTTCTTTCTTGACAAAGGCAGAGACTTGGATGAGGTGCTTGACTCCATCTCATCTTCCTCATCTTCTATCCGAATATCATACTCTAGAGCTTTAAGATGAGAAAATAAAGTATGGTGAGTAATAGAAGATAAATCTTGAGTTGCTTTAAGGATATTGGATTTTTCCCTCCATCTCTTGGTTAATGATCTCGAGAATCTTGTTATTAATCTCCTTTTCTGAATAATTCTTTCCAAGGTCACCGCTTTGTTGAGAAGATTGGTCAACCTAACATCAAATGATCTACGTACTCATTTTCTTTCATCTTGAATGTTTCAAATGTATGCAATCGACCGTAGCTTGTTTTCCTTAACTTGATCGAGATCCTTCACAAACATTAGCTAAGGTTTGCCACATTTCTTTGGCTGTTTTACATCTCTTAACCTTCTCTATCCAATCTTTACTCGAGTCTCAATGATTTCTGTTCTAGCTACTTGGTCAAGATTGTGAACCTTCCTTTCATCATTAGTCAATTCGTAACTCTTCTTTTCTTGTCTAGTTCTTGATTCAAATTGATTCTACTCCAGTGCAGGTGCCTCCATGGAAAAACTTTATAGGGCCTTCCTCAAGAACCTCTTCCATTCTATCATGAATGGCCTTTAGATGATTTTCCATCCTAAATTTCCAATAATCATACTCTTCAATTGAAAATTCAGCGAGATTCCTAGACTTATTACTTTTACTGATGACATGATGAAACAAAGACAAAATACTCCACTAAAGCTTATTAGTAGCACGATTAGAAATGAAAGAAAATGAAGAAAATCAAGATAATTCCAGAATCTTGTTCAAGACCTAAAATCAATATCGTAACTTAACAACTGCTCCGATACCACTTGTTGGTCCCGGAAAGTTGAGTTGATTAAAACCTTGAGTAAGCTTTCTAGAACAAAATCTAGAAAGGGGGTTTGAATAGATTTTGTAGATTTTTCAAATCTTTCAAAACCAATTCAAAATATCGATTAAACACACGGATTATGATTGAATTCTCAACTTTTTATAAGATCAAAAGCAAGGTTGATATTTTGATTTTAGTTAAGATTGAACTTTAATCTTGAAGTATCACAATTGTAAATTAAACGAAACTAAAGAAAGCAAGAAATAACACGAGGATTTATAGTGGTTCGGATTTTAATAATCCTACATCCACTCTCCTTCTTCAATCGAAGAAGGGACTCTGCTCTTGCTTACTTTCTCACTTCCGACTTACAACTTACAACTTGTACAATTCTTCAAATCTTCAATCTCCTAAACTCTTCTTCTAGAAATCTAACTATCACGGTGTGTATTGGATTTTGAAGATTACGAGAAAAGTGTTCTAAAAACACTTAGAACTTTTTGGAAACTCACTAGAAATACTTGAAAATATTGTGATTGAAATACGAGTAGTGAATCGTGTAAATCGAATATGCATAAGTGTTCTCTATGAAAAATGAAAAACCTAGACCTATATATAAGTCCGGAAAGTCGAGTTAGTTTGTTAGTTAGTTCTAACAAACTTGAAACCGCTTAACAAACTTAATCTTGAAAAGCGCTTAAGACCTCGGTGATTCTTCCTACTCGTCTGCGGTGACTTGGTGAAGATTAGCCTTTCTTATTCTACTCGGCTTATCTTGACCTCGTCGAGCTCTTTATACTTGTCTCCTGCAGAAGATTAGAATTGAGGTTGTCTCCAGATGACTTGTCATTCCTTATCTCCAGTGACTTGAACTAATCTTGACCTAGTGCGATCGGCTTCGTACTAGAACTTAGTCTTGAGTTCTTTATCATAGTCTGCTCATCTGGAGCAGTCTTTTAACTCATCAAAACAATCTTGGTCTAACAATTCTAGTTGCTAAAACTAGTCAAATTCACATAAAAAAAAATATATTGAGGCATAACATTCGAGTAAGTTTTCCTCGTACTTGTTAAAAAATCATAAAGTATTTTATCATGCTCATAATAAATTCAATTTATTCATTATGGAATACCTATACTTCCAATTACTTAGGTGACTAAAGAAAATAATTTACATACTCACCTTTTATGTAAAACTCTTTAAAAGACAGCTCATAGAAGATAATTTTCTAATCAAATATAACACGTCATAAAATTTTAAATTGAATATAGTAGATTCACAACACATATAGCTACATACCATAAAAATTTCACATGAAAATAATCTCAATTTTGTTACTTATGGATTTTTCAAGTTAGATAAAAACAATCTCCTAAATGAGGTTATGTTCCATCTTTTTATAAAATTTTGTAACACATGAATATGAATTAAATAAAATCAAGTAAAAATTTATATAATATCCTCAGTACCAGTAGTAATACTAGTAAAATGATCACATTATAAATCTTCATATTTCCTATTTGATCATGCATCGTTATAGAGCTCTAAAACTGTCCGTTTTTACTAGAAAGACAGAGTTTGTTAGAAAATTCATTAAAAATTGAATATAACTCCAAATGTATCAAGGTAAAATTTTTATGAAAGCTAAAACATAGAAGAATAATATAGTCGAAAATCACTTTCAAAATTTAATTTTACTGCTCACAGTAAATTCTGCAATAACCGCCAAAAAACAGGGGCATTTTTCTTCTGTACAACACTTTGGTAGAAAAATCATATTAAATCAAAAATAGCTTCAAAAAATCTGAAATTTTTACCTCATATTCTAGAGTTCCAGAATCACATTGTGGCAAAAGGGTTTACGAAAATTCATTCAAAAAGGTCAGATCACTACTCGAAATTAACATGCAATTACATAACAATTTCCAACAACAAATTTTATACATTTTGAAGCATAGTTGGGGCACCCAACTCATTTTAAATATCAAAAGACCATTAAAAACCCTTAAGAAAAACCCTAATAATTTATCATTAGTTAAAAATGCATCAAAACCCACATGCAACCATATAATCAACATGCAATCCACTAAATAGCATCAAATAATCACATAGTTTACATTTTAATAAGCTAAACATATATAATCAAACATATCATTCAACCAAATGCCAAAGAACATCTTTGAGCTTCTAACATATGTATCTAATCACATATACTCACTAAATTATTGTAGAAAATAAGGGTGAAAAAGATTAAAAATTATTTTAAAAATATGACCAATATATATACATATATTTGAAAACCCATTTAGGCAAAAGGGTGGAAAAAGGTTGTATTTTTCTTATCTTAGAAGACTCTTGAATCTCTAATCTTGAATTGAAATGGAGAGTTATTTGTGGAAGAAGGGGGAGAGAGAGAGAAAAGTAGGAAGAGAATAGAGTACGCAGAGTGAGTATTACGGAGAAATGGGAGAGAGAAAAGTAGAGATATTACCACTTGATCTATATAATATGATTGCTATTAAAGTATTTTATAAATTATTTCATATCTGACTTATCCCTTTATTCATATTTTTTTATTTTTTTTTTTGCTTACTCGTGTCGAGTGAGTCGCGATCAAGCTCGATTTCCTCGGTAGACTACCACTGCAAAACTCTTTAAAACTTTATTGAAAATATTAGCTCTTCAATTTCAAAAATCATAAGCTTTCAAACTAGAAATAATTCGCAATTTTAACACTTGCGAAATAATTAAATTACTTAAAATACGAAATGTAATTTTGTAAAAAGGGGTGTTACAAAATTACTCTCCGCTCGTGACACTTAATGTCACTCTATATTTACTAAGTCAATCCATACCAAGAATAATATCAAAGTCCTTCATGTCTAGCACAAAAGCTCAGCCTCTAAAGCATGTTCATTCACATCAATTCTCACACCTCTAACCATCGAATGAGCACTAATAACTTTATCGGAGGGTATACTAATCATAAGTGAGTTCTCTACTCTTACACTTTTACTTTCGGATAAAGCATGAAACTTTGCAGACATAAACGAATGTGTAGCTCCAATATCAAAGAGTACATATGCGGTATATTCGAAACTATAAGCATACTGCCATAGTGCACATTTCTGGTCGGCCCCTTCACGTGTCATAGCGAACATGCGTGCGTTGCCACCTGCCCCACCATTAGTGTTAGATCAAGAAAGTTTTGATGAATTAAAAGAAGATTTAGATAATCGAGAAAACTATGAAGAGCAGTGAGATCAAAGTCGATACTAAGCCGATCGATTAGGTCATCGGCCGAGCAAGTCGGTGAAGGCTGGAAAGTTGCAAGTCATCGAAGACAAGCTCAAACCTAGTCATCTGCGGAGACGATTATGAAGAGCTCGAGACGAGGTCAAGACAAGGTGAGTAGAATAAGAAAGGCGAGTCTTCACCAAGTCAGTGCAGGGCAGTAGGATATGTTGGTCCCGATTAGTTGAGCAGACTAGACAAAACTTATATCACCTTCTAGGAAAAATCTAGAAGGGGGTTGAATAGATTTTTCAGATTTTTATAAATCTTATAAAAATTTATTCAAAGCACCAAAGTAACACGTGGAAATTCAATTTAACCTCAACTTTATTAAAATCAAAAGCAGATATTTAGATTTTAACTTTGATTCTCAAATCAATCTTCAATTGATAAACTGAAATTAAGAGAAATAAGCATGTAAATAAGAACAATAAAGAACACGGATTTTATCGTGGTTCGGATTATAAAAATCCTACATCCACTCTCCTTCTCCAACTTGAAGAAGGGACGACTTACTACTTTCTTACTCACAACTTACGACTTACAACTTACAACTTTCTTCAAATCTTCAAAATACTCCTAACTCATTCTCTAAAATCTAACAATTATAGTGAATATTGGATTTTTGAAGATTACAAGAGAAGCGTTCTATAAACACTTGAACTTTGTAAAAACTCTCTTGAAATATTTGTGAATTGATTTTGATCGAAATCGAGTAGTGAAAAGTGTGAAAATTAATTTTTGCATAAGTGTGTTGAAAAAGACCTATTTATAAGTTTGAGAAGACAATTAGTTTGTTAGTCGGTTCTAACAAACTGAAGCTACTTTAACAAACTTAATCTTGAAAAGCTGTTTCTTTCTCAATTTGATTTTATCCTTCTCATCTGCGGTGACTTGGTGAAGACTTGCCTTTCTTATTCTACTCGGCTTGTCTTGACCTTGTCCGAGCTCTTCATTATTGTCTCCTGCAGATGACTAGGCTTGAGCTTATCTCTGACGACTTGCAACCTTTAATCTCTGTGACTTAATCGAGTCCTTGACCTAGTACGATCGGCTTTGTATAAGCACTGATCTCGGCTTTTCTTCATAGTTATGCAGTCATCCGACTGACTTCTTTTAACTCATCAAAACTTTACTTGATCTAACAATTTCCCCTTTTTTGATGAAGTTAAAACCTACAAAACAGAAACACACTCACAGTGAAGTTAGTTTAGAGTTAATCAAGATTTATCAAATAGGTATATCCGAACACACTTTCACTTTAATCAGATTCATCCAACATAAAACACTTAAAAAAATTTAAGTCTTTTAGACTCTTTCAAAGAAATAAAACTTTTAAGTCTCGGGACTTCGAAAATTTTGGACTTAGAAAAATTTTGAGAATTTTAAGTACGAGATGATAAATTTCTCGAGATGATTTATACTTAAAAATTTAAGTTTTCTTAAAGCAAAAAAGACTTTAAGAAAATAAGACAAGTAAAACTCATCAGAACAACCATATGTTTATTCACGTCAAATTTACATCTTACAAAAAGATCGAAAAGTAAGAAGATAAAGAAAAGAAAATGATCCCGTGATCGAGACTCCCCATTGATAAGCTTCGGGAATGGCCAACCGGTGAAGACCCTTTTCCTTAGCTTCTTAAGCTCTTCTTCATCCTTCAATCGACTCTACTTTACCTTTGGCAATGATGCCTTTGATCCAGTTCATGTCAATAGAGCCATCGGGATTGGTTTTGGGTCTGTCTGTCTCATAGGTTGGGGCACACAGATCGGCATTAAAAACTTATGCCTTGACGATCGGCCTATCATAAAGATCTGCATCCTCTTTCTCTATCAACTCTTGCCATCTCGGGTCCTCGTCTTGAGCTGCAGAATCAGACCCCTTCAAGATGTACCAATGATACATCCATCGGCGTCTAGATTCTTTTCTCTATATTCTTTGAACAGCTTTTCCCGGCGACCTTCGGAGGGTTGAGTGTCTGTGATATGGTGCGAAGTTGGCTTCATCTGCCCCTTTCATTTCCCATTTCCTTACCTCCTTGCTCCACCTCATCTCTAACCCCTTATTCTTCTTTTCAACCGCTTCCTCTCCCTTTCTCCATACCATGCCTGCTCTCTCATTATCCTGGCGATCATTCCTCGGGAAGATTTGAATAGTCATGCTCCCTTTTTCTCTTTTGATCGGGGTGAGCTTGGGACTTAGCACTTTGGTGGAGGTGGCTCTTCAACAAGCTTCCCCTTGCCCTTTCCTTTCACCTCAACCGCTGATTTTTCGACTCTTTTATCTTTGCAAGCGGGCAGACCTATCTTCCTCTTCCTTCTTCCTCCTCGCCTCATCCTCCCTCGAGCTTCCTCCGGTTGGCTGACCCTCGGGTGAAGTGTAGCAAGCTCATCATTTGATGCGAGCTTCTTCCCTGGCTGCCTCCCGGCTCAATTTGGCCTTAGTGCCAACTTCCCTTGGTTTCATTCACAACGAGGTGTGAGGGTCCGCTCTCTTTCTTTCACCTCCTGTTCCCCTTTTTACTTCATCAACTAGGATAGTCGCCGTCTCAAGATCTTTGCATTTGACTCGAAGTTTGATTTATCCAAAGCCAATGAGTCCACTACAATTGCGTTGTAGTCGTGACCTGATTTTTCAATCCTTGCACCTCCTCCTCCAAGGCTTTCACCTTCTCAGCAAGAACAGAGTTAGTAATAGAAGTAATCTTTTGGATGAGATTTACCTTTACGTCCCTCATGTTTGAGATCATCGTTTCGATGTTGCCTTCACCATCTTCCTCGTCTTCTTCTTCTTCATATTTTTCTCAAAAGTTTGTTTTATCTTTTTCTCCATTTGAGCTATGATGGAAGAGATGGCTGAAGTGGGGCTCGAGATCATTGTCCTCATCCTTAGAAGAGGATTCGGATGAGGAGGGAGTGGGAGTATGGGGTTCGAGAAATTTTTGGGAGAGGTGGTGAGCTCATCTGGATATCTTCCGGAAGGAATATGAAGGAATTTTGATTTACGGTGGAGGTGTGGTTTGTGTTTGTGGAGAGGTGGAAGGTTGAGTTTCGAGGTAATGGTATGGCGAGATGAGGTTGGTTGTTCGGTTTGTGGGATGATGGTGGGAGTGGGGATGGTTTTAGGTGGAGTTATGGTGGATTCGGTTTGGACTTGGGTGTTGGAGTTGGGTGATAATTTGGGGCAAGTGTGGTCATTGTAGAGGCTCGAGGTGCCGGCCGGGCACACCTCTTCATCGCCAGTGGAGATTGAGTTAGAGAGAGAGATGAGTTGGTACCTTCCTCACGAATAGGAGAGAGTGCGGCTTCCTTGGGTGGAGAAGAAGCAACATCCAACTTTGCAACCTCATTTGCAATCTCCGACTGGAACCAATTCGGAAGTAGGGTTAAGGCTTCCATCCGACGGCCGAGTGCCGAAGATTCGAGATGTCCCGGAGGGCCTCCTCTGAAGGATAAATTGATTATCCTCATCACGAATCTTCATCGATTGTTGGCTAGTAGCAGCTTCGAGAGGATCCTGCAGATGGCTTCTTTTCGGCGGCTTTGACAAGCCTTCTCCTTGACCTCCTCCTTGGAGACCTTACTGCATTCTTGCCTCCTCATTGTCACTTCGACCACAGGTGGATCCTTGGCGGGTGAAACTCTGTCGCGAGCTCTGCAGCCTCAGCTTCTGGAACACCATTGCTTGCCTTTGAGCCAGCTGCATTGCTGCTGTTCTCTCTGCCTCCTCGCATCATATGACTCATCATCCGAGTCTGGCATTCCACATATCCTCTCATTTTTTGTTAACAAACCCTTCGTTTAGAATACTTTTTCAGCCCTTCCCTCGTCTCAAACCTCTTATTCGGACCCTCCATCAATACTGTGATCTTATTAAAAAGACTCACGTTGAAGAGCGATTCCAGTCTCCTCCATCAGGATTATACAGTAACCTCGACTTCTCCTCCATCACCTTGAAACAGCAAATCAACCCAGTCCACTCTAACACCATCGAATATGGCCCTTATACAGCACAAACGCGACTTAGTCACTCCATCATGGGAGCTTTGATCTCCTAGGATTGACTTTGTCACGATTGTCATAAGCAATCTAAATTTTCTCCTCAAAAGATGTTTCTTCAAATCTCTCCTTGTACCTTTGTAGGTAACCCTCGCAAAAATGTCAAATGACTCCTCCCATTCATCTTCCTTATACGTTAGAGGGTTTACCTCTTCAATCGATGTATCAAGGATTCTTGCTACATTCTCCTTCGTATACTCCAGGTTGAGTACCTTCTACGGTAGTTGTGAAGCTATTCTCTGTGAATATGCTTGTTGGCAGAACTCTGCTCCAAGGAAATCTGCCGTTTTGTTTTACGGAGATTTAAGTGAACAAAACCCTCTCAATCTTGAATCTTCCAATAACCTTAAGATTTCTCTGGATTCTCTGTCATTTGTTGTGTCAAAATCGACGAACATCTCTCGCTTTGAGTTTATTCTTTACAATCTACGAATTCATTTTGAAATCAGATTTTGCGAAGGTTATGTAAGTAGGGGTTTTGGTGTTTGGGAAGAAGAGGATGCCATTGAGTGATTTTGAGAGAATGAAAAAAATTTTGCGATAAAATTTACGAGCAGGGGAATGTGAAAGTAAAATTTTGAAACAATGAAGGTAAGTTTTTAAACGAAGGGGAGAGAGAGGGAAAGTTGGGAAGATGATACGTGGCACGATCTCAAAATTTGATTTTAACCGTTGATTTAAAAAGCGCGTGTAAAACATCAACGGTTTAGCGAGAAAATCGCTTCAAATTCAGGCGCGTGGCATGAACGCGTCTTGAATTGTGTAAAAGTAACCGTTTAACCTACGGATTAGACGGCTAATAGGTTTACTTTATCGGAGGTAATTAGTATACCGACGTAAGCTAAAAGATGCCTTTCTTTGCAAATAGGTTTTCTATTTGAGACTAGGTTAATATCGAGACTTGGTCAAAATGACCTTGTCTTGTATTTTTGAAAAATTTCTCCTAGTCTAATTTTGAAAAACATACAATTTTTAAAGCAACACTTAACACGGTATTTCCAATTTAGTCACTTGTACATATTATTTTGAAATAAGCGGACTTATGAAAGTTATTTGAAAACAATAGTTTTTAAGGAAAACAAAGGTGAGGGTTTTCGATTGAAGAGATTTAGAGATAGAGCTGCTACACTGTTCCTACAAGTAAACTCATCAAAACTATTAGTAGTGAGGGTAGATCGGATAAGGTGCAAATAGTCATCTGTTTTCTAGAAATCGGGTGACTATTGTGCCCTAATCTGATTTACCAAATGTCGAATAAGAAATCATCAAGTCGGATAAGGTCAATATGACTAATCCTTGATTCTTGATTCCTAAGAAGGAAATCGATGATATCAGCTACTGATTGTCCTTTGACTCATACCTAGTCGACAATTCTTTCTAGACATTGATTTAAAGAAAAGAAAGAAACAAATAGGAATACATTTAACAGATGCAAGCAATTTGAATTAAAAAGCAGCCAATGATGCATCAAGTAATCCTAATTCTAAGCATAATTCTTTAAATTTAGACTCACTAATGGTTTTGTAAGAATGTCTGCTCTTTGTGATTCGGTGGTTATCTTCTCAATCCTAATGTCATTTATCTCCACATGATCTCTAATGAAATGATGTCTAATGTCTATATGCTTACATCTAGAATGCGAGCGTGATTGTAAGTCATAGCTATTGCACTATTACTATCACGGTAAATAGGAGCAGATGATGTTTGAATGTTATAATCTCTAAGCTATTGACTAATCCGGAGGAGTTGAGAGCAACAACTTCCAGTGCCATGTATTCGGCTGAGTTGTGGAGGTGGCAACAGATGTCTATTTCTTAGATAACCAAGAAATTAATTTGTTGCCTAAGAATTGACAAGTTCTGAGGTGGATTTCCTATTCTTACATCCCCCAAAATCTGAGTCCGAATAACTGCCCATTTCAAAGTTGTCATCGGCTTGGTACCATAACCCTACTTGCAAAGTTCCTTTGAGATATTTAAGAATTTTCTTAGCAGACTCCAGGATGAGTTTTCTTAGGATTAGCTTGGAATCTTGCACATACCCCAACCGCAAAGGCTATGTCCGGCCTACTTGCGGTGAGATAGAGAAGAGATCCAATCACCATTACTTCGTTGCATCCGTGGATATCCCTTGCTCATACGAATCCATAGAGAAGTTAGTAGCCATAGGTATATTAACTTCTCTACTAGTAGTCATCCCAAATTTCTCAATTAGGTCCTTAGCATATTTAGACTGATGTATAAAAATACCCTTACTCATGCATTCAATCTGTAAGCCTAGAAAATATGTTAATTCACCCATCATTGACATTTCAAACCTCGTTTTTCATGAGAATACTAAACTCTTCACATAATTTGATTAGGTGAACCAAAGATTATGTCATCTACATAAATTTGAACTAATAAGATATTACCATCTACTTCCTTTCTAAACAAAGTCCTATCAATCTTACCTTTTTGAAAAACCATTTGATATCAAGAAATCGGATAAGGTATCATACCGAGCTAGGGAGCTTGTTTGATCCATATAGAGCTTTGTTGAGTTTATAGACCTTATTATTGATCTTAAACCCGGGAGAAATTTGCTCCACAAAGACTTCCTCAAGTAACACACCATTAAGGAAAGTAGACTTAACATCCATTTGAAAGACTTTGAAAGATTTATAAGCAAGAAATGCCAAGAACAGCCTTTATTGCTTCTAATCGCAATCGGAGCATAGGTTTCATCATAGTCTATCCCCTCGACCGTGATAACCTTGAGCTACCAATCTTGCCTTATTACGAACAATAATGTTGTTCTCATCTGCTTTGTTTTTTAACACCCATTTGGTGCCTATAATCTTTCTATGTAAGGGTCTTTCCACTAATTCCCAAACATTTTACCTTTCAAACTAATGTAGTTCCTCTGCATGGTGTTATCTAGTTTGGATCGATAGAGCTTCCTCAATAGACTTGGGTTCAAGAAGTGACACATAACAGTGAGCAGCAGACTTTCGTGGTCCAGCATCATTCGTGTTTGCACACTACTAGATGGGTCTCCGATAATCTGATCGAGATGGATGGTAGCTTCTCATCCTTTTGCATATATGAGTAGAAGGATCCTCATCTTGAGACTCGAGGCAACTCCTCCGACTCTACCACGAGCCGACGTTCCCCTTCATCGCCTAACCCCGCTCGATCGGTTGATGTCAAGGGTGTCTCGCCGATGGAGTCTCGATCACAAGTTGTCTTCTAATTATTAGATGGGGATTCTTCTTCATCTCGAGTGCGAATCAAGACTAGGTAGATAGACAATTCTATGTTTAGTCTTGGTTAGTTCAATTTTATCTAGACTTTTAGAAATTTGATTCACTTTATCTCGAGAAGGAATACAACTCATCAAAGACCACATGAGGGGTTTCCTCCACACAAAGGGTTGTCTTGTTGAAAACTATAAATGCCTTAGAAGTGTTGGAATATCCCAAGAATATTCCATCACCGCCTTAGCATCAAAAGTTCTAAACTTAGATTTCCCATTGTTATGAATGAAACACTTACAACCAAAAGCTCTAAAATATGAGATTCTTGGAATCTTACCCTTCCAAATCTCATATGAAGTCTTACCCTTGTCTTTAACAACCAAGCACCTATTCAGGTATAACAAGTTTGTGTTGATGGCTTGACCCGTAACTGTGAGGGGTTTCATACTCGGCTAACATGCTCTGGCTGCTTCCTTCAAGGTTCTATTCCTTCTTTCAACCACTCCATTTTGTTGAGGAGTTCTTGCTGATGATATCTCATGAATAATTTCACACTCATTGAAAAAGTTAGATAAACAAGAATTTTGTGCCCTTATCACTTCTTATTTTAATAATATTAACACCCTTATCATTTTGAATGCATGCAAGCAGATCAAGGATCTTGTTTATAGTCTTATTTTTCTTGAAAAGAAATATAACCCAAGTGTATCTAGAAAAATCGTCTACTACAACAAGAGTATATTTCCTTCAATGAAGCCGAGAGGAGAAACGAGTCCAAACAGATCAAGATGAAGTAGTTGTAAAACTCTTTCGGATGAAGAGGTGTTAATACTCTTAAATGAGTGTCTAGGCTATTTACCTTTTTGACAAGCATCACATTTAAGATCGGTAGATAAAAGTTTCTCGGGTAATCCCTTAACAAGGTTCTTTTTAGCCAGCGTACTAAGGGTCTTGAAGTTCGGATGACTAAGCCTCTTGTGACATAGCCACCGAGGTCATCTCCACCCTTAGCTATCGACAAGTATCTTTAGGACAACTATTAATGTTGGCCACATAGACATTACCGTGTCTCAAGCCGGTTAAAAGTACTTTATCCGAGGAACTATCTAAGATATCACATTTATCCTTAGAAAATTTGACAAGAAAACCCTTATCACAAAGTTGGGAAGCAGATAGCGATTATGTTTCAAACCTTCAACAAAATATACCTCGTATACTCCGAATATCCTTGATAATCAGTACCTACTCCTTTAGTCTGTCCCACAATTATTGTCTCCAAATAATACTCTTGGACCATCAATGTTTTGAAAATTTGATAGTAGCCTCTTGTTATAGGTCATGTGTTGTGAACAACCACTATCAATGTACCATATAGAAGCTAAGATCTCTTCCTTGAGTGATGATCCCGGTGAATCTGAAAATGCAGTTAGTTATAAGGTACCCTAGTGATCTTGGGTCCTTGATGGTCAAACATCACTTTAGGTAACCAAACAAAAAATCTCATTTCCAAACAATAAATCGAGACTTGGTCTCTACTGCAAATCTGTCTACAATTGTATCACTTTTAAATGATAACTTGTTGTATTCAGACTTAGTAATTTTCTGAACTTAGGAAATGTGGGATAGCATCTGCTTCTCCCATCAAAAGGACTATAATAAGAATTTCTTCTTATTTTGGTTCTTGGAGTTCTCTTAGTCCGATAAGGAGTCCTCAGAATTTTTGTTTTGAGGCTAGGAGATGCGGTCCTTATTGGACTAGTTGGTTTCAAGGACCAATTCTAATCTCTTTTGGGTGATCGGATGCTTTTACAAATTTTCTAGGTTTCTAAACATCGATTTACTATTTCTGTCATAACCAAGACCTGTTTTGTCATGGGATTTTTGAGATGTATTAAAGATGTGATCTATTCTGATTGTGAATTATTAAGTTGACTAATTTTGAAGACTAGCTTCTCATTGTCTTTCTTAATTAATTCATTTTCAGCACAAATTGTTTCAAATTTGTCTTTTAAAGACTTCAATTCACTTTCTAATCTTTCGGGTAAGTGGTGATGTATTAGCCTCACTGGGAAAACATTTCCTCTTGAATGTTTCCTCGGTTTGGATAGTTCATCACAGCTTTCCTTTAATTAGAATTTGAATTTGATCCTTTAAAGTCAAATTCTCTGTCGCTTAGCTTGTTTATAAGCAGCCGAGAGATGTCTTTAAGTCTCTCAATAATTCATGAATAACAGTTTGATCATTATCAAAAGCATTTACAGGAATCATTATCGAAGATGAATAATAGACTACCTCTTTAGTCATGAGACAAACTTCATCATCCGATCCGAAATCGGATGAGGATGATGATGATAATGATGATGATTTTCTTAACTCCTTTTCTTCGGCTAGAAGAGTCATTTGATCCGCAAATCTCTGTCTCTCTTTTTCCTTTTCTCTTCCCTTTCTTTAGGAGTCACCGAGGACAATCATAGCTGAAGTGTCTGGCTTGTTGCACGTGTAGCAAATGTCACTCCTATACGATTTAAGCTGGAAGGATTTCTTTTAACAAGGGATCTCGAATCTTCTCGTCTCGGCTCCTACTCTTGTCATCATCTTTAGAATCATCTTATTTTCTTCTTGACTTGGATCTAGATCTATCCTTACCTCGCAAACCTCAATTTATTACGTTTATACTTCATTCTTAATCGGCATACCTTTTTGGTGAGCAGAGCCATCCGCTCCTTCGAGAAAGGTCGGCTCCTACAGATTCAGTTGACATCTTATCTTCTTTGACAAAAAAGCAATGAGACTTGGATGAGGTGCTCGACTCCGTCTCATCTTCCTCATCCTCTATTTGAATGTCATACTCTAAAGCTTTAAGATGTGAAAATAAGGTATGGTGAGTAATAGAAGATAAAATTTGAGTTGCTTTAAGGATATTGGACTTTTCTCTCCATCTCTTGGTTAAAGATCTCAATATCTTATTATTAATCTCTTTCTCGTATATGTTTTTCCCAAATCATTTGTCTTGTTCGGTAGATTAGTCAAATTTTACATCCGGTTGACCAACAGACTCTCCCTCTTTCATCTTGAAAGTGTCAAAAATATGTAGAACAGACTGTAATTTATTTTCTTTGACTGATCTCGATCCTTCACAGATTTGAGAGTCTGCCACATCTCTTTAGCGATTTGCATCTCTTGACCTTCTCAATCAGTCTTTACTCGAGTCTCAATGATTTCGATCCTGGCTACCCGATCTAGGTTGTGAATTTTCCTCTCATCACTTGTCAGCCCGAGCTCTTTTTCTCTTGTCGACTCTTGATTGGTGATTGATACCATTGCTAGTGCCTCCATGATAAAATTTTATAGGTCCTTCTTCAAGAACCTCCTCCATTCTATCATGGATAGCCTTGAGATGATTTTACATCCTGAATTTCAAATAATCATACTCTTCTATTGAAAATGGTAGATTCTGGATTTCTTGCTCTTGCTGAAGACATAATGAGATAGGAAAACAAAACACTCCACAAGCTTGTTAGTAGCACAGATTAGTATCAATAAAGAAGATGAAGAAAATTAAGAAAATTTCAAAATCTTGGTTAAGACCTAAAATCAATATATCGTAACAGCTTTAACACCGCTCCGATACCACTTGTTGGTCCCGATTAGTTGAGCAGACTAGGCAAAACATATATCGTAATTCTAGGAAAAATCTAGAAGGGGGTTGAATAGATTTTCAGATTTTTATAAATCTTATAAAAACTTATTCAAAGCACCAAAGTAACACATGGAAATTCGATTTAACCTCAACTTTATTAAGATCAAAAGCAAGCGATATTTAGATTTTAACTTTGATTGAAATCAATCTTCAATTGATAAACTGAAATTAAGAGAAATAAGCAAGTAAATAAGTACGATAAAGAACACTGATTTTATAGTGGTTCGGATTAAAAAAATCCTACATCCACTCTCCTTCTCCAACTTAAAGAAGGGACCAGCTTACTACTTTCTTACTCACAACATACGACTTACAACTTACAACTTTCTTCAAATCTTCAAAATACTCCTAACTCCTTCTCTAAAATCTAATAATTACAGTGAATATTGGATTTTTGAAGATTACAAGAGAAGTGTTCTATAAGCACTTGAACTTTGTAAAAACTCTCTTGAAATATTTGTGAATTGATTTTGATCGAAATCGAGTAGTGAAAAGTGTGAAAATTAATTTTGCATAAGTGTGTTGAAAAATAAAACTAGACCTATTTATAAGTTTGAGAAGGCAGGTTAGTTTGTTAGTCGAGTTCTAACAAATGGAAAACCGCTTTAACAAACTTAATCTTGAAAATGGTTTCTTCCTCACCTGATTTTATCCTTCTCATCTGCGGTGACTCGGTGAAGACTTGTCTTTCTTATTCTACTCGGCTTGTCTTGACCTTGTCTCGAGCTCTTCATTATTGTCTCCTGCAGATGACTAGGCTTGAGCTTATCTCTGACGACTTGCAACCTTTAATCTCGGTGACTTAATCGGTCCTTGACCTAGTCGATCGGCTTAGTATAAGCACACGATCTCGGCTTTTCTTCATAGTTGTGCGGTCATACGAAGCTAGCTTTCTTTTAACTCATCAAAACTTTACTTGATCTAACAGATAAATCGGTGAGGAGAAAAGCAGGTTTTCAAGATTAAGTTTGTTGAGTAGTTTTCGATTTGTTAGAATTGACTAACAAACTAAGCTGTCTTTTCAGACTTATAAATAGGTATAGATTTTCATTTTTAAAATAACTTTTGCACACATCACAAATTGCACATTACTTGTTGGAACCACCGATCGCCGAATCTATGAAATTATCGTATTCGGGATCGCGATCACATAAACGCAGCGGATAGAATTATACCTTTATTCACGAAATAGGTGAAGACGAACCAGTTCTAAGGTCGAAGCTGCGATCGAAGGATGAGCCTCGAACCTCACGGTCTTACGCCGTATTCCTATCCACTTTCCCTTGGACGTCGAATGGTCGACGATCCTCCAAGGAATCGAGAATCCGCCTCTCTCGATCTCACGTTTTTTCACACCTTTGGAGGCTCGATGTTAGGGTTTATTTATAGGCTACAACGGGGACCCTAAGGAGGAATTAGGGTTGGGCCTCCCGATGGGCCTAAATATCATGTGTTCGGTCCGAACACTTTACTTAAGCCCATCAATTATAACTCGATCCACTAAAGAGTTGTAATTGAATTACCGTCCTAATCCCATATTATAATATGGGCTCCTTTATTATGTGTATGTTTATTTCCGTGTTTAAGATATCGAATGTCCATAAATTAATTAAATTATCGACAACTTAATTAATTTATATCTAATTCCAAGAGTAGTACCACTCATCTTTATTATTTTGTTGGATTAAATCCACTGCGGGGTTTACATAATAATCTTTATGAAGCTCCTCAAGGGGACATCATCATCCTAAATAATTAGGAGACGGATTCCTTCTATAATCAAATAAAGACACCATATAAACAATGTTGTCTCCCAATTCACCGAGCCTATTGATTTAATAAATCTCACCCATTGGCAAATCAAAGAAACATACATTGAGTACACGTGCTCATTATTATATAGGGATTAAGAATACGTACATCCATAACAACAAAGGTCTTGTTCTTTTATATAGTCGGTACAAATTGAACAACCTCATATGGTCCTACTCAATACATACAAAATGTACTAGTGTAACTTTATAGTCAAGATAGACTAATACCAAATTACACTACAACCGTTCCAATGGTTTGTCCAAATCCATCTTGGTTGTGAGCTATTATTTATAATCTATAAGGAACCGATAGCATAATCTTACGTGTGACACCACACACCATGTTATCTACAAGTATAGATTAACCCGACAAAATAATGATATATATAACAATGATAAACAATAAGTATTTTGATCATAATGAATCTCATATTAAAAAGATGTTCATACTCAAAAAGATGTTCATACAAAAGCTAGGCTTATAGTATACATCCTAACATTACTCTCTATTCAGATTTCACAATCAATTCACATGTTTTTCAAAGAGTTTTTCAAAACAATTCTAAGTTTTTATAGAACACTTTACTTGTAATCTTCAAATTTCACTAACTCACCTGTAATAGTTAGATTCTAGAGAAGAAGTTAGGAGTTTTGAAGATACGAAGGTATTTGTAAGTTTGTAAGTTGTAAGTCGATGAAAGTAAGTAAGTAGTAAGCTAAGTCCCTTCTTCAAATTGGAGAAGGAGAGTGGATGTAGGATTATTCATAATCCGAACCACTATAAACCACAGTGTTCTTTATTGCTTTACTTTACTTTTTCAATTTCAATTTTCGCTTTATCAATCAAAGATTAATTTGAATTGAAGTTAAAACTAAAATATCGGTTTGCTTTTGATCTTGATCAAGTTGAGTTTAAAATTGAATTCCGTTGTGCTACTTGAGTGTTTTGAATAATTTCAAAAGATTTGTAAAAATCTAAAAATCTATTCAACCCCCCTTCTAGATTTTTCCTAGAAGGCTAGTTCAAGATTTTCTCTAAGATACTCAACTAAGTGGGACCAACAAGTGGTATTTGAGCGGTGTTAAGTCTTTCGATATTGATTTTAGGTCTTAACCAAGATTCTAAAATTTGTTCTTGATTATCTTCATCTTCCTTGTTTCACTAAGCGTGCTACTAACAAGATCTTGTAAGCTTGTTTTTGGTTTTCTATCTCAACATGTCATCTGTTAAGAGCAAGAAATGTCATCTATCTCAATTAAAGAATATGACTACTTTGGGAAATTTAGAATGGAGAACCATCTCAAAGCAATTCATGATAGAATGGAGGAGGTTCTTAAAGAAGGACCTATCAAATTTTATCATAGAGGTACAAGTGACGGCACTGCAGCGGTGAAACAAGAGTTAGGCAAGAAAAGAAAAGCTCCGAACTCACAAGTGATGAAAGAAAGATTCACAATCTGGATCAGGTTGTTAGAGCAGAGATCATTGAAACATTGAGTAAGGACTGGATCGAAAAGGTGAAAAGATGCAAGATTGCCAAGGAAATGTGGGAAACTCTTTGCTGGAATTTGTGAAGGATCGAGATCGAGTCAAGGAAAACAAATTGCAATCAGTATTACATGTTTTTGACACTTTCAAGATGAAAGAGGGAGAATCCATTGATCAACTAGATGTTAGGTGACTAATCTTCTAAACAAGGCGGTGATTTGGGTAAAACCTATACGAGAGAAAGAAATCAACAATAAGGTGTTGAGGTCGTTAAGCAAGAGATGGAGAGAGAAAGCTAATATTTTAAAAGCTACTCAGAATCTATCTTCAATTTCACACCACACTTTATTTTCTCATCTCAAGGCATTAGAGTATGACATCCAAATCGAAGACGAAGAAGGCGAAGTAGAATCTTCAACATCTGGAAAGATGTAGCATTTGTTCATCAAGATGAATCCGAGAAGATCTCCAAAGCATCCGATTTGTCTATTAAGGAGGAAATGGCTCTTTTGTTAAAAAGATATGAAAGGCCGAGAATGAAGTACAAAAGAAATAAGAGAGACAGATCAGTCGAAGAAATTACGAGATCGGATAAAGAAGAAAAGAGTTCAGACAATGATAGGAAAAAGGATCGACGAGGAAGCACAAATCACCAATCGATGAGGAGATAGTAGTCCTAAGGCAGAGACAGAGGAGATATTTGTTATACATGCAACAAGCCTGGTCACTATAGTTATGATTGTCCTCAACTCACTCCCAGAGAGAGAGAGAAGAAAAGAGGAAAAAGCGGGATACAAAGTATGTGATCGGGAGAGCTCTTAAGGTGAGAAAGAAGAAGTTCATGAGACATCATCAACCTCATCCTCATCTGATTTTTGATCGAGATGACGACATCTGTTTAATGGCAAAAGAGGTACACTACTATTCTTCTTCTTGAGATAATGATTGTGATACCTTATGCCCGATCCTAGTCTTATTGGAAAACTTTTGAAAGATTTGGAAGACTGCTCTATCTCGCTTATAAGCAGAGATAGAAGACTGAAAATTTTAATTTAAAGAATCAAATTACTGATCGACTAAAGTCAATCAAACAAAGTGTAGTGAGAAACCCGGTTTGTACATTCAAGGGGAATGTCGGTGAGACCATCACTAGTACCTTGTGCGATAAGGCAGAGACAAGTTGGAACAGAATTGAATTCTTTAAAAATAAAATTTTCAAATATCTATTCCGAGAATGAGAGTTACAAGAGGACTAATAGAGAATTAAATCTCAAGTTAGGACTTCGAATAACTCTCAAATCACAATAGATAAGATCTTCAATACCTCACAAAAGTCTAATGACAAGACTGGATTAGGTTTTGATAGGAGTAAGAAAAATGATCCAATAAAATCTAGAGTTTTTGTTAAAGCAACTAAACCAAAGATAGAAACTAGATTTAGTCCTGGAAACCTAAGGAATTAATTACCTCATCTGATATTTACGAAAAGAAAACACAGACGAGGAAAGTAGCTCCTAAGGTTAAACCTAAGACTAAGTCAAAGTCCTATCCTAGGTATAATGGCTTTGATGGAAGAAGTAAAACATATCAATTTTTACCAAGATTCAAGACAATTTCAAAGATCGGTTAAACAAGATTGATCTTGAAAGTCTTATCTTAGTAGATAGATATGGATGTAAACTTCAATCTATAGTTTTGAGGAACATTGATATCTTTATGCTGGATTCCTAAAAGTCAACTTAACATGAAAGGACCCAAAATACAAAGGGTACCTAAGCATTAAATTTGTGATTGCAGGAAGATAAGAAGACAGGTTGAAAGAGGAGACATTCTTGAGGTCATCTGGTACATTGGCAGTGGTTGTTCCAAGCACATGACCTATGAAAGACGACTTCTTTCTAACTATCGAGACCATAGACGGACCAAGAGTAATGTTTGGAGATAACAATTATGGACTTACCAAAGGTGTAGGGACACCGATGATAGGTGATATTCAAGTAAATGAAGTCTACTACGTGGAAGGATTGAAGCACAATTTACTATCTTGTTTCACAATTTTGTGATAAGGGGTTAAGTGTCAAATTTACTCATAATGCATGCTTTGTATTAGATGGTATTAATGAAAATATTATATTAGCTGGGGTGAGACAAGGTAACATTTATGTTGCTAATTTCAAAAGTTATCCTAAAGATATTTGTCTTGTTGCTAAGAGTTCGGATGATTTAAGTTGGTTGTGGCACAAACTTCTTGGTCACTTAAACTTCAAAACTCTTAACAAAATAGCAAGGAAATCTTTAGTTAAATGACTCCACGATAAAGTATTTTCAAAGAACCATGTGTGTGATTCTTGTCAAAAAGGAAAAGCAGACTAAAGCTTCTTTTAAAACAATAAGTAGTCCTTGAGAAAGAATTGGAACTTCTTCACATGGATCTCTTAGGTCCAGTAACACCTCTCGAAGCTTTAGTGGAAGAAAGTATACTTTGGTAATTGTTGATGACTTTTCAAGATTTACAGGGTTATTTTCTTATACAAAAAGAATGAGACTATGATTAAGATTCGAGAATTTTCTTAAAAAGATTCAAAATGAAAAAGAACTAACTATTGTTAAAGTTAGAAGTGATAAAGGTCTTGAATTCCTTAATAAGCTTGTTACTAACTACTGCATTGAGAATGACATAGCTCATGAAACATCTGCAGCAAAGGACTCCACAACAAAATGGAGTAGTCGAAAGGAGAAAGCAGAACCTTGAAAGAGGCGGCTAGAACAATGTTATACAGAGTACAACACTCCACATAGGTTTTGGGCGTGAAGGCACATTAATCTGACTTGTTATGTTCAAAATAGAAGTTTGATTGTTAAAGATAAATGTAAAACTCCTATGAAATTTGGAAGGGAAGTTCCCCAAAATTTCATACTTTCATATATTTGGTTGTAAATGTTTCATACACAACAATGGTAAATCTCAATTAAAAACTTTAGATGCCAAGATAGCAGATGGGATATTTTTGGGATACTCATCTCGTATCAAAAGCATATAGAGTTTTTAATAAGACAACCTTGTGTGTAGAAGAAACATCCTATGTGGTATTTGATGAATCTTCTTTTGAGTATAGTAAGGCAGGGGACATCACAAAGATATCGGATGATCCGGATCAAATGACTATCAAGAGATCAACCATAAAATTCTACAATCAAGAATCGAGACTCGAGATGAAGAAGAAGAAGAACCAGATTTAAACACGAGAAAGAACACGGAAGCTCTTCCTCACCAACCGATCGACGACCAACAACTCGGATGATCGGGTTGAGTCATCGAAGGTAACATAAAATCATACGAAATAAATAATTCAGACATAACTTTATCTATTGTAAAAGACAAAGGTAAGAAAGTAATGTCATATCACCCAGTGAGCAGATAATTGGAGATTTAGACTGGAGTCCAGACGAGGACCCAAATAAATCAAGATTGTATGTTCGGTTGTTATGTGTCATTACTTGAACCTAAATCTATTACGAAGCTCTAGCGATTCCAATCGGATTAATGCCATGCAAGAAGAATTAAATCGAGTTTCAAAGACAAGATGTGTGGGAGCTTGTTGAAAGGCCTCATCATCAAAAAGTCATTGGAACTAAATGGGTCTTTAAAAATAAAAGGGATGAAAACAATATTTTGGTTAGAAATAAAGCCGACTAGTTGCTCAAGGTTATTCACAATCGGAGGATTGATTATGATGAAACCTTAGCACCGTGAGCTCTGCCCGGAAGCCATAAGATTGTTTTTAGCCTATGCCGCTTTTAAAAGATTCATAGTTTTTCAAATGGATGTTAAGTCGGCATTTCTTAATGGAATCCTAGCCGAGGAAGTTTATGTAGAGCAACCTCCTGGTTTTGTCAAAGGAGACAAGGTATATAAACTAAGGAAAGCTCTATATGGACTTAAACAAGCACCTAGAGCATGGTATGACACCTGTCGATTATTTAATTTAAAATGGTTTTGTTAAAGATAGAATCGATAGAACTCTCTTTAGAAAAGAATATGGTTGTGTTCTTTTGTTAGTTCGATTTATGTTGATGATATTATTTTTGGATCAACTAACATATCTTTGTGTGAAGAATTTAGTCATCTTATGAAAAGCGATTTGAAATGTCCATGATGGGAGAGATGACTTATTTTCTTGGACTCCAAGTCAAACAGGCAAAGAAAGGAATATTCATCAATCAAGCCAAATATACAAAGATCTCATTGAAAAATTTGGAATATGTACCAGCCGAGAAGCTAAGATACTTATGATGACAAACTTTTCAATGGATCCAGACGAGAAGGGAGAAGACAGCGATCAAACCGAGTATCGAGGTCTAATTGGTTCATTATTATATTTAAGTGCTAGTAGAGCTGATATTTCATTTGCGGTTGGAGTCTGCGCTCGATTTCAAGTTAATCCTGAGAAAAGCCATCTTGAAGAAGAAAATTCTTAAGTATACGAAAGGCATGATAAATGTTGGATTGTGGTATCCGGTGATGACTACTTTGAAGTGTCTGGATACTCGACTCAGACTTTGGTGGGTGTAAGATAGATAGAAAATCTACATACCGGTACTTGCCAATTTCTTGGTAGTAAGCTGATTTCATGGTTGTCTAAGTAACAAACCTCTCGTAGCTACTTCCACGATCAAGTGAGTATATGGCGTGGAAGTTGTTGTTCACTGATCCGGATAAGTCAACGAGTTAAGGGACTATAACATTATCACCAAAGATGTACCAATCTTTTGTGATAGTAATAGTGCCATAGCTATTACCAGAACCCGATCCTACATACTAGATGCAAGCATGTTGATATAAGACACCACTTCATCCGAGACCATGTTGAGAAAGGTGACATCGAGACTAGAGAAGATCTGGGATTTCCAAAGAGCAGACATCTTGACTAAGCCCTTTGGCAGAGACAAGGTTTAAAGAACTATCTGTAGAATTAGGATTATTAGATGCTTCTTTAGTTAATCTATATTCTTATTCTATGTTTTTCATTCTTTGTCTCTCTCAATTTAGTTTACTATGTCTAGAAAGAATTATCGGACTAGATATGAGTCAAAGGACAATCGAGATAGGCGATATCATTGATCTCCTACTAAGGAATCAAGAATCAAGGATTAGTCATATTAACCTTATACGACTTGATGATTACTTATTCGACATTTGGTAAATCGAGACAAGGACACAATAGTCGGTGACTTCTATAGAATCGGATGACAATTGTATCCTATCCGACTTACCCTAGCTACTAATGGTTTCTTCAAGTTATGTCTTTGCGGGAATAGGTCACGAGATCAAATTGATAAATCGATTGTTTCACCTCATCTCGTTATAAACCTTTTCATCCGAACACCTTTGCTTCGAATACTCTCCACACATTGTATTTTCTTATAAAACTTTTATCGGATTTATTATCATTGGTTGGAAAAACTAACTTTAGAAAATTTAATCGAGCTGCTTATTTGAAATTAAATGTTTTCTTAATCGGTCTTTAAGTTTGCCAAAAGATAAAACTAATTTGTTTTAAAAATCGACGAGGTACTTTATCGAGATGAATTCATAAACCCATCTTGTTTTTGAAAACCCTTATACGAAGTAAGGTAACCCTAAGTGACGTCAAGTATACTTACTTCTCTGCATAAAGTAACATATTTCTCACAAATCAACAGTTTACAAAGTAACTTTTTACGCAATTCAAAGATTAGTGAACCACACGCGCTTTGAATCCCAATCGTTTATCCAAATTTTTATCCGTTGATTCAGACAAGAAATCATTTTAAATAAACGGCTTAGATTAAATCAAATTTTCTAAAGCGGTTTCTCTTTCCAATTTTCCCTCCTATAAATACATCTTCTTCTTCGATCAAATTTTTTTACTTTGAGAAAACCATACTTATACTCTACAAAAATTTGTTTCTAAAACCTTAGTCAAATTCTTCTATTAGCCATACCCAAAAACGTCTAGGAATAAATTCGACAATGGTGGAAGTCCATCGAGACTTATAACAAGAAGATCAAGTCGGAGATGTACGTCGACTTTGACACCACCACCGATGATGAATCAAGACAACTTCTCAATTTACTAGAGAGGTCCGGATTGAGGACATTTTGCTCCAAGAAATCCAACACCAACAAAACTCTGGACATGAGAGGGATAGAGTTCTATGTCAACAGGACATATGAAAATGGTACTTTCAAAACCCGTGTTTACGGCGAGGAACTCGACGGTAACCACGGCGGAGGTGGCTCGGATCTTTGATACGAGAAATGAAGGAGTAAACCCCTCACCTATAAATCAGACGATTGGGTAGAATCATTTGAGATGATTGCCGTACATCAATGAAGGGAAGAAGGTCTGAATTGAAGAAAAAATGCTCCGACGGAGATATCGTACATTAATGATGATATTGACGAAGGTCATTTTAGGGAGCGAGAACTCCCATGATGGGCTAACGCGACCTGGCCGTCTTAAGGACGATCATTGATGGGGTACAAGCCAACCGGTGGAATGTTCTTGAGCTGGTTTGAAATCGAGAGGAAGAGACTGGAGGTAGTGAATGGGAGGTGGCGGGCGAAATATATCACCGGTTTGTTTAATAAGGTGACGGTTATCCTAGAGGACATCTTGTGGTAGAGATCAACTGGCTGATGGAGTTAGAGCCTACACTAAGCGAAAGGGCTGCGACAAAGGATGAGCTGATTGGAGGACCGATTGACTACGACGGAGAAGCATTCGAGGTCGGGGTTCGGGACCCATCAGGTGAGGAAGAGGAAGAAGAGGAAAGGGTAGAAGAGCCATCTCGTGAGCTCGGTGAGGCTTCACACCAATGAAGTCGAAGGAGAAGGTCAAGAAGAGGAGGAGGTTGGTGAAAACCTCGAGAGATGGGAGGAACCTCTTCTGGCGATCGGCTAGCCTGCTGGTGAAGAGGCACTCACACCTGGAGATAGCGGCAAAGGTGGTCCAGACGAGAGAATGTACGGGAGATCGGCTGCGAAAGGACCCCTTCCTCTTCTCCCGAGAAAGGTACAGTTCTCCCCTCCTCTCCAATCCATCTTGGCGATAAAGAGGTGACCCGGGATGACACCTCGAGCCTCTAAAACAACCTACTCCCACTTTAGTCCAAGCCCCAACCTCATCCTCTCTTCCTCAAACACAAACCACTTCCCCTCCCCCATCTCCATCTCGATATGCTTTCATTTCTTCTTTGGACGAGTCTATTCCCCCATCCCCATAACTACCATCTCTCCTCCACCTTACTCCCATCATCCCCAACTCCCCTCAAATACAAACCGAAACCATATCATCTCCCCAACCCACCATTCCACGGCCAACTCCTTCTCCACCAACCACTTCATCCGATATACCACCCTCCATCTTCTTCCCCACAGAAATCCCCCTCCACCACCATCGACGCACTTTCGTCTCCTCCCAATCCACTGAACCCCAAACCTTGGATACCTCCAACATCTTTGGAGATATCCAAATGAACTCCCAGTCCAACTTCTCCCACCCCCTCCTCCTCATCCGAATCTAAGGAGGAGCCCAGTCCAATCTCTCGCCATTTCTTACGCCTTCGCGGACCTTCACAAACAGATCATTGATAAAGTCCGAAGATGATGGAGAGGAAGACAAGGAAGGTGATTCAAGCGATCACCGATACGATGCTCGCCAATATGCAGATTACGAGGTAAACATATCTCGCAACCTATCAGCCAACCTCGGCACTACTATTGGTACTCGGTGAGCAATGCGGAGGAGGAAATGAGATTGCTCAAGCGAGAAGGTGGCGGCAGAGACAATGAAGTCCTGGTTGATGCCCTCACAGCAGACAAATCGAGACTTAGGGTTCGTTGTGTTGTGTTGGAAGATCGGCTCAGACCTACGAGAATGAAGTTAAAAAGGGGAAGGAAGTGAAGGAAGAATGGACACCCTCACAACTGGAGTTATGTCAATTACAGACAAGCTCGACTCAAAGGCGACTCACTGAGTTGGAAGCAGCCAAGGCCGAGATCAAAATCAAATCGAGATGGTGGCTGCTTTGCAACTAAGGGTGACCCAGATTGAGGAAGCTATCCGTGTGGATGAAGAAAAGAAGAGAAAGGAGGAGGAAGAGAAGACTGAACAGTGCTGGCCAGAATGAAAGAAGCCGAGAAACCCGAGGACAAGGGCAAGGGTAAAGGAAAGGCGGCGATCGAGAAGGTATCATGGTGGCGGTGACCACCCGAGACAGCGAGCGCAAGAGGAAAGAACACGACTACTCAAACCTTTCAGGTGAGCAGATTAGAAGAATACATGCTGAAAAGGAGATGTATGAGAAGCGGGAAAAGAAGAGAATGAAGAAGGCTGGGCAAGGGAGCAGAGCTTAAGTGGGATTGGGAGTCAAGGAAATGGGTTTCGAAGACCGTAGACGAGGTGACTCCCAAAATGGTGGCGGGGAAGCATACAGAGGAGTACAGAAAAGAGCTCTAGATGCCAAGTGGATGTACCACCGGTACATTCTGAAAAACTCTCCCTCTTGGCGCGGTGATGAAGACACGGAATGGCATGCTTGGATAGAAAAGGAGGACGCTTGAGATATGTATGGGAAGGCTGCTCGATGAGGCCAACAGAGTCTTCAAGCTGCGATCCGATCGCACCAGCCTTGAGCATGCCAAACCCAAGATGCATGAAGATGGGACTCTGACTGGCAGGTCGGGACTATAATTGCTGAAGCCGAGAAAGAATCCCGGCTCACGAGATGAAGAGGAACTCAAAGGCTAAGAGCTAGGGTTTTTAATTGGTTGAACATCCGAAGCAAGCCGATGGGGAATCGATAGACCAGGACTTTCTTTTCCTTATCTTTTATTTCTATCAGTTCTCCTTATACGTAAAATGTATATATGTGAATGAATATACTTTGACTTATGTGATTTACTTGTTTTATCTCTTAAAGCTTTCTTTACTTTTTAAGAAAACTTAAAAAAAAATTTAAGTGTTAATCATCGAGAAAATTTTCATCTCAGAATTAAAAATTTTCTAAGTCTTAAAACTTTTCTAAGTTCTTTAAGATTTAAAACCTTTTCACTAAGTCTAAATTCTTAAAACTTAATATGTTGTTAAATTTTTCTAAGTGTGAATTAAGTGCTCTAACTTGAAGAAATCGATTGAATGTGAGAATGTGCTATAGTATACCTATACGATAATCTTGATTAACTTTAAACTAACTTCGATTGTGAGTGTGTCTCTTCCTTGTAGGTTTTAACTTCATCAAAAAGAGGAAATTGTTAGATCAAGAAAGTTTTGATGAGTTAAAAGAAGATTTAGATAATCGAGGCGACTATGAAGAGCAGTGAGATCAAAGTCGATACTAAGTGATCGAGACTAGGTTATCGGCGAGCAAGTCGGTGAAAGACCGGAAAGTTGCAAGTCATCGAAGACAAGCTCAAACCTAGTCATCTGCGAGGATAGGATTATGAAGAGCTCGCACGCGGTCAAGACAAGTGAGTAGAATAAGAAAGGCAAGTCTTCACCAAGTCGGCTGTACGAGTAGGATAAATAAGATGAGGAGCAAAGCGATTTTCAAAATTAAGTTTGTTGAGCGGTTTTGATTTGTTAGGCCCGACTAACAAACTAAGCTGTCTTTTCGAGACTTATAAATAGGTCTAGATTTTCATTTTTAAAATAACTTTTGCACACATCACAAATTGCGCATTACTCTCTATTGATTTCACAATCAATTCACAAGTTTTTCAAAGAGTTTTTCAAAACAATTCTAAGTGTTTATAGAACACTTTACTTGTAATCTTCAAATTTCACTAACTCATTGTAATAGTTATATTCCGGAGAAGAAGTTAGGAGTTTTGAAGATCTCAAGGTATTTGTAAGTGTAAGTTGTAAGTCGATGAAAGTAAGTAAGTAGTAAGCTAAGTCTCTTCTTCAAGTTGGAGAAGGAGAGTGGATGTAGGATTATTCATAATCCGAACCACTATAAACCCCGTGTTCTTTATTGTTTTACTTTACTTTTCTCAATTTCAATTTTCGATTTATCAATCAAAGATTAATTTCGAATTGAAGTTAAAACTAAAATATCGGTTTGCTTTTGATCTTGATCAAGTTGAGTTTAAAATTGAATTCCTGTGCTACTTGAGTGTTTTGCATAATTTCAAAAGATTTGTAAAAATCTATTCACCCTCCCCCTTCTAGATTTTTTTCTAGAAGGCTAGTTCAAGTTTTCTCTAAGATACTCAACTAAGTGGGACCAACAATTAGGCTTCCATCACCTCTATTACGTGACAACGGACAATTTGAAAGTATGTGTCTGGTGCTTGCACTTGTGAGACGTTACGCCTGAAGACACTCTTTCAAGTGTTTCATTCCACATTTAGCCGGTCTCTCAATAACTCCCTTTTGCGTAGCATCACTAGCGATCCTCACTAATTTGTTATGGGTAGGATTCCTATTCGATCCTCCTCCGTTCCACTTCCTTTTCCCTGAAAAAATCACTTCCTTACGCTTTGGAGCATCCATAGCCAAACTCGCGGCAACCTCTTCAAAGACGCTCATAAGTTTCAGCCAAGGTAGTGAGTCCTTGACTGACAGCACCTTTACGATCTCGGAGCGTAGTCCATTCCTGAATCTCCGTACTTTCTTAAGCTTATTGTCCACTAAATGTTGGGCGAACCAACTCAGTCGCTAAACTTCCATTCATATTCCGCTACGGTCATCTTGCCTTGTTTCGAGTTGAAGAACTCTGTTTCCTTCGAACTGAAATGATGGTAGATAGTATTTTTACGTGACTATTTCCCTAAACCGTGTGATTGTCGTCATTTTATCGTAGCAAGTAATTTCGACCAATCGTTATCGAACCCAAGAGAACTAGGAGAGCAAGGATCCCTAGAACTACAAGTTTCGTGAAATTATCGAGTCAAACACGGGGATTACTATCAACTAAAATCAACAAATAAAACCAACAAACAAGCAAGAACAATTAACTAAAGCAAGCAAATAAAAAGCAATTAAACTAGAAAGCGAATAACACGAGACAAATACCAAGGGGAAACGAGTGCTCGGGTGCAATTCACCAAAGAATCATCAACTACGGATCAAACAAGATTGGAAAATCCACATGCAAGAGAATGATAGGGTCAATCACGTATGAAACACTCAACCGTCTTGGATAAGCCTAGGAAGAGCACACAATAATCACGTAGATTGTCTTAGAGGCGACAACGTAAGCCCCCTCACTAATCACTCAATTCACGATCAAGCAATTACGTGCCCTTATGCGGTTCCAATGAAATTAACCAAGTCTCCTTGAGTTAACCCAATATTGATATTAATCACACCTCTACTCCTAACACCTAAGCACCGATCTAATTACCCATGTCTCCATGCGATAATTAATCAAGCAACAAAGGATCAAATCATAGATTAGCAATCAACACATACAAATCACATAAGGATAATCAATCTCTCACACAAAAGGAAAATCCAATAAAATCATCACCATAATCAAATCATCAATGGATCCTCACACCCAAGCACCAAAGGATCTAGCCAATCATCATCAATTAAACAAAATCCATGGAAATCAAGAGTGAAATTAAGAAACCCATACCAATTACAATGAAATAAAAGAGATATAAGAGAGAATACACCTTGAATTCTTCAATACTTGAAATTAAATTGCAATTCTTACAAAATCCTCCAATCCTTGCTTGAAATTGAAATTACAATGAATTAAACTAATGATCTAAGCTAGATAATCCTTGGGCAATGGAAATTTAACTCTAATCTAAGGAAATTTAAAGACAATCAGCTAAATCTAAGCTAAGTGTGTGTGAAAAGTGTGAGGAGTGTGTGTGGGAAATATTAGGAATGAAATTGCCAATCTATTCTAAGTGTAAAAGTGTGGAATGGGTGAATGGTGCCGAAACGCGACGCGACGGATTGAGGCCGATAGCGGCGGCGACGGCACTATGATGCGGCGGCGCTGGGTTCGCATCACCGCGGCACCGAGGACTGCAAATCGGCGGCGCGAGGATTGGCTATGGTGGCGCTATGCTGCTATGGCGTGAATGGGTGGGTACACGGAGATGTTGCGAGTGGTGGCGAAGGGCTACGAAAGGTGGATGGTGGCGGCGATGATGGGAATTGATGATTGGGTGTGATTTGTGGTGGATTGATGGTTTTGAGACTTTGCAGATTGGGGAAGAGACGGCGGCTTCTTGGATCTGTGAAAACGAATGTGGGTGACCTTATCAAAATAGTGGGTGCGACGTGTACTTGCTGGTGGGTGTATGCGCCAATCTGAAGGGTGTATGCGATTGTGGTGTTTTTCGCCGTCTCAACTTCATTCGGCCGTATTTTCTTCATTCGAGCTCCATTGACCCGATTCTTTTGCGTTGCGAAGCTCTCTCGACCCTCTTTCAACCCATGTAATTGCTCCATTGAATTGAATACAATAAATTTCCACAATTTGCACTCAAAATTGGCCTCAACCTACAAATTAAACACTCAAAGCATCAAATCAAATAATTAAATACAATTAGTCAATTAAATGTGAATTAACATGAAAATGATATCAAATTAAGATAATTAAGCACACAATAATCATGCAATTTTCACACTAATCACCGTGCCCAAGTGAGACTCGCACGTTAAGCGGCTGGCCTCATGCGCGGTGGGAAGTCCACCAAATTCGTGCGTCTTTTTTAGGCTGGAAGACCGCACATGCTACTTTCTGTACATCGGTGCACATCATCAGCTCCATTATGCTCTCAATATATCCAACCATCCTTCCAGCGAGGCAGTCCCTCTCGTCCATTAAAAACGAGGAGGCTTGAACTTGTGGAATTGCTCCACCACCGAAGGTGGTTTTAGGAGATTGTTGGTGTTGTGGTGCTTGTCGTGGAGGCATCTTCCTATAAGAGGACAAGTATCTTAGATAAGTAATCCATATGAGTTGTAACTTATCAAATCATTCATTAATCAAACACATAACCCATATTTTGTCCAAATACTTCACATATAAAATTTATCCATAATCCAAAAGAAATAAAATAATTAATCTAGAATTTGTTTAAATCCATCAAGTCTTAAGAACCCAAAAATAAACAAAAGTCTACAAATTTAATCATCTACTACTCTTCCATAGACCACGGGCCTACATATATATCATCCTCAATTATTGTCCTAATTATCGTCTCTGCTTTCTCGAAATAGGCAATTACGTGGCCAACTCTACACCCACATCTCTAATTGTGGTCTCCATATCTCGTTGTTCCTGTTGGCTATGATTTCTCTAGCTTCCTTCTCCCATGCTGGAGGTAAGTGTTTCACAGTGTACTCAAGAAAATCTTTGGGGTTAGGCGGACAACGACCCTCTCTTTGCGGTGCACTACACCTACTAGGTACAAAATGGGGTAATTTCTAATGCTTAAAACTCTCGTAATATTCCCTCTAACGTTCATTTAAACTATCAATCACCACGGTTGTTAAAAAATAAAATTAATACACGTGTACTTAACCATAATTCATCTTATTGTGCATAATTCATATACATAAAACTTCTCTTTTTTTTTTACTAACACAATTATCTTAGCACCGAACTTTCTTATCATACCATGGAGTTGGCGCGATGGAGGCGGTGGATGGTGTAACTTAAAAGTAATGAATGCATGCAAATAATTCTAAATTTTTTTAGACTCTAAAAGATTTTTTTAACAAGTCTACAAGAACGTAGACCCGCTCCGATACCACACTTTGTCATATCCTAATTTTATAAATAATTTTAACGCCGACTTGAATAAAAATTTCTTTCAAGAGTTCATAAAAAAAAAAAAAAAAAAAAAAACTCAAAGACATTTTTCTTAGCAAAATAATTTAATAAAAACCTTCAATGTGGAAACATGACCATGAGAATCCTTAATAAATAAAAAAAAATGTCAACTAAAATAAATTGCATAAATTGTCTCAATGTTCATAAAAAATTGATTCACTCTATAAATAATCTTACGAAAAAAATTTAATGTCATGCTATGAATTAAAAATGCTAAAATAGATAACACCACTCAATCCACCTTGCCTCCGCCGCAACTCCGTCAATCTTAATCTCCAAGAATATTAATTTGATTGGGATGGGCAACCAACTAGCTCGGTGGGGTCCTATTTGTCATAGTTAAATATCCAACATAATCAAAACAAGAACTCACATACCACATAACCATAGCATTTGTCAAGAAAGCCAACCATAGTAACATAGCATCATAATCGGTCCTTTCCACCGAACATAGTACTTAAACTCATTATGTCACACGGTCCTTTCCACGGAACATAAATCATAGTCTATTATGTTGCACGGTCCTTTCTACCGAACATAAATCATAGCATAATATGTACACGGTCCTTTCCACCGGTCATACACATATCATAGTATGTTACACGGTCCTTTCCACCGAAACATACCCATATCATAACATATAGCACATAGTAGCAAGCAACAAATCTCAATCATGCAAGGTATTTAAAGGTGACAAATAACTACCAATCATACAGAGAAAACACCACCTTACGCCTTGATTATCCTTAGTAAATGTTCTAGAGCGTGGTCTCCTTGGCACCTAAAATAATAATTAATAAACTTATTTCCGTGTTATATACATATCAAATTCATAAGTCTTAATCTTATTATATTAATATATAATAATTATCCAAAATCATTTGTACTGAAGTAATAATAATAATAATAATAATAATAATAATAATAATAATAATAATAATAATAATAATAATAATAATGTAATATAATAATAATAATGGTAAAAGAATGGAAAGAATTTTAGTACAGGTAGCATAATCGATCTTTTTGAAACTTAAGGCTTAACGCCTTTCTTTCTTTTTTCCATGCTAAACCCAACACTATCAAGATCTCATATGTATACATATAAATAATTTTACGCCATAACAAAATTCTCAAAATTTAAGTCAACTTCAAATTCTTTAAAATTGAAACATGGATATATTTTTTACAAAGTGGTGTTCCCATGATCTGTCCCTAAAAAAAAAAAAGAAGAAGAAGAATGGATGCGTGACAAAAATAAAATTATTTAAATTACTCTTTTGTTTGAAAAAAATCAATACTATCGGTGCATTAGTTGACCGAAAAGAAATAAATTTGTTACTCTATTTATTGGCTCATCTTGAAAGAAAATTTTAATATATATATATATATATATATATATATATATATATATATATATTCTCCAACCAAAGAATAAAACAACAAGATTTGCATGCATATTCTATTTATAATGATAATATGGAGACATAACTCTCTAAAGAAAAGAACACGACTTCTATGATATCGAGTAGAACTCCTACGGACGATGAAATAAGTAAGTAAATAAATTAAAGAGGTAAGGATAATGTGTTACCGAAACAACAAGAATATGAGGGAAGAAATTATTTGATGCTCCAGAGAGAAAACTTGAGTTTACGGTGAATAATTTTTCTCGTGGGTTTATTTTGTGAGATGACCGTGACTTATAAAAAATAAGTGGGGAGATATTTTTGTTGAGATAAAAGAAAATTTTGATCTACATAATCTCACACCTAAAAGATAAGATTTTTAATTTAAAATTTTAAATTTTTGAAAGAATGGTAAGTATATATTTTATTAATATTAATATAATTATTAATCTTATAGAACTCTTTTAAAAATAAAATATAACATAAATAAAATAAAAATATTTATAATTACTATTATAATAGTAACTTATGAAAAATTAATTTACTTATGGTGATTGATACTCTTGGGTATTACAGTTTTAATCTCAATCATCCATCTACTTACATATTAGTTTATAAATATTTGATACCTCTTATTTATTTTTTTATCACAACCCTAATATATTTCTTCTCTCCTTCTACGACCAATTTTTTTATTCATCTTTCTAACCTCTTTCATTGATTTTTGTTTCTCATCAAAAACCCTGATTTTTTCTTTTCTCATTCTCTAATTAATTTTTCTCATTCATCTTTCTAATATCTTTATTTATTTATTTACGATCTAATCTATTTCATATGTTCTAACGTGCTAATCTATTTCTCTTTTTTTTATTGTTTTTGCAAATTCATACTTCAAAAATTATGATAGGCGTTGCTTTTTAGTTATTTTTGGAAGATTAATTATTGTTTTGTGATTCATATGCTTTAATATATATATATATATATATATATATATATATATATATATATATATATATTTTGCATATCCATATTTTGAAGATTTTGATCGTTATTTTATTTATTTCATGTTTCGTTATTTTTAGACTAGATGCATATTTTATATGACTAGTTAAAGTTGATTTTAATTTTTTTTTTTTTTTGCAGATTAATTTTTTTTTTTTTTTGAAAATTCATATTTTGAAGTCAATGATCGATATACGATGGACAATCAATTACTATGAAGGTTATGATCGATTCATAATATCTCCTAAATATATTGTATATATTAATTTTTTTTTTTGTATCTTTACTTGATCAATATAAAATATATTAGTTTCTTTAATTTTGTATCTTTTATTTTGTATTTTTTATTTAGTTAATATCAAATTTGTACAGTATATATCAAATGTATTGTATTTGTATGTCATCATATATATAAAAATCAAACTTCTTCAATCCTCAATTTTGAGGATAATATATATTCTCTCTCATATATATGGTGCAACAAAATCAAATTTCTTCAATCCTCAATTTTCAATTTTGAGGATAATATTTTTCAAATCTATCATATACTCTTCGCCAACGGAAATAACAATTGGAGAAGCACTAATTTGGAATCCGAAATTGTAGAAGCCCTAATTTGGAGTCCAAAATTGCGAAGCCCTAATCGAAGGACAAAATCCACAATTGGAGAGAGAAGCGGCCGTGCATTGTGGCAATGCGCCGATGGCGGCAGCGCCATTGCCCGAACGTCGAGAGTGAGAGCAGCAGCGATTCCGCATCGACCGCCACTACGACGCCGTGTGTTGAACAATTCAGTACCATTAATGGCGGTTGCGTCGCCGCTCCCACCGCAGGCTGCGCATGGGCTCATTAATGGCCGAGTTGTGTGGTTCCAGACATCGTTTGCAGTTACTTAGGCCTTCTGATTGGAATAATGAAGGCACACTCGTTATAAAGAACATTCGTGGATAAATCTGATTGCGGGTCAATGGTGTCTTGTCATGGCACCCAAAAATAAATTAGTTACTCCGAACCAACCTACTAATGTAGTAGGGCAAGTAAGGGTCGAACCACAGGGACTAGTTAATTATATTAAATATTTCAGTGTAACAAAACAAGTAAAATAGGGGATTGGATAATTTTCAATAACGTAACTCAATACAATGGAACCGACAATCGATGAGAAAATTATCTAACCCAAGGATAACCTCCTGAAATACCTCTTCGTGATAGCAACTAATACCTCTATCTTATCTCGAATCTCGCCCTAAACTAGTGGTACGACCAAACTAGCTCGAATTAGTTCTTAAGTTTAATTAATTAGTGAGTACGACCCTAATTAATCTATCCCACGAATAACCCCAAAACATGTATTTAGGATTCAATTCATGCGATGCATTAACGTGCCACACTAATAGGGCGAACTAGACTATGAAAACGAAAGCGTTCGAATCATACAATCTAGAACTTCGTTGTCCTTAGAGCTACAAACTCTATTCGCTACCACAATTACACGCAAATAATAATTACGGATTATAATATGTAATTTAGCTACGAACGAATATTAGGCATGCAAGATGATCGGACTCACATAAATAATAATTCGAACTACGCCTAGCAATTAAACAAACAACGAGAAAAATGAATTAAGATAGAGCTACGTTACTATTAAAAGCGACGAAGCATTTAGATTCTGGCATCCTCGGATTAGAAAGTGGTTTAGCCTCTACGCGAGGCCATAGTATGCATGATTACAAGAAAACGTCACGAACAAGAATTACAAAAGAAATAATAAAAAATGTTCTCTTCTTTTTCTCTCAGTAAATTCTAGTCACGTTCTCCCCCTCTTCCTGCGTTTTTACGCTTCTTTGGTTTCTTTCCTATAGCGTCCATGTTCATCCCCCTTTCCCCCAAGTTGACTTTTCTCCACAAGGAAGCAATCAATCTTCTCTCTCAATCATCCTCTTTCCATTCTCGAGCGCACGGCTTCCGATTCTCTACTTCTCGATTTTTTTATCCCGTGCTCCCAAAATTGTCTATTTACTGTATTTAATAAAGAAGCGAAACATCACAAGTAAAAGGCGACATAAATAAAATAAGTGGAAATAATAAATAGTGGCACTTAATTAATAATAAAATAATTATATTAACCACACAAAATTCCACTTATCAAATCCCCCACACTTAGACCTTTGATTGTCCTCAAGCAAACACTACACACTGTTCAAGCAAAAACAGTTAAGACACTCTTCTATTTCCCTAGCTCGAATTCCCGAGCCAAACTCATGTATCACGTGCCTATCAAAATAATTTCAACTTATACTCACAATCAATCATAGAACCTCATCCACTCTTAGCCGCTCAAGTCATCTCCAAAACTCCCTAACAACTTGTTCTCAAATAAATTATTTTCGGTCTTTCTTCAAAGTAAAAATCTGAGTGGTGCCTAACTCCTTTATTTTTTTGTTTTGTTTTCTTCTTTTTTTTTCGATTTTCAAACGAGGGCTCGCGGCTCCACACTACTCTCGGGTTTTAGCTCTTTTCGTGTTCTTTTTTCTCTTTTCTTTGTTTTACACTTGAGCCCCCAAAAGCGGCAGCCGTATCGGCCCCTCGTTATTTTTTCACAATTCTTCAACTAGAAATCCTTTTATTTATTTTTCCTCCAACCACATAACAAATTCAACATTTTCAACTTAGGCACCAACCCAAACTTCACTTTTTCAAAAGACCAAAACAACTACCAAGAACAAATTTATCAAGTTGTAATATCAAAGCCAAGCAACTAACAATCGACTCAATTCTATGACTATCACATGAATACAAGTGCAAACACCGTTCAAGACATGCAATTCACATTTTTAGCATATTTAACGTAAAAAATCAGCAGCTACATCAACAGCTAAGTGCTCAACTATCATGCTCGAACTCCACAAAAATACACCAAGATGCCAAAACAAAGCAACAAAACCACTACACAAAGAACTAGACACAAGAAATACAAAAATAAAACGAAATATCAATGAAAGCTATCAAAGCCCCCTACACTTAAACAGTGCTAGTCCCTAGCACAAATGTATGATCAACACAACTTGCACCATAAAGAAATACATAATAAGTGGAGCGGGGTTACCGGGTGCTAATCGGTGGGAGGATGTTATTGCTCCCCAGCATCCATAAGATTTCGCAACTGATATCCTTGTGCCTCCCGTAAATTAATTGTAGTGGGTCCGAGTTGCCGGCAAGAATAAGGTGGGTCCAAAGTCATAATAAGAACCCGAGAACAACAAGAAGAACACAAGCAAGAAAAACTAATTAAACCACAAATAAAATTAAAACAACAGAAAATTTAAAAAAAAATTGAAATTAAAATAAAATATTGGGTTGCCTCCCAACAAGCGCATTTTTTTATTGTCGTTGGCTCGACATAAGAAATTTATTTCAACCAATTTTGCCCATATATGTGTACTTCAAGTGCTTAGGAGGTGGCTTCAATTCAAGCTCCGGTTCCTCAATGGCCCTAGCTCCTTTATCTTCCCATTGTAGATTATGCATGGATTTTTCCTCTAACCTATTCCCGCAATTGAGCTCAAAAATATCCTCGCACAAACGGCTCAATAACACTCACATGAAAAAGAGAGTCGACTCATTAGAAAATTTCATATCATCAAGGATATTAAATTGAGTAATCTGCCGTCACAAATTCCATTGTGAGACTCCTCACGAACATCTATTTTTGTTTGGGAAGTATTCAAGAATGGTCTTCCCAACAAAATAGGTGTGGAATCCATCGGGTTTCCATTCATATTTAATATATAAAAATCAGCAGGAAACATCAATTGATTTACCTCCACGAGGATGTCCTCAACTACTCCGGCAGTAGACAAGACTTTTATCGGCTATTTGAATAACAACTCAGCTTTTCTTCAATAGCCCGATACCCAATCGCTCATACATCTGTCAAAGGCGTGACATTAATAGCGGCCCCAAGATCAAGCATAGCTTGCTCGATCTTATGGTTCCCCTATCGTGCGAGGGATTATGAACATGTAGGGGATCCTTCCTTTTGGGGGCAATTTCTTTTGGAATACGCGAGACAGTCTCTCCCATAAAAATCTTCTCATCATTGGCCAGCCTTCCTCTTGTTGGTAAACAATTCCTTCAAAAATTTGGCATATCTCGGAATTTGCTTAATCGCGTCCACCAAAGTGTTGGATCAAGAGGTTTTGATGAGTTAAAGAACAGATTTACTAATCACCAAACCGAAGAACAAATTGAGGATGTAAGCCGATCAGACGGGTCATGCATTAAGCTAGTCACCGAGGTCCGATAACATGCTAGTTATCCGAAGACAAGCTCAAGTCTAGTCATCTGCAGGAGACAAATATGAAGAGCTCGACGAGGTCAAGATAAGCCGAGTAGAATAAGAAAGGCGAAGTTTTCACCAAGTCACGGCAGATGAGTATGAAGAATCACCGAGGTCTAGAGCAGCTTTAAGTTTGTTAAAGCTTTCAAGTTTGTTAGAACTAACTAACAAACTAACCTGTCTTCTCGAGACTTATATATAGGTCTAGGTTTTTCATTTTTATATACAACACTTATGCATATTAGATTTTTCACTCTATTCACTACTTAGATTTCAATCACAATCTTTTCACAAGTATTTCTAGAGAGGTCTCAAAAAGTTCTAAGTGTTTTTAGAACACTTTTCTGTAATCTTCAAAATCCAATACACACTATAACAGTTAGATTTCTAGAAGAAGAGTCTAGGAGATTGAAGATTTGAAGAATTGTACAAGTTGTAAGTTGTAAGTGGAAGTGAGAAAGTAAGCAAAGAGCAGAGTCCCTTCTTCAAATTGAAGAAGGAGAGTGGATGTAGGATTCTTAAAATCCGAACCACTATAAATCCCCGGTGTTATTTCTTGCTTTCTTTAGTTTCTGTTTGATTTACAAATTGTGTTACATCAAGATTTAAGTTCAGAATCTTAACTAAAATCAGAATATCAACCTTGCTTTTGATCTTATAAGAAGTTGAGAATTTAATCATAATCCGCTGGGCTTAATCGATATTTTGAATTGGTTTTGAAAGATTTGAAAAATCTACAAAATCTATTCAAACCCCCTTTCTAGATTTTGTTCTAGAAAGCTTACTCAAGGTTTCAATCAACTCAACTTTCCGGGACCAACACAAAGGTATGTTAATTTGAACCTTACGGAACACATCAAGCAACTGCTGGTCTTTGACATTTTTTTAAGGCATTTTTAACCTAGAAGGAAAGGGTAATTAATTAGTAATAATGAGAATTGAACTACGAGAATTTACCTCTTTTTTTCTTGTTCAGTACACTAACAATGAAGGGGTCGGTGTTAGTGCATTCTCGCATCCAAATTTCTTGGGACAGCCTTCCTCTTTCTCCACTTTTTCACTCTGCACCATAGGCTGCTCCCCTCATCCTCTCTATTCGATCCTCACCTTTTTCTTGACGTGTGGGTGGCGAAATTTCCTCCAATTGCTTACCACTCCGCAAGGTGATGGCAAAAACATTCCTAGGATTAGTTTCGAGTTGAGAAGGTAGCTTGCCACTATTTTGTGTTTGTAGTTGGTCGACGACGGTGGCTATTTGGCTCATTTGGGCCTCCAAATTCCTTTGACCAGACTCTAAAGACCAGCCTCTAGAGATTTTATCGGCCTCTAGAGTATCTTGCTGAAACTTCATAGTGTTGGATGTCAACGCCTTCATCATATCCTCCAAAGAAGGTCCCGAATTCTTCTCACTCATGTGTTACCCAGAGCTCTCAAAGCACCTCTATCATTCCCTCTAAATAATTGAAAATTTTTGTTCCCGATATTGAGGTCTATAATTGTCTCCTTGTTGGTTATTTTGTTGGTTCCCATAACGAAGGTTATGATGATCTCTCCACTGTGATTGTAGGTGGTGGAATATGGATCATACCTTTGACCTTGAGAATACTCATAACCAACCGCATTAACTTGCTCTAACCTATCACTCAGGACTCGACAATCTTGGTAGAATGCTCTGTAGTATGGCAAACTTTACGGACGGACTTACGGAGCTTTGACCTTCATCATCATCTACATCATGCTTGCAATTTTTTCTAAGGCATCATTTTTAGGCTGCTCTATAGGTCTCGCTCATGGCATCACGTACTCCAAACCGCTGGGTATTTGCCGCCATGCTAGAAATCAATTCTCGTGGAGTCTGTTTCGTGTTTTACTCATCAAAGCTCCTCCACCGGCCGCATCGAGCATGTTTCTATCGGTGAGAGTGAGACCTTCGTAGAAATATTGGATGAAGCGGTTGATCACCGATTTGATGTTGTGGGCACGAAGCTATGAGACGTTTGAAACGCTCAATACTCATACAAGATCTCCCGGCCCCTGTCTAGCACTGAAATTTCTTTCCTCAAGACTCGCCACTCGGGTGGCCGGAAAATATTGTTGGAGGAATAACCTCTCCATCTCATTCCATGAAGTAACCAATCTAGGAGGCAAGAAATATAATCGAGTCTCATGCGGTGCTTTTTAGTGCAAACGGGAATGCACTCAACTTGACATGCTCCGCCGAAACTCCTGTTGGCTTCATGCTTGAACATACAACGTGGAATCTTTCGTAAAAGCATGTGGGTTTTCACCGCAAGACCATAAAAAGAAGGTAATAAGTGAATTAACCTGCATTTAAGTTCAAAATTAACATTAGCGGCAAGAGTAGGAATAGTAATGCAAAGAGGTTGATGGTTTGTGGCGGATTTGCCAACTCATTCATCGTCCTCTCTTCGCTCCTCGCACCCATGTTAGTGAATGTAAATGCGATTCTACTTCTTCACTAGAATCACCCCCTTCGTCACCGTTTGTATCCTCTCGTTGATGCAAAATCAATTCGTCTCTCTGCAACCGGAGTCTCTCTCCTAAGCCGCCTTGCTCTTCTTTCTACTTTTGGATCAAACTCGAGTGATGCACTTCGATCCGAACGAGTGATCATTCACCGTAATAAAATACCGAATAAACATCGAGGGGGTGAGTGTTAGCAAGCAGGACAACACAAAATAAAGTTCCGTAATGTAAAGTACCGGTCAGAGAATTTTTTTCACAAATTTAAAGACACGAAAAATACTCAATTAAATTAACAAGTCCCAACGGTGCCAAAATTTGTGTCTTGTCGCCGACACCCAAAAATAAATTAGTTACCCAACCAACGTACTAATGTAGTAGGGTAAGTAAGGGGTCGAACCCACAGGGGACTAGGTAATTATATTAAATATTTTCGCGTAACAAAACAAGTAAAATAGGGGATTGGATAATTTTCACTAACATAACTCAAGCAAAATTAATAAGATAAAAAGCAATACAATGGAACTCGACAATCGATGAGAAAATTATCTAACCCAAGGATAACCTCCCTAAAATACCTCTTCGTGATAGCACTTAACACCTCTATCTTATCTCGAATCTCGCCCTAAACTAGTGGTACGACCAAACTAGCTCGAATTAGTTCTTAGTTTAATTAATTAGTGAGTACGACCCCTAATTAATCTATCCCACGAATAACCCCAAAATATTTATTTAGGATTCAATTCATGCGATGCATTAACGTGTCAAACTAATAGAGCGAACTAGACTATGAAAACGAAACGCTCAATCATACAATCTAGAACTCGTTGTCCTTAGAGCTACAAAATCTATTCGCTACCACAATTACACGCAAGTAAAAATTACGGATTATAGCATGTAATCTAGCTACGAACGAATATTAGGCATGCAAGATGATCGACTCACATAAATAATAATTCGAACTACGCCTAGCAATTAAACAAACAACGAGAAAAACGAATTAAGATAGAGGTATCGTTACTATTAAAAACGACGAAGCATTTCAGTTCTCGCCATCCTCGGATTAGAAAGTGGTTTAGCCTCTACGCGAGGCCATAGTATGCACGATTACAAGAAAACGTCATTTAACAAGAATTACAAAAGAAATAATAAAAAAATGTTCTCTTCTTTTTCTCTCAGAAAATTCTAGTCACGTTCTCCCCTCTCTTCCTGCGTTCTTTTTCTCGCTTCTTTGGTTTCTTTTTCCTCTAATGTCCGTGTTCATCCCCATTTCCCCAAGTTGACTTTTCTCCACAAGGATGCAATCAATCTTCTCTCTCAATCATCCTCTTTCCATTCTCGAGTGCCAAGGGCTTCCGATTCTTTACTTCTCGATTTTTTTATCCCGTGCTCCCAAAATTATCTATTTACCCGTATTTAATAAAGAAACGAAACATCATAGTAAAAAGGCGACAAAAATAAAATAAGTGGAAATAATAAATAGTGGCACTTAATTAATAATAAAATAATTATATTAACTACACAAAATACACACAAAATTTCACTTATCACCAAATTAATGTCTATGAAAATATTATTCTCATAAAATTATATAAATATTTTGTGGATACATCCGATTGCAAAGCCAAATATTTTGTAAAGCCAAATAAATTGTATATGTAGGATATATAATATGTAGAAGTAGAATATTAAAATAGGATATCAAATTAATCAATAATTATAGTATATCTAATTTAGTATGAAAGATTAGGTCTGTGTAATATTTCTTATAAATTGCATATTTGAACACAAATTTCATGATGATTTAAAATTTTAAATTTCAAATTTAGATTTTGTATACAGAGCTTAATAAATAAATAATTTCAATACTTGTATGAAATTTTGAATGTACAACATAAAATTTATGAATTTACAATCATTCAAAACAAAATCAATACATTAATTAATCAAATAAAAAAATAAAATATTTTTTAACAAAATTACTTAATCAAACAAATATATTGTTATAAATGTGCAGAGTACATGAACATTATTCTTTAAATAAATTTTTAATTTTTTAAAAAATTATTAAAAATTCTCTAAAGTACACGATAATAAAAAAATGTTAGAATAATAATTTATGGTGCAACAAAATTTTTGGCCATTGAAATTGCTATTTACTCCTACCAAAAGTCATCATTACTCTCCAAATCAAAAAGGCACCTGAAATACCTCTTCTACCCTTACTTTACCTTTACTTTGTAGTTGGTAGTAAATTTTCTCAACCCGCCGTAACTCGCTTTCTATTATCTTTATTGTTCATTGCTTGCGTGAAAATAACTTTTATTGGAGAAGAGTTATTAATTGTCACAATCAATATTCAATTAAACAATATATATTCACTTAACACAAAAATATAAATTGGATTCAAATTAATTAAACACATTTCAATAGTAAAAATTCAATATTGCATTATTAACAAAAATTTTAAAAAAATTAACAATTCTCGAAATAATAAAATTATGAATTTCTCTAATTTATAGATCCAAAAATCAAAATTACAACTAAAAAAAAAAAAATGAATTTCTCTAATTTACAGATCTAAAAATTAAAATTATGACTCAAAATTACTATAACGCTCCGAATTTAATAATAACAAATAATAGTTGAGGCGCTACCAAATTAACCCGTTAACTCAATTAAAGAAAATATTGTAATTGAATAAACATGATTTATTACAAAATAATCATTTGAGATTTACAATGGAAAACAACGTAAAATAAATTACATGCAACCATCGCCTCGTACCACTCGCTCGAGCTCCTTTGACTGTAGAAAATCATAATCGTGGGGGATGAGTGTTTGAAAATACACTCGGTGAGGGAAACATCAATGATTGCACGGTTAAACAACATTAAATAGCGCATATAGTATTTTCATTATAAAGTTCATGAGAACATTTAATACTTTATCACATAGTACGGGCCATTACCCGGCTTGAACATAGTACGGGTCATTACCCGACTTGAACATAATATGGGTCATCACCCATCTTGAACATATTACACGGGTCATTACCCGGCTTGCACATAGTACGGGCTATTACCCGGCTTGAACATTGTACGGGCCATTACCCGGCTTGAATATAGTGCGGGTTACTACCCGTCTTGATTAATAATGCAATTTAACATAGCTATCATAACATTGAATGTTAAACTCGATTAAGAGTGGAGATTGCCCTCACCTTAAAAACAATAACTGCAATAAATGATGCAATGCAATACCTCTTAGTGATCCTCAATTCCTTGATAATGTATAATCTTAATGGTCTCATGTTTCTCCTCATATCCTACAAATAATATATATTCTTAATAATCTACAATTTCAGATTCTACGAGCGTCGGATAAATAAACTAATTACGATTCTATAATCTACAAGTAGATACGAGCATTTTGATATATAATACCACAATTAACGAAAATTGAATATTTACCAAAATGCATCTCTCTCTTCCCTCTCTCTCCCTTCTCTCTCTTTTCTTCTCTCTGGCCACTTTGTTCTTCTCTTTTCCTTCCTCTCTCATTTCTTTTTCTTTCTTTTTCCTTGATAGTGTGCGTATGGCATATATACATATAGAGGTCATGATAATCACCTCCAGCGCCTAACTAATTCTTAACAGGTAAGTTTTCATGATAATCCCATAACCGTGCTTCGCACGATTGTTTAATGAATAATTTATTTTGTATTTTCAATAATATTAATATTTTATTATAAAATTTAATCAATAATACAATAATTAATGTGTGAAAAATTAATAAATCATAAAACAAACATAAATTTTGTAGATAATAAAATTTTTATTTAATAAATATCCCAAAAGTTAAAGGTTTCTAAAAACCTCATGGAATACGATATTCTTTCTCTTATTACAATTGTTACCATTATAGTTACACAATAAGATCTTCAAACCACATTGATTAGTAATCCTTGGAATTGCAACATACGATTGACAAAGATCGAACACCGCTTTCTTCAAAAATAACTGACGTGACGCAGAATCATTGTCCTTAACTTTTATTGATTGACATAGCATATGATATAATTAATGGAAACTAATGCGGTGAAATTTAAAGGGGAAACCTTGCATCCGAAGGAGTTAATGATAGTTTTGCTATCGAAACCAAATCACCAAAGATCGCTACACCAAAACCATTTCTTCAATTATTTTATCTCTCAATAGTGTAATCACCAACCTAATATTAAAACAAAAATTAAAAATTGACGTAAATATTAAATATATTATTGTTAACAAATATAATTATAAATCTTAACAAAACTATAAATAAATAACATTAAAAAAGGGTCCATTACTCTTAGGTATAATATTAGAAACTCCATTACTCTTAGGTACAACTTTTTTCAAATTACTAGGTGATACAATATTTTGGCTATTTTTTCCCATTTTACCCTATCTTTTCAATTGTGCGTAAACTTTCTCAATTGTGATGTCACACATTTTTACCTCCACATTTCTACACATTATATTATTCATATTTCTAGTTTCATTATTAATTATTGTGCCCAATATATTTTGTCCCCATTTTTTTTTCATTTCTTCTATTTTGCCTTTTTTTTTTTTTTTTTTTTTTGCGCTATATTTTAATTCAAATTTCAAAATTTCAGTTTTTGTTTTTTTATCATTTTGTCTGCCTTTTTTTTCGCTATATTTTAATTCAAATTTCAAAATAACACAAAAATTTTAATTCAAATTTCAAAATTTCAGCTTTTTATTTTTATCATTTTGTCGCCTTTTTTTTCGCTATATTTTAATTCAAATTTCAAAATAACACAAATATCACGACAAAACAAGCAAAAAAATAGTTTCAAAATTATTCCCGCAAAAGAAATTCTCGCGCAAAAAGAAATTCTGCATATGTGCGACTTCATTGCATATTAGTGCACATGTGCGTAAGAAAAATCTGCACATTATCAATACCAAAGGTATACAAAATAACTTTCAAGAGAAAAATAAGAATCAAGAAATTAAAACAATAAAGAATCAAGAGATAAAAAAATGAAAACAAAGAAGATTAAAAGCAGCAACAAAATCTTTAGTGAAATTTGATACTACATATTCACAAAATTTTTATAACACAGCTTAATCGTAGGACACAAGTACAAATACAAAAGAAAGAAAAAAATAATCATTCTAATAGATCTTGTAGAAGAAAAAATAGTAAATATGAAAACTTGAAAATTTATTATACCGAACAAAACTCGTGACTCGGAATCGAAAAGGTAGCTAGCCGTGTTTTATGTGGTCACCTCATAATTGTTACGGTAACCCCGCTCCGGCGATATCTTTCCCCTTGTTGCCGCTAATCCGCTTTCCCCCTCGTCACAGATCTGCTTTCCCCCTCGCCGCCGATCGCTTTGCCCTCGCCGTCGGCCGCGCTTGGCGGTGGATCGGTGGCGTGGCTGATCGTGGGGAAGGAACATTGGTGGCGACGGTGGTCGATCTATGGCAGATTCGTGCCGCCGATCTTGTCGCCCGGGTCCGCCGTCGCCCGAGTGAGTGAGCGGTAGTGGTAGAGAGAGATGAACGGCGGTGGCCGTCCATCAACGCCGTCGTTGATGTGGCTGCTTCTCTTTGCCGGGTAGAGAGAGAGAAGTTTAGTGAGACACCGTATTTTGCAAATAAATAGAATAAGAAACCCTAATACCCTAATAGCTGATATTTTGAGTGGTGTGAGGTGTGAGGGCAAAATTGGTATTGAAAAAGTTGACTTGTACCTAATTGTATATTGACTTTTAAGTTGTATTGGATAGTAATAAAATTTAAAAAATGATATCTAAGAGTAATAAGTTCTTAAAAAAATTACCTCGCTTCATCACATAACCCCTTCGAATGATCAATGTTCCTGAACAATATTCTTTGGCGTACCAATTTTTATAATCGGTTTTATGATCAGCACGCCAGAGCATTTTTAAGTGTTTAAAAATTCCGAAGTATGGACATTGTTACATATAATTGTTAAAAATTATAAGATGTTTGCTATAAAATACACTTGAATTGTTGTAGCAAGAAAAATTATTGTATTATACTTATTGAAGTATTTGAAAATTTTATTTTTGTGTTTTAAATATTGGTCACAGACCTTTTTATATAAAATATAGTATACATACCTCTATTCATGGAACATATAAAAAATAATACTAATTAAGTATATTGTAAATATGTGAGACTAACCTTTTGTTATTAGATTCATTGTTTAATACCCCGTCAAAAAAAAAAAAAAAAGAAAAAAAGATTCATTGTTTAATAGTGAATTAAATTTATGTTATTAGTATAAGTGTCGGTGGGTGACTCAGAGTTCGATTCCCTTTGGGAACGAATTAATGGAACCGTAAGGTGGCTTGGAGAATTCTAGGAGTGTTTGAGCGCTTGTTGAACTAACTACTAAGAACTAACATTACCGATAAAAAAAGTCTCATAAATAAGGTTCATTATATTACAAACCATATTCAAATTAAATATTACTCAATTCATTATTCCTTAAATTTATATGGTAAAATTTTCATGGTGATGTTAATTTTACAATTAACTAATATCATTTACATAAATATTGTATTTTTTTCATTAGATGATTGACGGCACGAAAAACAACATCATTTTCAGCCTCTAGTTCGGTAGTCCCAAAATTTTTTGAATTTTAATTTGTTCTTCCTCATCTCTATAGAAATAAACTACCGAACAATATAATAGAACAATAACTGATCCATAGTGTTAGATCAAGAAGTTTTGATGAGTTAAAAGAAGCGATTCGAGATGATCGGGACGACTGAAGAGCTGAGATTAAGTCCTTATACTAAGCCGATCGACGAGGTCGAGGACCGAAATGGTCAGTGAAGTCTGGAAGATTACAAGTCATCCGGAGACGAGCTCAAGTCTAGTCATCTGCAGGAGACAAATATGAAGAGCTCGACGAGGTCAAGACAAGCCGAGTAGAATAAGAAAGACGAGTCTTCACCAAGTCACCGCAGGCGAGTAGAATAAAATCACCGAGGTCTAGAGCGAGTTTCCAAGAATAAGTTTGTTGAGCAGCTTTCTAGTTTGTTAAAACTAATTAAAAAACTAACTGTCTTTTCGGACTTATAAATAGGTCTAGGCACTTCATTAGAAATATAATAGAGAGAACACACGAATTTTTCAATTTAGCAATGATTCTCACAGTTCACAATATTTCGAAAAAGCACAAAAATTGTTTTCAAGGATTTCTTCGAAGATTTTTCTAAGTGTTTATAGAATACTTTCTTATACATCTTCAAACACTCTTCTATCACTCTAGAGTTAGATTTTTCAAGAATAGTTTAGAAGATTGAAGATTTGAAGATCAAGTTGTAATTTGTAAGTCGTATTTGCGATTGTAAAGTGAGTAAGTAAGCGGTAGAAGAGACCCTTCTTCAAAGTTTGAAGAAGGAGAGTGGATGTAGGATTGTTATAATCCGAACCACTATAAATCAGTGTTCTTTATTGATTTGTTTTACTTACTTGTTTCTTACAAATTCCGGTTAACAAATCAAAGATTGATTTCGTAATCAAAGTTAGAACTAAAATATCGGTTTGCTTTTGATCTTGTTAAAGTTGAGATTAAAATTGCTTTTCCATTGTGTTACTTTAAAGTTTTGAATAAGTTTTAAAAGATTTGCAAAAATATATAAAATCTATTCAACCCCTTCTAGATTTTATCATAGAAGGTTAACTCAAGTTTTTCTTAATCAACTCAACCAATCGGGACCAACACATAGTTTCCAATGTTGTATGTAAGAATCCAAAAATAGTTTGCGTAAAATATCACCCAAGACTAATTGTCATATCCGAATTTGAATGAGAGTTTTTTCCATTATCATCCTGTACAATAACAAATTTTTTTCATAAAAATAAGAGCAATTTCGACTGTATGAAATTAATAATAATTTTTTATTCATCGAAAGGATCGAAGTTAATCAAAGTTTGTACATAAATGATTGAGTATATATATCATAAATATTGCCAAAAAAATCATGCAAAAACTTAAACACAAACTCATTACAAACATGCATATACCAAATATCAGTTCTACTATTGTACAAAAATCTAATAATAAACAACCTATTAAAAATTAATATAAAAATAGTAATGTATACGTGTATTATTTTACATAAATAAAGTTCATTATATTACAAACCACATTCAAATTAAAATATCACTCAATTTATTATTCCTTAAATTTAAAGTTTATACATAAATGATTGAGAATGTCATAAATTATTGTCAAAAAGATATGCAAAAATTTAAACACAAACTCATTACTAACATACACATATCGATAAAAAAGGATAGTGACTTTCTAATCAAATCAAAGAAACAATCATTAACAATTCTAATATGTATACGATTGTCTAAGAAAAATCTTAAAAGAATGTGTGCAATTAATAATAAGAAAAATCTTTAAAGAATGTTTGCATTTATTAGTTTTAGATACGGAAGTTCAATTTTAACGAAAAAATATTTTACCAAGGATGTATAAGAAGTACTATAACTTCTACATCAGGAAGAGAAAAAAATTCCTTAATCTAAAGCCTTCATGATACAATAAAATCTAATATTCATAAAGAGGGTTAAAGAAATTCAGCAAACTATATTATATTTTTGGAAAAGGGACATTAACTTATAACCGAAATTAAAAAAATCAACAATTCGTAGCATTAATCTATGCATAATTACTTCATTAAGCTCTACATAAATTAGGGGACATACATGATTTTTCTAAAGCTCTACGTTTTCATCAAAATTATAATAAGCAAATGAACTTACGCATAATAATATTATACAATAGAAACAAAATAAGAAACTCACATGTAAAAGTAATGAAGAATGAGAGACCTAGAAAATATTAAATTCTTGTAGTAAATCAATATATCTCAAACATAAGTATTATAAATAACAATATGATAATATAGGATTTTCATAAAAAGGAGATAGAACCAATTTTCAATATCAAAGATTTCAAATAGGAAATTAACCATCAAAGTTATGGGACAATAAATTTAGGACCGAAAATTAATGTATTAATATTTGTTTCCTTCTTTGTTATCATTATGAAAACTTAGATATTGAAGTACGTGTTGGTCCCGATTAGTTGAGTTGATTATAAAGCTTTGAGTTAACCTTCTAGGACAAAATCTAGAAGGGGGGTTGAATAGATTTGGTAGATTTTACAAATCTTTCAAAACTAATTCAAAGTACCAGATGTACACAATGAAATTCAAGATTAGACTCAACTTTAATAAGATCAAAAGCAAAAGCGATATTCAGATTTTAACTTTGACTATGAAATTAATCTTTGAACAATAAAATGGAAATTGAACAGAGATAAGTAAATAAAGCAAGAAAGAACACGAGATTTTATAGTGGTTCGGATTATAACAATCCTATATCCACTCTCCTTCTCCAACTTAAAGAAGGGTCTCAACTATCTCGCTTGCTTACTTACTTTACAATCTTACAACTTACAACTTGATCCTCAATTCTTCAATGCTAACCAAACTTATAAAATCTAACTCTAAGAAAGAAAAGTATTTGAAGATGTGCAATGAAGTGTTCTACAAACACTTAGAAAAATCTTGAAACACTATTTTGTACGTTTTGAAAACTTGTGATTTTAGAGAATAAAATTTTGGAAACTAACTTGTGAATTCTATGTATTACGTATGCGGTGTTAAGTAAAAGTATATGCAAAAAGAAGTGCCTAGACCTATTTATAAGTCTGAAAAGACAGGTTAGTTTGTTAGTCGGTTCTAACAAAGCGAAAACTTCTTTAACAAACTTAATCTTGAAAAGCTGTTCTAGACCTCACTGTCTTTGCTCTACTCGTCTGCGGTGACTCGGTGAAGATTCGCCTTTCTTATTCTACTCGGCTTGTCTTGACCTCGTCCGAGCTCTTCATTTTCGTCTCCTGCAGATGACTAGACTCAAGCTTGTCTCCAGGGCGACTTGTACTCTTCCTGACCTCGGTGACTAGATTGGTTCTCGACCCCGTCGATCGCCTTAGCTTCAATCTCAATCTCCGTTTGTTCTACGGTCGTCGATCAATCGAGCTGCTTCTTTTAACTTATCAAAACTTCTTGATCCAACAATTTCCCTCTTTCGATGAAGTTAAAACCTATAAGGAAGAAACACACTCACAGTGAAGTTAGTACTAGAGTTAGTTAAGATAATCGATAGGTATATCGAGCACTTATTCTCATTACAATGATTCATTCACATTAAAATACTTAAGAAAAATTAAGTCCTTTTAGACTCTTTTAGAAATACTTAAAAAAATTTTTGAGTCTTAAGACGTAGATAAATTTTTAGGAAAAAGTTTTCAAGTCCGAGAGATAAAATTCTCGGATGATTTATACTTAGAAAAATTTTAAGTTTTTCTTAAAGAAAAAAACTTAAGAAAATAAGACAAGTAATTCACATAAGTCCAGATATATTCATTCACAAATTTCTGATTTACAAAAAGATGAACTGATAGAAAATAAAAGATAAGGAAAGAAAATCCTGTTCTATCGAGATTCCCCATCTCGGCTTCGGAATGTTCGGCCGATTGAAAATCCTCGCTCTTAGCTATTTAAGCTCGTCCTCATCTGTGAGCTCGGATTCTCTTTTTGCTTTGGCTATAACAGATCTAACCCATTCCGGATCGGGAGAGCCGTCTTCTTTTAGCTTGGGGTAACTTGCTCATAGGCTGGTGCAACTAAGTCGTAGTTGAACACGTTGTGTGCCTCATCAAGCGACTTCCCATATAGATCGGCGTCCTCCTTTTCCATCCATTCATGCCGGCTCATGTCTTCATCGCTGCTCAGGATGGAGATGCCTTCAAGATGTACCAATAGTACATCCATCCGGCATCCGAGTGCACTGCTTCTTGTATTCACCGGTGAATTTCCCGATACCATCTTAGGAGGAGCCGACGTGCGGTGGACGGGCGGAAGTCCGCTTCATCTGCCGCTTTGGATACCCACTTCCGAGTATCCTGTCCCACTTCACTCGGCTTTCCCTAGCTTCTTGAGCCTCTTCTTCTCCTGCTTCTCATACTTTTCCTTCTCGGCGTGGATTCTTGATCTGCTCAGGTGAGAGGTTTGAGAAGTCAGGCTCCTTCCTTTGCGCTCGGCTGCGGCCGATCAGTGCTCGGTGATGAAGACTTCTCTCTTGCCTTGCCTTTGCCCTTGCCCTTGGCCTCGTGTTTTTCTCGATTCTTTCATTTTGGCCAGCGGTGCTTCAGATTTCTCTTCCTCCTCCTTCCTCCTCTTCTCCTTATCCTCTCGGATGGCCTCCTCTATCTGGGTCACCCTCGGTTGCAAGGCTACCGGCTAAATCGATTTTATTTTGATTTCTGTCTTGGCCGCCTCCAACTCGGTGAGTCCGCTTCGAGTCTACCTTGTCTGTGGAGTGACAAGACTCCAGTGTGAGGGTGTCCATCCTTCCTTGACTCCTTCCCTTTTTGACTTTATCTTGGAGGGTCTCGGAGCTATCTTTCCAGAGCCGAGCAACGAACCACGAAGTCATTACGATCGGACGTGAGTGCATTGACCGGGATCTCGTTGTCACCGCCACCTTCGCTTAAGTGCCTTAACCTCCTCCTCCGTGTCACTCGGTAGAGAACCAACAGTGATCTTGAGATTGGTGATAGGTTTCGTGAAATGTTGACCTCGGCCAATCTGCATGTTGGTGAGCATTGTATCGGTGTTGCTCGAATCACCTTCCTCGTCTTCTTTTCCATCAGCTTTTGGACTTGAGATATAATCTTCTTGTGCGATCCTCAAAGCGATGAGATGGCAAGGATTGGGTGGCCTCCTCCTCCGATTCGGATGAGGAAAAGGTGGTGGGAGAAGTTGGACTGGGAGCTCATGTGGATATCCCCAAAGATGTTGGAGGTATCCACCGGCCGGGTTCGAGATGGGTGAGATGAAGTAGGGGCATCGATGGGGGAGGGGATTTACGGTGGGGGTGAAGATGGAGGGTGGAATTTACGAGGAAGTGGGTGGTGGAGATGGGGTTGGGTGGGGTAAGGTGGGTTGGATTTGGGAGGATGTGGGTAAGGCTGGTGGGGAGATAGATATGGGGGTAGGGGCGTATCTTGGTCTGTTAGGGAAGGACAACATCCGAGATGGGGATGGTGGAGGGGATGAAGTTTGGGTTTGGGGAGGGTAGATGAGGTTGTGGCTTGACCGATTTGGGAGTAGGCTGTTTTAGAGGCTCGAGGTGTCGGCTGAGACACCTCTTCATCGCGAGTGGGGTGGAAAGGGGAGGGGGAGAATTGTACTGTTGTGAGTGGGGGAGGGGTCCTCTCGAGCTTATATCTTGGACCTCCTCTGATTGGACCACCCGAGCCGCTATCTCCAGCGTCGTTACCTCTTCGAGTAGAAGGCTCGGCTGATCGGCAGACGTTCCTCCAAGCTCGAGGTTTTCACCAATCTCCTCCTCCTCGGGGCCTTCTCCTTCCAGCTTCATCGGTTGTGAAGCCTCGGTGAACTCACCGTCGGCGGCTTTTCCTCTCTCTCCTCTTCTTCCTCCTCCTCGGCTTCTTCTGCGGTGGTGCACGGACTCCGACCTCGGCTCCTCCTTCATCCGAGTCGCCTGGAGCCCCAAGCGGTTCATCCTTAGTCAGGATCCCTTTTTGCTTTGTGTAGGGCCCGACTCCATCCGCCCAATTTATCTCGGTGACGACGGAGTCCTCCAGATCACCGTCACCTTATTAAATAGGCTGGTGATCGACCTCGCCTCGCCACTTTCCACCTATCACCTCCAGCCTTTTCCTCTCGCCTCAAGCTTCTCCAACAAAGCATGGGCTTGAACTCCGTCTATTATCGTCCTCATGACGCACACTGGTCTGGTCAGCCCATCATGGGAACTCTGTTCCACAAGGATTACCTTTCGCCACAATCGTCATCAACAGACGATATCTCCGCCGGAGCATCTTCTTCTTCAGCTCCGATCGCGGTCCCTCATAGAATTCCGAGCAATCATCTCAAATGATTCCACCCATTCTTCGGACTTGTATGTGAGGGGGTTTACTCCTTCACCGCTGGTGTCAAATATTCGCGCCACCTCCACGTGAGTTATCACAACACCTCGCCGTAGACTCGAGTTTTAAAAACTCCATTCTCAAACGTCCCATTGACGTAGAACTCGATACCTCGCATATCCAGTGTTTTATTGAAGGTGGATTTCTTGGAACAGAATGTCCTCAATCCCGACCTTTCCAATAATCCAAGGATCTCCCTCGATTCACCATCGATTGTTGTATCAAAGTCGACATACATCTCCGACTTTATCTTTTTGTTATATGTATCATTGTGAACATCCACCATTGTTGATGTAACTCCAATTTGTTTTTGAGAAGAACTCATAAAAATAAAACAGTAGAGTTTTTGAAAATATGCAGAGTGTTTGTATAGAATTCGAGAGTGAAAAAGGTTTGATTGAGGAAGAAGACGTATTTATAGGAGGGAAGATTGGAAAGAGAAACCGCCTTTTTAGAAAATTTGAATTAATCTGAGCCATTTATTTAAAAAGTTTTTACCGCGCATGAATCAACGGTTAAAAATTAAGATAAATGATTGGGATTCAGCGCGTGGATGTTACTCGCCTTTGGAATGCGTAAATAGTTACTTTATAGGTTGATTTGTGAGATATAGGTTACTTTATGCGGGAAGTAAGTATGCTGACGTCGGCCTAAGGTTACCTTACTTCGAATAAGGGTTTGCAAAGCAGATGAGTTTAAAAACAGATGGGTTTGTAAAGTCATCCGATAAAGTAACCCGTATGATTTTAAAAACAGCTTAGTTTAAACTTTTTAGAAATCTTGAAAACTTGCTTAAATAAACAGACTTAGACTTAATTTTCTAAAGATGGGTTTTCTAACCAATCACTCCAAAAAGAATTTTATGAAAAATATGAGGTTCATTATAGAAACAAAGGTGTCCGAATAAAAGATTGAGGAAAAATGAGGTGAAAGCAATCGATCTTGTGACCTTTTCCCGCAAAGACAAAGACTTAAGAAAAACCATTAGTAGCTTGAGGTAGATCGGATAGGGTGCGAGATAGTCATCTGCTTTCTTGAGAGATCAACTCGACTATTGTGCCCTCATCTGATTTGCCAAATGTCGATAAGTAATTATCATGTCGAGATAAGGTTAATATGACTAATCCTTGATTCTTGATTAGAAAAAGGAAATCAATGATATCACTACTGATTGTCCTTTGACACATACCTAGTCCGATAATTCTTTCTAGACATTGATTTAAAGAAAAGAAATAACCAGAAATAAGAAATACATAAAGCAGATGCAAATCAATTAGAAATCAGCTAAAGATGCATCAACTAATCCTAATTCTAAGCATAATTCTTTAAACCTAGACTCACTAATGGTTTTGTAAGAATGTCTGCTCTTTGTGATTCGTAGCTATTTTCTCAATCCTAATGTCATTCTTCTCAACATGATCTCTAATGAAATGATGCCTAATGTCAATATGCTTACATCTAGAATGCGAAATGTGATTGTAAGTCATTGCTATTGCACTATTGCTATCACGGTAAATAGGTACAAATTGATGTTTGAATATTATAATCTCTAAGTGTTGACTAATCCAGAGGAGTTGAGAGCAACAACTTCCACCGCCATGTATTCACTTGATTGTGGAGGTGGCAACAGATGTCTGCTTCTTAGATAACCAAGAAATTAATTTGTTGCCTAGGAATTGACAAGTTCTGAAGTGGATTTCCTATCAATCTTACATCCTCCAAAGTCTCGAATCGAATAACCTGTCACCAAAGTTGTCATCACCGGGTACCATAACTCTACTTGCAAGGTTCCTTTGAGATATTTAAGAATTTTCTTAGCCGTCTCAGATGAGTTTTCTTGGGATTAAATCTGGAATCTTGCACATACCCCAACCGCAAAGTCTATATCCGGCCTACTTGCGGTGAGATAGAGAAGAGATCCAATCACCCACGATACTCCGTTGCATCCGTGGGTATCCCCGCTCATCTCAATCCATAGAGAAGTTAGTTGCCATAGGTATTTTAACTTCTCTGCTAGTAGTCATTCCAAATTTCTCAATCAGATCCTTAGCATATTTAGACTGATGTATAAATATACCCTTACTCATCTGTTTAATCGTAAGCCTAGAAAGTATGTTAATTTGCCCATCATTGACATTTCAAACCTCGTTTTTCATGAGAATGCTAAACTCTTCACATAATTTCAGATTAGGTGAACCAAAGATTATGTCATCTACATAAATTTGAACTTATAAGATGTTACCATCTACTTCCTTTCTAAACAAAGTTCTATCAATCTTACCTTTTGAAAAACCATTTGATGTCAAGAAATCGATAAGGTATCATACCAAGCTCGGGAGCTTGTTTCAGTCCATATAGAGCTTTGTTGAGTTTATAGACCTTATTATTGATCTTAAACCTGTGAGGCTGCTCCACATAGACTTCCTCAAGCAACACACCATTAAGGAAGGCAGACTTAACATCCATTTGAAAGACTTTGAAAGATTTATATGCAAAGAAATGCCAAGAACAACCTTATTGCCTCTAATCAGCAATCGGAGCATAGGTTTCATCATAGTCTATCCCCTCGGTGTGAATAACCTTGAGCAACCAATCTTGCCTTATTTCAAACAATAATGTTGTTCTCATCTGCTTTGTTTTTAAACACCCATTTGGTGCCTATAATCTTTCTGCGTAAGTGGTCTTTCCACTAGTTCCCATACACTTTGCCTTTCAAATCGATGTAGTTCCTCCCGCATGGCGCTTATCCTTTTGGATTCGATAGCGCTTCCTCAATAGACTTGGGTTCAAGAAGCGACACATAACATGAAAAGACTTTCGTGAGTCCAAAGATCATTCGTGTCCGCACACTACTAGATGGTCTCCTATAACTGATCGGATGGATGGTAGCTTCTCATCCTTTTGCCTATGTGAGGAGAAGGATCCTCATCTTGAGTCTCGGTAGGCAACTCCTCCGACTCTATATCGGTGACGTTCCCCCTTCATCACCGACCCCGTGTCGGTGGCGTCGGTGTGTGCATTACGATGGAGTCCGATCGTGAAGTTATCTTCTAATTATCGGATGGGGATTCTTCTTCATCCGATTACTGAATCAAGACTAGGTAGATAGACAGGTTCTATGTTTAGTCTTGGTGAGTTCAATTTTATCTAGACTTTCGTAAATTTGATTCACTTTATCCGAGAAAGAATACAACTCATCAAAAACAACATGAGGGGTTTCTTCCACACAAAGGGTTGTCTTGTTAAAAACTCTAAATGCCTTGGAAGAGTTAGAATATCCCAAGAATATTCCATCACCGCCTTAGCATCAAAAGTTCTCAACTTAGATTTCCCATTGTTATGGATAAAACACTTAAAACCAAAAGCTACGAAATATGAGATTCTTGGAATCTTACCCTTCCAAATCTCATATGGAGTCTTACCCTTGTCTTTAACAACTAAACACCCGTTCGAGTATAACAAGCTGTGTTGATGGCTTCACCAAAACCTGTGAGGGGTTTCATACTCACTAACATGCTTCGATCGCTTCCTTCAAGGTTCTATTCCTTCTTTCCACCACTCCATTTTGTTGAGGGGTTCTTGCTGAAGATGTCTCATGAATAATTCCACACTCATTGAAAAAGTTAGATAAACAAGAATTCAAAAATTTTGTGCCCTTATCACTCCTTATTTTAATAATATTAACACCTTTTTCATTCCGAATCATGCGAACAGATCAGGGATCTTGTTTATAGTCTCATTTTTCTTGAAAAGAAATATAACCCAAGTGTATCTAGAAAAGTCATCTACTACAACCAGAGTATATTTCCTTCCACCGAAATCGAGAGGAGAAACAGTCCAAACAGATCCAGATGAAGTAGTTGCAACACTCTTTCGGATGAAGAGGAGTTAATACTCTTAAATGAGTGTCTAGGCTGTTTACCTTTCGACAAGCATCACATTTAAGATCAGGTGGATAAAAGTTTCTTAGGTAATCCCTTAACAAGGTTCTTTTTAGCCACTTACTAAGGATCTTGAAATTCGGATGACTAAGCCTCTTGTGCCATAGCCACCGAGGTCTTCCACCCTTAGTTATCAGACCAGGTATCTTTGGGGCAACTATTAAAGTTGGCCACATATACATTACCATATCTCAAGCCGGTTAATAGTACCTTTTATCTCGAGGAATTATCTAAGATATCACATTTATCCTTTGAAAATTTGACAAGAAAACCTTTATCACAAAGCTGGGAAAGCAGATAGCAGATTATGTTTCAAACCTTCAACAAAATATACCTCGAGATACCCGAATATCCTTGATAATCAGTACCTACTTCTTTAGTCGACCACAATTATTGTCTCCAAATAATATTCTTGGACCATCAATGCTTTGGAAATTTAATAACAACCTCTTGTTATGGGTCATGTGTTGTGAACAAACACTATCAATGTACCATATAGAAGCTAAAATCTCTTCCTTGAGTGATGATCCTGTGAATCTGAAAAGCAGATTAGTTATAAGGTACCCTAGTGATCTTGGGTCCTTGAAGGTCAAGCATCACTTTAGGTAACCAGATAAAAATCTCATCTCCAAATAATAAATCGAGACTTGGTCTCTCTACCAAATCTGTCTACAATTTTATCACTTTTAAATGATAACTTGTTGTATTCAGATTTAGTAATTTTCCTAAACTTAGGAAATGTGGGATAACATCCGCTTCTTCCATCAAAAGGATTATAATAAGAATTTCTTCTTATTTTGGTTCTTGGATTTCTCTTAGTCCGATAAGGAGTTCTCACCTGAATTTTCGTTTTCAAGCCGGGAGATGCGATCCTTACTGACTAATTGATTTCAAGGACCAATTTTAACCTCTTTTGATTGATCGGATGCTTTCACAAATTTTCTAGGTTTCGTACATCCGATTTATTATTTTGTCATAACCAAGACTCGTTTTGTCATGGGATTTTTAGATGTATTAAAGATGTGATCTATTGCTGATTGTGAATTATTAAGTTGACTAATTTTGAAGACTAGCTTCTCATTGTCTTTCTTAATTAATTCATTTTCAAGCACAGATTACTTCAAACTTGTCTTTTAAAGTTTTCAATTCACTTTCTAATCTTTCGGGTAAGTGGCTGATGTACTAGCCTCGGCTGGGAAAACATTCCCCCTTGGATGTTTCCTCGGTTTGAATAGTTCATAACCCGCTTTCCTTTAATTAGAATCTGAATTTGATCCTTTAAAGCCAAATTTTCTGTCTCTAGCTGTTTATAAGCAGCCAGAGATGTCTTTAAATCTCTCAATAATTCATGAATAACAGTTTGATCATAATCGAGATGCGGTCGACAGAATCATTATCGAGAAGATGAATAATAGACTACCTCTTTAGCCATGAGACAGATTTCATCATCCTGATCCGAAATCAGATGAGGATGATGATGATGATGATTTCTTTGACTCCTTTTCTTCACCCAGCAGAGCTCTTTGATCTGCAAATCTCCTGTCACTCTTTTTCCTTTTCTCTTCCCTTTCTTTAGGAGTCGATTGAGGACAATCATAGCTGAAGTGTCGGGCTTGTTGCATGTATAGCAAGTGTCACTCCTATACCGATTTAGGGCTGGAAGGATTTCTTTTGACAGTGATCCGAATCTTCTCGTCGGCTCCTGCTTTTGTCATCATCTGTAGACTCATCTTCCTTTCTTCTTGATTTGGATCTTGATCTATCCTTACCTGCAAATCTCAATTTATTTCGTTTATACTTCATTCTTAATCGGCATACCTTTTTGGTGAGAAGAGTCATCTACTCCTTCGAGAGATAGGTCGGCTCCTACAGACTCGGTTGACATCTTGTCTTCTTTCTTTGACAAAGGCAACAGACTTGGATGAGGTGCTCGACTCCATCTCATCCTCCTCATCTTCTATTTGAATATCATATTCTAGAGCTTTAAGATGAGAGAACAAAGTATGGTGAGTAATAGAAGATAAATTTTGAGTAGCTTTAAGGATATTGGATTTCTCCCTCCATCTCTTGGTTAATGATCTCGAGAATCTTGTTATTAATCTCCTTCTGTATAGTTCTTTCCAAGGTCACCGCTTTGTTGAGGAGATTCACAACCTTACATCTAACTCGATCAATGATTCATTTTCCTTCATTTTGAATGTATCAAATGCGTGTAAGACCGCTTTGTAACTTATTCTCTTTTACTTCATCTGATCCTTCACAAATATTTGCAGTCTCGCCACATTTCTTTGGCAGTTTTGCATCTCTTAACCTTCTATATCCAATCTTTACTTAGAGTCTCAATGATTTGATTCGAGCTACTTGATCAAGATTGTGGATCTTTCTTTCATCATTTGTCAATCTGTAACTCTTTTCTCTTATGCAGTTGCGGATTGGTGACTCGGCTCCGATCATAGAGCCTCCATGATAAAATTTTATAGGTCCTTCTTCAAGAACCTCCTCCATCCTATCATGAATGGCCTTGAGGTGATTCTCCATCCCGAATTTCCGGTAATCATAATCTTCAATAGAAAATTCGTAGATTCCTAGACTTCTTGCTTTTTCCCGATGACATGATGAAATAAAGAAACAAAATACTCCACAAAACTTATTAGTAGCAGCTGTTAGTAACAATGAAGAGAATGAAGAAAATCAAGAAAAATTTCAGAATCTTAGTTAAGACCTAAAATCAATATCGTAATAGCTTAACACCGCTCCGATACCACTTGTTGGTCCCGATTAGTTGAGTTGATTATAAAGCTTTGAGTTAACCTTCTAGGACAAAATCTAGAAGGGGGTTGAATAGATTTTGTAGATTTTACAAATCTTTCAAAACTAATTCAAAGTACCGAGATGTACACAGCGGAAATTCAAGATTAGACTCAACTTTAATAAGATCAAAAGCAAAACCGATATTCGATTTTAACTTTGATTCGAAATTAATCTTTGTACAATAAAATGGAAATTGAGCAGATAAGTAAATAAAGCGGTAAAGAACGAGATTTTATAGTGGTTCGGATTATAACAATCCTACATCCACTCTCCTTCTCCAACTTGAAGAAGGGTCTCCACTATCTCGCTTGCTTACTTACTTTACAATCTTACAACTTACAACTTGATCTTCAATTCTTCAAAATGCTAACCAAACTTATAAAATCTAACTCTAAGAAAGAAAAGTATTTGAAGATGTGCAATGAAGTGTTCTACAAACACTTAGAAAAATCTTGAAACACTATTTTGTACGTTTTGAAAACTTGTGATTTTAGAGAATAAATTTTTGGAAACTAACTTGTGAATTCTATGTATTACGTATGCGGTGTTAAGTAAAAGTATATGCAAAAAGAAGTGCCTAGACCTATTTATAAGTCTCGAAAGACAGTTAGTTTGTTAGTCGGTTCTAACAAACCGTAAACCGCTTTAACAAACTTAATCTTGAAAATTGTTCTAGACCTCATTTGTCTTTGCTCTACCTGCAAATGCCGGTGACTCGGTGAAGATTCGCCTTTCTTATTCTACTCGGCTTGTCTTGACCTCGTCCGAGCTCTTCATGTTCGTCTCCTGCAGATGACTAGACTCAAGCTTGTCTCCAGACGACTTGTACTCTTCCTGCACCTCACCGACTAGATTGGTTCTCGACCCCGTCTCGATCGCCTTAGCTTCAATCTCAATCTCCGCTTGTTCTACGTGTCGTCCGATCAACCGAGCTTCTTTTAACTCATCAAAACTTCTTGATCCAACAAAGACAAGTATGATTGTATTGAAATAAGTTCATGTGTTATACTATTTATAGTAATTAGATAAATTTAATATTTAGACAAATGAACAATTAAGAGTTTAAAAATTAAGAATGATACTACATTTGAGATAATCACACATATACTACTATAAATATTCCAATTAATCAAAGCATGAAAATTCTTCTATCAATTAGTTGATTTACCAATTTAGAGTCATATTGTTTGTCCATGACTTTATGTTAAGAAGTAAATTACACATAATTTCTGTCTAGGTATATTTTTTCTTACAAATAATTTTCTTTCTAAAAATAATATCACAAAAGTCAAGCTAAATCGTAAATTTAGATAATTATGAGATTTGATTTTAATTTGTTTTTTTAAATAAAATTCTATCAATTACTTTTTCAAAAGGATAGTAGACTAAAAAGAATTGGTAAAATACAATTAATTACGGGATGCTACTCTTGAAAAAATTAATTAATTAAGTGAAAATTATCATTAGACACGGGATGCTACTATTGAAAAATTGTGGCCAAAGCAATTGATGAAGTATGCCCAATCACTCAAAAATAATTAACAATGATATCACATATACATATATCAAAACAAATTCCAAGACATATATATGATTCATTTAAGTTAAATAATAGAGTAAGGTCAAAATTTTCTATTTTAAATTTGATAAAGTATACCATATTGATGAATTAGTGTTGTTTTAAAGATTTATTAAGATATATTAATGATTTTCATTAACCATAATGACTTTTAATTATGCTAGTAATATATTAGTATATTTAAATTTTAATCATGGCAATGCAATCACGGTTCTTCCATTTATAATCATAACTCAAATATTCCTAAATTAGTCATACATAATATATGATAAAATCTTCCCAAAATTTAAATATGACATTAAATCTTACCTAATAATAATAATTAAATCGATTCTTATTAAGTGAATATTGTCAAATTATAAGTATAACGTTTAATTATTTATAGTAGCACACAATTATCAAATTAATTTCTTCACAATATTTCTCATAATTAAATTGCCTCCATTGAAGATGTTCTTCCCTCCTCAATTTGCTTCTCTCGCAATAATTAATATTTCTTTTGCATAAAATCGTAGATAAATTATGTAGTAAGTAAGAGTAGAAAAAGTCAAATCAAGAGATTTATAGTAATACACAATTATCAAATTAATTTCTTAATTTTTGCTAATAATCGGTGAATAATAATTAATTTATAACTATGATGAAAAAAGGAATTTAATAAAATTTAAATGATTAATGAATTCAAGAGTTCATACATATTGAATTGAAAAATTGATCTTGATTTTGTATTACCTCTTGAGAAGCTATTCATGTGTCAAGGTCATATATAAGTATTTTGGTTGGACTCATGTGCTTGGTATCCGATATGGTTAAATACATATCTAAGAGTTTAATTTTTAAAAATGGGTAATCCAACACCCTTTGTTTAACGTACAACTACAAAAAAATATGAACATTAAAAAGAACTCAATAATTTACATTAGATCACTATCGAATCAATAAATTAAAAAAAAAAAAATTACAAATGAATAGTTGCATATCAACCACCACTTGTTTTTCTTTCGATTCCGCGAATGCGTTCTTCATTTAATTAGTGCTCGTAAATTGGGTCGAGTGACTCCTCCTCTTTCCTAGCCGGAGCAACGTAACATATGGATGATGGTGGTGGTGTAATTGTGATGAAAATGAACAGTAAATCTCAATAATTTATAGTGGAGGGTGAGGCTGAAAATGGGGGATGAATTTTAGAGATATATATCCTATTATTTGTGCATGTCTGCTACCTAAATTAGATGTTTGACCGTGTGGATAACCATGATGAATCGAAAGAAATTCGATCAACGGACCAGGTGAAATGGCGCCAAAACCCAAATGTAAAATATGAGCTGCTTTTATATATTATAAGATTATTATATTACTACAATTATATAATATATTATATATATAGTAAACACACACACCCCACACTTCTCACACACGACACACACACACGATTATCTATCTATCTATCTATCTATCTATATATATTATAAAATATAATATATATTATATTATCTATTTTAAATAAAATTTATATAATTTAATTAAAGACTAATTATTAATATTAATACTCAATTTATTAAAAATAATTATATACAAATATAAACAATTCACATAATGATTTTGAGATATTACAATTACCGTACAAATTAATTTGAACCAATTCAAAAATAATGTATCTCAGTTCAAAAATTAATTTTGAACTGGTTCAAATCTCTTACTTTCCCCTCTCTTATTCTACATCTAAGTATTATTCCTAATTCGTCCATCTTTTTGGTCTCATATTTTCGTCAAATTGTTCTCATTGTCTTTATATCTCGTACAGACAATAATGTAAATAATAAATATTCAACAAAGAGAAATTCTCATTTTGCATTCTGTCACAGAATCATTCACCCAAGGACTGGGTATTAATTTGTTCGTGTGTCGCAAGTTTTTATCAAATTTAAAAAAAAAAAAAAAAAAATCATCAGCAAGAATGTGTTAATAATGGGAATCATACCAAAGGTCTCAAAAATATAAATAAACTATGATATTATCTCACAAAATTTACATATTACTAAAAATGGAAATAGTACCCCACGAAAATATGCAACTCCCTAATTTTAATTACCCCAACTACAATTACTCATTACTACACATATACATTCAATAACAAATTTTTATTCATCTATTAAATAATTTTGTTTGAATTTTTACATATAATTTTATATTTACGTTTAAATTCTAACAACATATTTCAACTTTCAAAGTAGATAATTTCTACTGATGATCTCTTATGTTATGATCATTTACAAGAGTTAAAAAAATTGCTTAAAAATGTCAAACTTCTTTTAAGGGGATCAATTTAAGTCATGAGTAATAACACATTATCGTGTTTATAGTAATCAAACAAAAATATTTGAAGATTTTGATATGCAACGGGGAAGATGATAGCAAATAAATGATAATCAACATGATTTACAAAAATATATTCCAAAATTTGTAAACATAAATGACAGATTAGAAACTTTACTTACCTAACAATGTAGATATTTTTCACATTTTGAGCGCAAAATATCTTTTGCACCTAATTTAAAGGACACAAAATGTCCGCAAATTGCATTGAAAAAAAAGTGATATTAGTATATTAAAATAAAATTTGAAACTAGAAAATCAACAATAGGTGTACAAGAAAAATATAAAAATTGTACGTAAAATATTTCTTTGAACTTCATTTAAAAAAATGAATAGACCATATTAAATTTATACTTACGAGTTACGAATCGTGAGACGCACGGGTGATATACTAGTATTTAGTAATGCAAGTAGTTTCTCTAACATTTGTAAAAAAGAAGAATAAATACAATTGAAATAGTCTTAATCTAAAATTTAAATAATGAAAATTAATATATATAAAGATGTGAGATGTGAAAGAGTATCAATTTCATACCTTGAATATGACCAGATGTTCATTGTAAATTTGTGATGCATTTAAACTATTTTTATAGACCAATATATCATATAAACCAATTAAAAAATACAAATGAAATAATAATTGAAGGTTAAAATTATTCATTAAAGTTGGAAAATTTGCAGCCTTATAGGTTGATATGATCATGAAAATATATTCTATGTTAAAAATAAATAAAAAAATATAATAAAATTAAAAAATTACGATATTTTTTGTCGGATATTGCGATATTGTATGATATTTGGTGATATTTTCATGATATCCAGAAAAATATACTACGATTGACCGTTATCGATATTTTGTGATATTTCAACGATATCCGAAAAAATATATTACCCTCTAATATTCATATCTCAATTTCATTTTTTGCGATATATTCACGATATTATCACTCTTGGTTGTATGCCAGCTTTGCCAATATCTAGGTATAGAACATTGTCATTAATTGTTGGAAGATGCAACTAATGGCGAACTTAGCCCAATCACCAGGTAACTCTATCATTGTAAGGATTGATGAGGCCCTACGAGGGTACTTGTGGGCTGACGTCAACTTCATCATAGGGAGGATCAAGAACTTCCTCTTATCTAAAAGTCTGAACTTTTAGAGATATGTGAAATTAATTCATTTATTTAATTTCATAACAACTGGATAATGGATTCTGGTGCTTCACGCAACTTGATATCTAACCTAGGCAACTTGTCTCTCCACTCTGAATATGATGGCAAGAAGGATGACGCAGGCGAAGCGTAATCACAAAAGTACGATAATGGAAGAAGAACGATGCACTGGACTATTCAGTGATCTTCTTAGATAATCAAACGTCAAAAACTGAGTTCTCACAACATTCAGGTGGTTTAAATAGGAATGCCAAAGATAAAGGCCCATTAACAAAACCCAATAATAAAATAAGTATGCATGAATGAATAAAGCCCAAAGACAATTACGTCTTTGGCTCCGAAGCTCGAACATCTTCAACGTTATCTACGAGTGCTAACGCGGTCTCATCTCCATCATCATCCCCAGGTGAGATGCGATTCGCCCTCAAATCAAAGATGGTCTCATCTCCAGATGAATTATCTCCATAAGCGGAACAAGGTGCTTGATGTTGAATACGTGCTGAAGTGCGGATGTGATCAGGAAGCTTCAAGCGGTAAGCATTAGGATTGATCTTTTCAACTACCTCGATGGGGCCAATTTTTCGAGCCGCTAACTTACGATACTCGTGAGCAGGAAAACGGTCCTTCGTAAGAACCGCCCATACTAGATCACCAACCTCCAACTCCACGGGCCGACGGTGAGTGTCTGCCGCCGCTTTATAGCGAGCATTCGCGGCATGTAAGCGCTGCGTTGTCTTGGAGTGTATAACACGAAGCTCAGCCAAGAGATCCTCCGCCCGAGCATCCGCGAAGAAAGAGGGGGAACGACCATAAGATCCAGCGGGCCACGGGGTATAACAACATACACTACCTCGAATGGATAAAACCCCGTGCTCCAATTCACGGCAGAATTATGAGCGAACTCTACAGCTCGGTCGGGAATCCCAAGAGCGAGTATTATCCCCACGAGACAACGAAGCAAGTTGCCCAAGGAGCGGTTCACAACCTCGGTCCGGCCGTTAACTGGGATGGTAGGCGCTGCTGAAATCAAGGCGGGTATTGGCCATACCCCAAAGGCTCTTCCAAAAGTAGCTCAAGAAACGAGTATCCCGGTCGAGACAATGGATCGAGGGAGACCGTGAAGGCGATACACCTCCCGAAAGAATAATCGAGCGACATGCACCGCATCCGTAGTATGCTTGCATGGGATGAAGTGAGCCATCTTTGAAAAACGGTCGATGATTGGAGTAGTATTTCCGGTAAGCGGTATTAAGACCAATCAACAAATATCGAACCCAAGGGAAAAAGTATGCACATGAGGCCCTAGAAATACGAAGTTCTTAGTGACTATTGATGCAACAAGGGATGACACTAACACTACAAAACACTTGCAAAAATACAAACTAAAACAAGCAAACAATTGATCGAACACGTGAGATGCGATAACAAAAACAACAATAAATGGTGGAATTGAGGTGCTAGGATTAACATCCATCAATGAATCATCAATCAACAAGCTACAATTGAATCAAATTGCAAATCAACTAAGATAGAAAGCATAAAACCATCATGAAATTAATCACTCCATTAAAATCACAATGCCTAATGTGAGTATCCTTAGTCTTTCCCATTTCTCAATGTAGAAATCTCCAATTTATACAATCATGCAAAATTGAAACTCGATCAACACCTAATCACTTTAGCTCAACTCTCGCCTAATGCTATAGTGATCAACCATTAATCTAAAGAGACAATTTTACACAAAGCACAATTAAGAATCACAATTAGGAAACAAACTAACGTGAGTATCCTTAGTGCAACTAATCTCTCGATTCCGAAGCACCCAATCCACGCATTCATACACAATTATAACCCGATTAATCCCGGATCACGTTAGCGCAGCTCTACGCCTATAGCTAGGGTGATCAAACACTAATCTAAAGAGATAAAAATGCATGAAGCACAATTGAGAATCACAATTAGTAAGCAATCTACTCAATTGATCTCCAATCATCAACAATCATAGCATAGTCAATCAAATCATCATCAATTTCAATTAACCCAAGCACAAGAGAGTTTGTCCATGGTGCCAAGGGCAAAACCATGGGAAGAAGAGAGAATTGATCAAACACAAAGTAAATCACAACAATTAGGAAATTAAAGAGACAAGAGAGGAAAAACATCACCAAATGATCTTCAATCAACAAAAATAGGAATGTTTGTGTGCTCAATACAAATCTCCAAATGAATTACAAACTTGAATTGAATGGAATAACAATGAACTAAAGCTAATCAATGGTTAATCTAATCAATAACAATTGAAATCTAAATCTAATTCTAAATCTGCACTAACTACAAGGGAGAAATGGCTTGGGGCACGAGAATTCGCCCCAAAACCGCTCTTAACTACTATATTGAAAGTTCTTTTGAATGCTCGCTTCATGCCCTTTAAATACGAATTTTCTGAAAAACCTCCCCCTCGAGTCGAGGGTCAGGCCTCGACTCAAGGCCCATGCAAATTTTCACTCCCTCGACTCGAGGTCAGCCCTCAGTCGAGGCTCCGCCTTTCTCCGATTTTTAGTCTTCTCGGCCTGACCCTCGACTCGAGGCTCATTGTCCTCAACCAGAGCTCGCGCCAAGGGCACTTTTCTCGAGCGGGGCTTCGGCCCCAACCCCGTTTTCGTCCGATATGATCGTCTCTTCATTCTAAGCCCAACGGTACTCTCGGATTGGCAAAATTCCACCGAATTACCTGTAAAATGGACGAAAAATATCAAAATCTCACAAATAATACTTTTAAGCAAAAGAGTGATACTTTACACTTTTAAGCACAAAATCTAACACTTTAGCTCACTTATTGCACTTAAATAAGCCCTAAAAATATGCATCAATTCACTCCAATCAGTCGACTACCACAAAGATAGCGTCGAACCCACGCCGAGTACGGGGAGGCCAAGGACAAAGTCCATGGAAATAGTGGCCCATGGACGGGACGGAATAGGAAGCGGCCGATATAAGCCAACGTTAGAGGCGGTTCCCTTAGAAACCTCGACAGATTCGGCAAACGTGCCACAAATCGGGATGCATCACGGCGCAAAATGGGCCAAAAGAAACAACGCTGAATAAGAGAAATCGTCCTTTCTCTTCCGACATGACCGGCACAATGGAGCTCGAAATCACACGAAGGCGAAGGCTACCCGGTGGAATGCATAGACAAACCCTCGAAACAAGAAGCCGTCCACTAATGTGTAATCGTGGATACGAATCGGTGTGGGCTCGTGACATAATAGGGCCGAAGAAAGGGTCTCAAGCATAGGACTGCAGTAGTATATCAAAACCCTAAACAGAGTGCGCATATCTATAAGTAGTAAATGACGACGGCTCAAAGCATCTACGACTCGGTTGGAACTCCTGGACTTATGTCACAAAATAAAAGAGAACTGTTGCAGGTATGCGGCCCACGAGGCATGTCGAGACGAGACGAGAATCCCGAGTGTTAAGGTGCTTTAAAGCATCGTGATCGGTGTAAAGTATAAACTCCTGCCGATAAAGGTAGTGTCGCCAATGACGCACGGCCGAACTACTGCGTAGAATTCTACATCATAAGCACCGTATCTAGCTCTTGGGCCGTGGAGCTTCTCGCTAAAGAAAGCAATCGGACGACTACTGTGGCCGAGCACAACACCGATGCCAACCTTAGATGTATCACAAGTCAACTCAAAAGGAACCGAGAAATCCGGTAAATGAGTATAGGGGCATGAGTGAAGTTTCTCCTTTATCAAGGCAAAAGCGGTATCTGCTGTCGCGGTCCATGGAAACACTTTCCCTTGCATGCAATCGGTAATGGGTGTCATAATAGTCTTGAAATCCCGAATGAAGCGCCTATAAAAGGAGGCTGTGCCGTGAAAAGCTGCAAGCTGCGTAAAAGAAGTGGGCGTCGACCACGACCGAATGGCTTCAATCTTTGAAGAGTCCACACTAATCCCCTAGCGTAAATGACATACCCCGAAATAAGACACTATCAACAAGAAAAGTACATTTGTGTGGTGCCGCAAAGAAGCGCTCCCGGTGGAGAATACCGAAAACCGACCGCAAATGCTGCAAGTGATCATCAAGAGAGCGATCAAGACCAAAATGTCATCGAAATAGACAATGACACACTTGCCAATAAGAGGGCGCAAGGCTTGGTTCATCACGCGCATAAAAGTGCTCGGCGCGTTAGATAAACCAAACAAAGATAACCATCCACTCAAAAAGGCCTTCCCGAGTCTTGAAAGCTATTTTCCACTCGTCCCCTGGACGAATGCGTATCGATGGTAACCACCTGCGGAGGTCGAGCTTGCTAAAGATAGTCGAGCCACTAAACCGATCCAATAAGTCATCAAGACGTGGAATGGGAAACCGATACCAAACTGTAATTTTGTTGATCGCCCGACTGTCAACACACATACGCCACGTGCCGTCCTTCTTAGGAGTCAATAAGGCTGGAATGGCACATGGACTCAAACTCTCTCGAACATAGCCTCGGCTAATCAAATCCTCTACTGTCGACGAAGCTCCTCGTGCTCGGAAGGACTCATCCCGTAGTGAGGTTGATTAGGCAAAGGGGCACCCGGAATAAGATCAATGTGATGTTGGATCTCACGAAGGGGGTAGGCCCACAGGGGCATCAACAGGAAAAACATCCGCAAAATCCTTAAGCAATGGTTGCACCGCCGAAGGTGGGGATGATGAAAATGCTGAGTCAATAGCCACTAACAAAAGGACAAAAGGAGCATGTTCTATTTCATCCGAAAATGACCTGTGATTGAGGATCAGAACCTGTGGAGAAGGCACAGGTACAGGAGCATGTGGAATAGTGGAATACAAGACAATACGAGTACCCTGAAAGAGAAAGCTATAGGTGTTGCGGTGCCCATCGTGAGTCACACGACGATCAAACTGCCACGGGCGACCCAACAGGAGGTGACAAGCGTCCATCGGGACGACATCACACCAAACAGAATCAGAATACATATCACCAACAGAAAATGGAACCCGCACACGCTTAGAAATATTCACACTATTACCACGTTGAAGCCACATCAGAATATAAGGAGCAGGATGAGATTTAACAGGGAAAGATAATTAATCCACAACATCAGAAGCAATGACATTCTCACGTGCACCTGAGTCGACAATAAATTTACATACCTTGCCAAGAATTGTGCAGGATGAAGTAAATAGAGAATTACGCTGAGAAGAGGCAACTTCTTTAGGAGCCAAACAATTGCGACGAAGGATGAACATATCGCCCACGTCTCCATCGAGATGGGCTTCGGGAATGTCCACAGCATCACAAACATCAAACTGGGGTGGCTCTTCATGTTCGTCCAAGGGTGCATCAGTAGTATGTAAAGCTCGAGTGGCCTGTTTCTTGGGGCAGGCCGCGAACGATGCCCCGTAACGCCACAAGAAAAACACCGCATCGCTGATGTCGAACGCCCCTGAGGAGCAGTGGCTGAGCCAGGGCGAGACGCGTTCGCTATATTCGGTTGCATACTAGATGAAGACCTGTCCAGCACGTGCGGAGGCGCGCGAGGTGCCTGTTGTTTCTCTAGAAGAACAGCTCGTTGATGGGCTTCTGCTAGTGTCCGTGGAGCGAACAAATTAAGAGTGTCCAGGAGGGAGTAGCGCAAGCCTGCAATGTAGCGGGACACTAATTGCTCCTGAGAATCCGCTAAGTCTATGCGCGCAATGAGATTGTAGAATTCCTCCGAATAATATCGAACCGATCGAGACCCTTGGCGCAATAGATGTAATTATTGGAATAGAGTACCCGTATAATTGTAAGGAAGGAATTCATTCTGTAAGTGTTTGCGCAATTTGGGCCAAGATGAAATGCGCGGTTTACCTTGCTGGGAACGAGCGGTTTTGAATTGCCGCCACCAAGCAGAGGCACGCCCACGTAACTGAGTAGCAACCAAACCAACGTGTGGAGTATTTGGGATTTGTTTGAAATCCATAATCTCTTCAACTGTGTTAAGCCAATCCAAGAACTCCGCCGGATCGAGTGACCCATTGAATTATGGGATATCAATACGTAGCCCCTGTTCCCACCGATTGTCTTGGTGCGGCGGATGGGGTAGAGGCCTATTTGAAAATGGATTATCAATTGAGATGGTCTCCTCTGCATCAGAATCAGATTCGTCAGCTTCAAAAGGTGGGGGAGGCAATGGGGCGCGATTACGAACAGGCGCGCGGTGATCAGACAATTATTCGGGCTCGCGACGGCGGCGGGATGGACGTCCGCGGCGGTCGCGTCACTATGTACTGTCTGTTGAGAACGCAGGGCATTGACGGCCACGGTGAGGTCGGCAATTTGCTGTCTCATCTCGTCCATGGCAAAGGTGTCAAGCGCGGGGCGACGTCGGGAGGCATTGTCCAGGAGCGTAGCGAAACTCTGATACCAACTGACGCAGGCGAAGCGTAATCACAAAAGTACGATAATGGAAGAAGAACGATGCACTGGACTATTCAGTGATCTTCTTAGATAATCAAACGTCAAAAACTGAGTTCTCACAACATTCAGGTGGTTTAAATAGGAATGTCAAAGATAAAGGCTCATTAACAAAACCCAATAATAAAATAAGTATTCATGAATGAATAAAGCCCAAAGACAATTACGTCTTTGGCTCCGAAGCTCGAACATCTTCAACGTTATCTACGAGTGCTAACGCGGTCTCATCTCCATCAAAGGAAGTGCACCTTGCTGATGGGTTGTCTCTCCCTATCACACATATTGGCATATCTTATACTCGTTTTCCCTATCCCTAGGACTTTTAAATTGAATAATTTACTTTGTGTTCCGCAAGCTCAACTTAATATATTATCAGTAGATCAATATACTAGAGCAAATAATGTATTTGTGGAGTTCTTTCCTATGTGTTTTGCTGTGAAGGATCGAATTACGGGTGCACACCTAGGTCTCGGTGATTGTAGTAATGGGGTTTATCACCTTTGTCCTCCTAATTATTTTTTAAAGTCTGTTGCACATTTTGCTACTTTTGGGCTGCGTACAGATCTTTGTTTTGCTACTCAAAATATAGTTCCAACTCAAATGAAATAACTATAACATAATTGTTTGGCGATTACATGCATCAAATCCACATGTCCATGTCCACAAGCTAAAAGCCGACCGTCAACAAGTAGTATATCTTTTTCCACAATCTCATAACCTTCATAAATGGGAGGTTCAATGCAGAGGGAAGTGGGAACGAAAAACCGTATAAACTTCTAAGCAAATACAAGAATGATGATAGTTGTTGAAAAGATATCACTTTTCACTTCAAATGTATCACGACTCACATAAGAAATATTATTCCCTCCGTCCCACATTAGTTTTCATAATAATCTGGGCACACATTTTAAGAAAAATATGACGAGTGGAGTATTGAAGGGTAATTTTGTAAACTTTTATTATTAAAGTAAGAGAGGTGGGTAATGACATTTTGTGTAAATATATGAATATTGTGAGGATGAAATTTAAGGAGGAATTTCCTTTTTTGGAATGTAAAAACTAATGTGACAAACTAAAAACAAATGATATATGGGACAGAGGGAGTATCATTTTTCATTTAATAATTATCACTTTTAGAATAAAATATATTTTTTCCATCCACCAAAAATATATTATGTTTGTCCTTCCAATGAGAGTATGTTCATTATCTTTAAAGAGTCAGTTATGATATTTCAAATTATCATTGTACTTTACTCACAAATAATCACTTTATTAAATTTCACAATATTCAATAATACCATTAGATTATCTATTCTTTTTTAAATCCGTACCCAAAAAAATGGGTATAGTTTTCATGGAGGAGAGTATTTCTTTTGTGTATATAACCTTTTAAAACGTATCACTCTGAATTAGAAGGTTGTCACTTTCTCACTTTTGATTGATGCACAGATTATTTCTTTGCTTATAGGCTCCGATTGGTACATCAGATAATAACCTCTACCAATCGGACTCATAGTGTAAAAGGTTCTGATGATATTACAATGTAGGCAGCTAGGTAAGGACAAAAGGTTTGCTAGTTTGCTAATGGTAAATTCGACCATTTCTAGTTTTATTATTATTTTTTTATTTTTGTAGCTGTGAATTATTAGAAAAGTTTTTGTATCTTTAAGTTTTAACGGGTCTAATTTTATACTACCCATTTTTTTCAAAAGATTAAGTATAAGCTAATTTTTAGTCGGGTTGAATAAATATATCTCAAATAAATTTGATATTTTTTTAGAATTAACATATTAAGTTTTTTTAAAGTAAAGTTTGAGCCTAAATTTTTACTTTCTTTTGTGAATATAATGTGTGTATGAAATCATCAGGAAAAATCAATGAATTCTCAAAGTTAAATACTAACTATTATTAATTAATAATATTCAACATTTGTATTAAAAATAAGTTACCCATTAATTAATAATAATTACTAAAAATATTCAACATATGTATTAAAAATACAAATGTGAATTTATTATTTAAAAAAACATTAATTTAATATCATTTGATAGTTGGAATTTTTTCAAAAGATTAAGTGTAAACTAATTTAATCGGAATAAATAGGTATATTTCGTATAAATTTGATTTTTTAAAGGGGTGGTTACTAGTAGCTACAAATTAAGTACAAAAATTACAATGAGATACGCGAAAAAAATGAAATGCTGAACAACAATTAACCATATGTAAAGTCGAAAATACCCTCTACTCAAAAGACCACAGTGTAGCTTGAGTGAATACCAAGCAACAAACATAGAGAGCAGGACGTTAATGCAACGGCACAAACTTCGAGGTGGGAAAAACAACTACTATTCACCTTCTAAATATCCAAACACCTATATAGCATTTAAATCATAAAAAATCCTCAACAACGTTCAAGAAGGGAGCATAACGAAATCATAGTTCAAAGTTGAAAAAACCATAACCCGCGAGAAAGAGGTAACACCCAAAACCCAAACAAAACTATATTAAACATATTTAAATCTATTTTTTGTTTTTTTAAAACAAACGATTAGAAATTACGGTGCGAAATTGAATATACAACCCCGAATCCGTTGTATAGATAATGTAATGTTTAGGATCGGTTTACATACTCGTAATTTTAACAAAATAATGATAATTATTGTCAATTTCATAGGACTATTGTCAATTTCATAGGACTAATAAAAATTCCCAAATCAATTATGTAAACAATAAATAAATTAAAGCTTTTAGTTAGGGTTTATGGTTGAAACGAATAATATTATTTTTGATAGTATGTGTAATATATGTAGGAGTGTTGCGAGTGCGTAGATATAGATCATATGGGAAAAACAAGAGTGAAGAAAATACGACTTCTTGATAAAGAGAGAAGCGGCGGAGGTAATTAAGAATAAAATAAGTTGCTTTGAAATATACATTGATTGGAGTGAATTGATACATGTTTTTAGGGCCTATTTTAGTGCAAAAATGAGCTAAAGTGTGATTTTTGTGCCTAAATGTGAAAAGTATCACTCTTTTGCCTAAAAAGTATTACTTTGTGAGTTTTTGATGTTTTTCACCCGTTTTGCGAGTAAATCGGTGGAATTTTGCCAAACCGAGAGTACCGGTATTCTTAGAAAGACGAACATACGGGACGAAAATGGGGGTCGGGCACAAGCCCTTCTCGATAAAAATTCCCTGGTCTCGGGCTGAAATCGAGGGTGCACAGACCTCGACTCGAGGTTCATCTTTGGAGGAAAACATTTTCAAAAAGACAACGAGCTCGACTCGAGGGAGGAGCCTCGAGTCGAGGGATGAGAAAATTGCAGGATCCTCGACTCGAGGGTGAGCCTCGACTCAAGCGGGAGATATTTTGAAGAAACGTGTTAGCGACTCTTAGGCCTCGACTCGAGGGCACGAAGCTCGACTTCGAGGAGTGCCCAAAACCGAAAAATTCAGTTTTTAAGCCATTGGAAGCCAAAAACAGAGAGATTCATTCTAGCGGTTTAGAGCGGTTTCTAGGAGTTTCTTTGGGCGAATTTCGCATTTTGTAGCTTGAATTCACTTGTAATTGCCATAGATTGTTAGAAATAGGATAGATTCTACATTTAGTCCATTAGATTAGTAGATTGATTGATTGTAATTGAAGTTTGCAGCTGTGGAATTGGGAAGAATTGAAGTTGGATTGAAGCATTGTAGAAGATTAATCATTCTTATTTTTGCATATTGAAGCTTAATTGGTGATGTTCTTACCCTTTGTTCTCTTAAATTCATTGCTTGTAGTGATTAGATTGTTAATTGCTTTCTTAGATTTTCTACCCATGGCTTTTGCTTGTAGCACCATGGGCTAATAGCTTTGTGCTTTGGATAATTGAAATTAGAGATGAAGTGATTGCCTCATGCTATGATTGTTGATAATTGTGATCAATTGAATTAGATTGCTTCCTAATTGTGATTCTTAATTGTGCTTCATGAAAAATTATTTATTTTGATTAATGGTTATCACCCTAGCAATAGGCGAGAGTTGAGCTAACGTGATTAGGTGTTAATCGGGTTTCAATTTTGCATGATTGTATGAATTGGGGACTTCTACATCGAGAGATGGGAAGAACTAAGGATACTCACATTAGGCATTGTGATATTAATGGAATGATTAATTTCATGATGGTTTATGCTTTCTAATTTGATTGATTTGCACTTGGATACAATCATAGCTTGCTAATCATGGATTCCTTGATGGAGATTATCCCTTGCACCCAATTCCCCCATTGATTTTAGTATATTTGATCTTGCATTCTAGGTGTTTGATAAATTGTTTGCATAATCTTGCCATTTAAATTCTTGCATTTTGTAGAGAATTCGTTCAAAAACTTGTTGCAACTTTAGTCATTTAGAACTCTTATCCTTGAATTTCGTTTGCATACTTTCTCCCTCGGGTTCGATATTTTGTTGATTGGTCTTAATAACTCTTACCATGTACACTCCAATCATACATCTATTGTGATTAGTTGTTTGTATTGGGCTAAGTAAAGTGTTGTAACCGGTGAAATTAGTGACGCCGATGTGGCTAATGAGTTTACCGTTAAAACAATAAAGAGATAATGAGTGTCGTCATTAATGATCAACAGATAATGTATATGAGTAGTAAATGTGAATGATTGGGGTGAGTTCTTAAATGCTAGAGTGCGGTAAATAGTAGAGAAGACGACGATTCTTTGGGTGGTTTAGGCCTGCATAAAGTGTGGATTGTGTAATCCGTTTATTGTGCCACTAAGGCCATATTTATAGGGTTCGAATGTTGCCCTAAAAATCCCTGAAATTGGGGGCCATGCATTTAATGCATGGATTCTTAATAAATGCCGGGTGTACGGCTCTATACAAAAATGACGGCCCACTCGACCGCCGTACTACATGCGGCTGCTCGGTAGGCCGGTGACAAACAAGAGTACACTATTACTATTCTAAGGAATATCAGCATTTAATGCGTTCACCGTTGGGAGATATATTCCTATTGTAGGGGTGATTTCACGACACATAGGGCCAGCTGCGTATTCCTTGTTCTGAAGCCTTGGTGCCCGCGAGCTGGGTGCAGGGAGCCCACCGGTCGGTCTTGGCCTAGTGAAGGGAGACTCCTTCACTTCTCGCGTCTCCGACCGTCCTTGCTCGGTTTGCATTGCTCTCCTCGACGATAATGACCCCGGTTGGTTGTCTCCCGAAAGTTCCCAAGGCGTGTGCTCAAGATGATCGTGCCCGCATGTGGGCTTATTTGACTCTTTGTTGGGCCGTAGCCCATAGCCCGCTCCACAACAATTGACCCTCGTCTTGGCCTCTGGTTTCCGGAGGCCGAGGCGACAATCCGAGTAGACGGCACAGGCGGTCGAGCCGAACAGGGCTTAGTGTGTTGATGAGGTCCTGAGCTTCTCAGACCGTCGGGTAGGGTGGCGTGCCAGAAGTGACGAGTCTAATCGGGAATGTGAAAGGCCTATGGGGGCAGCCTACGCGCGTGAGCGTAGGCCATGATGGCGTTGCACCGCACGCGCGATCGACACGGTCCGTCAAACGGTCATAACTTGCCTTGAAATTTCTCTTTGGCCCCTAATTTTGAAAAGTTAATGTCACACGAGTCCCTCCCGCCTTTCATAAATAGCGGTTTCGTTTCCATATTCAGGACTTTTCGACACTTGCATTCGAGATTTCTCCGTCGTTCTCAAGCGTCCCCAACGGTTGAAGAGCTTTCCACGAGATTTGCTTACGCCTTTCCTTCCGTCATCGGTTGGTAAGTATCTTTTGAAAGTGCTCCCTTTTTCTTCATTTCTGCGGTTATTCTTTGGGATGGTGCGGTCTCGCGGTGGTGCCTCGTGGTCGCGAGGAACCGGGAGAATCGTTAGGAGGGTCGACAGGGGGTGAGTCATCTCGACGCGTCGGGCCTATCGGCGATGATGGCCTAGGTCGTGTTTTTCGCCAGTGGTACCGAGGCGGAAGCCGGAGAGGTGTCGGCAGCCGCTTCCACCGTGTCGTTTCCCGCGAAGGGACAAAAACTCCGTGTTTGAGGGTTTGTCCGACCTAGGGGTCGAGATGGGCCTCGAACGCGTGGAGGAAGGGTCCGGCGATGGAGAGGAAGAGGAGAGGGTTCTCTTGGGCCGAGGGAGATAGAGCACGGAGGGAGGAGATGAACGAGGAGATCGCTCGGCGCTGGTCGAGGAGAGGAATCGTGATATCGAGGCCGGACACCGGTTGTGGGTTGAGTTCATGGACAGGCTTCCGGGCCCCTGATCGATTTTAACTTAGGGAGTATTTGCAGGCCCACCCTTATGATCCCTCTAATCGGCCCCAGAGATTGATCCGAGTTGTCCAACCTCGCCCGGGCCGTGAACTCCGAGGAGTGGATGAGCTCGATGTCTCAAGCCGAGCTCGATAGGCTAAGGGTTGATTGGAGGATTCTGGTCGACGTGCATCTCTATGCCCCCGACCCTACCGAGAGGGCCGACCAACCTCCCGAGGGGATGGTAGCGGTTAATGTTGATATGATGAGTGCGGGGATGCGCTTTCCGCCCATCAATGTTTCTCATTCTTGAACTTCTAGGAGGTGGCCCTCTTGATTCACCCCAACGGTTGGCTCCAGTCTTGTGCTCGATGACCCTCATGGGGTGCCCGAGGTCAGACCGGCACCCCACCCCGGGGAGATCACCCATCCGGTGAGCCTCAACAAAACCCACAGGGCGGCCGATCACGGGCTCTACTATATCAAGAGCCGGAAGAAGGTTGTGATAGAGGGCAAAACTTCCAGGCTGAAAAGGCTGGAAGACGAGATGGTTCTCGGGTCTCCGGGGCTTGGAGATCGGCGATTGGTTCTCCTCCTCAAGAAGTCCCGGTCCCCACTTCCTTAGGGAGAAGAAGAGAGGTGAGTTTGCCCTTAATCTATAAGTTGCGAGTGACTCGATCTAATTTCTTTTTCCTGTTTTGTAGATTACCCATTCCCGAAGGAGGGGAGCTAAATTTTGACTTCGAGTTAATCTTGGAGAAGCTTCGGCTCGTTCCCGCCTTGGACCGTCGGTGTTCCTCCTCGGACTTACGGGGCCCGGCGCTACGCTCGGCACCGATTTTCCGCGGCACCTCGGCCGACGAGGTATTGCTCCATTTGTTTGTTCTTAACTTGGGTAGTGGGTCCCGACTTTCTTTTTATTGCAGTAACCCGACTTCCCCATATTCTCTTCTGCCCGCCGAGCGTGTTGGCGCTCCTTGGGGGAAGAGCCGTGACAAGGCGAAAAGGAAGGTGGGTGCACGCCTTGTCGGTGGGATAGTTATCCAGAGCCCACCTCTCCTTCACCGGAGCATTAGCTGCTCCCGTGATCAGCTCTGTCCCCCGCCACCACCGAGTTTCCGGCCGCTCGGGCCGAGGAGGCCGATGTCGCGGCGACGCCGACCGTGGGAGAGGCGGAAGTTCCACGTGGGTCGTTCCGAGCCCAAGTGGTCGAAGTGTCCGAGGACGAGGACCAAGGGTCTCTAGTGAAGCGGCCACGTGCCATTTCTCGCCGGGGGGACATCATCGCCTCGCCCTAAGGGAGGCTCCGAGGCGCCCCGCACCCGCCGCTGTCGTGGCCGGCCGAGGGTCTTCCACCGCCCGACTCGAGAGAGAAGCCTCCAACCGAACTCGGATGGGACGCGATTAGCGCCGATTCCAGGAGTAAGTGTTCCTCGCCCTTTCTCTCTTTCCGACCTTAGAGCTTGTGTAATCGGTTTTTCCTTTTTAGGATGTTCACCGAAGATGCCTTCCAGTAGGACATTTCTGCTGAACTTCCTCTCCTCCCGTCTTGGGCCGGGGGACGTCTCTACTCTCCCGGCCCATCTTCGATTGGCCGCTCGGGACGTTTCCGCCGCTTGGAATCGGGATTTGGAAGTCGTGGCCACCTTTAGGGCGAGTAGCGTCGTGGGCTGTCCGAATGCTAGCGGCCGAGGCCCTCGTGATGGCCGAGAGGGTAGGGCTAGAGCGTGACGAGGAGGTCCGCCGTGCCGCCGCCGATCGGGTTCAAGCCGAGACGGCCAAAAAGGCCTTGGAGGAAGCCGAGGCTCGGGAGGTTAGGGCCCTTCGGCCGGGCCGAAGTTATGGAAAAATGGCTTGAGGGAATGGAGTCCCCGGCTACTCGGGTGGTCGAGCTAGAGGGGGCCCTTAGGGATCGGGAGGCCGAAGCCGCCCGGGCTAAGGAGACCGTCGTGGCCGCTGCCCTTCTCGAGGGCTTGGAGAGGAGGAGCGAGGCCCGGGAGGTAGCTGCTCGGGAGTTGGAGAGGCTGAAGGCCAGCCTCCCGGATGTCCAAACTTTTACCGAGGAGGCTCGTGAGCAAGTTCGTCGGGCATACGACCGGATTGCGGGTCTTGAGCGCCAACTCCAGTGCCTCCGAGGACACCGTCCCGTGATTTGGTGGACGCTTGCCGCCGGATTGCCGCTGGAGGAAGGGATCGCCGAGGCGGAGAGGGGGAATACTCGAGTTTAATCCCTATGAAGACATCGCTGCCGGGTGGGAGTTTGCCTATTACATGGCATTCGCCGAGGCCATCCACGCGAGTCGGAGGGAGAATGTGCCATTTACCCACCTCGAGAGCCGCTTAGGGCTTACTGAGCAAGGCACCGCTTCACCCGATTTCCATGTCCGGATCAAGGACTGGTGGAGTTGGGTGTTGACCTCTCTTGGTATCCTCGCCAGGATCGGCCGCTCCTTCCTGGGAGGCATCCCCGAGGCGTCCGCAGGAGACCAGTCGAAGGAATGGGAGAGACCGTGGAGGAGGAGGTGCATCCTACGGGCGACCCGGCCGGAGGGTGTCGGTGCGGAGGAGTTAGCGGTTGAGCCGGACGGCGAAGCTCGGAGGATGGGGCTGTTGGTGGGGCCTAGTCCCAAGGCGCTTTTATTTTGCTTTCTTCTCGTATATCCGATTATAGGGTTGTACTTGGCTTCGCCATCTTTTCGATTGTGAATAAAATCTTTAATCTTTTGATTGTGAATAAAATCTTCCTTTCTTGACCGTGTTTCTTTTCCTAATCGCCTTTCACCTGTTCGTTAAATAAACAAGAGAACAGATCAAGTAGGAAGTATAATTAGTTATGGGATTGCTCTTTATCTCGGCCCCCAAGGCGAGACTCGGCTTTTAAAACTAGAAAAATTTCGCGAGAAAATTTTTCCGATCAGCCGATCTGCTCGGCCCCTAAGGCGAGGCTCGACTTTAAAAGATAGAAAAATTTTGCAAGAAAATTTTTCCGATCACGGATCTTGCTCGGCCCTTAAGGCGAGGCTCGGCTTTGAAAGTTAGAAAAATTTTGTAAGAAACTTTTTCCGATCAGCGGATCTGCTCGGTGGAGAAACTTTAGGGTGCTTGAGCTTGTGTCCGCTCGCGCGTTTTATCCCTACGAGATTGGTTGGTCGGTTTACGCGACTCCCGATACATTGTCGGTGCTCTTTGAGGGATTAAAGTCCGCTCGAGCTCATTTGCCCTATCGTGAATTTGCACGCATGCGGAGTCTTACCCTACGTGAGCCGGTCACGTGTTAGGGCTCGAACGCCCGAGACTCATAGGACTCGAGATACCTCGCAGCGGTGTTGCCGTCGACCTCGGCCGTAGCTGCAGTTCGTCGCGAGGATTTGGGGGTGGTGTGCCCCCTTGCTTGTGATAGGTTATCGCTCGTTCACAAGACTTGTGGAGTCGATGTCTACTCGTGAGTGTGGTTGGATGGGTCGGGAAGATTTGTAAATTTAAAAGGTTCGAGACAGTAACCGATTTTATTTATCCATTCTACGACTATTACATTTGAAAAGGTGTATAAAATTTTCATGAAAATGACCTACCCGACCAGCTATTGATAGTATTTTACGAGGTGGCATGCATTCCACGGGTATTGGTGCGGTGTGCCATCAAGGTGCTCTAATTCGTAGGCTCCGCCGTATAACCATTTGGACACTCCGAGAGGGCCTTCCCAAGCTGGGGCCGAAGACCCCTTGGGGGGGCCGAGGACCCTCTTGAGGACTAGTTCGCCGACACGGAATTGGCGGACCTTGACCTTGGAGTTGTAATACATTTCGGATCGCTGCTTATACGCCGCGTTCCTATATATTGAGGTGAGTCTTCGCTCTTCGAGCATGTCGAGATCTATTTTCCGGCTTCGTCATTATTGTTAGAGATCGGTGTGGAAGTTCTCGCAGTTGGAATGGCGACTTCCGACGGTATGATTGCCTCGGTGCCGAATGCTAGGGCAAAAGGGGTCTCCTGCTGAAGTTTCTCGTGGTAGTCCTGTAAACCCAGAGGACGCTTCGGGAAGGCGGCTTGCCCAGTTGCCCTTCTTATCTTCAAGCCCGGTCTTCAAGACGTGTTTTAAAATTTTGTTAACCGCCTCCACTTGGCCATTAGATTGTGGGTGATATGGAGTGGAGAACAACGTTTTGATTTTCCACCTCTCACGAGAATTCCATGATTTCTAGCCCATCGAATTGTTTCCCGTTATGCAGGCGATGGCGTGAGGGAGGCCGAAACGGGATAATATTCTTCCATATAAATTTGATGATCTGTCGTTGGTCGATCTTATTCAAGGGTTCAGCCTCCGCCCACTTCAGTAAAGTAGTCAACGGCGACCACGACGTATTTCTGACCTCCGGGGCCGTAGGAGAGGGCCTATCAGTCAATGCCCCATTGGGCGAATGGCCGAGGGCGTAGATGGACTTTAGCTGCTCGGGGCCGCCACGATGTTCGGCGCCATCGGTTGGCATCTGTGGCGAGCCTTCGCATATGTAATGGCGTCCTTTACGAGGGTTAGCCAATAGTAGTCTTGCCTCGTTGCCTTGTGGGCAAGAGCTTGGCCCCAGCGTGGTTCCCACAAACTCCATCGTGAATATCCGCAAAGACTACTTGACCTTGCTCGGGTGTGATGCACTTGAGCAAAGGGAGGAAAAACTTCGTTTATAGAGTGAGTTATCGATCGGGGTATATCTTGCCGCTCACGAGCTCGAGTTGTCAGCAAGGACCATATCCTCCGGTAAAGTTCCATTTTGAGGTAGGCCACGATTGGGGTCATCCAATTTTCCCCTTCCTCTTCGACGGTGTTAACCGATCGGGTTACAAATTGCCGAGCGGAGCTACCTAGTCGAACGATATTTGTCATATCGGCGGCACCTTCGGAGGTGGCCGGTTTGGAGAGTGCATCCGCTTGGGAATTCTCGCTCTCTCGGGATTTGTTCGATGAGTACCTATTGGAGTTTCCCACACATCGCCGCTACTAGTTCTAGATATTTCATCATCTGTTCTCCCCCAGCCTCGAATTCTCCTTTAACTTGATTTACTATGAGCGGCGAGTCCATGAAAATGTGCGGCGGCGGACCCAACGGCTTCGGCAAGCTCAAGACCCCCGACCGGGGCCTCATATTCGGCCTCATTATTTGTGGCGGGAAGTCAAATCGAGCGAGCGTTTGTGAAGCACCGACCTTCAGGGACAATTAGGACTATCCGGCCCCGAATAGGAGGATGTGGAGGATCCGTCGACGTAAAGTCTCTAAGCCGGAAAGTTTACCTTGGTCGGATCTAGTGGAAATATCGGCTCGACCAAGAAGTTCGCCGAGCTTGCCCCTTAATTGTTGTTCGTGGGGAGTAGGATATTCCGTATTGGGCTATCTCAAGGGACCATTTGAGGAGTCGGCCACTCGTGTCCTGGTCGGTGGAGCATTTGCCTCGAGCGGGAGGGTCAGAAGTGACTTCGACCCGATGGTCGAAGAAGTAAGCTCTTAGCTTTCTCACGCTCATTACTAAAGCATATGCCGGCTTCTCCAGGAGTATATCCGAGCTCGACGTCGTGCGCACTGGTTGACAAAATATATCGGGAGATCTTGTTGCCCCTCGGCCCGTACTAGGACGGCGAGGCTTGAATCCGAGGCTGCGAGGTATAAAAAGAGTTTTTCGCCGATCTTGGTTTAGAGAGGATTTGTGGGCTAGCCGGGTATTCCTTGACTTTACGGAAGGCCTCTCTGCTCTCCCTTTCCCAAGAGAACTTCCCTTTTTAATGGTGGTGAAGAAAGGTTCGCTCTTATCCCCGAGGCGGGGTATGAACTGTTGAGGGCCGCCAAACAACCTATTAGGCGCTGTACTTGCTTAACGTTTTGGGCTCATCCATGTCGAGGATGGCCTTTATCTGCGTGGGGTTCGCTTCGATTCCCGCCGACTCACTATGTGGCCGAGGAACTTTCTGACCCGACTCCAAAGCCGCACTTCTTTGGGTTGAGTTTCATATTATACTCTCTCGGGATTGAGAATGCCTCATTGAGGTCTCGTAAATGGTCTTCTTTCTTTAGGCTCTTGACCACTATGTCATCGATGTAGACCTCCATTGTTTTGTCAATCTGCTCGGCGAACATTTTGTTGACTAACCTTTGATAAGTTGCCCCAGCGTTTTTCAGGCGAAGGGCATTCTCAACCAAGAATAGACGTTCTTCTCCTTGAGGAAGGAGGTATGCTTGATATCCTCCACCGCCATCGGTATCTCGATGGTACCTCGCGAAAGCGTCCATGAATGACATCATTTCGTGCCCCGCAGATATTGTCGACTGTGGTCGATATGTGGCATTGGAAAATGGTCTTTTGGGCAAGTGCATTGAGGTCCGTGAAATCGATGCACAACCTCCGAGACCCATTCAACTTTTTAACGAGCACGAGCGTTGGCGACCCATTATGGCTCGTCCTCGGCACCGCTCTATTAGCTTGTTGTCGAGCGGTTTCTTAACTTCCTCTGCCAAAGCCGCGTATTTCTCGAGTCCGAATTTCCTTCTTTTGCGAGATCGGCTTCTTCTTTAGATCGATTTTTAGGCGATGGCGGGCGTGCTTGGGATCGATACCGACCATGTCCCGATGTGACCAGCGAAAACATCCACGCTTTCCCTCAAGAAGGCGACTATCTCTTCTCACATTTCCGTTGGGATTTTCGACCAATGGCAAACTCTAATTCCGGTCGGTTCAGTCGACCGGGATGTATTCAAGCTCCTCGACCGGTGCGGTTCTTTTGAGCTTTTGCCCCTCGGGGTCTTTCGCTGCCTCTCGGGTTGATATCCAACCACTAGCGGCTCGAAACCCAACCGAGGTTCTAAGTCTGGCAACCCGGGTCATTAATCGATCGATCTCCGTTTGGTATGGCTCAGTCGGCCTCGGAGGAACTTGTTCCTTGAACAGTATTACAATTTGAATCTAAAAGTGCGAAAAATAAATTTGGACTCGGGTAATTCAGACATTTCCTTGCCATTTTTTGGTCTCCTTTTACAGTTCCCACATTCCCCTCGGGGTGGGGAATTTGATACTTATAAAGAAAGAGGAGGCGACCGCCTCAAAAGTTTCAAAGAAAGGTCGACCAAAGAAGCCGTTATACATGTTCGGCTGGTCGACGATTACAAAATCTACCGGGTCTAGTTATCCTAACCTTCTCATCCTTGTGGTCAACGAGCTCCACCGTCGCCTTGATCTTTCCGTACGCATTCTCGATCATGTCGCCGAACCCGCGCGATTGCAGTCATAAGGCTTGATACACTTGGTTAGGTTTCCATCTGGTCCAGAGCCGATTTGAAGATCGGGTTGCAAAAACTCCCATTGTCGACTGTAATCCTGTCGACCGTCATCCCGAGGATGGTGGAGGTGATCACCGGCGCATCGTTCTTCGAGCAAAGAATGCCTTCTCGGTCGGCGTTGGAGAAACCGAGCATGATGGACTTGAGGATGGTCGGCTCTGGCGGGAAGTTGACTAGATTGATGTTATCAATAGCCACGAGCTCGGTTTCCTCTTCCCATTGACCGGCCGAAAACTTCTACCGGCCGCCGAGACTCCCGCCTGTTGGAGCATCTTGGTCGGCCTCCTGCATGGGCGGGCGGAGCTCGCGTCCCAGTCACCAATGGACTGCTCAACTACCGTCACCCCGGTCGGGAGTTGGCTCTCGACGGCGGGAGCCCGTTCCTCGGTGTCCGCTGCAGGCGGAGGCTTTTTAACAAAAGCATCCAGCTTGTCTCTCTTCATATAGTTTCCATAATCGGCGGAGGAGATCGCGGCTCGGCGGTATTATGTCCTCGAGGACTCATGGTACACACAAAATTTGCACTGAGATCGGTCTAGTGGCGTCAAGCTTGATCGCCTTGGGCTTTAGCGGTAGCCAAGAGTCTTTGGATGGAGTGGAAAACCCGAGCGGGCGAGTGACCGAGCATGTTTATGATCGGGAATACCTACCGATTTGGGGGATTTTCGTCGAACCTTTTGAAGGTTCCGAAGTCCCGCTTATGCCCCCTTTCTTGTGGTGCTCGGCCTTTCTTGGCCTGGGGAGCCTTTCCAACCTCCTCGGCCGCGCCTTGCATCTCCACCTCACCCAAACGCTGGGAGATCAACTTTTGGTGAGTAATAAGATCGTCGACCGGCGGCGGAACTTAGCGTAGGTAGTCGGGTACTTCTTGGTCATGTGTCCGAACATGTGAGAATCAGGCGGAGTCCGCTTATGGCCGCATGGAGCCGTAGCTCGTCTCCTATCGGTTCCCGGTGAGAAGTATCTCATCTAGCCTGTCCGAGGTAGGCTTCATCCGACTGCTCGGGTTTGGCGAATCCCCATCAACCTTTGATGGTTCTCAGCTCGTGGGATCTTAGAGGCGAAGTAAGAGGTGAACTTCTCGCCGAGTTCGTCAAAGTTGTGAATCGAACGTGCGGGAGTGAGACATACCATTTGTGGGCGAGCTCGCTTGAGGTGAGTGGAAGCGATGCATTTGGTGGCGTCCGAAGCTCCCGGCCGACCATGTATATTTTATACTGCTCAAGTGGGTTTCCTGGCCGATTTTCCTTCGTATACGGAGCACGAGGGGAGGATCTTGGGCTGAACTGGAGCTTCTTCGATCTCCAGACAGCGGTGGTTCATTCCCAAGGGTCTTTTTCGAAAAGTTGCCACGGAGCCGATTTGTTCGACCATCTCGTCAATCTTTCTTTGCATGGCGGCGAGTAAGGAGTCACGTGGATCCTTGGCCGGCTCGAGTGGGCGAGAGGATGTGGGCCGAGTCGGTCGTGCACAGCCCAGGCGGCCCAGGAGCTAGGCGCGCGCTTTCGGATTGAGCCTTAGCGGGCGCCTTGGTCAGCGATTCGAGTCCGACTCAAAATCGAGCCGGGCAGGGAGGAACCGAGTCGTTCAAAAATGGTTACGGACCCTTGGGGGACCGGTGGTGGCCCGATCCACCGCCTTGCTCTTTCCTTTTTTCGCCTTCTTGCGGGCACCGATGGCGGGGTTAGCCACCTCAAGCTCTCGGCCCGGCCTCGGAGCCGCTTTTGATTACCGGCCGCATCTGCTCAGTCCGAGTATTCTTGGAGAGGGATGGGGCGATAAAACCTCCAACCTTGACTGGGATCGTATCTCCTGACCGGCGGTCAGAACATGCGCGCGTCGCGAGGATCATTTCCGGCGTGAGTCCCCTCCCGGTTGGTGAATGGAGAGTTCGTCATGATTCGAGACGTGATTTTAGGGTTTACGTGTGAGGATAGTCGCTCAGCCCTCCTTCTAGCGCCAATTGTTGTAACCGGTGAAATTAGTGACGCCGATGTGGCTAACGAGATTACCGATTAAAACAATATGGAGATAATGAGTGTCGCCATTAATGATCAACAGATAATGTATATGAGTAGTAAATGTGAATGATCGGGGTGAATTATTAAATGCTACGGTCAAGAAATAGTAGAGAAGACAACGATTCTTTGGGTGGTTTAGGCCCGAGCAAAGTGTGGATTGTGTAATCCGTTTATTGTGCCACTAAGGCCATATTTATAGGGTTCGAATGTTGCCACTAAAAATCCACGAAATTAGGGGCCATGCATTTAATGCATGGATTCTTAATAAATGCCGGGTGTACGACTCTATACAAAAGACAATGACGGCCCACTCGGACCGTACTACGTAATGCTGCTCGGTAGGCCGGCGACAAACAAGAGTACACTATTACTATTCTAAGGAATGTCGGCATTTAATGCGTTCACCATTGGGAGATTTATTCCTATTGTAGGGGTGATTTCACGACACATAGGGCCGCGGCCATTCCTTGTTTCCTGAAGCCTTCACGCCCGCGACTGGGTGCGGGAGCCCACCGGTCGATCTTGGCCTAGTGAAGGGAGACTCCTTCACTTCTCACATCTCCGACCATCCTTGCTCGGTTTGCGTTGCTCTCCTGGCGATAATGACCCCGGGCTCTGGTTGTCTCCCGAAAGTTCCCCAAGGCGTGTGCTCAAGATGATCGAGGCCCGCATGTGGGCTTATTTGACTCTTTGTTGGGCCGTAGCCCATAACCCGCCTCCACAACATAAAGTAACATTCTTTTGTGTACTTTGGTTTATGAAGGGAAAAATTAAAATATGAACAGGGGACCACAAGAGGAAATTCATGTGAAGGTAAGACATAATACCGTTTAAATGCATTGCAAAAAAATTCTTGAATAATCGAATTCATATGTAAGATGAATATATTGTGGAAACCAAAGATAAAAATTTGTGACAGTTCAACAAAAAGAAGATTGCGAAGTAATTCAACACACGACGAAGAGAAGAAACAGAAACAACATTCATACACATCATCCGAAGGTAAGACATTCAATAGTCGAGAAAATGGTAGTTCTTGATACAAGTGTGTATTTTAAACCGTGGTATAATGTAATTCATTTTATGTAACATGAGTCTTGCCACAAAAATAACTTAAAACAACGAGAAATTAAAAAAGGGAAACGAAATGCAAATGTTGATGAACTTTCATCGAAGGTAAAACAACACATATATGTCATGCCAAATTAACAAATAACTCATTATGAAAAATTTAAATTTCTTAAAAATAAAATTCATAAATTGTAAGCAAATACATTGGATGAGCGTGATAATAACTATAAAAAAGATGGCGGCAAAGAAAGAAGAGCGAAAAAGTGGGAAAAGTATATCACCGATGCAACTTTTAAATAGTTGATCATTTGATTATAGCTTCTATATTTCGTAAAAATGCACTTTAGATGATATATGTAAAAAAATTTATCTAAGGTGTTTTTCCACTAACATGCATAAAACACGGTTAAGAGTTTGATCAATGAGATGTTAGATGAAACAACATCGGAAGACAATGATTACGAGATAAGACCAAGAAACATATTCAAAGTGAGTAATTCAATTTATATTAGTTTCAATCACAGATATTATATTATGAATGTTAATCAATTTTCATTGCACAACCAACTACACTAAAAAGGAAAAATAATTGAATATTTGTTTCAAATACGTGTTGCCCACAGCGGAAGTACAAATCAAGGACAAGACAAACTTATTATCGTAGCAATTTAGTAACAGTGTGAAGGATTTACAGGAATAAAATTTAGAATCGAGCATAAAAAGAAAATTAAAAAGACACCATTTTGGATATTTTTGAGGCGGTAATGAATGCCGATTATGAGATATGTAAGACAAGGTGGCGAAATATGAAGAGGATATTTGGAGTGTCTTTGTTGATTTTTGATAAGCCGACAAAAACATTCATGTTAGGTGGTGAACAATCGAAAATAACAAACAGAGATGTGCATCTTTTGTTCGCGGTTTCGGGGAAGTATTTCAATCGATTTTAAGTTAATTGATTACAAGCTAACAGAGTGGATCAAGCGTTGCTTTGGAAGAGACGTAAAAGCAGACAGAGGAGGAAATATTGAACAAGAAGTATGTGTATGACAAGTCGGTGGACGTTGTTGCACAAAATGATAGTCGAAGTGTAGATGATGTTGCACGACTAACCCATCTATATTTCTTGGTGACATTGCTCATCTCGGGCATGAATGGAAGGGTACCATGTCATTATTCTATTTACCTAAAAAAGGTTGAAGATATATGGAAGTATGATTGATGTACACCGGTAATTGATCCGTTAGTTCAACAAATTTTAAGAAGCAAAAACACAAGCATTGGAGGTTGTGCTTTCTGTTGCTACCAATAAGAAATATCTTGATATTACTTTTTACACATTACATATTATGCATACTACACAAAGACAAAACAATGAACACATACAATATATTATACTAATATTATTGTATAAATGTGCAGTTTGGTTGTGTGAGCATACAACACTTGTTGAGAAGAGTGGGAACAAAAAGCTGCGAGAATACCGAAATGGGATCTCGGTATGTTGAATAAGGCACCGAGCGGTGTGAATTTGAGGCGTCTACCACCCGATTGTGTAAGTGAAAAAATCATAAGTTATATAAATTAAACCAGCACTCAATAAAAAATAGCATAAATAAATAAAAAGTTTATGATTTTAACTATAAATCTCGTATACGCCTGCATAGCATCAAGCCAACAGGTCGAGAAGAAGACACTTGAAAATATGGTTAACTACCGGGTCACATCGAGAGTGACACGGAAGAAACAAGACACCGAGGATGTTTTTATGGAATCAACGGACGCAGAGGAAGAAAAAACACGTAATCAAGAAACCGAGAAAGAAGAGTTTCAATGTGGAGTTTCAATGTGAGGATTTGGGTAAGGAAAACAACAAAGGAAAATGTGAAGATATTCCCGAGCAAACATGCCAAGATGATATTCCCGAGCAAACATGTAAAGAACAATTGGTGACAAAGACAGTTGCAGGATTGATTATTAACAAAGATGTTTTAACTGCTCGTAGAATCGCACAACGCTTGAATGCAACAATGGTGAGGGTAAGCAATTGGATGATGATTAACTCATGGACAAGAACGGTGAAGACAGGATAGAGAATGAGGTTCACTGCTTTCAGCATAAACATGACACAGGATTTTGAGTTTGAGCACACAATAGAGGATGATGTAATGAAGATAGTGAATGATCTTAATGATGATCATGAGCCAACAAAAATTGTTGCACTTGTGGAATATGACTTGCACAAGTTAATGGAGGATAATGCAAATCTACAAGAAAAGTTGGATGAGTGCATGAAAATAGTAGAAGAAAGAGACAAAAAAATTTCATATATGGTGACGAAGTAGGATGAGGAGAAAAATTTGCAAGAAAAGACACAAAATAAGGTATTGTCAGTAAAAGACGATGAGATTAGAGAACTAAAAGGGAGAATCTTAATGATTAGAAAAAAATATCATTATTTTTTCACTCGTTACCAATTTTAATGATCCGTGTATAGATTGGATAAGTTTGAATAGCGCTCTATCTTATAAAATGAATCAAAGACCACCTCCTTTAAAGTTGGTTGAACTCTTATATTAAATATAGTATTTTAATAACTAAATAAAAAATATCTAGATCTCATATTCAATTAAAGTTAGTTTAAAAAATCATGTTTGTTTGGTCGACATTATCATATCAAATTTCTTGAAAACATCAATAAACTGCAAAGTGATTTGTTTAAACATCCTAGTTGACTTTATTTCAAAGGCAAATACTCCCAATTCTAAATATTTTTGTTGAAATACTCAATACTGTAAGTTAAATATTTGATAAGTTTACTTATTTCAATACTCTAAGTTAAATACTCAATTTTAAAGTATAAAATATTGGATAAAAATATTAAGAATCTTATTAGGAGAATAAAAAATCAAAGTAATGCACAGTAACCCTACCGTATAAATACTAACACACAAGACTACGCTAAGTTATGTACAATGCAATTTAAATATTTTTAAATGAAATTAATTGCTTTTTAAAATATCATTTTTGCTGAACAATATTATTTGTATCCCTTAAATAATATTTATTGTATATTAATTGCCTGGTGCTAGTAATTTATTTCAAGTACATATATATACATTGAACAATAGTATAAGGTTATAATTATTTGGAAGTCAACCCCATTTTTTCCACTCTCCCTTTTTTATATAAAAAAATTATCTTATGATCGATCATATGCCAACGACATATTTAGTAAATAATAAAATTAGAAGAAAAATATACCTACAAATTAATTTTTAATTTGTATGTATTAGATATACCATACAACTTAAGTGTATTTTAAACAGTCATTCTTATTTTTTATTAAACAATTACAATTATTTTTACTAGACAATTACAATTATGAAATTATATTAACGGATTGTTCAATAAAAATAAAAATAATTATTTAAATATATATTTAAATTTCACCTCATATCTAAGTACACAATAAACCTACTCGGACAACTTACTGGCAGTGAAGATGTCTATTTTCACGTGTAAAAATGGGTAAAGAGTAACAGTCACTTGATGTATATGATAAGAGTAATTAGGTAGACATTACAATCGCTTTAGCTCAACTACATTCACAATATTTTTACAGTGAACTAATTCATCCCTCATATTTTATTCTCTTGAAATCTATATCTAAATTTATATGGATATCTACATCTATATATATTATCTATAGGAAATAATATTTTTTAAAATCCATAATTTAGGAATTGTGTTTAAGAATAATAATTTTATGGATTAGTAATGTAGCACATTATGATTTAAAATTTGTAAATATATATAGGACAATCGATCCCGAAAAATCCAAATCGGATGAAATGTCATGTGAGTTGCACAATTATCCTATATTTAAAGATTTTAAAACATAACGTCCAACATTTACAAAACCCGTAAATCAGAAATGTAGGGCAATCAAGCAATTCAGCGCGATTGAGCCCGATTTTGGTAAATACGGATTCAATTGTCCTACATTTACAAATTTAAAACATAAAGTACTACATTCACAAGCTCGGAAAATTATTGTCCATAAAACACAATCTACCCTTAGTTACGGTCTAAATTTTTTTATTATTATTTTCTATATAATAACTAAATCTTCAACTAAAAATAAAAATTTCAAACAATAAAGTATTTCTTTCCAATAACCCAAACCAACCCCTACAAAAAAAAAAAAATTCCTCCACAACACAATTGATCTACACCAGCCACCATACACAAAAAGAAATTAACTGCTAACAAGTCCTAATTGACTAACTAATCTAATGCATGCATAAAGTTAAGTAGTTGAGGGTATGTTTGTTTGAAATTTAGGTGTGTGGAGAAGTCATGACTTTGAAATTCTATGGATTTGAAAATCCTGATGAATAGTAAAAGTGTGTGTTTGGTTTGAAATTTTGTAGGGTGAGATAATATTTTATGACAAATCAATGTTAAAAAATAATTGGTGTTGTATTATTATATTATATATTGAGTGAGAGAAAAGTATGAGAGAGAATTAGTGGATGAGAGAAAAGTATGAGAGAAAATTAGTGGATGAGAGAAAAATAATGATTTGATAACTTTGAATTTTGTGAAAATAGGTGTTTGTATTGGGAAGAGTAATAATAGGTTTCATAGCTATTTTTAGGTGAGGAATGAAATTTGGATTTACATGTTCAATTTTAAATCCCTAATTAGTATGGAACGTGATTCGCAAAGTCTTAAACCCATCCGTGTGAGTGTGAAAACAAACATACCTTGAGTGTTTAACTACTCTAATGTATATTTTCCCAACTCACATATATATCTATCCAATTATCCATTCAACATTAATTAATTGGTTTACTCATCTTAATCAGATTTTCCTTTTGAGACATAGCCTTCCAACCATCACACTTATCTCCACCTACTCTACATTAGGTTTAAATATATATATATATATATATATATATATATATATATATATATATATTAATTAGAGTATGACATCAACTGACTCTCACTCAAGACTAGTTTGAATCGTTGCAATATATATGTTGCAATTAAAGCTGCTTAATGTAGACATTAAAAGCAGGGAAGGAATTATCTCCTTGATTCACAAAAGTTAAATAGAAACAAAATTCAAGCTATTTCAACAAAGGAATTGCAACTCAATTCCATATTTCTTCACCATCAATAACCAGAAAGCATATTACATCTAAAAACACAATAACAATAGAGCTACCAAAGAAAAAGTCCCAACATAGTTACACTTATTCAATTTAATAAAATTAACGTCATTTTCAAGCAAAATTAAGATATGAAGAACTTACTTTAATCAAAATAGCAAACTCTAGTATAAAATGTGGCAACTCCAGTGCCTTAAAATCCAGAAATCCACCTCATTGTCATTGATGATTTCAGAGCTTTATAAGCCTGTAAAAGCAGAGCAATTTGAAAAGCATATTTTACAAGTTATGAAATTATGCTCTTAATCATATGGATGGCCACCATATACAAAGAAAATTGGAGGCAGATGAGGACCATGATGAGAAGGCAGTGCGAGCGAGGGATACGATGTGCGAGCAAGGAGTACTTACTTTAACGGCGATGAGCGAGCGAGGGCTACAAACGGGCGAACGGCGATGAGCGAGCGAGGGCTACAAACGGGCGAACGGCGATGGGCGAGCGACTGGCGCGCACGGTGGAGGTGATGTCAGTTGGCGACAGATTCGAAATACAAATGTCGCCGGTGAGAAATTAAGACAATGTACGATCAATTAGGAACTAGCTAACAAGGAACGACAAACAACAAACGGCGATGGTTGAATGACCGGCACACAGTGGAGACGACATTGGCGATGGATTCACATTGCCGGTGGAAATTAGGGATTCACTTCACCGGTGGGGAGCGCCGACGGCTGAGAGCGGATCTTTGGGCTGAGACAGCGTCGGCTGCGTCAGAGAATTGAGAGGGTTGGCGGTAGGGAAGCGGGCAGTCGACGACGTTAGAGAGCTGAGAGGGTCGGTGGTAGAGCGGCGGTTAGCAGCGGTGAAGAGGGGATCTTTGCGAGCAGTGTCGTCACTAACGCCGTCGGTCAATCGCTTGAGGGGATAGGCGGTCGGCAGCAGTAGACCGGCGGTAGAGGCAGAGGGGCCGACGAATTCGTTGGAGGTGGGGAGCGATTTCGTGAGAATGACGATCGACTAGGGCTAATTTTTTTTTTTTTTTGACAGAGAGTAGGGCTAGTTTTCACTTATAACCAATTTTTAAAAATAGAGATAACCAAATACTTTGAAAAACTAGTGATAGTCAATTCGTTTGAAAAAAATTTAAGTCCAGTTTGAGTATAAAATATTCATTAACTCTAATTATAATAATTATAATTTGAGTATAAAATTTTTGATAACCAAATAGAGATAACAAATATAAAATATCCGTTAACTCTAACTATAATAATTATTAAATTTTGATTTAAAAATAAATTATAATTGTTAGATAATAAAACACATAAAATAGAATATTTGTTATCTCTAATTAAAAATTTAATTTAAAAATAAATTAAATTGCTTAGATAACAAAGCATAAATAACCACATGAAAATATCCGTTATTTAGGAACTTATTCTAATTTTTTCAAGAACAGAGATAACAGAATCTGAGAATAGATAATGATTTACAAATCCTAGATAACAAATTTAAAATAGAAATATATGTTATCTCTAATTAAAAATTTAATTTATAAATAAATTAAATTGCTTAGATAATGAAGCATAAATAACCACATATAAATATTCGTTATCTATGAGCTTATCTAATTTTTTTTTAGAACATTTACAAATCCTAGATAACAAATTTAAAAATAGAAATTATTACTCCCTCGTCCCAAATCGGTTTTCACACCGATCAGGCACGATTATTAAGAAAATCCACTTTATTGGGTTGACTTGTTCTTGGCCCGAGGAAAAAGGGAGGGGTAAAGTGGGTACTTCTACTTTTTGCTAATTACACGCAAACCCTTTCCCCCAAGCATCCATTAGAAATAGAAACTAACAAGTTCACGAGAATACCTGAGAATACGTAAATAGAAACTTCTCGAAGCTTGATAACTGCGGGCAAGTGGAATATCCATCTCCGCCGCTTCCATTTCCGCCGCCACCATCTCCATTGCTTCCGGTTTTGCCACTTGCCTCCGGTTGAGCCGTCGCGCCATCTCCGTCACCTCCATCTCTGTCTCGGATATGAAGGAGTCATTCTCCGAATCGGGGACAATAGCCTCGAGATCGGGTCGGGAGAATCCTCGAAAATAGGATAAAAATGTATAAAAAATTAGATCGAGTAAATCAACAAAGGAGTATCTTGAAAAATTACAGATCGAGTAGAAACATCATTTTTACGATAATACCACGATTTGATATCCATCGGTGTGTATTGTATTTGGGCGTGTATTTTGATCGGAGACGGTGAGGGTAGCGATCGAGAGGGTGGCGATCGGAGAATGGCTCTCGAGGGAGATCGGAGGACGGTGGCGATCCGAGGAAGAACAGAGGGTGGCGATCCGAGGAAGATCGAAGGAGGGTGTTGATTGGAGGGTGGCGGAGGCGGCGGAGGGTGGCGAGAGGGTGGCGATCGGGAAGAATCTAGAGAGAAGGGAGGCAAACGAGAGAGAGGCGGATAAGAGAGAGAGGGAGTATCCGATTGGGGTTAAGGTTTAGTGATTGGAGTGTATAGGGTAAGAGTTATTAAGACCAATCAACAAAAATATCGAACCCAAGGGAGAAAGTATGCAAACGAAATTCAAGGATAAAAGTTCTAAATGGCTAAAGTTGCAACAAGCTCTTGAACTAAATCACTACAAATTGCAAGAAATTAAATGGCAAGATTATGCAAACAATTTATCAAACACTTAGAATGCAAGATCAAATAGTCTAAAATCAATGAGGGAATTGGAGTGCAAGGGATAATCTCCATCAAGGAATCCATGATTAACAAGCTATGATTGTATCCAAATGCAAATCAATCAAATTAGAAAGCATAAACCATCATGAAATTAATCACTCCATTAATATCACAATGCCTAATGTGAGTATCCTTAGTTCTTCCCATCTCTCAATGTAGAAGTCCCCAATTCATACAATCATGCAAAATTGAAACCCGATTAACACCTAATCACGTTAGCTCAACTCTCGCCTATTGCTAGGGTGATCAACCATTAATCAAAAGAGACAATTTTTCATGAAGCACAATTAAGAATCACAATTAGGCAGCAATCTAATTCAATTGATCACAATTATCAACAATCATAGTACGAGGCAATCACTTCATCCCTAATTTCAATTATCCCAAGCACAAGGCTATTAGCCCATTGTGCTACAAGCAAAACCATGGCTAGAAAATCTAAGAAAGCAATTGAAAATCTAATCACTACAAGCAATTAATTAAAGAGATCAAAGGGTAAGAACATCACCAATTAAGCTTCAATAGGCAAAAATAAGAATGATTAATCTTGTACAATGCTTCAATTCAACTTCACTTCTTCTCAATTCTCGGCTGCAAACTTCAATTACAATCACCAATCTACTAATCTAATGATCTAAATGTGGAATCTATCTCAATTCTAACAATCTAGTGCAATTACAAGTAAATTCAAGCTACAAAATGTAAAATTCGCTCAAAGAAACTCCTAGAAAGCGCTCTGAATGCTAGAATCAACTCTTCCTCTGTTTGGCTTCCAATCACTTAAAAACTGAAATTTTCGGTTTTGGGCACTCCTCGAGTCGAGGTTCGAGGCCCTCGAGTCGAGGCCTAAAAGTCGCTAACACGTTTCTTTAAAATTCTCTCTGCCTCGAGTCGAGGCCTAGCCCTCGAGTCGAGCTCGCTGCAATTTTCGTCTCCTCGACTCGAGGCTCCTCCCTCGAGTCGAGCTCGCCAACTTTTTGAAATTGTTTCCCTCCCGGCATGAACCTCGAGTCCGAGGTGCAGGCACCTCGAGATCGGGGAATTTTTATCGAGAAGCGGCTCCGGTCCCGACCCCCGTTTTCGTCCGTATGTTCGTCTTTTCATTCTAAGAATACCGGTACTCTCGGTTTGGCAAAATTCCACCGATTTACCTGCAAAGCGGGCGAAATACATCAAAACCTCTCAAAGTAATACTTTTAGGCAAAATAGTGATACTTTTCACATTTAGGCACAAAATCATACTTTAGCTCACTTTTTGCACTAAAAATAGCCCTAAAAACATGTATCAATTCACTCCAATCATTTAGTAGGGTTAGGGTGTATTTATATTGTATTATTGGTGTGTATTGTATTGGGCTGAAGGTTTTTTTAATTTTTTAATTAAATAAATATGGATTGTGTATTGTATTTGGGCGAATGTATTTTTTTGGGGTTGAATGTATTTTTTTACGAAATACGTATTTTATACGATTTTAGTGTATTTTATACGGCCTATGTATTTATACGGGTTCGATTTATTTAGTTAGGTGTAAGTTAATTAATTTTGTTTGATTAGATAATTAATTAGTATGATGTGAGTTAATTGTGTAAGAAAAAGTAATGACATTGTGTAAATAAGTGGAACTTTTGAGGGTAAGGGTTATGAAAAAACTTTCCTTTTTGGGTGTGAAAACCGATATGGGACAGACGAAAAAGGAAAGTGTGAAAATTGATCTGGGACGAGAGGAGTACATTCTAGTTTAATGTTCTAACCATAATTGCATAGAGATTCAAAAAAATTTAGTGGGACCCAATAATTAAAGTGAATACCATAAATACCCTTATTTCCAGTTGTTCTCTCCCGTCTCACGGCTCCTCTCCCTCACCAAATTGTTTCATAATCATGTCCCATCTTACTTTCTTTCTTTAGGTTCCCCTAGCGTGTCTCCCCTTCGATACTAAGGCACTTACCTATGGTCTCTTCATCCGCTTAGTGTGGAATTGATGCAATTCTAATAGCAATAACCAAGTCTCCTTGTGTTAAGCTAATATTCACTCTAATTATCTAATTAATTCCCTCACCCAAATGAGCTATCTAAATACCCAAGTCTCCTTATGATAATTAAGCAACTATGCATGAAATTAGAAATTAATTAAACAAATAGATCATTCAATACTCATCAATCCAATCAATTGATCAACAATCAAAATTACCCATGAAAATTCAACACAAAATCAATCATCCATAAGCATCAAAACACCCTAGCACTAGGAATTTAGCCAAACATAATTAAAGAAATTATACCTATGAATTTAATAAAAGAAACAAAGATCATAACAAGAAATTGAACCAACGAAACTGAAATTAAAGGTAAAATATCACCTAAGTAGCATCCGAATATTAAGATATCATCCTTTGATCATCAAAATTGAAGAATAAATGCAAAATCTGCTATGTGTGTGTAAAAGTGTGTGTACGAATTAAAACCCTAATTTTTCTCTCTAATTTCTCTATAATTTTGCGCTCCAAAAATTGTAATCTAAAAAAATATGTAAATCGCTTCTTCTTCTTTTATAATTCCCATTTGCTTCTTCCCTTTTTTAATATGATGGAAAATTGATTTATAAGGTATAAGCCCATTCCTTCCACGTGGCATGCTCCCATTGGCGAAGAAGAAATAAAAATCACGTTGTAAAAATGTGGGCACGCTTTTCGCGGAGGCGCCGCTCGACTCGGACCGAGGGAAAATTGTGGCCGAGTCGAGGTGAGATGGGTGGATAATATTGAAACTTTCTGTAAGATTTAGGTTGCCTCGACTCGGTTGTAGGCATGACTCGGGTCGAGGGATGAATGGTGGTTCGAATCGAGTGGTTGATTGCGCTTCGACTCGGTTCGTGGGGCTACTCGGGCCGAGGTCGACGGCATGTGGCTATGATTTGCGAGGCGACATCGGTGTCGCAGGATGGATCTGTGGTGTGCGACGGAATGCGCGCGACGGCCGAGGCGCCGATGTTGAGGCGCGACGGCAACGATCAGAAAGAGGGGCGGCACCGATTAAAGTGTCACGGCGGCGCCTAGTTTAATCGGCTGGGGACGGCGACGCCGCTACGGTGGTGGCGGTGATTCGGGTGAAGGCTATGCAACGCGACGGCGTTGGGTCGTCGGCGGTGAGTGGTGTTGACTGTGGTGGTGGTTGGTGTTGGTGGTAGATTGGTGATGTCGCGACAATGACCGATTTGTGGAAGAAGATGAAGTGGGTGAACTTCTCAGAATCGTGGGTGTACAGGGGTGGGTGCACTGCCTAATCTGATGGGTTTTCTCGATTTTGGGTGTATCGGTTTATTTTTCCGCCGTCTCAACTTCGTTCGACCGTATCTCCTTCATACGAGCTCCGATTAACCTCATTCTTTTTGCGTTACGACCGTCTCTCGACCCTATTTCTACCCTTGCAATTTATCCATTAATTTGAATATAAAAATGTCCTTAATTTGCACTCAAAGTTAACCACAAACTGCAATTTAAACTTAAAATATCAAATCAAACAATTAAGTGCAATTGGACCAAATAATAGTGAATTAACATGAAAATCATATCAATTTGAGACAATTAAGCACACAATTATCATGCAATAATTCACCCTAATCATCGCACCCGATGTTACAACATTGGTGGTAACACCCAAATATTTAACTCGGTGACATCAACAATCTCCCCCAATTTGACCTTTCTGCTACAACACACCTGATTTATATATAGAGAATATAAATCAATAAAGTATGTAAAACAGAGAACATCATCTCATTCAGCAAGTGATCAATTCAAAACAAGTTGTATCATCAAGAGATCAAATTTTTAAGAAATCAAGAGCACAAGAGTAATAGTGCTCAAAACTAATCAAACTAATCATAGTTTGATAAATTTTCAGAACATATAAACAAGAGAAATAAATAGAAATAGTAATGAACAAATATCAACAGAGCACAAAACAAGAAGTGCTCACAAACAACCTAAACAACTATTGTCTTAAAAACTTAAATAAATTAAAATTATTTCGTAACAAAACAAGAACAATTATCAAGAGAGTAATCAACTCCCCCTTAATAACCGATCAAGAATAAAAAAAAAAAAAAACTATCTCTTGCCAAACAAGCACCCCCTAATGTAGATCTCCATAGAGGTCTTGTACAATTTCTGCAAAATCAGTATCTCCTTCTTCATTTCAACCAAGATTTCTAGCATTAGGTACATCAAAGAGTTCGGCTTCCATTGTTGTAGCAATTGGTGCAACATCCTCATTGCATCGGCAACTTTAGCTTCATCGGCATCGGTGATATCTGGTCACGGTGCACGATCGAGCTTCGGAGGCTGCAGCTGATCTTAGCACGAACTTGATCGGGAACTATCTGAACCGCACTGGTACTCCTGTTAGGATGTATACTATAAGCCTAGCTTTTTGTATGAACATCTTTTTGATATGAGATTCTTTATGATCAAAATACTTGCTTTTTATAATTGTTACATATATCATTATTTTTGTCAGTTAATCTATCTTGTAGATAACATGGTGTGTGGTGTCACATGTAAGATCATGCTATCGAGTTCCTTATAGATTATAAATAAGAGCTCACAACCAAGATGAATTTAGACAAACCATTGGAACGGTTTGTGGTGTAATTTGTATTAGTCTATCTTGACTATAAAATTGCACTAGTGCATTTGTATGTATTGAGCGGGACCATATGAGGTTATTCAATTTGTACCGACTATATAAAAGAACAAGACCTCTGTTATTATGGATGTATGTCTTCTTAATCCCTATATAATAACGGGCACGTGTACTCAGTGTATGTTTCTTTGATTTACCAATGAGTGAGATTTATTAAATCAATAGGCTCGGTGAATTGGGAGATAACACTATTTATATGGTGTCTGTTGATTATAGAAGGAATATGTGTCATAATTATTTAGGATGATGATGTCCCCTTGAGGAGCTCATAAAGATTATCATGTAAACCCTACGGATGGATTTAATCCGACATGATAATAAAGATGAGTGGTACTACTCTTGGAATTAGATGTAAATTAATTAAGTTGTCATTAACTTATTTAATTTATGGACATTCGATATCTTAAACACGGGAAATAAACGTACACATAATAAAGGAGTCCATATTATAATATGGGATTAGGGCGGTAATTCAATTATAACTCTTTAGTGGACCGAGTTATAATTGATGGGCTAAGTAGAGTGTTCGAGATAGAACACGGGACATTTAAGCCCATCGGGAGGCCCAACCCTAATTCCTCCTTAGGGTCTTTGTTGTAGCCTATAAATAAACCCTACATCGAGCCTATAGACGTGTGAAAAAACGTGAGATCGGAGAGAGGCGGATTCTAATTCCTTGGAGGATCGTCGACCACTCGGCGTCCAAGCGAAAGGGATAGGGATACGACATAAGATCGTGAGGTTCGTGGGTCATCCTTGATCCGTAGTTCGACCTTAGAACTGGTTCGATTTCACCGATTAAGGTGAATATGTATGTTTTATTTTTCCATTGCGTTTTATGCATGTGATCCCGAATTAGATAATCACATAGAGTCGGCGATCCGGTGGTTCCAACACTCCCCTGTTGGAGCAGTAACCTCTCCCAAAACATCTTCATAACTGTAACTCATCAACTGTCACTCAAGTTAGCAATCCGAACAAGTATAAAAGATCTATGAACAACGGCCGAGTTAACAAGTGAATTCCTCAAGTCAATGTAATCATCAATGTGCCAACATTTTCAACAACATTTTGGGTTGGCTCTGCATTAGCTGGTTGATCCGGATCGGCTTGGTATCTGCGGCTCTTTTCTAGCCAAATTTCTCCAAGGCGAGATCAATGACCCTATTTTCAAAGAAGTAATACATGGGAAATACCTAAGGGCTATACCATACCACTTAGCATTTGTACTCCATTTTCTCAAAATTCACATTCTTCAAGACTAACTCAATCAAAGAAGGATAAGGCGGTATCCCTCTCTTTCCAATATTACCAAAGAAATCGCATCATGTGATTAAAGATTGTCCTTCCTAAATTGAAATTATTCATCACAACAATCCCATACATGAGTATTGCACGATCCATAATAAGCTGCGGTAGTGTTAGTTGTGGGAATCCAATTATATACACACGGTTTATGCACAATGTAGTATAAAATAGTGAGAGAAGAGGACATAATTTTGGTTGTCTAAAGCCTAATTCGACCACTTGTAATGGTTGTGGCAATGCGATCTAAATCTAGTACCTCATCTTCCTCAACATCGGGAGCATCGTGATAGTCATTTATCAATGTTGGGTTCGGTAAAATTTTATTACACCTAAATTTAACGAGATCCACATCTCCTAGAGTTACGTGACTTACGTCTACCAAGTACCTTTCCTTAAGTTGCGGTAGACCTCAACAATCCATTCATCAACATAAGGACATGCATACTTAACCGATTTCAACGAGACCTCTAAGCTCAAGAAATTCTACTAAGTTGTACTTGAGAAAATCAGAATGTTTTATCTTTCTTTCAGGTAAAAGATTCTTTTCAATTTCTTGAACTTATTAAAACTAACCGCAAAGTATTCATCTTGATCATCACCACTTTCAATACTACTACTAGATGAATGTGAGGGTGAGTTATCTGGTTCCTTATTAGGACTTTCAGCAGCCTTCTTCTCTGATCCACGAAGAATGCGAACTACCCAGACTCTCGATGTTGCCTCATCTCCTGCAACATCCTCAACATACGCAGAATCAAAATCATCCTCCCCCATACTTGGGTCATTCTTCTTCTTTGATCTCTTTTCCAATTTTGCTATCAGTCGAGAGATAGGAATATTGTCTTGAATACGATGTGTCGAGATGATGTGTCAACATTAGTAGTGACACTCGGTTCGGCGGTGGGTGTAGCAACCGGTTCGGTGGCTGGTTACGAGGCTTGACTCGGTTCTCTAGTAGCCTCTCCACCCCTTTCGTATTGACGTATTCGAGACAATTGAATGGGTCAGGAAGACATTCCTTCTTCATTCACCTTTCATCTCTTAGCGCTTTTGAGTAATTTACCCTCATTACAGACCTACTCGACCTTCTCCTCGCCTTAGCAAGGCTTCTCTTCCTCTTTGGTTTCTTCACCTTATCAGTAGCAACACACGAGTCGGTGGAATCATTTGTCTCACCTATGATCGCATCATCGATCTCAACTATTGTCTAATTGATTATATCATCATCAATTTGGATTGCGGGCTTAGAAGGTGTAGTCTCCATGGGAACAATAGTTGGAGTAGGGTTTTGAGTGGAAGGGTTAGGTGTAGGTGTGGTATTAGTCTCATTGTATGCAAGAAATTTGAAACATCAATTTGGATTGAGCCTACGACTATTGTTGGTGGTTTTGGAAGGTTAGGGAAGTCTTGAACAGTGGCACGAACAGGTTGAAGGGCTCACGAGAAAATGGAAAAACAATGGACAACGAAACAGGATTTTGAACGGCTAGTGTGGCCGTCGATGGTCCGACAAAGCGGTGGTGACATCAGCAGAAGAGGTGATTTTGGTAGCCATGGATGCAAGAATGTTGAGAGAGTTTGAATTTGAGGAGTCTAAGGAAGTGTTTGATTTTTCCGCCATTTTGATACATAAACCAAGAAAATGTGCTATTATTAATGCAATTAAAATAGCAACTTAATCTAAACCAAGCAATAAACACAAGTGTTATGCTAAAAATCTCTCTGAAAATATGTATACACATCTCGAGCTAAGTTTCTAAGTAAAGAAGACAATGAAATGCGAAATCTATAAATAGAAAAGAAGAAGGGAAGTTTCAAGATATTAACCTACTAAAATGAATAAACCAAGATCCCTAAAAACAAGGAACATGGAGATAATGATACTCTCATGCCCAAAATAACCGTCAAATCTGATCTTAAAGCTCGAAATTAAATTAAATAAATTAAAATTAAACATAATACAATACCGAAAATGACATGGGAAGTTACCATTAGAAAAGGTCAAAAACTAAAATTTATCACATAATTAATTAATTCGACTCTTAGAAATAAATCAATCACATAAATATTGTAGACAATATTGGTACACACACACTTCAACATCAATGCTGCATTTTATTTTATTTTTACACGAGTCCATATTGATCCACCTAGTTCAAAACATCGTGTTGTGGTGCAGTGTGACAACATCTTGTGTGACATTCTTACCTATTTACCTTTTTACAAGGACCACAAACCGTAGTCTTGTAAAATTTTAGCTTTGGTAAGGCAAAAACTTGTATGAGACCGTCTCATGCATGAGACCGAATCACTTTTTAATAAATTGTTATCACTTTTTTAAAAAGTGATACAAATTAGTATAAAAGTGATAACAAATTAAAAAGTGATAACAATTTATGAAAAGTGATAACAATTTATGAAAAAGTGATAACAAATTATGAAAAAGTGATAATAATTTATTAAAAAGTGATTCCGTCTCATGTCCGTCTCATGCATGAGACGGTCTCACACAAGAGTGCCCCTTTGGTAAACCTCTCACAACTCCAACTCGATTAGTTTACGAATATTCCTAATATGCACATCTCCAAGTTTTTGATGCCATAAATTAAATTCATCATTTTTGGCAAAGTTGCAAACATTGTTAGTCCCAATGAGATAACAATTATCTATTGACCTATGACCAGTCATTAGACATTCATTATTATTTTTAAAACATAACAAGAATTTTTATTAAACTTGACATGCAAATTGTCATCACATAGTTGATTGATACTAATCAAATTAGCAAGCAATCCTTAAACATGCAGTAACATTTGACAATTTAGGAAATCCTTAACATTCAAAGTTCCCTTTCAAACAATCTTACCTTTCGATCCTCCACCATATGTGACATTTTCACCATCATAAGGTTCATAATTAGACAAGAAATTAATCTGTCGGTCATATGCCTTGAACATCCAGTATCAAAGTACCATAAACCAGAACACATGCTTTTAATGAAGTATACACAATATTACAAGAGACCTTACTATTTCTGGACTTTTGTGACTTCTAATGTGGCAACACTAAAGGTAACATTCTATTTGTCATTAAATCATTTTTCAACTTAATACGGTGAGGACGAATATGACCTTTACTAGAACAATAATGATACACAAACTTATTTTCCGACTTTTTACCAGTATAATTTGTTTTATCAGAGGTTTTAACCTTCGGTTTATATCCTCCTGTTAAATCAGGATTTAGTTTTGATGAGTTAAAATGTATAGATTAGTTGAGCTCATGTAAAGTAAGATGACTAGTTGAAAATGTATAGAAGCGGTGAAGTAGTAAGTTCACTAGTTAGAATTTCGGACTAGGTGAGCTAGACTAGTCACCGGGGTGATTCATTGAGAGGTCATCTAAAGACAACCTTAGGGAAGTCATCCGATAGAGAAAGTAATGAAGAGCTCGAGACAAGGTAGAAATCAGGTGATTAGAATAAGAAAGACAGATTTCAACCGAGTCGATCGGATGACTTACTCAAGAAGACCAAATGAGGTCAAGTTAGTTTTCAAGATAGTTTGTTAAGCGGTTAGAGTTTGTTACAATAAACTAAGCTGTCTTATAGGTTTATAAATAAGCCTAAGTACATTCCTTAGAGGGACTTTTGCACATTCCGAGATTCACACAATCCACAAGCACTCATAGCAAATCACATTTGATATTCTCGATATTTTTCTAAGTGTTTAGAGAACACTTCACCGTAATTCCTTCTATACAACATTTTGCACTGTAATCTAAGTTTAGAAGATTAGATTAGAAGGAAGATAGAAGGTTCGTAGAATTGAATCTTCGCAATTGTAATCTGTAATCTCGAGAAGGAAGTAAGAAGAGACCCTTCTTCAAGTTGGAGAAGGAGAGTGGATGTAGGATTTTCAATCCAAACCACTATAAATCTTATGTTCTTTACTTTCTATTTTTAATTCCAGTCAATTATATTTTGTGATTTCAAATTCGATCAAAAAGCTCTTTAGATCTATTCTTAAAGGATTGAGTATAATTTGTTTCACGCTGGGTACTCGCAATAATTTGGAAGATCGGTTTGAATAGTTCATCCGAATTTCGTGAGAAATTTAAATAATATATTCAACCCCCATTCTTAGATTATTTCTTGTATATCGGACTCAATCCGAGACCAACAAGTGGTATCGAGTAGTGTTGATATATATTTTGGTCGAAACTTGTTATTCATTAAATTTCTCGATCTAGATCTATTCTTGATAATATTCTCGTTTTGATATATTGTTGTCTACTACTAACTATTTCTCCCAAAGGTGTTAATAGAAAAAATAAGTCTTCCAGATTTTGAGATCGAAGACTATGATTATTGGAAATTTCGAATGGGAAACCATCTCAAGTCTATTCATCCTCGAATGGAAGATGTTCTCTCCGAATGACCTATCAAGTTTTAACATGGAGGTGTGAGTGATGGAGCAAGTAGTTCGAATCTCGTGCTCGAGTGGAAAATAAAGTATTTGAATTGTCTAATGATGAAAGAAAAGTCTACAACTGGATCGGTAGCAAGAAACAAGATTATTGTGACTCTCGGTACCGAGAATGGTAGAAGAAGATTAAGAAGTGTAAAGCGCCAAGCGAGATGTGGGACACCCTAGGCGATATGTGCGAAGGCACGAGACCAGTGAAAGAGAACAAGATGCAAGGTGTTCTCCATTTATTTGATACGTTTAAAATGAAAAAGGGTGAATCTATTGATCAATTGGACATGAGAATTTGATTAATAGAGCCACTTTGATACGTTTAAAATGACCAATTTGATTAATAGAGCCATGATTTAGGCAAGTCTTATACTAAAAAGAGATAAATAATAAAATCCTTAAATCTCTAACTAAACGCAATGAAAATTACGGTCGAACAAATAGAATATATCAAATAGAATTAGACATCCTAATGATCTAGAGAAAACCCAATATCGCCTAATTTCTTCATCCATATTCTAAAACATATTCGTGTTTTCGCTCCCAAGCCTCTCTCTGACCTTGATTTTCGGTGGTACGGGATATCAACAAACTCCATGACACAATCAAAGCACTGTTATATTTCTCCACTTCAAGATTTGTCCTTGCACGCCTCTCCTCGATGTGAGCCCCAAATCGTAGCATAGTTTGGATCGCCACCATGTGTCGCTCACTTGACCCGACCTTACGCTTTCTACCGAGAAGATTGACTAGTTCCGGATGACGTGTTAGGAGGAAAATTATATACAAATTGACTACCCAATTGAATAACATGTTGGATATAAGATGGTGAGGGAGTTACGTCAACCTCATCATCATCGTCTACGTTATCGGTGTCGTCATCATCACAAATTGGGTTTCTAGAAAAATTCGATGAGCACCGGTGGCCGTTCTTGTAGTAAATATTTATGTGCACAATTTAAAGTGAAGTAGATCATGCTTTATGATAACATTGCCTCGCTTCTCCTGTAAATGTATACACGTATATGTGTTTAATGACAAAACTGATTCTTATTTGAAGATGATCCATGCATTTGATGTAATAATTTAATTTTACTTTGTATATAGACTCAAAGACGCCACTTGGTGCAATAATTATTCCTCTTTCATGATCCTAACCTAAGCCCGAACCACGATTGACTATCAATCCATGCAATAGCTTCCAAGTTGCCTTGATGTTCTTAAATTTTATTTTGCATTGATTTGCGGTGTAGACAAATCGACCACACAACAAAACATTCAACTTATCACAAATTTTGTTATACACAACACTATTAAATTGGTCGAGCTTATTCCATTCCAAGCACTCTTGATAACAAAGAATAATGAATCGTGCTTCATTTTCCCGAATCCAAACAACTTTTTCATGGTTCCTCTCCTAATTTTTATCCCTATGCATCTAAAATGATATAAAATACTTCGAATATAGGTCATGATAAGTTTAAACATAGTAACAAAGTTTAATAATACTTATGCACATAAGCACGTTCTAGTGTAAATAATATGCATGGGACATAGTTTAATAATACATATGCAGACAGAGTTCTACATACATATCAAATTAATTCCCAAGTGAAAAATAGAGCTAACCCTTTTCCACATATGCACGTTCTACCATAAATAATATGCACAAATTAGAGTTTAATTCATCATCGAGCACGAATAGAGTTCTACATACATATAAAATTAATTCCTAAGTGAAAAATATGGCTAACCCATTTCCACATATGAACGTTCTACCGTAAATAATATGCACGAGAACATAGTTTATGTTGGAACCACCGGATCATCGACTCTATATGATTATCGATTCGGGATCATATGTATGAAACACGCAGCGGAAAAGGAATCATACCTATTCACCTTAATAGGTGAAGACGAACCAGTTCTAAGGTCGAATCGCCGATCAAGGATGAACCACGAACTTCACGATCTTCCTCGTCGTATTCCTATCCCTTTCCCTTGGACGTCGTGTGGGCGACGATCTTCCAAGAGGAGTTAGAATCCGCCTTCTCTTTTCTTACATTTTTTTCACACTTCGTGAGGCTCTGAAGTAGGGTTTATTTATAGGCTACAACGAGAACTCTAAGAAGGAATTAGGGTTGGGCCTCCCGATGGGCCTAGGCGTCTGTGCTCACTCCGAACACTCCACTTAAGCCCATCAATTATAACTCGGTCCACTAAAGATTTATAATTGAACTACCGTCCTAATCCCATATTACAATATGGGCTCCTTTATTATGTGTACGTTTATTTCTGTGTTTAAGATATCGAATGTCCATAAATTAAATAAATTCTTGACAACTTAATTAATTTACATCTAATTCCAAGAGTAGTACCACTCATCTTTATTATCATGTCGGATTAAATCCACCTGCGGGGTTTACATGACAATCTTTATGAGCTCCTCGAGGGGACATCATCATCCTAAATAATTAGGACACGGATTCCTTCTATAATCAACAAAGACACCATATAAACAATGTTATCTCCCAATTCACCGAGCCTATCAATTTAATAAATCTCACCCATTGGCAAATTAAAGAAACAAACACCGAGTACACGTGCTCGTTATTATATAGGGATTAAGAAGACGTACATCCATAATAACAGAGGTCTTGTTCTTTTATATAGTCGGTACAAATTGAACAACCTCATATGGTCTTGCTCAAGACATACAAAATATCTTTGGTGTAATGTTAGATCAAGAAAGGTTTTGATGAGTTAAAAAGATCAACTCGGATGAGCAGCCGATCTCAAAGAGCAGTGAGATAAAGTTTCGATCTTGGTGATCGGACTAGGTCAAGGCTGGACAAGTCATTTGGCCCGAAGCGGTGCATGTCATCTGGAGACAAGCTCAAGTCAAGTCATCTGGCAGGAGACGATCATGTAGAGTTCGACGAGGTCAAGATAAGCCGAGTAGAATAAGAAAGACAAGTTTTCACTAAGTCGAGTGCATAACTAGGAAAAATCAGTGAGGATAAGAGCAGTTTTCAAGATTAAGTTTGTTGAGCGGTTTTTAGTTTGTTAGAACCGACTAACAAACTAAGCTGTCTTTTCAGACTTATAAATAGGTCTAGGTTTTCATTTTATACACACGGATAACACATTATTCACAACACTCGATTTCTACTTTCACATCGATTCACAAAGTTTTTCAAAGGAAGTTTTCAAGGTAAGTTCTAAGTGTTTATAGAACACTTCATTGTACATCTTCAAAGCTCATCTATCACCGTAAAGTTAGATTCGTAAGAGTCTAGGAGTTTGAAGATTTGAAGATCTTTGTAAGTTGTAAAGCGTAAGTTGGATCGTAAGTAAGTAAGTGGTAAGAAGAGACCCTTCTTCAAGTTGAAGAAGGAGAGTGGATGTAGGATTTTCATAATCCGAACCACTATAAATCTTAGTGTTCTTTATTGCTTTCATTTACTTATCTGTTCATATCAATTTCGGTTTATAATCAAAGTTCAATTTCGAATTAAAGTTAGACAAATTATCGGTGTACTTTTGATCCAAATAAAGTTGAGTTTAATAATCAATTCTGCTGTGTGACTTTGGTGTTTTGAATAATTTTTCAAAAATTTGCAAAATCGAAAAATCTATTCAACCCCCTCTAGATTTTTCCTAGAAGGTGATTCAAGTTTCCTTTAATCTACTCAACTAAGTGGGACCAACACATCCTAATAAACTACATGAGTGCCAAATAATCAAACTTGCTTCCTTTGCTACGAAACAAAAAAATAAAAAATAAATAAATGTTGCCACAACACACACCACCACACAAGTAGCAAATGCATTTGTTTCTTCTTGAAGATATTTAATTCTTGTGTATGGTTGTTCTTCAAGTCCGATAATTCGAATTCGAGAGATCTTTCCACGCTCTTGGCTCTCCTCAACTTAGCTTCTAGTTGTTTTTCTTTAACCTTGAGAACATTTATTTCATCTTCAAGCTTTTTGAGAAATCGAGTGATAAGAACTTTGAACCTTGAACACATTTCAGGAGCAAATCACATAAAAATCCACAATGTCCACCTCTCTATGAAAAGCGAGGAAAGTTAATTTAGGGCAGAGTATAGAAAAAATTAAAAATTAATTTATAGTAGTACATTGTATAGAAAAATAAGAATCTTCAAGAAAGAAAAGCAAAGTATAGAAGTACATTGTATTTAGGGCATGACAAGAATCTTCTTTGGATTTTCTAGAGTCCAAGAATTCTTCAATTGGAGCTCAATCCCACAGTCACAAAACACAGGCCGTTGTAATCGAAAATCAAATTCGGTTGACTCCATTGATTGGCTCGAGGTTGAATGCATTTCTTGACAAAACATAAAAATACCATAAAGATGAATTAGGAAAAATTTCGCGATTGATTGAAAATTTGAATACCAAAAGCAAAGAAAAATACGAAACAAAATACAAACACACCTTTGATTAAAGATTTGAATCTTGATTGAAGATGAATTAGGAAAATTAGGGTTTTGAGAAAGAGGCTGGATGAATTGGGGAAGAGCGAAGAACGAACCCTAATATAATTCGCACTAATTGATCTGCCCGTTAAGTCAATGATGAGAAAACTAACGGCGTAACCAAATGTGATTAAAAATATATAATTTAGTGACTAAGTTTGATGAGTGATAAAATTCGGTGACCAAAACTGAAATAGGGGTAAAATTTGGTGATTAAAAGTGATCTTAACCATAAAATAAAGAATAAAATTCAATTCAATTTTGCACTATGAAGAAAATACATTTGCCCTAATATTAACCATAAACCTTTTACCATGCTTTCTTCTTCCATTAGCAGCTCCTCTACGGCTTGATGAAGGTTAAAGACAATTAATAATATAAACATCTTTCTTAAAACTTTTTTAGATATATTATCATTAAAATAGAAGTATGACCTTGTAATTTAAGAACTTAATTCCTTTTCTCCCTGACTTCTCTTTCTCTTTTCAATTTTTTTCTTGGAAACCTCTAGGACATTGGGCCTTCCTCTTAGTCTACTACCACCGGCCATTTTTGAGTAATCCACTCGGAAAATAAAAAAATAAAGAAATGATATAAAATGTGATTCAAATTCTAAATAGTTCAAAATTTGTGGAAGAAAAACTGATATCGTTTGTGCTTTTATCATTTGACTTTTTGTTTCATTGTTTTTATTTGTGAATTCGATATATATAATTTTTTTTTTTTTTTTTTTGTGTTTACATGTTTCCGCTTGCATCAGTTGTCTAGATATTGGAAATAAAATAATCCTCCCAGATATGATCAATCAATTCAAGTAATTTAGTTATTAGAACATTTCATTTCAAGTATTTTAATTATCAGGATGTTTTAATTATTATGTTTATAGTAATTTATGTGTTTTAATGTATTTTGTGTGATTTAATTATAAATTGAAATATTTTTATTATCTAGAATTTAATTAAAATTTTAAATACTTATTATGTATTAATCATACAATCTTGGAAATATATATGTAATTTTATTAAACTATTAATTAATTTTGATGAATTAATTTAATTTTAATGAGATGAGTATTAAAAATAAAAATAAAATAATTAAAGGTAGCATGATAGTGACTTGGACGTATTTTTGCAACAATCTTAGTAATAAACATTTACCACAAGAGTATGGTATCGCATGTAGAGTGCAAGTATTTTAACCAAGTAGTATCGAACTCAAAGGAATTTGTGAAAATAATGGATCCTCAAAATTACACGTCGTAGATATTATAGTAGCTAACCGGTTTTCTTACGCAAAAATGAAATAGACAATTTGTTAGGATAAAAATGTTCTAGTTTTGATGAAGTTAAGATGAGTATGTGAAATAAGGCGACCAACCTGGACTTGTTGTATAGGCAGTTGAAGTAATAAGAAATAAGCTTGCAATAGATAGACTAAGTACAATAGATCGGATGTGAGCTCGAAGCAGACGAGGTCAAAAGCATAAGGTCAAGTAAGACGATGATGTTCTTAAGAAGATCAAGACATGCCGAGTAGAATAAGAAAAACATGGGAAGATCGAGACAAGGACAAGTCGTTTAAAGATTGAAGATACATATGACTAAAGAAGTGTTAAAGATTTTCAAGAAGAAGTTACAATCAATTAACGAGAATCGGTTATAACTACCCAAGAAATGGTTTCAACTAACAAGAAGAAGTTATTTAGTTACAACAAACGCTTAAGAGTCATCAAGGAAGTTTTAGCTACCATAGATTCATATAAATAGGACTTAGATTAGATTCACACACACTTTTAATACTTTTGACACTTATAACACGGAATCACTATAACATTTAAAGAAGTTTTCTAAGCACAAACGTTCATAGAAACATTTTAGTTTTCTAAAGTGTTTATAGAACACTTTCTTCGTATCTTCAAGCCCAGATTTTCAGAGTAGGATGTAATAACCCAAAACCAATTATAGGATTTTATATTTAAATCACTAAGTTTAGTGATCATTTTATTCTTTTCCAATTTCATATGTGGTTTTCTTAATTTTTCTCCAACTCGACGAACGTTTTTTCGACCCAAAATCTACCGAAACTTTTCACACTCACATCCGTAATTCGAATGTGATTAATAATGATTAATTACCAATAGTCCTTTAAAGGTGGGAAACACTCAAGAAAATCCTAAGAAAAATGTTTGTTTTCTCATCGCGCGTTTTATTAAGTTTCGAGCGAAACTCGAACCGAAAAATACCGAAAATTCAACGTCGAGACTGCGATCTGCATTTAAAGAGAGGGCTGCCAAAATGACAGCCCAAATTTCCAAAATCAACTGGCCATGTGGGGAAGTAAGGGGGAATAGTGCAAATTGTACTTCTTCATCCATAACTACACTCTAAGGCCATACTTTGTATACCATCTTTTCCCTAATTCCTCTCCCCACCATCCAATCCAGCAGCACCCCCTTCCTCCCCTCTATAAATAGATTTGCTTCCCCTCTTCATCTTCCACACAAAAAAAGCTTTGGGCCTCTCAAGAAAAGGAAGAAGTTCTTCAAGGGTAAGTCCCTAACCCCCTCTTAAGTCTTATGCATCCTCTTAGCTTAGAAATTCAGGAAAAATATTATATGAGGCCCTAAGAACTCCTTTTCACATAATATGATCTTATATGGAGTGCTTGAGTTGAAATTTTGGTGTTTGGAGTCAAAATGGTGAAGTTATGCTTAAAACATGAAGCTGCCAAAACCATGCCCAAACCACCGACCCATTTTTGTAAAATTTATTCGGACCCTTTTCACCGGTTTAAAAATTATGGAAAAATTTCTAGATGTAGAATTTGAAGTGTAGAATAACATACTAAAATTTTGTGTCACTGGATTTTTGTAGACTGAGAATAAAATCGTGAAATATTATGTGTTGGAAGTAATCCGAAACTGGGAGTAGTGATTCATTTCTTTTATTTCTCCCCTTTCTGATAGTTATAAAATTCTAGGAAAACCTGGGATGTTCCCCTTGATGTGTTGTAAGTTATAGTCAAAAATCATAATATTTTGTTTAGTACTTTATGAGATAAAATTTATTTTCTGAGTACCTGGTCGACGTTCGATGCATAGGATTATTCTGTGTTGCACGAATTTATTTTTCCAGATAGACTAACGTATAAATTATGGAAAAATTCATGGATGTCCTAAAACATGTTTATAACAATATTCTAAAATTTGGTGATTTTTAAACGAGTATCCAATAAGTTATGAATTTTCTCGTAAGACATGTCCAGTAACCAAGCCAAACGATAGATTGAATGTTCACGAATTTTCTGGGCAGAATCCGTAAGTCAAATGGCTTGGGTTCCTGAATCAAAGTTGTTCATATTTGAGTAATGCATTACATGTTTTAATTTCATAATTTTTGGATATTTCTACAAAGATTTATGGATTTTATAAATTTAAGGTCACTGTATTGCCGAAACGGAAATTTAGAGTCTTTATTTCTAAATCTGCTATAGTTTCATAACTCAAATGAACTCGGACTCTTAATAAACTTTGTTCTACACTGAAAGATGTACAATATACTAAAATTTCATAATTTCCAACAAGTCTAAGTATTTTATTTCGTTTATGCGTGTGTAGGTATTGTTTCTTCGATTGTTAGTACTTGATAAATTAAATGGCCAAAACTTTTAATGAAGAACATGTTTTAAATATCGAATGTTATACACGATACTTTATGAATACATATACTTGAGTGTCTTACATATTTTTCTTGAAAATGAACGGAATCGAAAGTCCCAAATTCGGGACCCATATATCGTAGTACACCAACAAAGCCGATTGGACATAGGATTAAACCCATAGAAGCTTTTGATAAAATAAAGTACCCCTTCTTCATTCAAATTGCACAATAAGATCAAGAACCTAAGTTTCTAATGGACAAAAAGATTTGTCGAACTAAACATACGGATTGTGCTAAGTAGAGTACGGTCGGAACCAGAGATTGAGACTTTTGTACGAGAGGCATAAGCAATCAAGAAGTTAAACTTTCTAAAAAGTTTTCCAGGTGGGTGACACTAAGCTGTATAGCTAGTTAATGTTATATGGACTGTTGTCAGCTTTTACGAATCAAACATAAACGGTTTTTTCTCGAAAGACGCAAACAACTCAAAAGCATGCAAATGCACAACTCCTAACTATATGAATATATGAGAACACGTTTCTTTTGCTTTGATTATTTATTTTTACATGGTAGAGGGTGAAACCCTATATTATTATACGAGAATTAGTATCTCTTTTGATCTACAGAGGGCGAAGCCCTATATATATGTATAAACAGGGAGAAATAAGGTCGGAAGAGGGTTTTGATTGTGTGCGAAAATGCCACTAGTGCCACCTCACGGGAGCAATAAGGATGGTAGAGGGTTTGGATTGTGTGCGTAAATGCCACTAGTGCCACCTCATTTGGGACAGAGAATTACGGGTCTCGGACGTATTAACGTGCCATTCCACAATGTGATTACAGGATCGGATGTACTAACGTGCCATCCGATATGTGCTATATATATACTAATCATTGCAAAAGAAAGATAAATCCCTTAATCAAGTTAAAGGATGAAAATCTTATAATCGAAGATTACCTTGTACAAATGGGCTAAATGCCGTAACGAATAACTAAAGATGAAAGAAGAATAAAAGATTCAATTATTTCGGGTTTTCTTGTCAACTGCGTAACAAGATACTGAGTTACCCATCGAGATTTTATCTCACACCCCAAACTAAATATTTCGGGTTGCGAGAATGAGGTCCGGGAGCTGCAAGAGACGACCGTTTTCCACTCTCTCTTAGTTAATAAATAAATTGTCTTGTAACTTCTCGATCTTTTGTAATAAACACTTTGTTAAAATTATGTTATCTTCTTCCTCTAGGAGTTTTACTCGTCTGATGGTTTTTATCCAAGTGAATAATGGTCTTTTATAATAAAAGAGTTTCTCTTCACTAAGTAAAGTGTTTCAAATTTTTCCGCTGCAACTTAATCGATTGTTATTCAAAAGAAATTTTCTCGCTCAATTTTTATGTTTCACTAAGTGATGACTCGGGTTTAGGACGTCGGACTCGAAGGTCGACTTTACGAATTCCGGGGTGTTACATAGGAAGATTGCATTGAGGTTGAAAAATTTGTGAAGTGTAAACTGTAAGTAAGTAGTGGAGCCCCTTTCAAAGGATCGTGAAAGGAGAGTGGATATAGGATTATTATAATCGAACCACTATAATTTTCGTGTTCTTTACTTTTCTATTTACTTCCAGTTTTCTTACTTGTTCTTTTATAATCTGATCAACTATAGTTTGAATAAGAATTATCAAAGTGTCAAGTATAAAATCATTCCGCTGCATAACTGATTCTTGATTAAATATCCTGTTAATTTGGAAAGAGAATTTAAGTAGACTGTGAAATCTATTCAAACCCCCTTTCTAGATTTCACCTATTTTGATAACTTGACTCTCTAGGACCAACACAATTATCAAAAATAACAAACACAAGATAAGAAATTAAACAATTAAACTAACTTCAAAAAGAAGTGCAAATGAGTAAGATATGCTGGGTGGAATCCATGTGAAAACCGGTGCTTAACAAGACAAAACAATTTATCATATGCAATTTCATTGGCGTTACCTAAAGGCTACCACAAATTAAATGAAGAACCATCATCCATATCATAATTGAAAGTGAAGTGGTCTGACTATGGTATAATTGGGTAAGTGTTATTAAGACCAAATCAAGTTTATCGAACCCAAGAGATAAGATATGCAATGAGGCCCAAGGACATGAGTTTTCAACGACTATTGTTGCAAACAAGGATTTGGTGCCAAATACACTCCTCAAATGCAAGAATTAAAATCAATCAACAATTATGCTATGATTAGGCAAAGAATTAAGCTAGAACAATTAGCAAACTAAGCAAACTTTCAACTAGAAGTAAGTGGGGAATGGGTGCTAGGGATAATCTCCACTAAGGAATCAATGATCGCAACTATAATTGCATCAAATTACCATTCAATCAAGATAAAAGTATGAACATCATTCAATAATGTCTCCATTCATCACACAATGCCTAAATGTGAGTATTCTTAATGCAATGAATCTCTCAATTACAAAGCATTTAATTCATACAATCATACACAATTTTAACTCGATTAATCTATAATCACGTTAGCTCAACTCTCGTTTGTTGTTAGGGTGATCAAACACAAATTAAAAGAGATAAAAATGCATGAAGCACAATTAGCATCAACAATTAGGAAACTATCTATCGCAATTAAACAACAATCATCAACAATTATAGTAAGAGCAATCAAATCATCCTCAATTACATTTTTTTCACATCTCAACCCCTTTTTTCATCTTTTCTCAACGAATCAACTTAGCACATCATATTCCACCACACTTTTCATACAATGCACCATCTTCTAGCCAACAATCAAGCTCTACTAAACATATGACTAAGGCTCATAAAAATAGGCAAAATGGCTTTAATTTCACTTGGCTTGCCAAAGAATAAGGATACTAGGCTCAAAATGGCTCACTAAGGAAATCAAATATTTTTGTGGGGAAAAATTTTGCTAAGTGACTTCTCAATCCAAGCATGCCTCTTATCATATTCATGAAATCACACAAAGATCAATTTCAACAAGTCCAAAGGAAAGCTCTACCATACATATCCATGAATGATGCACTCACAAAGAAATTCAACCGTATAAGATGTACGATTCTTAAGGCACAAAAGCTCACGGGCTTAAATTGAGCAATGAATCAAACATTTTCAATCACATTCATCCTCACATAATCATCAACCATGCTAGCTTCAAGCCACTTATCAACTTATGATATTTACAAAATTCAACTCATCCTTCAATCAAGCACTAGTGCACATGTACATAATCTCAAGCACAAACACCTCATCATCATCTTCCCAACAAATATAATTCAAATATATGCAAGAAATCCACAATTAAAGCTCAAAATTCATTACACCAAAAATCTTATACAGCACAAAAGATAGGCAAGGAAAGAAGAACATCTCTCCCTTGCTCTCTCACCATCATCTTTCTCCATTTTTCATTTTTTCCAAGGATGCCCAAGAACTTAATTACTTTTTTCCTATAATCAAAGTTCACAAGAGGTAAAATAAAATTAATAGAAGCATCAATCTCAATGAAGTACAAATTGAAGAGTTTGAAGGTATAGAAATGCTCATTTCATTCTTCAATGCCTCATTCAATGCTTCTAGATTTTCTTGTTCACTTTCTCATGTCCATCAATGGACATTCCCCTTCATCACTTTTATCAAGGAAATTATCTATTACATTATTCTTGCTTGGACCCTCTTCTTTTTATTTCTCTTTCCATTTCTCTTCTTCTTCATCTTCATTTTTATTTTCTTCTTTCCCTTCTTCTCGATGTTTCTCCATGATGGTTATGTTCTCGACTTGGAATAGAAAAGCTTTAAGTTGACTTATTAGAACATTGAATTGAGCTTTGGTGATCTCCATGTTCCCATCTATCATTGCATCAACCATTGCATTGGTCTCATAGATGTTCTCATACAAGGGAACATTTCTTCACATCTAGAGTCATTTGCCTCAAATCTCTTTAACAACATCCCAAGCATCTCCTTCAAGGTAGCCCTCACATCATGGATTCCCCATTCTTGATAATGAGAGGAAACTTGTTGCATTGGATAATCATACTCATAGCTTCTCCCATCATTGTAGCTAAATCTTTCATAGTGTGGAGGATAAACCATACTATCTTGATAATAACTTTGATTCCACGCGTATGAATTATATACATCCATCTACAAAAGATAGCAAGTATCAAATTCAAACAACAAAATGAACAAAACAAAAAAAAAAAACAAAATGCAACAAGTAACCACTTCCAACTAATCCTAAGTCTCACTTAAGCGCATAAATATATCCCGGCAACGGCGTCATTTTTTGTGGTATAATCGGGTAAGAGTTATTAAGACCAAATCAAGTTTATCGAACCCAAGAGATATGTTATGCAATGGGGCCCTAAGACACAAATTTTTATGACTATTGATGCAAGCTTGAATATCAACTAATAAATCTACCAACAATGATGAAATACCAAAGACAATTAAACTAGGAATTAAACTAGGAACTAAGCAAGGATCAACCAACAAGCTAGGAATTAAACTAGAACAATTAACAATCTAGACTAACTTTCAACTTGATATAAGTGGGGAATGGGTGCTAGGGATAATCTCCACCAAGGAATTAATGATCACAACTATAATTGCATCAAATCACCATTTAATATAGATAAAAGTATGAACATCATGCAATAATGTCTCCATTCATCACACAATGCCTAAATGTGAGTATTCTTAGTGCAATTAATCTCTCAATTATGAAGCACCTAATTCATACAATTATACACAATCATACACAATTATAACTCGATTAATCCCTAATCACGTTAGCTCAACTCGTTTGTTGCAAGGGTGATCAAACACCAATCAAAAGAGATAAAAATGTATGAAGCACAATAAGCATCAACAATTAGGAAACTAGCTATCTCAACTAAACAACAATCATCAACAATTATAGCAAGAACAATCAAATCATCCTCAATTTCAATTATCACAAGCACAAGAGAATTAACCCATGGAGCAAAGAGCAAAATCCATGTATGAAAAATCAAATAGCATGATCATCTTAGCAATTAACAAAACAATTAAGAAATAGAAAACAAGAGATAGAAAAACATCTCCAATATTTGGTCAAATGCGATAGGAATTGAATGCTTGAATCTCCACAATGTAAATTTCTCTTCAATTGAATTACAATCTCAAATGTCTAATCTAATGGAGAAAATGCTAATCGAACAACAATTAAATGGAAATCTAACTAGAAGCTTGAATCTAATGATCTAGGAAGGAGAAATTGGCTTGAAACTTCAAAAATACCCTAAAAATTCCTCATGTCCAAGGTTTGACCTCGGTCCGTGGACACTTAGGGAGAGTGCCTTGTCATCTCGGCTAGTCAAGCTTTTAATATAAACTCGCCCTTTGTAATACATATTCAGCTTGGAGAAGCATGACCTGCTTTTAAAAAAAAAAAAATCAAGAAAACCTCTTATGAGGTTCAAACCACAGGTGGGCGCACGCATGGGCAAGCGGTTTGCCGCCAGTGGCCACAATCTTGATAACAAACACGCTTTTTATAATATGTATATGACTTGAGCGCGCTAAAAATTCAACACTTCTTCCCTAAGCTACAAGCTCGACCCGAGGCGCCCCGGGCTAGACCCTAGGTCGAGTTCGAGGATTTTTGTGGGCCCGACTTAACCTCCTAACCCCCATTTCGCCCCACGTGTTCGTCTCTTTGCCATATGAATATCGGTACTCTCGGTTCGATCTAATTCCTCCGAAAATCTTGAAAATGAGACGAAACACTTGAAAAACCATTAGTTTCCATATAATAATACCTTTCATGTAAAAGAGTGATACTCTACACCTTAAAGCACAAATTCTATCACTTTTCATCACTTTTTGCGCTTAATTACCTCAAAAATCATGCAATAATTCACTCTCATCATGATCGCAGTAAGTATGAAGATAAAATAAAATAATGAAGAAAAGTTGTTGAAGATAAGATAATAAGGGTGGCGGTAGCGATAGGACAATTGACGAGGGTAGTTATAGCTCCAACACTATAATTGCTTTGGATTATATAGTCTATCACTCTATTACTTCTATAAATAAGCATTAACATGAGTTGATGAGGATGAACCTCAAATTCAAAATTTCGAAATATCGAGATAACTTTAAGCGTTGTATAGGTGGAGATTTACTTCAACTCTTAATTGAGTTATAAAAATTCAAGTATTATAATTGTCCTTATTATATTTTATTATGTAATTAACATTCATGTTAAGCCCGGTCCACCAAAGAATTCATGTTAAGCGACCTAGCCAGAAATTTCATGTTATGCCCGGCCTAGCCAAAGAAATTTCATGTTAAGCGACCAAGTCAAAGAAATTCATGTTACGTGCGGCCCCGCCGAAAATTTCACGTTAAAGTCCGGTACTACCAACACTATTACAAATTCTACAAGTTATATATTATTTACATTATTAAAATTTAATTTGTACAATTATGAGGTTACCCAGGTAAGTGTATTCTCACACACTTTCCCTTTAAATATTTTTAGTGCAAGAGTTCGACAAGGAGGGATGATCCGGGATGCTATGGCCAAGAAATAAGAAAACAATAAATTACTACTACACTACTTTCTATTTATTTCTAAAGAATGACTTATGATTTGTAATTTTGAGTATTGGGGTTAATCCATAAATTCACGTATTACGAAATAAGCTTTATTACTATAAAATATCTTTATTTGTAATTTTTATTAATAATCATGTTCTACATGTTTAATTATACTACGAGTATACATAAAAAAATAGAATGTATTTTTATTAAATGTAAATACCGAAAATAGATTAAGTTTATTATTTAGTAATGTCTCAACATTAAAATTAGTATATTATAAATTGGGGCGTTACAACATGGTATCGGAGCGGGTTTAAGATTTTGTAGACTCGCTCAAAGTTATGATATCTAAATAGATAAATATACATTAACGTGCAAACGATAAAATAAATAAATAAAAATTAAGGGGGTTCTGAAGGCTGCAAGAGCTAGCAGCCTTGGTAACATAAAAGGGATAAGAAGGGCAACAACCTCTTAGTTTTAATATAAAAAAGGGGGCACCTTCAAACGAATTTTCCATTAGCGGAAATAAGAAAAGAACGATTAAAGTCAAGGTCATAGAACCGATTATCCATCCGTACGAACTCAAGTAAGTACAATATTAACCCTTTTGTCCTAATTAATTCTCATCTTATATATATGTTTATATATATATATATATATATATATATATATATATATATACTATTACGTTACATAATAACCCTATTAAAGTAAATATTTTGTTTGAAATTTTTTTATGTTCTAGAATGGACATGCACGAACTCTACAACTCAACTTGAATTCATAGGTGCATCGCGCGCAGCTGCGATGAGATCACCGATGTGGGAGCCCACATTGGAGAAATGACTGCTTTGTGGAAAGACAAAAACTTGTATGAGACGGTCTCACTTTTTAATAAATTATTATCACTTTTTAAAAAAGTGATACAAATTAGTATAAAAGTGATAACAATTTATGAAAAAGTGACTTTATCTCATGTCCGTCTCATGCATGAGACTGTCTCTCACACAAGAGTGCCCCTGGGGAAAATGTCGCACCCGAGAAGGATGATGATGAATAATAATGAGGTATGTTGGGCCCTTATCAACACGCTCTCGGATAGCTGGAAATTTCATGTTTACCGTGGTGTATCTCGGCATGGCGTATACATGCGGGAACGTGTGTTATCGATATTTTTCGATCAAATAATACCGGGATTCGGTTGGAGAAGGTCAACCCACCATTCCTAATCAACCCCACATTAATGCAATTGCAATCGGAGTAACGCAACCTCATATACTTTAGGTGGCAAATGTTGGAACCACCGGATCACCGACTCTATATGATTATTAGATTCAGGATCACATGTATGAAACACGCGGTGGAAAATGAATCATACCTATTCACCTTAATAGGTGAAGACGAACCGATTCTAAGGTCGAATCGCCGATCAAGGATGAACCACAAACCTCATGATCTTCTGCCGTATTCCTATCCCTTTCCCTTGGACGTCGTGTGGGCGATGATCTTCCAAGGGAGTCGAATCCGCCTCCTCTTTTCTTACGTTTTTTCACGCGTATGTGAGGATCCGAAATAGGGTTTATTTATAATCTACAATAGGGACCCTAAGGAGGAATTAGGGTTGGGCCTCCCGATGGGCCTAGGCGTCCCGTGTTCACTCCGAACGCTCCACTTAAGCCCCATCAATTATAACTCGGTCCACTAAAGAGTTATAATTGAACTAAATCCTAATCCCATATTACAATATGGGCTCCTATATTATGTTTACATTTATTTCCCGTGTTTAAGATATTGAATGTCCATAAATTAAATAAGTCTCGACAACTTAATTAATTTACATGTAATTCCAAGAGTAGTACCACTCATCTTTATTATCATGTCGGATTAAATCCACTGCAGGTTTACATGATAATCTTTATGAGCTCCTCAAGGGGACATTATCATCCTAAATAATTAGGACACGAGATTCCTTCTATAATCAACAAAGACACCATATAAACGGTCAATCTCCCAATTCACCGAGCCTATTGATTTGTAACGACCTTAATTTTTTTACATTAAAAAATTAAGGTGATGATCACCAAAACCTCAAAATAGTGAAAAACTAGTGGCGGTGAAAATAAATTAGTAAGTAGGGTTCACAAAGTTTTCCCTACAATTAATCGGTCAATTTGAAAGGGGTAACAAAAGCTTCAAGTTCAAAAACACAATTTTTAAGTATGATTGCACTGCGGAGATCGAGGGCTCACATCCATCTTCATTCCTCCCGTGCGTTATTACGAAAGGGGAAGGCGGTGAGTGCTGGAAAAACACTCCGTGGGTTCACTCAAATACCCACTCAAACATCACACAAAATATTGTATTAAAAAAATCAACTACTTGAAATAACGTATATCTTGAACATAACAAACGAGAGACATATTAATCTCAAGCATAACATTAAAATCTCATAATAACAACTCATATTGCATTCTTCAAGTTTTAACAATCGATTAACAATCAAGGGACATGCTCAACATCACGTAATGTGCTAATACATAGATAATGTATACATAGTAGGTAATACACATAAGAGCACATCAATCTTGTTGGGGCACGCTTTACCCCGCTCGAGCATATTGTTTGGGAACTACCCGAAAGTGATCTTTCGATCAAATCTTGTACGGATTTACCCGTGATCTTAGCATAGCTATTACGGTTTTATCCGCATAAAATACACCTTGTATGGTCTCAACCATGTATCATGCATCTTGTAATTTGAACGTGTATATATATGTATATATACAAGCATTCAAGTACACATAAATCATACATCTTCACAATTGAGCATGCACACATGTAAATATTCTTGTATCCATAATCATATTCTTTATGATGGAACATGCACACATGCAAACAAACTTGTATCCATATTCATACATTTTCATATTTAAAAGAGTATGCATATTTTCGAACTCATCGCATATTCATAAAGCATGCATTTCACATTTTAGCATGCATATATATATATATATATATCATATACACAAATTCACATAGTACTATTCATACAATAAATCATATGATTTAAGTAGGTAATAAGAAAGTTCAACGAGAGTTACCCCACCTAGTAGTTTGCACGAATTAAGCGGTATTGTTTCCTCTTAGTTCCAAGCCTTCTCCTACTTCACCTTCCTTTAGTCCTACAACAAAAAATTCTACCTCTTAGTTCTTACTAATAATCTAATCTAAATGATGGTCAATGTGTGTGATTGAAAGATGCATTATAAGAAGGAGGATAAATGACTCAAAAGTAAACCTTATAATCAATTAAAAAGATGCATTTTCTTAGGAGTTTAAAGGCTAAAACAAATTATAAAAAATCTGGATATTTAATTAGTTTGATAAAAACTGTCATTTCTGAAATTCTTGGCATTTTGCCAATGATTTCGCTTAAAAACGGATAAGAAACGAACATTTTACGTCCATTTAAACTTCTAGTAGCACCGTTGCAATTTTATTAAAACTGGGTTGCATTTTCGTAAATGAGGCAGTGGTAATATTGTAAGTATATATATATATATATATATATATATATATATATATATATATATATATATATATATATATATCATTGGCGGCTAAAAAAATAGTTGGTGAGAGTTAAATGAAAAATTCAAAAATTATAAATTTGACCCCCAACTTAAATCTAATTCCAAAAACAACTAAAAATATTTATCACTTCCACCTCTCCTCTCATTCCACCACCACCACCAGCTGGGACTCCGGTGACACGTCCTACCACCACCCACGGCGGCAATGTGGCAGCAGTGACCGGAAAACGGGAGGGAGACAAAGGGTGCAATGGAAGGAGAGAGAAAATACATCTAAAAAAATTATTTCAAAACTTTGACCAAGCATAACTGGAGTTCCATAAGTTCCAATTTAAAAAAAGAAAACTGCTGGAAAGGTCTCGTCACCAGCTTTCCAATGAGACCAGAATCAAAAGATTTCAATACTTGAGCGAAAAGATATAAGTGTAGAATTTGGTCCGCCTATAAGGGCATCCCTCAAACTTTGGTCGAGCATAGTTTGTAGATCCGAACTCCGATTTGAAAATGGGAAAATGTTCTAGAAAGCTCTTGACAACAGCTTCTATCAAGACAAGAATCAAAATATTTCGATATTTGAGCAAAAACATATGAACTATAGAAGTTGGTCCGCCTATAAGGGCATCCCTCCAACTTTGATTGAGCATAGATAGAGATCCAAAACTCCGATTTAAAAATGGGAAAATGTTCTGAAAGCTCTTGACAACAGCTTTCAGATGGCACTAGCCGATCTATCATCAGACATCAGGTCGCCAGCCGGAAACTGGGAAGAAGCTGTAGTGGTGTGTGTGTGTGAGATGTGCAAAGCTTGTGCTTACCTTAGGGTGGAGTGCCAAAAATGTGCACAAAGGCTGCAACCTCCTATATATCTTGCCCTACAAAACTAGGGTTCCTCTAAATGGGCCTTAAAGGGCCCTTATCTTATCATTTTGGGTTGGGTCACTCTCCCACATACTTAGAGCTTATTTTCCAACTCAAGCCCATAATATTTGTTATTCTCTTTTGAGTTTTATTACATAATAAATAATTCAAGGAGGATAATATCATATATCATGCATTTGCACATCATATTAATATTTCACATAGTTATGTATACATATAATAATAATGCTAATAATAATAATAAAATAATTTTATAAAAATGAAATCCTTTGTGTGTTGTTACACCCTACCCCCTAAAAAAAAATCGTCCTCAAATTTGATAACATACCATTTTGCGATAGGTTGGGGTACTTTGCTAGAACTTCGCTCTCGAGTTCCCAAGTGGATTCGCCTTTATCATGATTGCTCCATTGAATCTTAACTAGGTGAATTTCACGATTACGAAGCTTTTGATCTTGCGCTCTAGTATAGCGATGGGCGATTCCTCGTAGGATAGATCCTCCTTGACTTCAAGTCCTCGGTCAAACACATATTTCCTCAGCATGGAAATGTGGAAGACATTATGCACTGGATAGATCCGGTGGCGTGCAAGATGATAAGCAACTTCCCCGACGTGTTCTAAGATTTCGACGGTCCAATAAATCTTGGTCGTAGCTTCCCTTTTTGCCAAAACGGACAACACCTTTAACGGGTGACACTTTGAGAATTATTTTTGTTATATATATATATATATATATATATATATATATATATATATATAGATAATATCCGTGGCCACCGGGTTCCTCACTTTAGATGGTGATCTCGGGTTCGATTCCCTTTGGGAATGAATTTGGAGTTGGAGGTATAAGGAGGCTTGGAGAATTTGGGATTGTAAGGAGACTTGGTGAACTAACTTCTAACTACTAATAATAACTAACATTTACCGATAGAAAAAAAAGTCCATGCAAGATAAACTGCTAGATCATAGATAGATTTTGATGAGTTAAAATATAGTTTAGGAAATCTTTGTAAATAAGGTGACCATCTAAGATGTATAGTCGGTGATGTAAAAGTAGTCTGTTAAGTTGTAATTTTTCGGACTAGGTTAGACTAGAAAATCAGCTTAGGTTCTCAAGACTCAAATTCATCCGAAGATCATTTTAAAGAAGTCATCCGATCAAGAGATAATAATGAAGAGCTCTAGACGAAGCAAAGATCAGTTAAGTAGAATAAGAAAGACGAGGTCTCGGCCAAGTCAATCAAACAACGACTTTAAAAAGATCGGTGAGGTTGGCAGCTTTTCAAGAATTTGTTAGACGGTTAAAGTTAGTTCTAACTAACCAACTGTCTTTCTTTTTTATAAATAAGACTAGACACGATTCTGAAAAAAACTTTTGGTATACACTCAATTCATACTTCATAGAAGCACTTAGCACCGACAAGAAAATAGTTAGAATATTTTTAGTGTTTATAGAACACACTGTATCTTCATACTGTGTTTACGCACCGTATTTAGAAAATAGCTTAGAAGGAAGGTAAAGCTGAAGGTTAAGCCTTCAATCCTGTAATTGCAATCGTAAGGAAGTAAGCTAGTCAAGTCCCTTCTACTAGTTTGTAGAAGGAGAGTGGATGTAGGATTTTTAAAATGCGAACCACTATAAATTTGATGTTCTTTACTTTCTGTACTTTTCAATTCAAATGATTAATCTGTTCTTACTATTCATTATCGTATCAAGAATTAAAGATTCATTTCAAGAAGGTTGAGTATAAAAGATTTATGTTGCGTACTCGATATAATTTAGAAGACTACTTTGAATAGTTAATCGAAATTGAAGAATTTTAGATAATCTATTCAACTCCCCTTCTAGATTATCTCTAGAAGACTCAATCTCGGGACCAACAAGTGGTATCACAACGGTGTTAAAAGCTGTTCTTGATATTTAAATCAATTATTTGATCATCTTATCTCTGTTCATAGATACATTATTGATTTATTGTTGTTGTTATTTTTGTTTATCACTAACAATGTCTCCAAGTATTGAAAGGAAGGTAAAGAATCTTCCTAATTTTGAGATCGAGGACTATGACTACCGGAAATTCCGCATGGAGAATCATCTGAAATCCATTCCTCGAATGGAAGATGTGCTCGAGAAGGTCCTATAAAATTCTATCATGGAGGTGTTAGTGATGGTGCTAGTAGCTCGAAAACCAGAGTTCGAGTTGAGAAGAAGGTTTATGAATTGACAAACGATGAGAGGAAGGTGTATAATCTAGATCAAGTAGCCAAAAACAAAATTATTGTTACACACAGTAGAGTGGTATGAGAAGATAAAAAATACAAGATAACCAAGCAGATGTGGTCAACCTTAGCCGATATGTGCAAAGGCACGAGATCGGTAAAGAAGAACAAGCTTCAGGGATGTTCTCTATTCGTTTGATACCTTTAAAATGAAGCAAGGTGAGTCTATTGATCGGCTAGACATGAGAATGACTAATCTGATCAATAGAGCCACCGATTTTGGTAAAACTTATACCGAAAAGAGATTAACAATAAAATTCTCATATCTCTAACTAAACGTTGGAGGAAAAAGGAAACTTGATTAAGGCTACAAAAGATTTATCTTTCATGACTCATTACACCTTGTTCACACACTTGAAAGGCTATGAGTTCGATATTGTTGGTCCCAAGATTGAGTGATTGATTGAATCTCCTAGAAATAATCTAGAAGAGGGGTTGAATAAATTATCTAAATTTCTTGCGAAATTCAGATTAGCAAATCAAACTCAACTTCTATAAAATTTTGAGTACCCAACTAAGCAGCTTTAAACTTAATCCTTAAATTGGATCAAAAGCGAGCTTGATTGAATGATGAACACAGATTATAATCGACTAAAAGTAAAAACTAAAAGTAAAGAACACCAGATTTATAGTGGTTCGGATTTGAAAATCCTACATCCACTCTCCTCCTTCACCTTGAAGAAGGGTCTCTTCTTACTTTCTTACTCACTCACTTTCTTTGTTAGAACATGATTAATTTTGATGAGTTAAAATGTATAGGTTAGATAAGCTCATATAAAGTAGGATGACCAAATGAATTTGAATAGATCGGTGAAGTAGTACATTTCACTAGTAAGTCGTTCAGACTAGGTGAGGTGGATTAAGTCACCGAGGTCAAGAAGCTTGGAGGTCATCTCAAGACAGTCTTGAAGAAGTCATCCGATTGAGAAGAGAATAAAGAGTCAAGACAAGGTCAAAGCTAGTTGAGTAGAATAAGAAAGACAGGCTTTCACCAAGTCTAAGTCGACAGCAGGACTCAAGATTAGTCAAGTCAGGCAGTTTTAAAGATAGGTTTGTTAAGCGGTTATAAGTTAGTTACAACAAACTAACCGTCTTACTGACCTTTATAAATAGGACTAAGCACAGTCCTTTAAAGGACTTTTGGCACTCACTTCTAAGAACACATTCTCAAAGAGCACTCACAAGTTTTAGATCAAAATTCTTGTGATATTTTTCTATGTGATGAAGAACACTCTCTCTTGTAATTTCTACACATTACGCACTATATTCTAGATTGATAGGTACATTGTTAGATTGAAGAAGATTCAAAGATGAAGATCGTCTCGAATTGTAAAGTAAGCAAGAAAGAAGGAAAGTAAGTAAGCAAGTGAAGACCCTTTCACAAAGTTTGTGAAAGGAGAGTGGATGTAGGATTTTTACAAATCCGTACCACTATAGATCGTGTGTTCTTTACTTTTCGGTATTTCTTTAATTCGCTTTTGTTTAGATTCAATCTCATTTATCAAAACTCATATTCAAGAGTTATAAATCTGATCAAGTGTAAAAATTACTTCCATTTTCTGAAGAATCGATACTTAGAGAATCTGAATTAATTTGGATTGTCTGGGTTTAATTTGAAAGAAAAATTGAGTAGGTTGAAAATCTATTCAATACCCCTCTCTAGATTTTCTGTTTGTGTATCACTTGATCGACTGGGACCAACAAGTGGTATCGAGCGGTGTTAAACTTGTTTTACGATATATTGGAGTTTTTGATAGTTCTTGAATTGTGTTTTTGTGGTTATTCTTCATCTTTGATTAACTAACTCTACTAATAAGTTTCGATTGAGTTTTCTTGATCATCATGTCTACTATTAAATTCAAGAGGACCAGGAGTTTGCCGGAATTTTCAATTGAAGATTATGATTACTGGAAGTTTAGGATGAAAAATCACCTAAAGGCTATTCATGATCGTATGGAGGAAATTTTGGGGATGGACCAATTAAGTTCTATCATGGAGTTGTGAGTGATGGAGCTGAATCTTAAGCAAGGTCGGGCGTGAAAAGAAGGGTCTTGATTTGACAAATGATGAGAGAAAGATTCATAAGCTGGGATCAAGTTGCAAGAACTGAGATTATAGAAACCTTGAGTAAAGATTGGATAGAAAAGGTAAAACGTTGCAAAACAACCCAAAGAAATGTGGGAAACATTGGCAATTATGTGTGAAGGTTCAGGATCAAGTAAAGGAAAATAAGTTACAATCTGTACTACATGCATTTGATACATTCAAAATGAAAGATGAAGAATCGAGTTGATCAGATGGATATTAGGATGACTAATCTTCTCAACAAAGCTGCTAACCTAGGAAAGTCCTACACTTTGAAAAATAGATCAACAACAAGATCCTTAGAGCCTTGAGCAAGAGATGGAGAGAAAAAGCAAATATTGAAAGCTACTCGAATTTATCATCAATTTCACATCATACATTATTTTCACATCTTATGGCATTAGAGTATGATATTCAAATTGAAGATGAAGAAGATGAGGCCGAATCATCTAAATCCGAGAAAACTGTTGCTTTTCTTCATCAAGAGGAATCGAGATAAGGTATCCAAGGCATCCGATATCGCTTAAAGAAAAAATGACTTTATTGATAAAGAGATATGAAAGGCTTAAAATGAAGTACAAAAGAAATAAACGGGATGATTAGGTTGAAGGAGCTACAAGTTAGAAAGAGAAGATAATGGGTCGATGGTGAGAAGAAAAGGATCGACTAGGAGATTCAAATCGCCCGTCAGACGACGAGATAGTAGTCCAAAATCGATAGAGGAAATAATTGTTATACCTGCAATAAATCTGGTCACTATAGCTATGATTGTCCTCAACTAACTCATAGAGAACGTGAGGAAAAGAGAAAGAAACGTCATAGGAGATATGCGGATCGTAGAGCTCTTCTAGCTGAAAATGAGGAAGTTCATGAAACATCATCGTCCTCATCCTCATATGAGTTTCGATCAGATGATGAGATATGTCTCATGGCAAAAGAGGTAACTTACTACTCATCTTCCGATAATGATTGTGAGAATTTATCTGAATATGATCAAAGTCTTATCAATAAACTTTTGAAAGATCCGAGACCGCTTTGTCTACGCTTTACAAGAAGATAGAGATTGAAAATTTAAAATTAAAGGATCAAATTCTAAGTCTAACCAAAGGAAGTCGACTAGGAATGGTGGGAATCAGATACCTCATTCAAGGGGGAATGCCACTTAAGATTATCACTAATCCTTCGTCCGAAAAGACTACCGATTAGAAGAAGAATTGAATTTTTAAAACTTAAATTATCAAATGTCTATTCTGAGAATGAGAGTTTTAAGAAGACTAATAAAGAATTAAATCTCAAGTTGGGACTTCTTAGTAACACTCAATCAATAATAGACATAATCTTCAAGACTTCTCAGAAATCTAGTGATAAGACAGATTAGGATTTGATAGAAACAAGAAAGATGATCTGTTAAACCAAGGGTTTTTGTCAAAGCTACTAATACTAAAGAGGAGACTAGATTTGGTCCTTGGAAATTTAAAGAACAAGTCAACTCATCCGATGTTTACGCAAAGAAAGTATAGATGAAGAGAAATGTTCCAAGGTCAAACCAAAGACTAAGTCAAAGTCTCATCCTAAGTATAATAGTTTTGATGGAAGAAGCATGTGATATCCATTATTTCCTAAATATAAGACAATCTCTAAAGATCACCGAATAAGATTGATCTTGATAATCTTATACTAGTTGATAGATATGGTTGCAAACTTCAATCACTTGTTTTAAGGAACATTGATGTGTTTATTTGGATTCCTAAATATCAAATTAACCAAGAAGGACCAAACTTACAAAGGGTACCAAAAATTTAATCCTTGATTGCAGGAAGATACATGTATAGTGAAAAGGGCGTACGTGCTTGAGGTCGTCTAGTACATTGACAGTGGGTGTTCAAAACACATGACCTTTGAAAAGCGTCTACTCTCAAACTATCAATCAATTGATGGACCACGAGTCATGTTTGGAGACAATAATTTTGGGCTGACCAAAGGAGTTGGAACCTTGATGATTGATGATAATCAAGTTAATGAGGTCTACTTTGTTGAAAGGTTAAAACACAATCTATTATCTCGTTTCACAATTTTGTGATAAGGGTTTTAATGTAAAATTCACCGCAATGCATGCTATGTTTTAGATGGTCTCAATGAAAATATTCTATTAGCCGGAGTCGAGACAAGGTAACATTTATGTTGCTAACTTTAAAAGTTATCCTAAAGATACTTGTTTAGTTGCAAAGAGTTCAGGATGATTTAAGTTAGCCATGTCATAAGCGTCTTGGTCACTTAAACTTCAAGACTCTTAATAAATTAGCAAGGAAATCTTTAGTGAAAGGGCTTCCAGATAGAGTATTTTCAAAGAGTCATGTTTGTGATGCTTATAAAAAGGAAAGCAGACCAAATCTTCTTTTAAAACAATAAATAGTCCTTCTTTAGACAGTGATTATGGAACTTTTTTATATGGATCTTTTTGGTATAGTCACGCCTCTTAGTTTCGGTGAAAGAAAATATACCTTGGTAATTGTAGATGATTTCTCTAGATTTACAGGTTATTTTCTTGTACAAGAAAATGAGATAATGACGAAAATTCCAGAGTTTCTCAAAAGAATTCAAAATGAAAAAGGGCTAAGTATTGTCAAAATAAGAAGTGATAAAGGTCTTGAATTCCTTAATTTACTTGTTGCTAACTATTGTATTGAGAATGGTATAGCTCATGAAACATCGATTGTAAGGACACCCCAACAAAATGGAGTTGTTGAAATGAGGAACAAAACTCTTAAAGAAGATGCAAGGACTATGTTATCTGAATACAACACTCCACACAGTTTTGGGTCAAGCTATTAATACCGCTGTTTTATTCAAAATAGATGCCCGATTGTTAAAAACAAACATAAAACCCTTATGAGATATGAAAAGGAAGATCTCCCAAGATTTCATATTTTCATATCTTTGGATGTAAGTGTTTCATTCACAACAATGGTAAATCTCATTTAAAAACTTTTGATGCTAAGATTGCAGATGGGATATTCTTAAGATATTCCGGTGTCTAAGGCTTATAGAGTTTTTAATAAGACAACCTTGTGTGTGAAAGCAACACCACATGTTGTATTTGATGAATCTACCTTTGAGTTTAAGGAAACAGGTAAAGATGACATCATAAAGATTTCAGATGACTTACATAAGATGACTATTAAGAGATCAACAATAAAGTTCTATGCTCCAAAATCCGACTTACGAGGGAGAAGAATAAGACTCAAACAAAGATAGAGAGCACTGAAAGTTCTTCCAAGTCATCTCGATCGATAACCACTTTACCAGATAATCAAGATGAAGTTTACGAAGGTAACACGTAACCATTTGAAAAGGGTATTTCGCATAAGTCTTCATCCTTGGTAAAAGACAAAGGTAAAAGGATAATGAGTTATCATCCACTGAACAAATAATTGGAGATTTAGATTCCGGAGTCCAGACTAGGACACAACTAAATCTAGATTGTATGTTCAGTTGCTATGTTTCATTACTTGAACCTAAGTCGGCCATCAAGCTCTAATCGATTCCAATTGGATTAATGCTATGCAAGAAGAACTTAATCGTTTCAAAGACAAGATGTGTGGGAGCTTGTTGAAAGGCCTCATCATCAAAAAGTCATTGAAACTAAATGGGTCTTTAAAAACAAAAGGGATGAGAACAATATTGTGGTTAGAAATAAAGTCGACTAGTTGCTCAGGGTTACTCGCAATCGAAAGGGATTGATTACGACTAAACCTTTGCACTGTAGCTCGTCTAGAGGACATAAGATTGTTCTTAGCCTATGCTACTTTTAAAAGAATCAAAGTTTTTCAATGGATGTAAAATCAGCTTTTCTAAATGGAAGCCTGGTCAAGAGGTTTATGTAGAGCAACCTCCGGGCTTTGTCAAAGGAGACAAGGTCTATAGATTGAGAAAAGCTCTATATGGACTTAAACAGCCCCAAGAGCCCGATATGACACCTTGTCCGATTATTTGATTCAAAATGGTTTTGTAAAGGGTAAAATAGATAGAACTTTATTTCGAAAGGAATTTGATAATGATCTTTTATTAGTACAAATATATGTTGATAATATTATTTTGGATCTACTAATCTATCTTTGTGTGAATAATTTAGTTATCTTATGAAAAATAGATTTGAAATGTCAATGATGGGAGAGATGACATACTTCCTTGGATTACAAGTCGATAGACTAAGAAAGGGATTTTCATCAATCAAGCAAAATACACAAAGGATCTTATAGAAAAGTTTGGAATAGGCACCACCCGAGAGGCTAAGACACCTATGATGACAAACTTCTCCATGGATCCAGATGATAAGGGGAAGACACCGATCAAACAAAATACAGTGGATTAATAGGTTCTTTATTATACTTAATTGCTAGCAAACCCGATATTTCTTTTGCGGTAAGTGTATGTGCAGGTTTCCAAGCTAAACCAAAGAAGAGTCATCTTGAAGCGGCAAGAAGATTCTCAAATTCTTGAAAGGTACAATAAATGTAGGACTGTGGTACCCAATCGATGATAATTTTGAGTTGTCAGGATACTCGATTCAGATTTTGCTGGGTGTAAGATAGGAAATCTACTTCTAGAACTTGCCAATTTCTCGGGAAGTAAGCCGATTTCATGGTTGTCTAAGAAACAAACCTCTGTAGCTACTTCCACTCATCGAAGCCGAGCATATGGCGGTTGGAAGTTGTTGTTCCATGCCGATCTGGATCGAAAACAACTAAGGGATTGTAATATTATCACTAGAGATGTATCAATCTTTTGTGATAACAATAGTGCCATAGCTATTACCTTAACTCGGTCTTACAAACTCGTTGCAAACATGTTGATATACAACATCTTTTTATTCGTGATCATGTAGAGAAAGGTGATATCATATTAGAGAAGATATTAATTGATTTTCAAAGATCCGATATTCTTACAAAACCATTAGTGAGACTCCGCTTTAAAGAATTATGTTTAGAGTTAGGATTACTCGATGCATCTTTAGTTGATTTATGATTTTCTACCGATTGTATCTTGTATTTTCCTTCTATCTCACAGAGCTGATATCATTGATCTCCTTTCTAAGGAATCAAGGATTAGTCATATTAACCTTATCTCGACTTGATATTTTCTTATCTAACATCAAGTAAATCAAACAAGGACACGATAATCACCTGATTTTCTTAAAATCGATGGGTGTGCATCTTGTCGACTTACTCTAGATACTAATAGTTTCACAAGTTTGTGTATGTCCAGAACAGGTTTAATCAACATTGTTAGATCAGTTTAAATCTTCCTCATCTAAATAAAATTAAAATCCTTGTTCTCAAAAGTGTTTTCAAAATTAATCTCACAACTCATCAATTTCAAAATTTTCGATGAGTTGCTTTTTGAAAACCCTAGCCGAGTTGAATATCTTTATGTACCAGCTTATATGAAGATATAAGACTTAGCTTATTCTTAAACAATGGTTCAAATTAACTCAGACTTAAAATGTTTTATTTTCAAAATAATCTGCCTAGGAGGAGTTTTCAAAAATTTAAGACGTGGTCATTTTTGGACTAAGTCCGATAAAACCCGATCGATTTAGTGAAACCTTTATGCAAAGAAAGGTATATTTTGGCTTACGTCAGTGTATTTACTATTTTGCATAAAGTGCCCCATAAAATCGTCTAATCGGTAGGATGGGCGGTTACTTTTACGCATTTTGAAACCGAGTTAATGCCACGCTGCATACCAAACGCCTAAATTTAATTAGCCGTTGATCTCAAATAAAGGCGACATTTAAATAAAGGATCCGCATTCAAAGTACCTTTACACGTGGACCATTTTTCCGATTTTCCTTCCTTTAAACGTTCATCTTCTTCATTTTTACCAAATTACTTCGCAAAACCCTTATTTTACTCTCAGTAACTTTCTACTCTAAAAATTTCCATCCCTTCTTAGATGACAAGAAAACCCACAAAAGTTATAGCAACAATGATTCGTTTTAACAAAGAAGCATATTCAAAGAAGATAAAGTCGGAGATGTATGTGGATTTCGACACCACCCAAGACAGAGAATCAATCGAGATTCTAAGATTGCTCAAAAGATCGAGGTTGAAGGTGTTCTGTTCAAAGAGGTCAAGCAACAACAAAACTCTAAACATGAGAGGTATAGAGTTTTACGTCAATGGAAAACATGAGAATGATATTTTCACGACCACCGTGAATGGAGAAAAGATCTCTATTCCAAAATTGGTGATTGCAAGAGTCTTTGAAACTAATGAAGAAGGTGTGGATCCATTTACCTACATGGAGGATGACCGGTTGAATCTTTCGAGATGATGGCACGCCCTTTCGTGTAAGGATCGATGCAAAGAGTTGAAGAAAGTATCGCCTTTTGATGACGATCCTTATGAAATCAATTCTTGGTGAGCGTAACTCACATGATGGATTGTCCGGATTCAAGACTCTACCGCTTGAGAGCAATCATTGATGGTGTTCGTGTCAATTGGGCAGAGGCTCTTATTTCCGAATTAGAGATGAGAAGAAGAGGTTGGTGTGTAATAACGGTGAATGGACAACCAACACTATAACCAGTTTGTTCAACAAGGTTACAGCTTCTTCTTGAAGATTTGCTACCTGGAGCAATCAATCGACAGACGAGGTAAGGAGCTATACTAAGCAAAAGGGGCTTTTAATGAAGAATGAACTTATTGGTGGCCCTCCGCACTCGACAATGAATCGATGAGGCAAGGCAGGCTAGAGAAGGTGAACCAAAGAATGAGGCGGCTCAACCTCCTGTACCAACAACCAGCCTCCGAGGCTTCACAGCCTAGGAAGCTAAAGGCCAATGAAAAGGTCATCAAGCGAAGACGCCTTGTGAAAGCCGTGCCAAAGAAGGCACTGGGAATCTTCTCGCCGCTCCTCTCGCCTACTACCTAAGGAGACCACTACTCTAGAGATAGCTACCGTAGCGACCGAAGAAGCCGAGGCCTTAGAGGATCCTAGCTCTGAGAGAGGAGGGACCTCCACTAAGTGGACTGCTTCGAAAGGGAAGAAGGTACATCTTCCAACTTATCTCTGTTTTCTTCGATAAGTCTCGCTCACTCGCAATGAAGAGGTAGCTATGGCCGATACCTCGAGCCTCTGTCGGTCCCTGACGAGATGTGCAAGGAGGTGGAAAGTCTAGAAGGGGGGTTGAATAGACTTTCCCACACTCAAAACTTTTACAACTTTTCGTGAGTGAGTGTGAGGTTAGAAGACTTTGAAGTCTTCTCGCAGCAAGGTACTCGAGTGTGCTAAGTGAGATCAAGAGACTTCGAAACTCAAGTCTTCTCGATGGTGCGGAAGCTAATCTCGTGTGTGTATTTGAAAAACCCTTTAAATGAAAACCTTCTTGAAAGATACTTAGCAAGATTAACGCAGTTTTTAAAAACGATGAATGAATGAGCAGCTTATTATTATGTATGCGAGAAAGTTTGTAAAGGCACAGAGATTTTTATAGTGGTTCGGATATAACGATCCTACGTCCACTCTCCCCGATCCCACAGGGGTCTTACTATCCACCGAAACTGGTCTAGTCTCCTCTAATCTCCTTGAGGATTCGACCACAGGAAGTTTAACAAGTTCTGCCCTTGGTACAAACGATTCGATCTTTGAGTGTTAACTCTTAGATCTAAAAACAATCAACCTTTTCTCGCACCGAGATAATGAAAGGTGATTTACACTTCCTTGACCAAAAATAAATCTCTTAGAAAATTCAACGTGTTCGATCAATTTCTGGTATGAAGAGTTAAGCGTGTATTGCAATGAGTGAAGGCGTTGTTCTTGATGTTTCTCGCGCGTGTATATATTAAAAATCCTTCACTCCAGCTTTTATGATTCTGAATTTGACTAGCCGTTAGGCTAATTTGTCAATCGTGTCTTCAAATAAATGGTAAGTGATCGTTGGAAGATTTGTTTGACTTTGGATAATTGATTTTCCGATACCAATCAATTATGCCGTGATTGATCTTGATTGATAATCAAATCTTCACTTGACCGACTTCGAGTATCTTAGAGTTATCTTTCCGACTTTTGTTATCCCCGATGAATTTCTTGAAGTCAACTCTAGCAACTTTCAACCTTGCTCCAAAGACATCTAAAGCTTCCGTAGCATGGATTCCAACCTTGCTATCTTCACTTGAACCTTTCTTGATAATACTTCTTTTGCGTAACTCTTATCATCTCTTCTGATCTTCATGACGCCCTTCTAAATGACTTCGAACGAGATCTCTCTTAGATCTTCAAGTCTTCTTATCAAGACCTTTAGTTCTCAACCAACTGATACGTATAAGGTTAAGCCTAGCAAGTTTATCTGTACTAAGACATAAACCCTATCTAGATCATCACCGACTAACAGTTCACTGGTCCTATTACACATAGGTTTTAAGAACATCATCAAAACATACAAATTCAAATCCTAACAAGTTCCCTTTTGATGATGTTAAAACCTTCTTGAGAACCGCTCACAAACAAGGAAAAGCGAAAGAAAGACAAAGAGATCTTAAAAAGATCTCAATCAAAACCAGCTGACAACGAGAAGTTGTCTTGGCGCAAAACATTCACTTCTATTCATATATATATCGATCGGTACAAATTACGAAGTGAAAAGCAAAAAGAACAAGAGATAACAAGGAAATGCATAAAAAGATAAGTACGACATCACAGCCTTCTCGGCAGCCTAGCTTCCCAACCAAAGAACCTTCATGTCTTCCTCGGTCATACCTTCAAAACCCCGTTGGAACGTTTAGCCACTCATACACTCTATCATAGAGTTCTCTGTTATTTGTTCCAATAGGTGGGTTGACCTCAGCCAAGCAGATTTTGAGCGTCCTTCGAACACTCACCGGTCAAACTTCCCATCTCGCTGTGGACTGGAGTAGGAATCTTTTCAAATTCTCGGCGCTTGAAGGTTCAGGTTGAATTCCACGAAGCTCTCGAATATCTCGCCCAAAGATTACTGTGCCTTTCCTCCATCCAAGCAAAGAATGTTTCATTCTGTGGCCCCGACGCCAATACTTTTGCAGACATAGTATGAGCAGATGAAATCCCTCTTTCTGCTTTCCAGTCCTCAATTCTCTCCGGAGGACAAGCAATCATCCACAAATCCATCAGAATTGTGGGGAGGATAAAGTCTTCCTCGGCCTCTGCTCCAAAGCAGCTTCTTTCCTTTCTTACTCGCTTCTTCCTTGACACAGAGTTTTGCTTTTACAGCAGCTTTCTTCGGTATAAACCGCTTTTCGTTTACTCTCCAACACATCCACTTCTTTCCCTTGCTTCCCTAGTAGCTTGATCATCTTGTGACTATCCTTCTCTTCCATCCTTCTAGTTTCTAAGTCGCAAGAAAGGCTTCCTCATGCAAAGCCTCCAACTCTTCTTCACAGACTTTCCTTGAACTTTTCAGACATCTTAACCAACCTTCTCCTTTTCGGTGGTTGGGAACTTTGACCTTCATCTTCATCCATTCCAGCAGACTCTCGCAATGCCCTTTTCAACTCGCTTTTTCTTTCCGCTCCAACGAGAAAACTTTTAACACCTCTCCACCCTATCTTTCAAATCCTTCAATTCTTTATCCTTAGCCTCATCTCTCACAACCATCTCGCTTCAATCGGCTTTCCTTTTTAACATCATTCAAAAGAGGGGTCCAGCGACCTTCCATTTCCGTCATCTTGGCAAGAATATCCCGTCTGTAGGGCAGAAACTTTTCCGTGAACTTCTTCTGGGCCTTCGCATACTCACTGCTATTGGAGAAGCAATCTTCTCATCGATTTTGAGCATATAAACAGCCACTGCAGTGTCACCGCAGAGCCGTAGTCGCCTCCGTCAATCTAGCATTTGCCTCTTGGATACCGCAATTTGCTTTCCCATGTCCAAGATAGATGATTGGATAGCCGCATTACGATCAATTCCTTCTTTTAACTGTGCTTCCATGGCACTGAGTCTCGTTAATCGATCCTCCATTTTTGTCCGAAATGCATCCTCAACCGCCTCTCTTTCAAAGAAACACCTTCCCGAGAGTAGCTTCGGCTTTCTCACCTTCAGCCTTTACACTTTCAACGTGCTTTCTCACCTCATTTATGTTGTTCAACATCATGCCGTAAAGAGTTTCGATGATAGTCTCCTCGTTGCTCGTAAAACATATCGGCAGCTTTGACGGATCAAGGAGGGGGCCGTCAATGGCGGCCTCGATGTAGGACTTGGACGACTCAATAGACTCAGCAAGAGGAGTGTATTTAGCAGCCAATACAGAAAACATTGAAGCATCTTGTTGTGTTAACTCAAAGCAAACTTTGAGGAGTAAGAGTTATACAGATCCTCATGAACAATAACAGGCATAAAGTTGGGCAAGCGATGAGATGTAAAATCGGGAAGAGGAGGAGGGATAGTAGAAACACCTTTCTTGATCTCTTCAGAACCGTAAAAGAAGAGTTGAACTACCTTCGCAGAGTTACGGTTCATCCATCGTCGAGCAAATAGGCATGCAATTTGATGATCCGTGGTTAGGTCAAAAGCTTTGGCAACTCCGGCCTTGTTACGTAGTTCGAATTCCCATAGAGAGAACTCATTATGGCCAATCTCATTTGCCGAAGAATAAGATCATCTATTGCTCCCACTTGCATTTCTCCATACTAGGATGTCTATCGGCAAGCTACGCTCCTCGACATATCCTGTAATCTAGGAAACTTGTGTCCACCCAAGTAGAAACCTCGGTAATCAAACACTTCTCAAATGGACCACGAATTCTATCAAAGAAGGTTAACCATCCGCATTGGGACATCTCCAACCACACCTCCACCGTGATCACCCTCAAGAACTTTGGGTGGTAGGCTCCGAAGCGGCACCCATGCCCGCAACATCATCGCCAATTTCCATCGGTGCAGCAAGCTTTGAAGAAGAAGGAATCTCGAGAAGAGAAGGAAATGGAATTGGTACTGCTCCTCCTTCTTGGCGGATTCATGAGAGACCATCTCTTCACAGATCCGAAATCGGAGAATCATCAACCTCCATTGCATCCACCACCGACGATCCTTTCTTTCCAGGAGATACCTTAGGAGGCATCTCGTGCTCCTCTGGGTACGACCGCTCACGAATCTTTCCGGGTTGCCACGGTGAACCTCTTTGCCTTTCTCTCGTGGTAATTGAGAAATCGGAATTTGATCTTCGCCGGAGAAGACTTCCGAGTCTTCTCTCTGTACTAGCAGCCTTGGAACTTCTGTGCACGATCACTAATACTCTTGGAAGAATTTTCCAAATCTTTTTTGATCTCATCCTTCCCACCAATATCCGTCACTGGGCAATTCCTCGATGGGTGACACATCCATGCAGTTCCCCCTCAATCTCGGCTGGTCTTCTTCATCATCGTAATCGGGAGGACCACCGAGCTCCTCATCCTTATTCAAAGATAAACTTTGCCTTGGTATATGGTTTCGTCCACTTTGGGTCCCACGCCGTGTCGGGCATCACCCTTTCCGGCAACAACGTGATCTTGTTCGACATGGAAAGCGTCTTGTTCCACAGCCCATACCTTAACTTCGGATGTCCGTCCACCTCGGTCCGAAAGAATCTGTTCTTTTCCTTCGCAGAATCTCAAAGAATTTACTTGACCCAATCACACTCGACTCCATCCACAATCGCCTTTAAAGCACACAAACGCCTCGACTTACCGAGTCCATACTGCGCGTTCACCAAACATCACTTTCACCATGATGTCAAACAACGGTCTATACTTCCTTTTGAGATATGCTTTCTTCAAATCCGACACATGATGCCGACATGAAGTTTTCGCTAGAGAACGAAAGGCTTCGAGATGATTTTTCGACATATAAGATTCTGGTCAATACCTTGCGGTGATAACCCTAAATGTTGATGAACATCCTCTCGTCCGATGGTCGACTGCGGCCAAACACTGCCGTTTTGATCCTCGTTCTTACCAAATTCACCACGAACTTAAACCGTACCACATAAGCATCAAGAGTTCGTCGTTCGAAGAATGAGCCGAACAAGATCGATACAAACCCCGATCGAGATAGGAGATTCAAAATCTCCATCGCTTCGCGCTGTCCAAATTGTTTTAAAATCTACGGATAATTCACTCCGTACTTTCTCCGATAGGACCAGAGGATCCAGTCTTGTGTTTCCTGTGTTTGTTTTCGAAGAAGATTGTTTTGGAGCCATTGATATTAACTCAAAGAAAATGAACAAAGATCGAGAAGAAGGAAAGAGATGAACAATAATATGAAGTAATGAGGAAGAGAGAGAAAAGAACATCAATTTATAAGAAAGAAGAAGGAAACCGCTAAATTTTAAAAATACAAAATAAGATTTGAACGTTGATTGGCATATTGACGATCAGATCGAACGGTTATGGATTAAACGGTTCGAATTCCAAAAGTGTGTGTCCTCACTGGATTTGAAAAAGGTAATTTTCCAAAATTGAGAGATTTTCGGGTCCGCAGAAATAGAATAGGAAATAATATTTTAAAGGAAAATTATCTCATACCCCATGGTTGAAAAGATTTGATTTGACAATTCACAGCGTTAATTTTCAAAGCCGAGGATAAGTAAGGAAATAAAATATTCCGAAAATTATTTTAGCTACGAGAAACAAGGAATATTTTATATCAAGAATATTTCTTAAGCGAATAAACAAGTAAATCGAGAGAGAGAGAGAGAAAGAGGGAGAGAGTAAGAGTAACATATCTCGTCGAGTTGATATTGTAATCAATCGATACCACCAATCTTGTAGCGTGACAAGGTTTTAGACCCTTCTCCAGCAGGTTTGAAAGTTCTGCGGCAGCTTTTATACTTTCTTGAAGCAAGTTTTATACTCTTCTTCACAAGCTTTATACTCTTCTTGACAAGCTGTTTTTCCCGGATCTAATAGACCTAGTTCCACCGATAGATCTCTAAACCGTGCTTCGCCAAAAGGTTTTGTAAAGATGTCTGCTCTCTGTCGATCCGTATGAATCTTTACCATTTGAATGTTTCTCTTTTCGACATGATCTCTAATGAAGTGATGACGTATATCCACATGCTTGCATCTTGTGTGAAATCTTGGATTCGAGTAATAGCAATGGCACTGTTGCTATCACAAAAGATAGGAATTTCTTTAGTGACAATGTGATAGTCTTGTAATTGTTGACTTATCCAAAGTAATCGTGAGCAACAACTTCCGGCGGCCATATACTCGCTTAGTGGTTGATGTAGCCACCGAAGTTTGCTTCTTAGAGAACCACGAGACCAGCTTACTTCCAAGAAATTGACAAGTACTGCGTGGTTGATTTTCTATCAATTCTACAACCACCATAGTCACGAATCAATATCCACCGAGTTCCAGATTGTCATCAGCAGGATACCAAAGACCCAAGTTTGCGGTACCCTTGAGATATTTTAAGATCTTCTTTGCTGCATCCAAATGACTTTTCTTTGGGTGGCTTGAAATCTTGCGCATACTCCAAGCTAAAGAAATGTCGTTCGCTGTCATTAGATACAATAGAGATCCTATTAGTCCTCGGTACATAGTCGATCAACACTTTCACCATCCTCATCTGGATCCATCTTGTAGTTTGTCACCATGGGAATTTTTGCATCCTTGCTTGTTATCATTCCAAATTTTTCTAGCATATTTTTGGTATACTTTGCTTGGTTTATGAATATTCCTTTTGAAGTTTGCTTGACTTGAAGTCCTAAGAAATAATTCATTTCTCCCATCATAGACATTTCAAATTTACTTTGCATCAATTTACTAAATTTTTCACAAAGCTTCTTGTTTGGTGATCCAAAGATTATGTCGTCCACATAAATATGTACTAAGAGAATATCACGATCTTCTTCAATTAGAACAAAGTTCGATCAATCTTCCCTTTACTAAATCCATGATCAAGTAGAAGCGTGATAATGTGTCATACCAAGCTCGAGGAGCTTGTTTTAGTCCATATAAAGCTTTCTTGGTCGGTATACTTGATTTCCTTGTACAAAACACGGTGGTTGTTCAACGTATACTTCTTCTCGCAAGAACTCCATTTAGAAACGCTGATTTTACGTCCATTTGATATACTCAATTTCATATATGCTGCGTATGCAAGGAATAATCTTATAGCTTCTAATCTTGCTATGGGAGCAAACGTCTCATCATAGTCAATTCCTTTTTGTGAGTAACCTTGCGCAACGAGCCTTGCTTTATTTCGATGACCTCATCCGAAATTCTGCAACATAAACATTGCCCTTTCTCAAGCCAGTTAAAAGTACACGATCATTTAAGCCACTCAAAACAACACACAAGGAACTAGAAAACTTAATCGAGTATCCCTTATCACAGAATTGTGAGACCGAAAGCAAGTTATGCTTTAATCCTTCCACGTAGAAAACTTCCTCCACACGTACATCTCCAATGTATAGAGTCCCAACACCTTTGGTAATACCAAAGTTATTGTCTCCAAATACCACCCGTGGGCCATTTTGTGATTTTATTGAGCTCAAGAGTTGCTTGTTTCCAGTCATATGCTTCGAGCACCCACTGTCGATGTACTGAGAGTATTCCCAAAGCAACCTCTCTTTCATGTCCCACGGCGTCTGCACGTTTAGTTAAGTTTTAGGTACCCTTTAGGTTTGGGTCCTTGAGAGTTAGCACAGTCTTTAGGAATCCATAGGAATAGACTCTTCTTATTATATTCAGAAGATCTTATCCTTCTTCCATACATATCAACATAGACAATCTCATCCTTTGGTGCCTTCTTGAATGTATGCCTATGGGTGTCGATCGTGTTCCTTCTAGAAGACTTCGACCTTCCGAGGTCTTCTCGTATGGAGTGATCGATCGATGTGCAATGGTTCGAGGGTTTTGATGATAAGGGTACGTTCTACTTGAGCCATCAAAAGATTCATATCTCACAGCACAGATGACTTAGTAGATCGGTTAGCAAGCTTTGATGTTTGCTTAGGTTGTGTAGTCTTGGTGAGACTGTCTCCTCGAGAGATGATTTCGGCTGAAGTCTACTTTTCGACCTTCTGCCGAGGTTTCTTAAATTGGGATTCCCCTTCTTTTGATACCTCATCGCTTGTTTAGGTTGTTGAGTATAACTACTCTTCTTCCCATTCGACCGATTTCTTTGGGTCAACAACCTTTTACCCTTATCGTAGGTTTAGGTTTGGAACCCTCTCCTACCAAATCATTACCCTTAACATGTGTACTCTTCTTAAGTACACTTGTTTGAACCTCGTGAGGATTGGGCAATGGTAAAACCAATTCCCTTCTTTACGTTAGGTGTTTGAGACGATTCAACTATTGTTTGAACCGCATGAGAAGCTTTGTTCAGTTGATCCAACCTCAAACTTAAACGTTCCTCACTTGATTTTATACGCTCATGCTGATGGAAAAGTTCATCGAATTTAGCTTGTAGAATCTTCAATCGATCAGCTTTTCTCAAGATTCTCAAAGCAAGCAACCTTTCTACCAAAGAAACCCTGTTCAAGTATACTTCATTTTAAGAGTATTTAACTCTTACGAAGTTATCCGATTAGAATCTGTTAGTGTCTCGATTTCTTGCTAATAGATTCTTGTGTAAATCGATCAATTTCTTCTTTCAAGCTCACATTCTCCTTTTCCACACGGTTGTAAGCATTTATAGCAGTTTTGAGATCTTCCATTAACTTATCAACAAAGTTATGGTCAAACTCTTCTGCAAGAGAAACACGGGAAGCGGACGAAGAACAAGAATCGAGAAAATACCTTATCTCCATTTGCCATAAGACACGAGATCATTATCTCAAGAGAAGTCTCGATGATGATGTTGAATCGCTTGAGAGAGTATCCTCCTCTTGACCACTAAAGCACGCTTGTCAGCAAACTTCGTTTCTCATTAATCTCTTTTCTTCTCTTTCTCTAGGAGTTAATTACGGACGGTCATAATTTGAAATGTCCAGATTTATGACAAGTATAGCGAGCATCACTTCTAGAAGATCTTCTTGGACTAGAATCCCTTTTAGGAGAAAAGTCTCTTCTTCTTGGACTTTCTTCTCTTTTTCTTTCTCGGAGTCTTGAACCTCCTATCCTCTTTGGAATCTTCTCGATCTCTTATACGAAGATTTGTTTCAGAACACTGAAACCAGCTTTTCTTAGAATTCTTCCAATGTCTTCTATATTTCCCAAATTTCGAATTCATTTTATCAAACTTTCTGGTCAAGCAAGGCCATTTGTTCTTTCAAGCTTAAATCCTCTCCAATAGGTTCTTTTGATGGTCGATTCAAGTGACCTTGAAAGCAACTTCCTTTCCAGAGAGTTTGAATTTCCTTTGTCCTCGTCTTCTTCTTGTTTCAAATCATATTCATGAGCTTTCAAATGTGAAAATAACTCATGATGACTTATCTGCTCAGTTCTTTTGTATCTTTGATCACCGTGATCTTGACTCTCCATTTACTAGTTAGAGATCTCAATATTTTGTTGTTGATCTCCTTCTCGGTATAAGACTTTCCTAATGAACTTGCTTTATTGATGATATTTGTCAGTCTTAGATCCAGTCGATCTATTGTCTCATCGAGTTTCATCTTAAATGTGTCAAACGAATGTAGAATAGACTCGCAACTTATTTTCTTTAATTTGCTCCGAACCTTCACACATGAGTGCTAGGGTTTCCCACATCTCTTTTGCGGTCTTACATGTCTTGACTTTCTCTGTAAGCTCTCTGGTTAGAGTCTCTATGATCTCGGTTCGTGCAACTTGATCAAGATTAAATAGTTTCCTTTCATCATTTGACATTTCACTCCTTTTCTTTTCAATCTTCTATCGAGTAGATGCTTCGCTCCACCACTCCCGAGAACTTCTTGGTTCAAAGTAAAACTTTATCGGTTCATCTTCTAGTGTCTCGAGCATCCTATCATGAATTGCACCAAGATGATTTTCCATGCGGAATTTCCAGTAGTCATAGTCTTCAATAGAGAACTCGTAGCTTTCTTTTATTGCTCTTAAGGGAACTCATTATTAGTAATAAAAACGATTATGCAATGAATGCAATGAGTTTTATGAAAACAGCTTTTCAAAAAGATCTGCTCAGTGACCACAACAGTCTTTCCTCAAAGACTATTGGTAACCAAAGCCGGTGGTCGGTTGAACCCACTGCTCCGATACCACTTGTCGGTCCGGACGAGATGTGCAAGGAGGTGGAAAGTCTAGAAGGGGGTTGAATAGACTTTCCCACACTCAAAACTTTTACAACTTTTCGTGAGCTGAGTGTGAGGTTAGAAGACTTTGAAGTCTTCTGCGGCAAGGTACTCGAGTGTGTTAAGTGAGATCGGCAGACTTCAAACTCAAGTCTTCCGATGGTGCGGAAGCTAATCTCGTGTGTGTATTTGAAAAACCCTTTAAATGAAAACCTTCTTGAAAGATACTTAGCAAGATTAACGCAGGTTTTTAAAAACGATGAATGAATGAGCAGCTTATTATTATGTATGCAGTAAAGTCAGAAAGGCACGAGAGATTTTTATAGTGGTTCGGATATAACGATCCTACGTCCACTCTCCCGATCCCACAGGGGTCTTACTATCCACCGAAATCCGGTCTAGTCTCCTCTAATCTCCTTGAGGATTCGACCACAGGAAGTTTAACAAGTTCGCCCTTGGTACAAACGATTCGATCTTTGAGTGTTAACTCTTAGATCTAAAAACAATCAACCTTTTCTCGTACCGAGATAATGAAAGGTGATTTACACTTCCTTGACCAAAAATAAATCTCTTAGAAAATTCAACGTGTTCGATCAATTTCGGTATGAAGAGTTAAGCGTGTATTGCAATGAGTGAAGGCGTTGTTCTTGATGTTTCTCGCGTGTATATATTAAAAATCCTTCACTCCAGCTTTTATGATTCGAATTTGACTAGCCGTTAGGCTAATTTGTCAATCAGGTCTTCAAATAAATGGTAAGTGATCGTTGGAAGATTTGTTTGACTTTGGATAATTGATTTTCGATACCAATCAATTATGCCGTGATTGATCTTGATTGATAATCAAATCTTCACTTGGTCGACTTCGAGTATCTTAGAGTTATCTTTCGACTTTTGTTATCCACTGATGAATTTCTTGAAGTCAACTCTAGCAACTTTCAACCTTGCTCCGGACATCTAAAGCTTGCCGTAGCATGGATTCCAACCTTGCTATCTTCACTTGAACCTTTCTTGATAATACTTCTTTTTGCGTAACTCTTATCATCTCTTCTTGATCTTCATGACGCCCTTCTAAATGACTTCGAACGAGATCTCTCTTAGATCTTCAAGTCTTCTTATCGTGAGCCTTTAGTTCTCAACCAATCGATACGGAAGGTTAAGCCTAGCAAGTTTATATGTACTAAGACATAAACCCTATCTAGATCATCACCGACTAACGAGTTCATTTGGTCCTATTACACATAGGTTTTAAGAACATCATCAAAACATACAAATTCAAATCCTAACATTTCTAAGTCACCACACTCCCAAATTGTCCAAACAGAAACCCCACCTCCACGAAGTAATCCTCACTTTCTCGACCCCCTTCCTAATCTACACAAATTCCATCGGAACCAACACCAACTCCCATCCCTACTCCCATCCTTACTCCCATTGTAGTCCAAACCCCAAATTTGAACCCACACCTATACAATTATCCGCTCACATAGAACCATCGCCTCCTCATCTCAACCTCCCACAACGTCCCCTATCCAACCTCGGACTCTCCCAATAATCCCTCCTATCTAAATTCCACAAATCTCACATTCTCTCCCCGGAAGACATCCAGATGAATTCCCCTTGCCCCCAAACCCTCTCATCAGAACAATCATCCTCCTCGTGCGAATCCTCCCAAAAGGATGAAGATAGTGATAGCCCTTCCTCATCATTCTCATCTTCTTTTAAGACCTTACAAAGAAAAATGGAAGTAAGAGTTGAGAAGCTGAAGGAGAAAAGAACAAAGAAGATTGTGAAGGCCGTCACGTACACAATGATCGCGAACATGAAAATAGCCGAGGTAAACATAGTGCGTAATATCTCTAATGTTACTAACAGCTCTTTGGCTGATAGAATAAGTGCATTAGAGGATGGTCTGAAAAAGTTGAAAGAGCAAGTGGCACAAGACAATTCAATCGTCATAGACGTAATTGCACTAGACAAATCAGATTTTCGTATCCACTACTCGAGTCTAGAAACTAAGATGAGGGAGGTGATAGATGAAGTTAAAAAGGGGAAGTAGCTGGGAGAGAAATTAACGAGACCCTTACAGTGATGTTGAGGCAACCAAGAGAGAAGTAGCCCTCAAGGCAAACTCATCCGAGTTGGAAGCGGCCAAGGCAGACTTGAAGGTCAAATCAAATGAGCTTGCGTGCTTCAACTCGGGGTAAATCGGATTGAGGATGCCCTCGGAGAAGATGAGGAGAGGAGGAAGAAGGAGGAGGAAGAGAAGTTCGAGAAGGCTGTTGGCCGGACTAAAGGAAGTTGAAAAAGACAAATATGAGGCCAAAGCGAAGGGAAAGGAAAAGGTAGCCGAGGACCCACCATCTACCGAAGTGGTTCCAAGTCTCGAGCAAGGGCAAAGGAAAAGAGAGCCTGATTATTCAAACTTGTCTCGAGGAGCGAGCAGTCAAGAGAATCAAAAGAGAAAAAGTTATGTATGGAGAGAGAGAAAGAAAGAAGGCATGCGGATGCAAAACAAAGATCTTAATTTCATGTGGAGCAGGGATTTAAGAAAGTGGGTCATGAAGACCAAAGATGATGAACCTTTTAGACCCTAACACGAGATCAATTGCTCCGCCAAAGATCATCGCGGACAATATACAAAGGAGTATAAAGAGAAGAATGGATGCAAGATGGATATATTACGGTACATTCTCAAGGCTCCGTACTTCTACTCAGGATGAAGATTTAGGATGGCACGAATGGATAGAGAAGGTAGATGCTGACCTCTACCACCGGCCGATCGATTAGCGCATGCAGTATTCAATGCTAACTGCTGCTCTGCTTTTGAGTTAGCTCGCCCAAAGAAGAACGCAGACGGAATCGTCGACCTTGGCCGGGTGAAAGAGATCGTGAATAAAGCCGAAAGGGAGTCGACTCAATGATGAAGATGAGCTTAAGCTGCTCAAAAAAAGAGTCTTCGATCGTTGATGGTTCCCAAGGCATCGATGGGGAGTCTAGATAAGATTTTATTTTTCTTTCCTATCTTTTATATCTTATCTGCTCATCTTGTAAAATGTAAACTGTTTGATCTATGTGAATGAGATATTCGAACTTATCTCAATTACTTTGTCTTATTTTTTTATGTTCAATTTTTTTAAGTCAATAATTTTGTAAAAAAAAAAAAAACTTAAGAAATTTTTCTTAAGTGTTGATCATCCGATAAATTTTGTGTCTTAGAATATTTTCTTAAAATTTTTCTAAGTATCAAAATTTACTTAAGTGTGAGTAGTTGCTCTTATGTGAACTTATCCGATTGAGAAGTTGCTTATGTACCTAATGTGTCTATCTGTTTATCTTGAATAACCTAGACTAACACCAGTGCGAGTTCATTTCTTTCTTGTAGTTTTAACTTCATCAAAAAGGGGGATATTGTTAGAAAAGGATTAGTTTTGATGAGTTAAAATGTATAGGTTAGATAAGCTCATGTAAAGTAGGATGACGGTGAATATGAATAGATCACCAAGTAGTACATTTCACTAGAAAGCAATTTCGTCCCAAAGATTATCTCATTGTCCTTTGTTATCTCGCTCCTTCACCGCTTAACTTCCTCCTCTAAGACACTCACTTTACTAGCCAATGATGTGTTAGAAATATTAGAAACATTACGGACAATGTTTACCTTGGCTATTTTCATGTTGGTGATCATCGTGTTTGTGACGACTTTAACTATCTTCTTTGTTCTCTTTTCCAAAGCCTTCTCAAACTTTCCTTCCATTTTTCTTTGCAGGTTCTTAAAGACAGATGAGAAGGCCGAGGATGGCTGTCACCGTCTTCATCCTTTTGGAGGATTCGGACAAGGAGGATGTTTGTTCCGAGGGGGTTGTGGAGATGGAGAGTGCATTTGAATATTTTCCGTAAGAGAGTAGGAAGGTTGCGGAAGTTGTATAGCTTGGACCGGAGGGAGAGATTGAGATGGGGTGGGAGAAGTTATAGGTGGTTGTGGTGAGGATGTAGATGGTTCGGTGGGGGTGATAGTGAGGGTGGGTGTGTCGGATGATTGAGCGGGTATGGTAGTGGGTGTAGGTTTAGATGAAATTTGGGTTCGATGGGAGTATGATTTCTATTTGGACATTTTGGGAGGGTGGCTGAATTGGAGGCTCCGAGGTATCCGCCGTGGCTACCTCTTCATTGCCGTGAGTGAATGGATTTATCGAAGCATATAATGATAAAGAAGAAGATGTACCTTTTTCTTTTCGTGAGATCGCAGTTAGCCAAGGTTCCCCTCGCTTTTTTCGCCGCAACGGTTATCTCCAGAGTGGCAGATTCTTCTCGGAAGGAGAGTTAGGGCTGTAGACGACTCCCCAACAACTTTCTTTGTCCTCGGGTAGTAGACCGAGAGGAGCAGTAGAAGATTCCCACCGCCTTCTTTGATGCCACTTTCACCAAGATTCTCCTCTTGTGGACTTGTTCTTTGGCCTTCACTTCCTCGTCGTGAAGCCTCACCGAATTCTGCTGGCATTGAAGGTTGAGATGCCTCCACCGCTGGTTCAGCCTTCTCTTGTCTGCCTAGCCTCATCTCGATTCGTCATCGGTGTCTTGAGGCCCCCAATCTGCTCATTCTTCGCCGAAGCCCCTTCGCTCGTGTAGCTTCGACCCCGTCTGTCTAGTTGATTGCTCCAGGGCATCGATTTTCAAGAAAGATTATAATCTTATTGAAAAAAGCGGTGATCGTGTTGGCGATCCACTCTCCATCATTGCATACCAACCTCTTCTTCTCATCTCTCGATTCTCGACATCGAACTTACGCCCAATTTACTTGCACCCATCTATAATCGCTCTCAAACAATAGAGCCTTGGCCATGACAATCCATCGTGGTGAGTTCTCGCTCACCAAGAATGGATTTCATGAGTATCGTCATCGGAAGACAATACTTTCTTCTTAATAGGTTTTTCTTTAACTCCTTTCTTCGATCATTGCATGAAGAACGTGCCATTATCTCGAAGGATTCGACCCAATCATCTTCCTTGTATGTAAATGGATCCACGCCCTCTTCATTGGTCTCGAAGACCCTTGCAATAATCGACCTTGAAACAGAGAGGCTTTCACCATTCACAGCTTGTTGTGAAAATTCCATCTTCATACTTCCCATTTATGTAGAACTCGTGCCTCTCATATCCAGTCTTATTATTCTCGGATTTCTTCAAGCCGAATACCTTTAATCGTGATCCTTCAAGCAATCGGACTACTACATTTTTTGGCATAGATAACCAGACATAGATAACGGATATTTTTAAATCCGTTATCTAGGATTTGTAAATCCGTTATCTATTCTCGTATCCGTTATCTCTTGTTCTTGTTAAAAATTAAAACACGCTCATAGATAACGGATATTTTTATGTGGTTATCTATGCTTCGTTATCTAAGCAATTTAACTTATTCTTAAATTAAATATTTAATCAGAGATAACGGATATACATTTTTTTATATATCCGTTATCTATGCCTGGTTATCTAATTATTATAAATTTTTTTAAATAAAAATTTAATCATTATTTTAATTAAAGTTAACGGATATTTTATATCCGTTAACTTTATTTGGTTATCTGTGAAAATTGAATTAAAGTTAGAAAATTTTTACAACTCTCAGCAGCAAATCGTCGCCCCCTTCAGCCCTAGCTCCTTCTCGCCCAAATCACTCCTACGCCCAAATCACTCCTACGCCCAAATCGTCGCCCTTCAGCCGCCGATCAACCGCTGGCCGACGCTGCTCTACCTTCTCTGCGGTTCACGCTAGCCCTCAGCCGCCGCCAATTTAAATCGCTAGCCCTCAGCCCATTCACGCTCAAATCGTCGCCGGTCAACCGCCGGCCGACGCCTTCACCGCCGACGCTGCTCTACCTTCTCTGCGGTTCACGCTAGCCCTCAGCCGCCGTCAATTTAAATCGCTAGCCCTCAGGCGTGAACCGTAAGCTCTTAGACAAATTTCTGAATTAAATCAAAGGTTTTTTCAAATTAAATTCTGAATACGAATTGTTTCAAATTAATTTCTCTAATCTGAATACAGGTTTTAAATAAATTTCTCTAATCTGAAGGAATTTATAAATCTATTTATTCAGTGTACTGCTCAAATTGTGTGACTTCCATGGATCCAGTGGCAATCTCAATCGAAGCTATTAACCCCTAATTTGAGAGGTCTGTAATTCTTCGCCCATTCTTTTGAAGAATTTCTCGATGAAGTTTTTATTACTGAGTTTTATGAGTATACTTGTTTATGTGTTGTGCTTTTGTTTTTATGAATGTGCCTTGCTGGCATTGAAGTTGCTGTGTGGAGAGTGTCGAAGCCCAGTTTAAGATCGCAAGGGGAGTTTAGAGAAGCTTTGGAGAAGTTGGAAGAAACTTTATTTTCTGTAAGGTCACTCTTTTTATGTGGAATTTGATCAATCTTTTGGAATTTTTGACAATCTGAAACATAATTAAGTGTTAGATCTAAATGGCATAAGTGTTGAACAAAATCAGAACCAGATCTTGCTTTGGTGTATTATGGGTTTAATCTATGTTGGTGATTTGATGGAAACTAATTGGAGTTGCTAATTACACATTACCTATTTCATTTAATGTGTAATAAATTGAAAAAAAAATAAAGGAATTGCTTCCGTGCATTGGATGTTGTACTTCGCCACTTTCTAATATGCTTTAATGGAATGATTAAAAAAGAAGAATATTAATTAATGGTGAATAATAAAATTATAGTTTATATGTATGTTGTGATCATTATTTGATGTATAAAAAGGCTTAAAATGGATGGTATTGTAGTTAGAAGAGTTATCCCTTCTGATAACAGTTGCCTCTTCAATGCAGTTGGGTAAGCTTTGAATCTAAATTACTTAAAAAAGGAAAAGGGGAAGAAAAGTTGATGGACATTTATTTGTCAACATGATTATTTTGATTAGATTTTGAACACGTTCGAATATATCGAGTAAGTTAGTAACTAAGTTATGGGAAATTTAATTTGCAGTTATGTCATGGATCACGACAAAAACAAGGCTTCTGTGCTGAGACAGGTAGGGAATTGGATTATGTTATACGTTTGGTAAATTCAACTGCTATATTGTACCACGTGTTTCATTATGTAGTAAGGAAAATTTTGATGCTGTAAGGTGACTTTTTTGTTTATTACACGTGGTGATGGGTTTTAAGTATAGACCCGTATATATAGTATTTTCATTTCTCTCGCTCTTTGCATCAATTGATGGTAGTCTCTCTGCTCTAGTTTTAGTTAACTCATTGGAAAAATCGGAATTAGCTAAAATTTAAAAGACTGGAGTTTAGAGCATCTGAATTCTTTTGCCGTCATATGCACATTACTAAAATGTTGGTATAGAAAAATATGTCATTGGCAAACTCCGACAAGAATGTTCAAACTGATGAAGTGTTATGATTAAAAGCTTTAACCTGTAACATTCAGCTTGTGGATACTTTAGGAGAAAGACAGTTAATAAAATGTGTTATATTTGTAGACATCTTAAAAAGTATACAAGAGCATTCATTTTGGACAGAGTATTGTGATTAAAAAAAGTAACATAGTGGAATAAGTAAGCAATTATTATGTTTTGCGTTATAATCATTATTGTGTAATGAGATAACTATTTATGGTCTGGATCGCGTAATGAAATAACTCTCGTAAAAGATTTTTAATTTAGTTAGAGAGCGAAATTAGCATGGGTGTACTACTCCATTGATGGGAAGACAATATCAGATTGAGTATGAAGGATTTGAATTCTTTGTTTCTCGTTGCTTTAGTACGTGACATTCGTGACTTTGAAATGGTGAAGGTCATAGCAGCAACAGTTGCCAGTGATCCGGAGAAGTATTCTGAAGCATTCCTTGGAAAGACTAACCAAGAGTACTGTGCATGGATTCTTAACCCAGAAAAGTGGGGAGGTCAGCATTAATCTGTTCTCTTGCAGCTACCTATTTTTAGATGTTTTATTATTTAGTGCATAAATTAATAAAATAAAAATTCTATTCTTTAATGTAAATTCTATCCTTGGTGTATCCAGACTAGTGTGTTTATCATGTTTATGTGCGCCATATTGGCTGATCACTATGGACGTGAGATTGCAGCATATGATATACAAACCACAAGATGTGATTTGTTTGGGCAGGTTAGTGCTAGGTGTCTGTTTAAAAGTGGTTCTTTTGATACATCATTGCTGGAATTCATACAGTTATTTGACTACACATTCTTTTGGGTTGTATTTACAGGAAAAGAGATTTAATGAAAGAGTTATGCTTATATACGATGGGCTCCATTATGATGCTTTGGCTGTAAGATTTTGTTTCTCAACCTTTTCACTATAGATTTGTGCATGTGTGTAGGTGGAATTTTCAACTACGATATCTTATTGTAACAGTAATTATTGAAAATAGGGCAAATGTAAAGATTCCTTGAATGCAAAATCATCAGATGGTCAAGTCATGTCTCAAGAATTTGTATATGCTAGAATTATCTTATTGTACGATAGTCTAAATCACTGTATAACACTTACCTTTCAACAGATGTCTTTTGAAGGAGCTCCTGAGGAATTTGATCAGATGATATTTGCTGTGTGGAATGACCGTACTGTGGGTCCTGTGGAGTGCCTAGCCCTTAATCTGGTTAAAGATCAGCACAGGTAAATGTTAGAATCGTATGGCCTATCTGTTTGCTTGGTTTTCCTCTAGGTACTTGCTTCATAATTCTTCAATGAGAATGGTAATGGAATTGAATATAGAAAAATTGTGATTGTTAATGAGAATACGTGATTAATTCACCTTCATCATACTTTGTTCGAGGTAATGAGACTTAAAATAAGTTAGTCATTACACCCATTTTGATTGATTACCTCCTCGCTATAATATTTTCTCAAATAATTCCATTATTCATCAACCAACAATCATTTTTATCTTAACTTATTCCAAGATTAGAGCAATACACTAACAATCTAAGCTCTGCTGATTCTGTGGAACATCTATTGACAGTTAGAAATTGTTGTAAAATCTTTACTCAATCTTATGCTATCCATTCTGATGGTAAACTTTTGCTAAAATTTAGGAAGAGGAGCTATACTGATACATCAAACTTCACTCTGCGATGTGGTGTTTGTTCACTTTGAAGATATAGACATCTTTTCTCTGCTAACGCTGAAATTGAAGAAGTGCGGTCGGAGTGGGCCCGCTTTCTTCAATTATGTTATCGAGTAGTAATTGTTATTGGGTATTTTGTTGAATTATTGTATGAATATTTTATTTTGACAGGAATTATTGTATGAATATTTTATTTTGACAGGAATTATTGTATGAATATTGACTTTTGATTTGATGATGAAATTCATGCATTCTCGTTATATTTTCTTTTTATTTAGTAAATTTAATTGTTTTAAATTAAATAAAAATATATAAAATAAAATAGATAATTGAGATATAATAGATAACGGATATATTATATTATCTTTGCTAAAATAGATAACGGATATATTTATTAATAGATAACGGATTTTTACTAGAATAGATAACGGATTTATATATGAGCAGATAACAAAAAAATGTGTTATCTTTTTAAGGAATAGATAACAGATATAAATAATAATAAATAACAGATATATTACGTTATCTTTGTAATGAATAGATAACGGATATGCTAATAATACATAACGAATATCTTTGGTTATCTATTTAAGGAATAGATAACGGACATAACAAGTATAGATAACAAATATATTTGGTTATCTATTTAAGGAATAGATAACGGATATAACAAGTATAGATAACGGATAATATCCGTTATCTATGAGCGTCTTTTTTATTAGAGGCGCACATAGATAACGGATATTTTTTGATTTTATCCGTTATCTATGAGCGCCCACATAGATAACCCCTGCCTAGATAACCATTGATTTTACGCATAGATAATGGATAATATCCGTTATCTATGCCAAAATGTAGTAGTGAATCTCGATTGATTCCCTATCTTGAGTGGTGTCGAAATCCATATACATTTTCGACTTTATTTTCTTTGAGTATGCCTCTTTGTTGAATTTAATCATCGTTGTTGTAAGCTTTGTGGGTTTTACGGTCATTTAAGGAGGGATTGGAAATATTTGAGAGTAGAAAGTTATAGAGAGTAGAATGAGGGTTTTTCGAAGTAATTTCGTGAAATGAGGAAGACGAATATTTAAAGGAGGGAAAATCGGATAAGTGGTCCACGTGTAAAGGTACTTTTAATCTGGACCCTTTATTTAAATATCGCCTGCTGTTTGGATCAATGACTAATTATATTTTGACGTTTGGAATGCAACTTGTGTCATTAACTTGATTTTGAAATGTGTAAAAGTAACCGCCCAACTGATTAGACGGTTTTAGGGGGCACTTTATGCGAGTAGTAAGTATACACGATGTAATCCAAAATATACCTTTCTTTGCATAAAGGTTTCCTCAAATCGATTGTAAGCCAAAATATACCTTTCTTTACATAAAGGTTTCCTCAAATCGATTGGGTTTTGAATGACTTGATACGAAAATGACTTTGTCTAGGGTTTTGAAAATACCTCCTAGTCGATTATTTTAAAATCAAAACATTTTAATGAGTTAATTTTGGGCCATTATTTTAAATAAACTAAGTCTCATACCTTCATATAACCAAGTATATAAAGATATTCAACTCAATCGAGATTTTTCAAAAGGACAACCCATCGAAAATTTTGAAATTGATGAGCTGTGATAGTAATTTTGAAAATACTTTTGACAACAAGGGTTTTGGTTTTATTCAGATAGAGAAAATTTTTCAGATGAGAAGGTTTAATCGATCTAACAATGTTGTCGACAGCATTCCTCGCAGATATACAAATTTGGAAAATCATTAGTTTCTAGAGTAAGTCGACAAGATGCACATACTCATCCGACTTTTAAGAAAATCGGTGATTATCGTGTCCTTGTGCGATTTACTTAATGTTAGATAAAACAATATCAAGTCGTAGATAAGGTCGATATGACTAATCCTTGATTCTTGATTCCTTAGAAAAGAGATCAATGATATCAGCTCTGTCATTGCCCTTTGACACATATCAAGTCCGATATTTCTTTCTAGACATAACAAAGAAAGCAAGATAGAAAGAAATACAAGATACACACAATAGAGAATCATAAGTCAACTAAATATGCATCATGTAATCCTAATTCTAAGCACAATTCTTTAAACCTAGTCTCTCTAATGGTTTAGTAAGTATATCGACTCTTTGAAAATCAGATTAATATCTTCTCTAATCTAATATCACCTTTCTCTACACGATCCACGAATAAAATGATGCCGAATATCAACATGTTTGCAATGAGTGTGTAAGACTGGGTTACGGGTAATAGTTATGACACTATTATTATCACAAAAATTGGTACATCTCTAGTGATAATATTATAATCCCTTATTGTTGATCGATCCAAATCAACTGTGAACAACAACTCCCACTGCCATATACTCACTTGAGTGAAAGTAGGCGTAGAGGTTTGTTTCTTAGACAACCATGAAATCAGCTTACTTCCCGGAAATTGGCAAGTTCCAAGTAGATTTTCTATCTATCTTACACCCACCAAAATCTGAATGCGAGTCTCACGACAACTCAAAATTATCATCACCGGATACCACAAATTTCTACATTTATTGTACCTTTAAAAAATTTAAGAATCTTCTTGGCTGCTTCAAGATGACTCTTCTTTGGTTTAGCTTGGAAACGTGCACGACACCTACCGCAAAAGGAATATCGTGTCTACTAGCGATTACGTATAATAAAGAACCTATTAATTCTCTTTATTTTGTCTCGATCGTTGTCTTCCCCTTATCATCTAGATCCATGGAGAAGTTTGTCATTATAGGTATCTTAGCTTCTCGACTGGTTCCTATTCCAAACTTTTCAATAAGATCCTTTGCATATTTTGCTTGGTTGATGAAAATCCCCTTCTTAGTCTGTCTCGACTTGTTATACAAGGAAGTATGTCATCTCACCCATCATGGACATTTCAAATCTGCTTTTCATGAGATGACTAAATTCTTCACACAAAGATAGATTAGTAGATCCAAAAATAATATCATCAACATAAATTTGTACTAATAAAAGATCATTATCAAATTCTTTTCGAAATAAAGTTCTATCTATTTTACCCTTTACAAAACCATTTTGGATCAAATAATCAGACAAGGTGTCATATCAAGCTCTTAGGGCCTGTTTAAGTCCATATAGAACTTTCTTCAATCTATAGACCTTGTCTCCTTTGACAAAGCACGGAGGTTGCTCTACATAAACCTCTTCACTAATATTCCATTTAGAAATGTTGATTTTACATCCATTTGAAAAATTATGAATCTTTTAAAAGTAGCATAGGCTAAGAACAATCTTATGGCCTCCAGACGAGCTACAGGTGCAAAGATTTCATCGTAATCAATCCCTTCGATTGCGAGTAACCCGAGTAACTAGTCCGACTTTATTTCTTACCACAATATTGTTCTCATCCCTTTTGTTTTTAAAGACCCATTTAGTTCCAATGACTTTTTGATGATGAGGCCTTTCAACAAGCTCCCACACATCTTGTCTTTGAAATCGATTAAGTTCTTCTTGCATAGCATTAATCCAATTGGAATCGGTTAGAGCTTCAAGAATTGACTTAGGTTCAAGTAAAGAAACATAACAACTGAACATACAATCTAGATTTAGTTGGTGTCCTAGTCTGGACTCCAGGATCTAAATCTCCAATTATTTGTTCAGCTAGATGATAAGTCGTTATCTTTTTACCTTTGTCATTTACCACGGATGAAGACTTGTCTCGAAATATCCTTTTCAAATGATTTTGTATTACCTTCTGGAAGCTTCATCCCGATTGTCTAGTAGGGTGGTTGTCGATCACCGGTGGCTTTGAAGAACTTCCGTGCTCTCTATCTTTGTTTGAGTCGATTCTTCTTCCTCGCCTGCGAGTCGATTCTAGTTCATAGAACTTTCTTGTTGATCTCTTAGTAGTCATCTTATGTAGATCATCTGAAATCTTTGTGATGCCATCTCGCATCCTTGGACTCAAAAGTAGATTCATCAAATACAACATGTGGTGTTTCTTCCACACACAAGGTTGTCTTATTAAAAACTCTATAAGCCTTAGATGCGGTGGAATATCCTAAGAATATCACATCTACAATCTTAGCATCAAAATTTTTAAATGAGATTCACCATTGTTGTGAATGAAACACTTGCATCCAAAGATATGAAAATATGAAATCTTGGGAGATCTTCCTTTCCAAATTTTATAAGGAGTTATACATTTGTTTTTAACAATCGACATCTATTTTGAATAAAAGCAGATAAGATTAATGGCTTCTACCCAAAACTTGTGTGGAGTGTTGTACTCGAGATAGCATAGTCCTTGCAACTTCTTTAAGAGTTCTGTTTCTCCATTCAACAACTCCATTCTGTTGAGGTGTTCTCGCGGTGATGTTTCGTGATCTATACCATTCTCAATACAATAGTTAGCAACAAGTGTATTATGGAATTGATACCTTTATCACTTCTAATTTTAACAATACTTAGCCCTTTTTCATTTTGAATTCTTTTAAGAAATTCTAGAATCTTTGTCATAGTCTCATTCTTTTTGTACAAGAAAATAACCCGAGGTAAATGCGGAGAAATCATCTACTATTACCAAGGTATGTTTTCTTCCACCGAAGCCGAGAAGTGTGACTGGACCAAAAAGATCCATATGAAGAAGTTTGAATCCTATCCGAAAAATGACTATTTATTATTTTAAAAGAAGATTTGGTTTGCTTTCCTTTTTACAATCATCACAGACATGACTCTTTGAAAATACTCTATCTGGAAGCTCTTTGACTAAAGATTTCCTTGCTAATTTGTTAAGAGTCTTGAAATTTAAGTGGCCAAGACGTTTATGCCAAAGCCACTTAAATCATCTGAACTCTTCACAACCAGCACAAGTATCTTTAGGACAACTTTTAAAGTTAGCAACATAAATGTTACTTTGTCGACTCTAGCTAATAGAATATTTTCATTAAGACCATCTAAAATATAGCATGCATTACAGGAGAATTTTACACTAAAACCCTTATCACAAAATTGTGAAACAGATAATGATTGTGTTTTAACCCTTCAACGTAGTAAACCTTATTTACTTGAATATCACCAATAATCAAGGTTCCAACTCCTTTGGTCAGCCCAAAATTATTGTCTCCAAACATGACTCGTGGTCCATCTATAGACGATAGTTCGAGAGTAGACACTTTTCAAAGGTCATGTGTTTTGAACACCCACCGTCAATGTACCGAGATGACCTCAAGCACGTCTGCCCTTTCCACTATACTTGTATGTTCTTGCAATCAAAGATTAGATTTTAGGTACCCTTTGTAAGTTGGGTCCTTTCTAGTTAAGTTGATACTTGGGAATCCAGATAAACACATCATGTTCCTCAAAACCAGTGATTGAAGTTTGCAACCATATCTATCAACTAATATAAGATTATCAAGATAAATTTTATTGGTGATCTTTAGTGATTGTCTTATATTTAGGAAATAAAGGATATGACTTGCTTCTTCCATCAAAACTATTATACTTAGGATGAGACTTTGACTTAGTCTTTGGTTTGACCTTGGAAACATTTCTCTTCATCAGTACTTTCTTTGCAAAAACATCAAATGAGTTGATTTGTTCTTTAGGTTTCCAAGGACCAAAGCTAATCTCTGTTTAGCATTAGTAGCTTTAACAAAAGCCCTTGGTTTTATAGGATCATCTTTCTTGTTTCTATCAAATCCTAATCCTATCTTATCACTAGCTTTTTAGAAGTGCTGAAGATTTTACTAATTATTGATTGAGTGTTACTAAGAAGTCCCAACTTGAGATTTAAATCTCTGTTAGTCCTCTTAAAACTCTCATTCTCGGAATAGATATTTGATAATTTAAGTTTTAAAGAATTCAATTCTTTTTCTAACTCATTAGTCTTTTCGGATGAGGAGTTAGTGATAATCTTAGGTTGACATTCCCCCTTGAATGAGTCGTCTTATTTCTCACCATTCCTAGTCGACTTTCTTTGGTTAGACTTAGAATTTGATCTTTTAAATTTAAATTTTCAATCTCTATCTGTTTGTAAGCGAGATAAAGCGGTCTCGAGATCTTTCAAAAGTTTATTGATAAGACTTTGACCAGATTCGAGATAGATTCTCACAATCATTATCGAAGATGAGTAATAGGTTACCTCTTTTGCCATGAGGCATATCTCATCATCCGATCCAAACCCCGAGAATGAGGATGATGATGTTTCTTGAACTTCCTCCTTTTCTCGCTAGAAGAGCTCTCTCGATCTCGCATATCTCCTATCACGCTTTCTTTCTCTTTTCCTCACGTTCTCTTGGAGTTAATCGAGGACAATCATACCTATAGTGACCAGGTTTGTTGCAGGTATAACAATTGTCTCCTCTATCAGATTTTGGACTACTATCCCCTCGTCGATAGGCGATCCGAATCTCCTAGTCCGATCCTTTTTCTTCTCACTATCTCGATCCCTTATCCTCTCTATCTCGACTTGTAATTCCTTCGACCTAATCTGTCCCGTTTATTTCTTTTGTACTTTATTTTGAGCCTTTCATACCTTTTTTATCAATAGAGCCATTTCTTCTTTAATTGACAAATCGGATGCCTTGGATACCTTGTCCGACTCGCTTAATGAAGAAAAGCAACAATTTTCCTAGAAGTAGATGATTGACTTCATCGTCTTCATCTTCAATCTGAATATCACACTCTAATGCCTTAAGATGTGAAAATAATGTATGATGTGAGATTGATGATAAGTTTTGAGTAGCTTTCAGAATATTTGTGTTTTCTCTCCATCTCTTGCTCAAGGCTTTAAGAATCTTGTTATTGATTTCTTTATCATTGGATCAAGAGGTTTTGATGAGTTAAAGAGCAGATCGGACTAATCAGCCAAATCAAGAAGAGCAGTGAGGATGTAAGGCGATCGTACGGGTCATGCATTAAGCTAGTCGGTGAGGTCCGATAACATGCTAGTTATCCGAAGACAAGCTCAAGTCTAGTCATCTGCAGGAGACAAATATGAAGAGCTCAGACGAGGTCAAGATAAGCCGAGTAGAATAAGAAAGACGAAGTTTTCACCAAGTCACCGCAAATGAGTATGAAGAATCACCGAGGTCTAGAGCAGCTTTAAGTTTGTTAAGCGGTTTCAAGTTTGTTAGAACTAACTAACAAACTAACCTGTCTTCTCGAGACTTATATATAGGTCTAGGTTTTTTCATCTTTAAAAACAACACTTATGCATATTAGATTTTTCACTCTATTCACTACTTAGATTTCAATCACAATCTTTTCACAAGTATTTCTAGAGAGGTCTCAAAAAGTTTTAAGTGTTTTTAGAACACTTTTCCGTAATCTTCAAAATCCAATACACACCGTAATAGCTTAGATTTCTAGAACAAGAGTCTAGGAGATTGAAGATTTGAAGAATTGTACTAGTTGTAAGTTGTAAGTGGAAGTGAGAAAGTAAGCGAAGCAGAGTCCCTTCTTCAAATTGAAGAAGGAGAGTGGATGTAGGATTCTTAAAATCCGAACCACTATAAATCCCGGTGTTATTTCTTGCTTTCTTTAGTTTTGTTTGATTTACAAATTGTGTTACATCAAGATTTAAGTTCAGAATCTTAACTAAAATCAGAATATCAACCTTGCTTTTGATCTTATAAGAAGTTGAGAATTTAATCATAATCCGCTGGGCTTAATCGATATTTTGAATTGGTTTTGAAAGATTTGAAAAATCTACAAAATCTATTCAAACCCCCTTTCTAGATTTTGTTCTAGAAAGCTTACTCAAGGTTTCAATCAACTCAACTTTCCGGGACCAACAAGTGGTATCAGAGCGGTTGTTAAGTCATTACGATATTGATTTTAGGTCTTGAACAAGATTCTGGAATTATCTTGATTTTCTTCATTTTCTTTCATTTATAACAATGCTACTAATAAGCTTTTGTGGAGTATTTTGTCTTTGTTTCATCATGTCATTAGGTAAAAGTAATAAGTCTAGGAATGCACTTTGAATTTTCAATTGAAGAGTATGATTATTGGAAATTTAGGATGGAAAATCATCTAAAAGCCATTCATGATAGAATGGAAGAGGTTCTTGAGGAAGGCCCTATAAAGTTTTTCCATGGAGGCACCAAAGATTGGAGCAGAGGCACTGAATCAAGAACTAGGCAAGAGAAGAAGAGTTACGAATTGACTAATAATGAAAGGAAGGTCCACAATCTTGACCAAGTAGCTAGAACAGAAATCATAGAGACTTTGAGTAAAGATTGGATAGAGAAGGTTAAGAGATGTAAAACAGCCAAAGAAATGTGGCAAACCTTAGCTAATGTTTGTGAAGGATCCGACCAAGTTAAGGAGAACAAGCTACGATCGATTGCATACATTTGAAACATTCAAGATGAAAGAAAATGAGTCTGTGGATCAGTTTGATATGAGGTTGACCAATCTTCTCAACAAAGCGCTGATCTTGGAAAGAATTATTGGAAAGGAGATTAATAACAAGATTCTGAGATCATTAACCAAGAGATGGAGGGAAAAATCCAATATCCTTAAAGCAACTCAAGATTTATCCTCTATTACTCACCATACTTTATTTTCTCATCTTAAAGCTTTAGAGTATGATATCCAGATAGAAGATGAGGAAGATGAGATGGAGTCAAGCACCTCATCCAAATCATTGCCTTTGTCAAGAAAGAAGACAAGGTGTCAATAGAGTCTGTAGGGAGCCGATCTATCTTTGAAAGAGCAGATGGCTTTACTTACAAAAGGTATGATAAATTGAGAATGAAGTATAAGAGAAATAAATTGAGATTTGCAGGTAGAGATAGACAAAGATCCAGATCGATAGGAAGGTAGATAAATCTTCGATGATGACAAAAACAAGAGCCGCACAAGAAGATACAGATCACTGTCGGAAGAAATACTTCGGTCCCAGATCGAGATAGGAGTGACATTTGCTATACATGCAACAAGCCGTGACATTTCTTTATGACTGTCCTCAATCGACTCCTAAAGAAAGGGAAGAAAAGAGGAAGAAAAGAGACAGGAGATTTGCGTATCAAAGAGCTTTGTTGGGTGAAGAAAAAGAGCCAAAGAAATCATCATCATCTTCATCATCCTCATCGATTTTGGATCGATGATGAGATCTGTCTCATGGCTAATGAGGTAATCTACTATTCATCTTCAGATAATGATTCTTGTCGATCTGCATCCGATCATGACCAAACCGTTATACATGAATTATTGAGAGATTTAAAGACATCTTTAGCTGCTTATAAACAGTGGAGACAGAGAATTTATGTTTAAAGGATCGATTCAAATTCTAAATAAAGGCAAGCAGGTGATGAACAACGTTGAGACCGAGGAAACATTCAAGGGGGAATGTTTTCATCGATCAAGCCCACATCACCTACCTTACTCGAAAGATTGGAAAATGAACTCAAGACTTTAAAAGATAAATTTGAAGTAGTCTGTGCTGAAAATGAATTAATTAAGAAAGACAATGAGAAGCTTGTCTTCAAAATTAGTCGACTTAATAATTCACAATCGGTAATAGATCATATTTTTAATACTTCCCGGAAATCTCATGATAAGACAGGACTTGGTTATGATAGGAACAATAAATCAGATGTTAAAAAACCTAGGAAATTTGTGAAAGCATCTGTTCAATCAAAGGATATTAAAATTGGTCCATGGAAACCAACTAGTCGATAAGGACTACAACTTCCACCAAAACCAAGTATTCAAATTTGAAAAATCCCTATCGACTAGAAGGAATTCAAGAACCAAAATAAGAAGATTTTCTTATTATAATTCTTTTGATGGAAGGAGCAAATGCTATCCTACATTTCCTAAGTTTAGGAAAATTACCCAATCTGAATACAACAAGTTGTCATTTAAAAATGATATTATTGTAGACATGATTTGGTAGAAAATCTGAGTCGACTTATTGTCCAGATGAGATGTTTATTTGGATTCCTAAAGTGATTCTTGACCCAAAAGGACCCAAGATCATTAGGGTACCTCAAAACTAATCTGCTTTTACAGATTCACAGGGATCATCACTTAAGGAAGAGATCTTAGCTTCAATATGGTACATCGACAAAGGGTCGTTCACAACATATGACCCATAACAAGAAGTCGTTATCAAATTTTCAAAGCATTGATGGTCCAAGAGTTTTATTTGGTGATAATAATTGCGGTCGGACTAAAGGTGTAGGTACTTTGATTATCAAGGATATTCAGGTATCGAGGTATATTTTGTTGAAGGTTTGAAACATAACTGTTATCTGCTTCTCGACTTTGTGATAAAGGTTTTCTTGTAAAATTTTCAAGGGATAAATGTGATATTTTGGATAATTCCTCAGGATAAGGTACTATTAATCGGCTTCAGACATGGTAATATCTATGTGGCCAACTTTAATAGTTGTCCCCAAGATACTTGTCGATGGCTAAGGGTGGAGAAGATATCAGGTGGCTATGGCATAAAAGGCTTAGTCATCTGAATTTCAAGACCCTTAGTAAGTCGGGCTAAGAAGAACCTTGTCAAGGGATTACCTGAAAACTTTTATCAACTGATCTTAAATGTGATGCTTGTCAAAAAGGTAAACAACCTAGACACTCATTTAAGAGTATTAACTCCTCCTCATCCGAAAGAGTGTTACAACTCCTTCATCCGGATCTGCTTTGGACTGTTACACCTCTCGCCTTCAAAGGTGGAAGGAAATATACTCTTGTTGTAGTAGATGACTTTTCTAGATACACTTGGGTTATATTTCTTTTCAAGAAAAATGAGACTATGAACAAGATTCCCGATCTGCTCGCAAATTCGAGAATGAGAAGGGAGTTAATATTATTAAAATTAGGAGTGATAAGGGTACATAATTTTTGAATTCTTGTTTATCTAATTTCTTCAATGAGTATGGAATTATTCATGAGACATCTTCAGCAAGAACTCCTCAACAAAATGGAGTGGTTGAAAGAAGGAATAGAACTTTGAAGGAAGCACCAGAGCATGTTGGTGAGTATAATACCCCTCATAGGTTCTCGGGCGTAAGCTATCAACACACTTTGCTATACCCGTAACAGGTGCTTAGTTGTCAAAGACAAGGGTAAGACTCCTTATGAGATTTGGAAGGGTAAGATTCCAAGGATCTCATACTTCAAAGCTTTTGGTTGTAAATGTTTCATTCATAACAATGGGAAATCCAAGTTAAGAACTTTTGATGCTAAAGCGGTGATGGAATATTCTTGGGATATTCTAATACTTCAAAGGCATTTAGAGTTTTTAACAAGATAACCCTTTGTGTGGAGGAAACTCCTCATGTTGTTTTTGATGAGTTGTATTCCTTCTCGGATAAAGTGAATCAAATTTCTGAAAATCTAGATAAAATTGAATTATCCAAGACTAAACATAGAACTGTTTATCTACCTACTCTTGATTCGTAATCGGATGAAGAAGAATCCCCATCCGATAATCGAAGACAACTTCGATCAGGACTCCTTCAGATCGCAGACACCTTTGACATCACCGATCGGCATGAGTCGGTGATGAAGGGAGAACGTCACCGAGGTTGAGTCGGATGAGTTGCCAAGCGAGACTCAAGATGAGGATCCTTCTCCTCATACAGCAAAAGGATGAGAAGCTATCATCCATCCGATCGATTATAGGAGATCCATCTAGTAGTGTGCAGATACACGAATGATGTTAGACTGCGAAAGTCTTTTCGGTTGTTATGTGTCACTTCTTGAACCCAAGTCTATTGAGGAAGCATTATCGGACCCAAATCGATAACCATGCATGCAGAAGAAGCGCATCGCTTTGAAAGGCAAAATGTATGGGATCTAGTGGAAAGACCCTTACATCGAAAGATTATAGGCACCAAATGGGTGTTTAAAAATAAAGCAGATGAGAACAATATTATTGTTCGAAATAAGGCAAGACTGGTTTGCACAAGGTTATTCACGGTTTGAGGGAATAGACTATGATGAAACCTATGCTCCGATTGCGAGATTAGAGGCAATAAGATTGTTCTTGGCATTTGCTGCATATAAGTCTTTCAAAGTTTTTCAAATGGATGTTAAGTCTGCTTTTCTTAATGGTGTGTTACTTGAAGAGGTCTATGTAGAGCAGCCTCCTGGGTTTAAGATCAATAACAAGGTCTATAAACTCAACAAAGCTCTATATGGACTGAAACAAGCTCCCCGAGCTTGGTATGATACTCTATCCGATTTCTTGACATCAAATGGTTTCTCTAAAGGTAAGATTGATAGAACTTTGTTTAGAAAGAAAGTAGATGGCAACATCTTATTAGTTCAAATTTATGTAGATGACATAATTTTTGGTTCACCTAATACTGAAATTATGTGAAGAATTTAGCATTCTCATGAAAAACGAGGTTTGAAATGTCAATGATGGGAGAATTGACATACTTTCTAGGCTTACAAATTAAACTTGAGTAAGGGTATGTTTATACATCAGTCTAAGTATGCTAAGGATTTGATTGAGAAATTTGGAATGACTACTAGCAGAGAAGTTAAAATACCTATGTCAACTAACTTTTCAATGGATTCGAGATGAGCGGGGATACCCACCGATGCAACGGAGTATCGTGGGTGATTGGATCTCTTCTATATCTTACCGCAAGTAGACCGGACATAGCCTTTGCGGTTGGGGTATGTGCAAGATTCCAGTCTAATCCCAAGAAAACTCATCTGAGATCGCTAAGAAAATTCTTAGATATCTCAAAGGAACCTTACAAGTAGGGTTATGGTACCCGGTGATGACAACTTTGGTGACAGGTTATTGATTCGAGACTTTGGAGGATGTAAGATTGATAGAAAATCCACTTACGGAACTTGTCAATTCTTAGGCAACAAATTAATTTCTTGGTTATCTAAGAAACAGACATTTGTTGCCACCTCCACAATCAAGCCGAATACATGGCACTGGAAGTTGTTGCTCTCAACTCCTCTGGATTAGTCAATGACTTAGAGACTATAATATTCAAACATCATTGTTCCTATTTAATGTGATAGTAATAGTGCAATAGCAATGACTTACAATCCTGTTTTACATTCTAGATGTAAGCATATAGATATTAGGCATCATTTCATTAGGGATCATGTTGAAAAGAATGACATTAGAATTGAGAAAATTGCCTTTGAATCACAAAAAGTGATATTCTTACAAAACCATTAGTGAGTCTAGGTTCAAAGAAATGTGTTTAGAATTAGGATTGCTTGATGCATCTTTAGCTGGTTTCTAATTTGTGTGCATTTGTTTCCTTAGTTCTTTTCCTTTCTTTAAATAAATGTCTAGAAAGAATTATCGATTAGATATGTGTCAAAGGGCAATCGGGTAGGTGATATCATTGATCTCCTTTTAGGAATCAAGAATCAAGGATTAGTCATATTGACCTTATACGAATTGATAATTACTTGTCGACATTGAGTAAATCAGACAAGGACATAATAGTTAGCTGAACTCCCGAAGAAAGCAGATGACTATTTACATCCTATCCGATTTACCCTAAGCTTCGATGGTTTCTTTTGAGTTTATGTTTTTGCGAGAACAGTCCTGAGATAACACCGATTCATTCTTTTATTCAAACTCCTTTATTCTTAATCTGAGTCTGTTTTGTTTCTTAAAAATATGTTTTAGAAAAGTAAATACGAGTTTGTTTTGTTTAAACCTGGTTTGAAAATTGCTAAAAAGTTACATCTAAAGCTGTTGGTTTTGAGAATCAGACAGTTACTCTATCGGATGATTTCCTAAAACCCATCTTGCTTTAAGCCGATCTGTTTTTAAAACTAGTACATTTTTCAAACTCATCCGATTTACAAACCCTTAGGCGAAGTAAGGTAACCCTAGGCCGTCGAGGTATACTTACTTCTCTGCATAAAGTAACCTACATCTCAAATCAACGATGCCTATAAAGTAACTATTTACGCATTCCAAAGGCGATTATAGTTCACGCACCGAATCCTAATCGTTTATCTTAGTTTTTAACCATTGATTAATACTCGGTAAAAACTTTTTGAATAAATGGCTAAGATTAATTCAAGATTTCAAAATGGTGGTTTCTCTTTCCAATCTATTCCCTATAAATACATCTTCTCCTCCAAATTCATTCTTTTCACTTTCGAACTTATCAAAATTCTCTCGCAAAATTTTTTTACTCTCTCTAAAATCCGTATATGAGCATTTCGTAAGAGGAATAACTTCAACAATGGTGGATGTACAAAATGAAACATATGCAAAGAAGGTGAAGTCGGAGATGTATGTCGACTTCGACACCACCACCGACGCAGTAATCCAAGGAAATTCTCGTTATTGGAGAGGGCTGGATTGAGGACGTTTTGCTCCAAGAAATCCCCCAATAAGACATTGGATATGAGAGGGCTGGAGTTCTATGTCAATGGGACATATGAACAGGAGTGTTTAGGACCGGGGTGTATGGAGAAGAACTCACCGTTTCTCACGTGGAGGTAGCCGGGATCTTTGATACAAGCGGTGAAGGTGTGAACCCCCTCACCTACAAATCTGATGAATGGGTAGAATCATTCGAGATGATTGCCCGGAATTCCATGAAGGATTACCGATCGGAGTTGAAGAAGAGGATGCTCCGACGCCGATATCGCCTTCGATGACCATTGTCACGAAGGTGATATTGGGAGAACAGAGCTCCCACGATGGGCTGACTGCACTGCACTATGCGTCATGAGAACTATTCTCGGATGGGGTTCGTGCCAACCGGGCCGGTCTACTACTGGAGAGGCCGGAGACGGAGAGGAAGCGTGCGGAGGTAGTTAATGGGAAGTGGCAGCGAAGTCAATCACTAGTCTCTTCAACAAAGTGACTGTGATTATGGAGGACTTCTTTGTCGGTTTGAAATAAATTGGTCGACGGGGTCCGAGCTTACACAAAGCAAAAAGGGATTACGACCAAGGATGAGCCGCTCGGGCTCCACTGATCCCGATGAAGGTGGAGCCGAGGTTAGAGCTCAAGCTCCACCAAGAGGAAGCCGAGGAGGAGGAGGAAGAGGATGTGGAGGTGGAGCCGCCGTCCGTGAGCTCACCGAGGCCGAACACCCAATGAAGCCTGAAGGAGAAGGCCCCAAGGAGACGAAGGTTGGTAAAAACCTCCGAGTTGGGAGGATCGTCTGCAGATCAGCCCACTCTCCTTCCGGAGGAAGTATCCACGCCGGCAGACAGCTCAAGTGGTGCAATGGAGGAGGTCCACTAATAAGTTCTCAAGGGACCTCCCCCGCCCGAGGTCGTACATTTCTCCCCCTCCCCATCTCCAACCCAAATCGGCAATGAAGAGGTGTCCTGTGCCGGCACCTCGAGCCTCTAAAATAGCCTACTCCCGAAATTGTCCAAAGTCCAACCTCATCTTCTCTCCCCCAAATCCAAACCTCATCTCCTCCACCATCCCCATCTCATATCTTTGTCCTTTTTATCTCGGACCAAGTATTCTCCCCAACCCCCATCTCCATATCTCCCCCAGCTCAACCCCAACTCATCTTACTCCAATCACTTCAATCTCCTCCAGTGTTTTTTAAATAATTTTGATTATATATGTTTAGCTTATGAATATGAAAACTATGTGATTATTTGATGCTCTTTAGTGGATTGCATGTTGATTATATGGTTGCACGTGAATTTTGATGCATATTTAACTAATGATAAAATATTAGAGTTTCTCATAAGGGTTGTTGATGGTCATTTGATATTTAAAAAAGTTTGGTGCCCCAACTATGCTTCAATATGTATAAAATTTATTGTTGTAAATTGCTATGTAATTGCATATTAATTTCGAGCAGTGATCTGATCTTTTCTGAAAGAATTTTCTTAAACTCTTTTGCCACAATGAGATTCTAGAAGCCTAGAATATGTGGTAAAAATTTCAGAATTTTGAAATTATTTTCGATTTAATATAATTTTTCTACCAAAGTATTGTACAAAAGAAAAATGCCCCTGTTTTTTACGATTATTGCAAAATTTACTGTGAGCAGAAGAATTAATTTTTGAAAGTGATTTCCGACTATGTTATTCTACAATGACTTATATTTCATAAGAATTTTACCTTGATACATTTGGAGTTATATTCTATTTTTAATGAGTTTTCTAACAAATAGTGTATTTCCAAATTAAATGAGCGCTTTTAGTGCTCTAGAACAATGCATGATCAATTAGGAAATACAAGGATTTAAAATGTGAAATTTTTATGTGTGCTACTACTGACCATTTGGATTATTTGATTTTTACCTTTTTTTTTTTTATGAGTAATACACAAATTTTAATAAATCTTAGAAAATAATGTGGCACAGTCTCTATAATAACCTATTTTTTTCAGTCCACTTGTGAAAATCATAAGAAAAGAGCTACAAGTCATTTTTAATTTAAAGTTTTATGGTATGTATATATATGTGTTGTGAGCATACTGTAAAAAATTTGTATTATTTCGATATGTGTGTATTTGACTATAAATTATCTACTACAAGCTTTCTTTTATGGAATTTTACATGGAGTATGAGTTGTTAAAAAATATTTTATTTAACCACATAGTTAATTAAAAGTATAAGTTTTCGAGAATGAGCGAATTGAACTTATTATTAGCATGTTAAAAATACTTTTATGATTCTTTTACAAATATGATGAAAACTTACTTAAATGTTATGCCCCAATGTGTTTTTATGTGAATTTACCTAGTTCGTAGTAAATAGAATTCTTCCTTAAAGTTTGACCGAGTTTGCAAGTAATATGTTGGCCCACGGATTGAGTGAATATCAAAGAGCTTAGATCACCTTCTAGTGAAAATATAGAAGGGGGTTGAATAGATTTTCAAATCCTTTAGAACAGATTACCTATTCAAAGTATCAAAGCTAAACAAATGGGAAACAAGTTTAAACTCAATCTTTCAAGGATCAAAAAGCAATCTGAATACGAACCTGAAATGAATTTGTTTTGAATGTTTGATGAATAACAAGTAAGTAAAACAAGAAGTAAAGAACACTAGGAATTATAGTGGTTCGGATCAAACGGATCCTACATCCACTCTCCTTCTTCAACTCGAAGAAGGGTCTCGACTTACTTACTATCTTACTCACTTACAAAATTACAATTACAAAATGTGAAGATTCTTATCTTTGATCCTATCTTCAATCTGTCTATCCTTCGGAAACTTGAAGATTATAGTGCGAAGTATGTTGAAGATATACAAGCAAGTGTTCTACAAACACTTAGAACTTTTGAATATTGCTTTGAAAACTTTTTAAGTGCTTTCTGAAAAATTGCGTGAGTATTGTGAATGAGAGTGCTGAATAATAAATTGAGTTTAAAACTGTGCCTAAATCTATTTATAAGCTCGAGAAACTGTTAGTTTGTTGTAACAAACTAAAAACCGTTTAACAAACTTATTCTTAAAACCGCCTTGACTTCACCGATCTTCGTCTAATCGTCTGCGGTGACTTGGTGAAGACTCGCCTTTCTTATTCTACTCACTGGTCTTGACCTCGTCTTGAGCTCTTCATTATTGTCTCCAACAGATGACCTGTCTCAAGCTCGTCTTTAGATGACCTTCTCTTTCTCGACCTTAGTTGACTATTCTAGCTCTACCTAGTCCGGTCACCTGGTACTAAAATTCTTTACATCACCGCTTCTATACGCCAATCGGTCATCTTATTTTACATGAGTTGATTCTAATCTATATACTTTTAACTCATCAAAACTTCTTCTTATCGAACAATTTCCCCCTTTTTGGTGAAGTTAAAACCGCAAGAAAGAAACAAGCTCACACTGGTGTTAGTTAAGGTTATTCAAGATAATCAGATGAGCACATTAGAACACAATACTTAGAAAATTTTTAAAGTTTTTAGAAAAGATTTAAGTCTTAAGACTTTATCAGATGATTAGTACTTAAAAAAATTTTAAGTCTTAGGACTTAGAAAATTTTAACTGAGATGGAAGTTTCCTCGCATGATTAACACTTAAAATTTTTTTTTTTAAGTTTTCTTAGAAATCAAGAAAGAAAGCTTAAAAGTATAAGACAAGATAAATCGTAGATAAGATCAAGTATATTCACATATGATTTATAGATTTACAATGTGGTGCAAATAAGAGAAAGAAAAAAATAAGGAAAAGAAATCTTGTTTTATCAGTACACCCCATTGATCTTCGTGCGGAACCATAAGCCGATTAAATACTCTCCTCCTCGGTTGCTTGAGGTCTTCCTCCCGAGCTAACTTGAGACTCGGCCTCGCCCTTTGTACAATTCCCTTGACCAGTCTAGGTCTAGGGATCCATCTAGTTTCTTGGTAGGTACAGCGTACTCAAAGGCCGGGAAGATCTGTTGACATTGAATTCGACATCGCCTTCCTCTAGCAGCCGATGATAGAAGTCCGCATCTACCTTTTCCATCCACTCGTGCCGAGGCTAAGTCCGGATCTTGCCGAGCTGTTCCTAGAGCCTTGAGAATGTACTGTAGTACATCCACATTGCATCCAGGTTCTTGACCTTGTACTCATTCTCATATTTCCCGCAAGCTAGCTTCGGAGGAGCAGACGTTGTATGAAAGGGTCTGAAGTTCACGCCACCTTGGTCTTTTACCAGCCATTTTCGCTCTGTCTGCTTCTAGAAGACGTTAGCACCCTTCTCTTTCCTTTGCCTTTTCTTCTCTTTCTTCCTGAAGTACTCATTTTCTCTTCTAATCCTCTTGATCTCGCTTCTTCGGAAAGATTAGAGTAGTCGGCTTCCCTTTTTCCCTCGCTTTTGGTAGCAGCTTTGAGAGAGATGTCACCGATTTAGGCTCATCACCGCTACCTTCTTGCCTTTACCCTTGGCCTCTTCCAGCTTAGACTCCTTCAAATTAACCAAGAGTTTTTAGATCTTTCTTCTTCCTCCTTCCTCCTCTTCTCCTCGTCTTCTCTCGGTGCTTCCTCCGGTTGACTTACCCTCACTGGAGAGCGGACTCATCGAGACTTAAGTCCGAGGTCCTCATTGGCTGCTTCTGTGTCACCGTGTTGGCTTCACTGATCTTGGTCTAGTCGCTCTACTGACTTGGTGAAGACTCGTCTTTCTTATTCTACTCAGCTGGTCTTGACCTCGTCTTGAGCTCTTCATTATTGTCTCCAACGAGATGACCTGCCTCAAGCTCGTCTTCGATGATCTTCTCTTTCTCGACCTTAGCCGACTATTCTAGCTCTACCTAGTCTGGGTCACCTAATACTAGAATTCTTTACATCACCGCTTCTATACAACACCGGTCATCTTATTTTACATGAGTTGATTCTAATCTATATACTTTTAACTTATCAAAACTTCTTCCGATCTAACTTAATATTTAAATCTTATCATGAATAACATGTTGGTATATGTTATATATACTAATTAAAGATAGTGAAAGAACTATGTATGCATGATTATAACTTAATACTTATAAGACTAAAAGATGACTGAATGTGTTAGTGCGGTTCAAGACAAATGAATTTTCGGAAGTAATCTTGAAACATTCAAATACCAAGAAAGTGGGTAACCTTTAAATATGTTTGCATTACTTAGAGTAATATGTGTGTGTACGAAAGGCATAAATCTTGATTGTGCTCCATGTGAATTATAGCTAGTCGATGGACTATGCTGCGTGTGATAAGGCTAGTCGACGGACTATGCTTTGTGTAAATCAAGACAGGTCTACAGACTATATCTCGTGTGAATTGAGTCGAGTCTACAAGCTTGACATGTACTCGGTTGACATGCTATTAGTCTTTTTAATGCAATTGTTATTAAATGTTATCCCATTGGGCTTCTCCTCCGGAGAAGACTCATGATGTTATTTTAAATTTTTCAGGTCCTGTTGACGACAAGGCGGACGTGTGACCGGTGTGTAGACTCCTCTAAATAATTTACTACAAATTGAGTTTCGTAAGATTTGAAGCTAGTACTAGTATGACTTATGTCATGGTTTAAATTTGCTAATTTATTTATGGATTACTAGGTCAAGTGGTCGAGTCCCTTCAAACTCTAGGAAGTTATATTAGTATTTTAAAATGATATGCATGCATGACTAGTATATTTCTATTATATTATATTATATTTTGTTATGTTAAGCTAGTTATGACTTTTATCACATACTTGATGATCAATTTTTTCAAATGTCTATTCAAGTAAGTGTTTGACTTAGAAATGTAGGTAGGACGTGAGTTAGGCACAAGCACGGTTAGGCACTTAAATAATTTTGATGTGTAAAAATGTACCTTGATTTTTCCCTTTGATAATTGATGCGGGTAATTTGATCAAGACGATTTAATCCGCCTTCTTCTTGAATGCAAAGACTCGCAAAACACGCTGAAGGATTTTTCGGTGTAGGCACTCCGATGCTTAAGTCGGATACCGAGAAAATCCATAGGATTATATTGTGATAAGTACGTAAGTTTGAGTGTGTAAGTGATGTGTACCTTTCTTGAATTAGATATGTTATTTATAAATATTCTTACGATTACTTTCTTTATCAACAAGCTTCCACGTTTTATCATCATGCCTCACTTTGTGGTTAGTTATTTCTCCTCCATACCGCCGAAGTAGGGAGAAGGGAAGAATATATTCCTCCCTAATTATCTCACTTTCGGTTAACTCATAAGAATATTCCCCATATTCTATTTGCACGATCACAAGTCTTATTCGGCTTTTGGGCTTGCCTTCCTAGGAGCCCTTTTATCATTTTATTGGAGTCCGGAAAATAAACATTCCACTTCTTTTAAGTTTTTGGGGCTTACTATGGCAAGGGCCCATCATGGCGACTTTGTTTCCACGACTTCGGCCCTCGAAGGTGGGTGGGGCTTGTCTCTGGGCCACACCCTTCTTGGGCTTGCTACAAAATACCGCATCAACCACTCTCCCGTACTGGCAAGTCATATCCCGGCTAGCTAGAGTAGAGAAAGGATTACCCGCCTACCTCATAATCTGCGGGCGAATTTTTTCTATTTCCTTCTAATTTGATAACCGCCTTTTACTTTTCTTTTGAATTCTTGAAAATCGCAAAGATCTCCTCGTATCCCGCACTGCCAAATCGTTGCTTCGCCTTTTACTTATCTTCCCGCATTCCCATTGAATGCACCTTCACAATCTCATTCTCTCTTTTGACCTAGCCACGACGTTATCTTGAGATCGCCTTCCCAACGTCATCCCCTTTCCGCCGGTTCGTCTCCACATCCTTGATCCCCATACTTTGATTTCTTCAAATTTCCAAGTAAGCACGTCTTCCCTCACTTTTTTCTTTGTTTGAAAATCTAGCAGACATGTCTTCTTTCGATCTTTCCCGAACCCCATCCATGATTCCTAACTCACCTCAAAATTCCTTTCGTTCTTCGCATAATAATTCTCCCTGCGATCTGCCCATGCTAGCACTTCGTCTTCTTGAGAGGATAAAACCCTCTTCTCGGGACAAATTTTATGGTCCCTCTAGGCTCCGCCTAGAAGATCTATCGATTTATCACAAGGAAGAATGGATTCCTTCTTCCTATTACCTCGCTCTTTCTAATTCCACCGATCGTCAAAATTTGCCACCTCCTACTTACCTTACTTTCGGCATGCTCAACTTGACGTAGGTTTGAGGTTTTCAATACCTAAATTTATGTGCCAAGTTTCCAATCTCTATAAAATCCCTCTTAATCAATTTACTCCCAATGCGATTCGAATGATGATTTCGTTTTATGCCCTAATCAAAGGGAATGGGGAAAACCCACCGTGACTTGTTTTACTCCCAATTTGGTTGTAAATCTTGGACCTTTTTCTATGTATGTAGTCATGTCAAGGGTTGATGTACTTTTCTTGAAAGTTTCCGTAACATTAACAAAGAATGGCCAAACTACTATTTGTTCGTGACTCCCCCACCTCATGGCCACTCGATCATCAAAATTGGGTTTATAAGAATCCCTTACCTCCTGCTCCTCCAGCCCGCATACAATCTTCCGTGAATCGATGAGTGGTGAAAAAGTTGAACTCTCATGTCCAAGCTTTTGGCCACTTCTATCTTCTGACCTCTATTCCAACCCCGACTCCTGTCTTTCTTTAAATTTAGTCCCACAAAAACTCCTTTTGAGCCGTGTGATGGTAATGATTTATCTTCTTTACATGATTTTGATTTGGCCGTAATATAATTTGCTAATCATATGCATACTCGTGACTTTGTTACGAGAGATGTCTTGGCTAGCGAAGGTAAAGGCAAACCCCACCGAGTCCACCAACTCGGTTCCTCGCATCCGCAGGTAATCCAATGAGAGGCCATCCCCTTATCTCCGCTTCTCCGGAAGATGCTGAAAAAGACAATGCCCCACATCTTTTAAAGAAGACCCGAGCCGGAAAGACAAAGCTGAAATCAGCCAGGAATCAGCCCCTCTTGAAGAGGTTACACGCTGAAAGTACCCAACTCGCGAAGCAGTGCCACCCTCAGCCTATTGATGTGGATTCCCATCCTCCGAGACTTTCTACTTGAAGTTTTTTAGTGAATTTATTTCCTCTCAAGAGTGTGATCAAATGCTATAACTCCCCGGACCAAAAAGGCACCAGTGACTAATTATTTCGCCAAGGTATCCTACTATTCTTGACATAAGTTTTCTTATGTGTAGGTTTCGTACTTTAAATAACGAACTTACTTGGTTGCCCTATCACCGGGCGTGTTGCTTTCGGGTATGTGGGATTCTTCCCACTTAGTCCTTGTCTCCGAAACTCGAGGCCGGAAGCCTCCTTAGCTTCGTAAAGGAAGAAAAATGCCTGTCTTGGGCCCGAATCAAGAGGTTGGAGTCCGAAATGGATTCCCTAAAAAAGAGCTTTTCTCGGAAAGGTCAGCCCGCGTTTCAGCAAAAGAAAATGAACGATTTATCGGTTCATTACTCTCTTCAAGAATCCAAGATTCATCAGGAAGCCCTCTTGTAAAGAGCCGTGCTATCTCTCAACAATCTCTTTATAGCAGAAATAGGACCGACCTTTCTGCACTCACTCCGTCTTTCTCTTCAAGATACTTATCTTCAACGTTCCAACTTCTTGGGCGACATGGGCACTCACATCCGCCACTTCTACGAGTACGGGTTCAATGCGGCGGTGAAGCAACAATCTGATCCTTCTTTCAACGGAGTTTATGACAAGGAAGGTCCCATTGCTTTGATAAGCCTCCACCCCAGCATTTTCGAGGAGATCTTACCCGTCCTATTGAGGAAGCTTGGTGGCTCCCGACTTCAGGCAAACTATATCCGCCTTGCTGCGGTCAGATTTGTCCCTAGCCGCATTGGATGCAATGAAAGAACCCCGTATCCCGCGTTCAAATTAATGGCATTATTATTATTCTTGATCGGTAAAATCCATATACGTAAAAGGGCAAGGGGCGTTTTTATGGTAAAAATTCATCGATTTCGGTTATTTCTCAAAAGATAGAGAGATCGAATCGTCAAAATCAATAAAAAGTCTTATTTTGTGTTTATCGACACAACGATCCCAACAGAACCAGCGCATGTTTTTCACTTCTTTTTTAGCCGATTATTGATCATCCTACCTCCCGGGAAGAAACCCGCCTAGCTCAAGCCATAGGTGGTGAGACTACTAGGGCCGAACAGTAGATCCTTCTAATTCCCTTTCCTCATGAACTCTCTCGTACTCTCTACTTTTTGAAACAATCTTTAATTTTCTTGCACTGCACAATTTTTATTTACATTCTTTACGCAAATGTTACATACTTGAACTTTCACCCCATTCGATGGGGGTCTTTTGGTGATGGATGAATTTTTCTTTTTTCGTTATTTATGCCTATTGTATGTGCATATGTGGATACATGTACTTTCTAAATTCCTTCCCTTGCCAGAATTTTGTTGATATGCGCTAATACTGTATGCTTGTCTTTATATTGCATGTTTTATGTATCTGGCCATTGCTTAGGCTTGCAACGTAGTTAGAGAAGCTATCTAAGATACCCTTTCTAGGAGCTCTTGTTCTATCTAGACCTCTGTCAACAATCGCTTTTTTTTACTATCCTCGTGGTTCTAATCCCCTTTGTCTTGCTCTTTAAAGCATAACTCTAAAAGTTGCTTTGCTTAGGCTATGCCTTTGCAAAATTTCTCTAGATATTTAGCTAGGTTTGTCGAATCCAACTTAGCTTTATGAGGTTATTTTTGTCTTGATTTTATCTCAAACCCCTTCCGAGCATCTAGCTAGGCTTTATCGAGAAGTTATTTCTTAACTTCAGTTTTTTAAACCCTCTCTGGGTACTTAGTTAAACTTTCACATTTTTAACTTTAATTCTTTAGAAGTTATCTCTTAACTTCATTTTATCTCTCAAACCCTTTCTAGGCGTCTAGTGGGTTATATCAAATCCAACTTATTTTCTACGAAGTTATTTCTTAACTTCAGTTTTTCGAAACCCTCTCTGGGTACTTAGTTAAACTTTCACATGTTTAACTTTAATTCTTTAGAAGTTATCTCTTAACTTCATTTTATCAGAATTTTCAAACTTACTTTGATTTCATAATATCAATTTATTGTAAAACACTCGTATTCTCAAGAAGGAAAATGACTTTTCGAAAAGTCTCTTAATCATGTGCTTAATAATTTTGTCAATAAAAGAAGAATTATCGTAAATAATGAAAAAACTATTTTCATTAAGTGATAAACCACGGGTGTCCTATTGATTATAATCAATCAACGTAAATCACACGGCTAACTTACGCCTGGCCTCTTTAAAACCTTCCTACGGTAAAACCCGGTGGAAAACCCACGGGTAGGGTAAAAAGAGTACCGGTAGGACCAAATTACATCACGACACTGAAAGCGACAAACACCAAAAGTAAAAACAAAGGAGAAAACTCTGCCTACTTGTAGAGAGGTGGGGTGTTGTTTCAAACGTAGAATTTCTTCAGGCGGCACACATTCCATGGTCGTGCCGGTGATTTCCTTCCATATCCTGAAGCTCATATGCTCCTCCTCCCGTAACTCTAGCTATCTTGTAAGGTCCTTCCCATTTAGGATCCAGGTTTCCTATATTCTTTAAAGACTCGCCTAGCGAAGTACTAGATCTCCCTCGAACCTTACGCCAATCACCTTCTTGTCATATGCCTTCACCCCCGCTTCTTGTATTTTTCAGCTTTCAAATGTGCGATTTCTCACTCCTTTTCCAGAATAACTAAGTTCTCTCGCATCAACTCCTCATTCCGGCCTTCCCGGAAGTGAGCCGATCAGTGAGTCTCCATTCCTATCTCCGCTTGGGATGATCTCTGCCGCTCCATATACCGGATGAAATGGGGATTCCTCCATAGCTTCCACTGGTGTTGTCCGGTAGGCCCATAAGATGGACTCTAACTCCTCCACCCACCTTCCTTCAGCTCGGTCCCGGGGCTCGAGTTCCATTCACGATCGTTCTATTCGTCACCTCGACACGGCCATTTGCACGGGGATGAGCCACGAAGCAAATCTCTAAATAATCTTCATGTTGTTGCACCAAGCATAGATTGATGCTCCCATGAATTGAGTTTCATTATTCGACACCAAAATCTGAGGTATCCCAAACTTGCCACATATATTTTTCCATAGAAAACTGATAATGTTACCTTCATCGACTTTAGCTAATGGCGCAGCCTTCGACCCACTTGCTGAAATAGTCTACCGTGACCACGAAACTTTCTTTGACCTGTTGCTATCGGAAAAGGTCCCACTAGATCAACAGTTCGTATACGGCACTTCTCACACTTTTTACCCATTCTTTAGCATCCCCGCTCATCGTAAGCGAAATTAACCAGCCCTTAGAGTTTTGAACAATTGCCTTAAAACCCGCATGGTCGGCGCAACATCCTTCATGAATCACTTTGAGAACATACCTGTCTTTCATGCTAGACAAGCACCTCGGGTAGGGTTGCGTAAATGCTCACTTGTACAGCTGTCCCCAATCATTGTGAATCGGGTTCTCCACCTTTGTGCCTTCCTCCCATCTCGAGCATGAGTCGGGATCTCGCAATACTTTAACAATCCCAGATTCTCCAATCATCTACGGCTCTAATTGCCCCTACCGATGGTGTTGTGGAATCTTGCTCCGTTGTTACCACGGTAATCTTCCATCCTGCCTCCATTGTGGTGGAACTTGCCACTTGGATAAATTGTCGCCTTTAAATTTTCTTCTTGTGGTATCCGCCTCACTTCGAAAGAAGTGAATCGGGCTTTTAACTCGCTACCACTTGGAGGTGGGCTATCATCTTCTCATCCTTGGCTATATATCCCCATTAACTACATTGTGTCACCAATCGGAGTCCGAGAACAGATTGCTCATTGTACTCCCGGCTCGGCTACCATCTCCGCCTCTCGATTAAAGCTTCATATTCGCACCATTATTAGAGGTGAGGAATTCAAATGTTACCGCAAATTGGACCTCCTGCCCACTGGATCAATGATCACTATCCCGGCCGCGTTCTTGGATTGTCACCGATCCGTCCACGTACACCTTCCACTCTTCTTCCCGCCTTTCTTGAATTAGGCGAGTACCTTCCCCGGATGAAATCAGACAAGGCTTGTGCCTTAATGGCCTAATTGGGTTTGAAGTCCACATCATACTCCCCACTAAACCGCCCACTTTACCATCCTACTCGAGAGGTCACTCTACCAATTACACGCTTCAAGAGATAATTAGTTCGAACAATAACTTTGTGTGAGAGAAAATAGGATCATAACCTCCTGGATGTAACCATTATGGTAAGGGCCGCCTTCTCAATTTCGGAGTATCTTTCTTGAGCTCCCTAGATGAGCTTGCTTATGTAATAGACGGGCTTTTGCATCGACCCCTCCTCCCTTACCGGACGGGCCGAGTGAGACCTCTCCTACAGAGAGGTACGGTAGAGAGTCTCCCGGTATTGGTTTAGTCAAGATAGACAGGTTGTGCTAGGTGCTCCTTGAGTGACTCAAAGGCTTCCGACACTAAATTCCCCACTCAAGTGGATTCCCTTCCTCAAGATTCTGAAGAAAGGATAACTTTTTTTCTCGCCGACTGGCTATAAACGAGGCTCAAAGCCACGATCCTCCCATTTAATCTTTGTAGTTCCTTAATATTTGTAGGGGCTGCATGTCTAGTACCGCCTTTACCTTTCTGGATTCATCTCAATTCCTCGCCGGGTGACCATATACCCCAAGAACTTTCCCGCCTTGACTCTAAAGGAGCACTTCGCCGGATACAACTTCATTCCATTCATTCGGATCACCTGAAAGGCTTTCTCCAGTCAGCCACGTGCCCTTCTCGCTTTTATGCTCTTTACCAAAGATATCATTTACATACACCTCCATATTCCTTCCTAACTTGTTTGAAATATTTTATCAACCATGCGTTGATAGTGGCTCCTGCATTTTTATTCCGAAAGGCATTCTCGTATAGCAAAATGATCCACAAGCAACAATAAAGCTTACGTTTGGAATATCTCAGGAGGATTTGTATTTGATGGTAGCCTTGATACGCGTCCATCATGCTTAACAACTCAAATCCGGAAGTGGAATCTACTAAGCTGGTCGATCCGAGGTAATGGGTAGTGATCCTTTGGACAAGCTTTGTTTAAGTCCCTGAAGTCCACACACATCCTCCATTTCCTATCTGTCTTCGCTACTGTGACGCATTTCGCGGCCAAAGGGAAATTGTATCCGCTGATGTGTCCTGCTTCAGCAGCCTTCTGGACCTCCTCCCTAGTTATCGCGTCCTTTTACGGTCCGCACACTCTAAGCTTTTGCTTATTGGTTTGGCCTTTACATCCACATTAAGGTGATGTATTGCTACTTATCGGGATCCCGATCATATCCTTGGGAGAAAAAGCGAATACGTTCGCATTCCTCCTTAGTGCAGCTATCAAGTCCTCTATCACGCGGGTGCGAGTGGGCCCCACCTGCAGTTGTAAAACCTGTCTTCTCGTGAAATAGCTCCACCATCATGAGCTTCTGTCTGCCTCCATCTTTGTACTTTCAGCTTTTGTTGATGTCTTGCATTTTTGGCTTCGTGGTCTCCTCCTTGGTCCCTAGCTTGATCCACGATGGAACTCCTTGTTCACCATTTTGACAGCTTCCACATAACACTTCCTCGACTACGGGTGGTACGCTACCATCTCGCCCACTTCATCGTCTCTGGAAATTTCATTTTCATATGAAAAGTGGAGATGACAACCTAGAACATACTTAGTATAGGTCTCCCAAAATCATATTGTAAGATGAAGGCGCATCCACAACTAAGAAATCAACCATTATTACTCCGCCTCCTAGGTGCTTTACCAAGCCCCACAGGGGGTTACACGCCTAAATAGTGAATAGCCCCTCCCGTAAATCCATATAAGGTTGTATCCACCGGCTTTAGCTGTGCATTTAGGTTCATCTTTACGAAGCAATCTAACAATATGATATCTGTGAACTTTCCGTATCCACGAATTTTCGGGCCACCGTGTACCGGCTACATCGGTAGTGATGACTAGTGCATCACTACGAGGGTTTCCCATCAACCCCCATCTTCGTGTCCGAAGTGGATGCGGGAGTAATCCCCAATTGACCTACTTTCCCTTTGGCCAACCTTCACTGCGTTTCTTCTATCTCCCTCTTCAAGGTCCTTTCTCCGCCTTTCGAGCTTGAAATGAGTCTCCCTCGGTCGGTCCTCCTACTATCATCTGGATCAGCCCCCTCTTCTAAGGAGGTTGGTCTTCTGCCTGTTCTCGGGTGCCTTCCTTTTATCCTCCGTCTTTATCTCCGAATCTTTCCTCTTTTGTCCTCTTGAGCCACTAGGTCGGTCACGATAGATGAATTCATTCAAATGACCGCCTGAATCATTCGCTCAATTTCATCCCTCAAGTGGAAACAACTATTAGTATCGTGACTATATTCATTTGAAATCTACAAAATTTATCTCGATTTTGGCTTCATAGGGCCTCGGGTTCGTGACCATGAAAATTTCATATTTGGATGGTCCGCCGCCACCTCCAACAACTTTGTTGGCTCTAATTTGAATGGGGTATATTTCTCGAACCTCGGTCTTGGTCCCGCCTATTGGTCGGTCTACTTACAGTGCCGCATCCTTCCCGACCGGTTCCTTTTTCTTTTCGACTCGGACGGCTTCACCTCTGCCCTCTTGGCTTTCCCGACCTCTTCCTAACATTACATATTTCTCCGCTCAGTGCAGTGATTCGTTGAAGGTCCTACGGCTTTTTAGCCAGGAGGAAAAAAGATCCCCATCTCGGAGATTGCTAGTAAAAGCTTTGATTTTGACTATGGGGGTGGTAGTGGGTACCTCCAATGCCGCCTAGTTGAACATTTTGATAAAGGCTCAAGTCTCTCACTTTCTCCCCGCTTCATGTAGAAGAGCGTCAATGTGGCTCTCGGCTGTCGTCTAGCACCGACAAACCGGTGGAGAAAAAGCTCACTGAACTCCTCGAAAGATTCTGATTGAGTTGGGCTCGAGTGCATTTGAACCTTTCTGGGCGACTTTAGACAAGGTGGTTAAGAAAATCCTGCACTTCACACCCTCCCCATATCGATGGAGGAGAGCAAAATTCTCAAATCTAACTAAATGATCATATGGGTCGGTGGTGTCATCATACTCATAACTCAATGGCTTAAAGTTAATAGGTAATTCATCCTGTAAAATATTTTCAAAACCGACAACTTGTTCTTGTTCAAACGCATTTACTAACCGGTTGTTCATCTGCTACTTCATCGAGTCCATCTGTCTCTGAGAGACTTCATCTGCTTGTTCATGTCTTTGGAATGAGTATCTCCCATCCCTTCCTCCACATCCTTAACTTTACTCCCTCCTCGCTGTTGGGGGCGGCTTCCCCTTTCCCACCTAGTCTCTCTTCATCTACGGTCCCGCTCTTGATGTTCCTCTGCTTGCTCCCGTCATTTGGGATTGGGTACGTATAGTCCCGGCTCTCTCGGCTTCCCTTGCGGGTGGGACATTTTCCCTCTGCCATGGCTCTCTCCATGGCTGCGCTACTATCTCGTCTAATTGTTCCTGGTTAAAGCAATAGTGGCAGCGGTGTTGGTGCTACATTAGTAAAGCTGGTGGGTGGGACGCCACAGATACATTTTCGCATCCAACATTCCTAGCTACTTTGGTCGGAGGGATTCCATCAAATCCGAAGAGGGGTGGTGGTAAGTCGGACCCTCCTCCTTGGGCTGCAGTTCCGCTCCGGCATTGGGCTCCTCGGGAGCAGGTTATCATTCCCACAAAGTGATAGGGACGGAGTGTCTCATTACTTGGTGAAACTGATAATGCGGGGACATGAGCTACTTCCCTTTGTCGTGGAGCCGGGAAAGCAGGACCTTCCTTGTCTTGGTACTAGAGCGATTGGTCTCATTGGTGTTCGTTCACCTCCCATGTTGATCACGTTCCTTGAATTAGAAAAAGAAGCGAGAAAATCATGTCTCAACTCTCCCATTCCCACAGACGGTGCCAAATGATGCGTAAAAATATACCTTGATTTTTTCCGCTTTGATAAATGATGCGGGTAATTTGAGCGATGCGATTTAATCCGCCTTCTTCTTGAATGCAAAGACACTGCAAACACGCCGGAGGGTTCTCCGACGTAGGCACTCCGACGCTCAAGTCGGATACCGAGAAAACCCACGGGATTATATTGTGATAAGTACGTAAGTTTGAGTGTGTAAGTGATGTGTACCTTTCTTGAATTAGATATGTTATTTATAAAAATACTTACAATTACTTTCTTTATCGGCAAGCTTCCACGTTTTAACATCATGCCTCACTTGGTTAGTTATTTCTCCTCCATACCGCCGAAGTGGCCGTGTTAGGGAGAAGGGAAGAATATCTTCCTCCCTAATTATCTCACTTTTGGTTAACTCATAAGAATATTCCCTATATCCCATCTCGCACAATCACAAGCCTTATTCGGCTTTTGGGTTTGCCTTCTTAGGAGCCCCTTTATCATTTTATTGGGCACGAAAAATAAACATTCCACTTCTTTCAAGTCTTTGGGCCTTACTATGGCAAGGGCCCATCATGGCGACTTTGTTTCTGACTTCACCCTAGGAAGGTGGGTGGGGCTTGTCTACCGGCCACACCCTTCTTGGGCTTGCTACAAAATACCGCATCAAATTTGATATAAAAAAATTTATTACTCGTATTTTTATGATGTCATCTTCCGCTTGAACCCCTTTAAATTATAATATTTTGATCATTCATGTCTAAAATGCACTTTCTTAGGGTGGCGCCTCCGGGCGCCACAATCAAAGCTTTTGATTCAAAGATAGATTATTCTAGATTCTTCGTAGAAGTCAAGATAACAAACTACATTTTGAGGGAAAAATATAGTTTTGGTCCCGTGAGAATTTTTCAATGACATTAATTTCACATTTTTAGTCCTTTTCTTTGGCAAAAATAGTCCACGACTATTATTTTTTAAGATCAAAACTGCAATTTTATCTTATTTTCTTGAGACTAAAACTGCATTTTATCATTCTCTTGGGACCAAAATTATAATTTTTGGGTCAAAAATATCGAAAAAAATTTACGGGACCAAAAATGTCAAAAAAGTGACCATTTCACAGACCACTCATTCTCTTGGAACCAAAAATGTAATTGATCCCATTTTGAGCCAAGGTGTTGTAATCAATTATTCGAGTCGGTGAGAGTTAATTCACAAAATTAGCAAATTATTACGAGAAGAGTTTGAGGTCTTAAGGCAGAGTTTGAAAGAGTGTGTGATGAGTTTTTCATCTTTGTAACTCTTGATATAAACTCAACTATCTCGACTATCATTGTGTTTGATGAATAATAAGAATATCAAATTCACTAATGTAGATCATTGAAGATCGAATCGAACCACGTAAATCATTGTGTTCGTTTTCATTCCATTTTTGAAATTTTTTATTTCATCTTCAACATTAGTTTGTGATAGAGTTTCAACTTTCAATCTTCGATTTGAGTTCGATTCACATCAATATATATACATATAATATGTAAATATTCCCCGTCCCACAATTAACTTCACAATTTTCTTTTAGGAATGTCCCACAATTAACCTCACACCCCTAAAATGGAATACCCTTCATAAACATACTATCACGATTATCGAGATATGGTATGTAAGTCGTTCACATTCGAAGATAGCAAGAATCCGCACACAAAGGGCGACAAATCTCATAAAACTTATTCATTGTTTTTCCCGTATACAATTATTTATTTCTGTATTATTTATATGATTTCCTTCTAGAATAGAGTAGATTACTCTGTCTCCAAGAATGTAGAAAACTCTAGTTGTATATATGCATCACTTACGCATGAATAGAAAATTAATTCAGCCCAAAATAATTAGTCTCTACATGGTATCACATAGCCCTCATCTCTAATGAGAATTCTGATCGTTCCCCATCCAACTCGTCCCCTTTGCCCCCATGTCATCCGTCAACGAAGGCGACACCACCCCAACCAGCGACACATCAACCCCTTCTCCCACTATCCCCTCTCTCATAAAAATCAAAGCTTTGTCCCACCTACCCATCCGTCTTACCCCGCAAACTATATCTCATGGAAACTTGATTAACGTCTTTGTTCTTGGATTGGATTTGATGAGTTTTCCCGATGGTTCAACTCCTGCCCCGTCACCCTCCATCACTTGCGGCACCACAACGTCTCCGAATCGACATTCACACACGGAAACACCAGGATCAACCCATCCTACATGCCATGCTTGCCTCCTCACTGAACTTGTAATCCCACTCATAGGGACGGCGACCACATCCCATGAAGCCTGGTTGTCTTAATATAATTTTCTCAAAGCGCTCTCAATCCCATATTATCCACCTATAGGATGAACTATCCTCTACCACTCATGGCACTATGTCCGTTTTAGATTTTCTTTTAAAAATTGAAATGATTGTAGATGAGCTTTCCACCCTTGGCGCACCTCGACCTCCTCATATATTGCACCCACGGTCTCGGACTAGCCTACAAAGAAATCATTACGCCCTGCCGAACTCGGAAACCATAGTCCCGTTTGAAGAACTATACGATAAAGTGATCAACCATGAGACATTCTTGCACGACTCTGAAATTTCCCAGCCACCGCTGTTCTATCCCTCAACTATACTACTACTCCCCGCGAGAACCAGTGTCCACCATCATCGTCGCATCGGCATCGCCGCTAGCACCCTCTGCTCCGGGCCTTACGCCTCCGTCGTCCGTAAACTCTATCCCGCCCTCGGGATCGCGGGGCCTCCCGTGATGCCCGCAAAGGCACGTCATCTGCTCGTGACCACTCCACTTATCTGCGGCCGCAGCCGCAAAGGCCACACGACCGACAAGTATTGGGATTTATACCCTCACCTTCGCCCGCCCTTTCCACCCATTCACACGCATGCCATGCATCCCGGTGAGTCTCCGGCTAAATCGCCTGCTCCCTCTTCTTGGCTCCTCGACTCCGGTGCGTCTCACCACATCCTCTCCAACACTTTCGACTTATCATACCATCAGCTCTATGATAGCCTCGATGATGTGATTCTAGGTAACAATTCCACTCTTAGTGTATCTCTTGTTGGTTCCACATCTCTTTCCTCTAATTTTAATTTGTCCAATATTTTATGTGGCCCATCTATGAAACACAACATAATTTTCATCTCTCAATTTTGCCTTCACAATAAACATCCATTGAATTCTTTCCTTCCATGTTTGTTGTTAAGGATCTCTATACCCGCATAAAGTCCTTCTTCATGGCCAAGCAAAGGATAATTTATATGTTTGGACGTCTCATTCACCGTCGTCCATTTCCCTTCCGTCAACTCCGTTTCTAGAGTATCTCCTCCCATGTGGCATGGTCGTCTCGGTCATCCATCTCGGCACACAACAAACCAGCTTCTCTCTACTGTCCTCCCTCTACGACATCGTCTCTCCCGACCTCTTTTCATTGTGATTCGTGTCTTAGTAATAAAAGTCATAAGCTCCCCTTTAGCACTTAACATTATGAGTCGGTCCCCTCTAGAAGTCGTCTACTTTGACATCCGGGGACCCGATCCTGTCACTTCTCTTGAGGGTTTTCGTTTTTATGTTATTTTTGTTGATCACATTACTAAATATACTTGGTTTTTTCCTCTACGATTAAAATCCGATGTTGCAACTATTTTTCCTATATTTCTACGTGGTGTTGAAAAATAACTCAATCACTCTTTAAAATTGTTGTACACCGATGGTGGTGGTGAATTCATTGCACTCAAATGTCAACTTACTTCTCTAGGCATTGCTTATAAAATTACTTCTCCCCACACTCCGGAACTTAATAGAAGCGTTGAACGTCGCCACCGTCATATCCTTGAAACCGCTCGCATGCTCCTACAACACACCTCTATCCCTTCCATTTCTTGGCCTAATCCTTTTACACCGCCGTCTACTTGATCAATCGGCTGCCATCCCCAAATTTAAATAACAAGAGTCCATTTTTTCTCTCTTTCAACCGTGACCCCTCATACACCTCTCTTCTCCAATTTGATTGTTTGTGCTACCCTTGGCTATGCCCCTATGCAAGCTCCAAACTTGCACCTAGGTCTTGTCTTTGTGTCTTCATCGGTTATGATCTCGCCCATCATGCGTACTCCTGCCTTGATCCGCACACGAGACAAGACTTAAATCTCTCGCCACGCCACGTACTTTTTTGAGCATATCTTCCCCTTTATACCTGTCCCGTCGCCCTTCCTCCTCATTTGTACTACCCCACTAGGGGTGGGAATAGGCTAGGCCAGGACTTTGCATAAGAAAGTCTAGGCCTATTATATAATTTTTAGGCACAGGCACGGACTATTATCTATGGTAGGTTTTTTCAAGGCTCGGCACGGACTCTTTAATAAATAGGTCGGCCGGAAAGCCTTTAAAGGCCTATTGGCTGCAACTTTTTATTCTTCATCAAATTTTAAAAAATCACATTTTTTATATTACATTTTAAATCTTGTAAAACTCAAAATACGAATAAAATTAACATACAAAGAATTATCAACTAGCTAAAGCAACAATAAAATCTTATTTAATTAACGTAGGCGTAAGTTATTTTGTTCATTATTAATACTTTTTACTAATTTGTAAATTTATGAGATTGGACCACTGAACTAATGTACGAGGTACAAATTGGTTGCAAGGTCCAATTTGTACCTTATCCCTAAAATATATGAGTATCTCACAATTATTGAATTAATTATATATTTTTAATTATACACTAAACTCATTATAAATATATATATATTTTAAAATAATATTAAAATTTTAATAAAGTTATAAAATAAAAAAATTGATTACTTTAAATTTTTTTAATAATAATAGTTTTATTGGATACTTGATTACTTTTTAGATGATTTATAAAATATTTACTTCTATTTATACAAGTTCAAATCATGAATGAATGGTGGAAACTATTTTAATTTAATAGATGAGAATGATTTCTAACATTTTACAATTCTCTACATAAATAAAATATTTAATAATCATTCCAAAGTATTATTATGTTATTTAATATAATATATATATATATATATATATATATATATTATATACCATATATTACATATATATTATTATATATATAAATATAATATATTATATTATTATATATATAGTTAAATAGGCCGACTTGTTAGGCTTAAATGGCCTACAAGAAAGCTTAAGTCTGGCCTATTTAATTAAATAGGCTTCTTAAAAGGCACGAGTTTGGCCTATTTATTAAACGGGCCGAGCCGAGCTACGCTTTAGTAGGCCAGTCGTAGGTCCCTGTCGGTTAGCTCGGCTTGTTCCCACCCTTATACCCCACCTTCTATCCCTTCCTTGTCCTTCACTCGTTACTTGTGAACCTACTTCTCCGTCCCGGCTCGCCCCTGCGCACCCTCCTCCGACGTTCGGCAACCACCCTCCCCATTTGGACACTCCAATGTGCCTTCCGATCCCGCTTCTATTCTCGATGCTCCAGCACCAAGCCCCACCTGTCCTAAGTCCCATTTCTTCCCTATATACCCTACACCATCGGACCCCTTTCCGTTTGCCCCTCATATCAATTCTCATTCGTTGGTTACTCGTGATAAAAATAATATCTTTCATCCCAAGAAAATCAACGTCTCTTCCCGTCATCCTACTCTTGAGCCTCTCAAACCCACGTGCGTCACTCAAGCTCTAAAATTCGCCCATTGGCGTGGTGCCATGGACGGCGAGCTCAATGCCCCGATCTCGTAATAACACTTGGGACCTTGTTTCTGCTCCATCAAATTCTAACATTGTCGGTTGCAAATGGGTCTTTCAGGTCAAAAGAAATCCAGACGGCTCAATCTTCCGTTGCAAAGCCGCCTTGTAGCCAAAGGCTTTCACGATGACCGGGCATTGACTATCATGAAACTTTTAGCCTGTTGTCAAACCCGCCACAATTTATATTTTTCTCACACTTGCCTAAACCTACTCTTGGCTCGTTCAATAGCTTGATGTCAATAATGCATTTCTCCACGACACTCTGTCCGAGCCCATACTCTTGTCACAGCCTCCCGGCACCTCGTGCTTGGTATATCGAACTACACTCCTTTCTCCTTGCTTAAGGGTTCACTAACTCCCTATCCGACTCCTCTCTGTTCTTCTACTCTAGGTCCGATATCACCATCTATTTCCTTGTTTACGTTGATGATATGCTCATCACCGGCAATAATGTCCTCGCAATCAAGAGCTTCATTAACGCCATCTCCATCAAATTCTCGGTAAAGGATCTTGGTCCTCTCCACTTTTTCTTGGAGTGGAAGTCATTCGCTCTCCCACTTCTATTTTTTTAGTTAGTACGAGATACATCTATGATCTCCTCTCTTGTTATAGTATGCTTGGTGCTAAGGAGGTCACCACTCCTCTCTCCTCGCGGCAATTACTCGTTCATGATGGATCCCCTGCTATGGACGCTCGTTGTTACCAACAAATGGTGGGAGCTCTTCAATACATTTTTAACTTCGTCCGGATATTTCTTTTCTGTCGGAAAACTATCCCAATTCATGCATCGACCCATCGAATTCCACCTCTCGCGATCAAACGAGTTCTCCGCTACCTCAAGCACACAATTTCTCACAGTCTCCTCCTTCGTGGTAATGCTCCTCTCACTCTCTCAATGCCTTCACCGACTACGACTAGGCTGAAAATCATGATGATCACACGTCCACATCCGCCTACATCATCTACTTAGGGCGATGCCCTATTTCTTGGTCCTCCAAAAAGCAGCGGATCGTATCTCGCATGTCTATCGAAGTGAATACCGTGCCCTTGCCACATGCTCGACTAAGATACTCCGGTTATCTAATCTTCTCTCGAGTTTCATGTTTCCCTCCCTTGTCCACCAACATTATTTTGTGACAATCTCGCTGCCAATTATCTTTTTGTCAATCTGTCTTTGACTCACGAATGAAACATATAGTCATTGACTATCACTTCGTCCGCAATTATGTGTCTAGTGGTTTATTTCGTGTGTCTTACATTTCAACCCACGAGCAACTTGCTGATATTCTCACCAAACCGTTGTCCGTCTCAAAATTTCTCACTTCATCGCTCCAAGATTGGTGTCTCCAATGGATCCTCCATCTTGCGGGGGCCTATCAGTGATATGGTATGTAAGTCGTCCACAATCGAAGATAGCAAGGATCTGCACACAATGGACGACAAATCTCATAAAACTTATTCATAGATTATTTCCATGTATACAATTATTTGTTTCTTGTATTGTTTATATGATTTCCTTCTAGAATAGAGTAGATTACTTTGTCTCCAAGAATGTAGAAAACTCTAGTTGTATATATGCATCACTTACGCATGAATAGAAATTTAATTCAGCCCAAAATAATTAGTCTCTACAATAGTATCATTTAAAATTAAAAAATGACACTCTTATTTTATTTTATTTTATTTTCTCTCCTACACTTTATCTCATTCAACCACCCAAAATACTCTTACACTTTATTCTCTCTCCTACATCAATTTGGAACGAAGGAAGTATAATTTTGAGCATTAATCTAAAAAAAAATCGTAAAATATTTGGGTTTGAGTCGATCGGCGTCCGACTCTATAAGGACGTGACCACTGTGACAATTGATTAAATAAATTGTTGCTTAAAGATTACTTTTGTTATAGTTTGAATTACATTGTTGTTCTTTGGTATTAAAGCGAGAACAATGGGAAGAAGATGATCCGTTGTTGTTGAAGCTTAAAACAAGTGTATAATACTCACGGTAAAACAAATTAAATTAATTTGCTCTCGTCTCTTATGTCTCTTATATGACAACAAAATGAGCAACTATCAATTTGTTTATATATTATTATTACACTAATACAATTAATTCAAATATATTTTGTTTAAGATATTTTATTAGCTTAACACAAGAACCAACAACTCTTAATTTTGTAAAAAGATTCCTTCAACTCCCCATCAATACAAATACTAATATTGGCATTGTGATTAAAAATTCTTCAATTACAATGGGAATAAGAGCAGTATACAACAACTATGGTAGTTAATGAGAACTAAAAATGATCAACGTAATCACTACTCATTTTAATTAATATTTTTCTTTACAATCATCTCTCCTCAATCATTTCTTTTCCACCACCACCACCACCACCACTAAGCTTCTTTTGTACTCCCTCCGTTTTATACTTGTGATATTTCTTGTTTAACACAAGTTTTAATGTAAGAGTAGTTTAATAATATAAGTTATTTTTTATGGGGGTAAGGTAGTGTTTTCAACTTTAATAAAAAGTTATTTAATAGTATTACATTTGATTAGTGTGAAAAAAGTAGTAACATAGGGTATAATATTGTAGTGTTTGAGTGGATAGATAAAAGTAAAAAAATTACTTTATTACCGTTTAAAAAAATAATGCAACAAGTTCGGGATGGACCTTTTTGACAAATGTCACAATGAGTATGAGACGGAGAGGAATATCATTTTTTCAAAAATTAAAGTACAATACTAATAATATAATTAACGTAAAAACATTTTTGGTCCTCCAATATATCGAGAGCACAAAGAAAAAAATATTTTTATCTCATTCAAAACCACATAACAAGGACCTACTAATAATAATACGCCATTCTATAGCTTTCAATATTTTGCCGTCTCTCTCTCTGGGAGTTTCTCTCTCTAGAGCTTGTGGCTAGGAATTCTCTAGACAAACTACTCTGTGTGAGTCATAATCCGGCGACCTTCCGGCTTCTCAAACATCGATTATCAGCGAGATTACAGGTGTAATCATTACGGTTTGGGATTAGATTACATAAATCAATATGTATCCGAGGGTGATCTATAAGAGATCAATTAGGATCTCCACGGATTGGGTAAGGCAGCAAAATCTGCGATAGATCGATTATGCATAACCAAGGAGATTATAATCCCCCTTATCCCAATACACTTACCACTCACCAATATCCCGACGAAGGAAACTATCGAGATGGAGTTTTCAAAAGTTCAAGAAGCCTTGAGGAGATCTGGAAAGAGTGGAACACGCATGAATCGGAAATCGGTGAGGCGGAGGTGGGCCGAATCGCTTATAGCACCCGATTAAGAATGCGCTGATTTTTCGATTCGTGGCTAGGAGGAGCATAGGGCTGAAGGACTTGGAGAATGCTCTTAATAACATATGGAAGCTGTGCAATCTCGCGGTTATATCGGTGGTGGGTGAGGGAATATATATAGCGACTTTTGAAAATGTTAGTGATTGTAACAAGGTACTTGCAAGGCAACCACGGCATCCGAATGGATCTCTCTGGTGTTCAAGAAGGTTGTGGAAAATGAAAAGATAAAGGAAGTGTGACTCCAATGAAGCTCCTTCTGGATCCAGGTCCACGGCTTAGAGATTCGGCTACGAGACAAGGTATGTAAGTGAGCTTATTGGTAATAGAATTGGGAGGGTGATAGAGGTAGATTGTCTGTAAATGAAATGACTTATGCTAGATGTATTAGAATCGAGTGTTAATTAATGTGACGGAGCCTTTAATGAGAGGAACATGTGTAAAGTTTGGAGGTGTGTCGGCGATAGTATTATTTAGGTATGAGAAGATGGGGAGTTCTATTTTGTCTGTGGGAGGTTAGACCATATTGATAGGGACTGTCCCATTGTCTTTGCTGCGAGGGAGGTTTAGGGGGAATTAAGAGGCAATATGGAGCATGGTTGAGGCGAGAGGGATTTAAGGAAGCTAATGTTGAGGATGTTGGGCGTGGACTGAATTTGAAAGGGGAAGAACTGCGGGAGGGCCCTTCGAGAATTATACGGGAAAGGGAGGAACGGGAGGCTGGGAGGAATTTGCTACGCAAGTGATGCGGAGTGGATCGGAATGAAAACCAAATTCGGGAGGGATTGCTGCCTAGTCCGATTATAAGGGGAAGAGAGGGAATGGAGATTGCAAACACCGGAGGCTTAGAGTGTGTAGTTCGAGGGGTGAATCGGCATGGAACAAGCGAGGAAGCTGGGAGGGTATCTTCTCCGACCCGATACAAATGCTTTGGAATTTCATAGGGCGGTAATTTCAATCCTCAAATGGAATCATATTTTCAGCTCAACACGGATAAAGAATGGACAAATACGAATATGTGGGGATCGCAATGATACCTTTGGGGGCGGGAGGAAGTAATTTCTATCTCAGGACCAGGATGAGGCGAAGGGAATGAGGTGGGACGTATTAATGAACAGGCGAAGAGAGATGGTGATGAGCACTCAATCCGGCAATAAAGGAAAAAATAAGGCAAGCTGGACTAGTCGTGGGAGGAGAAAAGAAATCGGACGGGGGAGAGGGAAGACCAAGATTATAGCTACAGGCCATAAAGTGTCAAGAGGGAAAGGAATTGTAATTGAAGAAAACAAGGGAGCGAAGAAGGCAAAGACAGCAAAGGAGGGTGCGGTGGAGAGGATGGTCTTCGGAGACCTAAAAAGCTTTGAATTTTCCATAGTTGATGAAGCTAACAAGGGAGGTCCAGCAACGGTTGAGCGGGGAACCAAACCATCATGAAACCAATGAAGCAGAGGCGGAGGTTGGCGAAAGCCAACCCCGCCTAGAGCCATGAGCACGGTCGTGTGGAATGCACGTGGATTGGGCTGCAAACGTGCATTCACGATCTGGCCAGCAGCTCGTGGAAGATACGAGACCCTTTTTGCTATTTGTATGTGAAACTAAGATTTCTTATAATGTTGCTAGGAAGCTGGTTATCTAGACTTTGTTTTAAGAATGTTATTGGTGTGGATGCTAAAGGCACTAAAGGTGGTACATTAATGTTTTGGTGTGATAATATTAATGTTGTGTTACGTTCTTACTCGTCGAGTCATATTGATGCTATGGTTTATTGGGAGTCATTCATTTGGAGATTCACGAGGATGCTATGCTCCCTCAATTCTGAGGAAAGGATGGCTTTACGGAGCTTATTAGGTAAGTTACATAAATCTAGATCTAATGTTGATGAGTGTTGGATTATTGGTGGAGATTTTAATGATATTTTATTTGCTTGAAAAATTTGGGGGATTCGAGATAATAGAAGGTATTGTAGAAATAATTTCTATAATTGTTGTAATAGAATTGGTGTGAAGAATGTTGTAAGCTGTGGGTCCAAAGTATACTTGGACTAATAGGAGGAAGGGTAAATATAATATTAAAGAGAAGTTAGATAGATTCCTAGCAAATGAGAAATGGTTAGCGTGTTTTCCTAAGGCATATGCACGTAATCGTGGATTTTATGGAGTGCGACCATAGAGCTGTAAAAATTTCTTTAAATGTGTGTAAGTGGGTGCCTAAATCCCCCAAAAATCAGTTTCTTTTCGAAAATAAGTGGTTCTTTGGAGGATGGGTTTATGCCTAAAGCAATTGAATGTTGGAAACAAGCATCGTCGAGAAGAGAGCTACCATCGAAATTAAGGAAGTGTGGAACGTGATGAAAGAATGGGCAGAGAGGGAAGTTGGAAATGTGAAAAAGAAGATACACGACCTTTCAAAGGAGATAGACAAATTAAGGGAAAAAGAAGAGGAGAGGCTGATGTTGGAGATGCGGTAGCAGAGAAAATGAGGAAAATGGAGAAACTAATGCTACAAGAAGAATATTATTGGCAACAAAGATCGAAGAAAGCAGTGGCTTCAAGCGGGTGACATGAATACGGCTTTCTTTCATCATACTACTAAGATGAGACGAAGTATGAATCACATTCATAAAATAGTGGACGATGACGGGAGGGAGTGGAAGGCATGATGACGAGATGGCCAAGTGTATTGTAAAGTATTATAAAGAGCTTTTCTCTACCTTGAATCCTCCACAGGGGCGACATTGACTCTATAGTGAATTTTGTAGAGGCGAGTGGACAAGCGGATGAATAGTTATTTGGAGAAGGAGTTCACGAGATGAGGAAATAAGGAGAGCGGCATTTGATTTAAATCCATCTAAAGCACCTGGACCGGACGGATTTTCGGCTGGATTCTTTCACCAGATTATGGGAAAATATAGACATGGAAGTCATCAATACGGTGAAAACTTGATCTTTGAATGAGGGAGGATCATTACAAGAATGGAATGACACGGTAATAACACTTGATTCCAAAAGTCAAAAGACCGGAAAGAGTTAAGGACTTGAGCCGATTAGTGCAATGTAATGTTAGTTACAAAATTGTGGCAAGGGCGATAACTATGATTAAGAACGGTTATGGACAAGATCATTGGCGATAATCGAGTGCCTTTGTCACGGGAAGGTTAATAGCATGTATAATATTCTAATTGGATTCGAATGCATGCCTTGGTTGCGGAATTCGAAGAGCAAGGAAGGATATGCCGCGCTCAAGATTGATATGAGTAAAGCCTACGATAGGGTGGAATGGAGATTCATTGAGGCCATCATGGAGAAGATGGGTTTCTCGAGGAAATGGGTAAGCTTAATAATGAGGTGCGTAAAATGTAACCTATGCTTTTAAATTCAATGGGATCTTTGTGGAAAAAATCTTCCCAACGAGGGGACTTAGGCAAGGAGATCCACTATCTCCGTACATTTTTGTTATATGTACTCAAGGTTTGTCGGCGATGATTAATGCATATCAAAGACAAGGGTGGATTAAGGGTGTCGGGATGGCGGCGAGGGGACCGGTGATCACACATTTATTTTTGCGAGACGATAGTTTGGTGTTCTTTCGAGCAGGATGACTATTCATGCAAAGGGGTCAAAGAATGCTTGAGTACGTGCGAGAGGGCCTCGGACAAATGATAAATTATGATAAGTCGGCATTGACTTTCGGTCCCAATGCTAGAAAAGTGAATCGGGAAAGAGTGAAGCAACACCTGAATATAAAGGAGAGCAGGAGTCATGAACTATACAGGGCGCCATCCTTCTCGCTTAGAATGAAAAGAATACAGTTGGATTTCTCAAAGAAAAGATGTTGCGAAGATTGGAGGAATGGAGTCACAAAAATTCTCAAGGGAGGAAAAGAGGTTTTAATTAAAGTTGTGTTGCAAGCGATTCCATTATATACTATGGCATGCTTTAGAATCCCTTTTACTCTATGTAAAGAAATGGAAATGATTTGCGCCAAGTTTTGGTGGAGTGGAGTTCACCTGGAAGCGTGGGAAAGCTTATGTGTACCAAAGGATGAAGGAGGATTGGGATTCGGGAATGCGAGTAGTTTCAATCAAGCGTTGGTGGCGAAAGCAGGTATGGCGATTGATAGATAAACCGAGACTCTCTTGTGGCTAGAATTTTTAAAGCAAGATATTTTAGGAATGGGGATGTTATGGAGGCGAAGCTTGGGAATAATCCGTCATTTGTGTGGAGGTCACTTTCTTTAGGCGAGAGCTTCTCAAGGAGGGTTTGGGATGGATGATAGTGAATGGTAAGGAGATTGAGGTGGGCAAGAGAGATTGGTTTGCGGGGTGTGCATTATCGGCGAGAATCTTCATGCGAAATAGAAGCCGAGAGAGTGGAGGCATATATAAATAAAGAAGGTAAGCTGGGAGGAAGAGGTCATTCGAAGAGATTTCTTGCCGTATGAAGCGAGGAGATACTTCGAGAAAAGCATTTCAAAAGGGGAGGGAGGCGATAAAAGATATTGGAAATTCCATCCAAAAGAAAAATACACGGTCAAGACGGGGTATAAACTTTGCATGGATATTAGGAAAAGGCGCAAATGAGAAACATTCTTGAGAGTTCAAAGATGGAGAAGGAATGGTGGATAAGGTTATGGAGTATGAGGATCCCTCAAAAATTAAGATTTTTTGGTGGCAAGTGGCAAATGATATTTTACCTACCGAGGGGAATTTAGAGAAGCACCATGTTCTGTTGGAAGTGCATGCCATCTTTGTGGTTATTATAGAGCTTCAACAATCCATGCAATTTTCACTGCATCGGAGTGAGGAAAATATGGAAAGATGCGGCGATCTTTGTTACCGAGATGCGGTGGAGGGTGAAGTGGATCCAATATCTTTTTGGAATATCTGTGTAGACTTAATGCAACTTGATTTTGATGGATGACATTGCGGCGTTAGCATGGGGAATATGGAAGAAAAGATGCGAAATCATCATGAAGCCCATAAAAAGAAGAAAGCTAAGCGGGAGATTTCCTATTCGTCTATAAAATGGGTGCTAGGAATGATACAAGAATTCAAACTGGCAAATAAGAGAATGCACAAAGAGCGGATTTTCTGCATATCCGAAAGATGATTAGAAACGCGGAGGATCTATTAATTGTTTTTGTGGATGCTAGTTTTGACCTAGAAAAGGGAATCGAGTGCCTATGGAATGGTGGTTATGGATAAAAAGGGAATTTGGTGAAGTGTGAAGAGGGCCACCTAGGAGTATTAGAATCACCTTTTGAAGCGGAGATGGAAGCACTAGCAAAGGGAGTGGACTCGATGAAGGAGATGAGAGGAAGAAGGGTACTTTTCCTCTCGGATTGCAAAGAAGTGATATCGGTGATTGCGGGAAAGGAATTCCTACCTAATAGAAGTGGGCTTGCTTTGAAGAGAATAAAGGCAGTGGTACGGAACAAGGATTGGAGCTTTGGACATGTACCTAGAGAATTTAATGGAGCGGCCCATATTCTAGCAAGAGCGGTTAGTTCACCAATTGATTCTCTTGATTGGATTAACTCTAGGGTGATAGATTGGATACGAGGATATATGGTCTCAATTTGTATAGATAGGGATTATATTCTTGTATTGAAAAAAAAAAAATACGCCATTCTCATTATTTTACATTGCAAATATTCCAATCTACAAGTCAAGATTCCTTTCCCGGAATCAGCCAAAATAGCCCTTTTGTTGATTACATCATTTCATTATTTATAATCAAATTGAAAAATCTCCTCCTACTCCTAATCTGAAAACGATCCGCCAAAAAGATGCGATGCAAGTACCAATAATTTTAATTATCATCACTTCAATTACTAATAATTCTGAATTTTTTATAGAGCCTGAGTTGACATATATTACTTAGAGCAGTAATTATTTTTATTTTGGAATCAGTTAAACACTACTCTATAACTACTCTATAGATGGAAACAATATCTTACACTCACCAATTACTCTATTTTTAGCGCTATAATATAATATAATATTCATTTTAAAAGATTCTTTTTATTTACTATAATATACCATAATTATAGTACATTTGTAAACTTATATGAATATAAATTAATAAAACTTTATAAAATTAATAAAAAATATATCATGCAGAAATTGATAATTTAACATAATATTGCAACCTCTGTTGCAAAAATCCTGCCTAGGTGCCGACAAGGCGATAGGGTGTCGTCGTCCGATTTAATTTTCACAAATCTGATTTTTAGACGAGTCTTAGAGTCAAGTCCTAGACGGTCGAGATAATTAAATTTTTTTCTTTGTAAATTCAAATTTATTAATAAAAGAAACTAAAATGTTGAAGTTTATAAAGTGTTAAACCTTTAAAATTATTTTGATTGAACTTGGTATGTGAAATATGTGTTTTGTTGTGTAATAGTACTATAGTAGTTAGAATGTTAACTATTTGACTAATTGCGTTGAAATTATGTTCTTAACTTATTACATTCTTTTGTAGTTTAAATCAATTTCTTTAACGAGAAAAAAAAAAAAAAAAGAAAATGGACCACCTAGGCCGACCGCCTCTACACGGTGTAGGCGCTAGACGACACAAAACCGCTCGATTAGCGATTTCGACTTTTACAACCTTGATTACAACCGATATTTAAATTACATGAAAAATTAAATTATAATAGACACCAATTATTCCGTGTTTGAATTTTTTTCCCCATAAATTATCAATTATTGAATTTTGGATTGCGTCCCCATTTCTAATTTCTTTAACTCGCTTAGAAAATTTTGGAATCGTGTTGATTCATTTAAAAAAAAAAATTATATTTGGAGGTGACACTTCCACTTGTTTTTCCGTTGGAACATTAAGTTCTCATTCATCATCAATTATCATATTATGCATGATGTATGTATTTCAACTAAAAAAATAATATTTACATCTAATAACAAAATAAATGTCCAACAATTAAAATTGGGCTGAAATGTTTATTATGCGGTACAATTGACTTATAGTTTATATTTAATAATAGTATTTGGAGCATCAAGTGATTATTTTAGTTAATTAAATTTTATCGGCCAAATCCCTCAAATATAGATCAAATATCAACTGGGGACTTGAAAAATAAAATTTATCAATTTTGTAATGATAGTTAAAATTCTTTCAGATTTCGAATTGATAAATTTTATCAAACAAATTTTACATTGATAATTGACCTATCTTTCAAATTTTAAATCTGAAAAAAAAAAAAAAAAAAAAAAAAAAGAGGGATAGCGTTGGTTTCGTACCGGCGCTAAATGCGAATGCAAACAACTAAGGGGCCGCTTGGTTGAAAATTCTTTAATGACAATGAGAATGAAATTAATATAAGACAATTGTAGTGCTTAATGAGAATAAAAGATGGTGAATGACTTTATTTTTCCTCCTAAATAAGGTAATCATTACCCATTATGATTAACATTTTCCCCATCTACAATCATTTCTCCTCAATCATTCCCCTCCACCACCAATAACAAGCTTCTTTTGTCTCATTTTTTCTAAAATTGGAGCACAAATGATGTAATCAACATGAGATATTCCTTCCTCTAATAAATTTGGGGGCATAGGGGGAAAATCAATTTTATTCCCATGGAAAATCTCGTAATAAACGCCCCTTAAATTGTCGATATCTCTACGGTAGAACCACGCTGAATTCCTGTAAAAAAAAAAGGAGATTGATTAATGGAGTTTTCGTCTAGAATATATCTAAGACGTCCCATACATACAAATAATAATGATGACATGTTTGGATATTACAATTTAGGGAACATTTTCTCAATCGAGAATAGAAATGAGAATGAATATATGACTAGTTGACAACTATGGTGGTTAGTTAGAATAAAAAATGATCAATATTACAATTTTCTCTCCTAAATAAGATAATTATTATCCAATTTTGATTAACTTTTTTCTCTCCTACAATAGTTTTTCCTCAATTATTCCCCCACCATCACTACAACTTTCTTTTGTTTGATTATTTCAAAATTGGAGCAACACTTGTGATCACCGAAACAAGTCTACCTCTAATATTGTAGGAGCATAAATGAAAAACATATTTCATTCTCATTCTAATTAAATAATTTACATCCAAGCATCCCCTTATAAAGATAGATATAAAAGAAAAAATAGGAGCAGCGTACCACGACACATAATAATATATTAATTATGGGCACTTGGTTTGCTAAAAAGAATGGAAATGGTAATGACTTTAATAGTAGCGAGAAATAGTAATAGGCATGATCATTGTTAATGGATTATTTGGTTTGTATATAAAATTGACTATTATTATTCACTCCCCCAAATAACTCAATTTCATTTCATTACCATTCCTTAGTTTAATAATTATCAACCAGCACCCCTAAATTTTTTTACACATCTCTTATTTTAGTACTCATGATTTTTCTGAAACGAACATCTCTTATTTTTGTACTCATGATTTTTCTGAAACCAATATGTCATTTTATATTAAACACTCTTGTCTTTGGATCGTTTATAAGGATTCGTAATTTGCCTCCACGTGGCAACCTCTCAATAGCAGCCAAGACCAAGTCATCGGGCGTTAGCTTATAAGTAGAAAGTCGCTTTCCTACAAATATATTAACAAGAGCGATGCAACTCCATTAAAAATGGCACAACAGACAAGCAAAAGAAACAAATTACTCCTCCGTCCCGATATAAGTTATAATTTTTTTCCGTTCGATATAAGTTACAAATTTTTTCATTTTGATTTGTCCAAATATATGTTATCTATTTTATTTTTATCAACTATTAACTAAATTTATATTCCTTCTTTTTTTTTTTTATTATTTACACCAGTATCATTCATTTGATTTTTCTTCTTTTCAATTATATTATGTTACTTTAATTTGTGTGAAGCGGGGAGTATATGACTTGGTCAGCTCTCTGTATAAATATTACACTAACAAACACATTTCACAACTCCATCATTAACCTTAATGGAAATTCAGTTCCACCAACCAAAGGTCTTCCCAACCAAAATGAAAGCAAGAATCAAGAACAATAAATTCATTGGGGTGAGGCAGAGGCCTTCTGGTAGATGGGTTGCTGAGATCAAAGACACAACTCAGAAAATCCGGATGTGGCTTGGAACTTTCGAGACGGCAGAAGAAGCTGCTCGTGCCTACGGCGAAGCAGCCTGCCTGCTTCGCGGGCCAAACACGCGCACGAATTTCGTCCCTCACGTCCCTCCCAACTCCCCCTCGCCTCCCGCGTCAAAAATCTTCTCAGCAACAAGAAAACCACAAAGGAGAAGAAGCAGCAGAGGCCATGCACAAGTCAAGAACTTGATTCAAGTCCTGCTGAGGTGTGTTTTTCATTTGATGACGTGTACAAACCTGATCTGACCAATTGCCAGGTGGCACCTCAATCTGGAGAAGCCTGGGGTTTTGATCATGAGTTGATGGAGTTGCCTAAGAATGAGAGATGTGACGTGGAGTTGTCGGACTTCGAGCGCATCAGAGTAGAAAGACAGATTTCAGCATCGCTGTACGCAATAAATGGTCTCCATGAGTACATGGAGACCGTGTATGATCCCACTGAACCCCTGTGGGATCTTCCTCCTCTCTGTTCCCTGTTAAGCTAAACAAATTTTTACAATTTTTTTTTTTGCAACTTTTATCATGTTTTCTGATCTAATCAGTTGCCTGATTAAAATTTGATGAGGCCAGTTACAATTAGTTTACAAACAAGCAACAAACTGTTCTCAATCCTCAAACTAATTTAGCTCAAGTTTATCAATGTACATCATTTTATTTTGAAAACAGAAACACCATTAAATTGGAGATAAGTTGAATCAGCAGCAATAAAACAATATAACTAATTCAGGGCGATTGGTTGTAAATTCTTCAATGAAAATGAGAATAAAATATATTTTTTCTTATGCCCCTAGAATATTGAAGGAAGAATTATTTAAATGATGATTATTACATCACAAGTGTTGTGCTTCAATTTTTTTTTAATCAATGGTGGAGAGGAATGATTGAGGAGAAACCATTGTAGAAGGGGAAAAATTTAATCAAAATTGGATAATGATTACTTTATTTAAGAGGAAAAGTAGTGACATTGTTTAATTTTTATTCTTCATTTACTAGCATGGTTGCTCTATATCCATTTTCATTCTTATTCCTATTGAGGAATTTTCAACCAAACACCCCCTCAATAATTGGCACAATAGGAACATAATTCACAAGAACAACAAGTTAATCTAAGATTCAATTCACATTTGGGCCACACATATATGCTTAAATTTAAATCAGTTTTGTATGTTTATGTTCTTTGTAGATCTACACAACAAAGTAATCAAGAACCTTAATAAGACAGTCAGCCAAAAAAGATCTGTTTGCTATCTCAAACATTTGACTTGGATGGAGGGACAAGAACAAGATTAGTAATTGCCCTTCTCCTAGAATGAATTCTGATTCACGTCTTTACTAATATATGTGTTTGTACAAAGATCAGAGCCCTTCTTTCTTGGTTGCTTCATGCTTAAATTTACCTCTCTACCATTCAATTCACATTTGGGCCACACATTCATGTTTAAAATTCTCTCTTATTTTTTTAATTTTTCCAATTTTAATTTTGGCAATGCGACATGCAGGAAGAAAATTATGAAGAATCAACTAATGCCCAGTCTGAGATGAAGCAGTTGGCAGTTATGCGGACAAAACAAAGCACTGTCTTCTCCTGGTTAATACACTTGTACTTCAGACATAATCTTGCATATACATATACATATATATGGAGAAAAAATCACAAACGGTCTCGTATCTTTACTTGAATCCAATTTTAGTCCTTTATCTTTTTAATTTATCAATTTTGATCATTTTGATGTCAATTTTGGTCTTTTCACCTGAAAATTTCAATTTTTGCCGAAAAATTACCCTAATTTTGTATTCTTGTCACGTCGACGATCGTTTCAAATCTTATTTGAATCGTCGCTCATCTAGGAAGCAAAACCCTCAATTAATTTCAAATTTCGATTACACCTTTCTCGTAAATTATAATTTTAAAATCGTAAATTTTGCTAATTTTCATCACTAATTCCAAGTGTTTTACGATGAGGGAGGGTCGAAGTCTATAAATTTCTTCGTGTCATTCTTTATGCTACAACAGATTTCCAGCCATTTTTGATAATTTTTTCGGTCAAAATTTGAATTATCCAAAGAAAAAGAACCTATTTTGATATCAAAATGACCAAAATTGATAAAATAAAAAGAAAAAAAAAAACTAAATCTAAATTCGAGCAAAGTTACATGAGCATTTATAAAATTATCTCCATATACATGTACCATAGCCATTTATTAATATTTCCATCTATATTATGGTGTTTTCCCCATGAAATTAGGAGGTCAGTGGATACCAATGCTTGCATGCATAGTCCACACTTCTCCTCATTGTGCCATCTTATTAATTTTTGTAGCCTATAGTAAAGGTCATCCCTAGCCTAATCCGTAATTTATGTTGATGTTCTTTGTAGACCCACAAAACAAAGTAATCAAGAACCTTTACAAGACAGTCCACCAAAAAAGATCAGTTTGCTATCTCAACCATTTGGACCTGGTTTGAGGGACAAAGAACAAGGTTAGTGATTGCCTCGAAGTTGAAATTTCTTTGTTAGGAATTGGTTTCTACAACAATACAGTAAAATCTCTATAAATTTTTTTGAATAGGGTAGAGGGTGACTCGAACCCATAATTTTTCGGTCATAGGCGGTAGAGCTCTAACCACTTGAGTTATACCACATTGTCAAGAAAACCTCTATAAATTAATAAACTCTTTAAAATAATAAAATCTCGGTCCCGACTTGGACCTTTGTAAAAATTATCAAATTCGATAAGATAATAATTTTTCGAAAAATCCTTTTATAAATATTATGTCCCATTAAAACTCTAAATTAATAATTCATAAATATTACAATTATATTTGATGTGGCATAAATATGTCATGGGCCGAATTAGGCCCATATAGGAATTATAGGGCCGAGCTATCGGCGAGAGCCCAATAAGAGGCCCAAAGGGAGAAGTAATAGAGAGAACCCAAAATGCTGATATAGGCTCCAATTCACGAATAAGGGGTAGACGGTTAAGATTTTCCCCTAGAAAGGTCTGGTAGTTAGCGATAAGTTAGCCGAATAAGGATCAACGGGTAAGCAAGTGAAGACTCAGTCAAACAGAGCCGATAAAGAGTCTACGGAAAGATCTAGAAGCGATTATTACGGAGAGAGAGGAGCGGAACGTGGAGAAAGGACGAAACGTGGGAGGAGCACGATGAAGAGTGGAGAGCTTCATTAGAGGGTGGCAATAACCGTCCTTTCTCGGGTATTATTTATGTATGATCGGCATAGGAGAAATGGTACAAATTCACTTACCTACTTATCACACCTTGAGCACGTTACACTATCTCCATTAACACTTACTCGGCTAGTTCATATTAGCTCCTGAGGTCCCTAACTAGGTATTTAGGGCCCTCCTTTTACATTCTTTCCGATCACCGACTTGAGCGGAGTCCCTACACAGGGACCCTCCGGCGTATTTTGCATGTATTCGGAGCTCGGGTACGAGTTCGGATCGCACGGTTGTGGTACGTGTTCGAGGAGTGATCTCGCGAATCTCGGGTATGGGATTCGATTCTTGTTAGCGTGACTTTATTGCACGCATCAAGTGGCGCCGTCTCGTGGGAAGCTTGAGTTTAAGACGTGAGTTTCCTTTATAATTGTGATTACTATGGCTGGAGGACAAGATGAATCTAAGAAGGATGGTGGAGGAGGGGGTCGGACATCTTTTCCGTCCCTTTTCTCGCCTCCCGCTGCTGGAATAGTAGCAAGAAGAGAAGTGCTCGGGCGGTAGGTGGTAGCCCCGGCATGGAGAGGGCTCGGGGCGGACCTTCCTACACCTAATCCGCAAAGGGAGGAGGTAAACATGACCTCGGGAGCAAATCGAGACTCTAGGTGGACCGGGAGTGAGCAGGGAAGAACCTCTGTCCCACCTCGCGTGGGACAAAGCGAAGTCTCTGTGCCGATTGTGATCCCGGGACAGGAGGTTCTATCTTTCAAGAACTGTGTTCCCTAGGGTATCGGCAGTTCTCGGGGAATGATTGATGCCATAGTGAAGACCATGTTGGAGGCCCTTCTTAGGGAAGGGATTGATTCCCTATGCCTCCCGGAGGAATGAGAAGGAGAATAACGAGAGAATCGATCTTGGTGTCATCCCAGCGCATAGATCGATGGAAGAGACAGAGCGAGGGCTCGAAGCCTCACGAGAGGATGACGAGGTGATTTCGGGGCAACCATTGAAAGAGCAAGAGGTAGAGATCTGCGCAGCGTTCCACAAGAGAGAAGGAATGTTGGAGATGCAATGGAAGGTAAGGGTGACTCTCATCCCGGGGACACCGGGGCTAAATCTCGGTTCTCTAGAAGCAGATCGACAATATGAGGAAGCGAGATAAACGCTCGGGTTAGTGATTCTCGACCTTTGTCTGGTTCTCGATTTTCTAATGAGATTTTGCAGGATGAGTTACCCTGCAATTTCAAACCCTTGAACTATGAGTACGATGGGACTTCGGATCCTTACGAGCATCTAGTCCGGTTCGAGAATTCGGCCCTCTGCATCGCTATAGCGAAGGAGTTAAATGCGGGGTTTTCTTAACCACCTTGGCTAAGGCTGCTCAACGGTGGTTCGGTCAATTGGGACCTAACACTATCAGCTCATTCGAAGAATTTGGCAACTTGTTTACGCATCGGTTCGCTAGTGCACGAAGGCAATCTAGGACAACGCCGACGTTATTTAACATGCAACAAGGGGAGAAGGAGAGCTTGCGGGCCTTCCCGAAGAGGTTCAATCAAGCTGCCTTGGAGGTACCCTCAACATCGGCAGAGGTAAAAATTAATGCCTTAACTAATGGATTACGTGATGGGGATCTATTCTCCTCTTTAGCAAAGAAACCGGTCGATACATTCGATGAGGCTGCTTGTGGAGAGCCGAGAAATATGTGACTTTGGAAGAGGTGAGGAAGGCCAAGAGGAACGAGGTCAAGCCGGTGATCGGAGAGTCAAAAAGAAGGGGACGGAGGCCAAAAGTATACCCCGTAGCAGCAACAATACGTACACAACCCCGAAGCCGATTTGAAAAATATACTCTATTGAAGATAGAGCCTGCCGAGGTCTTAGATGTAGCGACGGACCATCCAGAGATGAAGTTCCACTGGTCGAGATCGAGAGGACCTAGGAAACCCAAAGAGGACAGGTTTTATCGTTTCCATAATAAGTATGGACATGATACTAACCAATGTTTTCACTTGAAGGATGAGATCGAAAGACTAATACAGGCGAGGCCACCTAAAAGAATTCATCTATAGAGACCGACAGGGGGGCCCTCGGTGGTTTAAAAGGAAGGAATCTGAAGAGAAGGAAGAAGACAAGCACCGAGGCTTACAAAACCTTCAAGGGGAGCAGCCACCACCCAAGAGAGGCGCTATTCAAATGATAGTAGGGGGTCCCGCTGAAGGAGATTCATTCAGTGGCACGGAAAGGCTGCTCGGGCCCTACATGTTGCACAAGGGTGTGAGCCAAGGGAGATATGGTGAATGGTGTCCGCTCCTCGCATCCACCCGGACCGGAGGACGCCGGGAGACTCGGGGACCTCATAGCGATGCTTTGGTAATTACTACCGATATTGCTGGATATGATGTAGCTCGTATTTTTGTGGATACGGGAAGTTCGCGGACATTATGTTTCGGATGCTCGAAGAGGATGAACCTGAACGTAAGGTTAAAGCCGATTGATACGGCTCTATATGGGTTTACTTGGAGGAGCTATTTAGCTTGCTGGGATAGGTGATGTTACAGGTGTGGTGCGGGAACCCCTCCTCGAAGGAAGGTTATGATGGGGGCGTTTCTGATCGTGGATGTGCCATCCTCGTACAATGTGATATTTGGAAAATCAATCTTGAATACTTTTCAGGCGATAGTATCCACTTATCACATGAAAATGAAGTTCCGGTGGGGGACGAAGTAGGAAAAGTGAAAGGAGACCAGCCTGGTCTCGAAGATGTTATGTGGACTCACAAGATGGGCGATAAGGCGTACTTTAACCAACTTAACAGGATCGAGGACCAGATCCTGGAGTGTAAGAAGTGTAAGGTCCTCCATGAAGAGGGAGAGGGCCTTCCAAGATTCAAGCCGAGGAGGAGTTGATGCCCGTGGAGATTTTCCCTAACAAAACCGGGTTTACCACCAATTGGGACTCGAGATGGAGCATCGCGTCATTGAAGAGATAATATGTTTGATAAGAGAAAATGATGACATGTTTGCTTTCTCACCATTAGATATGAAGGGGATACCCCCGAGGTGGCGATGCATCATCTAAATGTTGACCCAAAAGTGAGGCGGTGAAGAAAAAACTTCGACACTTTGGAGCCGAGAAGGACTGGTCATCGGAGGGGAAGTGGAGAAGGCTGTTAAATGCGGGTGTGAAGAAGATCGAGTTCCCAGGAATGGCTGTCTAACGCCGTTCTAGTTCCTAAGAGGGTGGCAAGTGGAGCATGTGTATCGATTTCCGTGACTTAAACAAAGCATGCCCCAAGGATCATTATCCATTATCGAGAATTGACCAATTAGTGGACTCCACACCGATTTCGAGTTGCTTAGCATGATGGATGCATATCAAGGATATCACCAGATCTGATTGTATCCGGGGGATATCCCAAAGGTCAGCTTTTCGTACCTTGTGGGACTTTTGGTTATGTGAAGATGCCTTTTGGTCTAATCAATGCAGGAGCTACCTATCGGCGCATGGTGGACAAAGTATTTCGGGAGCAGATAGGTAGGAACATGGAGGTGTATGTAGATGATATGTTGGTAAAGAGCCGAGAGCCCCGGAACATGTGGCTGATCTAGACGAATTCTTTAAGGTAATACGAAGGAATGGAATCATGTTAAATCTGCTAAATGCTCTTTTGGAGTTAAAGCGAGGTAAATTTCTGGGATACATGGTGAATCAAAGGGGAATAGAGGTGAACCACGAGAAGGTGCAGAGTAGTGCTCAACATGCAGCCCCCTAGGACCATGTAGGAGCTCTAGACGCTGAACGGGAGGATAACGATCCTGAGCCGGTTCATAGCCAGATCAGCAGAAAGGAGTTATCGATTCTTCCGCATCCTCGTAAAAGGATCTTAATTCACTTGGGACGAGCGGTGCTTGGAGGCTTTCGAGGAGCTCAAAACTCATTTAGCTCGGCTCCCGACACTCACAAAGCACTTACCAGGTGATATCCCGTATTTATATTTATCTCGTGGGGAGCACTCGTTGAGTACATTATTGATAAAAGAACAAGGTTCGAATGCGAAGCTTGCACATCGAGAAGACGGCTTTGGCGATTATGATTACGGCCAGAGATTGAGGCCTTATTTTCTATCATATAAAATCGTTATTAGGACTAACTATCCATTGAAGCAGGTTGTAGCTCGCGCGGACTGTCATGGGAGGATGGTAAAATGGGCCTTTGAGTTGGGCGAGTATGATGTGGAGTTTGAACTCGAAGAGCCATCAAGGCCTAAGCCTTGTCGGACTTTATTCAGGAAGCTACACGACCAGAGGAAACTGCACTTTGGAAGCTCTATGTTGATGGATCAACAACATTGATGGAGTTCTAGAGCGGGTATTGTGATAATCGATCCATAAGGATTAGAGACTCAGTGGCTGTCCAAGTTCCAGTTCAGACATCTAATAACGGTGCGGAGTATGAGGCGCCGATTAGAGGGGCTGAAATGGCAGTGATTTAGGAGCTCAAGGTATAATCATATTTTTCGACTCTCGCTTAGTGTCCCAACAGGTGAATGGGGATTACGAAGCTAAAGACCCCAAGATGATAGCATATAAGGACCGAGTTAAGGAAGCTGGAAAGTAGGTTCTATCGTTTCGAGGTCCAAAGCAACTACCCAGAGAGGAGAACACGAAGGCGATGGACTAGCAAAGCTCACTAGCTCCTCACCAATAGGAGGATCAAGTAAGATAACTCTGGTCACAACCGAAAGAGAGGCTACAGAGCCCGCCATAGGAGCTTACCGACGATACAAAGCAGATCGGGAGAAGCGAAATGGAGGGTTTTAACTCAAGACCCTACTACAGGGTCTCAGAGAGATAAACAATTTAAAATCAGATTCTGTATAATTGGTGATCAATTATATAAACGGTCTTTTACATGTCCCTATTTAAGATGTTTATCCAGCGGAGGGAAAGCATGTGTTGAAAGAAATGCATGAGGATGTGCGGCGGATCATGCAAGAGCCATGGCGCTAGCAAGAAGGACCACGAGAGCTGGATACTTTTGGCCAACCATGAATGAGGATGCAAAGGACCTGGTGAAGAGGTGTGAAAGGTGTTAGAAGCACGGCCGTTGATACATCTTCCCGCCGAGGAGATGGGGGTTATGTATGCCCCGTGCCCTTTTGCCAAATGGGGAATGGACTGGCAGGCCCTTTCCCCTAGCTCGTGGCTAACGAAAGTTCTTTATTGTGGCGGTAGATTATTTTAGCAAATGGGTCGAGGCAGCCCCTTTGGCTAGGATTGATGAGCGAGAATGTGATAAAATTCTTGTGGAAGTTTATATGTTGCAGTTCGGAGTTCCGAGGGTCCTTGTGTCGGACAATGGGACTCAATTCAATGGTGAGAAGATCCAAGAATGCTATAGAACCTTGAAAACACGCGGAAGTTTACGTCGGTTACACACCCCCGTGCCAATGGCCAAGTAGAAGTCACTAATCGGATTGTGGTCAATGGGATCAAGGCGCGGTTGAAGAATGTAGGGGAGCATGGGTCTATGAACTAGACTCGAGTCTTATGGGCCTATAGAACCACACTTCAAGAGCCGCAGAGATGAATCCCTTTTCGATTGGTTTATGGTGCCGATGTCTTGCTACTGTAGAGATAGGGATGAGCTCCCATTGAATTGGGCATTTTAATGAGTAGTTGAACAGAACTTGATGAAGGAGAATCTGGACATACTCGAAGAGGAGAGAAAGGTGCCGGGGTGAGAGTTGAGAGGTACAAAGCCGGATCGGAGCAACGCATTAATAAGCAAATAGTTCCTAGAGCATTTGAAAAAGGAGATTTAGTACCGAGGAGAGCCGATGATTTAAAGCTACCAAGAAGCTGGAGCCCAACTCGGGAGGGACCTTACGAGGTCGCATGTATTACCCGGGAGCATACATGCTAGAAGAGATGAATGGGACCCCCATAGCAGGCCCCTGGAATGTCGCCAATCTGAAGAGGTTCTTCGTTTAGGAGTACTTACGCTATCATTTTGTAGTTTGTTTTCGCAGCTTTTGTTTATTCAAATTATTGTATCTCCACCCTACTAGTACTTTTTTCCCTCTTATGGGTTTCCCACCGGGTTTTACCATAAGAGGTTTTTTTAGGAGGTTGGCTTAGGCTCTTTGGGGCCTATGTGGACACGGTCAATGGGGTATCTCGATTAATAAAAGTTCCTTTTTTGGTTTACATTGAATGTTTACTTTATTAAAAGGGAGTGGATTTTGCATGGTGATTCCAAACGAAAATACATGATACGCGATGAATGATATGGCTATGAACGATTTTGATTAAGTGAATCCAATATTCACTTAAGATATTTTAAGGTTCGAAGTGACCTTAAAAGGATTTGAGGGCTCAGAGAGAGCTCGAATTTTGATTAAGTGAATACGAATATTCACTTAGGATTTTTAAGGTTCAAAAATGACCATAAAGGGATTTGAGGGCTCAGAGAGAGCCCGAATTTTAACTAAGTGAATCTGAATATTCACTTAGAATTTTTAAGGTTGAAATGACCTTAAAAGAATTTGAGGGCTCAGAGAGAGCCCGAATTTTGATTAAGTGAATACGAATATTCACTTAGGATTTTTTAAGGTTCGAAGTGACCTTAAAAGGATTTGAGGGCTCAGAGAGAGCCCAGACTTTGATTAAGTGAATCGAATATTTACTTCGGATTTTTTAAGGTTAAAAAATGACCTTAAAAGAATTTGAGGGCTCGAGAGAGCCCGGATTTTGATTAAGTGAATCCAATATTCACTTAGGATTTTTAAGGTTCAAGTGACCTTAAAAGGATATGAGGGCTCGAGAGAGAGCCCGAATTTTGATTAAGTGAATGCGAATATTCATCGAGGATTTTTAAGGTTCTGAAGTGACCTTAAAAGGATTTGAGGGCTCAGAGAGAGCCCGGATTTTGATTAAGTGAATCGAATATTCACTTAGGATTTTTAAGGTTCGTAAATGACCTTAAAAGGATTTGAGGGCTCAGAGAGAGCCCAGATTTTGATTAAGTGAATCCAATATTCACTTAGGATTTTTTAAGGTTGAAGTGACCTTAAAATAATTTGAGGAGCTCGAGAGAGCCCGAATTTTGATTAAGTGAATCGAGTATTCATTTAGGATTTTTAAGGTTCGAAATGACCTTAAAGGGATTAGAGGGCTCGAGAGAGAGCCCGTATTTTGATTAAGTAAATTTGATTATTCACTTAGAATTTTTTAAGGTTCGTAAATGACCTTAAAGGGATTAGAGGGCTCGAGAGAGCCCAGATTTTGATTAAGTGAATCGAATATTCACTTAGGATTTTTAAGGTTGAAATGACCTTAAAAGGATTTGAGGGCTCAGAGAGAGCCCAGATTTTTATTAAGTGAATCCAATATTCACTTAGGATTTTTAAGGTTGAAGTGACCTTAAAATAATTAGAGGGCTCAGAGAGAACCCGAATTTTGATTAAGTGAATCGAATATTCACTTAGGATTTTTAAGGTTGAAATGACCTTAAAGGGGATTATAGGGCTCAGAGAGAGCCCGGATTTTGATTAAGTGAATTTGATTATTCACTTAGGATTTTTAAGGTTGAAATGACCTTAAAGGGATTAGAGGGCTCAGAGAGAGCCCAGATTTTGATTAAGTGAATCGAATATTCACTTAAAATATTTTAAGGTTTAGAAATGACCTTAAAGGGATTTGAGGGCTCAGAGAGCCCGAATTTTGATTAAGTGAATCTGAATATTCAATTAGGATTTTTAAGGTTTAGAAATGACCTTAAAAGATTTGAGGGCTCGAGAGAGAGCCCAGATTTTGACTAATGAAATAATCATTCACTTAAGTTTGGTTAAGGTTCTTGAGAGAGCCTTAAATTTTCACGCAATTATTAAGTAAATAATCATTCACTTAAGTTTTTAAGGTTCGAGAGAGCCTTAAATTTTTACGAATTGTTAAGTGAATAATCATTCATTTAGGATTTTTAAGGTTCCCGAGAGAGCCTTAAATTTTTATTTAATTGTTAAGTGAATAATCATTCACTTAAGTTTTTTAGGATCCCGAGAGAGCCTTAATTTTTATTTAATTGTTAAGTGAATAATCATTCACTTAGGTTTTAGGATCCCAAGAGAGACTTAAATGTTTTACAAATTGTTAAGTGAATAACCATTCACTTAGAATTTTTAATGTTCATGAGGGGGCCTAAAGAGGGTTTATCCCATGATCTTTCCCATTCAAGTTCGGCAAGAAAACAATTTCTACAAAAGTAAGAATGAGCAGGATAGAAACATATCGTAAAAGAGTCGACTATGTTTTTCTAAGTATACATGAAAACCACATATTATAAAGGATTAAAAAGCTTCTGGGGACACAAACAACCCCACAGAGGCTTACCATAGCAACAAAAGAGGCTTTTGGGACACAAACAGCCCAAAGAGAGGCCTAGCAGCTTTTATCACGGGACACAAACATCCCGGATCGACAGAGTATTGTTTAAAAGCGTAGAAAGGGTAAATTGTGCAGATTATCATAAAAGAAAAAGAGTTCTAAGCGGGGGAGGGGGAGTTGACAATTTTTTTCCAGTTGGTGGCTAGAATCACCACCTTTACTCACAATTTCCTTCTCTTCAGCAGTTGTCGGGGAGGTTGATGGGATCCTCATTCAAGAGAATAGGATAAGGAGGAGTGTCCATCAGCAATAGACCGAGGGGTGTGATCTCGGTGTTTTGGAGCTGTTGGACGGCGGCCGATCTTTGGGAAGCCGCTGTGGCTCGTCGAGATTACCATTCCCATCACCTACAAAGTTCGAAGGGTCTTTAGAGTCCGGAGAGGGGCTTCCCGGTCATACTCTCCCTTGAATTCGGGGATTGGTGTTGGCTAACGGCTGCATTGAACCCATGATCCACAAAAACGGGATGTACTCACCCATGTCTCCTAGGTAGTGGGGGCTGCTTCTTTAGGCCTTCAACCAAAAGGTATAAAGGAAGTCCATGAACCGTTGGCCTATGGGGAGGTGAAGAGAGCTCCTAAGCGTATTTGATCCCATCGGTTTTAAGCTTTGACTACTGCCTCCTTCATCTCGAGCCCGCACTAGCTCCACCTCCCGAGCAACGGCCGCAGCTTGTGAACGTAGCTTCCAGACTCCGTAATAAGAAGATCTTGAGCCGAGGCGAGCTCTTGGTTCTTTAACTTCTCCGTCGAGAAGGGACTCCAAGTCCTCTTTAGCAGCAATTAGAGAGCCGTAAGAGGAAGTGGCCGATTAGAAAATATCACACCAAACTAGCATTTTGACAAAAATGAGGGAATTGAGAATAAGGGTTGTTCTAGGAGGTATTAAAGAAGGATTCGAAGGGAAGCGCACCTCAAAGCAAAGGTTTTGGAGGAGCGAGCTATTTTTTCCCCAAGGACAGTCCGACGAGGGACCTACGTGTGCACTGGGAGATGAATTTCTTACGTAAAGAGGAGAGGGGGTCAATCTCTTTGGAGTCATCGGCCTCTAGATCCAAGTGGGGAACATGGGCGGAGGTATCTTTCTTTCTCTTAGGTTGTTTCACACTGCGTCGGGGCGGGGGAGGACGGGGATATCTTGAGAGTTGGTGGCTTTGCTGGAAGCAGCTCGCGTCCTTTTTGAAATAGAGGCAGAAGTTGGGATGGAGGTCATAGGCGAAGGAGAGTTGGGGGCAGATTCGGTTGTCACCGGGCAGGGGCGGCCGAGAGTTGGAGGATCCACCGGCCTCCCGACATATTTTGACATCCAACTCATCTCTCGTGACAAATATGAGTATCAAGATTAGAGGCGTGCCATTATATAAACATCGAACGAAGAAATAGTGACAAGTCATGAATAAAAATTAAAACACAAATGAACGAGGGAGTTACCATCTTCGGATCCGAGGGGGTAGTGGCCGACTAAAACCAAAGTGGGACAAGAAACGTGGATTCTCGTAGAGGAGGTGGAATTAAAAAGGCCATGCCTCTGGGCATATGCATTCAGATACTTAATAACTCGGCGGTTGAGGTCGGAATCGCATAAAGGGTGAGGAGCTTTCTTAAGAGGGTTGCTAAAAATCCACTCTCCATTGGAAAAATTCCAAACCTCGGGAGGAATAACGAAAAATATTCTTGGGTCCACAGGGGTATGCTATCGTGAGGACAGTTGAGGAAAGAGTAGAGCCCCCTAGTACGGGCACTAGTATAAAAGAAAGAGTGAAAAACTTTGCAATTGTAGTGGGTAAAGAAAAATTCTCGATCGGTTCTCCGCCGGCCCCTTTTATGAGCATATAGAAAGACATCATTATGCGGAGCCCGTTGGGGGTAAATTGGTTCAAGGGAACACCAAAATGTTCTGAAATTTGACAGAGATAAGGGGAAAGAGGAAATCGAAGACCCGCACGCACTGCTCCCCTGAAAGCTAGGGTTCGTCCCTCGGTTTGATCGGGCCTTTCATTGGGGGTGGGGATGCGTGTAGAATAGTTGGAAGGGATCCACCCGAGGCGGTGGAACTCCTCTAAAGTCCTGTGGGACATTGTCGAGGAGGTACAAACCCGATTAAGAGTGGGTTGGACTTCAGGTGGTAAAGGAGGGTTTTGAGGAGGATCCATGGAAGGAAAAAAACTAACCCTAGTAATGCAAAAAGAGGGGAAAAGCAGCTACCTAGAAGTCAAGTAAAGAGGAGTGGGAAAATACCGGAATGAATGCTATGAGGGAGGAGTATGCCTCGGATGTGGGAGCTCGGAAGTAGGTTCTTTGAAAATGGTGAAGAGGGATGGAAAACAAAAAGGAGAAACCGTGACGAATTTAAATAAAAAAGAGAGGATGATAGATTCTTGCTATAAAGATGGAATTTAAGCAGTGCGAGATCCTTTATTGGACGGTTGCGGCAGCAGCGATGATTCCGTGTGGACGCGTGGCGTTTGATGTGACAGAGCCGCACCTAGATCGAAGCCAAAGAGTCTCTAGGCGGGAGAGTCGGAACAAGCATTAAATTACTAACTCCTTAACACTATGCATTACTCTCTTCGGGTCCTACACGTCCCAAATAGAGTAGGGGAGCGATTGATGTGGCATAAATATGTAATGGGCCGAATCGAGACCCATATAGAGTTATAGGGCCGAGCTATCGGTAAGAGCCTAATAAGAGGCCCAAAGGGAGAAGTAATGAGAAGAACCCAAAACGCTGATATGGGCTCCAATTCACGAATAAAGGCTAGACGGTTAAGATTTTCCCTAGAAAGGTCCTGGCGGTTAGCGATAAGTGATTGGAGTGTATAGGGCAAGAGTTAGTAAGACCAATCAACAAAATATCGAACCCAAGGGAAAAAGTATGCACATGAGGCCCTAGAAATACGAGTTATTAGTGACTAGAGTTGCAACAATGGTTTGGAACAAAAACAACAAAACACTTGCAAGAATACAAAACAACAAGGAGCAAGCAAATGATCGAACACTTAAAAGGCAAGAGCAAAAACAACAATAAATGGGGAATAGGGGTGTTAGGATTAATATCCATCAATGAATCATCAATCAACAAGCTACAATTGAATCAAATTGCAAATCAACTAAGATAGAAAGCATAAAACCATCATGAAATTAATCACTCCATTAATAACACAATGCCTAATGTGAGTATCCTTAGTCTTTCCCATCTCTCAATGTAGAAATCCCCAATTCATACAATCATGCAAAATTGAAACTCGATCAACACCTAATCACATTAGCTCAACTCTCGCCTATTGCTAGGGTGATCAACCATTAATCTAAAGAGACAATTTTACATGAAGCACAATGAAGAATCTCAATTAGGAAACAAACTAATGTGAGTATCCTTAGTGCAACTAATCTCTCGATTCCGAAGCACCTAATCCACGCATTCATACACAATTATAACCCGATTAATCCCGGATCACGTTAGCGCAACTCTCGCCTATAGCTAGGGTGATCAAACACTAATCTAAAGAGATAATTATGCATGAAGCACAAATGAGAATCACAATTAGTAAGCAATCTACTCAATTGATCTCCAATCATCAACAATTATAGCATCATCAATCAATTCATCATCAATTTCAATTAACCAAAGCACAAGAGAGTTAGTCCATGGTACCACAAACAATACCCATGGGAAGAAGATAGAATTGATCAAACATAAAGCAAATCACAACAATTAAGAAATTAAAAATACAAAAGAGGAAAAACATCACCAATTGATCTTCAATCAACCAAAAGAGGAATGCTTGAGTCTTCAACACCAATCTCCAAATGAATTACAAGCTTGAATTGAAAGAAATAACAAGGATCAAAGACTAATCTATGGCTAATCTAACAACATCAATTGAAATCTAATCCTAAATCTAACAATCTACTCTACCTAATGAAGAAATTGGCTTGGGGCCCGAGAAATCGCCCCAAAACCGCTACTAACTGCTATTATCCAAGTTCTGTCTCAAATGCTCTGCTTCACCTTTAAATAGGCGAAATTCTGAAAAATTGTCCCCTCGAGTCGAGGGTCAGGCCTCGACTCGAGGTCCTTGCCTTTGTCCCATCCCTCGACTCGAGGGTTATGCCTCGAGTCGAGGCTTCTGCCTTTTCCCAATTTATTCCTTTTACGCATAGCCTCGACTCGAGGCTCATGGTCCTTGACTGCAGCTCGAGCCCAGTGGCACTTTTCTCGCGGGCTTCGGCCCCGACCCCCATTTTCGTCCGAACTGATCGTCCCTTCATTCTAAGTTCAATGGTACTCTCGGTTGGGCAAAATTCCACCGAATTACCTGCAAAATGGACGAAAAACATCAAAATCTCACAAATAATACTTTTTAAGCAAAAGAGTGATACTTTTCACATTTAGGCACAAAAACTAACACTTTAGCTCACTTTTTGCACTAAAATAGGCCCTAAAAACATGCATCAATCCACTCTAATCAATAAGTTGGCTGAATAAGGATCAACGGGTAAGCAAGTGAAGCCTCGGTCAAACAGAGCCGATAAAGAGTCTACGAGAAGATCTAGAAGTGGTTATTCGGAGAGAGAGGAACAGAACGTGGAGAAAGGATGAAACGTGGGAGGAGCACGATGAAGAGTGGAGAGCTTCATCGGAGGGTGACAATAACCGTCCTTTCTCGTATTATTTATGTATGATCAGCATAGGAGAAAAGGTACAAATTCACTTATCTACTTATCACACCTTGAGCACGTTACACTATCTCCATTAACACTTACTCAACTAGTTCATATTAGCTCCTGGAGGTCCCTAACTAGGTATTTAGGGCCCTCCTTTTACATTCTTTCCGATCACCGACTTGAGCATCGGAGTCCCTACGCCGGGGACCCCTCCGGCGTATTTTGCAGGTATTCGGAGCTCGGGTACGGGTTTGGATCGCACGGTTGTGGTACGTGTTCGAGGAGTGATCTCGCGAATCTCAGGTACGGGGTTCAATTCTTGTTAGCGTGACTTTATTGCACGCATCAATATTAATTATCTTGTGATTTATATAGTATATATTTTATTCATCATTCATGGATTTATTTAATTGGCTATAATAGTTATTTAAGTAATTCCAATAAATTGATACATGCGTCCATGAATTTAATAGTTAATTGTATATGATGAATTGATATTATGCATGAATATATTCAATTGGTTACAAAGAATCGACCGATACATGAATATAATCAATGAAAAATATATGAATTCATTTATTTTCAATACATATGTACTAAATTTGATGAAGTTAAAAAGTCTCTCTTTTAATTAATAAAATATTAATTTATCAATATATTAATATCTCTCTAATTAATAAAATTTCATAGTCCCAATGTTATTAATTTATAGAGGTTTTACCGTAATGTCAAAAGTTCTTTTTTGAGTACTTGATAATGCAAAGTTAGGATCAAGGATTTAGGTTGGAGCCACGGCCTTGTCAAACATAGCTTTCCCGTAGCCAACTTAGGTTAACTTGCTTAAGCCATGTTACAAAAGTAGTAGTGTGACGAAAGGGTATAACTCAAGTTAGCTCCATCACCTATGTGCAAATGTAATGGGTTCGACTCACCATTTAATCGGAAAAAAAAACCAAATGTAGGAGCTGTTTCACCGCTTCATGTTACAAATGGTTGTATAGGCCACATGGTAGGAGGTGGTGTAGGACTTTAACTTCTAATATGTTCATTGTTGTCTTTATGTTAATATTTCACTAAATGTCTTCTACATCTATCCTTTCTCCCACTACTATATTTTTCTCATAGATAACTTTTTTCCTAGATAAAGATATAAAGTCCGTTATCTAATCAGATTCGTTATCTCTATTTGTGAAAAAATTTAAAATGCGTTCATAGATAACATATTTTTCTTTGTAGTTATCTATGTTTTGCTATCTAAGCATTTTAATTTATTTTTATATTAAGATTTTAATCGAGTTAACATATATGCTATTTTTACATATTTGTTATCTGTGTTTTTGTTATCTAATTATTTTATTTTACTATTTGATGCGTACAATAATGTTACGCTAGCAAGAATCGAACTCCGTGCCGGATTCGATAGAATCACTCCTTGAACACGCATCGCAACCTTGTGATCCGATCCGCACCGAGCTCCGAATACCTATAAAATACACCGAGATGTCCCGGCGTGGGGACTCGACGCCAAGTCTGATTGGAAAGAATATGAAAGGAGGGCCCTTAATATCCAAGAATGGACCTCTTTGAGCTAATATGAACTAGCTGAATAAGTGTTAATGGAGATAGTATAACGTGCTAAAAGTGTGATAAGTATATAGTACCTTTTCCTCTATGCCGATCATACATAAATAATACACGAAAAATGACGATTATTGCCACCCTCCGATGAAGCTCTCCACTCTTCATCGTGCTCCTCCCACATTGCGTCCTTTTTCCACGTCCCATTTCTCTTTCCTCGGCATAATTGCTTGATCCTTCCCGATACTGCTTTTGGCTCTGTTAGACCGAGTCTTAGCTTACTTATCGGCTAATCCCTATTTTGTAGGTTTATTGTCAACCGCTAACACCTTTTTCGACAATTATCTTAACTACCTACTTCATTCTCACTAACTGAGCCCATATCAAGATTTTGGCTTATTCGTACATCTCTCGCTCCGGGCCTCTCTTTGGGCTCTCGCCCACCTCGGCCCTTTGACCTTATTTGGGCCTCGACACGGCCTATAACATATTTGTGACGTATCAATTGCTCCCCTACTCTCTTGGGACGTGTAGGGCCGAGAGAGTAGCCGAATATATTAAAAATCGGTAATCGAATACTGTTAGGACTCTTTGACCAAGAGACTTCTCGGCTTCCGGACTAGGTATAGAGTTGTCCCATCAAACGTCATGCGCTCCACTCCCTATCAATACACCGCCCGTAACCGTCCAATAAGGAGGCTGCACCTTTTATACTCCATCCTTAGAATAGGAACATACTTCCTCCGTTCGTATTTCAAATTTCCCGAGTTTATCTCTTTCACTCTCCTCCTTCATTATCTTTAGCAAAATTTCCTCAAGATTCTCATACTTCCAGTAGCATCCTTTCCCCTCATCGTCCTCTCCTCCGCTAGGTATTCTCTACTTCTTACTTTTTGTCTCATCATCTTTCCACCATTTTTCCTTTCTTTCGCGAAAAATCATGGATCCCCCTCCTATTCCCCGAGATCTCTCAGACAAAGTCGCCTCCTCTTCTAGGATGTCCCCAGGGGACATTAGAGGAGTTTCATCACCGAGGTGGATCCCCGACTTTTTCGCTCGCATTCCTAGTGCGAATGAGAGGCCACATTTAACGGAAGGGGCGAACCCTAGCTTTCAGGGGTGAGCAAATCCGCGCTGGTCTCCATTTCCCAATCTCTCCCTATCTCAAGTAGAATCTCCGAGCTCTTTAGGGTTCCTCTGAATCAGTTTACCCCCAACGGCCTGCGCATGATGATTTCTTTCTTGTTGGTCCCGGACGAGATGTGCAAGGAGGTGGAAAGTCTAGAAGGGGGGTTGAATAGACTTTACCACACTCAAAACTTTTTACAACTTTTCGTGAGTGAGTGTGAGGTTAGAAGACTTTGAAGTCTTCTGCAGCAAAGGTACTCGAGTGTGCTAAGTGAGATCGCAGACTTCGGAAAGGCTCGAAGTCTTCGATGGTGCGGAAGCTAATCTCGTGTGTATTTGAAAAACCCTTTTAAAGAAAACCTTCTTGAGGTTAGAAGACTTTGAAGTCTTCTACAGGCAAGGTTGATGCAGTTTATTAAAAACGATGAATGAGCATTATAAGTATGAATGCGTAAAGCTTGTAAAGACACATAGATTTTTATAGTGGTTCGGATATAACGATCCTACGTCCACTCTCCCCGATCCCACAGGGGTCTTACTAACGAAACGATCTTTTGTCCTCGTTCTCCTTGAGGATTTGACCACGAGGAGGTTTTACAAGTTCCTGCCCTTGTTTGGTCTTCAATCCTCGTTCTCCTTCGAGGATTCAACCACGGGAAGTTTTACAAGTTCCCGCCCTTGGTACAAAATGGTGACCTTCGAGTGTTAACTCTAAGATCTTAGAAATAATCAACCTTTTCTCGCAGAGATAATGAAAGGTGATTTTACAATTCCAACTAAGAAATAATCCTAATCTATTAGTTGCTCTAAGATAGCAATGGATTATTTCTCTAAGCTTGTGTTAATGCGTTTAAAGCTCTTGGAATTGTGACCGTTCTTGTTCGTTAGCTCGTCGTATTTTTGTGTCTCTTTTGAATATGCGTGTATTCCATGCGCGAGCTTGTAGTGATCACCAATATTCATAGAGATTGAAAAACTAGCCGTTGGAAAAGCTAGCAATCAGATTCTCTATCGTTTGGAAAGTATAAATTGTTGACTTGCTTGATTGTCTTGATTGATTCCCATCAATTGATTGACTTGCTTGATTGACTTGATTGATTCCCATCAATCAAGTCTTGAATGATTTAATACCTGATTGATTCCCTTGATTGATATTTGATTGGTCTTCCATATCTTCCTTGATTGCAATCTAATCTTTATGATTGAATCTTGATTTAATCATTGATTGTCAATCATGTCTTCCTTGAATCTTGGAATCGATATCGGTCAACTCTTGAACTCGGCTTGTCTCAACTTTGCTAATCGACTTTCCATAATTCAACCTTGCCGACATCAAGTCTTCTTGTCATGCCAGAGTCTTCTACCTCAAGTCTGCTTTGTCCAAGTCTTCTAGACGAACCCTTCTACTCGAGGTCAAGTCTTCTAGACGAACCCTTCTACTCCGTGTCAAGTCTTCTAGACGAACCCTTCTACTCCGAGGCCTTCTATCTTCTTGGCACGAAGTCTTCTATCTCAATTTGGTCTTCAAGTCTTCTTGTCTAGTCTAGAAAGGTTTCCCCCTTAACAAAAGACTATCTAACTTGAACTAGATCATCAACCGACTAACGAGTTCAATTGGTCCTACTACACTAAGGTTTTAAACACATCATCAAAACTATATAAATATATATCCTAACATTTCTTCATCTTTGGTAAAGGGGCCGAGGAGGAGAACCCACCGAGGAGCTCTTCTTCACCCATTTTAATTGCAAAATCTTCCACTCTTTCTTCTATACCACTGCCGGAGCTAGAGGTTTGTGCTCCTTCCTTACCCGTCCTCACAACACACCTGATTGGGTGGGAGTATTTCTTTGTTGTTCCCCCGGTCCGTGGGGCTTTTTCCATGAGGGTGGATTTTTAAGAATCCTCTCATGAAGATGGTAATCTCCTTTTAATTCCTTTATATGTCGTAGTTACATAAATGTATTTAAATAACCGGTACTTATATCAAACTCGGTTCTCCTCCTTTTTGCAGAGATGAGCTGAATGTCCAAATGCGTCTGCAAGCCTACCGGTTCCACGATTCTCAACTCCCGGCTGCTCCCCTTGATAAGGAAAGTGCTCCCCCAGCCCTGCCGCTCCATGCCAATCCCTCTTCCGTTTCTAAGAGGACAAGAGCTGCATACAGTAGCGGTGCACTCACATGATACACCCCTTCCGGCTCGTAGCGAGGCCGAAATGAAACTTTCCAAAGGGAAGAAAGTCAATCCCCCACACATTCCCCATGTTGATGCGGAGTCAAGTCCCGAGGAAGAGAATCCCTCCCTTCCTTACGCCGTGAGTATGTTTCCACGGGTACCTCTCGATCCCTACTCGGCCTTTCCCTCCCGGAAAAGATTGCCCGTGCTTGAAGCCTTTGTTGAGGTAAACACTTGTCTACCCTTATTCCCCACTTTCTCATACTTTCATGATAAGAATTGGTTGTTAATCACCTGTTTTGTTCTAGTTTGGAATTCTATTTTGATTTGGCCACCACCTCCTATAGCTCGCTCACGCAAAGGAGGAGATGGAGTCCTTCTGGACCTGAAAAAACTTAAGGTTCAAGAGTTCACTTCAGTACATGACCAACTAGTACAAGAGTGCAAGAAGCTACGTTCGCAAGTTACCGCTAACTAGGAGGCAAGTGGCGGCAGACACGGACTAAGGAGGCGGAATCGAGTCTCGGGCAAGGGGTCAAGTTCTATTTGAACGCCCTCTTCACCTCCCCTCTAGGCGAAATTTACTCGGGGACTTGCACACTTCTTTCAAGGCGTATAGGAGCAACCCCTGACTATCTAGGGGATATGGGAGAGTATATCCCCTTCTTTGTGGACCACGAACTTGATGCGGCTATTACCCAAAGACCAGGCTCTCGATTTCAAGAGGGAGTATAAACGTGAGGCTCCCCTTCAAAACTTAAAGACTCCTCCCAATTTCCACGGTGATGGGGACGACAATCCAAACGAGCCGTGGTGGCTTCCTGTATTAGCGCCGCTCTTAGAAAGCTCCATCGCTAAGGTCAGCACCACCGGCTTTGCTCCCCATGAGTGCCCCTCCCTTCCCAATCCTCCCAAGTGAAGATCTGTCAACCCCACTTTGGAATTGCCGAAGGAAGAGAAGGCTGGAAGTGAAGGCGGCGACTCCGGCCGCCATTACGAAAAGGTAATTGTTAATTTCCCTCCCAACTAAACTCTTTTTACCTTTTGTTATTTTGAACAATTTACTTTTTATGCTTCAAATAATTATCTTACTTAGTCCGGGTTATTTGTGTCCGGTGCAGTAAGCTGATAGGCCTCTGTTGGGTTGTTTGTGCCCCAACAAGCCCTTTTGTAGCAATCTTATGGGCCTCTGCAGTGTTTGTGCCTGCACGGCCTCGTACGTTATTTTTGCACCATAATAGGTCGTGTATGGACTTTTGATCATAATCTCTTTTAAATGACACTTCTCTTGTGGGTCGACTTATAACTGGACTTATAATTGCTTTTTTCTTGTTGTGTCAATTGTTCTCCTATTCTCGGAAAAAACTCGTCTCTTCTTTTAAAGAAATTCCTTTCCTTATTAAACTGAATAGGGTAGGCTCTCTCACGAACCTTAAAAATCCTAAGTGAATGATTATTCACTTCTCAACGAAGATTGAGAAGGTGTTTATTTTCGGTATTCATTCGAATCAACGAAATTTAAATATATTATTACGCTTCTCGCTGCATCGGTTGGTATCGAGCCAAAACAGTTCGATTTATCAATGATGGCAAATGAATGGTCTCATTTGGCGGCCGCCATCGATGGCATCTTTGATAGCTACCATCGAGGCGATCCTTTTTCGTTGTCGAACTTGATGCCATCATCAACGGTTTGGCCGCCCTTATTTCCACCTCAACAAATGATTACACCAAAACCACACCTGTCGCCAACATGTCATCGGAACAGATACTCGGTTGGACGCCGTCCGGCCACCGATCTACGCCCGACGGCCGGTGTAACCTGCAACGGCCCCGCCGTCACCCAAGGTCGCTTGTCTCACTAGAGACGCCATCGGAACAATCGCTGCCGCCAACCGACCCCATGCCGTTGTCTCGCTGGCGCATCATTATCGACACGGCCACGCTGCTTGTCCACCCAGAGATGCCATCTAACACCGTCGCACCTTGCACCATCGCGGCGGCGGATGTGGCCGTTTTCTGCCGAGGAAGACTTCTCGCTTGCCTACGCATCTCTTCTGTTATGCTGTAAAGAAAATAAGCATGGAGTCTGCTGCCCTAATTTGCCATATGAATCGAAACATAGAAAGTAATTTGAGGCCCTATAATTATGTTGGGCATATTGGGCTAAAGCTCCATGAAGAGTTTGATTGGGTTACGCTCCATGATTTTAAATGGCCATTTGAATCACATGGGCCAAGTTCTTTTGGGTGTATATTTAATAATTATTATTTTATCATCATTAGTGATAGATATTTTTACCCTTCTTTGAGACCCTCATTTATTTATCGTCTCAAAATATTGGCAAAAATCCGTCTGAGATATTTTGGAGTCCAAATTAATGAGGCCTTAATTAATTTTACTAGAGATGAAGCCCATGTCGATTCGAGGGCGAATCGTTCTCAAGAGGAAGAATGATGGAGATGAAGATAAAAAGTCTGCAATTAAGCCTTATTTATTCATTTTGTTAAATCTTATGTATTTTAATATACAAAGAGTCATTCAAATTAGTATTTAAAAGCTTCCAAATTGTAAATAAAATTCGTTGAATTATGAATTAAAATTAATTGAGAAATTTTCTCTCGTATTTCCTCATTGTCGGTATTCGTAATAATCAATGGAGATTGCGAAGGTGTTTATTTAGGTATTCATTTGAATCAACGGAATTTAACATACTATTACGCTTCTCTTGCATCGGTCAACATAGGCCCCAAAGAGTCTAAGCCGGCCTCCTTAAAAAACCTTTTATGGTAAAACCTAGTGGGAAACCCATAAGAGGGAAAAAGAGTACTAGTAGGGTGAAAGTACAATAATTGAATAATCAAATGCTACGAAATCAACTACAAAGCAATAATAAGAAGTACTTCTAAATGAAGAACTTCTTCAAATTAGCGACATTCGGGGCCGTGCTATGGGTGTCCCGTCCATCTCTTCTAGAATATATGCTCCCCGGGTAATACTTGTGTGATCCTATAAGGTCCCTCCCGGTTGGGCTCCGAAGCTTCTTAAGCGGCTTCAAAGCATCGACTCTCCTCGGCCACGGATCTCCTTTCTCAAATGTTCTAGGAACCACTCACTTATTGTATGTTGCCTTTATCCTAGCTTTGTACCTCTCGGCTCTTACTCGCAGCCTCTCTCTCCTCCTCGAGTAGGTCCAGATTCTCCTTCATCAGAGTTCTGGTTTTAATTCCTCATTGAAATGCTCAATCCGATGGGAGCTCATCCCTATTTTCGCAGTAGCACAACATCAGCTTCATAAATTAATCGAAAAGGATTCACTGTTGCGGTTACGGAGGTAGTTCTATAGGCCCATAGGACTGAGTCCAATTCTGCCGAAACCCATGCTCCCCTATGCCCTCCAATTGTGCTTTGATCCCATTAACCCACGATCCGATTAGTGACTTCGACTTGGCCATTAGCTTGGGGGTGTGCAACCAAGTGAACCTCGGTGGATCCTCGGGGCCCTACACCTTTCTGGACCTTTTTCACCATTAAACTGGACCTTATCACATTACGCTCATCAATCCTAGCCAAAGGGCTGCCTCGACCTATTTTGCTAAAATAATCACCGCAACAATCGGGAATTTTGTTGGCCATACGAGCTAGGGAAAGGTCCTACACGGGTCCATTCCCCATTTTGGCAAAGGGCACAAGGCATACATGGCCCCGTCTCCTCGGTGGCGGGTGTATCAACGGACCGTGCTTTTGACACTTCTCGCACCTCCTCACCGGGTCCTTTGCATCCTCATTCATGGTTGGCGAAATATCCAACTCTCGAGTCCTTCTTGCAACGCCACAGCTCTATATGATCATTGCCTGACAACCCTCAAGTGAATCTTTTTAACACATGTTTTCCTTCCCTATTAGATAAACATCTTAAATAGGGACATGTAAGGACCGTTTATACAATTGATCACCAATTATAAAGAATTTTATTCTAAATTTCTTATCTCTCCGAGACCCTATATTAGGGTCCTAAGTTAAAAGCCTTTGATTTCGCTTCTCCGAGTTTGGCGCATCGTCAATAGCTCCTATCGCGAGGCTCTGTGGCCTCTCTTTCTACTGTGACCAAGGTTATCTTACTTGATCCTCCTATTGGTGAGGAGCTAGCGAGCTTTTCTAGTCCGTTTGCCTTCATGTTCTCCTCTATGGATATATGTTGGACCTCGAACCGATAGAACCTACTCTCCGGCTCCTTAACTCGGTCTTTGTATGCTTATCATTTTGGGGTCTTTGGCTTCGCAATCCCCATTCACTGTTGGGACACTAACTAAGAGTAAAAAAGTATGATTATACCTTGGGCTTCAAATCCACTGCCATTTGACCCCTCTAATCAGCGCCTCATACTCCGCACCGTTATTAGAATGCAGGAACTGGAACTTGTGATCCACTGAGTCTCTAATCCTTGAAGATCAATTGTCACAATACCCGCTCGGAACCCATCAATGTTGTTGATCCGTCATCATAGAGCTTCCAAAGTGTAGTTTCCTATGGCGTGTAGCTTCTGAATAAAATCCGGCAAGGTTTGGGCCTTGATGACTCTTACGGGCTCAAACTTCACATCATACTCGCCCAACTCAATGGCCCATTTCACTATTACGCCCGAGACGAGTTCGCTGAGCTACCACCTTTCAATATATAATTAGTCCTAATAATGATCTTATGTGATAAAAAAATAAGGCCTCCATCTCTCGGCCGTAATCTTAACCGCCAAAGCCACTTTTTCGATCTCAGTACCTACTTTCCACCTCTTGGATAAGCTTGCTTACATAGTACACGGCTTCTATTCAGAACCTTGTTCCTTTATCAATAGTGTGCTCAACGAGTGCTCCCCCACGAGATAAATATAAATAGAATATCACAGGTAAAGACTTTGTGAGTGTCGGAATCTAAGCTAAATGGGTTTTGAGCTCCTCGAAAGCCTCCAAACCGCTCATCCCAAGTGAATTTAGATCTTTTTCTGAGGATGCGGAAGAACTAATAACTCATCTCTATTGATCTAGGCTATGAACCGGCTCAGTGTTGTTATCCTTCCGCTCAATCTGGAGCTTCTTCAAGGTCACGGGGGGCTGCATGTTCGGCTGCTCGTACCTTCTTAGGATTCACCTCTATTCCTCTTTGATTCACCATATATCGAAATTTACTTGCTTTAACTCCAAAAGAACATTTAGCGAGGTTCAACATGATCCCATTCCTTCGTATTACCTAAAAGAATTTTTCTAAATCAACCACATGTTGGGGCTCTACTGGCTTTTCACCCGACATATCATCCACATATACCTCCATGTTCCTTCCTATTTGCTCGGAAATACTTTGTCAACATGCAACGATAGGTAGCTCCTGCATTGATTAGACCAAAGGGCATCTTCACGTAACCAAAAGTTCCACAAAGTGCGATAAAGCTGACCTTTGGGATATCTCAGACTCTGGCGTATACGGTGATATCCTTGATATGCATCCATCATGCTAAGCAATTCGAACCCGATTGTGGAGTCTACTAGTTGATCAATTCTCGGCAATGGGTAGTGGTCCTTGGGGCATGCTTTGTTTAGATCATGGAAGTCGATACACATCCTCCACTGTCACCCCCTTAGGGACCCAGACGCGTTAAGCAGCCGTGCGGGAACTCGATCTTCTTAACTTGCCCTGCGTTTAACGGCTTCTCCACTTCTCCTTTGATGATTAGGTCCTTCTCGGCTTTACCGGCCCCTTACCTTAGGGTTAGCATTAAGATAATGCATTGCCACCTCAGGCGGTATTCCCTTCATATCTAATGGTGAGAAAGCAAATGGAAATAGGCATTTTCTCTTATCAAATGTATTACCTCTTCGGCGGCCTCGATGTTCCATGAGTCCCAGGTCAAGTGGTAAACCCGGGTTTTGTTGGGAAATATCTCTACCAGCAAAAACTCTTCCTCGGCTTTGAATCTTGGAGGCCCTTCTCCCTCATCGTGGAGGACCTTGCACTTCTGCTCGAATCTGGTCCCCGGTCCCTGTTAAGCTAGTTAAAATACGCCTTGTCACCATCTTAACAGAGTCTACATAGCATCTTGAGTGGGCTGGTCCCCTTTCACTTCTCCTACTTCATCTTCAATAGAACTTCATCTTCATGTGATAGATGGATACTATCGCTGGAAAGTATTCAAGATCGGTCTTTCAAATATCACATTGTATGAGGACGGAACATCCACGAAAAGAATGTCCCTATCATAACCTTCCTTCGAGGAGGGGTTCCTAGACCTACTTGTAACATCACACATGTCCTAATGGCTGAATAGCCCCTCTAGTGAATACATATAGGCCGCATCAACAGGATCTAGCCTCACGTTCAGGTTCATTCTCTTCAAAAAGTCCACAAACATAATGTCCATTGAACTTTCTATATCCACAAAAATATGAGCTACATCATATCCAAGCAATATTAGTAGTAATTACCAAAGCGTCGCTATGAGGTCCATGAGTCTCTCCATCATCCTCGAGGCCCAAACTAGATGTGTGGGGTGGACGTCACTCGCCCTATCTCTCTAGGCTCGAACCTCCGCCCGTCGTGTAGCCTAAACAATAGCCTTGTGTTCCTCGAACGAATCTCCTTCAGTACGGACCTCCCATTATCATTTGAATAGCTCCTCTTGGGCGGTGGTTGCCGCTCTAGATGGTCCACCGTGAACTTCGGTGCTTGTCTTCCACCTTCTCTTGATTCTTTCCTCTTGAACTTCCGAGGGCCACATCGAGTCTCTCGTAAATAAATTCCTTAAGGTATCTGCTGTATCAACCTTTCGATCTCATTCTTCAAGTGAAAATATTGGTTAGTATCATGTCCATACTGCTATGAAAATGACAAAACCTTTGTACTCCTTGGGCTTTATAGGTCCCCTTGATCTCGACCGGTGGAACTTCTTCTCTGGATGGTCTGCCGCTACACGCCCTAGACCTCCACGGGGCTCTATTTTCAATGGAGTATATTTTTCAAACTATTAGGGATGGGTACGTCTTGAGTGCACTCACATTAGGGATGTACATTTAGTGTCCGTCCCTTCTTCTTTGGCTCTCCTATCAATGGCTTGACCTCATTCATCTTTGCCTTCCTCACCTCTTCCAAAGTCACATATTTCTCGGCTCTTCACAGTGCTCATCAAACATATCAACGAGCTTCTTTGCCAAAGAGGAGAACAAATCCTCATCACGTAAACCATTAGTCAAGGTATTGATTTTTACCTCGGACATGCCGAGGGTACCTCAAAGCAAAGTGTGATTGAACCTTTTGAGGGAAGGCCTCGCAAGCTCTCCTTCTCCCCTTGTTGCATGTTAAATAACGTCGAGGCGTCATCCTAGGTTGTCTTTGTGCACTAGTAAACGATGTAGAAACAAGTTCTTGAACTCTTGAACAAAGGCGATGGTGTTTGGGCTCCTAATCGACTAAACCTTTGAAAGGGCCTTAGCCAATTAACGTGGTTAGGGAAGACCCTGCACTTCGACTCCTTTACTATAGCGATGCGGGAGGGCCAAATTCTCCAACCGCACCAAATGTTCATAGGGATTTGATGTCCCATCGTACTCATAATTCAAGGGTTTGAAATTCAGGGTAGCTCATCTCGCAAAAATCTCATTAGAAACCGAGAACCAGATACGGTTCGAGAATCACTAAACCGAGTATTCATCTGTTTCCTCATATCACATCCTGTCTCCTCGAGAGCGAGATTTGGCCTCCCCGTGTTCCTGTGACGAGAGTCACCCTTACCTTCCACTGCATCTCCGCATTCCTTTTCTCGGCGGGATGCTTCGCATGATATCTCTACCTCCGGCTTTTGGTAATTGCCCCGAAATCACCTCATCCTCATCTGCAGCTTCGTGAGCCCTCGCTCTGTCTCTTCCATCGGATCTACGTGCACTGTTATGATACCAAGACCGATTCTCTCGTTAATCTCCTTCGTTTCCCTCCGGAGGCATAGGGAAATGAATCCCTTCTCTAAGGATAGCTTCTAACATGGCCTTCATTGTGACATCAATCTGCTCACTTGAGGGCCGTCGGTACCTCGGGGGCCATGGGTCCTTGAGAGACGTAAACCCCTATACTGGGTGGATCACAATCGCGCACAGGCCTTCGCCTTGTCCGACGAGAGGTGGAGGCGAGGTTCTTCCTACTTACTCCCGGTCCACCTAGAGTCCGATTCACTCCTAAAGTCACATTTGGCTCCTCCCATTGCGGATTAGGTGTGGGAGTGCATCGAGTCCTTTCATGCCGGGGTTAACACTCACCGCGTCGTGCGAGGCGACACCACATCCACTTCAAGCTACTGTCCAGGCGACGGGGAGGCGGAAAAGGGACGACCAAAGATGGCCGACCTCTTCCTCCACCATCCTTCCTGGATTCATCTTGTCCTCGAGCCATAGTACTTACAATTTTAATGGAAACTCACGCCTTAGACTCAAGTTTTCCACAGACGGCGCCCTTTGATGCGCATAACAATGTTACGCTAGCAAGAATCGTACTCGTACAGGATTCGATAGGAATTACTCCTTGAACACATACCACAACCTTGTGATCCGGACCCGTGCCGAGCTCCGAATACACTCGCAAAGCATGCCGAGAGGTCCCGGCGTGGGGACTCCGATGCTCAAGTCGGTGATCGGAAAGAATATGAAAGGAGGGCCCTTAATATCAAGTTAGGGACCTCTCGAGCTAATATGAATTAGTTGAATAAGTGTTAATGGAGATAGTATAATGTGCTCAAATTGTGATAAGTAGATAAGTGAATTCGTGCACCTTTTTCTCTATGCCGATCATACATTAAATAATACCCGAAAGGACGGTTATTGCCACCCTCTCGATGAAGCTCTCCACTCTTCATCGTGCTCCTCCCACATTGCATCCTTTTTCCACGTCCCATTTCTTTTTCCTCGGCATAATCGCTTCCAGATCCTTCCTAATACTCTCCTTTGGCTCTATTTGACCGAGTCTTAGATTATTTATCAACTAATCCCTATTTTGTAGGTTTATTGTCAACCGCTAGCACCTTTTTCGACAATTATCCTAACTACCTACTTCATTCTCGCTAATCTGAGCCCATATCAAGATTTTGAGCTTATCCGTACATCTCTCGCTCCAGGCCTCTCTTTGGGCTCTCGCCCACTCCGAGCTCTTTGACCTTATCTGGGCTCGACTCGGTCCATAACATATTTGCGCCGTATCACTATTATATTAAAATTTAATACTTAATTTAATTAGAGTTAATCGATATTTCTATATGTTGTCTGTATTTTGTTATCTATGAAATTAAAATAACTCAATGGACTTAGAATTTATTTTTCGTTTTTTTCATCACCCCTAGTAAAAATCGTATTCTACACCAGCCCAAAATCGTCATCCCTCACAACCCTCGCCATCGACCACCTCTACCGCCGCCTACCATCGACCATCAACCCTCTCGGCTTCTACCTCCAACCGCCGACCCAGCCTTTCGGTCGTTTGGATTCATTGTATGTCATCGCGCGCCTCCTCTCTCAGCCTTTGGTCGATCGATGCTATCGCGACGCCTTAGCCCTAGGAGGTTCGATCGACCAAAGCCGCCGCGATACCTCAGCCCTAGGAGGTTCGACCGACCGGCCGCCGCGGCGCCTCGGGTGTAGGATGCCTGATCGACCGACGTCTATCGCGGCACCTCGCACATCCTGCAGCAGCCTATTGATCAAGGCACAACAAAGGATGTCTAAATTTGCCAACAAAAACCGAATCAACATATATTGGCGTAAGGGGATTGGGTATATCGATCAAGCCCTATAGACGATCGACTATGAACAAGACTCATATGTGGAAGTTGAGTCCTAAGTACGCAGGGCCATTTCGTATAATCAAAAGTGGGGAGGTTGCGTATACATTGCGATTTGCCTCCTACGGCTAAGATTCACCACACTTTTCATGTTTCTCTTCTTAAGCGCAAAGTGGGAAAACATGATGTAGTGAGCAGTGTCATACTGACTTTGATGAAGCGGGGAGTGATGTTAATCCCCACATAAATTTTGGCCCGCCGTCTGGTCCAAAAAGGGAACTCGCCACCACCGAATTGCTAATTCGTTGGGCACACTTGCCGGATTCAAAGGCGACGTGGGAAGACATTGATTTCATACATCGAAAGTTTCCAGCTTTGTTACCTTGAGGACAAGCTTTTGTAGGGGTATTGTTACGTGTTGTGTTTCTTTTCTATTTACTGCGATTGGGCCGATTATATTGTTAAGCCCATTTGAATTTGTAGTTATGTAATTTACCAAATAAACTCCCCTTAACCCAACCTTTTCTTCTCCGATTCTCTCTCTCTCTCTCTCTTTCTCTCTCTCCCTCTCGGCGACTAACGGCCTTTCGTGCCAACAACCATTTTCGATCACCACCTCCGATCCACCGGAGCACTTCGGTGTTATAAGAACAGAGACTACGCACTGAACATTAAGAACATAAATTGTTCAATGAAGAAAGGGTAAAAATTAAGAACATAAAGACGGTACTATATCTTACCGCAGACAATGCACTTTGAAAATAGTTAGGACCCAATCTCCATTATCATATCGCTAATTCGCTCTCTTCGGGAAAAGATTGATGCAATTGCTTATAGCTTCTTCCACTCCTAGGATGAACTATTTAGATAGGGTCCACGAGGATATAATGGTTGGAACATAACCATATAAGGCTGCAAATGGAGTGCTCTAAGTAGTAGTATGGAAGTTGGTATTGTACCAAAACTGTTGTAGGTAGCCACCGAACCCACTCCTTAGGCTTATGACTACACATGCATCTCGTATATCCCTCCAGCACATTGATTCACCCTCTCCGATTGGCCATCGGTTTGAGGGTGATAGAGCGTGCTCAATAGCTGTTGTACCCCCAATAACTTTAATAGTTGTTGCCAAAACTTGCTAGTGAAGATCTTGTCTCTATCGAGACAATGGTTGTAGGTAGACCATGCGGCTTAATGATTTGTAGTATTCGGCAAGCGGTATTAAGACCAATCAAGATTATCGAACCCAAGGGAAAAAGTATGCATGTGAGGCCCTAGGAGTACAAGTTATCGATGACTATTGCTGCAAAGCGGGTTTGGGAACAAAAACACAACAAAAAGCAAGAAATAAACTCAAACAAAACAAAGAGGCAAATAATCGAACACTTAGAAGGCAAGCACAAATACAACAATAAATGGGGATTTGGGTGCTAGGCTAACATCCATCAAGGAATCAATGATCAACAAGCTATGATTGAATCAAATTGCAAATCAACTAAGATAAAAAGCATAAAACCATCATGAAATTAATCACTCCATTAATAACACAATGCCTAATATGAGTATCCTTAGTGCAACTAATCTCTCGATTCGAAGCACCCAATCCATACATTCATACACAATTATAACCCGATTAATCCCGGATCACGTTAGCTCAACTCTCGCCTATTGCTAGGGTGATCAAACATTAACCTAAAGAGATAATTTTGCATGAAGCACAATTGAAAATCACAATTAGGAAGCAATCTAACTCAATTGATCTCCAATCATCAACAATCATAGCATAGGCAATCAAATCATCCTCAATTTCAATTAACCCAAGCACAAGAGAGTTCGTCCATGGTGCCAAGAGCAAAATCCATGGGAAGAAGATCTAAATGCACAAACACAAAGTAAATCACAACAATTAAGGAATTGAAAAGAGATCGGAGGAAGAACATCACCAATTGACTTGAATCAACAAAAATAGGAATGCTTGAGTCTTCAATACACTTCTTCTCCAAATGAAATACAAGCTTGAATTGAGTAAACAAGAGATCAAATGCTAATCTAAAGCTAAGCTAATCAACAACAATTGAAATTTAAACATATCACTCTACCCTACCTACAAGGAGAAATTGGCTTGGGGCCTAAGAAATCGCCCCAAAACAGATACTAACCGCTCTATGTAATTGTCTGGAAGTTATGCTTTGCTTTGCCTTAAATAACCGAATTTCTGAAAAATCCTCTCCCTCGAGTCGAGGCTCAGCCCTCGACTCGAGGCCTCTTCCAATTTTTGAATTCTAGCCTTTACGGCTTCACCCTCGGTCGAGGCCCTTGGACCTCGACCAGAGGTTGAGTCCAGGAATTTTCTCGACCCGGGCTCCGCCACGACCCCCATTTTTGTCCGTCTCGATCGTCTCTTCATCCTAAAAATGCTGGTACTCTCGGTTTGGCCAAATTCCACCGATTTACATGTAAAACGGACGAAAAACAACAAAAACACATCAAGTAACCCTTTTTAGGCAAAATAGTGATACTCTACACATTTATGCACAAAATCTAACACTTTTGATCACTTTTTGCACTAAAATACACCTCAAAATCATGCATCAATTCACTCCAATCACTTAAACACAATATCCAGGAAAATAGAGGCTAAGCTGTGAAGCTAAATAGGAGTGGGATAGAGCAATGAAGTGACCATATTTTGTGAAACGATCCACAATCGCCCAAATAGTATCATACCCCTTAGAGTTAGGCAACTTTTCTATAAACTCCATAGATATATCACTCCATGGCCTGCTAGGTATAGGTAGTGGCTGTAGTAAGCTGGGGATTTCACTAGTTCATGCTTGCACAATTGACAAGTGTGGCACTCACTAACAAATTGTTGTACTACGCTTTAAGGTTAGGCCACCAAAATGTAGTAGAAATTTTCTTTGTGAGTAATTGCCCAGAATGGCCCCCAAAGGAAGAAGTATGAATAAAAGCAATGATCCTTCTCCTTAAATCAACCCCACTGCCTACATATAGCTTTCCTTTATACCTAATCAACCCTTCCTTGTACATATATAAAGATAGATTATAAGGAAAAGAAAGGCTCCCAGTAATCATCCGGGGTACCAATGGATCTCCAATATAGCTATCCTGTATTTCATCCACCCAAGCTGGTTTTATGAGAGTAACAATAGCACATTGAGACTCTGGATCATCCCTTCTAGATAGAGCATCAACCACTACATTTTCTTTCCCCTTCCCGTACTCAATACTGTAATCAAACCCAAGTAGCTTAGTTAGGTATTTATCTTTGTAGAGGTGTAGAAATTTTCGCCTGTAGCAAGTACTTGAGGCTCTGTTGATCGGTCCTAATGATGAAATGATCATGTAGCAAATAACTCCTTCATTTCTCTATAGCCAAAAGTATGGCTAGAAATTCTTTTTCATAAATGTACAAGCCCAAGTTTCGACTCCCAAGGCTTTACCGATGAAAGCAATAGGATGATTATCTTGAGAAAGGATCGCCCTAGCCCCGCATAGCCGGCATCAGTTTCAACCACAAATATCTTTGAAAAATCTTGTAACTCGTAACACGGGTGATGACATGGCCTCTTTTAGCAAATTAAAGGTTGCGGTAGTTTCGGAGACCACGCAAACTGTCATTTTCTTGTTAGCAATGTGAGTGGCTTAGCAATCAGACCATAGCCCCTTATGAACTTCCTGTAATAGCCGATTAGGCCTAGAAAACCCCTTAGTGATTTGGGTGATGTAGGTATAGGCCAACTTCGCATCACCTGAATTTTATATGGATCAGCCTTAATTCCCGATCGGAGATGATATGACTAAGATACTCAATCCGAGATTGCCCAAAAGAACACTTTCGGGCCTTGGCTAGCGGTTGGTTCTTCCTCGATAATTCAAAAGTAGCTTTCAAATGTTGTTCATCCATCTCCATACTGGGTCAGTAAATTAGGATATCATCAAAGAAGACCAATATGAAATCCCTTAGATGAGCACCGAACACTTGATTCATAATGGCACGGAATATAACAGGGGCATTTGTGAGCCCAAAGGGTATCACCACAAACTCATACAACCCCGAGACTGTTACACAAAGGCCGTCTTATGTATATCCGTGGGGTGTATCTCGATCTCGATGATAGCCCGATCTTAGGTCTATCTTAGAAAATACTTTGGCGTGCCCAATTCATCCATGAGATCCTCAATGAGGGGGTATAGGATAATTTGTCCTTGATGGTGATTGAATTTAGCTTTGAAATCAATACGAACCTCCAGCTTCCATCCTTCTTTTTACTAAAAAGCGGAGAGGAATAGGAATTTGTTGCTAGGTTGTATCACTCAGTTTCCAACATTTCGTGACCATCTTCTCAATCTCCTGCCTTTGTATGAATGGATATCTATAAGGAGGTTGTTTGATAGGTACAACCCCTCTTTGATGTTGATCTTATGATCTAAGTGCCTAACAGGGGGTAGCCCTTTAGGTTCTGGAATATGTCGAGTATTGCTCCAATAAGGGCTTAAGCTCTTTGGCATGACTGCTTTTATTGATTTGAGTCAACCTTCACCGCACAAAATAAGGCCATCTCCTCATAATTGCCTTTTTGACCATTCTCTTCAAATGTTTGCCCTCAATCATGCTTATCTTAACTTCATCCTCTTCTGTCCTTGTAATACTATTTTCTTGCCCTCTCTGTGAAAGCTCATCTCGATGTAAGTTGAAATCTAATAGAAAGGGGCCCAACCGATGCAATAGGTCCACTCCCAAAACCATATCACAGCCCCTAGTTTGAGTATCCATACTGGAGCTATAAATTCTGACTTCCCATATACCACTCAAAATTAGGGCATTTTGAATCACACTCTATCCTGCGCCACCTGCAATAGTAACCATCGGTGAATGTATCTTTTCTATTGTACACCCTACTCTTTTGGCTATTTCGGGATCCACAAAGCCGTGAGTCTTGCTGAGTCAATTAGTACCGTTATAGGTTCCTTTCCCGCACTACCGTGATCTTAATAGTGTCGGGGACATTTCTTCCCACAACCGAGTTAAGAGTGATCTCCATGGTTTGAGTTTACTGCCTCTTCCTCTAGAGATAGAGGTGCATCATCATCATCTATTTCATCCTCCACTAGAAGTACAAAAGTTCTTTTGCACCTATGCCCTATTTGGTAGGTTTCATCATAGTTATAACGAGAGATTTTTCTTCGTTCTTGCCTCCATTTCTACAGGTGTCAATCTCATAGGAGGTGGATTTTTGGAGGTGTTGCTAAATTTTGCTTGAAACCTCCTTTCTCGGTGGTTCACGGGAGCTTTATAAGGTATGCCTCCTTTCTCCTTTCTGCTCTCTGTGAATTGTACGCCATGTTCTTTTGTACTTGGCCAGATACTTATATCCACCCCATTTCCCCTATCTCGACATTCAATAATTTTCTCCCGATGGATAGCCAATTTCACCGCTAAAGTCGAGTCTATCAGGTTTCATGATATAGAGCATATGCCTAGTCTCTTCCCTTATGCCACCGATGAAAGCTGTTGATGTAGTCTTTGCTCGAGATAAGTAGGGATTGTTTGCCGACATGAAATCTTTGAGCTCCTCAAACTCTTTGATATCTTGTTTGATATCACCTTCTGTTTGAGTTTATTGAACATACCTTCTATATTTTCATCCTCACTTTTAGAGAATCTCTCAAGCACCAAGTGAACTGTTCCCATGTGATCTCCTCATTCCCATCTATGTAATCTAGGAACCAATTATCAGCTTCTCCCTCCATATTAACGGCAGCTAAGTCCAATTTATCCCGATCTCGCGTACTATTAAACTTGAAGTATTTAGCACACTTCCTCAGCCAATTCCTAGGATTTTCTCCTGTAAATTTAGGAAAATCCACCCTAGGCCTGTGTTTGGTAGATGCAAGTGATATGTTATGGCCAGAATTATGTATTTCTTCGGGGATATATTCACCAAACAATCTACCATCCCCTAGGTCCCCTTGCCTCCCTTGAGGTACATGGAAATTTCCTCGTGTCATGTGTGCTGGTGGTGGAATATTATAATAACTAGGCACATTTTCGGCATGAGATCTGTTAGCTCTGTTTGATTCCACTTCCTTTGGCACACCAATTCACGGGGATCTATGAGTAGAAATTGGAGGTTGAGGTGTTAGTAGTATGCTGCATCCTTCGATGGAATGAAACCAGATTTAGGATAGTAGGCTCTCGATGCATCATGTACCTTTGAACCTCCTACTTCAACTTGCATTGTTGGTCCCGATTAGTTGAGTTAATTAGGTAAAACGTGTATCGACCTTCTAGGAAAAATCTAGAAGGGGGTTGAATAGATTTTTCAGATTTTTCAAATCTTTCAAAATTTATTCAAAGTACCAAACCGACACAAATGGAAATTTAATGTTAATCTCAACTTTACTTAGATCAAAAGCAAACCGATATTGATTTTAACTTTGATTACGAAATTAACCTTTGAATGATAAAATGGAAATTGAACAGATAAGTAAATAAAGCAAGAAAGAACACCAGATTTTATAGTGGTTCGGATTATAACAATCCTACATCCACTCTCCTTCTCCAACTTGAAGAAGGGTCTCCACTATCTCGCTTTCTTTACATCTTACAACTTACAACTTACAACTTGATCTTCAACTCTTCAAAATGCTAACCAAACTTATGAAATCTAAATCTAAGAAAAAGAAGTGTATTTGAAGATGTGCAATGAAGTGTTCTACAAACACTTAGAAAAATCTATGAAGAAATCTTGGAAAACTATTTTGAGCTTTTTGAAAACTTGTGATTTAAGAGAATAAATTTACGGAAAATAATAACTTGTGAATTCTGTGTATTACGAATATCCTCGTATGCGTGTATATTTTAAAGAAGTGTCTAGACCTATTTATAAGTCCGAAAAGACAGTTAGTTTGTTAATCGGTTCTAACAAATCGAAAACTGCTTCAACAAACTTAATCTTGAAAGCTGCTCTAGACCTTGTCTGTCTTTACTCTACTTATCTGCGGTGACTTGGTGAAGACTCGTCTTTCTTATTCTACTCGGCTTGTCTTGACCTCGTGCGAGCTCTTCAAGTTTGTCTCCTGCAGATGACTAGACTCAAGCTCGTCTCTAGACGACTTGTACTCTTCCGGACCTCGGTGACTAGATTGGTTCTCAACCCCGTCCCGATCGGCTTAGCTTATGGTCTCAATCTTAGCTGTTCTACAGATCGTCCGATCATCCGAGCCGCTTCTTTTAACTCATCAAAACTTCTTGATCCAACAATTTCCCTTTTGATGAAGTTAAAACCTACAAGGAAGAAACACACTCACAATTGAAGTTAGTACTAGAGTTAATTAAGATAATCGGAGATAGGTATATCAGAGCACTTATTCTAATTACAACAGATTCATTCATATTAAAACACTTAAGAAAAAGATTACGTCCTTTAGACTCTTTTAGAAATACTAAAAAAATTTGAGTCTTAAGTCCGAAAGATAAAATTCTCGGATGATTTATACTTAGAAAAATTTTAAGTTTTTCTTAAAGCGAAAAAAAAAAAAACTTTAAGAAAATAAGACAAGTAATTCACATAAGTCCAAATATATTCATTCACAAATTTAAAAATTTACAGATAGATGAACTGATAGAAAATAAAAGATAAGGAAACGAAAATCCTGTTCTATCAAATTCCCCATCTGTGGCTTCACGGAATGTTCGGCCAGGTTGAAAATCCTCGCTCTTAATCTGTTTAAGCTCATCCTTGTCTCGTGAGCTCGGATTCCCTTTCGCTTTGGCTATAACGGTTCTGACCCATTCCAGATCCGGAGAGCCGTCTTCTTTCAGCTTAGGGGTAACTTGCTCATAGGCTGGTGCGACTAAATCGCGATTGAACACATTATGTGCCTCATCAAGCAGCCTTCCCATATAGCTCGGCGTCCTCCTTTTTCATCCATTCATGCCACTCATATCCTCATCACTGCTTCCAGATGGAGATGCCTTCAAGATGTACCAAGTAGTACATCCATCGGCATCCAGAGTTTTCTTCTTGTATTCGCTTGTGTATTTCCACGAAACCATCTTGGGAGGAGCCGCGTGCGGTGGACAGGGCGGAAGTCCGCTTCATCGCCGCTTTGGATACCCACTTCCGAGTATCCTGTCCCACTTCACTCTGCTTTCCCAGCCTTCTTGAGCCTCTTCTTCTCCTGCTTCTCATACTTCTCCTTCTCGGCGTGGATTCTTCTAATCTGCTCGGTGAGAGGTTTGAGTAATCAGGCTCCTTTCTTTGTGCTCGGCTCGGGGTGATCGGTTGCTCTGCTTGATGAGGACTTTTCCACTGCCTTGCCTTTACCCTTGCTTTTGGCCTCGGGTTTTTCCGACTCTTTCATCTGGGCCAGCGGTGCCTCGGACTTCTCTTCCTCCTCTTCTCCTCATCCTCTCGGATGGCCTCCTCTATCTGGGTCATCCTCGATTGCAAGGCACGGCTAAATGCGATTTTATTTTGATGTCCGCTTGGCTGCCTCCAACTCAGTGAGTCTCGCTTTGAATCTACCTTGTCTGTGAGTGACAAGACTCCGGTGTGAGGGTGTCCATTCTTCCTTCACTCCTTCCCCTTTTTGACTTCATCTTGGAGGGTCTGCATTTGTCTTTCCAAAGCCGAACAACGAACCACGAAGTCGATCGATCGGATATAAGTGCGTTGACCAGGACTTCGTTGTCGCCTGCCACCTTCGCTTAAGTGCCTTGACCTCCTCCTCCAGTCACTCGGTCGAGAACCAACGGCGGTCTTGAGATTGGCTGATAGGTTGCATGAAATGTTGACCTCAAGAATCTGCATGTTGGCGAGCATAGTATCGGTGATCGCTCGAATCACCTTCCTCGTCTTCCTTTCCATCGGCCTCGAACTTTGGATATTATCTTCTTGTGCAGATCCTCAAAGGCCGATGAGATGGCGAAGATTGGACTAGCCTCTTCCTCCGAATCGGATGAGGAAGAGGTGGTGGGAGAAGTTGGACTGGGGAGCTCATGTGGATATCCCCAAAAATGTTGGAGGTATCCACCGGCTGGGTTCAGAGAGGGTGGGATGAAGTAGGGCGTACGATGGGTGAGGGGGATTTACGGTGGGGGTGAAGATGGAGGGTGGAATTTACGAGGTAGTGGGTGGTGGAGATGGGGTGGGCTGGGGTAAGGTGGGTTGGATTGGGCTAAGGGTGAGAGTTTGGGAAGATGTGGGTAAAGCTGGTGGGGAGATGGTAGATATGGGGGTAGGTGAGTATCTTTTGGTCCTATAAGGAAGGACATCATCTCGGATGGGGATGGTGGAGGGGATGAAGTTTGGGTTTGGGGGAGGGTAGATGAGATTGTGGCTTGACCGATTTGGGAGGAGGAGGCTGTTTTAGAGGCTCGAGGTGCCACTGGGTCACCTCTTCATCGCCAGTGGGCTGGAGAGGGGAGGGGGAGAATTGTACTGACCGTGAGTGGGGGAGGGGTCCTCTCGGAGCTTATGTCTTGAACCTCCTCCGATTGGACCACTGGGCTGCTATCTCCAGCGTCGTTGCCTCTTCAGGCGTAAGACTCTACTGCTCGGAGATGTTCCCCTAGCTCCGAGGTTTTCACCAACCTCCTCCTCCTCTTGGCCTTCTCCTTCAGCCTTCATCGGCTGTGAGGCCTCACCGAGCTCACCGTCGGCAGCTCTTCCTCTCTTTCCTCTTCTTCCTCCTCCTCGCCTTCCTCTCTGCTGGTGCACAGGCTCCGACCTCGGCTCCTCCTTCATCTCGAGCCACTGGAGCCCCAAGCGGCTCATCCTTAGTCGAGGATCCCTTTACATTTTGTGTAGGGCTCGACTCCATCAAAGACAGCTTTATTTCGGTGACAACAGGTCCTCCGTAATCACCGTCACCTTATTGAATAGGCTGGGTGATCGACTCCGCCCGCCACTTTCCGCCTACCACCTCCGGCCTTTTCCTTTCCGTCTCAAACTTCTCCAAGAGCATCCCAGCCAGTTGGCTTGAACTCCATCTATTATTGCCCTCATAACACACGCCTGGGTCTGGTCAGCCCATCATGGGAACTCTGTTCCCCAAGTATAACTTTTGTTACTATCGTCATCGAAGACGATATCTCCGTCGGAGCATCTTCTTCTTCAGCTCCAATCGCGGTCCCTCATCAAATTCCGGCAATCATCTCAAATGATTCCACCCGAGGTCATCGGACTTGTATGTGAGGGGGTTAACTCCTCACTACTTGTGTCAAAAATGCGGGCCACCTCTGCCGAGTAACAAGTAAGAACCTCGCCGTATACTGCGGGTCTTGAATACTCTATTCTCGAATGTCCCGTTAACGTAGAACTCGATCCCTCTCATGTCCAAAGTTTTGTTGAGGGGGATTTCTTGGAACACAAAGTCCTCAATCCTGCCCTCTCCAATAAATCCAATATCTCCCTCGATTCACCGTCAGGAAGTCGTCTCAAAATCAACATACATCTCCGATTTTATCTTCTTGTTGTACGTATCATTGTGAACATCCACCATGGTTGATGTAACTCCAATTGATTTTTGAGAAGTACTCATGAAAATAACACCGAGGGTTTTGAAAATTTGCAGAGTGTATGTATGAATTTCGAGAGTGAAAAGATTGACCGAGGAAGAAGACGTATTTATAGAAGGGAAGATTGGAAAGAGAAACCGCCTTTTTATAAAATTTGAATTGATCTAAGCCATTTATTTAAAAAGTTTTTACTGCGCATGAATCAACGGTTAAAAATGAGGATAAACGATTGGGATTCGGCGTGGATGTTACTCGCCTTTGGAATGTGTAAATAGTTACTTTATAGATCGTTGATTTGTGAGATGTAGGTTACTTTATGCAGGGAAGTAAGTATACTGACGTCACCTAGGGTTACCTTACTTCAAATAAGGGTTTGCAAAACAGATGGGTTTTAAAAACAGATGGGTTTGTAAAGTCATCTCGATAAAGTAACATGTCTCGATTTTAAAAATGACTTAGTTTTAACATTTTAGCAATCTTAAAAATAATTAAATAAACAGGCTCGGACTTAATTTTCTAAAGTTAGGTTTTCCAATCAATTAAACAAAAAGAATTTTGTGAAAAATATGGAGTTTATTTTAGAAACAAAGGTGTACGAATAAAAGATTGAGGAAAAATGAGGTGAAATAGTACGATCTTGTGACCTATTCTGCAGAGACAAAGACTTAAGGAAAACCATTAGTAGCTTGAGGTAGATCAAATAGGGTGCGAGATAGTCATCTGCTTTCTTCAGAGATCACCGACTATTGTGCCCTCATCTAATTTACCAAATGTCGGATAAGTAATTATCATGTCGGATAAGGTCAATATGACTAATCCTTGATTCTTGATTCCTAAGAAGGAAATCAATGATATCAGCTACCTGATTGTCCTTTGACTCATATCTAGTCGATAATTCTTTCTAGACATTGATTTAAAGAAATAACTAGAAATAAGGAATACATTAAACAGATGCAAGCAATTTAAAAATCAGATAAAGATGCATCAAGTAATCCTAATTCTAAGCACAATTCTTTAAACCTAGACTCGGCTAATGGTTTTGTAAGAATGTCTGCTCTTTGTGATTCGGTGGCTATCTTCTCAATTCTAATGTCATTCTTCTCAACATGATCTCTAATGAAATGATGCCTAATGTCTATATGCTTACATCTAGAATGCGAAACGGGATTATAAGTCATAGCTATTGCACTATTACTATCACGGTAAATAGGAACAGCGATGTCGAATATTATAATCTCTAAGTTGTTGACAAATCCAGAGGAGTTGAGAGCAACAACTTCCAGTGCCATGTATTCAACTTCAGTTGTGGAGGTGGCAACAGATGTCCTGTTTCTTAGATAACCAAGAAATTAATTTGTTGCCTAAGAATTGACAAGTTCTGAAGTGGATTTCCTATCAATCTTACATCCTCCAAAGTCTGAATCTGAATAAACTGTCACCAAAATTGTCATCACCGGGTACCATAACCCTACTTGCAAGGTTCCTTTGAGATATTTAAGAATTTCCTTAGCAGACTCCAGATGAGTTTTCTTGGGATTAGACTGGAATCTTGCACATACCCCGATTGCAAAGGCTATATCCGGCCTCTGCAGTGAGATAGAGAAGAGATCCAATCACCCACGATACTCCGTTGCATCCGTGGGTATCCCTGCTCATCTAAATCCATAGAGAAGTTAGTTGCCATAGGTATTTTAACTTCTCTACTAGTAGTCACCCCAAATTTCTCAATCAGATCCTTAGCATATTTACACCGATGTATAAAAATACCCTTACTCATCTGTTTAATCTGTAAGCCTAGAAAGTATGTTAATTCACCCATCATTGACATTTCAAACCTGTTTTTCATGAGAATGCTAAACTCTTCACATAATTTCAGATTAGGTGAACCAAAGATTATGTCATCTACATAAATTTGAACTAATAAGATGTTACCATCTACTTCCTTCCTAAACAAAGTCCTATCAATCCTAAATTTTGAAAAACCATTTGATGTTAAGAAATCGAGATAAGGTATCATACCAAGCTGCGGGAGCTTGTTTCAGTCCATATAGAGCTTTGTTGAGTTTATAGACCTTGTTATTGATCTTAAACCCATGAGGCTGCTCCACATAGATTTCCTCAATCAACACACCATTAAGGGAGGCAGACTTAACATCCATTTGAAAGACTTTGAAAGATTTATATGCATCAAATGCCAAGAACAACCTTATTGATTCTAATCGCAATCGGAGCATAGGTTTCATCATAGTCTATTCCCTACATTGTGAGTAACCTTGAGCAACCAATCTTGCCTTATTACGAACAATAATGTTGTTCTCATCTGCTTTTGTTTTTAAACACCCAATTGGTGCCTATAATCTTTCTATGTAAGGGTCTTTCCACTAATTCCCAAATATTTTGCCTTTCAAGCGATGCAGTTCCTCCTGCATGGCGGTTATCCATTTGGATCGAGATAGAGCTTCCTCAATAGACTTGGGTTCAAGAAGCGACACATAACGGTGAAGGACTTTCGAGTCCAAAGCATCATTCGTGTCTGTACACTACTAGATAGGTCTCCTATAATACGATCGGATGGATGGTAGCTTCTCATCCTTTTGCCTATGTGAGGAGAAGGATCCTCATCTTGAGTCTCGGTAGGCAACTCCTCCGACTCTACCTCTCGCCGACGTTCTCTTCATCACCGACCCCCACCGATCGGTGATGTCAAGGGTGTCTGCTTTTGATGGAGTCTCGATCGGAAGTTGTCTTGATTATCAGGATGGGGATTCTTCTTCATCCGATTCTGAATCAAGACTAGGTAGATAGACAGGTTTTATGTTTAATCTTGGTCAGTTCAATTTTATCTAGACTTTCGAAATTTGATTCACTTTATACGAGAAGGAATACAACTCATCAAAAACAACATGAGGGTTTCCTCCACACAAAGGGTTGTCTTGTTAAAAACTCTAAATGCCTTGGAAGTGTTGGAATATCCCAAGAATATTCCATCACCGCCTTAGCATCAAAAGTTCTTAACTTAAATTTCCCATTGTTATGGATAAAACACTTACAACCAAAAGCTACGAAATATGAGATTCTTGGAATCTTACCCTTCCAAATCTCATATGGAGTCTTACCCTTGTCTTTAACAACCAAGCACACATTCGGGTATAACAAGTGTGTTGATGGCTTCACCCAAAAGTTCTTAACTTAAATTTTCCATTGTTATGGATAAAACACTTACAACCAAAAGCTTCAAATATGAGATTCTTGGAATCTTACCCTTCCAAATCTCATATGGAGTCTTACCCTTGTCTTTAACAACCAAGCACCCGTTTCGGGTATAACAAGGTGTGTTGATGGCTTCAGCCTGTAACTGTGAGGGGTTTCATACTCAGCTAACATGCTCTTGGCTGCTTCCTTCAAAGTTCTATTCCTTCTTTCAACCACTCCATTTTGTTAAGGAGTTCTTGCCGAAGATGTCTCATGAATAATTCCACACCGACTGAAAAGTTAGATAAACAAGAATTCAAAAATTATGTGCCCTTATCACTCCTTATTTTAATAATATTAACACTCTTTTTATTCTGAATTTGTCTAAACAGATCAGGGATCTTGTTTATAGTCTCATTTTCTTGAAAAGAAATATAACCCAAGTGTATCTAGAAAAGTCATCATCTACAACAAGAGTATATTTCCTTCCACCGAAACCGAGAGGAGAAACAGGTCCAAACAGATCCGGATGAAGTAATTGCAACACTTTTTCGGATAAAGAGGTGTTAATACTCTTAAATGAGTGTCTAGGTTGTTTACCTTTACGACAAGCATCACATTTAAGATCGGTAGATAAAAGTTTCTCAGGTAATCCCTTAACAAGATTCTTTTTGACCGACTTACTAAGGGTTTTGAAATTCGGATGACTAAGCCTTTTGTGCCATAGCAGTGAGATCATCTCCACCCTTAGCTATCGACAAGTATCTTTGGGACAACTATTAAAGTTAGCCACATAGACATTACCATGTCCAAGCGAATTAAAAGTACCTTATCTCGAGGAATTATCTAAGATATCACATTTATCCTTAGAAAATTTGACAAGAAAACCTTTATCACAAAGATAGGAAGCAGATAGCAGATTATGATTCAATCCTTCAACAAAATATACCTCGGAGATACGAATATCCTTGATAATCAGTACCTACAATTGTATCACTTTTAAATGATAACTTGTTGTATTCAGATTTAGTAATTTTCCTAAACTTAGGAAATGTGGGATAACATCTACTTCTTCCATCAAAAGGATTATAATAAGAATTTCTTCTTATTATTTTAGTTCTTAGATTTCTCTTAGTCTTATAAGGAGACCTCGGCTGAATTTTTATTTTCAAGCTGGGAGATGTAGTCCTTACTTGACTAATTGGTTTCCAAGGACCAATTTTAACCACTTTAGAGTGATCGGATGCTTTTACAAATTTCCTAGGTTTACGGACATCGATTTATTATTTCTGTCATAACCAAGACCTCGTTTTGTCATGGGATTTTTGAGATGTATTAAAGATGTGATCTATTGTTGATTGTGAATTATTAAGTTTACTAATTTTGAAGACTAGCTTCTCATTGTCTTTCTTAATTAATTCATTTTCAGCAGATTGATTCAAATTTGTCTTTTAAAGTTTTCAATTCACTTTCTAATCTTTCGGTAGTGCGACTAATGTACTAGCCTCGGCTGGGAAAACATTCCCCCTTGAATGATTCCTCGGTTCGGATAGTTCATCACCTGCTTTCCTTTAATTAGAATTTGAATTTGATCCTTTAAAGTCAAATTCTGTCTCTAGCTGTTTATAAGCAGCGAGAGATGTCTTTAAGTCTCTCAATAATTCATGAATAACAGTTTGATCATTATCGATGCGGTCGACAAGAATCATTATCGAGAAGATGAATAATAGACTACCTCTTTAGCCATGAGACAGATTTCATCATCGATCCAAAATCGGATGAGGATGATGATGATGATGATTTTCTTGACTCCTTTTCTTCACTAAGAGAGCCCTTTGATCTCGCAAATCTCCTGTCTCTCTTTTTCCTTTTCTCTTCCCTTTCTTTAGGAGTCGGTTGAGGACAATCATAGGTGAAGTGTCTGGCTTGTTGCATGTGTAGCAAGTGTCACTCCTGTCGATTTTGGGCTGGAAGGATTTCTTTTGACAGTGATCTGAATCTTCTCGTGCGGCTCCTGCTTTTTCATCATCTGTAGACTCATCTTACTTTCTTCTTGATTTGGATCTTGATCTGTCCTTACCTGCAAATCTCAATTTATTTCGTTTATACTTCATTCTTAATCTGTCATACCTTTTGGTGAGCAGAGCCATCTACTCCTTCGAGAGATAGGTCGGCTCCTACAGATTCTCGTTGACATCTTGTCTTCTTTCTTGACAAAGGCAACAGACTTGGATGAGGTGCTCGAGACTCCATCTCATCCTCCTTATCTTCTATTTGAATTTCATAATCTAGAGCTTTAAGATGAGAGAACAAGGTATGGTGAGTAATAGAAGATAAATTTTGAGTTGCTTTAAGGATATTGAATTTTTCTCTCCATCTCTTGGTTAATGATCTCAGTATCTTGTTATTAATCTCCTTCTCTATATAGTTCTTTCCAAGGTCAATTTGCTTTGTTGAGGAGATTAAATCAACCTTACATCTAGCGATCAACAAATTCATTTTGAATGTATCAAAGGCGTGTAAGACCCATTGCAGCTTATTCTCTTTTACTTGATCTCGATCTCTCACAAACATTTGCGAGTTTGTCACATTTCTTTGGCTGTTTTGCATCTCTTAACCTTCTCAATCCAGTCTTTACTTAAAGTCTCAATGATTTGATTCGGGCTACTTGATCTAGATTGTGGATCTTTTTTTCATCATTTGTCAATTGAGAACTCTTTTTCTCTTATGCAGTTCTGGATCTCGGTGATTCGGCGCCGATCTTAGTGCCTCCATGATAAAATTTTATAGGTCCTTCTTCAAGAACCTCCTCCATCCTATCATGGATGGCCTTAAGATGATTCTCCATCCTGAATTTCCAATAATCATAATCTTCAATAGAAAATTCGGGTAGATTCCTGGATTTCTTGCTCTTTCTGAAGACATGATGAGATAAAGAAACAAAATACTTCCACAAAAACTTATTAGTAGCACTGTAGTAACAATGAAGAAGATGAAGAAAATCAAGAAAATTTGAGAATCTTAGTTAAGACCTAAAATCAATATCAAAACGACTTAACACCGCTCCGATACCACTTGTTGGTCCCGATTAGTTGAGTTGATTAGGTAAAGCGTGTATCAACCTTCTAGGAAAAATCTAGAAGGGGGTTGAATAGATTTTTAGATTTTCAAATCTTTCAAAATTTATTCAAAGTACCAAAGTGACACAATGGAAATTTAATGTTAATCTCAACTTTACTTAGATCAAAAGCAAACCGATATTCAGATTTTAACTTTGATTCAAATTAACCTTTGAATGATAAAATGGAAATTGAATGAGATAAGTAAATAAAGCGGTAAAGAACACGATTTTATAGCGGTTCGGATTATAACAATCCTACATCCACTCTCCTTCTCCAACTTGAAGAAGGGTCTCCACTATCTGCTTTCTTTACGGTCTTACAACTTACAACTTACAACTTGATCTTCAACTCTTCAAAATGCTAACCAAACTTATGAAATCTAACTCTAAGAAAAAGAAGTGTATTTGAAGATGTGCAATGAAGTGTTATACAAACACTTAGAAAAATCTATGAAGAAATCTTGGAAAACTATTTTGAGCTTTTTGAAAACTTGTGATTTAAGAGAATAAATTTACGGAAAAAAATAACTTGTGAATTCTGTGTATTACGAATATCACGTATGCAGTGTATATTTTAAAGAAGTGCCTAGACCTATTTATAAGTCTGAAAAGACAGTTAGTTTGTTAGTCGGTTCTAACAAATCAAAAGCTGTTTCAACAAACTTAATCTTGAAAACTGCTCTACACCTTGGCTGTCTTTACTCTACTCATCTGCGGTGACTTGGTGAAGACTCGTCTTTCTTATTCTACTCGGCTTGTCTTGACCTCGTCTGAGCTCTTCAAGTTTGTCTCCTGCAGATGACTAGACTCAAGTTCGTCTCTAGACGACTTGTACTCTTCCGGACCTCGGTGACTAGATTGGTTCTCAACCCCGTCGATCGGCTTAGCTTATGGTCTCAATCTTAGCTATTCTACGAGATCGTCCGATCATCTGAGTTACTTCTTTTAACTCATCAAAACTTCTTGATCCAACATGCGTGCTCATATTGGAATGTGCATGCCAATCCTCATGTGCATCATCCTTAGTTCCTGAAGTTTGTGGTTCATTTTCAGGAATTACAGATTTGCCTTTGTTGTGATAATTCACACTCAATTATGCATAAACTCAAACATTTGTTGCTTGAGATCCTCTGCAGCTCGATTTTGTTGTTCAAGCATCTTCATGAGCTCCTCTTTCTTCGCAATCTGCTCATGTTTGAGATCTGTGAACTTGAGCTCTTGTTCATCATGAATTTGTTTTTCGAGTGAACTTAATTGTGTTTCCAATGAGGTGATCCTTTCGGTGTCGTTAACCATCGTTATCAATTGAAATGCGCAGGTGTATAACGTGGCTCTGATACCACTGTAACACCGAAGTGCTCCAGTGGATCGGCGGTGGTGATCAGAAATGGTTGTTGGCACGAAAGGCCGTTAGTTGCAGAGAGAGAGGGAGAGAGAGGGAGGGAGGGAGAGAGAGAGAGAGGGGGTTGGGTTAAGGGGAGTTTATTTGGTAAATTGTATAACTACAAATTCAAATGGGTTCTGGTCTATTTATAATAAGACTTATCTTGGACTGGTAGGTTAGATCTTTTTCCAATGTCATGCTAAATAAAGCGTTCTGCTAAAGATGAAAAATGAAGTTTAAAATAGTTGCTATACCTAAGGTGATTTTTTGGAGAGATGTGCTACTATTTTTCTTATGCACCTTCAATATCTTATACTGTTTGTAGACCTTTCATTTTGTAATTACTTCGCTGTTTTGGTGCAGAAAATTGATGCCTTGAAATTTATCCCGTTACATGTAGCGGTACACCTTCTCTCTTTACTGTAATTGGGGATAATCATTGTTTCAATAGATCAATTATTTCAGCTTTTAGTATTTGTATCTCCTCCCTTTCTCTCATTTCATTGATTGGGATATGGTTCATGAGGTTTTATTTACAGTGAGATTGAAAAAACCATATTAATTAAGTTTCTTAATCTGGATGAGTACTGTTAGATCCTCCATATTTATTGGGAAAACTCGAGAAAGAAATGTGGGGGATTATTATGTATTACAGCAAAGATGAGGTCTTCTTGAGATGGGGACTGAGGGATGCAACTAGTTTTGAAGTGTAGAGCCCAAATAATACAAGAATTGCCACTATACAAGCTGAGAATCTAGCAAAAGCAGAGCATAAAATGGTGTGGCCATAGCAATTTTCAGGTACTACTCTTGATTTTGTGAAGCACATTCAGAGTGAGAGAGAAACAGTGATTCAATAGTTGTCGGTAGCTCACTCTCAATTAACATTATTATTATTGGGAAAAGGCATTGTTATTATTTTTTTAGGGCCTCCTTTATTTGGAGTTGTTTTCATTTATCATTTTATAAGTGAGACTAAAATGAGCTTTTTTAGGACTTTCTCCGGCTGCTGACTTGTATGATTTTGATGATGAAAATTGAAAAGGTTGTATGATATTGTAAGAAGTGGTTGCAAACATTTCGATGATGAAAAGGTTGTATGACATTTCAAATGTACATTTTGCAAATTTTATTGGCTTGCATTTTTTTAATCTCACGTGTTGAATGAGTATTGTATACTGGAATTCGATATATGTATTTATGGTCACATTAATGGAGATTCATCATATCCAATTTATATGGGAGAAGCTGCTATATTAAGTCCTCATTAGAGTTTTTATCTTTTTTTTTTTTTTTAGCTTTATTGGTTCATGTCTGGTTTACTTCTTTATTGATCCTGTAGGATTGAATTTAAATTCTCAAGTTTTTTTATGTTGTTGCATGTTCCGATCCCTGCACAGGTTTCTCTAACTCATATATATATATATGGTCAGGTTGTTCTAGATTTCAATTTTGAACGAGATTAAAATTATATAGGACATGGAGCAAGTTTACCTCTGGTCAAATTGCTACCAGCATTAATTTTTTTCATTCCATGAAGTCCTTGACGGCGATTTCTCGTCTCTAGAGATCTTCTTCTTGTTTCCTTTTAATTGCACCTAGTGAAAAGTTTTTCTTAAGTGATCAACACTGGATGTTGGAATGCATATTTCTAATAAAATAGATGTTGAATCTTTAGTGCACTTCTCCAAGTAAGTTAGACATAACAATGTATTATGGATTTTGATTGTACTGTTAATTTGATTGACTGTTAATCTTTTTGCAATTCTTTTGTTGACAGAGCATTGCGACACAACAATCATTTTCAGATCCTTAATGTAGTAGCGAGATACCTTTTTTTCCTTTTATTTTCGATTGTTTATTTGATAAAAATTAAAAATGCTGATATGATGATTTTATAATTTGAGTAGATAATTGAATACGCTATATGATGGATTTTGATGCATTTGAGTAGATAATTGTATGTGGTTTTACTGTAGTCCATGGTAATGTTATTGTTCTTTGACAAAAATGTATCTCTTCGTAATATAATTTTAATTATGATGTAGTTTGTTAGTATTAATATGTATATATGTTATTTTGTAGTTTATGGAGAAAACGCACCAGTAATGAAATTGATGAAGTGCGGTCGGAGTAGACTCAATTTGTTCAATTATATGTTAACGAGTAATAATTATTATCGTGTATTTTGCATTGCTCTAAAAGTCGCTAGTCGGTAGTCGGGCGGAATACTAGGGTCTAGCGTCTAGAGCGTTTAGTCGAGTCTAAACGGGACCTAGTCGAAACCACCTAAAATTCATAATATAACAATTTTAAAAATTATATAATTAATAATACATAAAAATACATAAGAATATTAAAATTAACAAGATCACTTACAATTTGTTATAATTATAAGTAATAGCAAACTAGTAATACATGAAAAAATGCAATACAATTTAAAACGCAGTAAAAAAATAAAGATTGATGTATTTTTTTTTTTGAACAGCAAAAAAACAATAAGTGTGATTACAAGGGTACTCAACCCTTAGTTACAAGGACTCAATCAAAAGATCTCAAAGCGGGACCAAGGGTCTCCTAACCAACACTATGCCAATTTCAAGCTTTAACGGCACCCAATCAACAACGGTTTTACAGAATCTGCTGTTAAAAATTTAAAAACAGTTATAACTAAAACCGTTATTGATTTGAGCGGATTCATGATAAAAAGTGGTTCCAATGAACTGTTATATGGTGATGTTATTTCAGGACCCTTTTTCTTTTTCTTTTTCAATTAAATTTAATAGATAATTTCATTTTAAACTTAAAAAAAGACACGTCTCTGTGAAAAAAGGGGACCGCTTTCTTCCCCTTCGTGACCTAGCCCCCAAAATTGTTCCCCAAACTTCCGATCGACCGGCGTCTACCAACGTCTGGAACATTCCGTACACATCGACGAATCGGAGGAAATCTTCGAAGCTTCTCGATCGGATCAGAGTACTCGCCGCGAAGAGTGTCGCGAGTCTGCGGGAGGTGGAGGAGATCGTCGAGCGATTCGTGGATGATTTTGGTGATACTTCGTGTAAACGGAAAGTCAAGAAGTCGTCGTCGGTGTTCTTGTCTTCTACGGCCTTCAAGCAAGTAAGTCATCTCCTAAATCATTCGAACCCTAATGCCCTCGCTTTCAAGTTTTGTTTTCATATTCATGTCTTAATAGTTTAGCTAGGACCATTGGATTTCAATTGTGAAGAGTTACAAAAAAAAAAAAAAAAGAAGTGATGAAAAGGAATTAGAGAGCATTGAGTATCTGCTGGGTTTTTGATAGAGGAAGAAAAAGGGTGAATTAATTTGGGGATGTGTTTTTCAATTATTATTGATTATTCATCTCGTGCCGATCTCTTTCTTTTCTCTTGGGTTTCGGTAGATTTCATTTTTTTTTTTTTTTTTGCCATCATAATGTTACATTGATATGGTTTTTTCTTGGAAATATTTGAGCTTGATTACACCTTTCTGACTTGGTTACACGAGTGAGTTAAAGGTATGAGATGGAATCCTATATACTATAGAGTTTATGGTAATTTGGGTGCTTAAAATGAAATATAAACATGCTTTGCCGTTATCAATTTTTTGCTCAAGCCCCCAATTATAGCCTCGCCAAACATGCTTCAAAGAATCTGCGCCGCCGCAGCTACGGTGGCCTCGGCTCCGCCTACAACCAGGACGAGATTTCAACGCCTCGAACTTTCATCGATGCCTCGCAGAACAAGGTCATTTTCATTGCTGTAACTCAATGAACTTTTCGATTGCCAATTTGAGGGTTATATATTTGCCGTCACGAGTCTCTGCAAAGATGCTTTTAGTGTAATTATTGATTTGATATTAAAGAAGAAGGAAGCATTTAAGCACATCATATATCTGTTGCATGACGAGAGACACACATTTATTGCCTCATTCTGTCTTGATAATTTTTGTGTGTTCGCGTTTGCCTTTGTCTTGTTTGTCAAGTATCGTAAATTTCTTTGTGGTTATTTTTCTAGTTTTAATCAATGGTCATTATTTTGTATTTTTAGCATGGTTTAAGAGAAGTAAAAACATGTTCACATGTGCATATCCGGACTCATATTTTTTCCAGTTAAAGTGTTTGCTCGTGTTATATTTGGGAATTGAGAATTAGCTATTGCTTTCATGCGTGAGAAGTGGACTTAGTATCCTTGGAGATGCTGTATTTGGTGAAATATTCTTTGAGATCGTAGGCTGAGAAGGTTTCATCATCTTCAATTATTGGTACACATGAGCACAATAATCTAATTATTGTGCTTCCTTTGAATGCCCTGGTCATATGATTTTCAATGACATTCAATCTTTTACTTGTCATTAAATGTGCAAACACATGAAACCATTTCGTCTCTTCTTGCTTCTTAGATATCTAATACTTTTGATATGAAGAGCCCGGCATTTGACTCTTCTTGTGTGTTTTTAATGTGAGTGTGTGTGTTTATATATGTATACCATTAATAGCAATTCATCTTCTTATTCTTGCAAGATATATAATCCCACCAATTATATCATTTTTTTAATGTGGATATACGAACTCGAAAGTTTAGTCTTAAGACATCATTGTCTACTATATGCAAGGCCATTTGCTCTCTGTTGAATTTGCTATTGAATCTCTCTGGTACACGAAGCTTCATCGGAAAAAAGAAGAGATGAATGATAAAGGATAAATAGAAATTTGTGGAAAGAATTGAAGCTCATCTAGCTGTGTTATACTAGCAAAAAGCATCAGGAGAACATATTAGTTTGTTTTTGTCATCGAGGTTGTTTATTTTTTTGATAGTTTCTTCTTTAGATGGAGAAATAAATATATATGCCTTTTTTTGCTAGAAATTAGTGGAAAATCTAAAATTCAAACTATATATGTGGAAGCCCAAATCAATCGTACTTTTTAATGAAGGTTTCTTACAGCTTTTCATAAACAAAAAAACTCTAAGACCGATATGGCTAGTTCTGTTTCAATAAAGTTAGTGCAAATGAATTTGTCATACTAATCATAATGCTTCGTTTTGTATTCTCAGTGCATGCACATATATAATTTATTTTTCACCAACTAATAGACTTGGAATGAATTGCGGCATCCTTGGTTGCCCTTTGATGGATCTTGTAGTCTAACGAGTGTCTTTCTTTAGTTCTATGTTCAATTACCTGTTAGATAATTGCAAAGGGCAGGGCATTTGGCCATGTGATATTGGTCTTGGAACGTAACAAATGGTTCTACATTAAGAGCCTACACAACCATTTTGTTTGATCTCATTTTAACAAATTTAGTTATAGAAACTAATTGAATATCACTTGAAGTTCATTAACTTGCTAACAATCAATATCTTTAATTTTCCTTGATCTGATTTATGGTGTACTCGGGAATTTTTTTTTGGTCCAGTCCAATTATAAGCTAGTATTTCTCAAATTTTAAATATAATTAATCATGAAATAAATCATGCTCCTGGACCAACTACTCTTTAACTTATAATTAGTGAAATGGTGTTGTCAAGAGCGGCCTTTGGTTTCCTCAATTGCAAAGCATGTTTATATTTCTTTGCAGATTGAGTGTTCTATTTTCTTTGATTGTGTACCTCGTTCTCTCTGTTGTAGGTTTCAGAGAAATGCGGAGAGGATAGTGCAGAGGCGGTCATAATCTTTTGGATGGTGTGGTTTGACTAGACTCGTGAAATTTATATTTTATGTTGAATATCTAGTATTGATTAACTTAACTCATGATATTTTGGATGTGTAATCGTTTAGTTGAATGAATGTGAATCGTTTAATTGAATTATTTGATGAATAGTTTGTATTTTAATGCATTTAGACTTAAATATTTTATGAAATTTTAATTTATTTTTTAATTGATGAATGGTGGTATTTTATTAAAATTTGAAAAATATTAATATGGGTAATAATTACCCATTTTTAATAAATATAATGATATAACAGCGGTTATTAACCGTTGTTAAACAATAATTTTAACTTCAGTTTTTAATATACATCGGTTAAAAATCGATGTAGTAACTAGTTACAACAATGGTTTATATCCGCTGCCGTAGGTGCCAGAATCGATGTTGTAGGAATACGGAGGAGTTCATTCGAAGTTCAAACAACATCGGGTATTAGGATACAACATCGGGTAAAAACCGCTGTTATAGGTACCTATAACATCACTTTCAAACCGCTATCTAAAGGTGCCGTGTTTTAACATCACCAGCTAAGACAACGGTTTTTTATCTGTTGATGCCAGTAAAAACCGCTGTCTTTCCACAAATTTGTCATAGTGCAAGAGCTAACATTAGAATTTAGCAAGGAGATCTCTTTACATGAAATCCAATGTCAAACTCTAATCTTAAGCAAATTAATCTCCTTACTCAACACTATATTCCCCTTGTTAAAAATAACATCATTTCTCAAGTTCCAAATAGACCAAATAACCCCTATCCAAATGCTCACAGCCACACACCTCAACTTTTTCCTACCCAAACATTCGCTAAATTAAATAAAATTCATCAGGGGATTAATGTGAATTACTATTGAAACTCCCACCAAAGAAATATATCATACCAAAATTGAAGGGCCACCTTACAGAGGAAAAAGAGATGGGACAATTTGCATCCGGATTCGATTGTTGAATAGGAACTCCACGTCGAATGAGATTATCCACAGTAGCAATACGGTTCTTGAGCAGTTTCCATGCGGGAGAGATGATTTTCTGGGTGTCCAGCCTTTCCACAAGCGTGAGAACGACGACTTCTCCATCCGATTAATCGGGCGGCCCTCGATGAACGAGCAACGAGCGCATCGTAAGCGGCCGACGTGGTGTAAAGGCCTGATGGAGATAAACACCATTCCCACCTATCTTCACCTGCAAGTTTGGGAGAAAAGCAGGCGATAGATAATAACAGGATGTCAAATTGATCTTTGTTTCTAGAAGACAGCTCCTACTCCATTTTAAATCCCATTCCCATACATTGCCCGACCACCTCCCCATTTCACAAATCAAAGCATTTTTTTGACTGCTTAAATTAAACAATCTAGGGAACTTAGATTTTAGACACTCCCCATCGGCCCCCATCTATCTAACCAAAAAGAGTAGTATCCCCTTTCCCAAGAATTTTTACGAAATCACCTCTCATCCCTTCCCCATTACCACCCCAAAACAATTTACATAAATCTTTCCACCAACAAGAAGCAATTGACCCTCCCCGCCCATACAACGCAAATTCTCTATTTTCCTCAAAACTCCCATACCTCGAAAAAGTACCTTAACCCATAGTCTATTTTTCTCTTCTAAAATTCTCCGAGATCCATTTCCCCAACAAAGCTTTATTGAAATTACCCAAATCCTTAATCCCAAAACCCCTTGATCTTTAGGTTTGCAAACATCACTCCAACTTACCCAGGGGAATTTTTGAAGAAGAATCATTCCCTCCCCATAAGAAAGCCCGTTGAACTTTAATAAGCTCAAGAATGGAATTTTTTGGAAGAAGATGAAAGGATAAGGTGTAGATCGGTATCGAAGAGAGCACCGATTGTATTAAAGTAGCTCTTCCACCCATAGAGATATTCTTGTCTTGCCACAAGCAATTCATTCTTCACCTTTTGAACTAACCATGACCAGCTCTCCTTACGATGATTATTTATACCAATCTTCATACCAAGGTAAACAAACTGCCCATTTTCTAATTCACAATTCAACAAGGATGCCCTTTCAGTAGACTCTTCGGGAATATTGATTCCAAACAGCTTGCATTTATTGAAATTCACACGTAATCCCGACGTTAGCTCGAAGAGACGAAGAATGCGCCTAATCACCTTGAGATTCTCCAAATCCTTATCACGAGATAAACACCATATCATTCGTATATTGTAAATGCGAAATAGCCACCTTATGTTTACCGATGAAAGCAGGTTTCAAAAATCCTTCATCACAAGCTTTAGAGGTGAGGAGACTTAGACCTTCAACCGCAAGTATAAATAGGAAAGGAGAAAGGGGATCGCCTTGTCTAAGCCCTCTACTAAGCGAGAACTCACCACTTGGGCTTCCGTTCACAAGAACCGAAGTAGAGGCTGATTCAACACAGGCTCTAATCCACATTCTCCATTTCGCACCAAGTTGAAGCCTTGAAGAATAGAGTCTAGATATTGCCACCCACCGAGTCAAACGCCTTAGCAAAATCCACCTTAAAAAGGAACCGCCCGATTTTCTTCCTCTTCGCCTCGTCAATGGACTCATTTAAAATGAGAATACTGTCAATTATATTTCTCCCTCTAATAAAAGCCGATTGATTGTCCGATACCACCGAGTCAATCACTTTACTCAAACGGTCTGAAAGAAGCTTTGAGATGATTTTATAAATTGCTCAATAAGCGATATTGGTGAAAATCCTCCTCAATTCTTTGAGGGACTCATTTTTCGGGACAAGGCAAATGAATGAAGAATTAAGCCCTCGACCATTTTTCCATTGGAATGAAAATCATGCACCATTCGACAAATATAGCCCTTAACTAACTCCCGATTACTTTTAAAGAAGCCGAACGTAAAACCGTCCGGGCCGGGCTGCTATTCGAGTCCACATTCCAAACTGCATTCTTAATTTCCTCTTCGCCAAGGGGCGGTAAGAAAAGAATTTTCTCCTGCATCAATTTTCTTTGAGAACAAGGAAGGGCCCAAGGACTGCCTGGTAATACGGGCAGAGGCAAAATGGTTACGAAAGTGGTTGAAGATGCCACTCTTGACTCCTGAATGCAGATTCTTCCCAGTTGCAATCAATCCATAAACCCGATATCCCATTAGAATGATTTCTCATGTTAACCCATTTGTGAAAAAATCCCGAGTTGGCGTCGCCCTCTTTAATCCATTTGATTCGGGATTTACGGTAAAGTTGAGACTCCTTCCAGCTCATCTCCTTAACAAGTGATTCAATTGTTTGATCTCTTGTTCACTTCCTCCTCATCAAGGCCAAAGGTGTCATCCATAAATCTAATCTTTCAATTTGAGACTTTTTCTCCTCAATAGAATTATCCAAAACACCAAAGACTTCATTTTCCAGTTTTCAATTCACCCTTAAGATACTTAAGCTTCTCTTTAAGAACATAAGCTCCACATCTGTTGGTCCCGATTAGTTGAGCAGATTGAGAAAAACGTGTATCGACCTTCTAGGAAAAATTTAGAAGGGGGTTGAATAAATTTTTCGGATTTTCAAAATCTTTCAAAATTTATTCAAAGTACCAGATTAACACGGCGAAAATTCAATATTAATCTCAATTTTATTAAGATCAAAAGCAAACCGATATTCAGATTTTAACTTTGATTGAAATTAATCCTTGAACAATAAATTGGAAATTGAATAGATAAGTAAATAAAAGCCGGTAAAGAACGCCGATTTTATAGTGGTTCGGATTATAACAATCCTACATCCACTCTCCTTCTCCAACTTGAAGAAGGGACCAGCTTACTACTTTCTTACTTCATGACTTACAACTTACAACTTACAATTTTCTTCAAATCTCCAAAATACTCCTAACTCCTTCTTGTGAATCTAAGAATTACGGTGAATAATAGATTTTGAAGATTACAGGAGAAGTGTTCTATAAACACTTGAAACTTTTGAAAACTCTTTTGAAGAACACTTGTGAATTAAGATCGAAATCTGAATAGTGAATAGTGTGAAAAATCAAATTTGCATTAGTGTGTTGAAAAATAAAACTAGACCTATTTATAAGTCTGAAAAGACAGTTAGTTTGTTAGTCGGTTCTAACAAACTGAAACCGCTTTAACAAACTTAATCTTGAAAGCTGCTCTTGACCTCGGTGATTTCTTCTACTCGTCTGCGGTGACTTGGTGAATACTTGCTTTTCTTATTCTAGTCGGCTTGTCTTGACCTCGTCTGAGCTCTTCATAATTGTCTCCTGCAGATGACTAGACTTGAGATTGTCTCAGGATGACTTGCAACTTCGATCTCGGTGACTTAACCGAGTCCTTGACCTAGTCTCGATTAGCTTAGTATGAGCATCCGATTCGAGCTTTTCTTCATAATTATGCGCTCATTTGGATTGATCTTTTAACTCATCAAAACTTTACTTGATCTAACAATTTTCCCCTTTTTGATGAAGTTAAAACCTACAAGAAAGAGACACACTCACAGATGAAGTTAGTTTAGAGTTAATCAAGATTTATCAAATAGGTATATCGTAACACATTTTCACTTTAATCGATTCCATTAACATAAAGCACTTAAAAAATTTAAGTCTTTTAGACTTTAAAAACTTTTAAGTCTTAGGACTTAGAAAATTTTAGACTTAGAAAAATTTTGAAAAATTTCGATCTTGAGATGATAAATTTCTCGGATGATTTATACTTAGAAAAATTTTTAAGTTTTCTTAAAGCAAGAAAAAAACTTTAAGAAAATAAAACAAGTAAAACTCATAAGTCAAACATAGATTTATTCACATCAAATTTACAGGATACAAAAAGATCAAAAAATAAGAAGATAAAGAAAAGAAAATGATCCTGTAATCGGACTCCCACCGATTAGCTTCAGTGAATGGCCAACCAGGTGAAGACCTTTTTCCTTAGCTTCTTGAGCTCTTCTTCGTCCTTCAACCACGACTCCACTTCAGCTTTGGCAATGATGCCTTTAATCAAATTCATATCAATTGAGCCATCGGGGTTGGTCTTGGGTCCGCACTGTCTCATAGGCCGGGGCACAAAGATCGGCATTGAAGAATTTATCGGCTTCGACAAGCAGCCTTTGGTAAAGATCTTTGTCTTGTTTTTCGATCCACTCGTGCCATCTCAGGTCCTCGTCTTGAGCTGCTTGAATCAGACCCCTTCAAGATGTACGGTGATACATCCATTTGGCGTCCAGATTCTTCTCCTTGTATTTTTGAAAAGTTTGCAGCCGACGACCTTTGGGGGTTGAGTGTCCGATGATAAGGCACGAAGTCGGCTTTATGCGCCCCTTTCATTTCCCATTTTCTCACCTCCTTACTCCACCTCACCTCAAGCCCTTTATTCTTCTTTTTCGCCTTCTTCCTTTCCCTTTCTCCATAGAACGCGCTCTCTCATGATCCTGCTGATCTGTTCCTCAGGCGATTAGAATAGTCGAGCTCCCTTTACCTCTTTTCGAGACAAGATGGGCAATTTGGCTTGAGCCGGCTATTCAACAACCTTCCCCTTGCCCTTTCCTTTCACCTCAAGTGCAGATTTTCGAGACTCTTTGATTTTTGCAAGCGGTTGGGCGAGACTTGTCTTCCTCTTCCTTCTTCCTCCTTGCCTCATCCTCCCTCAAGGCTTCCTCCAGGTTGGCTGACCCTCGGGTGAAGTGCGGCCAGCTCATCGGATTTGATACGAGCTTCCTACTGGCTGCCTCATTTCAGTGTCTTGGCTTTTGTATCAACTTCTTTCCTCGTCTCATTTACAACAGTGTGAGGGCTACTCTCTTTCTTTCACCTCCTCTTCCCCCTTTTTCACTTCATCAGCTAAGGTAGTCGGCTTCGTCTCCAGATCCTTGCATTTTACTCTGAAGTCCGACTTATCCAGAGCCAATGAGTCCACCACTATGGCATTGTAATATGTGACCTGACTTTTCAGCCCTTGTACCTCCTCCTCCAAGGCTTTCACCTTCTCGGCAAGAACAGAGTTAGTAATAGAGGTAATTTTTTGAGTGAGATTTACCTCTACATCCCTCATGTTTGAGATCATCGTCTCGGTATTGCCTTTACCATCTTCTTCGTCTTCTTTTTCATCTTTTTCTCAAAAGCTTGCTTTATTTTCTTTTCATTTGAGCTATGATAGAAGAGATGGCTGAAGTGGGGCTTAGATCACTATCCTCATCCTCGAAGAGGATTCGGATGAGGAGGAAGTGGGAGTATGGGGTTCGAGAAATTTGGGGGAGAGGGACTAGTGAGCTCATCTGGATATCTTCCAAAAAAGAGTAGGAGATTATGTATATTTACGGTGGAGGTGTGGTTTGTGTTGGAGAAGTGGAAGGTTGAGTTTCGAGATGGTGGTATGGTAGATGAGGTAGAATGTTCAATTTGTGGGATGATGGTGGGAGTAGGGGTGATTTCGAGGTTGGGTGGAAGAGGGGATGGTTTCAGATGGGATTGTGGTTGATTCGGGTTGGATTTGGACTGTGGGAGTTGAACTAATAGTTTGGGTCAAGCTGTGGTCATTGTAGAGGCTCGAGGTGCCGGTAGGGCACACCTCTTCATTGCAGGTGGAGATTGTGTAAGAGAGAGATGAATTGGTACCTTCCTCACGAATGGGAGAGAGTGCGACTTCCTTAGGCTGGAGAAGAAGGAACGTCCAGCTTTGCAACCTCGGCTGCAATCTCCCGGAAGCTGGAACCTCTTCGGGAAGTAAGGTTGAGGTTTCCATCTGTCGGCCGAGTGCCTGAGGATTCGAGATGTCTGGAGGACCTCCTCGAAGGATGAGCCGGTGCCTTCATCTGAATCCTCGTCATTGTTGGCTGGTAGTAGCTTGACGTCTCAGCAGATGACTTCTTTTACGAGGCTTTGACAAGCCTCCTCCTCGACCTCCTCCTTTGAGACCTTGCGATTCTTGCCTCCTCGGTTGTTACTTCAACAACAGTGTATCCTCGGCTGGTAGAGCTTCTATCACCGGCTCGCAGCCTCGGCCGCTAGAAGTTGAGGTTCGGCCGCTTGCCTCGAGCCACCACGCGCTGCCGCTGCTCTCTCTGTCTCCTCGCATCATCTCGACTCATCATCGAGTCGGGCATTCCACCAATCCTTTCATTCTTCGTCAACAAGCCTTCGCTTAGAATACTTCTTCAGCCCTTCCCTTGTCTCAAACCTCTTGTTCGGACCTTCCATCAACACCGTGATCTTGTTAAGCAAGCTCACGGTAGAAGAAAGCCATCCAGTCTCCTCCATCCGGGTTATACAACAACCTCAACTTCTCCTCCTTCAACCTTCTAAACAACAAATCGACCCAGTATTCCATCAACAATTGCCCTCATACAGCACAAACGTGACTTTGTCACTCCATCATGAGAGCTTTGGTCTCCTAGAATTGACTTGGTCATGATTGTCATAAGCAATCTGAACCTCCTCCTCGGCATATGTTTCTTCAAATCCTTCCTTATCCCTTTGTAAGTAATCCCCGCGAACATGTCAAACGACTCCTCCCATTCATCCTCCTTATACGTCGGAGGATTTTGATACGCAAGAAAGTTGTGGGCTTAAAAATGCGTACAACGGGCCAGACGAGCAAAGATGAAAGCGGCCCAACAAACATCTCAACAAGAAGAGTGCAATTTGGGCCCAAGCGATCGAGCGGCATCGAGCAATAATAGGAATAAAATTAGTCGTGCCCATTGTTATTAGTGGTTAAGCTGTTAGGTTTTGAATTTGTATGTTTTGATGATGTTCTTAAAACCTATGTGTAATAGGACCGGTTGAACTGTTAGTCGGTGATGATCTAGATAGGGTTTATGTCTTAGTACGGTTAAACTTGCTAGGCTTAACCTTTTGTATCGAGATGGGTTGAGAACTAAAGGTCACCGATAAGAAGACTTAAAGAATCTAAGAGAGATGTCGTTCGAAGTCATTTAGAAAGGCGTCATGAAGATCAAGAAGACATGATAAGAGTTACGCAAAAAGAAGTATTGTCAAGAAAGGTTCAAGTGAAGATAGCAAGATTGGAATCCATGCTACGACAAGCTTTAGATGTCTTTGGAGCAAGGTTGAAAGTTGCTAGAGTTGACTTCAAGAAATTCATCGGGGATAACAAAAGTCGAAAAGATAACTCTAAGATACTCAAGTCGGTCAAGTGAAGATTTGATTATCAATCAAGATCAATCACGGGATAATTGATTGGTATCGAGAAAATCAATTATCCAAAGTCAAACAAATCTTCCAACGATCACTTACCATTTCTTTGAAGATCTGATTGACGAATTAGCCTAACGGCTAGTCAAATTCAGAATCGTAAAAAACTGGAGTGAAGGATTTTTAAAAGATATACACGCGAGAAACATCAAGAATAACGCCTTCACTCATTGCAATACACGCTCAACTCTTCATACGAGAAATTGATCGAACACGTTGAATTTTCTAAGAGTTTTATTTTTGGTCAAGGAAGTGTAAATCACCTTTCATTATCTCGTACGAGAAAAGGTTGATTGTTTTAGATCTAAGAGTTAAACACTCAAAGATCGAATCGATTGTACCAAGGGCGGGAACTTGTTAAACTTCCCGTGGTCGAATCCTCAAGGAGATTAGAGGAGACAAGACCGAGTTTGGTGGATAGTAAGACCCTGTGGAATCGGGGAGAGTGGACGTAGGATCGTTATATCCGAACCACTATAAAAATCTACGTGCCTTCTGACTTTACGCATTCATACTTATAGCTGCTCATTCATCATTTTAATAAACTCGCATCAACCTTGCTGTAGAAGACTTCAAAGTCTTCTAACCTCAAGAAGGTTTTCTTTTAAAAAGGTTTTTCAAATACACACGAGATTAGCTTCCGCACCATCGTAAGACTTCGAGTTTCCAAGTCTCCGATCTCACTTAGCACACTCGAGTACCTTGCTTTGCCGAGAAGACTTCAAAGTCTTCTAACCTCACACTCACTCACGAAAAGTTGTAAAAAGTTTTGAGTGTGGTAAAGTCTATTCAACCCCCTTCTAGACTTTCCACCTCCTTGCACATCTCGTCCGGGACCAACAAGTGGTATCGGAAGCGGTGGTTCAACCGACCATGGTTTTGGTTACTAATAGTCTTTGAGGAAAGACTGTTGTGGTCACCTGACAGATCTTTTGAAAACCGTTTTCATAAAACTCATTGCATTCATTGCATAATCATTTTTATTACTAATAATGAGTTCTCATAAGAGCGGTAAAGAAAGCTACCAGAGTTCTCTATTGAAGACTATGACTACTGGAAATTTCGCATGGAAAATCATCTTGGTGCAATTCATGATAGGATGCTTGAAACACTTGAAGATGGACCAATAAAGTTTTACTTTGAACCAGTAAGTTACGGGAGCGGTGGAGCGTAAGCATCTACTCGGAGAAGATTGAAAAGAAAAGGAGTGAAATGTCAAATGATGAAAGGAAACTATTTAATCTTGATCAAATTGCTCGGACAGAGATCATAGAGACTCTAACCAGAGAGCTTACGAGAGAAAGTCAAGACATGTAAGACCGCAAAGAGATGTGGGAAACCCTAGCACTCATGTGTGAAGGTTCAAGCAAATTAAAGAAAATAAGTTGCGATCTATTCTACATTCGTTTGACACATTTAAGATGAAGCTGATGAGACAATAGATCGGTTGGATTTTAGATCGACAAATATCATCAATAAAGCAAGTTCATTAGGAAAGTCTTATACCGAGAAGGAGATCAACAACAAAATATTGAGATCTCTAACTAGTAAATGGAGAGTCAAGATCACGGTGATCAAAGATACAAAAGAATCCGAGCAAGGATAAGTCATCATGAGTTATTTTCACATTTGAAAGCTCATGAATATGATTTGAAACAAGAAGAAGACGAGGACGAAAGAAATTCAAACTCTTTGGAAAGGAAGTTGCTTTCAAGGTCACTTGAATCAGTCATCAAAAGAACCTATTGGAGAGGATTTAAGCTTGAAAGAACAAATGGCCTTGCTGACCGAGAAAGTTTGATAAAATGAATTGAAATTTGGGAAATATAGAAGACATTGGAAAAATTCTAAGAAAACTGGTTTGAGTCAGGAAACAAATCTTGAGATAAGAGATCGAAGATTCCAAGGAGGATAGAAGGTTCAAGACTCCGAGAAAGAAAAAGAGAAGAAAGTCCAAGAAGAAGAGACTTTTCTCCTAAAAGGGATTCTAGTCCAAGAAGATCTTCAAGAAGTGATGCTTGCTATAATTGTCATAAATCGGGACATTTCATTATGATTGTCCAGATCTAACTCCAAGAGAAAGAGAAGAAAAGAGATTGATGAGGAACATAAAGTTTGCAGACAAACGTGCTTTAGTGGTGAAGAGGAAGATACTCTTTCAAGTGATTCAACATCATCTTGAGACTTCTCTTGAGACAATGATTTGTGTCTTATGGCAAAAGGAGATGAGGTACTTTCGATTCCTGCTCTTCGTCGCTTCTCGTGTGTCTTTTGCGAGAAGAGTTTGACCATAACTTTGTTGATAAGTTAATGGAAGATCTCAAAACTGCTATAAATGCTTACAATCGTGTGGAAAATGAGAATGTGAGCTTGAAAGAAGAAATTGATCGACTTACACAAGAATCTATTAGCAAGACATCCGAGACACTAACAGATTCTAATCGAGATAACTTGAGAAGAGTTAAATACTCTTAAAATGAAGTATCTTGACAGGAGTTTCTTTGGTAGAAAGGTTGCTTCGAGAATCTTGAGAAAGCGATCGATTGAAGATTCTACAAGCGAAATTCGATGAACTTTTCCATCAGCATGAGCGTATAAAATCAAGTGAGGAACGTTTAAGTTTGAGATTGGATCAACCGAACAAAGCTTCTCATGCGGTTCAAACAATAGTTGAATCGTCTCAAACACCTAACGTAAAGAAGGGAATTGGTTTTACCATTGCCCAATCCTCACAAAGTTCAAACAAGTGTACTTAAGAAGAGTACACATGTTAAGGGTAATGATTTGGTAGGAGAGGGTTCCAAACCTAAACCTCTGATAAGGGTAAAAAGGTTGCGACCCAAAGAAATCACCGAATGGGAAGAAGAGTAGTTATACTCAACAACCTAAACAACCGATGAGGTATCAAAAGAAGGGGGAATCCCAATTTAAGAAACCTCAAAGCAAGGTCGGAAAAAGTAGACTTCAGCCGAAATCATCTCTCGAGGAGACAGTCTCGGTGAAGACTACACAATCTAAGCAAACTTCAAAGCTTGCTAACCGATCTACTAAGTCATCCGTGCCTATGAGATATGAATCTTTTGATGGCTCAAGTAGAACGTACCCTTATCATCAAAACCCTCGAACCATTGCACAACGGTGATCACTCCATCTAGAGGACCTCGGAAGGGTCAAGTCTTCCGGAAGGAACACGGTCGACACTCATAGACAAACATTCAAGAAGGCACCAAAGGATGAGGTTGTCTATGTTGATATGTATGGAAGAAGGATAAGATCTTCGAATACGATAAGAAGAATCTATTCCTATGGATTCCTAAAAATTGTGCTAACTCTCAAGGACCCAAACCTAAAGGGTACCTAAAACTTAACTAAACGTGCGGTGACGCCGTGGGACATGAAAGAGAGGTTCTTTGGGAAAACCGTCTGGTACATCGACGGTGGGTGCTCGAAGCATATGACTGAAACAAGCAACTCTTGAGCTCAATAAAATCACAAAATGGCCCACGGGTGGTATTTGGAGACAATAACTTTGGTATTACCAAAGGTGTTGGGACTCTATACATTGGAGATGTACGTGTGGAGGAAGTTTTCTACGTGGAAGGATTAAAGCATAACTTGCTTTCGGTTTCACAATTCTGTGATAAGGGATACTCGGTTAAGTTTTCTAGTTCCTTGTGTGTTGTTTTGTGTGGTTTAAATGATCGGGTACTTTTAACCGGCTTGAGAAAGGGCAATGTTTATGTTGCGAGAATTTCGTAAATGTCCAAGCAATACATGCCTTGTAGCAAAAGTACTTGAAACTAGTTGGTTATGGCACAAGAGATTGAGTCACATAAATTTCAAAACACTAAACAAGATAGCAGGAAGGTCTCTTGTAGAAGGCTTGCCAAATGAAGTTTTCTCAAAAGATCGATTTGTGATTCGTGTCGAAAGGAAAGCAAACTAAGGCCTCATTCAAGGAAGTTTCAGTACTAACGTCAAATAGGGTACTACGATTACTTCACATGGATTTATTTGGCCCTGTATCCCCATTGAGCTTCAGTGGTAGAAAATACACTTTGGTGGTGGTAGATGACTATTCAAGATTCACATGGGTGATATTTATGTTCAAGAAGAATGAAACCATCACAAGGTTACCGGAACATCAAGAGATTACAAAACGAAAAAGGAGAAAGTGTGGTAAGGATTAGAAGTGACAAAGGAACAGAATTCTTAAACTCTCACATAGCGGCGTATTGCAAAGAAGCTGGAATTCAACATGAAACGTCTGCGGCCCGCACTCCACAAAGCAAAATGGTGTTGCTGAGAGGAGAAACAGAACACTCAAGGAAGCCCGAACAATGCTAGCGAGAATACAATGTTCCTCGAGAGGTTTTGGGCAGAGGCTGTGAATACAAAGCATGTTATACTCGAGAATCGAAGCTTGTGACCAAAGAATATGGAAAGACACCGTATGAGTTATGGAAAGGTAGAATTCCTCGTGTTTCTTTCTTTCGTGTTTTTGGTTGCAGTGTTTTATTCATGACAACGGAAAATCCAAGTTAAAAACCTTTGATGCCAAGGTTGCTTTGATGGGATATTTTTAGGATATTCCAAAGACAAGCAAGGCTTATCGAGTTTTTAATAGGAAAACCCTTGTTGTGGAAGAAACACCTCATGTGGTTTTTAATGAATCTACCGTTGAGTCTAAGGACAAAGGAAGAGAAGAGTCACCGAGAAGGGTTTGAGAAACTTGAACTCAAGGATAAGACAAATTACGTCAAGGTTCATTTACCTATTCTAGATTCCGATTCTGAAGATGATCTGCAAATCTCAAAGTTGGCGAGAAAAAGGAAAAGGTATTCTTAAGACAAGAGAAGACTCAAGCAAAACAAAGTCTGCGAAGTAACCTCTAGACACTGTGATGACTCACCTAACTCCGGATATAAATTTATCAAATCAAGGGGGAATGACTCAAGATGATGTTCCAATAATGCCTTGAAGAGTTGAACGCATCTAATAGAAGGAATTGGATGACAGATCATCCCAGTGATTTAATCTTAGGTAATCCTCAAGATGGAGTCAAAACAAGAAGAAGGATAAATCTAGATGGTTTATTCACTGCTATGTCTCTCTTCAAGAACCAAAGAGTATTGAAGAAGCACCGGTGGACACAAACCTGGATAGAAGCTATGCAAGATGAACTAAATCAATTCACACGACAAGATGTTTGGATACTCGTTGATAGACCAAAACATCAAAAAGTGATTGGAACGAAGTGGGTTTTCAAGAACAAGAAAAATGAGAAAGATGAGGTAATCGTAAATAAAGCAAGGCTCGTTGCGCAAGGTTACTCACAATCGAAGGAATTGACTATGATGAGACGTTTGCTCCAGTAGCAAGATTAGAAGCTATAAGATTATTCCTTGCATACGCAGCATATATGAAATTCAGAGTATATCAAATGGACGTAAAATCAGCGTTTCGAATGGAGTTCTTGCGAGGAAGAAGTATACGTTGAACAACCTCCAGGTTTTATACAAGGAAATCAAGTATACCGATTGAAGAAAGCTTTATATGGACTAAAACAAGCTCCTCGAGCTTGGTATGACACATTATCACGCTTTCTACTTGATCATGGATTTAGTAAAGGGAAGATTGATCGAACTTTGTTCAGAATTGAAGAAGATCGTGATATTCTCTTAGTATGCATTTATGTGGACGACATAATCTTTGGATCACCAAACAAGAAGCTTTGTGAAAAATTTAGTAAGTTGATGCAAAGTAAATTTGAAATGTCTATGATGGGAGAAATGAATTATTTCTTAGGACGTCAAGTCAAGCAAACTTCAAAAGGAATATTCATAAACCAAGCAAAGTATACCAAAAATATGCTAGAAAAATTTGGAATGATAACAAGCAAGGATGCGAAAATTCCCATGGTGACAAATTACAAGATGGATCCAGATGAGGGTGGTGAAAGTGTTGATCGACTATGTACCGAGGACTAATAGGCTCTCTATTATATCTAGCAAGCGAGACTGACATTTCTTTCGTAGTTGGTGTATGCGCAAGATTTCAAGCCGATCCAAAGAAAAGTCATTTGGATGCAGCAAAGAAGATCTTAAAATATCTCAAGGGTACTTTGCAAACTTGGGTCTTTGGTATCCTCACGATGATAATCTGGAACTAAGTGGATATTGATTCAGACTATGGTGGTTGTAGAATCGATAGAAAATCAACCACAGTACATGTCAATTTCTTGGAAGTAAGCTGGTCTCTTGGTTCTCTAAGAAGCAAACTTCAGTGGCTACATCAACCACGGAAGCGAGTATATGGCCGCCGGAAGTTGTTGCTCACAATTACTATGGATAAGTCAACAATTACAAGACTATCACATTGTCACTAAAGAAATTCCTATCTTCCGTGATAGCAACGGTGCAATTGCTATTACTCGAATCCAAGATTTCACACAAGATGCAAGCATGTGGATATACGTCATCACTTCATTAGAGATCATGTCGAAAAGAGAAACATTCGAATGGAAAAGATTCATACAGATCGACAGAGAGCAGACATTTTTACAAAACCTTTGGCGAAGCACGGTTTAGAGATCTATCGGTGGAACTAGGTCTATTAGATCCAGGAAAAACAACTTGTCAAGAAGAGTATAAAACTTGTCAAGAAGAGTATAAAACTTGCTCAAGAAAGTTTAAAGGTCACTGCAATGAACTTTCAAATCACTGGAGAAGGGTATACAACCTTGCTGCATAAGATTTCGGTGGTATCGATTGATTACAATATCAACTCGATGATATGTTACTCTTACTCTCTCTCTCTCTCTCTCTCTCTCTCTCTCTCTCTCTCGATTTACTTGTTTATTCGCTTAAGAAATATTCTTGATATAAAATATTCCTTGTTTCTCGTAGCTAAAATAATTTTCGGAATATTTTATTTCCTTACTTATCCTCACTTTGAAAATTAACGCTGTGAATTGTCAAATCAAATCTTTTCAACCATGGGGTATGAGATAATTTTCCTTTAAAATATTATTTCCTATTCTATTTCTGCGGACTAAAATCTCTCAACTTTTTGGAAAATTACCTTTTTCAAATCCAGAAATGAGGACACGCACTTTTCGGAATTCGAACCGTTTAACTCATAACCGCTCGATCCGATCGCAATATGCCAATCAACGTTCAAATCTTATTTTGTTTTTTTAAAATTTAGCGGTTTCCTTCTTCTTTCTTATAAATTGATGTTCTTTTCTCTCTCTTCCTCATTACTTCATATTATTGTTCATCTCTTTCCTTCTTCTCGATCTTTGTTCATTTTCTTTGAGTTAAATATCAATGGCTCCAAAACAATCTTCTTCGAAAACAAACAGGGAAGCACAAGACTCTAGACCCTCCGGCCCTATCAGAGAAAGTACGGAGTGAATTATCCGTAGATTTTAGAACAATCGGACAGAGAAGCAGTGGAGATTTTGAATCTCCTATCTGATCGGGTTTGTATCAAGATTGCTCGGCTCATTCTTCCGAACGACGAACTCTTGATGCCTATGTGGTACAATTTGGGTTCGTGGTGAATTTGGTAAGAACAGGATCAAAACGGCAGTTGTATGGCCGTAGTCCGACCATCGGACGAGAGGATGTTCATCAACATTTAGGGTTATCAATGCAAGGTATTGATCCAGTAATCTTATATGTCGAAAATCATCTCGAAGCTTTTCGTTCTCTAGCGAAAACTTCATGTCGGCATCATGTGTCGGATTTGAAGAAAGCATATCTCAAAAGGAAGTATAGATCGTTGTTTGACATCATGGTGAAAGTGATGTTTGGTGAACGTCCGCAGTATGGACTCGGTAAGTCGAGGCGTTTGTGTGCTTTAAAGGCGATTGTGGATGGAGTCGAGTGTGATTGGGTCAAGAAATTCTTTGAGATTCTCAGAAGGAAAAGAACAGTTCTTTCGGACAGAGGTGGTTGGACATCCGTAAGTTAAGGTATGGGTCTGGAACAATACGTTTCCATGTCGAACAAGATTACAGTGTTCTTGGAAAGGGTGATGCCCAACACGGCGTGGGACCCAAAGTGGACGAAACCATATACCAAGGCAAAGTTTATGCTGAATAAAGATGAGGAGCTCGGTGGTCCTCCCGATTCCGATGATGAAGAAGACCAGCCGAGATTGAGGGGGAACTCATGGGATGTGTCACCCATCGGAGGAATTGCCTGACGGATATTGGTGGGAAGGATGAGATCAGAAAAGATTTGGAAAATTCTTCCAAGAGTATTAGTGATCAAGCACCAGCAAGTTCCAAGGCTGCTTAGCACAGAGAGAAGACTCGGAAGTCTTCTCGGCAAATCAAGATCAAATTCCGATTTCTCAATTACCACAGAGAAAGGCAAAGAGGTTCACCGTGGCAACCCGGAAAGATTCTGTGGAGCAATCGTACTGCAGGAGCACAGATGCCTCCTAAGGTATCTCCCGGAAAGAAAGGATCGTCGATAGTGGATGCAATGGAGGTTGAAGATTCTCCGATTTCGGATGTCAAGAGATGGTTTCTCATGAATCCGCCGGTGAGGAGGAACAGTACCAATTCCGTTTCCTTCTCTTTCTCGAGATTCCTTCTTCTTCCAAGCTTGCTGCACCGATGGAAATTGGCGATGATGTTGCGGGCATGGGTGCCGCTTGAGCCTATCACCTGTGTTGCCGAGGGTGATCATAGTGGAGGTGTGGTTGGAGATGTCCCAATGCGAGATGGTTAACCTTGCCGATAGAATTCGTGGTCCATTTGAGAAGTGTTTGATTACCGAGGTTTCTATTTGGGTGGACAAAGAAGTTTCCTAGATTACAGGATATGTCGAGGAGCGTAGCTTGGCCGATAGACATCCTAGTATGGAGAAATGCAAGGTGGGAGCAATAGATGATCTTATTCTTCCGGCAAATGAGATTGGCCATAATGAGTTCTCTCTATGGGAGTTCGAACTACGTAACAAGGCCGGAGTTGCCAAAGTTTTGACCTAACCACAGATCATCAAATTGCATGCCTAGTTGCTCGACCGATGGATGAACCGTAACTGCTGAAGGTTGTTCAGCTCTTCCTTTTACGATTCTGAAGAGATCAAGAAAGGTGTTTCTTCTATCCCTCCTCCTCTTCCCGATTTTACATCTCGTTCGCTTGCCCAACTTTACTCGCTGTTATTGTTCATGAGGATCTGTATAACTCTTACTCTTCAAAGTTTGTTGAGTTAACACAACAAGATGCTTCAATGTTTTCTCGTATTGGCTGCTAAATACACTCCTCTTGCTGAGTCTATTGAGTCGTCCAAGTCCTACATCGAGGCTGCCATTCAGACGGCCCTCTTTGATCCGTCAAACCGCCGCCGATATGTTTTCTCGAGCAACAGGAGACTATCATCGAAACTCTTTCTCGGCATGATGTTGAACAACATAAATGAGGTGAGAAAGCACGTTGAAAGTGTAAAGGCTGAAGGTGAGAAAGCCGAAGCTACTCTCGTGACGGTGTTTGCTTTGAAAGAGAGGCGGTTGAGGACAGATTTCTGACAAAGATGGAGGATCGATTAACGAGACTCGGTGCCATGGAAGCACGCTTAAAAGAAGGAATTGATCGAATGCGGCTATCCAATCATCTATGCTGGACATGGGAAAGCAAATTGCGATTGTCCAAGAGGCAAATGCTAGATTGACGGAGACGGCTCTGACCATCTGCGGCCGACACTGCCGCTTTGCCGTTCAACATATGCTCAAAATCGATGAGAAGATTGCTTCTCCAATAGCAAATGAGTATGCCGAATCAAGAAGTTCACGGAAAAGTTTACTCGCCATCGACGGGATATTCTTGCCAAGATGACGGAAATGGAAGGTCAGGACCCCTCTTTTGAATGATGTTAAAAGGGGGAAAGCCATTGAGAACCGAGATGGTTGACAGAGATGAGGCTAAGGATAAAGAATTGAAGGATCTCGAAAGATAGGCTGGAGGCGGTTGAAAGTTTTCTGTTGGAACGGAAAGAAAAAGCAGAGTTGAAAAGGGCATTGAGAGTCTCATTGGAATGGATGAAGATGAAGGTCAAGGTTCCCAACCACCGAAAAGGAGAAGGTTGGTTAAGATGTCTGAAAAGTTCAAGGAAAGTCTCTGAAGAAGAGTTAGAGGCTTTGCATGAGGAAGCCTTTCTTGCCGACTTAGAAACTAGAAGGATGGAAGAGAAGGATAGTCACAAGATGATCAAGCTACTAGGGAAGCAAGGGAAAGAAGTGGATGTGTTGGAGAGTAAACGAAAAGCAATTTTTACCGAAGAAAGTCTGTAAAAGCAAAACCTGCGTGTCAAGGAAGAAGCAGAGTAAGAAAGGAAAGAAGCTCGCTGGAGGCAGAGGCCGAGGAAGACTTTATCCTCCCCACAATTCGATGGATTTGTGGATGATTGCTGTCCTCCGGGAGAGATTTGAGGACTGGAAAGCAAGAAAGAGGGATTTCATCCGCTCATACTATGTCTGCAAAAGTATTGGCGTTGGGGCCACAAATAATGAAACATTCTTTGCTTGGATGGAGGAAAAGCACAGAATCTTTGGGCGTATATTCCGAGAGCTTCAGGAATTCAACCCGAACCTTCAAGCGCTTAATTTGAAAAGATTCCTACTCCTCCACAAAGCAGATGGGAAGTTTGACCACCGAGTGTTCGCAGGACGCTCAAAATCCTTGGCCGAGGTCAACCCACCTATTGGAACAAATAACAGAGAACTCTATGATAGAGTGTATGAGTGGCTAAACGTTCCAACAGGGTTTCAAGGTATGACCGAGGAAGACATGAAGGTTGCCGGTTGGGAAGCTAGATCGCCGAGAAGCTGCTGATGTCGATTTATCTTTTTATGCATTTCCTTGTTATCTCTTGTTCTTTTTGCTTTTCACTGTAATCAGACCGATCGATATATCTATGAATAGAAGTGAATATTTTGTGCCAAGACAACTTCTCGTTGTCAATCGGTTTTGATTGAGATCTTTTTTAAGATCTTTTTGTCTTTCTTTCGCTTTTCCTGTTTGTGAGCGGTTCTCAAGAAGGTTTTAACATCATCAAAAAGGGGGAATTAGTTAGGTTTTGAATTTGTATGTTTTGATGATGTTCTTAAAACCTATGTGTAGATAGGACCACCAACCTCGTTAGTCACCGATGATCTAGATAGGGTTTATGTCTTAGTACAGCTTAAACTTGCTAGGCTTAACCTTTTGTATCGAGATGGGTTGAGAACTAAAGGTCACGATAAGAAGACTTAAAGATCTAAGAGAGATGTCGCTTCAAGTCATTTAGAAAGGCGTCATGAAGATCAAGAAGACATGATAAGAGTTACGCAAAAAGAAGTATTGTCAAGAAAGGTTCAAGTGAAGATAGCAAGATTGGAATCCATGCTACAACAAGCTTTAGATGTGCTTTGGAGCAAGGTTGAAAGTTGCTAGAGTTGACTTCAAGAAATTCATCGTGGATAACAAAAGTCGAAAGATAACTCTAAGATACTCAAGTCGATCAAGTGAAGATTTGATTATCAATCAAGATCAATCACGGGATAATTGATTGGTATCAGAAAATCAATTATCCAAAGTCAAACAAATCTTCCAACGATCACTTACCATTTCTTTGAAGATCGATTGACGAATTAGCCTAACGGCTAGTCAAATTCGTAATCGTAAAAAACTGGAGTGAAGGATTTTTAAAAGATATACACGCGCGAGAAACATCAAGAATAACGCCTTCACTCATTTGCAATACACGCTCAACTCTTCATACCAGAAATTGATCGAACACGTTGAATTTTCTAAGAGTTTTATTTTTGGTCAAGGAAGTGTAAATCACCTTTCATTATCTCAAGACGAGAAAAGGTTGATTGTTTTAGATCTAAGAGTTAAACACTCAAAGATCGAATCGATTGTACCAAGGGCAGGAACTTGTTAAACTTCCCGTGGTCGAATCCTCAAGGAGATTAGAGGAGACAAGACCGAGTTTGGTGGATAGTAAGACCCCTGTGGAATCAGGGAGAGTGGACGTAGGATCGTTATATCCGAACCACTATAAAAATCTCTCGTGCCTTTACAGCTTTTTCTCGCATTCATACTTATAATCGCACATTCATCATTTTAATAAACTCGCATCAACCTTGCTTTGTAGAAGACTTCAAAGTCTTCTAACCTCAAGAAGGTTTTCTTTTAAAAAGGTTTTTCAAATACACACGAGATTAGCTTCCGCACCATCGGAAGACTTCGAGTTTCCGAAGTCTCGCTGATCTCACTTAGCACACTCGAGTACCTTTGCTGCGTAAGACTTCAAAGTCTTCTAACCTCACACTCACCTCACGAAAAGTTGTAAAAGTTTTGAGTGTGGTAAAGTCTATTCAACCCCCTTCTAGACTTTCCACCTCCTTGCACATCTCGTCCGGGACCAACAAAGCCCATTAGAATTAATCAGAAAAATATATACACTCGGTGTAATTGTTGTAGAGTTCGATTTGAATAAAATCAAGTTACTTTTCTTGGCAAAATTCTCTTCTTGCCGAACTCCGCCGCCACCGACACGAGTCGGAGCGCCGGTGAATCATCAACCAATTGTGCGATTTCCAACATTGGTGCTTTCATTGAGAGCCAATTTCTTTGGAAATCGCGCTGAAATTAGGGCACAATGGCGGGTAATCACCGCGATCGGATAGAAGCACTAGAAAACAAATACAGACAATCAAGCCGAATGGCTAAGATTGATCTTATGTTTGAAAAAATGATGCGGAAAGATCTTAAGAAAGGAGAATCGACATCGTCATCCGAAGAAAGTGACGATTCAGCAAAGCTTCACGGAAATTCGTCAGGCTAGGACCGGCGACGGTGAAGAAAGAATGCGTAGAGGTGAACATCGATGGAAAGGACGACCCAAATTAACTTGTCCTACCTTCAATGGAGCCGATCCCATTTCTTGGTTGAGCAGGTATCGCAAAGATTTCTTTGAACTCAATCAAATTCACAAGAAAGACAAGGTAAAATACGCCGCTTATTTTCTTGAGGGAGAGGCCAACATGTGGTGGCAATGGTTGAGTAGGGTATATAGGAAGAAGGATAAAACCGTACGTTGGAAGGATTTTGAAAGGGAACCGATGGCTCGCTTTGGGCCTTCGAATACAACGACTATGATGAAGCATTGACTCACATTAAACAAACAGGAAACCTTCGGGAGTACCAACGAGAGTTTGAAAGATTGGCTAGTAGGGTGCACGATTGGCCGGAAAGTGCTTTGGTGGGTGCATTTATGGGTGGCTTGAAACCGGAATTAGCAACGAAAGTAAGGGTGAGTCGTCCTCGAACTTATGTAGAAGCGATTGATTGAAGAGAAAGATGCCACCGCCGAAGACTTTGAGTGGAGGGACAACATGCTATTTTTTAAAGGTAAAGTATGGGTTCCAATATCTGGATTAATACGAGCTGAACTAATACAACATTTCCATGATTCCAGGTTTGGGGGCATTCGGGAATATACCGGACGTGGGCAAGAATGGCCTATTCCTTTACTTGGCCCGGAATGAAAAAGATGTGCGTAAGTATGTTCAATAGTGTGACACTTGCCAACGAATAAAGAGTGACTCTCGAAAGCCTAGTGGATTGCTTCAACCTTTGCCGATATCGGAGCACATTTGGGAAGATGTTACGATGGATTTTATTGAAGGACTACCTCTCTCAAACGGGTATAACGGAGTTCTTGTGGTGGTGGATCGGTTGTCGAAATATGCCCACTTTATTCCTCTAGTTCATCCATACACGGCGAAATCGGTAGCCCGATTGTTCGTTGAATACGTTATAAAATTACATGGAGTTCCCGTTCCATTATTACTCGATAGAGATAGGATATTTATCAGCAATTTTTGGAGAGAGTTCTTCAAAATGCAGGGAACCCATTTAGCCATGAGCTCGGCGTATCATCCACAAACGGACGGGCAAACAGAAGTTACGAATCGCACGCTGGAACAAGATTCTGTGATGTTTCGTGCACCAAAATCCACGTCGATGGGAAGAATACATACCTTGGGCGGAGTATTGGTATAATACCACTTACCACGCCTCAATCAAATGCTCACCGTTCGAATTGGTTTATGGACGTGCACCCCACAATTGGTTAACTATCCACCAGGGAGCTCACCTAATGTTGAAGCAGATAAAGAATTAGTTGAACGTGGGTTCATACTACGGGAACTTAAAGAAACATTGGGCCACTCGATAGGTAGAATGAAAGAACAACACGACAAGGGACGTCGAGAAGAAGAGTTTAATGTGGGCGACTGGTTTATCTTCGTTTACGACCATATCGTCAACTTGATCAGTGTCACAAAAATCATTGTATAAGCCGGGTAGCCGATTTTATGGCCCTTTTCAGGATCGTAAGCGAATCGGCGAAGTGGCTTACAAATTGAAGTTACGAGAGGATGCGCATATCCATCCAGCTGGTCCATGTTTCGCAATTACGACGAAGGCTAGAACAGGGAAGTGGTGACGGATAAACTACCGACGGTTGCGCGGGATGGTCGAATGGTGTTCCGGCCAGAAGGGTCATGGAGTATAGACGCATAAAAAGAAATGGTCGATTTAGATGGGAAGTCTTTGTGGAATGGGAGTCCTTACCTTCGTCGAATCAACCCGGGAAGATTTAGAGAGAATGCGCCATCAATTTCAGAATTCATCCTTGAGGACAAGGATTCTCTTGAAGGGAATGGGAATGATACGCAAGAAAGTCGTGGGCTTAAAAATGCGTACAACCGGGCCGACGAGCAAAGATGAAAGCGGCCCAACAAACATCTCAACAAGAAGAGTGCAATTTGGGCCAAGCGATCGAAAGCATCGAGCAATAATAGGAATAAAATTAGTCGTGCCCATTGTTATTAGTGGTTAAGCCCATTAGAATTAATCGGGAAAATATATATACTCGGTGTAATTGTTGTAGAGTTACGATCTTTGAATAAAATCAAGTTACTTTTCTTGGCAAAATTCTCTTCTTGCGAACTCGCCGCTTTACCGACACGAGTCGGAGCGCCGGTGAATCATCAACCAATTGTGCGATTTCAACAGATTTACCCCTTCCATTGATGTATCAAAAGTTCTCGCCACATTTTCCTTAGTATACTCCAGGTTGAGTACCCTACAAAGTAGTCGTGAAACTGTTTCGTGAATACGCTGTTGGCGAGAAACTTTGCTCCGATGAAATCTGCAGCTTTTGTTTTGTGGTGATTTGAGTGAGCAAAATCCTCGCAACCTCAAAGCTTCCAATAATCCTAAGATTCCTCTGGATTCTCATCATTAGTTATGTCAAAGTCTACAAACATCTCAGCTTTGAGTTTGTTTTCCACAGATTCTGAATTCATTTTGAAATCAGATTTTGCAAAGGTTATGAAAGTAGGGGTTTTGGTGTTTGGGAAGAAGAGGATGCCATTGAGAGATTTTTGAGAGTTTGAAAATTCAAGAAATTTCTCGAGCAGGGAATGTGAAAGTAAAATTTTAAAAACTGATGAAGGTAAGTTTTTAAACGAAGGGGAGAGAGAGAGGGAAAGTCGGGAAGATGATACGTGGCACGATCTCGAGTTTTAATTTTAAACCGTTTATTTAAAAGGCGCGTGTAAAACATCGACGGTTTAGCGAGAAAATCGCTTCAACTTCAGGCGCGTGTCATGAACGCGTCTTGAATTGCATAAAAAGTAACCGTTTAACCTACGGATTAGACGGCTAATAGACTTGCTTTATCGAAGTAATTAGTACCACGACGTAAGCAATAAGATGCCTTTCTTTGCAATCAGGTTTTCTATTTCAGACTAGATTAATACCAGACTTGGTCAAAATGACCTTGTCTTATATTTTTCAAAAAACTATCTCCTAGTCCGATTTTGAAAAACACAATTTTTTTAAAACAATACTTAACACAAAGATTTTCGGTTTAGTCACTAGTACAAATTATTTTGAAGTAAGCAGACTTATGAAATTTATTTGAAAACAATAGATTTTGAGGAAGGACAAAGGTGAGGATTTTCTCGATTGAAGAGATTAAGAGACAAAGCTGGTATACCTGCTCCTCGCAAGCAAACTCATCAAAGCTGTTTGTAGGCCGAGGCAGATCGGATAGGGTGCGATAGTCATCTGCTTTCTAGATATCGTGTGACTATTGTGGCCTAGTCGATTTACCGAATGTCGGATAAGTAATCATCAAGTCGATAAGGTCAATATGACTAATCCTTGATTCTTGATTCCTAAAAAAGAAATCAATGATATCACCTACTGATTGTCCTTTGACTCATATCTAGTCCGATAATTCTTTTCTAGACATTAATTTAAAGAATAGGAATGACTAGAAATAAGGAATACATTTATCAGATGCAAGCAAATTAAAAATCAGATAAAGATGCATCAAGTAATCCTAACTCTAAGCATAATTCTTTAAACCTAGACTCACTAATGGTTTTGTAAGAATGTCCGCTCTTTGTGATTCAAAGTGGCTATCTTCTCAATTCTAATGTCATTTTTCTCCACATGATCTCTAATGAAATGATGCCTAATGTCTATATGCTTACATCTAGAATGCAGAACAGGATTGTAAGTCATAGCTATTGCACTATTACGATCACAAGAAATAGGAACAGTGATGTTTGAATATTATAATCTCTAAGCTGTTGACTAATCCAGAGGAGTTGAGAGCAACAACTTCCAACCGCCATGTATTCGGCCTCGGTTGTGGAGGTGGCAACAGATGTCTGCTTTCTTAGATAACCAAGAAATTAATTTGTTGCCTAAGAATTTACAAGTTCTGAAGTGGATTTCCTATCAATCTTACATCCCCCAAAGTCTCGAGTCCGAATAACCCGTCGCCTAAAAGTTGTCATCGGTTGGGTACCATAATCCTACTTGCAAGGTTCCTTTGAGATATTTAAGGATTTTCTTAGCGAGACTCAGATGAGTTTTCTTGGGATTAGACTGGAATCTTGCACATACCCCAACCGCAAAGGCTATGTCCGGCCTACTTGCAGTGAGATAGAGAAGAGATCCAATCACCGCGATACTCCGTTGCATCCGTGGGTATCCCTTGCTCATCCGAATCCATAGAGAAGTTAGTTGCCATTAGTATCTTAACTTTTCTACTAGTAGTCATCCCAAATTTCTCAATCAGGATCCTTAGCATATTTAGATCGATGTATAAATATACCCTTACTCATCTGTTTAATCTGTAAGCCTAGAAAGTATGTTAATTCAGCCATCATTGACATTTCAAACTTGTTTTTCATGAGAACACTAAACTCTTCACATAATTTCAGATTAGGTGAACCAAAGATTATGTCATCTACATAAATTTGAACTAATAAGATGTTACCATCTACTTCCTTCCTAAACAAAGTCCTATCAATCTTACCTTTTGAAAATCCATTTGATGTCAAGAAATCGATAAGGTATCATACCAAGCTGCGGGAGCTTTTCAGTCCATATAGAGCTTTGTTGAGTTTATAGACCTTGTTATTGATCTTAAACCCAGGAGGCTGCTCCACATAGACTTCCTCAAGCAACACACCATTAAGGAAGACAGACTTAACATCCATTTGAAAAACTTTGAAAGATTTATATGCAGCAAATGCCAAGAACAACCTTATTGCTTCTAATGCAATCTGGAGCATAGGTTTCATCATAGTCTATCCCCTCGACTGTGAGTAACCTTGAGCAACCAATCTTGCCTTATTACGAACAATAATGTTGTTCTCATCTGCTTTTGTTTTTAAACACCCAATTGGTGCCTATAATCTTTCTATGTAAGGGTCTTTCCACTAATTCCCAAATATTTTGCCTTTCAAACCGATGCAGTTCCTCCCGCATGGTTGTTATCCATTTTTGGGATCGAGATAGAGCTTCCTCAATAGACTTGGGTTCAAGAAGCGACACATAACAATGAACAGACTTTCAGAGTCCAAGCATCATTCGTGTTTGCACACTACTAGATGGGTCTCCTATAATCTGATCAGGATGGATGGTAGCTTCTCATCCTTTTGCTTATATGAGTAGAAGGATCCTCATCTTGAGACTCGAGGTAACTCCTCCGACTCAACCTCGAGCCGACGTTCCCCTTCATCACCGACCCCGCCGATCACCGATGTCAAGGGTGTCTGTTTCGATGGAGTCTCGATCAAGTTGTCTTCGATTATCGGATGGGGATTCTTCATCATCTCGAGTCCGAATCAAGACTAGGTAGATAGACAGTTCTATGTTTAGTCTTGGATAGTTCAATCTTATCTAGACTTTCAAAAATTTGGTTCACTTTATCTCGAGAAAGAATATAACTCATCAAAGACAACATGAGGGGTTTCCTCCACACAAAGGGTTGTCTTGTTGAAAACTCTAAATGCTTTGGAAGTGTTGGAATATCCCAAAAATATTCCATCACCGCCTTAGCATCAAAAGTTCTTAACTTAGATTTCCCATTGTTATGGATGAAACACTTACAACCAAAAGCTACAAATATGAGATTCTTGGAATCTTACCCTTCCAAATCTCATATGGAGTCTTACCCTTGTCTTTTACAACCAAACACCTGTGCAGGTGTAGCAAGGCTGTGTTGATGGCTTCACCCTGTAACTGTGAGGGGTTTCATACTCAGCCTAACAAGCTCTGGCCGCTTCCTTCAAGGTTTTATTCCTTCTTTCAACCACTCCATTTTGTTGAGGAGTTCTTGCTGAAGATGTCTCATGAATAATTCCACACTCATTAAAAAAGTTAGATAAATAAGAATTCAAAAACTACTGTGCCCTTATCACTTTTTATTTTAATAATATTAACACCCTTTTCATTTTGAATGCAATGCAAGCAGATCGGGGATCTTGTTTATAGTCTCATTTTTCTTGAAAAGAAATATAACCCAAGTGTATCTAGAAAAGTCATCTACTACAACAAGAGTATATTTCCTTCCACCGAAACCGAGAGGAGAAACGAGTCCAAACAGATCCAGATGAAGTAGTTGTAAAACTCTTTCAGATGAAGAGGTGTTAATACTCTTAAATGAGTGTCTAGGCTGTTTACCTTTTGACAAGCATCACATTTAAGATCAGTAGATAAAAGTTTCTCGGGTAATCCCTTGACAAGGTTCTTTTTAGCCACTTACTAAGGGTCTTGAAATTCAGATGACTAAGCCTCTTGTGCCATAGCAGTGAGATCATCTCCACCCTTAGCTATCAGACAAGTATCTTTAGGACAACTATTAAAGTTGGCCACATATACATTACCATGTCGAAGCCGATTAAAAGTACCTTATCTCGAGGAATTATCTAAGATATCACATTTATCCTTAGAAAATTTGACAAGAAAACCTTTATCACAAAGTCGGGAAACAGATAGCAGATTATGTTTCAAACTTTCAACAAAATATACCTCGGAGATACCTGAATATCCTTGATAATCAAAGTATCTACTCCTTTAGTCTCGACCACAATTATTGTTTCCAAATAATACTCTTGGACCATCAATGCTCTGGAAATTTGATAATGACCTCTTGTTATGAGTCATGTGTTGAGAACAACCACTATCAATGTACCATATGGAAGCTAAGATCTCTTCCTTGAGTGATGATCCTCGTGAATCTGAAAAAGCAGATTAGTTATAAAGTACCCTAGTGATCTTGGGTCCTTGTAGGTCAAGCATCACTTTAGGTAACCAAACAAAAATCTCATCTCCAAATAATAAATCGACTTGGTCTCTCTACCAAATTTGTCTACAATTGTATCACTTTTAAATGATAACTTGTTGTATTCAGACTTAGTAATTTTCCTAAACTTAGGAAATATGGGATAACATCTCGCTTCTTCCATCAAAAGGATTATAATAAGAATTTCTTCTTATTATTTTAGTTCTTGGATTTCTCTTAGTCTTATAAGGAGACCTCAGCTGAATTTTTGTTTTCAAGCTAGGAGATGCGAGTCCTTACTTGACTAATTGGTTTCCAGGACCAATTCTAACCTCTTTTGATTGATCGGATGCTTTTACAAATTTCCTAGGTTTTTGTACGTCCGATTTACTATTTCTATCATAACCAAGACCTGTTTTGTCATGGGATTTTGAGATGTATTAAAGATGTGATCTATTACTGATTGTGAATTATTAAGTTGACTAATTTTGAAGACAAGCTTCTTATTGTCTTTCTTAATTAATTCATTTTCAAGACAGATTGCTTCAAATTTGTCTTTTAAAGACTTCAATTCACTTTCTAATCTTTCGGTAAGCCGGTGATGTACTAGCCTCGATGGGGAAAACATTCCCCCTTGAATGTTTCCTCGGTTTCTGGATAGTTCATCACCGCTTTCCTTTAATTAGAATTTGAATTTGATCCTTTAAAGTCAAATTCTGTCTCTATTGTTTATAAGCAGCCAGAGATGTCTTTAAGTCTCTCAATAATTCATGAATAACAGCTTTGATCATTATCGATCTGATTTACAGGAATCATTATCGAAGATGAATAATAGACTACCTCTTTAGCCATGAGACCGATTTCATCATCTCGATCCGAAATCGATGACGATGATGATGATGATGATTTTCTTGACTCCTTTTCTTCAGCTAGAAGAGCCCTTTGATCTGCAAATCTCTGTCTCTCTTTTTCCTTTTCTCTTCCCTTTCTTTAGGAGTCACCGAGGACAATCATATACGAAGTGTCCTGGCTTGTTGCATGTGTAGCAAGTGTCACTCCTATCTAATTTAGGGCTGGATGGATTTCTTTTGACAGGGATGCGAATCTTCTCGCCTCAGCTCCCGCTTTTGTCATCATCTCGTAGACTCATCTTCCTTTCTTCTTGATTTTGATCTCGATCTGTCCTTACTCGCAAATCTCAATTTATTTCGTTTATACTTCATTCTTAATCTCGCCATACCTTTTTGGTAAGCGAGCCATCCGCTCCTTCGAGGAGATGGGTCGGCTCCCTCTGACTTCGATTGATATCTTGTCTTCTTTGCTTTGACAAAGGCAACAGACTTGGATGAGGTGCTCGACTCCATCTCATCCTCTTCATCTTCTATTTGAATGTCATACTCTAGAGCCTTAAGATGAGAGAATAAGGTATGGTGAGTAATAGAAGATAAATTTTGAGTTGCTTTAAGGATATTGGATTTTTCTCTCCATCTCTTTGTTAATGATCTCGAGTATCTTGTTATTAATCTCCTTCTCTATATAGTTCTTTCCCAGATCACTGCTTTGTTGAGGAGATTCGTCAACCTTACATCTAGCTGATCTACAGATTCATTTTCCTTTATCTTTAATGTATCAAAGGCGTATAAAATGCAATGCATGACTTATTCTCCTTTACTTGGTCTCGATCCTTCACAGGACATTTGCGAGTCCGCCACATTTCTTTGGCTGTTTTGCATCTCTTAACCTTCTCAATCCAGTCTTTACTCGTAGTCTCAATGATTTCAGTTTGAGCCACTTGATCTAGGTTGTGGATTTTCCTTTCATCATTTGTCGATTCGAGCTCTTTTTCTCTAGATGCAGTTCTGGATTCAGGTGATTCGATGCCATTGCTAGTGCCTCCATGATAAAATTTTATAGGTCCTTCTTCAAGAACCTCCTCCATCCTATCATGGATAGCCTTGAGATGATTTTCCATCTGAATTTCCAATAATCATAATCTTCAATTGAAAATTCAGGTAGATTCCTGGATTTCTTGCTCTTGCACGAAGACATGATGAGATAGAAAAACAAAATACTCCACAAACTTGTTAGTAGCACGATTAGTAACAATAAAGAAGATGAAGAAAATCAAGAAAATTTCAGAATCTTTAGTTAAGACCTAAAATCAATATCGGAAACAGCTTAACCTGCTCTGATACCACTTGTTGGTCCCGATTAGTTGAGCAGATTGAGAAAAACGTGTATCAGGCCTTCTAGGAAAAATCTAGAAGGGGGTTGAATAGATTTTTCAGATTTTCAAAATCTTTCAAAATTTATTCAAAGTACCAGATTAACACAATGCGGAAATTCAATATTAATCTCAACTTTATTAAGATCAAAAGCAACCGATATTCGATTTTAACTTTGATTCTAAATTAATCCTTGAACAATAAATTGGAAATTGAACAAATAAGTAAATAAAAGCGATAAAGAACACCAGCATTTTATAGTGGTTCGGATTATAACAATCCTACATCCACTCTCCTTCTCCAACTTGAAGAAGGGACCATCTTACTACTTTCTTACTTCACTACTTACAACTTACAATTTTCTTCAAATCTTCAAAATACTCCTAACTCCTTCTTGTGAATCTAAGAATTACATTGAATAATGGATTTTGAAGATTACGGAGAAGTGTTCTATAAACACTTGAAACTTTTGAAAACTCTTTTGAAAAACACTTGTGAATTAAGATCGAAATCGAATAGTGAATAGTGTGAAAAATCAAATTTGCATTAGTTTGTTGAAAAATAAAACTAGACCTATTTATAAGTCTGAAAAGACAGTTAGTTTGTTAGTCGAGTTCTAACAAACTGAAACTACTTTAACAAACTTAATCTTGAAAACCGCTCTTGACCTCGGTGATTTCTTCTACTCGTCTGCGGTGACTTGGTGAATACTTGCTTTTCTTATTCTACTCGGCTTGTCTTGACCTCGTCTGAGCTCTTCATAATTGTCTCCTGCAGATGACTAGACTTGAGCTTGTCTCCGGATGACTTGCAACTCCGATCTCGGTGACTTAACCAATCCTTGACCTAGTCCGATCGCCTTAGTATGAGCACACGATCTCGGCTTTTCTTCATAATTGTATGCCTTAATCTGGATTGAACTTTTAACTCATCAAAACTTTACTTGATCTAACACCATCCATTAATGCCGAAGAATTCCACTTAGATTCGACAAAAGGCTTAAAAGAGTGATGGCTCATCCAAAAATTGAAGAATCTAAAAGGCTTAGGCCCCTAATCTTTACCTGACGATTCCACATAGATAGGAATATGGTCTCGATAAAGTTCGACGCCCTCCTCGAAGAACCGTGTTTGGCCATTTATTTATCCACTCCTCATTTACGAGCATTCGTCAAGACGGCTTTTACAGGTCTTGTTTGGTCGATACAACGTAAAGAACCTCCCCACAGCCTTTATATCCACCAAGTTACAACCATCAATAAAATTGTTAAAGTTCAAAATATCACTTACGTTTCCCATTGTCACTAAGGCCCCTTCTCTCTTGGGTAGAACGGATTGTATTGAAGTCACCGATTATGCACAAGTAGCTATCATGCAATTGATCCACCATACTTGCCGGTGATCCCATAACTCGTAACGAAGGGCGGGGAATTTGGGGAATAGACATTGATTATAGTACGCTTTTTCCCATCTTCGATCAAATAACCATTCAAAACAAGAAGAACTTTAGTATGCCATGAACTTACCTTTTGGAAGATAGAAGGATTCCAGACCGAAAATAAGCCTCTGAGTTACCCTCGATTACGCAAACTCCCATTCACAAGAAGAATTCCCACAAATCGATTTAATAATCCGCTTGTTTACCGATTCTAACTTAGTTTCTTGGAGACAACATAAATCGGCTTTCACCTTTCTCGAAGTTCTTTTACCTCCTTTCTTTTTCCCGTCGGCCAAGGCCTCTCACATTGTAGTGACCACAATCATTTCAACTTAGAAGCAGATCTCCTTTTCTCTTTCTTTCCTTTGCTCTTGGATTTCTTTCGATTTCTAGTGTCTGGTTGATAAGATCTTCAATTTTCTCAGCCACTTCTTCATCGCTCTCCTTCCCTACTAAACCCGGATGTTTCCCCAAATTCTATGTTGCAATTGCTTCTCTAGTATTCTCCAATTTTGCCTGTTCATTAGTCGAAGCAATCTCAAGAGCGTCGCCATCATTCCGATTGTTCACGAAGTTGCGGGAAATGGAGTCGGATGCCAAGGGAGAAGATAGGGATTTTGACTTACCGTAAGAAGACGGATGTGAACAATCTTTCTCAGAATGAGAAGCAGATTTATTAGAGCGAGAATTCCTTCGTTGACCCCAAAACCGCGAACGAATTACTCAAAATCGAATAATCCTCTTGAATGGGCATATTTAAATCAAATGAAGGACTTGGGCCAATATTCGGCCCATTGGCACAAGTCAAGACCCCAATATCAGCACCTCTAGGAAGAATACGAATTGTAGAATTCGGTGGGCCCCTGCGACGAACCTTCGACTTCTGCGGCACGTTCGTAAACATTCTGCGAATTCCTAGGAAGAATATCCGCCCAACATCGACAAGTCAGCATCCAATGAGGTAGATTTCCTTTTTAAAAATGTTTCGTTTGAATTTGGCAACCTTTCGTCTTCCAAACCTCCTGGATTAGGGTTTTGAAGATTAGGGTTACCTGTTGTTGACGCCTTTCCGGTGGCGGCACCACCACCGGAGTCACCAATTCTTCCATAATTTTAATGGTGTAAATTTTCCCATCTATTTTGACCCCGATCCTTTCATGCGGCAATCGAGGGAGAGGAGTTTTCAATAAAATCCTCGCCCTCTCGAGATTTCTTTTAATGAAGTTTCTTCGTCGAAATGCGAAGTGAACCAAATTTGGAAGTCAACGGTTTGAAAACCCGGGACACCAGGCTTTAGGTGGGACTCCATCCCGGAGGGTCCAAATGACCCTCTTTTTATGAATAATATCCTCATCCTTCCATTCTCCCACAAAATCAAACCATTTTGAGGACCACAATTTGAAAGAGGAAGAAAGAATTGAAATGTTACTCCCTCAACCTTTGTAAGCGGTAAAAGGTCCCCACCTAGATAAGATGTATTACCAAAGTCTTTTGCCTCCTGTTGAATTTCACTCCCATGAATAATCCATGAAAATGTGTCTTTCATGCCGCATAAAAGAGACCCAGAGAGCCAAGTCGTGTCCTCACTACCCGGAGAGAGAGACAAACATCTCTCCTCGTCTTTGCAGGAATCATCATTCCCCGGTTAACCGTCTTGAATGGTTTGCTTTGTAGCCTCCAGGCATATGAGACCTTCTCCGACCTCCAACCAGGGCGAGGGATGCAGTATCGCTTTGGAGGAATCCGGACACTCTTGTTTAACTCTCGAGAAACAAAATCGCCTCTCTGGAACTGGCGGGTTTCACTCGATTTTGTATGAACCTACCCATATATCATCCAAACTACGAGAAAAACTTTCAACATTCCCGACATTTCTATAACAAACTAACCCAAACTTTCCTCCCGATCTGTTGGTTTTTGCTGTAAAAATATGTCATGTCGCCTTTCTCCGCTAGAGCTTGCTTTAGGAACTGGTCATTTCCCATCATAGGAATATTCCAGGACATAGAAAGTCTCCGTGGGATTTGTAGATGCTTTAGTACTCTCGAAGGTATTTCTCCTGTCAACCGATCTATCCTTAATCCTAAAGGTAAAATCGAAGGCTTACGGTTAGAAGGGAACGTTTTTATGCCTCACCGGAGGTCGCTCGGAAAAGTTACACACAACCCGCCCCCGCCCCGGAATCTCACTCTCTCTCTAGGAAAATTCTCTCTCATCCTTCCTCACTTTATAATCACAAGCTAAAGATTGATGTATTAAACTTAGTAAAAAATTTATTAACAAAAATTCACAAATAAATTAGCGGATTAAACAGATTATTAGTATTAGTCGAGATTAGTTCGACTAATTATCATATTATTTTTTTCTAGACATTTTGAGGCAAAACAGTGCGGCATAGGGCCGCCTAGCGCCTAGGCGCGACTAGTCGGGCGCCAGCACCGTTTTTAGAACACTTTGGTATTTTGTTAATTTACTATATAAATATTGACTTTTGAATTGATGATGAAATTAATGTTTTTGCATTTTTCTTTTAATTGAGTAAATTTATTGTTTTATTTTAAGAATTAAAAAGAATATGGAATAATTTAGAAAAAAATGTATAATACAAATTGTTGGTCCCGAATGTTGAGTTGAATAAAACCTCGAGTTAGCCTTCTAGAACAAAATCTAGAAAGGGGGGTTTGAATAGATTTTGTAGATTTTTGAATCTCCCAAAATCAATTCAAAGAATCGATTATCACAAATGGAATATAATTGTGAACTCAACTTTTAACAAGATCAAAAGCAATGCCGATATTCGCATTTTAGCTAAGATTCTGAATTTTAATCTTGAATTAACAAAATTGTAACTTGAACAGAAATTAAAAGAAAGCGATAAATAACACCCGAGGTTTTATAGTGATTCGGATTATAACAATCCTACATCCACTCTCCTTCTCCAAACTTTGAAGAAGGGTCTTCACTAGCCGCTTACTTACTTCTTGTACAAACTTTACAAATTACAACTTGATCTTCAACTCTTCAAAAATCTAAACAACTTTCTGAAATCTAACTCTAAGAATAAGTTGTGTTTTTGAAGATGTGAAGTGAAGTGTTCTATAAACACTTAAAGAAAATTCTATGAAGAAATCTTGTGACTTGAAAACTTGTGATCTTAGAAAATAACTTGTGAAATCTGTGTATATTATGTTCGAGTAAAATGTTCTCTCTATCTCTTTAAAAATGAAGTGCCTAGACCTATTTATAAGTCTCGAAAAGACAGTTAGTTTGTTAGTTAGTTCTAACAGACTAGAAAGCTGCTTTAACAAACTTAATCTTGAAAAAAAACGCCAGTCCTCAATTTGTCCTTGCTCTCCTCATCTGCGGTGACTTAGTGAAGATTCGTCTTTCTTATTCTACTCGGCTTATCTTGACCTCGTCGAGCTCTTCATATTTGTCTCCTGCAGATGACTAGATCTCGGTGACTAGATTGGTTCTAGGCCTCGTCTGATCTGTTTAGCTTAACCTCACTGGTCTTCGTGTCGCTCGATCAATCGAGCCGCTTCTTTTAACTCATCAAAACTTCTTGATTCAACAATTTCCCCCTTTTTGATGAAGTTAAAACCTATAAGGAAGAAACACACTCACACTAAAGTTAGTACTAGAATTAGTTAAAACAATCGAGATAGGTATATCGAGCACTTAATCATTTCACAAATGATTCATTCACATTCAAATACCTTTTTTAAAAAAATTAAGTCTTTTTAGACTCTTTTAGAAATACTTTTAAAAAAATTTGAGTCTTAAGACTTAGAAAAATTTTTAGGAAATTTTTTTTTTTAAATACGAGATATAAAATTCTCGGATGATTTATACTTAGAAAATAATTTTAAGATTTTCTTAAAACCAAAAAAACTTTAAGAAAGCGATACACGTAATTCACATAAGTCCAAATATATTCATTCACAACTTTACAAATTTACACATAGAAGAACCGATAGAAAATAAAAAGATAAGGAAAGAAAATCCTCGTTCTATCGTATTCCCATCGGCTGGCCTCTGGAATGTTCAGCCGATTGAAAATCCTTGCTCTTACTGTTTAAGCTCTTCTTCATCTGTGGAGCTCGGTTTCCCGCTCGCTTTGGCTATGACCGTCTTGACCCATTCCAAATCGGGAGAGCCGTCTTCTTTCGGCTTGGGGGTAACTTGCTCATAGGCTAGTGCAACTAAGTCGCAGATTGAACACATTGTGCGCCTCATCAAGCAGCCTTCCCATACAGATCGGCATCCTCCTTTTTCATCCACTCGTGCTAGCTCATGTCCTCATTGGTGCTCCAGGATGGTGATGCCTTCAAGATGTACCAGTAGTACATCCATCTGGCATCCAGGGCTAGCTTCTTGTATTCGCTTGTGTATTTCCCTGAAACCATCTTTGGAGGGGCTGAAGTGCGGTGGACAGGCGGAAGTCCGCTTCATGCAGTGCTTTGGATACCCACTTAGGAATCCTGTCCCACTTGACTCGGCTTTCCCGGCTTCTTGACCTCTTCTTCTCCTCGCTTCTCATACTTTTCCTTCTCAAAGCATGGATTCTTCTGATCGCTCGGCTGATAGGTTTGAGAAGTCGGGCTCCTTTCTTTTGCGCTCGATTTCGGGGCTGATCAGTGCTCGGTGATGAAGACTTCTCTCTTGCTTTGCCTTTACCCTTGCCCTTGGCCTCGGGTTTTTCGGCCAGCAGAGCTTCGACTTCTCCTCCTCCTCCTTCCTCCTCTTCTCCTCATCCTCTCGGATGGCCTCCTCTATTTGGGTCACCTCGGTTGCAAAGTGCCCGGCTCATCGATTTAACTTTCAATTCGGTCTTGGCTGCCTCCAACTCACCGTGTTCGCTTTAAAGTCCACCTTGTGCTGTGAGTGACAAGACTCCAACTGTGAGGGTGTTCATCCTTCCTTCTCGCTCCTTCCCTTTTTAACTTCATTACGGGAGGGTCTCGGAGCTGTCTTTCCAGCCGAGCAACGGACCACGAAGTCATTACGATCGAGGCGTGAGAGTGTTGACCGGGATCTTGTTGTCATTTGTCATCTTCGCTTGATGCCTTAACCTCCTCCTCCAGTGTCACTTAGCCGAGATCCAATAAAGCCTTTGAGATTGGCTGATAGGTTCCTTGACATGTTGACCTCGGCAATCTGCATGTTGGCGAGCATCGTATCGGTGTGCTCGTATCACCTTCCTTGTCTTCTTTTCCATCATCCTTTGAACTTGAGATATTATCTTCTTGTGCATATCTTCAAAGGTGATGAAATGGCAAGAATTGGGATCGCCTCCTCCTCGATTCGGATGAGGAAGAGGTGGTGGGAGAGGATGGACTGGGAGCTCATGTGGATATCCCCAAAGAAATTGGAGGTATCCACTGGATGGGGTTCGGATGAGAAAGATGAAGTGGGGGCGTACGATGGGGAGGGGGATTTACGGTGGAGGGGAAGATGGTGGGGGTGGAATATGTGAAGTAGTGGGTGGGGAGATGGGGTTGTTTGGGGTAATATGGATTGAAGTTTGGGAGGATATGTGTAAGGCTGGTGGGGAGATGGATATGGGAGTTGGGGCGAATCGGTCTGTTAGGAAGGACGGCATTCGAGATGGAGATGGTGGGGAGGATGAAGTTTGGGTTTTGGGGAGGGTAGATGAGATTGGGATTTGGACTATTTCGGAAGTAGAACATTTTAGAGGCTCTTAGGTGCCACAGGACATCTCTTCATCGCGAGTGGGCTGGAGAGAGGGAGGGGAAAATTGTACTGTCTGTGGGTGGGGGAGGAGGTCCTCTGCGAGCTTATGTCTGGACCTCCTCTCGATTGAACCACGCGTGTTGCATTCTGCGGCGTGGTTACTTCTTCGGGTAGAAGACTTGGTGGTCACAGATGTCCCACTCCGGCTCGAGAGGTCTTAACCAACCTCCTCCTCCTTGGTGCCTTCTCCTTGACTTCATCGGGTGGGCGGCCTCGGTGAGCTCACCGTCGGCGGCTCTTCCTCTCTCTCCTCTTCTTCCTCCTCCTCAACTTCTTGGCGGTTGGTGCACGAGCTCCTACCTCGGCTCCACCTTCGTGCGAATCATTTGGAGCCCCAAGAGGTTCATCCTTTGTCAGGATCCCCTTTTCTTTTGTATAGGGTCGACTCCATCGACCCGATTGATCTCGGTGACGACGGAGTCCTCCATGATCACCGTCACCTTATTGAATAGGCTGGTGATCGACCTTGCCTGCCACTTTCCTCCGACTACCTCCAACCTTTTCCTTTCTGTTTCTAGCTTCTCCAAGAGCATCCCAGCCAGATTAGCTTGGACCCCATCTAGTATTGTCCTTATGACACATAGTGCAGGTGCAGTCGGCCCATCATGAGAACTTTATTCTCCCAAGATGACCTTTGTGACGATGGTCATCGTAAGTCGATACCTCTGTCGGAGCATCTTCTTCTTCGGCTCCGATCGCCGGTCCCTCATGGAATTCGAGCAATCATCTCAAATGATTCTACCCATTCATCGAGACTTGTAGGTGAGGGGTTCACTCCTTCACTACTTGTATCAAAAATCCTAGCCACCTCCGCCGAGTAATGATTAAAACCTCTCCATATACTCTGGTTTTAAAGACTCCGTTCTCGAACGTCCCGTTGACGTAGAACTTCGATTCCCCGCATATCCAGTGTTTTATTGAGGAGGATTTCTTGGAAACAGAATGTCCTCAATCCAGCCCTCTCCAATAACTCCAAAATCTCCCTTGATTCACCACCGGAAGTTGTTTGAAATCCACATACATCTCCGATTTGATCTTCTTATTATACGTCTCATTGTGAACATCCACCATGGTTGAAGTAACTCCTATTTGTTTTTTAGAAGTGCTCATGAAATGATCGAATAAGAGTTTTGAAAATTTTTGCAGAGAGTTTATAAGGATTTACGAAAGTGAAAAAGTTTGTTTAAGGAAGGCGATATATTTATAGGGGGAAGATTGGAAAGAGAAACCGCCATTTTAGAAAATTTGAATTAATCTGAGCCATTTATTCAAAAAGTTTTTACCGCGCATAAATCAACGGTTAAAAATTAAGATAAACGATTAGGATTCAGCGTGGATGTTAATCGCCTTTGGAATGCGTAAATATTTACTTTATAGTGTTGATTTGTGGATGTAGGTTACTTTATGCGGGGAAGTAAGTATACACGGACGTCACCTAGGGTTACCTTACTTCGACTAAGGGTTTGTAAATCGGATGAGTTTGAAAACAAATGAGTTGAAAAAGTCATCGATAAAGTAACCTCGTTTGATTTTAAAAACAGCTTAAGTTCAACTTTTTAGCAATCTTAAAGACAATTTTAAATAAAAGTACTCACACTTAATTTTCTAAAGATGGGATTTCCAATCAATCATTCCAAAAAGATTTTTAAAAAAAAAAATATGAAGTTTATTTTAGAAGACAAAAGTGTCTGAATAAAATATTTGAGAACAGATGAGGTGAAACAGTATGATCTCGTGATCTATTCTGCAAAGACATAGACTCAAGGAAAACCATTAGTAGCTTGAGGTAGATCGGATAGGGTGCGAGATAGTCATCTGCTTTTTGAGAAAATCAGCTAACTATTGTGCCCTTATGCGATTTACCATATGTCGAATAAGTAATTATCATGTCGAGATAAGGTCAATATGACTAATCCTTGATTCTTGATTCCTAAGAAGGAAATCAATGATATCACCACTGATTGTCCTTTGACTCAGATCTAGTCTGATAATTCTTTCTAGACATAATAAAACTAAATTGAGAGAGACAAGAATTAAAAAAACAGAATTAGAGATTTACTAACGAAGCATCTAATAAACCTAATTCTACGAGATAATTCTTTAAACCTCGTCTCTGCTAGTGGTTTTGTCAAGATGTCTGCTCTTTGAAAGTCGGTCAAGATCTTCTCAAGTCTCGATATCTCCTTTTTCTACATGGTCTCGGATGAAGTGGTGTTCGATATCTACATGCTTGCATCTTGTATGAAGGACTGGGTTACGAGTAATAGCTATGACACTATTACTATCACAAAAGATAGGTACATCTTTGGTGATAATATTATAGTCCCCTTAGGCTGTTGACTTATCCAGATCTCATGTGAACAACAACTTCCATGCCATATACTCGGCTTGATTGTGGAAGTAGCTACAGAGGTTTGTTTCTTAGACAACCATGAAATCAGCTTACTTCCAAGAAATTGGCAAGTACCGGATGTAGATTTTCTATCCATCTTACACCCACCAAAATCCGAATCGAGTATCCAGACGGCTCAAAGTTGTCATCACCTGGATACCACAATCCAACATTCTAATGTTCCTTTCAAATACTTGAGGATTTTCTTTCTGCTTCAAGATGGCTTTTCTTAGGATTAGCTTGAAATCGAGCACAGACTCCAACTGCAAATGAAATATCAGGTCTACTAGCGCTTAAATATAATAAAGAATCAATAAGACCTCGATACTCGGTTTGTTCGGTGTCTTCTCCTTCTTATGCGGATCCATTGAAAAATTTGTCATCATAGGTATCTTAGCTTCTACGCTGGTACCTATTCCATATTTTTCAATAAGATCTTTTGTATATTTGGCTTGGTTTATGAATATTCCCTTCTTTGTCTGTTTGACTTGAAGTCCAAGAAAATATGTAATTTCTCCCATCATGGACATTTCAAATCTGCTTTTCATAAGACTACTAAATTCTTCACATAAAGATATGTTAGTTGATCCAAAAATTATATCATCAACATAAATTTGTACTAACAAAAGATCACAACCAAATTCTTTTCTAAAGAGAGTTCTATCAATTCTACCTTTAACAAAACCATTTTGAATTAAACAATCAGACAAGGTGTCATACCAAGCTCTTGGTGCTTGTTTAAGTCCATATAGAGCTTTCCTTAGTTTATAAACCTTGTCTCCTTTGACAAAACCAGAGGCTGCTCTACATAAACTTCCTCGGCTAAGATTCCATTTAAGAAAGGCTGACTTAACATCCATTTGAAAAACTATGAATCTTTTAAAAGCAAAGCATAGGCTAAAAACAATCTTATGGCTTCCGTGACGAGCTACTGGTGCAAAGGTTTCATCATAATCAATACCCTACGATTGTGAATAACCTTGAGCAACTAGTCTGGCCTTATTTCTAACCACAATATTGTTTTCATCCCTTTTGTTTTTAAAGACCCATTTAGTTCCAATGACTTTTTGATGATGAGGCCTTTCAACAAGCTCCCACACATCTTGTCTTTGAAACTGATTTAGTTCTTCTTGCATGGCATTAATCTAGTTGGAATCGGTTAGAGCTTCGTAATTGATTTAGGTTCAAGTAATGACACATAGCAACCGAACATACAATCTTGATTTAGTTGGGTCCTCGTCTGGACACCGCAGTCTAAATCTCCAATTATCCGCTCAATGGGTGATATGACATTGCTTTCTTGCCTTATCTTTTACGGTAGATGGTGTCTTGTCTGAATTATTTATTTCGAGATGATTCTATATTACCTTCTCGATAACTCTACACGATCGGTGATGTGTTGTTGGTCGTGCCGATCGGTGATGTGTCGTTGGTCGTCCGATCGAGTTGGTAGATCGGTTTGTTGAGGAAGTTCTTTCGTGTTCCTTTCCTTTGTGCGATTCTTCCTCTTCATCTGAATCGATTCTTGATTGTAGAATTTTATGGTTGATCCTTTGATAGTCATGCTGATTTAGATCATCCGATATCTTTGTGATGTCCCTGTCTTATCAAACTCAAGAGAAGATTCATCAAATACCACATGGGGTGTTTCTTCTACACACAAGGTTGTCTTATTAAAAACACTATATGCCTTTGATATAGATGAGTATCCTAAGAATATCTCATCTGCTATCTTGGCATCAAAGGTTTTTAATTGAGATTTCCCATTGTTGTGTATGAAACATTTACAACCAAATATATGAAAATATGAAATTTTGGGAGATCTTCCCTTCCAAATTTCATAGGGAGTTTTACACTTATCCTTGACAATCAGACTTCTATTTTGAACATAGCAGGTTGTATTCACATACGCCCAAAACCTATGAGGAGTGTTGAATTCGGATAACATTGTTCTTTGCCTCTTTCAAGGTCCTGTTTCTTCTCTCAACAACTCCATTTTGTTGTGGAGTCCTTGCTGCAGAGGTTTCTGAGCTATGTCATTCTCAATGCAGTAGTTAGAAATCAATTTATTTAGAAATTCAGTACCTTTATCACTTCTAATTTTGACAATATTTAATCCCTTTTCATTTTGAATCTTTTAAGAAATTCTGGAATCTTAGTCATAGTCTCATTCTTTTTGTACAAGAAAATAACCCAAGTAAATCTTGAATAATCATCAACAATTACTAAGGTGTATTTTCTTCCACTAAAGCCGAGAGGAGTTCTTGGACCAAACAGATCCATATGAAGAAGTTCCGAGAATTCTTTACGAAGAAGGACTACCTATTATTTTAAAAGAAGCTTTGGTCTGTTTTCCTTTTTGACAAGAAACACATATATGGTTCTTTGAAAATACTTTATTTGGGAGTCCTTTAACTAAAGATTTCCTTGCTATTTTGTTAAGAGTTTTGAAGTTTAAGTGACCAAGTCGTCTCGTGCCACAGCCCAACTTAAGTCATCTCGAACTCTTAGCAACAAGACAAGTATCTTTATGACAACTTTTGAAATTGGCAACATAAATGTTACCTTGTCTTACTCCAGCCAATAGAATATTTTCATTTAAACCATCTAATACATAACATGCATTATGAGTAAATTTGACACAAAACCCTTTATCACAAAATTGTGAAACAGATAGTAGGTTGTGCTTCAATCCTTCCACGTAGTAGACTTCATGAACTTGAACATCTCCAATCATTAGTGTTCCTACACCTTTAGTAAGTCCATAGTTGTTATCACCAAACATCACTCTAGGTCCATCAATGGTTTGATAGTTAGAGAGAAGTCGTCTTTCATAGGTCATGTGCTTGGAACGACCACTATCAATGTACCAGATGACCTCAAGAATGTCTCCTCTCACAACTATTTTCTTATCTTCCTGCAATCACAAATTTATTACTTAGGTACCCTTTGTACTTTGGGTCCTTTCATGTTAAGTTGACTCTTAGGAATCCAGGATAAAAATATCAATGTTCCTTAAAACCATAGATTGAAGCTTGCATCCATATCTATCTACTAAGATAAGACTTTCAAGATCAATCTGATTCAATTGATCTTTGAAATTGTCTTGAATCTTGGTAAGAATGGATAAGACCTGCTTCTTCCATCAAAGCTATTATACCTAGGATAGATCTTTGATTTAGTCTTAGATTTAGCCTTAGGAGTTACTTTCCTCGCCTCGATTTTTCTTTTGAAGTATCGGATGAGGTAATTAATTCCTTTGGTTTCCAAGGACTGAATAAAGTTTCTACCTTAGGTTTAGTTGCTTTAACAAAAACTCTCGGTTTTATAGGATCATTTTTCTTATTCCTATCAAAACCTAATCCAGCTTTTATCACTAGACTTTTGTGAAGAATTGAAAATTTTATCTATTATGGTTTGAGAATTATTCATAAGTCCTAACTTGAGATTTAATTCTCTGTTAGTCCTTTTATAATTCTCATTCTCGGAATAGATATTTGAAAATTTTATTTTTAAAGAACTCAATTCCTCGTTCTAACTTATCTGTCTTATCAGGACAAGGTACCGGTGATCATCTCGGTCCGACATTCCCCCTTGAATGTACAGTCTGGTTTCTCACTTTTCTTAGTCTGATTGACCTTAGTTAGATCAGAAATTTGATCCTTTAAATTAAGATTTTCAGTCTCTATCTGTTTATAAGCGAGATAAAGCAGTCTCCAAATCTTTCAAAAGTTTATCAATAAGACTGGGATCGGTTCGTATAAGGTGTCACAGTCATTATCTCGATGATGAATAGTAATGTACCTCTTTAGCCATTAGGCATATGTCATCATCTCGACCCAAAATCAGATGAGGATGAGGATGATGATATCTCACGAGCTTCTTCTTTCTCGGCTAGGAGAGCTCTCTCGTCAGCATACCTTCTATCTCTTTTCTTCCTCTTTTCTTCTCTCTCTCGGGAGTGAGTTGAGGACAATCATAGCCGTAGTGACCAGGTTTGCTGCATGTATAGCATATATCTCCTCTCGTCTGTTTTTGGACTACTATCTCCTCGTCTCGATAGGTGACTTATGACTTCTTGACTAATCCTTCTTTTTATCATTATACGAACTCTTTTCATCCTCGTCTCGATCTATAGTTCCTTCGACCTAATCTGCCTCTCTTTTGTTTCTTCGTACTTCATCTTCGGCCTCTCTCATAACTTTTCAACAAAAGAGTCATTTCTTCTTTTATAGACAAATCAGATGCTTTAGAGATCTTTTGATTCATTCTAATGGACAAATGCTACTGCTTTTTCCAGATGTAGATGACTCTACCTCATCTTCTTCATCTTCAATATGAATGTCATATTCCGGTGCTTTTAAGATGAGAGAAAAGAGTGTGGTGTGATATTGCTTACAAATTCTCGTGTTGCCTTGAGAATATTTGCTTTCTCTCTCCATCTTTTGCTCAAAGATCCGAGTACTTTGTTGTTAATTTCTTTCTCGGTGTAAGTCTTACCCAAATCGGCCGCTTTGTTCACAAGATTAGTCAGTCCTCACGTCCAATTGATCTATAGTTTCACCATCCTTCATTTTGAAAGTGTCAAAAGTATGTAGAACAGATGAAGCTTATTTTCTTTGACTGCTCGGATCCTTCACAGATTCCAAAGAGTCCCCCACATTTCTTTGGCGCCTTGCATCTTTTAACCTTTTCAATCCAATCCTTACTTAGAGTCTCGATGATCTCGCGAGCTACTTGATCAAGATTATGGACCTTTCTTTCATCATTTGTTAACTCAGTAGCTCTTCTTTTCTTGTCTCGGTCTGGATTCACTCGACTCCAGTCTTGGTTCCTCCATGATAGAATTTTATAGGTCCCTCTTCAAGAACCTCTTCCATCCTATCATGAATGGCTTTTAGGTGATTCTCCATCCTAAATTTCCAAGAATCATAATCTTCAATAGAGAATTCAGGAAGATTCCTAGCCTTTTGTTTTTCCCGATGACATGATGAAACAAAGGAACAAAATACTCCACAAACTAATTAGTAGCACCGTTAGTTAAAAGAAGAAAATGAAGAAAATCAAGATAATTTCGAATCTTATTCAAGACCTAAAATCAATATCGTAATGCCTTAACACCGCTTCCGATACCACTTGTTGGTCCCGGAATGTTGAGTTGAATAAAACCTCGAGTTAGCCTTCTAGACAAAATCTAGAAAGGGGGTTTGAATAGATTTTGTAGATTTTTCGAATCTCCCAAAATCAATTCAAAGAATCGATTATCACAATGGAATATAATTGTGAACTCAACTTTTAACAAGATCAAAAGCAATGCCGATATTCAGATTTTAGCTAAGATTCTCAAATTTAATCTTGAATTAACAAAATTGTAACTTGAACAAAAATTAAAAGAAAGCAAGAAATAACACTGTGTTTTATAGTGGTTCGGATTATAACAATCCTACATCCACTCTCCTTCTCCAAACTTTGAAGAAGGGTCTTCACTAGCCGCTTACTTACTTACTTGTACAAACTTTACAAATTACAACTTGATCTTCAACTCTTCAAAAATCTAAACAACTTTACGAAATCTAACTCTAAGAATAAGATGTGTTTTTGAAGATGTGAAGTGAAGTGTTCTATAAACACTTAAAGAAAATTCTGTGAAGAAATCTTGTGACTTGAAAACTTGTGATCTTAGAAAATAACTTGTGAAATACATGTGGTATATTATGTTCAAGAAAATGTTCTCTCTATCTCTTTTAAAAACTCAAGTGTCTAGACCTATTTATAAGTCTCGAAAAGACAAGCTTAGTTTGTTAGTTAGTTCTAACAGACTAGAAACCGCTTTAACAAACTTAATCTTGAAAAAAAAGCTGTCAGTCCTCGAAATTTGTCCTTGCTCTCTCATCTGCACCGACTTAGTGAAGATTCGTCTTTCTTATTCTACTCGGCTTATCTTGACCTCGTCCTCGAGCTCTTCATGTTTGTCTCCTGCGCAGATGACTAGATCTCGGCTGACTAGATTGGTTCTAGGCCTCGTCTGATCTGTTTAGCTTAACCTCACCGGTCTTCGTGTCGTCTCGATCAACCGAGCCGCTTCTTTTAACTCATCAAAACTTCTTGATTCAACACAAATAGATAAAATATATATATATATATATATATATATATATATATATGTAAAGAATAACATATATATTCAGTTATCTATGCTAAAATAGATATGATGTATAAACAATAATATTGATTATCTTTGGTAATATAGATAACAAATAAGTTCTTAATAGATAATTGTATATAAAATATTATCTACGAGCATCCGACTTGATTTATAAAGCGCTCATAGATAATATCTCATTATCTATGAGCGAAAATGTAGTAGTGTCCATTTTACTTTTCTTGTAAATATTTGCTCTTTGCTCTGTATCTTTTTGTTTCTCGTTTCCATTTATTTTCTTTACGTCCTTGTTTTGTAACGTTCTATACACTCTTGGTTATCGCCAAGAAGGAAGACTTTGTGATAAGAGGGAAAGGGAGGAGGCTGGAACATCGTCTTAGAGAACGTGATGCGGCGGGGACCAGGAAGGTACGAACAAATGAAGAGCACTTTGACCTTGATTTATAAAGAAAAAATCAGTTTTATAAAATGTTTTCTCCTTTGCGGGTGGCGAGATCATTGAGAGAAGCGATCGAGAAATTGGAGAGATGATGAGATAGAGGACAAAAAGGAAGAGAGATAGGCTAAGGGAGGGAGTGAGAGGGGGAGGGGAGAGGGGGAGATAAAAGTGATAGATGTTGAAAAAGTGAGAGAGAAGAGAGGTGGGAAAGGCTGAGGACAGAGAGAGAGAGAGAAGCGAGGGGAGAGATGGGGAGACCAAAACCGAAATTGATACCAATTTCTCGTTGTATACGTTGTTTTCTTTATGTGTTTATCTACCATATATTGAGTCTATGCAGGTTATTCTCATTTTGTCTCACTTAATTCTACTATTGAGGTACTATTGAATGCATAGGGTCCATGTACACTATGAGTACTTCTAATTTTGTTTTTCTATTAAAATGTATTATCTAATTCTAACATTATGCTGCCTCTTATCATTAGTATTCTAATTTCCTTTTATCCATTTCAGCTAGGTTGCATTTTATTGGGACTTGGAGAAACCAAGATCGTAAGCGATTTCCGAATTTGTCCAAAGGTTTTAGAAATGAAAGACTGGTATTAGTACTACCGTAATAAAATATAAGGTCGTGATACACGTTGACATTGTAAGTCTACACTTAGCAGATCGAGGCCGACCTTGTTTTCTTGTCTTCTTTCCGCTTTATTTATTTCATGATTGAATAATTTACAGGAAAGAATTTTATGTTGGTCAAAAAGTTATTCTTTTCCATTCGAAGTTGAAATTATTTCCTGGTAAATTGTGTTCTAGATGGTTAGGACCTTTTATTGTTACTAATGTCTTTCCTCATAGTGCATTTGAAATCAAAAGCATTGAATCCGTAAGATTTTTAATGTTAATGGACATCGCTTGAAACCGCTTTTATGAAGGTTTTCAAGTGCACAATGTCGACAATCTTACTTTGGATTGTTCGAATTATTAAAATTGAAGAGTTTGGAATGTCTAGCCAAAGACCATAAAGAAAGGCGCTCTAGGGAGGCAACCCGATGTTTATTTAGCTTTTATTGTTGTATTTTTAGTTTTATTTCATTTTTGTGTGTTTAGGGGTTAGAAGAAGTCTTTTGATAAGGCGTGGTCGCGCCTTAATCGAAATAGATTTAGAATGAAAGTGGTATGATAAGGCGTGGGCACGCCTTAGGAAAAACCTCTTCGCCTACTTACTTATATTTGTTACTAGTTTCTATTAGGGGTGTATATTAATATATTTAATTTTTCAAAAATTAATTTTTTAAATACTTAAATCCTAATTTTTTCCCCTAAACCGCCGCTCCATCATTGTCCCTCTAACGCCGCTTTTCGATCACTGCTCCTTCGTATTCGCCACTTCACATCACCGATCGGCACTTTTCTCGGCGCGCTGTCCGCCGCCTCGCCGTTTTCTTAAATCTTCGCCGCTTCTCCTCTTCCTAACTGTTGTATTTAGCGTGCTCCTTCTCTCGATTTACTCGATCTCCATAGCTGATTTCCGATCGGCACCGCTGTCCGGCATCCCGTAACCATCATCGCCACTTCTCGGTTTCCCCATCGTTGCCGCCCTTCATCCATCGACAACGTCCCTGTTTCTCTAGATCACCGACCTTTTGCCGACTACTGTCCCATAACCGACGATTTTTATCCCGTTCTCTGGTGCTTCTATTTCTTCCATTGTTGCATTGTTCTTTCTCCTATCAAATAGGCCGAACAAACACCAATTCTACAACAAAGGCTTCCATTCGAAAATCGCCTCATCTGGCCCCCGCTTCTCCGTCTACTTCTCATGACTCTCGTGTGTGCAAACGAGTACGCACAGGTATAAAATTTTCAACTCTTCCAATATCAGATTTTGATTTGAAGGGTCATTTAAGCTTCACTAAAAAGGACAAGGAAAGATATAAATTAATTTGTCGAAGAATATTATTCCTTGTAAGTGCATGCATATTCCCTCCTTAGAAGCTTTAGGAATTGATATCGATGTGTTTGAGTATATTGAGAATATTGGATGGAAGTCTTATTTTTCACTCAACTTTCCGGCTTATATTGAACTTGTGCGAGAGTTTTATACACTTTTTGAATTCAAGTCGGATGAAGTGGAAAAAGATAGGAATGCTAGGTCTGTTTCATTTTCGATTAATGGGGAAGGAATTTAAACTACTATTGCTGAATTTAATATTGCATTGGAACTTTTCACTTTGAAGAATTTGCTAAATCTGATGAGTATTTAAATTTGTATTGTGGATATCCTAAGAATTTTCTTGCGGTTGAGGTGTATCATGATTGGACTTCAAAATAATTTTATGACCTAGCAAATCTAAGGATATTTATTTACGTGATAATGCTCTAATTTATGTTCATCGATTTTTAGCCTATTGCTTCTCCGGTAGAAAAGATTCTCTTGTAGTATTAACAAAGGCAGAGTTATTTTCTTGTGGTGCATGAAAGAGAAAAAAGGTGTGAATTTAGGCTTTTGGCTCAATTTCCACAAGTTTTAATGAATAAGTGTCTTTTAATATTGGGTCCTTTGATCACACAACTTGTTGTACATCTTAATTTGCTTGATCCCGATTATAATGACCTTCATATTGCTTGTGAAATACAACCACCGGACTTACGTTGTTTGGAGCAGATGATTACGATTAGCAAGAAAGATGGTGTCTACTATTTCAACACTTCAAGTTCTTGAACTAGACGAATAGTGGACAATCATGTTTCCTCCGTCGCAGACGAGGACATTGATAGTGAGGAACCATCTACATCCTCTAACAATGAGTAAGAAAGTGGAAAAGATGGGGGATGACATCTTTGAGATTCTTGAGAATTTAACAAGGACGGAGAAGAATATGATAGCTTTTTATGGCCATGTTGGGTTCGAGCAACCCTTCCCACCACCTCAATAAGTAATACTCCCTCCGTCTCTGGAGTTATCTTCACGCGTGAAGAGGCACATTTATTAAGAAAACTTAAATTTGTGAGGAGAGAGAATAAAGTGTAAGGGTATTTTGGATGGTAGTATGAGATAAAGTGTAGGAGAGAAAATAAAGTAAGAGTTAAATTTTTAAAATTTAAATGGTACTGTGAGAGTGTAGTTTATAGAGGGTATTCCATTTTAGGGGTGTGAAGTTAATTGTGGGACGTCCCGAAAAGAAAAATGTGAAGATAACTTCCGGACGGAGGGAGTACTAATTATGGATGCTCAAATTATTCAGGGAGTTCTCTACTTCTTTTGTTCTTTTACTATTTTGAGCATCTATTTTATGCATGGAGGGCAATGCATTGTCTAAGTGTGGGGGAGGAGTCGTTTCATAAGTGATTTTTATTTTGGTCTTAAGAATTTTGGTACGGGATTGTTCTTAAGGTGTTATGGTTCTTAATTTGTTGTCTCTCTCATTTGAAATTTTGAATCTTCCAATGCTTGTCTTGAAAACTAATTTTTTTTTTTTGTGTGAATTGAAAAGGTTTTGAGTTCTCATTAGTTGAAGAGAAAAAATATTTGGATCTTCACACATTATACATTAATTTTTGTGAGCTTTTGAGCTTAAAAGGTACAAACTCTTATTTTATTGTATGTGTGATTGTCATTCATTCATGATTTTTCTAAAATTAACATTGTTATGCGAGATCTACGTGATTATTATTGGTGAATTAAGTGTAAGAATCAAATAAGGATGTTAGGTTGAACCTTTCTCTTATCATAACCTACCATTCTTATTTGGTTCTCACACTTAATTCACCAATAATGATTACGTAGATGTGCATAACAATGTGAGTTCTAGAAAAATCAATCATAAATGACAATCACACATACAATAAAATAAGAGCTTGTGTAGATGAATGCTCTTTTTGGCTCAAAAGCTCACAAAAATTAAGGTATAATGTGTGAAGATTCAAACATTTCTCCTTCAACTAATCATGGATGACAACTTGCAAAGCATAACAAATGAGAACTCAAAACCTTTTCAATTCACACACACAAAATTCATTTTTCAAGACAAACATTGAAAGATTCAAAATTTCAAATGAGAGAGACAACAAATTAAGAACCATAACACCTCAAGAACAATCCAATAAAATGTTACAGATTCTCTTTTTGCTACCCCTAAGTTCTTGGTCTTCAAAAAAATTCATAAAATGTTACATCATTGAACATTTCATCCAACATATTTCACACAAAATCTCTTTCTTACACAATATTAATATTAATATTGAATCTTATATTACACCACCTAATTGAATGACACATAAATAAAATTATATTTCACACGAAATCTCTTTCTTACATAATATTGATATTGAATCTTATATTACACCACCTAATTGAATAACACATAAGTAAATTAATTAAAGATGAACAGTGAGAGGATAAATGTTGTTAATTACACAACATACGTTCCATTTAAACGTGTAGTTTACTGTGCATTTTTTATCATACGTATGTTTGTTTTAAGACATAAATGTATCATACGTAAATTTATTGGCGTCTATATAGTTACATTGTGCTTGTTCTATTTTAAGATGAGCCAAAACGATGTCGTTTTGCAGAATATGAACATAAATTGAGCAATATACAAGAGATTAAAAATATTTAATTATCTTGAAACGATTTGCTAAAAATATGAAAGTAACTTGACAAAATATATATGTTACATCCTGTCAAAAATATATATAATATACATGAGATTAAAAATATTTAATTATCTTGAAACGATTTGTTAAAAATAAGGAAGTAACTTGACAAAATATATATGTTACATCATGTCAAAATATATATATATATATATATATATATATATATATATATATATATGCATTATTCATCTAAGTCATCAATTACAAGAAAAATATTCAATTTTTAAACATCTTGTAAATTTGAAAAGAGAAAAATACATAATTATAATAAAATAATGATTTAAATAAAATTGAACCAATGCGATTCTCTCAATGTGTATTTCTCTTTTTAAATTTACGAGAAATTTATACAAAGCAAATATAGAGCATTTGTATCCATCAATTTCCACCTCTATTTATTGGTTGAGTTAATTTTATTCAATCACCTTTACTTATTTAGTCATTGAATTATGTCAAGTGCAAAAATAAATTTTTAAAATTAACTTTAACTTTGTAATATGATTTTTTTAGATAAAATTAATTTGAAAACGTACGTGAATCTTGTTTTTAAAAAGTAAGAAGTCCTTTGTATTGTTGATTTATATGATAGATGGTTTATTGATAGTTGAATTGGTATAATCTTAAAATCATAAGACATAGAAAGTGGTAGTTAATCTCACATACAGAGAATTGGATTACAAATTAAATTTTATTTGAATCGGATTTTCATCATTTTTACTTTTGAATTCTAAAAAAAAATTCAATAGATCTTTATAAACCATCGACAAAAACTTGCGTGAGTCCGTCTCACGAATCTCGTTTCATGAGATGGGTGCACTTATTAATAAATTATTAACACTTTAAATAAGTGATATAAAATAGTATAAAAGTGATAAAAAATTAAAAAGTGATACATTTTGCATTTTAAGTGATAATAATATATTAAAAATTGATAACAATTTTGTTGTGTGACGATTTATTCGCCCCTAAAAATTGGGCCAGCCCAATCCAGTCAAGCCGAGTCCAAAGGAGCTCGGCCCCACCAAAGACCAGCCCGCCCGGGCATGGCGAGCGCGCAAGACAGCCAGGCGGGCCCGACCCCGAGCTCGGCCCGCCGAGGACCTGCCCGCCACGCCGAGGTGAGCACTGCTGCCGCGGAGCGGGCGCTCCAAATGCGCGAGGCCCTAAGCGCGATACAAGACAGCGAGCTCGGCGAGAAAACAACGACGTCCAAGCTCAAGAAATCAATAGCTTCCAAGCGAAGCTTCTCTTAGAATATTAACAAGTGCGGTGTAACAAGATAGTAGGAATGTCAACCTTACCTAGTATAGTAGGAAATCCCCTCTCGCCAACAGAGGATCACTGCGGACACCGGGCAGACGTGAGAGGCTAGCCACTGTAGGGGTGAAAACGGATCGGATATTTCCCGACCGATCCGGAGCCGTATCCGGTCGGTATCGAATTCGGTAAAAATAAGTATCCGGTCAGATTTGGATACGGATACGGATAGTTGACTCGGATACGGAATCGGATACGGAATAAATAATATTCGACCGTATCGAGTTTTACCATATTTTATCGGATATTATCCGGATAGCAAATCCGGATATCCATTTTTAATATATTTTATTTTATATTTTATATTAAAATAATATATATATATATATATATAATAATATAAATATATAATAATAATATTAAAAAAAAAGAAAAATATTAAAAAAATAGAAAGAAGACGCTTACGGCTGCGTTTTCTTCTGATCTTGATTCATCAGTTCCTCTTCAATTTTTAAACCTAGCGATTCTCACGCGCCGCCGACCCTGTTTTACTTCTTAAGGTCTTTTTGTTGGAAAATGTCTGGATATACCCTCGATCCTATTTTCCTTCTTATTTCTTTCTCGAGTTTTCTTCACATTATAAGTAGAAATGGAAAGTAGAATAAAAAGGTCTGTAAGAAAAGCAAACCCCATGATTTGTATATATAGACTTCTTTTATATTTATTTTTTTGGGTTATAATCTATGTGGAAAATAAAATTTATTATCGATTGATTGTGAGTAAGGAATAGAGATAAGGAGTTTGATTTATGGGTTTTCATTTGCCACATGATATATTGATATGAGTACCTACATTCGCTCCCATGATTTTAGTTTTACTACACATTATTAAAAATAAGTATTACCTAATTATCTACTAAATGTGTGTTAGATTGAAATGCTTTCGGTGATTGGTTGAGAGAGTTCAAATTTTGTTTATCTTAAATTGATTGTTATTGAGGTCTCGTCCCTTTGTCTGTTGTAAGCTTTTGATACATTCCCGATGCTCCACCTTTTTTTCCAATAAATTTGCTTTGTTTGATATTCCTTTCCAATTTTCATGCTCCTTGTCATCTTGAGATTTACTATTAAACATTTGAGATTTCCTATTCAAAGTATCATAAATGTCATCTTATCTAAGATTCCTGTTTCTATATTTGTGGGTTAAGTCGATTTAATTCTCTTTTCGGTGTATGTATTGATTGCAGCTTACATTTTATTTCTAAGTTAAGCCTCACATGCCATATTTCTAAGTTATTTTTTGAATTTGCAATTTTCGGTTCTTACGCAAATGGAAGGAGATCCACCGTCACCGATCAACCTTGCCATCATCGGGGTGCCCGAGCACGCCTCTACAAAGTCTCTCGAATCGAATCTCCTTCCCGACACTACAAGAAGTGTGGCTGTATCATCTACGGCAGAAAATCCTATTGATGTTGATTCATGTGATAAAGAAGTGCATGACGAGCCTCAAGCAAAGAAACAAAAGAAGACTACATCGGAGGTTTGGAAGCACTTTGCTAGGGTCAAGGAAAGCATTGAGGAGGATGGCAAGAAGACCGAGATAGTTTGGGCACGGTGCAATAGATGCAAACACAAAGCTAGAGGTGAGAGTAATAAAGGAACAACGGCATTATGGAACCACTTGAAGAACAAACACAATATTTCGCAGTGGTCAACAACTAATGAAAGTGGAAAAGAAAGACAGTGTCACGATTGTTGAACCTTATAGGTACGATCAAGAAGCTAGCTTGAAAAATTTTATATAGCAATAATCATGCATGAGTATCCTTTCAATATAGTTGAGCATGAATACTTTGTTGAGTTCATCAAGTCTTTGCGTCCAAGTTTTCCAATGAAGAGCCGCATCACCGTTTGGAAAGAACTAATGGAGATCTTTACACAAGAAAAGGAAAAGCACTATGAATATTTCAAAACCGTGAAATGTCGCTTTAGCACAACTATGGACATGTGGACATCAAATCAAAACAAAGGCTATATGTGTGTCACAATACACTGGATTGATGAAGATTGACATATTCGTAAGAGAATCATCAAATTCATGCATGTAGGAGGACGACATATAGGTGCTAAGTTGTCGGAAGCATTCATTGCTAGTGTTGTGAGATGGTTTATTGAGAAGAAGTTGTTTTCTCTAACTCTTGATAACGCATTTGCAAATGACGTTTGTGTTAAAGATGTTATTTACGGGCTTGGGAAAATATGCCCTCATTTGTGATGGTATGTTCTTTCATGTGAGATGTGCTAATCACATACTCAATCTTGTTGCTAGAGATGGTCTTGCTGTAATTGCAAGTGCAATCAAGAATATTCATGCTTTTGTTGTAGCTATAAAGAGCTCTCCATCACGGTGGGAGGATTTTATGAAGTGTGCAAGTGAATGTCAATTGGATACAAAGAAAGGTGTTGCACTAGATGTAGCTACAAGGTGGAACTCCACTTATCTCATGTTGATGGATGCTTTATATTACAAGAATGCTTTTCATAGACTTCTTGTCTTAGAGCGCCACAGTATGAGAAGATTGCACCATCAAATGAAGAATGGGGTAAAGTTTTATCTCTTTGCAAATGCTTGAAGAAATTCAATGATATTATCGAAGCTTTTATGTCCTGGCACGTTGTATCCAATGCAAATGCTTTTATCGAAACTTTTGTGAGATTAAGCTATTGCTAGGAGAGTGGCTTGTTAGCGATGATATCACCATTAAGACAATGGCAATTCCTATGTCTGTCAAGTTTGATAAGTATTGGAAGAAGTCAAATGTTGCTCTTCTTGTGGCTAGTTTTCTTGATCCTAGATTCAAGAAAAGGATTATAGATTATTTCATGAGGAAGTTTCATGGTGAGCTCGCATATCAAGCTGAAACGGAAAAGATAATAAAGATTGTGAGACAACTATATCAACGGTATGCTTGTGATGCATCGAATGTCACGGAGAGCTCTGTTATTGTTGCTAGTCATGGTGAAGCTTGTGAAGCAAGTTCTATAGGGATAATTGTCCATTTGGTCCCGTAAGAATTTTTGATTTCAAAATGGTCCTTTTCATGCATATTTGATCCTATACTAATATTTCGTCAATATTTAACGAATTTTGAGCGTATAAATAACACGCCAGTTAAAGTTTGCACTTTTAGTCCTGTAAATTTGCACTTTTAGTCCCGCAAGTTTGCACTTTTAGTCCCACAATTTCAACACTTAACGAAATCCGTTAACTTAGTTAACGATTAGGACCAAATATGCATGTAAAAGGACTATTTACAAACATAGGAACCAAATGTGAAATTAAAAAATTCCTACAGGACCAAATGTGCAATTAACCCAAGTTCTATATTAATGGAAAAAGACAACGATGAATTTGAGAGTTACTTATACGACAGTGAGGGGGCTGGTGCAATAGCAAATGACTTGGAGAAATACACAATGAGAACCTCCGTTAAAGGTGCCTAAATACGAAAATTTTGATATTTTGTTTTGGTGGAAGGGTCATCAACAAGAATACCCCATTCTCTCACGACTTGCTCGTGATGTGTTAGCCATTCAAGTGTCAACGGTTGCTTCGAATCTGCATTTAGTGTCGGTGGTCGTGTTATAGATCCATTTCGTAGTCGTTTGGATCCCGATATGGTAGAAGCACTAGTTTATACTAAGGATTGGATAGCTACATCCAAACAAGGTTATTATTTTAACTTCTTGTCATTTTATATTATAATTATGTATCTATATTCCTCTTATGCATTTTCTTATAAAAATTTCAGGTTCTCAAAAATATTGCATCCATTGTTCTTTGGTCTTGAAGTTTCGGAAACACTTGTTGCAAATATGGGTGATGAGGCTTATCATTATTACTTCTTAAATTATAATTGGTTTCAAAGTTAGTTGCAAACTTGAAATACTAATCGCTTATACAAAAAAAAATGTAGGTTGAAGAAGAAATGGACGGTGATGAGGATTGATGAGGATCCGAAGGCCTCCATTTGATGTTCAATAACAATGTTCTTCCTCCGTCATTCAACCAATTTATGTTCCTGCTCTGTTTTTTATTAAGGAATTATGTTCTAGACTTGTGTTTGATGGTGTACTTTATTCTTCATTAGCATTAGCTAAAAGAAACGTATGTATGTTGCGTATGGTTTAATGTTTTCATGAGTGGATGATATTTTGGTTTAGGAGCAGTTTGTTGATTGCTTTATTCATGCTTGGGTTTTGATTTTATTTTTCTTATTCATCCGTAAGTAATTTTTTTATGTGTTTCAATCACATTTTGATGATTTTCATATGAAATATATTATCCGATTATAGTTATTCGAATTCGGCCCGGATTCGTCCGACATCCGTCCCGTATCCGTATACCGAATAGTCCGAATTCGTATTCGAATCTAGCATTTCCGTATTTGACTCGAATTTGAAAAAATATGGTTTAAGATACGGTATAAGCACTATCCATCCGTATCCGATCCGTTTTCACCCCTAGCCGCTGCCCCAAGTACAGGGGAGGTCCACCCTCATTAAATGAAAAGCCCAACATTAAAATGTAGATCCCCCATTTCGTGGGATCCTAGGGCAACACACTTCTTGTATAAATAAGACCTACAAGACACAATAAATGAATCCGAAAAATCCCACACTTAAGAAGAGACTCACACTCCTAGCAATCCTCTTGTTCTTTACAAGCTTTACTGCATTTATTTTTCATTTATTATTCATCATTATCATTGATTGTTCTAGGGAGTTTATCATCATAAATTCCCCAATCCATATTGTTATTAACCGGTTCCAAGCCACATCCACATTAATTACTCACGAATATTTCGGTTAACAACAATTGGCGCTAGAAGGAGGGTCTTATTCCCTGCAAATTACCGAGAAAACACGAAGAACACTCACTGTTCTTCATACGAAAATCCTTGAACTCTAACTGTTCTTCACACAAAACCCATCCCCACCAAAAAGAAGATCCCGATTCTTTTGGAAATATCGAAAGTTGGAAACACCACTCCCATGGGGAATAACCCCACCAACGCTGCATGCATGGAGCCCATTCATGTTCATGAGAATGAACAGGCCGGGGGTGGTCACCCCCACTAGGGCTACGAGGAAAATCGCACCCATCCCTCTTCAGAGTACCAAACTCCCGAACAAATCCAGATGGCCATTAAGCTTCTTCAAGCTCGAGGCCGCGAGCTCACAACGGCCAACCTGGCCCATCAACTGCTCCCCAGAGAAATAAGGGGAAGAAGAAGAAGACCCAGCGAGCTCGAGATGGCCCCGGGTCCTCTCGACAACTGGATTTTAGATCGGACTCCGTGACAGAGTCCAGACGAGAAGCACCCCAGCTAGGCGGGTGGCCGAGGGCCGTCGGCCCATCAACAGGCCCTGCTCCGGGCGCCGCTCGAGCGGGGACGAGAAGGGTCTCGGCCAAGGATAGGTTAGGCCCAGCTCAACCCAGTTAGTTTGACCGCTCCGGCCCCCACCGCGAGCCTCGAATCAAACTCCGCGGCGCTCTTCTTGTCGCCATGCGTAAGAAAATCAATGAAATGGAGTCCCGCTTTGGGGCTCATGACGGCAAGTGAAACGTGGCGAGCGAGCCACTCTATGGAGGTTGAACATGCGCCACCAACCCAAGATTCTCCCCTCAAATGTCTCGTGTATGAGGGAAAGACTGCCCGAGACCCACCTTAGTAAGTATAATATTTACATGGTTGGGAGGGGGCTTCGATGCAAACAAATATCGTCAGCTCCCACCGACCTTAGGTGAGCTTCGCCCACAAGTGGTATGTTTCTCTCCCCACTCGTTCGATCCACACATTCGGCGAGTTGGGAGAAATACACAACTTACTTCGCCTCCAAGATTCCCAAAGCCGAAAACCGGCAAAGATCTGATGGGAATCAAGCAGGGGAAAAAGAGAGCGATGAGGCCTACCCCAATCGCCTTGACGAAATCCTCATCACGGGGAACCTATTGGAGACGAGCTCCGGCTTCACGCACTAGAATCTCACATATTCCTAAGCACATGACGAAGACTACCCCACCTCCTATGCCGAGTTCCACCGGCAGGCAGTGAGCTCATTACTTGCCAAAAATGCTCGCCCAAAGATAGGGTGTGAGGCTAAGAAAGAGGGGGAGGAGAGGACGGACAAGGCTGCACCTAAAGCCCCTTCCGCCACCGAGCAAGGCCCGGCCGTAAGAGGGGCCAATGAGAAAGCTGCCGGGGAGACCTTCAAGAGCTTCGGAAACCACCCATCCCCACACAAGTCTGTCTGTGTCGTGGAGAAGCTCAAGTTCACCCCGGCCTATGTCTTCAATGCAATTCAAAGACACGGGTTTGATCCCCAAGCCAAAGCCTATGAAGCCGGACCTCCAAGCCGAGCACTAGCAAGTTCTCGTGCCTATCACGACTCCCCGGGCACAACACTAGCCAATGCCAAGACTTGCTCAAACAGCTCTGGAGGCGTTCAAAACGGACTCCTCGATAAGTTCTTCAAGAGGCTCGCCCCACGGCCGGATACCGAGGAGCGAGCCCCTCGGAGGCAGAGGGTGATCTCCCAAAGAGGGTTGCAGTAGTTTAAGTAGCGGCCGACATGGATTCGTCCGCGACGAGCTCCCAGCCTACTCGCCTTGGCAGCCGGATCAACATGATACAAGCTAGGGGAGGTAGTTTGGGTAGACTGTTGAGGTGTTCACCTACCAAACAGGAAGAGAAAGGCCGAGCCGAGGGTCATTGATCATATTCACTGGTCAACGCACCTCCGGAGCCCACCATCTCTAAGACTGCGGTAAGCTCCTTCTCTAATGTTGACCGCGAGGGATCCTTTACCCCAAAAATGACGCTCTTGTTATCTTGGCCACTATCCTGGGCATAATCGTGGACCGAGTTACGTCGATAATGGCGGCTTACGCAATATCCTCTTCAAGTCCGTCTTGGACCAAATGGGCAACCTCGCCAAGTACATCAAGCCCAACGACCTCCGGCTTCACGGCTTTGGCGACACGGTCGTCTCGCATATGGGAAGATCAAACTCTCCGTCGAGCTAGTCGACTTTGCAAATGATAGGGTTAGGATAACTAGGCTGTTGAATTTGTAATTGTTGACTGTCGAATATGTATAATGGCTTTTGGTCGCCCTTTCTCGAAACTTTTGAGGCGGTTGCCTCCTCTTACTTTTATTGTGTCAAGTTCCCTCTGCGAGGGAGAAGTTGGTACAATAAAAGGAGATCGAAAATATCAAAAAGTGTTTGAATTACTCGTGTCCAGATTTATTTTCTCGCACTTAGTTTAGATTTTTCTTTTATTTTCGCTCGCCGAACAACAAGATATCGAGCTCCCTCAAGAAAACATCTCTTCAAGTGAGCTCGGCACCATTCAAAATGGACCAACTCCAATGGATTGTTCCCCATCTACTCTCTCGCAAGCCGAGTAGGCCCGGGCGAGCTCGCCCACCCCGCCACGACTCCTATGGAGCTCGGCCGGAGTGGGCGAGCAAGACCTAGAACCTTGCCTCGGCTTCGAGCCAATGCCTTTGGACATTGATCCAATGGGGAACCTCCAAGACCCTAATGGACAGCGGCTGAAACGAACAACTCTAGTCAAAGAATTGGAATGCATTAGGTGGATCCTGCTCGCCGAGTTGGAGGTCACCATCGGCTCCAAGATTCCCGCCGAAATGCGGGAGGATATCATAGACTTTCTCAAGAGCAATGTGAACGTCTTCGCCTGGTCGCACCAGGATATGGTCGGCATAGACCCAAAACATGCCCGCCACCACCTCAAAATCGACTCCAACTCGCAAGCTGTCTCCCGAGAAAGATAAAAGTTCAATCCAGAAAAATACGCTGCTCCGGCCAAAGAGGTAAAGAAATTGTTTGACAATAAGCTTATTGAACAAGCAATTGACGAACCAAAGTGGGTGGAAAACGCCGTGCTCATCAAGAAGTCTAACGGATCTTGGAGATGGTGCATAGACTTCACAGATTTAAATGCGGCATGCCCAAAGGTGTTGGAACCACCGGATCGCCGACTCTAATTGATTATCTAATTACATACAAAAACGCAGCGGAAATAAAACATACCTTTTCACCTTAATAGGTGAATTCGAACCAATTCTAAGGTCGAAGCTGCGGATCAAGGATGAGCCACGAACCTCACGATCTTTTGCCGTATCCCTATCCCTTTCCCTTGGACGCCGAGTGGTCGACGATCCTCCAAGGAATCGAATCCGCCTCTCTCTAATCTCACGTTTCTTTTACACGTCTAGAGGCTCACGATGTAGGGTTTATTTATAGGCTACAACAGGGGACCCTAAGGAGGAATTAGGGTTGGGCCTCCCGATGGGCCTAAACGTCCCCGTGTTTAATCCAAACACTCAACTTAAGCCCATCAATTATAACTCGGTCCACTAAAGAGTTATAATTGAATTATCCTAATCCCATATTATAATATGGGCTCATTTATTATGTGTACGTTTATTTCCCGTGTTTAAGATATCGAATGTCCATAAACTAATTAAATTACCGACAACTTAATTAATTTATATCTAATTCCAAGAGTAGTACCATTCATCTTTATTATTATGTCGGATTAAATCCACTGCAGAGTTTGCATAATAATCTTTATAAGCTCCTCAAGGGGACATCATCATCCTAAATAATTAGGACACGGATTCCTTCTATATTCAACATCACACCATATAAGCAAGGTGTTATCTCCCAATTTACCGAGCCTATTGATTTAATAAATCTCACCCATTGGCAAATTAAAGAAACAAACACCGAGTACGGTGCTGTTATTATATAGGGATTAAGAAGACGTACATCCATAATAACAAAGGTCTTATTCTTTTATATAGTCGGTATAAATTGAAACGGCCTCATATGGTCCTCGCTCAATACATACAAAATGTACTAGTGTAATTTTATAGTCAAGATAGACTAATACCAAATTACACCACAACCGTTCCAATGGTTTATCCAAATCCATCTTGGTTGTGAGCTATTATTTATAATCAAATGAAGTTGGTGATCCAAAGGAGATTGCCGAAATGAGGACAAGGATATTTGATCGATGCACTCCCGAAGAAAGATAGATGGGCCATTAGATAAGCCAAAATTTTCTTATCTTTTATCTTCTTATATGTTCCATATGTAAAAATGTAAATGTGCTCTACATGAATGAGATGATTTGTATCTTGTCTCGATTTACTTGTTTTTTAAGCTTTCTTTCTTGTTTTAAGAAAAATAAAATTTTTTAAGTATAAATCATCTCGAGAAATTTATCATCTCGGACTTAAATTTTCAAATTTTTCTAAGTCTAAAATTTTTCTAAATTCTAAGACTTAAATTTTTTTAAATCGTTTGAAAAAGTCTTAAGACTTAAGAATTTTTACTTCAAATTTTTCTAAGTGTGGATTAAAGTGCTCTAACTAGAAATAAATGCGAAGTTAAAGTGTGAATATGTTATGATCTTGAATAACTTTGACTAACATCACCGCGAGTATGTTTCTTTCTTATAGTTTTAACATCATCAAAAAGGGAAATTGTTAGATCAAGTAAAGTTTTGATGAGTTAAAAGATCAATCCAGATGAGCGGAGACAACGTTGACGACGGCTAAGATCGAGTTCGGTACTAAGGTGATCGGACTAGGTCAAGGACTAATTAAGTCAGTGGAGATCGAAGTTGCAAGTCATCCGGAGACAAGCTCAAGTCTAGTCATCTGCAGGAGCCAATTATGAAGAGCTCGGACGAGGTCAAGATAAGTGAGTAGAATAAGAAAAGCGAGTCTTCACCAAGTCGATTGCAGACGAGTAGAAGAAATCAGGTGAGGTCAAGAGCAGTTTTCAAGATTAAGTTTGTTAGCGGTTTTCGCTTTGTTAGAACCGACTAACAAACTAACCTGTCTTTTCAGACTTATAAATAGGTCTAGATTTTATTTTTCAATACACTTATGCAAATTTGATTTTTCACAACTTTCACTATTGATTTCAATCTCAATTCACAAAGTGTTTTCAAAAGAGTTTTCAAAAGTTTCAAGTGTTTATAGAACACTTCTCCGTAATCTTCAAAAATCCATTATTCACCTGTAATTCTTAGATTCATCGAAGGAGTTAGGAGTACTTTGAAGATTTGAAGAAAAATTGTAAGTTGTAAGTTGTAAGTGTGAAGTAAGAAAGTAGTAAGCGTGTCCCTTCTTCAAGTTGGAGAAGGAGAGTGGATGTAGGATTGTTCTAATCCGAACCACTATAAAATACAGTGTTCTTTCTTGTTTTATTTACTTATTTGTTCAATTTCCAATTTTATCATTCAAAGGTTTATTTCGGAATCAAAGTTAAAATCAATATCGATGCTTTTGATCTTATTAAAGTTGAGTCTAATCTTGAATTTCCATTTGTGTACATCCGGTACTTTGAATCAGTTTTGAAAGATTTGAAAAATCTACAAAATCTATTCAACCCCCTTTCTAGATTTTGTCCTAGAAGGTTAATTCAAAGTTTCATAATCAACTCAACTAATTGGGACCAACATTACATCACCTAAAAATATTTTAAATCATTTAGTCAAGTAATCGATTTTCTTCAATCCAAGTACAGTAGTTTTCACCCTTATTTATCTTTTTCTTTTTGTTTGTTTTTTTTTTTTAAGATTTTTGTTTGTTTGTTAAGTTTAAACATTTTGTACGTGTACTCTTTATTTTATTAACATTCTGTACATGTACTCTTTACTTTATTGATAATCCACGTTGTTTTGTAAAACAACTTCATCCGTCTTAAAATAACAAGATAAACCATTACTATAGTCTATAAAACAACACCTACTCGTCACTGCTCTGAAGAAAAAATAAAAATGTTTTATTCATTTATGAAATGCATGTCGTCCAGACATCCGAAATATATTATATATATATATGTTTTTATGCACCAAAGTATCCAACACCATGATAATAATGATAATAATAATAATAATAATAATAATAATAATAATAATAATAATAATAATAATAATAATAATAATAATAATAATAATAATAATAATAATAATAATAATAGAAATTTTTGAATTGAGCAATTAGTTCCATTGCACAATCCATGCATGCTCGGTTTCATCAATTAAATTTTAATATCATTCTTTCAATAAAAATAAAACTTCAGCAAATAAAATAGTTGTTGAAGCTAGTAAATCCTCTCTGCTGTAGAAACAGGACGCAAGAATACAACAATAACTAATTAACATTAACATGTGCAAAATAATATTTAAATTGCAAATCAAATTAATAGATAAAATGATATACATTTTAAATAGAATTAAGTATTAGTTTCGAATAATAATATATACGACCATACAAACTAAGAAGCATGTCAAGATTCCAATTTTTGCATTAAGTCAAAACAACCTGTGCCCATCTTTACAGGCAAGCCAATACATATTCGAGAGGACGGTGTCTCTAACTCATCAGTTAGCCCAAGGAAGCCGCTTCAACAATAAACTTAGACACCGTCTCAAACGACATCTTAAGAAATGGCGATACAGACTCGGATATACCTCCGTGTCGGCTCATTGGGCGATAGCCGCCAGTGTGCGTCATATAATCAGCAATTAAGCTTAAATGGCGATAGTCAATCGTCACTCCATAAATATCAAAAACGTGCTTCACCTCTCGTATTAAGGTAGCTCTGGCTACTTCTACTCCATAGGTGCTCAGCACTGCATTAACGTCGTTTGAATATAAACGGGTTAGATCAAGATCGCCATGCATCTCCCAAATCGACTTAAAATCAACCCTCGATGCTTTCACTGCCCAATATGAGGTTTCATTCGTCTGTTGTCTACTCTTGAGTTTTTCTTATAGTCCCAGATTATAGTTTTTCGCTTGGGTCGTACTGTATCATTTTACATTGATTGATCTTCCCAGATTTCTTGATGTAAACCTTCTTCGCAGTTTTTGGGCAATCTGTAAATGACATTTAGTTTAAAATGAAAACAACACGGTGTTGTATGACGATTTATTCGCCCCTAAGGCCCAACGTTAATCGGAAAGGAGCTTGGCCCCGCCAGAGACCAGCTCGCCGGGCACGGCGAGCAAGTACGGCTGAGTGGGCCGGACCCTCCGGACTCGGCCTGCCGAGGGACCCGCCGTCCCCCGCCGAGGCGAGCGCAGCCACTCGCGCGGACGAAGTTCAAGACAGCGAGGCCCCAAAGTACGGCACAAGACAGCGAGCCCGGCGAAGCCCACGTCGACCAAGCTCGGCGGATCGAGACTTGCCTCGCAAAGCTTTTCTCGAGAATAGAAACAAGTGCGGTGTAACAGTGGTTGGAATGTCAACCTTACCTAGTTTGGAAGAAAATCCCTTACGCCAACAAGAGAACTCTGCCGTGGACACTGGCAGGATATGAGAGGTCACCCTTTGCCCAAGTACAGGGTAAGTACACCCTCATTAAATGAAAGCCCAACATTAAATGTGGATCCCCCTTTTGGTGGGATTCTAGGGCGACAAAATTCTTGTATAAATAAGACCTACAAGGCACAATAAATGGATCTCGAAAAATCCACACTTGCATCGGGACTCACACTCCCAAAGAATCATTTTGTTCTTTACAAGCTTTATGCATTTATTTCTTCATTTATTACTCATCATTAACATTTATGCGAGAAGAAAATCGACGAGATGGAATTCCGCCGGGGCCCGCGGCGGGCGGCCGAAGTGAAGCGTGGCGAGCGAGCCACTCTCAATGGAGGTTGAACATGCGCCGCTTCAACCCAGAATCCTCCCCTCGGATGCCTGTATATGAGTGGAAGATCGACCGGAGAGCCACCTTAGTAAATATAATATTTACATGGTTAGAAGGGGGCTTCCGATGCAACTAAATGCCATCGGTTCCGTTGACCCTTGGCGAGCTCGCCCATAAGTGGTATGTTTCTCCCCTACCCGTTTGATCCACACATTCGGCGGGTGGGTGAGAAATTCACTACCTTCGTCTCTAAGATTCCCAGAGCCAAAAATCGACAAAGACCGATGGGAATCAAGCGGGGAAGAATGAGAGCTACGAGGCCTACCTCGATCACCTAGACGAGGTTCTCCTCACGGGAACCAGTTGGAGATGAGCTCTAGCTCCATGCCACACTCGCAGCCTAAGACCGAAATTCCACATGTTACGGCACATGACAAAGAACTATCCCACCTTCTACGCCGAGTTCCGGCCAAGGGCAGGCGAGCTCATCACTCGCCAGAAAATGCTCGCCTAAAGGTTGGGCGAGGTCAAAGAGGAGGGGGAGGAGAAAGTGGAGAAGGCTGCTCCCAAAGCACCTTCCACCGCCGAGCACGGCCCCAGCAAAAGGAAGGGCCACGGAAGGCTGCCGGGGACCTTCAAAAGCTTTGAAAACCCCCGCCCCGCACAAGTCTGTCCACATCGTGGAGAAGCTCAAATTCTCCCGGCCTATTTCTTCAATGCAATCCAAAGACACGGGCTTGATCCCTAAGCCCAAGCCCATCGAGTTGGACCCCTCCAAACCGAACACTCGCAAGTTCGTGCCTATCACGACTTCACGGGGCACAACACTAGCCGATGTCGGGACCTACTCAAACAGCTCTAGAGGTTGTTCGAAGACGGACTTCTCGATAAGTTCATTAAGAGGCCCGCCCCACGGCCAGACACCGAGGAGCGAGCTCCTCGCGACAGAGGGTGGTTTCCCCGAGAAGGTCATAGGCTGTTGAAGTTGTGGCCGACATGGAATCTTCGGTGATGAGCTCCCGGTGCTCGCCCGGTGGTCGGATCAACATGATCCAGCCGGGGGCAGCACAGGTGGATTGGTTGAGGTGTTCGGCCCGATCGAATAGGAAGAGGAAGGCCGAGCCGAGGGCCATCGACCACATCCACTGGTCGGCGTGCCCCGGAGCCCACCATCTCTAAGACAGCGGTAATCTCTTTCTCTAATGTTGACCGCGAGGGGATCCTTTGCCCCAAAAATAATACTCTGGTCATCTCGGCCACTATCCCGGGCATGACTATTCGGTTGATAATGGCGGCTTACGCAACATCCTCTTCATGCCTTACGATCGTCGGTGTCCACCGGATGTGGAGCATATCAGAGAGTGAATTGAACTGCGCTCATATTTTGTGATAGTATTGGTCCCTTATCGGAGATTCATAAATTCTACCTCCTTTTGGTCTCTAAGTGCTTGTGGAAAGTAGCGATTGAGGACAATCTCTTTGAATTCCTCTCATCCAAGGGAACGTCTTGCCTCTGTTGCCATGGTCCTTTCGTGAGATTTCTACCACCGTCCCACATCCTCGACAGTTGGAACTTATCACATGAAACTTTATGCGCATCGATCGATTTCATATGTTCGAAGATTTTTCGAGATCAGCAATCCACTCTTGATTTATTCGGGCCCTTCCCTTCCATTAAATATGGGTGGTTGGAATCATCCGAATTGTTCTACCACCCGTTTCGTCCTTCAAATTCTCGTTCTTGGTTGTTCGAAATTGGTGCGGGTTATTGTTCTGCATGAGATCTCGCATCTACGCCAAAAAAGTCTCTTGCGAAATCAACACTGCATTATACCCGATAGGTTGTTCCTCTTGGTCTACGTCCCGTGGTGATGAGGCCATAGTAATTGTCCTACAAAGGAATGTAGATAATTTTTTTCTAATTTGGACAAGAAACATCAAATGCACACTCAAGAACGCAAACACTTGATTACATAAAAGTAAAATCCATTTTATATCAACAACATACAAGGGCAAAAGTTAGGGTGCATCGTCTTAAATACATTAGAGTAAGGACAAAAGCTATATAGCCTACCGCTATATACAATAAAAAGGGGAAGCATATAGTCCCTACGGCCTAACCGGGAGGTCCATCATGCCTCTCAACCGGTATACAAGACACGTCCAAAAAGTTAACAAAAAGAGTAAGTACACAGTTTCTACAATCAAACCGGAGATTGCTATACCTTTCAACCGGTACACAAAAGATACATCCACAAAATAATCCTCAACTCTCATCACGACCCTCATCAAATCGCCCATAGCGTGGGCATTTCGCGCATGTCCAATATCATCACGGAAGGCTCACTCGGTCCAACCTCATCAGTACTACTCCATCTCCGCTTTGGGCTAACAAGCGGTCAACATGCAGATAGGGGCTCGAGTATGCTCAAAGCGACGCTGCCATAACAGAGTGCTCACCGACTAAATCATCGTAGTCGAGTCTCCATCTAGAGGGATGTCCGGATGGCCTCGGCTCGCTGGTAGGCATAAGCACCGTAAACCTCCTGAGTAACGCGCTCCTCGGTAATGCGTTCCTCCAAGCTCGGAGGCATATCACCAAATCGCCGCACGCACCGTATAGCGGTGCCTGCCTCTAAATCTGGTCCTGTATCCTTGCATTATACCTTGCTCGCCGCATCCCGCAACTCCAACTTATAAGTCTCAAGGTTCATCCGGGGTCCCTCCGCACAATTATAGATAGTCAAGTAGAAGAAGGTCCTCCGTGTTATTTGATTGGAGTGAATTGATGCATATTTTTAGGGCTTATTTTAGTGCAAAAGTGATCAAAGTGTTGATTTTTATGCCTAAATGTGTAGTGTATCCCTTATTTGCCTAAAAAGTACTACTTGGTGAGTTTTTGATGTTTTTCGTCCGTTTTGCAAGTAAATCGATGGAATTTTGCCAATTCGAGAATACCGGTGTGCTTAGAACGAAAAGACGATACTTAGCGGATGAAAACGGGGTCGGGGCGAAGCCCCGCTGAAAAGATAGCCCCAGGCTCGAGCACTCGTCGAGGGACACAGACCTCGACTCGAGGCCCAGTGGAGGGAAATATTTTCAAAGGCACAAGCCTCGACTCGAGGCATGACCCTCGAGTCGAGGAGGAAAAAGCGGGATCCTCGAGTCGAGGGCCGAGGCTCGACTCGAGGAAGGTGAAATTTTGAAGAAACGTGTTAGCGACTTTTGGCCTCAACTCGAGGGCCTGAAGCTCGACTGAGGAGTGCCCAAAATCGAAAAATTCAGTTTTTAGGCCCATTGAAGCAAAAACAGAGCATAACTTGATTCTAGCGGTTGAGAGCAGTTTCGGGAGTTCCATAGGCGATTTTCTCATCTTTGTAGCTTGATTTCCATTGTAATTGCCATTGATTGTTAGAATTAGATTAGATTCTACATTTAGTTCATTAGATTAGTAGATTGGTTGGTTGTAATTGAAGTTTGCAGCTGAAAATTGGGAAGAATTGAAGTTGTAGTGAAGCATTGTACAAGATTAATCATTCTTAGTTTTTGCCTATTGAAGCTTAATTGGTGATGTTCTTACCCTTTGATCTCTTTAATTCATTGCTTGTAGTAGTTAGATTGTTAATTGCTTTCTTAGATTTTCTAGCCATGGTTTTTGCTTGTAGCACCATGGGCTAATAGCTTTGTGCTTGGGATAATTGAAATTAGGGATGAAGTGATTGCCTCATGCTATGATTGTTGATAATTGTGATCAATTGAATTAGATTGCTCCCTAATTGTGATTCTTAATTGTGCTTCATGAAAAATTGTCTCTTTTGATTAATGGTTGATCACCCTAGCAATAGGCGAGTTGAGCTAACGTGATTAGGTGTTAATCGGGTTTCAATTTTGCATGATTGTATGAATTGGGGACTTCTACATTGAGAGATGGGAAGAACTAAGGATACTCACATTAGGCATTGTGATATTAATGGAGTGATTAATTTCATGATGGTTTATGCTTTCTAATTTGATTGATTTGCATTTGGATACAATCATAGCTTGTTAATCATGGATTCCTTGATGGAGATTATCCCTTGCACCCAATTCCCCCATTGATTTTAGTCTATTTGATCTTGCATTCTAAGTGTTTGATAGATTGTTTGCATAAACTTGTCATTTAATTTATTGCAATTTGTAGTGATTTAGTTCAAGAGCTTGTTGCAACTTTAGCCATTTAGAACTCTTATCCTTGAATTTCGTTTGCATACTTTCTCCCTTGGGTTCGATATTTTTGTTGATTGGTCTTAATAACTCTTACCCTATACACTCCAACCAAATGGCACCGTTGCCGGGAGTTAGTTTTGCGCCAATAAGTGAGATTTGAGGATTGATTTGAAGTGGTTACTTGTTGCTTTTGTTTTTGTTGATTGTGTTGGTGTGAAGTTGATACTTGGATTTGTGGCATTGTAGGTGCATGCGAACAAGATCGAGTGGTGTTCCACCCTTGCCACTAAATCCGGAGTCGAGGCTACGTTGAGAAGAAATCGTGTGAGACGACGAAGGGAAGATATGGAAGGAGAAGATCAAAGGAATGAGGAGAGAGTGGGTGGTGAACCACAAGTTGAGGAGTTGAATGGACATGGAGAGGGAAGAGTAGACAATGGAGGTCATGGGAACAATTTTAATGCTCAAGATAACCATTTATTTCAAGGGATGCCACCACAACACTTTCCTTACCAAAATCCATATCCTTATCCTCCACAAGTCCATCAATACCCATATTATCCACCTTATCCACCATACTACCCTCAAATGCCTTACATGAATGAGCCACGATACCATGAGCCTCGCCACATTCCAAATGCCCAACCACAACCACAACCTATGAATGAGCCACCACCTCAAGGGAGGCCATTGAGAGAGTTTTTGAGCCACAACCTAGAGAGCACTATGATGGGATAGCAAGGCCGAGAATAGAAGCCAACAATTTTGAGATAAGTCCCGCTTTAGTGAGGATGCTTAGAGAGAGACAATTCGAAGGCAAGGACGAAGATGAATGTCCACATCAACATATGGCACAATTCTTAGAGATTTCGGACACTACAAAATACCATGGGGTACCCGAAGATGCAAAGAAGCTTAGGCTTTTCTCCTTCACTCTTAAGGGGAGAGCCAAAGCTTGGCTTAATTCTATTCCACCCGGAACCGTACGTACATGGGAGGACCTTAGCAAAAGATTCTTGATGAAATTCTATCCGCCATCCAAGACGGTGCAAGCAAAGGAAGCTATTTCTCACTTTCGGCAAAAGAATGGAGAGACTATTAGGAAGCATGGGAGAGGTATGGTATGCTACTCATCAATTGTCCGCAACATGGTTTTTCCGATGAGCAAACCATTATGTATTTCTACACCGGCCTCAATGATTCCGATAGAGCTTTCTTGAATGCTTGTGCCAATGGGTCAATTTGGTCCAAGTCGGTGATAGAGATGAAACAAATTATGGAAAATATTGCTCAAGATTCGTTTCAAGCAAGTGTTAGTAGGGGGAACCACCATCGGGTGTCTCAAGTGGAGGAAATAGAGAGTATGAAGTCTATGATGATGGCCATGATGGACAAGATTGGAGCTCTTACCGTGTCACAACAAGGGGGAAATCCTCCACCACATGCTCAAGTTGATAGTTTTCAAAGCTCAATGCCCATGGAAGAAGTGAAATATATGGGGAGGCCTCCATTTCAAGGAGGCTATCAAGGAAGCAATCATCAAGGCAATATCCAAGGTGCAAGACCCTATCAAGTGCCATACCAAAATAGACACCAAGGAAGTTATCCACCTCAACCTCACTTCAATGGCAACAATTGGAGAAGTCACGAAAATTTTTCATATGCCAACCCGAGAATCGCCGTCCAACCTCCCGTACTAGATCCGGTGCCAAAGCTCCTAATAATGTGGGGAAAGCAACTACGGAGGAGTTACTTGGGATGATAGTGAAGAAGTTGGAGGCGAATGATTCAATATTCAAGACCATTGAGCACCAAGTGGGACAATTAGCCACAACGGTTGGGAAGCATTCTTCTACGGTGGATCACATGCAAAACAAGGGGAAGTATTCATCTACCACCGAGCCTAATCCAAAGGAGTTTTGTAGTGCTATTCAACTAAGGAGTGGTGCTAGCTATGAAGGCCCAAAGATGCCTAAAGATGGGGATGTTGAAGAAGAGGTGGTGAAAGAGGAAGAAGTTATTGAAGAAAATGTGGTTGTGGAGAAAGAAGAGGCAAGTGAAGAGCAAGCAAGAAGAGAGTCCAAGAAAGAAGAAGAGAAGTCCAAGAAAGGTGCATGGGGAGTGCCTATGAAAGCTAATCCGGTTCCCTATCCTCAAAGACTAGTGAAGAAAAAGCTAGAGGAGGAGTTTGGTAAGTTTTGAAAGTTTTTAAGAGCTTGCATGTTGAAATCCCACTAATGGACGCCCTTGAACAAATACCCCACTATAAGAAGTTTTTGAGAGATATCATGTCTAAGAAGAGGAGTTGGGATGAAAAGGGTATACTTAAGCTAGTGGAGGAGTGCAAGGCGATCTTGGAGAGACACTTACCACAAAAGAGAAAGGATCCGGGAGCTTCATTATCCCATGTGAGATAGGTGAGAATGTGAACATCCAAGGCTTGTGTGACTTGGGAGCAAGTATAAATGTCATGCCTTTGTCCATGTTTGAGAAATTGGAGCTAGGAGAGGTGACTCCTACTAACATCAACCTTCAATTAGCGGATCAATCATATGCTCATCCATTTGGGATCATTGAAGATGTATTGGTAGGGGTTGGCAAGCTCATATTCCCGGTTGATTTCATTGTTCTTGACATGAAGGAGGAGCTTGAGGCACCGATCATACTTGGTCGACCTTTCCTTGCCACGGGAAAGCGATTATCGATGTTGAGAAAGGAGCTCACGTTGAGCTACAATGGAAAAGAGGTGACATTTTCGAGAGCTCCATTGGAAGAAGTTGCTCAAAGCAAGATGGAGAAGAAGAAATGTGGCTACATAGAGATCATTAATTCATGCCCTCCCATTGATAGGGATGATTCTTTACCTTCTACTTCTTCTAATTCTTTAATTCATGAGCATTTTATTCCTTCTTGTAATATGATGGCTAACAAGTCTTGTGTTTCTTTGGATGATTTTAGGAAGGAGAAAGCTCTCATTGTACCTTTGCTTGACCCCGGTGATAAGAAGCTTGAAAAAGAAGGTGAGAAGGAAGTGACCAAACTTGAGCAATGCTCAAGTTTGGGGGTGTTAGAAGAAAGGAAGCCACCGCTTGAGAAGAAAGTTGAAAACTTTGTGGTTGGAGATCAAGTGGTATGGAGGGAGTCGGGTGGATGAGACTACTAGGAGTAGAAAGACTCAAAGAGGTGTTGAAAGTGAAGGAGATCAAAGAAGAAGGAAAGCTCCTTGTGGAAGATGAATTAGGATGTTGCCTATTGACAAAGGAGATCTTGGTTAGGCACAAGGACCCTTCCATCCCAAAAGAAGTGCCTAACATTCTCGTAGATAAAAGGGAAGTATGAACTCTTAGAGTTCCGTCCGGCAAAGGACAATAAAAATAGCGCTTGATGGAAGGCAACCCATCCTTTCTTGCTTTCGTGTGTTTGTTTTATTTCGTTGCTTTGAATAATTGGGTCTTTTGATCCTTGTAGGTTGTGAGATTCGCTTGGAACTTGAGGAGCTCTATGCATGTTTGAAGGAAGATGGAGTTGAAAGGCTCTTTGGTACCACACTTCCTTTCAAACTTAGATTTGTCTAAGTTTGGGGGAGGTGTTTTTCTTATCTTAGCTTATCTTCTCTGCTCTTGACTATTTTTGGGCTTGATTTATTATGAGCTTCATTGTGGACTTATTGTATATCCTTGAGTATCATTTTTGTGGTAGTGAGTATGCTTGGATTTATGTACACGTGCACTTGTGTTTGATTTGCAAGATATATTGGATTTTGATTTGATCACTAGTTGATTTGTATCTTGAAGCTAGCTTGCTTGATTAATTATGTGAAGATGAATGTGATTGAAGATGTTTGATTCATTGCTCAAATTTAAGCCCGTGAGCTTTTGTGCCTTAATAATCGTACATCTTATACGGTTGATTTGATTCTTTGGGAGTGCATCATTCATAGATTTGTATGCTAGAACTTGCCACTAGACTTGTTGAGATTGATCTTTGTATGATGTCTTGAAAATGAAAAGAGGCCATGTTTGATATGTTGAGTCACTTTGCCAAATATTTTCCTACCAAAGACATTTGATTTCCTTAGTGAGCCATGTTGAGCCTTATGATCCTTATTCTTTGGCAAACCAAGTGAGATTGAAACCATTTTAGCCTATTTTGATGAGTCTTTCTTGTCCTATATTTAGTTGAGCTTGAATGTTGGCTAATGATGGTGATTTGATTGCTAAGTGTGGGAAGATGATGAGCTAAGTGATGAATGAAGCATAAAAAAAGAAAGGTTGTGAAGAAAAATTGAATTGTGAAGAAAAGTGAAATAAAAAAATGAAATGATTCAATTTGTGAGCTTAAAAGAGAAGGCTCAAGTGAATGGTGGATTGATCCTTGAAGTTCAAAAGAAAGAGTGTGCTTGATGAAAAGTGAAGAGATGTGCATTGTATTGATTAGTTTTCATTCAAGTCTCTACTACTTAGTCACTTTTATCCAAAAACATCCCACCTTTCCAAAGAGCCTACATTACAACCTAGAAGAAAGACCTCTTTGATTCTTGATTGATCATAATTGATTTTGATTGAGATTAAGTCTTGTGGCAAGCATATGGTGTGCAAGTTCATGAATTTGATGATTGAGTGTTTTATACCTTGATACACTTGAGTGAAGAGTGAAACACTCCATGGAAGGAGCAATGTGTTAAGTGTTTGATTGAGCATTTGTTTGAGCATGATTCATCTTGATGGCTAGTGGATAGTTGCATTGATACAAGTGATCATTGACGAGTTCGATTGTCTTATTTTTCGTCTATGGTGCCATGTGACATAAGTGCAATCAATTCACTCCTTTGTTCTTAGTTGCTACGTTGCTCGAGGACGAGCAACAATTCAAGTTTGGGGGTATGATTGGAGTGAATTGATGCATATTTTTAGGGCTTATTTTAGTGCAAAAGTGATCAAAGTTTTGATTTGTATGCCTAAATGTGTAGTGTATCCCTTATTTGCCTAAAAGTACTACTTGGTGAGTTTTTGATGTTTTTCGTCCGTTTTGCAGGTAAATCGATGGAATTTTGCCAATTCGAGAATACCGGTGTGCTTAGAATGAAAAGACGTACTTAGCGGATGAAAACGGGGGTCGGGGCGAAGCCCCGCGCGAAAAGATAGCCACAGGCTCGAGCACCGGTCGAGGGACACAGACCTCGACTCGAGGCCCAGTGGAGGGAAATATTTTCAAAGGCACAAGCCTCGACTCGAGGCATGACCCTCAAGTTGAGGGACGGAAAGCGAGGATCCTCGAGTCGAGGGCTGAGGCTCGACTCGAGGAAGGTGAAATTTTGAAGAAACGTGTTAGCGGCTTTTAGGCCTCGACTCGAGGGCACGAAGCTCGACTCGAGGAGTGCCCAAAATCGAAAAATTCAGTTTTTAGGCCCATTGAAGCAAAAACAGAGCATAACTTGATTCTAGCGGTTGAGAGCGATTTCGGGAGTTCCATAGGCGATTTTCTCATCTTTGTAGCTTGATTTCCATTGTAATTGCCATTGATTGTTAGAATTAGATTAGATTCTACATTTAGGTCATTAGATTAGTAGATTGGTTGGTTGTAGTTGAAGTTTGCAGCTGAAAATTTGGAAGAATTGAAGTTGTAGTGAAGCATTGTACAAGATTAATCATTCTTATTTTTGCCTATTGAAGCTTAATTGGTGATGTTCTTACCCTTTGATCTCTTTAATTCATTGCTTGTAGTAGTTAGATTGTTAATTGCTTTCTTAGATTTTCTAGCCATGGTTTTTGCTTGTAGCACCATGGGCTAATAGCTTTGTGCTTGGGATGATTGAAATTAGGGATGAAGTGATTGCCTCATGCTATGATTGTTGATAATTGTGATCAATTGAATTAGATTGCTCCCTAATTGTGATTCTTAATTGTGCTTCATGAAAAATTGTCTCTTTTGATTAATGGTTGATCACCCTAGCAATAGGCGAGAGTTGAGCTAACGTGATTAGGTGTTAATCGGGTTTCAATTTTGCATGATTGTATGAATTGGGGACTTCTACATTGAGAGATGGGAAGAACTAAGGATACTCACATTAGGCATTGTGATATTAATGGAGTGATTAATTTCATGATGGTTTATGCTTTCTAATTTGATTGATTTGCATTTGGATACAATCATAGCTTGTTAATCATGGATTCCTTGATGGAGATTATCCCTTGCACCCAATTCCCCCATTGATTTTAGTCTATTTGATCTTGCATTCTAAGTGTTTGATAGATTGTTTGCATAAACTTGTCATTTAATTTATTGCAATTTGTAGTGATTTAGTTCAAGAGCTTGTTGCAACTTTAGCCATTTAGAACTCTTATCCTTGAATTTCGTTTGCATACTTTCTCCCTTGGGTTCGATATTTTTGTTGATTGGTCTTAATAACTCTTACCCTATACACTCCAACCAATTATAAGTCTCAAGGTTCATCTGGGGTCCCTCCGCACAATTATAGATAGTCAAGTAGAAGAAGGTCCTCCGTGTTATTGCTTGATAGAACGGATAAACCATATCCCTCATATGTTTAGCCATCTCGTAATTCGTGTCGACCATGCAAAAGCTCGTGCTCTCCTACGTGCTTCGCTAATCCGGCCACAAACTCTCCCATAGTCTCCCATCCTCTCTGGAAGCACTCGCGATACTCTATCTCATATCGTTCTCTGTGGGCTGCATCACGATCTATCCTAAACAACTAGTTCTTGGTTAGGACTTGGTCACACAATCTCAGGGGTTTATTTAAAATAATGCATTCAATATCAATGAAACAATATTTGCAAATTAAAGTAGTAAATAAATATTTCAAATGATGAAAAGGTAAAAAAAAAAAAAAAAAAGGGAAAAATATACTTTTCGGTTATCATATAGACATTTCTCAACATAAATCAGCATAATCATAAAATTCATAGACATAATATTTTAAATGTGAATGTCTTTTTAATATAACTTTTCATAAATTCTTAAAAATCTCAAATGGTTACTCGAAGACGATTTAGATGTGTGCCGACCGTGGGGTCCCTTTTATTAACCTTCATTTTTTTAATCATCAAATGATAACATCTATGTACCATTTTCATGCATGTCGATGTATTTTGAAAACGTTTGACCTAGAGTCCGAGGAGAAAAACCCAACCTCGGCTCGATACCACGTTGTGGGTCCCCGAGGTGCCACCCGGAAGAAAGTGCATTTTAGGCATGAAGAATCAAAATATTATAATTTAAAGGGGTTCAAGCGGAAGATGACATCATAAAAACATGAGTAATAATTTTTTTATATCAAATTATTTAAGTGTCTAACCGTGCTTGTGCCTAACTCGTGTCCTACCCATATTTCTAAGTCAAACACTTACTTAAATAGACATTTGCAAAAATTGATCATCAAGCATGTGATAAAAGTCATAACTAGTTTAACATAATAACTAGTCATGTATGCATATCATTTTAAAATACTAACATAACTTTCTAGTACTCGACCAATTGACCTAGTAATCCATACATAAATTAGCAAACATAAACCATGACATAAGTCATAATAGTACTAGCTTCAAATCTTACAGAAACTTAATTTGTAGTAAATTATTTAGAGGAGTCTACACAGCCGGTCACACGTCCGCCTCGTCATCAACAGGACCTGAAAAATTTAAAGTAACATCATGAGTCTCCCGGAGGAGAAGCCCAGTGGGATAATATTTAATAACAATTGCATTAAAAAGATTAATAACATATCAACCGAGTACACGCCAGACCCGTAGACTCGACTCAATTCACATAGATATAGTACGTAGACCTGTCTTGATTTACACAAAGCATAGCCCATCGACTAGCCTTATCACACAGAGCATATTCCGTCAACTAGCTATAATTCACATGGAGCACAATTCGAAGATCTCGTCTCGCTCGTACACACACATATTACTCTAACTAATGCAAACATATTTACAGGTTATCCACTTTCTTGGTATTTGAATGTTTCAAGATAGCTTCCCGGAAATCTAGCCGTCTCGAACCGCACTCGACACATTCACTCATTTTTAGTCTTATAAGTATTAAGTTATAAGTTATAAGCATGCATACATAGTTCTTTCAGTATCTTTAATTAGTATATATAACATATACCAACGTGTTATTCATGATAAGATCTAAATATTACTTTGCAAACTCACCAAACTTTAAGGAAGAATTCTAGTTACTAAGAATTGGGCAAATTCACATAAAAACACATTGAGGCATAACATTTAAGTAAGTTTTCATCATATTTGTAAAAGAATCATAAAAGTATTTTAACATGCTAATAATAAGTCCAATTCACTCATTGTGGAAAACATATACTTTTAATTAACTATGTGATTAAATAAGATATTTTTAACAACTCATACTCCATGTAAAATTCCATAAAGGATAGCTTGTAGTAGATAATTTATAGCTAAATATACACACGTTGAAATAATACGAAATTTATACAGTATGTTTACAACACATTTATATGCATACCATAAAACTTTAAATTAAAAATGACTTGTAGCTCTTTTCTTATGATTTTCACAATCGGGCTGAAAAAATAGGTTACGATAGAGACTGTGCCACATTATTTTCTAAGATTTATTAAAACTTGTGTATTATTCATAAAAAGGTAAGGTAAAAACTCAAATAATCTAAACGGTCAGTAGTAACACACATAAAAATTTCACATTTTAAATCCTAGTATTTTCTAATTGATCATGCATTGTTCTAGAGCACTAAAACTACTCATTGAATTTGGAAATACACTGTTTGTTAGAAAATTCATTAAAAATAGAATATAACTCCAAATGTATCAAGGTAAAATTCTTATGAAATCTAAGTCATATTAGAATAACATAGTAGGAAATCACTTTCAAAAATTAATTCTTCTGCTCACAGCAAATTTTGCAATAATCACAAAAACAGGGGCGTTTTTCTTCCGTACAACACTTTGGTAGAAAAATCATATTAAATCGAAAATAACTTCAAAAATTCTGAAATTTTTACCACATATTCTAGGGTTTAAAAAAATTATGAATATTTTTACCACAAATTATGAATATGTAAATTTTTACCACAGAATCTTATTGTGGCAACAAGGTTTAAGAAAATTCATTCGTAAAAGGTCAAATTACCGCTCGAAATTAACATACAATTACATAGAAATTTCCAACAACAAATTTTATACATATTGAAGAATAGTTGGGGCACCCAACTCTTTTTAAATATCAAATGACCATCAACAACCCTTATGAGAAACTCTAATATTTTATCATTAGTTAAATATGGATAAAAATCCACATGCAACCATATAATCAACATGCAATCCACTAAAGAGTATCAAATAATCACATAGTTTACATATTCATAAGCTAAACATATATAATCAAACAAATCATTCAACCAAATGCCAAAGGACATCTTTGGGCTTCTAATATATGTATTTAATCACATATATTCACTAAATCATTGTAGAAAATAAGGGAGTAGAAGATCAAAATTATTTAAAAACACGAGCAATATATATATATATATATATAATATATATATATATATATATATATATATATATATATATATATATGAAAACCTATTTAAGCAAAGAGTGGGAAGAAGCTTGCATTTCTCTTATCTTAGAAGACTCTTGAATCTCAAATCTCGAATTGAACCTTTACTCATATATATGAAAACCTATTTAAGCAAAAGAGTGGGAAGAAGATTGCATTTCTCTTATCTTAGAAGACTCTTGAATCTCAAATCTCGAATTGAACCGTTACTCATATATATATATATATATATATATATATATATATATATTGTTAGATCGATTTAGTTTTGATGAGTTAAAGTGAATAGACTAGAGCCACTCATGTAAATAAGATGACCATTGAGTATGTATAGAACAAATGATGTAATGAACATTAGTGCTAGGTGATCGTGACTAGGTAGAGCTAATGAAGTCACCTGAAGTCAAGAAAGAGAAAGTCATCCGAAGACAGTCTTGTAGAGGTCATCTATTAGAGAGAATAATGAAGAGCTCAAGACGAGGTCAAGACCATTGAGTAGAATAAGAAAGGCAAGTCTTCACCAAGTCACAGCAGACGACTAGCTCAAGATCGGCTTAAGTCAAGACAGCTTTTCAAGATAAGTTTGTTAAATAGTTTTTAGTTTGTTACAACAAACTAACCGTCTCACAGCTTATAAATAGGAGTAAGCACAGACTCACAATTCCGATACTCATGATTTTCAAAGCACTCACAATTTTCTAAAAAGTCTCTCATAAATTTCTAAGTGTTTAAAGAACACTTCCTTGTATATCTTCAAACATTCTCGCACCGTATCTTTCTAATTTATAGATAGTTTGATAGTTTGAAGATAGGTCAAGAGGAAGATCATCGAGTTGTAATTGTAATCTTCAGTAAGTAAGTGAGTAAGTAGTCGAGGCCCTTCTTCGAGTTGAAGAAGGAGAGTGGATGTAGGATCATTTTGATCTGAACCACTATAATCCCCGTGTCTTTTACTTTACGAATTTATCTTTACGTTGATATTCAATTGCTTCAACAAAATTGTTCTCAAACCGCTTTAGATCTTTATCAATAGATTGAGTATAAATCAAGCTTTCACGATTGTCTCTAATTTCTTGAATTGATAATCTGAATTTTGGAAAAATTTAGATAATCTATTCAACCCCCTTCTAGATTATCTCTAGTAGGTGTACTTAGCCGCTTATAATTACTCAATCACGGGACCAACAAGTGGTATCAAAGTAGTGTTAAAGTTGTTACGAATATTTCTTTTGGTCTAAGTGATCTTTGAATTTCTAACTGGAAATAAATTTGTTCTTGAACAATCTCCGCCGATTTTCTTGTTATCTACTAACCATGTCTACGAGTAATGATAGAAAGGTCAAGAACCTTCCAGGACTTTGATATTGAGGACTATGATTACCGGAAGTTCCGTATGGAGAATCATCTCAAATCAATTCATCCTCGAATGGAAGACGCCCTATCTAATGGGTCAATCAAATTCTACCATGGTGGTGTAAGTGATCGAGCAAGCGGCTCGGAATCACGAACTCACAGTGAAAAGGTGTCCGAATTGACCAATGATGAAAGGAAAGTGTATAACTGGATCGAGTGGCCAAAAATGAGATTATTGTTACTCTCAGCAGAGAGTTGTACGAAAAGATCAAGAAGTGTAAAACAGCCAAAGAGATGTGGGACACCCTAGCTAATATGTGCGAAGGCACAGATCAGTAAAGGAGAACAAGTTGTTCTCCATCTATTTGATGTTTTTAAGATGAAAGAGGGTGAATCTATTGATCACCTGGATATGAGAATGACCAACTGATCAATAGAGCCACCGACTGGGTAAGGTTTACACTTTGAAAAAGAAATTAATAATAAAATCCTTAGATCTCTAACCAAGCGTTGGAGGGAAAAAGAAAATACGATTAAAGCCACTAAGGATCTTTCCACTATAAGCCATTACACTTTATTTTCTCACTTGAAAGGTTATGAGTTTTATATTCAGGTAGAGGATGAAGAAGATGAGATGGAGTCAAGTACCTCTTCTAAGACTATAGCCTTTGTCAACAAAGAAGACAAACCTATAGCCGAAGTCAAAAGGAGCCGATCTTTCTTTGAAAGAACAGATGGCATTATTAACTAAGAGGTATGATCGTTTAAGAATGAAATATAAGCGTAACAAGTTGAAATTTGCAGAGAAGGACAGATCAAGATCAAGATCCAAAAGGGAGGATGATGGTGAATCAACAGATGATGATAGAAGAAGAAATCAGACAAGAAGGCACAAGTCACTGTTAAGAAGAACCCTATCAGTCCTAAATCGATCGGGAGACACTTGTTACACCTGTAACAAGCCAAGGCATTTAGCTATGATTGTCCCTAGCTGACTCCTAAAGAAAGAGAGGAGAAAAGGAAGAAAATAGATAGGCGTTTTGCAGATCAGAGGGCCCTTCTTGCCGAGGAATAAGAATCAAGAAAATCATCATCATCATCATCATCATCATCATCATCATCATCATCATCATCTAATTTTGGATCGATGATGAAATGCATGTCGATGGTAAAAGAGATAGATTATTATTCCTCAACAGATAATGAGTCTTATAAATCAGTCTTAGATAATGATCAAACCGTAATCAAGGGACTTTTGAAAGATCTAAAAATGTCTCTAACTGCTTATAAACAGTTGGAGACCAAAAATTTAACTTTAAAAGACCAAGTTCAGACTCTAATCAAAGGCAAACAAGTTGTAAACTACTTTGAGTCTAAGGAAACATTCAAGGGGAATGTTTACCCCAGTGGGGCTAGTACTTCACTAGTATGTCCGAAAGATTAGAAGAAGAATTGAAGTCTTAAAAAGTTAAATTTGAAGTGGTTTGCAATGAGAATGAGTCAATTAAGAAGACTAATGAGAAGCTTGTCTTCAAAATGAGTCAACTTAATAATTCACAATCGCCTATAGACCATATTTTTAGAACTTCACAAAAATCCCATGAAAAACGGGTCTTGGTTATGATAGGAATAATAAATCAAAACTTTGAAACCAAGGAGATTTGTGAAAGTTGCTGAAACATCAAAAGGAATCAAAATTGGACCTTGGAAACCACAGAGTCGATAAGGATTGCATCTCCTAATCTAAAAATAAAAATCGGATGAGGAATCCTAATCGATAAAGAGGATTCCAAGAACCAAGATTAAGAGGAACTCTTATTATAGTTCTTTTGATGGAAGAAGCAGATGCTATCCTTTATTTCCAAAGTACAAGAAAGTCACCAAATCGACTTCAATAAACTCTCATTTAAGTGTGATATATTTGTTGTGATTTGGTAGACAACTTCAACTGATTTGTTATTAAATAATGAGATGTTTGTTTGGATACCCAAAGTGATTGTTAACCTTAAAGGACCCAAGATCACGAGGGTACCTCATACCTAATTTGTTTTGCAGAATCCTGAGGACTATCATTTAAAGAGGACATTCTAGCTTCCATCCGGTACATAAACAAAGTGGTTGCTCTCAAAGACATGACTTATGAGAAGAAGCTATTATCAAATTTCCAGAATATTGATGGTCCTAGAGTCTTATTTGGTGACAATAATCATGATGCACCAAGGGAGTTGGCACCTTAATTATAGGTGATGTCCAGTGTTCGAGGTTTACTATGTAGAAGGTTCGAAACATAATTTATTATCTGTTTCCCAACTCTGTGATAAAGGTTTTCATGTTATATTTTCTAAAGATAAGTGTGATATCTTAGGTAGTTCCTTTGATAAGGTACTCTTAATCGGCTTCAGACATGGTAATATCTATGTGGCTAATTTTAATAGTTGCCCCAAAGACACATGTCTTGTAGCTAAAGGTGGAGATGACCTCGATTGGCTATGGCATAAAAGACTTAGTCATCTCAATTTCAAAACCCTAAGCAAAATAGCTAAGAGGAATCTTGTCAAGGACTCGCCCGATAAACTTTGTTCAACTAATCAAATGTGATGTATGTCAAAAAGGTAAACAACCCATGAACTCTTTTAAAAGTATTAACACATCCTCATCTCGAAAGAGTTTTACAACTCCTTCATCCGGATTTGTTTGGACCTATTTCACCACGCAGCTTTAGTGGAAGGAAGTATACCCTAGTAGTTGTTGATTATTTTTCTAGATATACTTGTGTAATATTTCTTTTCAAGAAAATGAGACCGTGAACAAGATCCCAGATCTGCTCAAACAAATTCAAAATGAAAAGGGTGTTAATATTATTAAAATAAGGAGTGACAAGGGAACCGATTTCTTGAATTCTTGTTTATTTAACTATCTAAATGAGAATGGAATAGTGCATGAGACATCTTCAGCTAGAACACCACAACAAAATGGAGTAGTGGAAAGAAGGAATAGAACACTTAAAGAAGCAAAGAAGCATGTTAGCCGAATATGGAACACCTCATAGTTTGGCCGAGGCTATCAACACAAGCCGCTACACTCGTAATAGATGCTTACCAGTCCAAGAACAAGGGTAAGAAAACTTATGAGCTTTGGAAAGGTAAGGTTCCAAGAATCTCATATTTTCGTGCTTTTGTGTGTAAGTGTTTCATTCATAACAATGGGAAGTCTAAGTTGAGGACATTTGATGCTAAGGCGGTGATGGGATATTCTTAGGGTATTCCAACACTTCCAAAGCTTTGAGTCTTCAATAAGACAACTCTTTATGTGGAATAAACTCTACATGTGGTATTTGATGAACTTCATACTTTTTCGATAAGGTAAATCAAATTACTAATGATCTAGATAGAGTTGAACTAGATAAAACTAAACAGAGGAAAACTTATCTCGCCTAGTTTTGATTGATTCAGACGATGAAGAATCTCCATCGAGAATCGAAGGCAACTCCTCTTCAGTTCCATATGAGGAGATTCCTCCGACATCATCCGATCGGCCAAGGTCGGTAGATGAAGGGGGAATGTCTACTCGGGAAGAACAAGTTGAGTTACCTACCGAGACTACGATGAGGATACTTCAACTCAAATGGGCAAAAGGATGAGGAGTTATCATCCAACCGATCAGATTTTGGGGATCCTTCTAGTAGTGTTCGAGACAGAACAATGTTAGATTCTCGAGTATGCTCACCGCTATGTTTCACCTCGAGCCTAAGTCTATTGAGGAGGCTCTATCTCGACCCAAGCCGGGTAACAATGACCATACAGAAGAAGCTGCAACAATTTAAAAGACAAAATGTTTGGGAGCCGGTGGAGACCCTTACATAGAAAGATTATAGGCACCAAATGGGTGTTTAAAAATAAAACAGATGAAAATAATGTTATTGTTCGTAATAAGGCCACTAGTAGCACAGATTATTCACGGTCGAGGGGATAGATTATGATGAAACCTATTTTTAGCATTTCCGCTATAAATGTTTCAAAGTCTTTCGATGGATGTCAAGTCTGTCTTCCTAAATGGAGTGTTACTTGAAGAAGTCTATGTAGAACAACATCCAGGGTTTAGGACTAATAATAAAGTCTATAAACTACACAAGGCACTATATGGATCAAGCAAGCACCCCGAGCTTGGTACGATACCTCGTCTGAATTTTTTATATCAAGTGGATTTTCTAAAGGTAAGATAGATAGAACAACTTTGCTTAGAAAAGAAGTAGATGGTAACATCTTATTAGTTCAACTTTATGTAGATGTATTATATTTGGTTCACCTAATCGACTTTATGTGAGGAGTTTAGTGTTCTCATGAAAAGCATTCGAAATGTCTATGATGGGAGAATTAACATACTTTCTAGGCTTGCAGATTGAGCAGGACAAGTAGAGGTATCTTTATACATCGACTAAGTATGCAAAGGACCTCATAGATAAGTTTGGGATGACTACTAGTAGGGAAGTTAAAATACCTATGGCAACTAACTTATCTTTGGATTCGATGAGAAGGGGATACCCACGGATGCAACGGAGTATCGTGAATTGATTGGATCCTGTTATACCCATCGCAAGTAGGCCGGATATAGCCTTTGCGGTTGGAGTGTGTGCAAGATTCCAATCAAATCCCAAGAAAACTCATCCTGAGACGGCTAAGAAAATCCTTAAATATCTTAAAGGTACTTTGCGAGTTAGGTTGTGGTACCCATCTCGATGACAACTTCGAGCTTTGAGGTTATTCAGACTCCGATTTTGGAGGCTATGAAATTGATAGGAAGTCCACGTCTGGACTTGTCAATTTTTAGGCAACAAGTTAATTTCTTGGTTATTTAAGAAACAAACTGTTGCAACCTCCACAACCGAAGTCAATACATGGCGGCTAGTAGTTGTTGCTCTCGGCTTCTCTCGGATAAGTCAAGACTTAGGGATTATAATATTCTCACATCGTCGTGCCTATTTTCTCGTGATAGTAATACTGCAATTGTCATGACATACAATCTGTTTTGCATTCCAGATGTAAGCATATAGATATAAGGTGTCATTTTATTAGAGATCATGTTGAGAAGAATGATATTAGGATAGAAAAGATTGCAACCGAGTCTCGAGAGAGCGAGATATACTTACAAAACCCTTAGCCGAGTCTAGATTTAAGGAATTGTGTTTAGAATTAGGATTACTTGATGCATCCTTAGTTGATTTATAATTTCTATTGTATGTATCTTGTATTTTCTTTCTTTCTTTCTTTTCTTTAAATCTTATCAAGAAAGAATTATCAGACTTGGTATGTGTCAAAGGACAATCACAAAGCCGATATCATTGAACTCCTTTTATGAATCAAGAATCAAGGATTACTCATATTGACCTTATCCGACTTGATAATTTCTTATCGACAACAAGTAAATCGAGACAAGATAATAATCACCCGATCTCTTTGAGAATCGGATGAGGTTATGTAACTTGTCGACTTACTCTAGCTACTAATGGTTTCTTAAGTTTATGTATCTGCAGAAGCAGTTATGAATTAATATTGTTAGATCGATGAACCTTCTCATCCGATAAACCTCCTCATCCGAACAAAATCTTTTCTTGTTTCCTTCTTAAAACTTGTTTTCAAAATTACTCTCACGGCTCATCTATTTTGAAATTTTGGATGAGTTGTTATTTTGAAAACTTCACTAAGTCTAATATTCTTATATACTAGTTATATTTGGATATAAGATTTGGTTTATTTAAAATAAAGGCATAAAACTAACTCGATCTAGCCACGTATCCATCTTCTCCGATTTTCCCTCTCTCTCTCCTTCATTTAAAAACTTACCCCTCTTCATTTCGAATTCACTTTTACAAATTCCTACCCTAAATTTATCGCAAATCCTTCTATAAAATTTCTTACCATTACAATTTTCAAATGGCTTCATCTTCTTCAAAATCTCCCAAAACCACTTTTATATCTACCCGAAGTCAAATTTCAAAAGGAACACGAGAGACTTTCAAGAACAAACTAAAGGTGAGATGTATGTCGATTTCGACACCACTCGTGATTGGGAATCGGGGATATTCTCAGTATTATTGGAAGCATCAAAGCTCGAGAGTTTTGTTCGTTGAAATCAAAGCGAGAACAAAACCATGGATTTGATCGGAGCGGCAGTTCCTCGCCAAGTGCAAATTCTCCTATGATGGCTTCGACATTGAGGTCGATGGGACTCGATTGTCATTCACTAAAGAAGCGATGGCTAGGATTTTTGATACTTACTGCGGAGGGTGTGAATCGATGGTTTACAAAGAGGATGAGTGGGAGCAGTCCTTCGAAATGGTGGCAAGGGTAACCCGCGAGAGGTGTACGAAGGGATTTAAAGAAAAACCTTCTTCGGAGGAAGTGCAGGTTATTGATTACCATCGTCACCAAATCCATTTTGGGTGACCAAAGCTCGCATGATGGTTTGTCGAAACCCAAACTCTGCTGCATGAGGGCAATAATTGATGGAGTTAGGGTGGATTGGGTGGATGTTTTGATTAGAAGGATGAAAGAAGAAAAATAGAGGTTGACCTACAACCCTATTCCGGTGATTGGGCGACTCGGCGGTGAGCTTGTTCAACAAGATCACGATTCTCATTGAAGGAATGAATAAAGTTGTGGATTTGAAAGAAGGATGGAAGAAGTACTCGAGCGAGAAGGGGCTACTTACGAAGAATGAGAAAATTGAGGGCATGTCGACTCGGATGACAAGTCCGATGAGGCTAAGGACCAACGAGTTTAGGCGACGAGAAGAGAGGCAAAGAGGCCAGCGGCTGTTCCAAAAGTTGTTCTGAAGCGAGAAGGAGTGGCCTGCGGCAAGACAGCGAGGAGGTTGGGGCGAAAGTATCCCTCCGAGAAGAGACCTCGGAGGAGGCTTGTAAAGGCCTCGAGACAAGAAGGTGCTAGGGAGTCGTCTGCTGCTCCTTCAAGTCTATTGTCGAGAGGAGGCGATCTCCTTGAAAGTGGCGGCAGCTGCGGTGGGCTGAAGCGAAGCACTAGAGGAGCCTAGCTCGGAGAGGACCGCATCTGCCGAGAAGCCCATCTCTATAGGTACAACCTCTAGCCTTTCTTTATCTGCTATATCCCCAACCCACTCGGGCGATGAAGAGGTACTCATGGCTGGTACCTCGGAGCCTCTTGAGCAGCTACTCCCACATATGTCCAAATTCAAACCTCTCCCCCACGAGATAACCCCCACTGACCAACCTCATCTACTCAAATAATCCACTGATCAACCCACCCCTGAAATCATCCCTCAAACCATTTCACAAACCTACGACTTCTTAGACTTCATCTCCACTAAATACCCCACCACCTCTCCCCAAATTAGTCCAATTCACACCCCCATGTCGAGACGGCTCTATGGGCGGCTTTGAGGTATCTCTCGAGAGCAGACGGGAAGAGAAAGGTGAGCTCATTCTGAACTTCAGCATAATCTTGAAGTGATGAAGGAATCTGTAGAGATTTGGCTAATTCATCACTTAAGGGCGACACTGGAAGAGCTAAATTTGTTGTCGGAAGAAGTTGGCTAGGACAACTTCTTGAAGCGGGAGAAAATGGTCTTGGAGTCTGCTGGAATTTCAACCATCTCATCTATCCTTTCGGAAGAGCAGTTTCTTGACCACATCGAAGTCGACTCGGCTTACTGTGGCTCCGGCCGAAGTTCGTCCTAGCAGCCCAGAGTCTTCTTTCACGGCCATTCTCAGCCAGATGGAGACGAGGATGGAGGAAAAATTTACCCAGATGCTCCGAGACTAAAGCAGTAGATATCGTGGACTCCGTGAGTGTCATGATGGAGGACATGCTTAAGGCATCCGAGGTAAATTACTTGACTAAGCTATGCGAATCTGTGAAATTTTCTGTCAAGGAGGAGGTAGGCGAGGTAAAAGGGAGGTTGATGGTGAAAGTTCAAGTAAGGGCGATAATCAAATCTCGGGCCGATGAGATCTTGAGGAACCGGACCTCGGCTTCCACCTACTTTACCGTTGTCAAGGAGCAACTCCAAATGCTACTTGATGATGTTAAAAAGGGGGAAGATTTGGTCGTGGTCCAAGCCGATCTGAATCTTATCAAGCTCTCACCAAGTAATCAATCGGATGAACTTCGTTGCCACGAGAATGCGCATAAAGCAGATCGAGGAAGCAACCAGGCGGATGGTGGCGAAGAAAAGGGAAGTGGATCTAAAGTCGGAGAAGCTCATGGCCAAGATAAGGGAGAGAAAGGAGGAATCAAAGGCCAAAGTGAAGCCGAAAAGGAGAAAGAAAAAGGGAAGGGTCTCGAGCTGGTCTCATCTCGGTCAGGCGAGCTTAATGTCAAAAGCGGTTGGCAAGAGACCCTTGGAGAAATCACCGAGCAGATCCGCATAGAGGAAGAAAGAGATAGAAGAATAAAAGCGAAAAGATCTTCTATGGTCGTAGGGAGGCAAGGAGAAAAATCAAGTCGGCTAAGGAGGCGGGAAGGATTTTTATCGAGCTTCCAAAAGATGGGTTATTCCGGCGGCGTGGAGGTCCTCTTGGAGAAGCCGATAAGGCCTCGGCATAGGTCGATGCTCCTCCTAAGATGATTGCACATCCTTCTTGGGCTGGAGAGTAGATGAGATATGAGGCGAAGTGGACGTTCTTTTGGTTCATCTGGAGTCGGTGCCTCATCGAGAATGAGACAATAGCTTGGCATGACCGGATGGAGAAAGAGAACCCAAAGCTATACGGAAGCTTATCACGAGAAGGAGATGAATGGTACAAAGTAGACTGGTAGCCCGGGCCTTCTCAACCATTCGATCAAGGTCACCCGGCGGCTCAATCGACAAGGACTGGATCAGATCAACAATCAATTACGGTCAAAATCGGATGAAGTTGGTGATCCAAAGGACATTGCAAAACTAAGGAACCGAATCTTCGATGGATGAGCTCCCAGAGAAGGATAGATGGAGCAGACTAGATAAGCTTCATTTTCTTTTCTTTACATCTTGTCGATCTATCTGTAAATGTAATCGTCCTTCATCGAATGAGAAATACGAAACCTATCCGAACTACCTTGTCTTTTGTTCTAAGTTTTTTTATCGCTTTCTAAGAAAATTTAAAAAATTTCTAAGTGTTAATCGTCTGAGAAAATTCCTATCTCAGGATCAAAATTTTCTTTAAAAATTTTTTTAAGTCCTATAACATAAAAATTCTTTAAGAAATTTTCTAAGTGTTGGTAATCTGGTAAAATCTTTAAGACTTAAAATTTTTCTTAAATTTCTTTTTGAAATCTTTCTAAGTGTGGAAATTGTCCTTGTATGGAGATTTCTTAAGTATGAATTAAGTGTTTTTATGTGAACTTATACGATCAAGAAGTGCTTATGTGCATAAATGTGCTATCCGATTATCTTGAATAATATTGACTAACACCAAGCTGTGAGTTTTTTTCAGCTTTTAACATCATCAAAAAGGGAGAAATTGTTAGATCGATTTAGTTTTGATGAGTTAAAGTGAATAGACTAGAGTCACCTCATGTAAATAAGATGACCAAATGAGTATGTATAGAACATGATGTAATGAACATTAGTGCTAGGTGATCGGACTAGGTAGAGCTAATGAAGTCACCAAGTCAAAAAGAGAAGGTCATCGAAGACAGTCTTGTAGAGGTCATCTGTTGGAGAGAATAATGAAGAGCTCAAGACGAGGTCAAGACCAGGTGAGTAGAATAAGAAAGACAAGTCTTCACCAAGTCGTGAGAAGACTAGCTCAAGATTAGCTTAAGTCAAGACAGTTTTCAAGATAAGTTTGTTAAACGATTTTTAGTTTGTTACAACAAACTAACCGTCTCACGAGCTTATAAATACGAGTAAGCACTTGATTACGAAAAGAACTCTTAGCACTCACAATTTTGATACTCAAGATTTTCAAAGCACTCACAAGTTTCTAAAAAGTCTCTCATAAATTTCTAAGTTTTTAAAGAACATTTCCTTGTATATCTTAAAACATTCATTATTTGTATCTTTCTAATTTCTAGATAGTTTTGATAGTTTGAAGATAGGTGAAGAGGAAGATCTTCGAGTTGTAATTGTAATCTTCGGTAAGTAAGTAAGTAAGTGAGTAAGTAGTCGAGGCCCTTCTTCGAGTTGAAGAAGGAGAGTGGATGTAGGATCATTTTGATACGAACCACTATAAACCCCGTGTCTTTTACTTTACGAATATATCTTTGTTGATATTCAATTGCTTCAACAAAATTGTTCTCAAACTGCTTTAGATCTTTATCAATAGATTGAGTATAAACTATTTCCGTTGGTGTCTCGATTTCTTGAATTGATAATCGAATTTTGGAAAAATTTAGATAATCTATTCAACCCTCCTTCTAGATTATCTCTAGGAGGTGTACCTAGCTTATAATAACTCAATCTCGGGACTAACATATATATATATATATATATATATATATAATAAACTCAAAATTCAAAATAAAATCTAATAAATTGTCACACCTAGGAATTGAATTTTGGACCTCATAAACTCAATAAATCATATACATTTCTATAATACCACTTGATCTATATAATATGATTGTAATTGTAACATCAAATTTCGTGTAAATAATTTATAAAAACACGAAAATGTTTACAACTTAATTTAAATTGGATTAAACTATTAAATTTTAGCGGACTCTAACTCTAGATTTGATCCTCCGATTCTTCTCTTCAAATGTTGGTGTTGACTTGGATGATTTGGTTGATTTGGAGGAAATCTTTGGGTTAATCTCGTCCAAGGTTGGGTTTGATGAATTATAACGTTAACCCAAGGGCTTAAGAGCCTTGTCTTGGATTAAACACTATTTGTGGAAACTTTGCGGATGAATGTTCTTGAAGGCCAAGGGGCTTAGCCCACTTGGCCATTGGGTTCCCACTTTAGTGGGAGATGCATGTTTGATTCCCTTTGGGAACGAATTTGGAGTGGGAGGTATAAAGAGGCTTGGAGAATTTGAAATTGTAAGGAGACTTGGCAAATTAACTTCTAACCATGCACTAACAACTAACATTTACCGATCAAAAAAAAAAGAATGTTCTTGAAGGCGGATGAACGCGTCTTTGAATCTTCAAGGAGCCATGAAGAACGCATTTGAATCTTCAACAAGAAACGTCTGATCGGAGGGATTGAGAACCTTGATCTCGGATCGGACCACGTTCTCGGTTGACTTGCTTGAAGAACGCTCAAGCCGCGAAGAACGCCTTTGAGTCCTCAAGAACGTATGAAGTCTTCTTGAGCTCAAATTGTGTCTCGGAATTGTGTGTATGGATGAGTGAATGAAGGCCCCTATTTACACCACAAAAAACACAAAATTAACGAGGGGATTAGAGAGGGAGAAAACCCTCGTTAATTAGCGAGGGTATAGTCAAGGGCATAATTTAACGAGGGCCTTCGCGAGGGAAACGGGCCCTCGTTAATTAACGAGGGCCTTAGTGAGAGAAAATGGGCCCTCGCTAATTAACGAGGGCCCTCGCCAAGCCCAAAACAATTACCGAGGGCCCCTCGCTAGCCCAATATTACCGAGGGCGAGTGCCCCCTCGCCAAGCCCAATATTAACGAGGGCTTGGGCCCTCGCTGGGCCCTCGTTAAATTGTAAATATAAGCCCACCAAATGGGCAGCCCTCCCCCACGCTTTCTTCCCCAATTTTTTCTCACAGAACCCCGCGCCGCCGCCGCCGCCGCCGCCGAAATTGGCCCACCCACTAGTCGGGCTTTGTTCCACTCGTTCCTAGGAACATTTCTACGGTGAGTATTTATGATTTAATCGGTTAATTTTGTTGTTATTTTACAAATTTTGTATATTTTCATATGCCTATATTTGTGTGATTTTGTTGTTAATTTTGTTGTTATTATACATATGCTTGTATAGGTATTGTTTTATTAGTTATTTAGTGTTAATTTTTGTAATTGTTATGTGTATTTTAATTATTAATAATTATTTAGAAATAATTAGTAGTATAATATTATTATTTATTTAGAGTTAGTATATGTATGCAATTATATAATTAGTAGTATAATTATTTAGAGTAATTAGTATGTATGCAATTATATAAATTTATTTTTAATTAATATTAATTATTATAATTTAATTTAATTGCTATAATTTATATATTTGTAGGTGTGTTGAAAAAGATTCGATCCGGGCATATAATTTCACTAACGCCACCACTATCACCGTAAGTATTCTTTTTAATTAGTTATTTAAAGATATGCTTTTAATTTAATTGTAATAATTATTTGATTTAAAATTATTTTGCATGCGCATATATATGATATAATAATAATTATATATATGGTGATTGATGTTCGATCAAATTTTGCATGATAGTTCAATTATAATATTAGTTTTGAAAATTGAATCGATGTTCGATTCAAGTTGATGTTGGAGTTGAGGGTTGATAAATTGTTTGGTATTGTTTCTTTGTAGAATGTGCGTTAGACTTGATTAATTTTAATTAAGTCGGAAATGGATGCACTAGGAATTAACTTGATATATTAATCGGGAATGCGATAAAATAAAACAAAACTCTGCCGAAATTTTTAGAAAAATATATATTAATATTAGGGAAAAAAATATTAAGTGGAAGAATTAATTATGATTTAATTAAATTTGGAATCTTCATTAATTTGAAAGCAGATGAATTATTCAAGCCGTAGTTGGATGTATGGTCCAAGAACGATTAATGGCATGATATCTCCCGAATTCTCGAGTGGAATCGAATCGTTTATAGAATTCGCTACTAGTAACCCGGAATGGATGAGTGGAGGAAAGATTAGGTGTCCTTGCTCGAAATTCAAATGTAGGAACCATAGTTTTAGAGAACCCATTGACGTGAAATCACATTTGTTTAGGCATGGGTTTATGTCTAATTATCACAATTGGATTTTGCACGGTGAGCAAAATTGGAATTCTATGCCACACCGAAACTATGATCACCGGCCGACTTCATATAGAGTTGGCGACAACTGCAAAGCACCTAGCTCGTACCAAAATATGATGATGGACTTAACTTCCGGTCCTAACATCGAGTTTCCAAAATGTGGAAGAAGAGCCCCTTAGTGAGGAACCTCCTAATCGGCATGCTTTGCACATTTTTGACATGCTTCGCGGCAAATGGATCGGGATCTGTATCTGGTTGCGAGTCTCATTCTCGATTGTCATTCAATGCCCGTCTTTTAAACATTAAAACCGAGAATAGACTGTCTGAAAGGGGTTACAATCAAATAGTTGATTTGATTAGTGAGATTTGCCCTCCGTAAAAATCGGTGCCCAAGAAATTTTACGATACTAAACGGTTGATGGGTGGGATGGGTCTTCCCGTAGAGAGGATTGATTCTTTGTGCAAATAATTGTATGATATATTGGGGTGCGAGACGGGGAGCTTGAATCTTGTAAGGTTTGTGGTCGGTCCCGATTCAAACCTCGCTAGACGTGGTGTGGATGGTCGATGGAAAAAGAACAGTCCTTTCAAAGAGATGTTCTATTTTCCTATCATTCCTCGATTGGCAGTATCGATCACCCACTACTACCGCTAAGGATATGATATGGCATGCTAGTTGCTATAATGATGAGGCTGGTGTTATGCGTCACCCCGCAAATTCGTTGGCTTGGAAACACTGGACTATTCATATCCACGATTTTGCGGTGAAATACGGAATGTGGTGGGTTTGAGCACCGATGGTTTTCACCCGTTTGGGCGATCGGGAAAACAGTATTCGTCATGGCCAGTGATAGTGACACCGCATAATTTGCCCCCATGGTTGTGCATGAAAGAACAATTCATGTTTCGACGGTTTTGGTGTCTGGTCCTAAAAATCCGAAGGATAATATAGATGTATTTTTACAGCCACTAATTCATGATTTGAACATGCCGTGGGGAAATGGGGTGGAAACCTATGATGTTGCTAGAAAGCGAATTTTATGATGCGAGCCGCATGTAATCTGGACCATTAGTGACTTTCCTTACTCAATGTCAGTCTGGATGGAGCACCGCTGGAAGGATTGCTTGTCCATATTGTCTTTGAGTACTCCGATGCCTTCACTTTAAAACTCGGCAGAAAGCAAATGTGGTTTGATAACCATCGTAAGTTCTTACCTGTGGGGACATCCGTATCGCAGAACAAGGCTGCATTCCACGAAGAATATAGTAGTTCTGAGATGACCCACCACCCATCCGAACAGGTGAAATGCTTCTACAAGAAATTGATTGGTTGGGGTACGTAGAAGTGACAAGAGGGTGTTGAGGCCCACAACGAGAAGATTAGATGGTGGTTGGAGGAAGAAAAGTATTTTTGGGATTTGCCATATTGGAGTACCCTCTTGATCCGCCATAATTTGGATGTGATGCACATTGAAAAAAATGTGTTTGATAATTTGTTCTACAGTGATGAATGTGGAAGGGAAAACAAAAGACACAAATAAGTCTAGGGATGAACTTAATGAATATTGTCGTCGTCCCTCTCTAGAGAAATGTCAACGCACAGGAAAGTATCCCAAAGCTTGTTATTCACTTGATAAGAGTCAAAAGGATGATGCGTGCGGATGGGTAACCGAGTTGAAGTTTCCCGATGACTATGTGTCTAACCTATCTCGATGTGTACTGGAGCAAATTGAAGATGTTTGGGATGAAGAGTCATGATTGTCATGTGTTTATGCAGAGACTACTCCCGATTGCTTTTCGTGAAACTGCCGCCGAATGTGTGGAAAGCAATCGAACTTAGTTTGTTCTTTAGGGAGTTAACTTCTACATCCATTACAAGAGAGAACATGGCTCGATTAGAAGCAGATGTTCGATTATATTGTGTAAGTTGGAACGTATTTTCCGCCCAGCCTTCTTCAATTCGATGGAGCATCTGCTGTGCACCTTGCATACGAAGCAAGGATAGCTGGTCTGTGCGGTATAGATGGATGTATCCATTTGAGAGGTAATTTATAACTCTAAATTATTTGATTACCTAAAACGGTTATATATATATATATAACACTTGATTCATTTAATTAGGTATCTTTACAATTTAAAGCTCGGTGTTGGTAACAAGGCGCATGTTGAAGCATCGATTGCAAATGCGTATTTAACAAAAAGAGGCCTCAATATTTTGTTCCCTCTATTTTGGCGATCACGTTCGACGAGGCGGCACGGTGTACCTCGTAATTACGATGGTCGGGCGAGGTACCAAGTAGCGAAAGGTACTTTGTCCATATTTATACCTCTTGGTCGACATCTTGGAAAGGTGAACAAAAGATGGATTGTAGATGAGGAGAAAAACACGGCTCATACGCACGTGTTCTTGAATTGTCCCGAGTTGCAACCGTATATCGAGTAAGTTTATAACGTTCAACTTTTGTTAATTATACCGTCAATCCGTATATTAAATAATCAAATCCCCTTTTGTAGTATGTTTTCCGAGCAATTGCAAAAATACCATCCGGGACTCTCGAGGGCTGAACAAGATAATAGACTACAAGATGAGTTTGCATCGTGGTTTGAACAACTTGTAAGGATAAACAATATTCAAAATCGGTGGATACGTGATCTTTCTAGCGGTCCTTCGAGTTGTGTCACCACATACCACGGATATTACGTGAATGGTTACAAATTTCACACACGAACTTATGGCTCATCCAAATCTACTTCAAATTGTGGCATTTGTATCAAGGGTAAAAATTATGATGCAGATGAGAATGATTTCTACGGGATCCTCGAGGAAGTAGTGCAATTGGAGTACCGGACGTATTGAGAAAAATGTTGTTACTGCTCAAGTGTGAGTGGTTTGATCCATCCGTGCCAAATGGAACTAGAGTACATCCTCATTACAAACTTGTGGACGTTAATCAAAGGGGAAGATACGGCCGCTACGATCCTTTTGTGTTAGCAAGTCAAGCCACTCAAGTTTACTATTGCAAATACCGGAAAACGTAGACATGAGTGGTTGGCCGCTTTGCAAAATCAAACCGAGATCCTTGGTCGAAACCGTGTCAACGAATGAACAAGAGCTTTCCCCCTTTCAAGACGACCTTGAGTCCCAAATTAATGTTGTGCAAACGGATGATGATCCAATCATATCGATGTAGATGTCAACGGTGCACTAATTGATATTGAAAATAATGAAGAAGAGGAAGGAGAAGACGAAGAAGAAGAAGAAAATGATGATGATGAGGAGGAGGAGAGTGAAGAGGAGGAGGAGGATGAAAACTTCAGATGAATATTGAATATATAGTGTAATAATTATGTGTGTTTCATTTTAATGCATTGCTTCGAGTATATGATGAATTATTTGTTATTGAATAGTGTAATAATGTGGTTTTATTTAATTATTGTTACGAGATGAGCGGACCGTCTGGATGGAGGGGACCGTCAGGTCCAGGGACGATTTGGGTCGAGACGGAGCGTCTGGATGCAGGTCGAGGGTACCGATGCAGTACCCATTATTCAGTGAGATGAAGCGGGACGAGGCTGTCGGCTGCGAGTCTTATGAGGACCATCCAGATCCAGCTCCGGCTCCTGCGGGTTCGATCCTGGATATATGGATCTACGAGGGCACGTAAGTTAAATACTTGTGAATAATAAAGCGTGTCATATTTATATGTCTTTTATAATTTCGCGTGTTTATTCCGTTTTTGCGAGGTTGAAGACCGGATGAACGTCTTTGAATCTTCAAGGAGCCATGAAGAACGCATTTGAATCTTCAACGAAACGCCTCGATTGGAGGGTTGAGAACCTTGATCTCGGATCGACGCCTTGCGTTCCCGGTTGACTTGCTTGAAGAATGCTTGAAATCGCGAAGAACGCCTTTGAGTCCTCAAGAACGTATGAAGTCTTCTTGAGCTGCGGAATTGTGTGCGGAATTGTGTGTATGAATGAGTGAATGAAGGCCCCTATTTATAGTTGTAGGTGAGATTGATTTAATGGGTTGGGCTTGGAAGCCCACCGGACTTGACTTTGATTTGTTTTGTTTCTATGTAGGGCATACTTGATTTAACTTTTCATTTTAACGAGATTTTATACGTTATATGGTAAGTTAATTATTTTGCCACCAAGTTATGAATATTTAAATATTCATATTGTTGATGTCGCATGTGATGTTATCACATATTTTGCTACATCGAAATTTGACACTTTCTTTCTTCATATAACTAACTTTTATTATCTAACAGTTCAATGTTGTAGTAGATGTTGTGACATTGCGAGGTTGAAGATCTAGAGCGTTCTACAAGGATCTGGAATGAAGACTTAGTCAAATGTTGCCGAGAATGATGTAACATTGAGAGCAACATTGAGGACGGATTCGAGAATCTTCCACAAGGATCCGTAATTCAAGACTAATTCCAGAGAGATTTAGAAGGACCTAGATCATGCGGTTGTAGGAGTAAAGCCACGAAATCAACTACCTACATGGACGGTTATGTGAGAGAATTAAGGGAAGTTATTTTTGGAGTCTTTCTAGATCCATCTACAAGGATCCATGGTTGAAGACCGAGGACATCTATAAATAGAAGACCGAGGACTTCAAAGAATGGCAATGAATATTGTTGGTCGGAAAGTTGAGTTGATTAAAACCTTGAGAATGCTTCCTAGAACAAAATCTAGAAAGGGGGTTTGAATAGATTTTGTAGATTTTTAAATCTTTCAAAACCAATTCAAAATATCGATTAAACACAATGGATTATGATTGAATTCTCAACTTTTTATAAGATCAAAAACAAGGTTGATATTCTTATTTTAGTTAAGATTCTGAACTTTAATCTTGAAGTAACACAATTGTAAATCAAAACAGAAACTAAAGAAAGCAAGAAATAACACCAGGATTTATAGTGGTTCGGATTTTAATAATCCTACATCCACTCTCCTTCTTCAATCGAAGAAGGGACTCGCTCTTGCTTACTTTCTCACTTCGACTTACAACTTACAACTTGTACAATTCTTCAAATCTTCAATCTCCTAAACTCTTCTTCTAGAAATCTAACTATTACGGTGTGTATTGGATTTTGAAGATTACAAGAAAAGTGTTCTAAAAACACTTAGAACTTTTGAAAACTCACTAGAAATACTTGTGAAAAGATTGTGATTGAAATCGAGTAGTGAATAGAGTGAAAATCTAATATGCATATGTGTTATATATGAAAAATGAAAAACCTAGACCTATATATAAGTCCTGGAAAGTCGGTTAGTTTGTTAGTTAGTTCTAACAAACTTGAAACTGCTTAACAAACTTAATCTTGTAAACCGCTTGAGACCTTGGCTGATTCTTCCTACTCGTCTGCACCGACTTGGTGAAGACTAGTCTTTCTTATTCTACTCGGCTTATCTTGACCTCGTCTCGAGCTCTTTATACTTGTCTCCTGCAGATGATTAGGATTGAGGTTTTCTCAGATGACTTGTCATTCCTCGTCTCGGTGACTTGAACTAATCTTGACCTAGTCGATCGACTTTGTACTAGAACTTAGTCTCGAGTTCTTTATCATAGTCCGCTCATCTGGAGCAGTCTTCCTTTAACTCATCAAAACAATCTTGATCTAACAAATATCCAAATATCAATTGTTGAGTGCGTTAGTGCATCCAAGAGATAGGGCCGTTATTCCCCCTTTACGTTGGTACTTGTGCATGTTACCTCTTTTACCAACATAGGTATCTTGAAGTGTCATTAAACGTAGATGTCTTTGATACTTTGATTTACTTTTGACGGTGTAATATTTTGTAATACTACACTTAGCCGTTTAAGAGTCAATAGGTGATATTGAGTCTTTATTTTCGTTGTAAAGGTTCACATCTTGGAAACTCTTTACACAAACTTTTGTATTCACTCTCGAATTAGTGAAGCGTTTCGCGACAGGCATCATAGACTTTAATTAACAAGTCTATGAAAAACTTGCTCCTTTGCATTGTAGTGTTAAGTCTTCATTTGTTTTACATTACGATATTTTAAATGTTGTAGTGCATGTCATAACATTCAAGAAAATATCATTACATTTTTACACTACACGCACACTTTCACATATGATTTAATTTCGGCTCTTACGTGTATATTAAATATCAATAAATTATTTAATTTGAGAATTAATTTAATTAAATTCTCATAATATAAAGTTTTATTTGATATTAATATTTATTTTCCACGTGTCGCCATTTAATTGGGCACAAAATTAATGTGCTTACAGATTATTAAAGTATTTTATTAACTATTTCATATCGACTTATCTATTTATTTATTTAATTTTTTTTTGCTTACTCGTGTCGAGTGAGTCACGATTGAACTCGATTTCCTCGGTAGGCTATCATCCCGCAAAACTCTTTGAATATCCAATGAAACATTAGTTCTTAAATTTTATAAATCATAAATTTTTAAGAGCTAGAATTAAATTTACAAAATTAATAATAAATAAAGTAATTAAATCACTTAAAATTTGAAATGCAAGTTTTCTAAAAACAGTGGTGTTACTTTGATAATACAAAGTACACCACTAAGAGCACTATTAGTTAATTGCAACTAACTCTTCTCCATGTAACCACTTCTTAACCGCTAGCTTTAAAACCAGCTTGATTAATAATACCGATGTGGTATTTTGTAGCGATCCAGATGAACATGGCCCAAATTGGGGCCTAGTTCTCTTCATGGGCTTGAATTGGGTAATATGACGAGATAGGCTGAATGGGCCCCGAGAAATGAGGCCCAAATCTCCAAACCGAGGCCTTCTTTGCTCGGCCCAAAAGGTATTATGAGGAGAGCCAAGTGGGCCTACGCGGAATGAGGCCCAAGGTTGATAAAAGCAAAGGGCTAATATCATGATATGGGTAAAAGGAATATTTTTGGAAGCCAACTAAAATGAGATAATTGGGGAGCAAGTCATATCTTCTCTCCACGATACAATCATCCGAGAAAATGGTAGAGAAATAACCGCCACATGGAGGATCACGGTGAAACGTGATAACATGCAAAGAAGTGCAAATTAAATGTAAGTATAATCTATAAATACTCCACTTCATCCAATAAAAGAGGTACATCATTTCTAATACTCATACTTACCTACTTTTATCATCATTATCCTTGGGTTTTCTCGATATCCGACTTGGCGTCGGAGTGCCTACGCCGGAGAACCCTTCGGCGTATTTTGCGAGTCTTTGCATTCAGAAAAAAGTTGAAATAAAGAGCTTTACCCGATTTACCCACATACATTCAGGGCGGGAAATTACAAGTATAATTCTTATGCATCAAATATCAATGTGCTACAAAAAGTATCACACGTTTTGAAGCTAATCACAATATATACATATATAATTTCACAAGAATGAAATGTGATCCGCGAAGGCAATCGCTTGGTTGTTCCCCTAACCCAACTCGGGAATGGACCGGAGGGAACCGCAACATGGGGAATATTGTCCAAGCCGATAGAGTCTTACTATTTTCCTTAGGTTGACTTTTTAATTCTCTTAGATTGTGTTTGGTTATGGATGATGGTCGATGAGATGGAGAATGAAGATGAAAAATAAGAGCAGAATATTTCAATGAATATTAAATACGTGTTTGGATATGGATGGAAAAATATAGTTGGATGGAATATAATGTCAAATTAAAAGATTTATATTATTTTATTTTGTTAGTTAGTAGGATAATGATTTTAAAGAGTTAGTGGGATAGTGATTGAGTGAGAGAAAAGTAGAAGAAAAAATATGAAAGTGAATAAGTGTGTAAGAAAAAAGTAGGAGAAATAAAGAGTGTGTTGAAAAAAAAGTAGGAGAGATAAAGAGTGAGTGAAAGAAAAATGATGATGTGATTGTATGGGATTAAATAAAAATAAAATATGGATCCTCTACATTTCTTTGTGTAAGGTTTTTATTAATTTGCCGGAGAGATAAACACATGACAAAATAATGAATCATATTTTCATACTTCACTCTTTTTTGTTTTGTTTATCTCTTTCCGAAATTTACAAAAAAATTACACAAAAAAATGTAGATGATCAATTTCTGAGAGAGAGCACTCTAAAAAAATGGAGAGATGAAATAGGGGTGTAAATAAGTTGAACCGACTCGCGAACTATTTGTACTCAATTTGAGAAAAGAATGAAATCGATTCAATTAAAAGTTCGAGCTACTTGAATAACTTTCGAGTTCGAATTCAAGTTCATAAATATTAAATACTCGGCTCGAAAGAGGTTACGAGCCTTATGGAGTTTGCACAATATTTATTTTTAACACTTATTGTATTATTATTATACTAGCGCAGCGCCACGTATTACGCGGTTTATTTAATATTCTATATAAAAAAATTATTAAATTATATCCTCTCTGTTTCATTAACAATACTACACTCTCAAACTAAACCCTTACAAATATTCATTATTTACACTTCGTGACACTCAATTAACCCGTTGATAATAAAATAATTCATTTCAATAAAGTTAAAAAATACTCATTTACTCTTCACTTTATATTTTTTAATACTTCATCCGCCTAATTTTAATATGTCATCCTAAAATAAAAAGTTTTTTTTTTTAATTATCTTCACCCTTACAACATACACTTATTTATATTCATTTGTCATTTGAGCCTCACACTATTTTCTCTCTCCTATTAATGATTTGAAAATAATATCCTTACTTTTTACTCCATTCATCAACTTTATACATAGATAACTAATATTTCTTAAACCTTGTGTCCAACCTATTTGACTAATTAAAATTGAAGAGAGGGAGTACTAATTAACATCTTTTTCTTAATATTTGTGCCATTTCCCTTTAAATAATTTTAATTGGGACGGAATGAGTAATATTTATAATTTGTTATAAAAATTATTTTATAATTATTTTAAAATTTTGATATAATTGTTATGCAGACTATTATGTATTGTATGATAATTATTGTGGTTAAAAAAATAGATTGGAAAGCAAAAATATAAAAATATATGAATTTTAATTATTTAAAAATATATCATCATCTAATAAACTCATGAATATGTTAATTCATGTATTATTGTAACTCTTTATAAGAAGAAAATAAGAAATAGAGAAGAATATCATATTACAAAGAGAGAAAAAAATATATATATATATATATATATATATATATATTATAAAATTATACTTTACTGTAAAAAATCATTGTATTTTTTTAAAAAATAAATGTCTAATTGTGTCATTTTGTAGATTAAAGTTAATCATTAATTATTAGATTTAAAATCAGAAGTGGGATAAAATTATTTTGATAAAATTTTATCGCGTTCTTAAATAAAAATAAAACAATCTCAATATATCTCCCTATATAATATTAAAGATTTGAGATTGTTAAGGTGTTTTCTTATGGAATGCTAAAACATAAGTTGATATGATTTACTTAAATATATTGATATAAAATATAAGTTGGTACAATCATAATAAAATATCTAATACACATTTACAAACTTATGTTAAATATAATATTATATTTAAATTGATATGTGATAAAATGTTAGATATGAAATTAAGATTAATTCCAAAAGGTGTTCAATAAAATAGTTATTGAGAACATGAATAAATTTATAAATTAGTTTAGTTGCTATCTAACATAGAAAATTTGTTAAAGGTTTAAGGTTCAAACATTAATATTATATTTTTAAAAAATTGGACTCAATATTAGAGATTTTAAAAGGATCGCTAGCCCATTTAGCCACTGAAAAATGAAGGATTAGGGTCGGGGGTTTAGTGACCTATTTAAAATCGGGCCTTTTTGCTCGGACCGATTAGCCCACGGGCTAAAAGGGCTAGCCCGCTAGTTTTCCTGGCCCATCACCCGTTTATTATTATTTTTATTTTTTTAATTTATTAACCTCATGTCTATTAGTTACTAGATGAGCTCCCGCGTATTACGCGGTATTTTCGTTAAATAAATTTTACAATATAATATATTATATATATTATTTTCAAATAATAATATGTATATTAAAATAATATATATGTATAAAAAATTGTAATTATAATATTAAATTTAAATAATGGTAATATTAATTGTATGACAATTCATGCTAAGGATTAGAATTATGATAATTATGTGAAAGAATTTACTATAAGATTTGTTTCAAATTTATTTTATAATTAATAAAAAAGGAGACGATTAATAGAATTTTTTTATATAAGCGATGCATAAATATTACTCCGAGTAATATATATATATATATCGTATATTTACAATAAATATCATATATGATTATATTAAGTTCTTTTTTATAAAAGTTGATACAACCACAATTTTTCTTACATACATTTATAGGCTTAAGTTAAATATAATTTTATGTTTAAAATTTGTCATATGATAAAAATTTTTAGTTATAAAATAGATATTTAAAATATTTAAAGATTTATATATTAACTTATTTATTAAAAATATACATATTGTGCAAGAGGTCTAAGGTTCAAACCTCCTTAGAAACATATTTTTTAATTAATTCCTATATTAAAATGCCACATAGATAACATATATTAATTATAAATCAATAGGAGAATGACACATAGATTATTAACATATATATGCATTTAATAAGAATGTGACACATCATTCAAATTAACCTCATGACGACACCTAAGAAAAACAAACTCCCTATTAGTAATATAGGGATTTAATAAGGGAAAAATTGGAGTTAAAAATTCTTAGAGGTAAAAGTTAATAAAGAACAAAATGTTACTAAAAGAGTTTGAGATATTTCAAGAAAAAAAAATAGAATGTTCGCAAAATAAGTTGAGTTTATTTCGACAATTTTTTTTTCGAAATGTAAAACGCATTTTACAATCTATTTTGTTGTGATTTTTTATTATTTAACTATTTTAATGTATCTCTAATGAAGTTATGAACAATATTTATATTTTAAGTTTGTATTATGTTATATTATAATTATAATTTAAGATTTTATATTAAAAATTAATTTTTTTCTTCGGAGCCCGTTAGTGGCCCATTTAGCGCGTAGGGTTAGGTTCCAACAATTGTCATGTCTGCAAGAAAGAAACCGATAAGCAAACCGTTTAGACTTGTGGCCACTGCGTTTAACATCTCTACTCAATATTAAGAAGCCACATATTGAATACAAACCAATAAAAATAACACATTAGTACAATATATTTGAAACTTCATGAGAATGTGACACATCATCCAAATAAATTATATAACGACACATCATTAAAATTAAACTCCCTAATAGTATAATAGGGATAGGGATAGGGATAGGGTTAGGGATGATTAATTAATTTTATATACTTATATTATAAATACATAAATAGAAAAAAAAATGAAACCCTAGTTCCTAAATACATAAATATTCACGCAATATTTTCTCCCAAGATTCATCTTAGTTTTCATCGCCGATTTCGTTGCGTCGCCGGAGTAGCTGAACTCTCCATCGTCTAACCGGAGTCGTTGTACTGTCTACCGTCTCGCCGGACTCGCTGCCTCAGCCACTCACACCGTCGATCCCTCGATTCTACTCCTATTGAGGTACGTTGTTTATTAATTTTTTTTTTTTTTTAATTTCGTTAACAGGCTGATGACTCCCAAGAGCTCTCTCTCATCGATGGAGTCGTTTTGGCACCTAATGTCCCTAGGTTTGATAGGAAGAATTGCCTCTTACCGACCGATTTAATAGCTATATTTTTGACACTTTACTATAAGAAATACTTAATAATTCGCCCTTCAAAAGAGCGAAGAATCGAGCTACCTAGCAGGTTAGGAAAGAAAACCGAAAACCTTCCTTGATGATATGCTGTTAGTTCTGTGAACCCAGTAACTCCTGGTAGCCAAATCTGAAAAAGAAAAAAACCAGAGGTTAATTTGTATTCCTCGGAAACCCCAGCCCAGAAGAAGAAAGAGGTGGCGCAGCTGCGAATGAAAATGTGGTCTTGTGCCTCTAATTACCATTTAGGGCTCTCATGAAAGAATTAAATTAACACCTTTGGGCTTTTAAGATATATTTGTCACCAGAGTTTGCTTCTTTTATTTTTTTTTGCCATTACTAATTGATTTGATAGAACTGCTCTTTTAGTTGTGAAATTCTGATTGCAATGGTGGATTTGAAGTTACCTTTCTAGTATTACTTCTTGGGATTTTATTCTGGGAAAGGAAATGTTTAAAAAGGGTTTTAATCGTTATAATGATTTCATTTTGCTGCATCACTTTGAGTTAAATTTGTTGTGGTACAATGCTATGTAGAACATGTAGCTGTGTAAAAGTTGAGACAACAACTTTTTCAATGCTTTCGCCTTTTCTCTTTTCTCTGTTTCTCTCTTGAAGGAGAGAAAAAGTCAATTGTGTTACTTTGAAGAGTCACTAGATGCCCCATTTGTGTTTTGACTTATATTTTTTCCTAATCTTGCAAGCTAATAAATTGCAAGAAGCATTGGAAATTAATTATAGTGCTGTTATTTCTATGCTCTTGTTTTGATTTCTCTTGTGATCTTTATTTCTAGTGCTGTAAAATTTATTTCATTGAAACTGGAAAAAGCACTGAAGCTATGTTATAGGCATAGTTTTAAAAGGCACGAAGCGCAAAAAGGCCCAAGGGGCCCCTTGGCGCCTGAGGCGCGCCTCTTGCCCTTTTTCCGAAACACTATTTTATGATCCCTATAAACATTTCTCACACAGATTTTTCTACATAAAACCACATAATACTACCAAAATGTCAATAAATAAACATTATATGCTTAGAACATAATCTAAACATGAAATTAATACTAAAATAGTGAAGTTAAACTTCATTCACACACACACCGGCGGTGACGGCGGCTCGGTTCTGGTGCAGGTGCAGCAGCGTGTGTGTGAAGTGGAGTGTTTTCTCTTTAAAACCCTAGTTTTTTATCTAACCTAAATTTAATAAGTATATATGTATTTCAGATTTAAAATATATTTTTAAAACTTAAAAGTGTTACAAATAAACCTAAAAGTGCTATTCTAACTTAAAAAAATTGGCTGAAAACGTTTTTGACCCTTAGGCGCGCCTCAGAAAAGGCACAAAGGCGCACTAAGGCGCGCGCCTCACGATCTGCTCCTCACCCTCAGTACAAAAGGCGCAATCCTCTGATCCTTATGCGCTCGCGCCTTAGGCGCGCCTCAGGCGCACCTTTTAAAACTATGGCTATAGGTATGGTTAATCATGGGTCGCTTGCTACACTCATGTAGATGGTTTGTTGTGAAGACCTGGTGCTGCTGGACTGGGTTGCAGTAGATATAGTTTTTCTGTTGTGATTTTATGTTGTCTGTCTAAACAGTGTTTTGTTTGAATGTTCGTTTAACACAAACTATGTTCTTCAATTATATAGATGTGATGATATTGTTGTATTTGTGGATTTTGAGTTATTTAAATTTTCCATTGTATTTCACATGCAAGATTTAAGACAAAAAAAAAGGGGTAAAATTTATGTCCTACATTTAATTTGTAAAATAATACAGGTGATCGAGTCGAGACAAGCCAAGCTCGAGTTTATCGAGTTCTGGCCGTGTCGAGCTTGAGCTAAAAATTTAGGTCTGATCAAGTTCGAGTCGAGTTTCGAACTTTGATCTCCACTCTAGGTATGATGATTTTTCGTTAGATTATTTATTTTCTGTTATATTGTTAATCTGTTGCTGTATATATACTTATTTTAAGGGCAATTGCTATGGTTGGCTAATCTGTTGGATATAATATTTTGTTATTAGCTAGGTTTGCTGGAATGGCTGTTCAATGCCCTAAAATGACATTAAGGGTTACGGAAGTTGGTTCATCTTTAAGGAGGCACCCATTACCATGGCAGATTAATTTTGGTGCTGCTGGCAGTGTTCGGAAACTGAGGATCCAGACTATTTCTCTGTCTGGGGATGGCAGTAGCAGCAGTAAGAAAGCAGCAGCTACCCCTAATTCAAATTATGTGGTACCTCTGGACAAGTCATCGTGCATCACCCGTCCTCTTGCTGAGATTCTCCGAGACCTCAATAAGAGAATTCCTGATAACATAATTAAGACCCATGACAATGAACATCCCACATCCATCCCTTGGTAAAGGAACTGCACCTTCTGTTGATATATATATTTTCTTAATTCTTTTATTTCTCTTGTATTATGCTGCTATTAACTTTACTGTCTGACTACATATAGGTACCAGGCAAATCGCATGCTGAGCTTTTATGCCCCAGGTAACATACATTCCATCCATAAGCCATTTTATCTATAAACTATTGTTTAAAAGATTATCCTATGTAACATATGTAAGTCATGGCACGATGACTACCTTGATGTTTTGTGGTGCCTGAAAAATTATCTCGTGCTACTTGCCGTTGTTCATTCCTAGACCAATATGGTTATCTAACTGCACCTACAAATTGCCTAGAAAATGTGCTACTTGTCTTCAAGATTTCATTGGTGCTCCATAGTATCTCATTCCTTGAGATGTTTGATGATGGTCCTTCACGTATATGACGCATTGTAGTTCTATCTATGTAGTTAGAGAGAAAAATTCTATTATGATGTTATGAATTAGTGTAAACACCACATTCTCCCTGTTATGGTGTCATGAATTATTGTAAACAACTAAACATCACTTACTCTTTGTATCCTTGAATTTTGTCGATCGTGCATTTACAAGATGTAAAGCTAAGGAAATGCACAGGAAACTACAAAATACAAGTCGTGGGCATGGGCTATGAACCATAGTCGGATCAGGTGTCTTGATCCTTATAGTATTCTCCCATTTCTTGCCTAAAATAAATAATTATTTCATGTAATGGTGCAATCCTTTGACTGGCTACACCTACAATGAAGCCTTATGCAAACTGTCCTAATAAGTTTTTCAGGTAGCATCTATTGTTAATATCCTGAACTTGATAGGTTCTCATGTGATTGTTCTTTATCAAGTATAGTTGTTATTGCAGAAGTATGCCATTGATGTTTTAGTTCTGAATACTGTTTCTTAATGTGCTATTTTCGGAATTTAGGGATAAACTTTTTGACAGGATTAGATGTAAATGCTTATGCTTTTGGCAGGTTGGTGTGGAGAAGTTCGTGATGTTATATTTTCTGAGAATGGAAGTGTGACTGTGGTTTATCGGGTAACAGTCCGGGGATCAGATGGAGAGGTATGTTTCCTTTAGATACTATTTGATTCATTAACTTTGCTTATGGAGAGCAAAATGATTATTCTATATAGGTTCTTTAGCAGTTTTTTTGCCATAAGTGTTTCCAGTCAATTGTATTGCATTTGGTAAGAGGAAAAAATTAATGAGATGAAATAAGAGAAGAAACAAAGAAGTGTTTTTGCTCCATTGAGGATCCCGTGGTCCAGGAGAAGAGACTGGAATTTTTGCTAGGAAAGAGCTCACTATTTGTCTCGATATTGTAGCAGTGTTTCTATGCTGCTCTCAGCCATTTAACTGAGGTCTTATATCTGCGGAGGTGCCTCTTGTTGCGCCTCTGATGAGTATGGGTGGAAAAAGATGTGCTGTGGGGGTGGGGTTGTTGTGGTTTTTTCTTTGTGGGGAGAGATTTTGACATGTGAGAAGGAGATGGGGCACTTTGGGCATTAAGAGAAGAGGGTGAAAACAGATTTGGAATGGAAGGAGGGGGGCGTCTTGTGAAAAAATCAGGCGCTGTTGGATGGTTCTAGACAAGCAAGAGATGAAAACATAAAAGCATAGAAATTTCGACCTCTTGTCTGAAGTTCAAAAATATTCTGGTTGTGTTATTCATTTTTAGCCCAAAAAGAATAAGTGAATAAATAAATTGACTTCATCAAACAACCAACAATCACCTCTCACATATTCTCAATTTTAAACATATGTTCTCTTGCTCAAGGAAATTATTATTTTTATCCTATTGAACAGTCCTAATGTTGTCTTTTTACGGCGGCAGACCTTTGTTATTGGATTGGAGTACCTTTGTTGAATTTTTGGTTGCAAAGTTAAAAAAAAAAAAAAATTGTACTGACCGGCATTTTGATGCTGCAGGCACATCGTGAGTCGACGGGAACAGTGTCACCTGGCAATAGCACTATTATAGATCCAGTTGCTGCAGCAGAGGAAATTGCATTTTGCAGAGCTTGTGCTCGATTTGGGCTTGGCTTGTATCTCTACCATGAAGAGTAGAAGATTTGGGCATAAGTTGTTGGCTGATGTTGATAAGATATATAAATTTGATGCATCTCTTATCCTACCCTTGAGTTGATGTATGATATATGGAATGCTTGTGACTGATCTTTTATCCAGATTATTGATATTTGAGGACACATATGATACAATCCCTCCGTCTCGGAGTTATCTTCGTGTATTAAGAAAATTTAAATAAGTGTAGGAGAGAAAATAAATGGTATTTTGGGTGGTTGTATGAGATAAAATGTAGGAGAGAGAATAAAGTAGAATATAATAAGAGTGATATTTTTAAATTTAAATGATATTGTGAGTGTAGTTTATGGAGGGTATTCCATTTTAAGGGTGCGAAATTAATTATGAATCCCGAAAAGAAAGTGTTAAGTTAATCACGGAATGGAGGGAGTATTGTTTTTGACTTAAACACACGCACAACTCAATAATTTTTTTGTTTTATATATAAATATTTATGAAATTTCTTTTCAAAATTTCAATCATTATTATTATTATTTTTTTTTTTTTAAGTGAGGGCACTCAAATTGGTGGTAGGAGTAGGAGTGGGACTAAAGTCACTAAACCCATATATTCATATTTTAAGATGAGGTTAAATGTCCTAATAAACACAATTTTTATTTCTTTTTCGATTCAAAGCTTGAACTCTTGAAGGAAAATTCATTTTTTTGATTAAATGAGTGGGGTTTTTTTTTTTCTGTGACGTATAATGTGAATTGGAAAAAAACACCTAGACCAAAATTAAATTGAGGAAAAAAATAAAGACTGAAGATATATTTTTAAAATTGGATTTACTATATTGAGGCTCACTAAAAATTGTAATAGTATTTCTTCCAACTTTTAAATTTAATTTTTATTTTTTTAAAATGTCTGCTTTTATGTTGGTGGAAATGTAATAATGGTAAGAAATAATATACAAAGGCGTCACTTATTTTGCTAATAGGAATGAAAATGACAATAATGAAGAATGTAATAAATATTCTTCTTAAAATTATATTATTTGATTGATAATAGGAATCAATATCATAACCATTAATTTCGTTCGGTTTGTCAAAAAAAAATTAGAAATAGAATGCGAAGGTGTGCGTGAGCGTTTGACACAATGTTGTCAAGAATGTTGGCATATTCGTAGAACAACACAGGACAAAAATATAGATACGAGATACACACAATGAAAGTCTTAAGCACTTTGCAAGATGGATATCAAAATTTCGTATAGGCGTAAATAAGTTTATACCGCCAATCGACGAAATATCACTATTAATTGTTGAGTGATACAATCGGTGAAAGCATAAGCCACATCGTGAATAGATCTACGTGTACGGTGAATAGATGTTAATCAACGAACCACCTTATACAATTCTGATTCAAATGTTGAGTGAAATGTTAGAACATTCACCAACGGAAGTAACGAGTATGAAACATCAATAAACTCAAATAATCTAAGCTAATAGACTACGCTAGATTGTGTTTTCCTCAAACTCCAAGTTTTTACTTCATAGCACCGTATATTTATAGATATTCTAGACACTCATAGTGCTTGAAGATAACTTTCACATCTCCCTTAAAAGTAGGTAACTTCTTGTAACTTCCCATGATCTTTTCAACTCCTCACTCTTGCTTTTTCAACCGCATGACTTATAGTAAGCTGTTATAAGTCTTCAATCAGAAACCAAGACATTGAACAAGACATTTCGTGGGTTTTAGGGTTAGTGGAAGTAGAAGGACGAATTCGATGTTGTGACACGAATGTTGGCACATTCGAGTAACACTTGTCACTAACATCAACAATCTCTCCCAATTCGGCCTTTTTATTGTAACACACCCGTTGTTGTACCATTGATCGGAATGTGTACACAATAGAGATAAGTAAATTAATATCAAGTCAATGACATCTCTTTACTTAGCCAAAATAAACGAGAAAAAGCTTGAAACACAACGTGTAACAAAGAACTAAAGCGAGACTAAAGTATATGAACATAATTAAAAAAACATATACTAGACTTAATAAAAACGAGAACTATAATAAGTTCGGATATCGAGCACTAATACAAAAACAAAATAAACCTACTTAACTATAAGTTTATAGAATCCAAAACATATCAAAACGAAATTAAATAAGTCTTTTACAAAAATGATAGAACTTTTAATGAAAATAAGTGGATTGTTGGCAACGTGTGTGCCAACATTTAGCGGAACATCGGTTGTTTGAGAAGCAAGAACTTTAGGTTGGCGAGATTTCTGTAAGGTAAGTCAATTACCCTTGGACCACTCCTCTAACGTGAGAAATTCCCAGGACTTAAAGCAAAAGAACCGATAATCTCATAGTTCTTCCTTTAAAAACCTTGTGTTGTAATCATCTTATAAATAAAACTTGGGTATGGCAACTACCTTCTACTGGACACTCTACCGCAGTATGTCATCATGTTATCAAAGATAGTTTTCCCCAAGTTAAATCTCTTCGTATGTCCAATTTTATACATGAGCACTGACTTGTTCGGAGGTCGAGTTTGTTGTATTCGAAGAAGGCAACGATTGTAGACACACCGTATAAGCTAGTTAAGGCGAAGAATTCATCCTATATCACCAAACAGTCTATCTACCCCGGTATTCACACTCATAACCTCATCTAAATTATCCACTTGAGGGTCCTCATCATCTCTAGTTTGCGAGAAATGTGTTAATCACGGTAGGAGTCACCTCGATAACCTTTCCTCCGAATTTCACTTTTCCATTGTTCACAAAATTTACCCTAGATATACCGACTTTGATTCGTATAGAATTCATAAATCCAGTCAATTAAATAGGGAGTAGCAAATTGTAGGGCATACATCAAGGATCTTTCATTGAGATATTCAACTGATTCATAGACACAAAGTCATCTTAATAATTCTTTCACCAACAATCAGTCTAGTCCTCAAAGTCCTAAACTTATCACTATCCACACCATGATAACTCTCATCGATTCACTAGAAGTCAAAGATAAAGAAGAATCGGTGTGTACCTCATCCGAGCCTTCCTTATTTTGTTACGAAGAAGATGATCCGTAAGCTGAATCGGATGTTGCCATGGGTGTGGCAACATTTTCGAACATCCTCGCGGATCATTCTGTTTCTTGCTTCTCCTTTTTAACCTAGCTGCCATCTCACCAATGTTTGATTCATCTCCGAGTCCTCGGTGCTCCCCCTCGGACTAGGCACGTGGACTCAAGCCTCGATCACTTGTCTCTTTCTCGGTGGCTTCCCTCATTTCATTTTCAGAGGAATGCGAGATCAAATACCTGAATAGGTTTAGAAGCAACACCATCATCATGCTTCTATTTTTCCCTTTTCCGAGTAATCCACCCTACGACCCATTTTTCTCATACGGCGACTTTTCCGACCACGACCCCTCGAGCTACGGGCGCTTTTGAATGACCTCAAATTGAGTTGTGAGCTCAAGCGTATCGATTGAGTACGAAGATGGGTCATCCATAGGAACATCTGTTGAGACCGAGGCGTAAAAACCAGGTGCTTGTATTGTTGGAAATCAACCTCCTCGGTTCCAATAATCACAACGGGATAGATAGTCCGCTTAGTCAAATTCTTGAAAGCGTACACAATTTGGTCAGGTGGCTCCCTCCGCGAGCTCAACCGTCATTGGGAATGTTTTGAGAACATTATCACGATGAGTTGTGCCGCTATGGGGATTTTATGGCATTCCGCCCAAAATTGGAGTTTCGGTGTTACGGGTTTCAGGAATTTGGGTATCAACAAGTGGAAGAGGAACGCCGATGCACCCAACCCTAATCGACGAGGGCGATGTTGGGTGAGGTGCGCCAACATTTTGAAACATTAGGTGAGTTATCAATGACCATTTGAGCAAGAAGGTGAAGGTTTTTCAAGAGGATGATGAAGCTGGAGAATTCAAAATTTTGGATTGTGAAGGTGAGGAGTCTCAATGATCAACCATATCAATTAATACCACTGCAATCACTTTTCAAAATATTAATTTAAAAATCAATTTGAAAATAAGTGTGAAAGTGTGCGTGTAGTGTAAAGCAGATCGATGTTGTCTTGAATGTTATGGCATGCACTACAACATCAAAATATCGAGAATATAAACAGCGGAAGACTAACACTACAATGCAAAGGAGTAAATTTTTCATAGACTTGTTAATTAAAGTCAATGATGCACCGGCTTAACGTTTCACGGATTCGAGAGTGAATACAAAAGTTTGTGTAAAGAGTTTCCAAGACAGAACCTTTACAACGGAAATAAAGACTTCAATATCACCTATTGACTCTTAAACGGCTAAGTGTAGTATTACAAAATATTACACCGTCAAAAGTAAATCAAAGTATCAAAGACATCTACGCTTAATGACACTTCAAGATACCTATGTTGCTAAACGAGGTAACATGCACAAGTAGCAACGTAAAGGGGGAATAACGGCCCTATCGCTTGGATGCACTAACGCACTCAACAATTGATATTTGGATATTCCTTGCAATTCTGAAGCCCTCGTCTTCTATTTATAGATGTCCTCGGCTTCACCCATAGATCCTTGTAGATGGATTTAGAAAGACTCCAAAATAACTTCCCCTTAATTCTCTCACTTAACCGTCCATGTAGATAGTTGATTTCGTGGCTTTACTCCTGCAACCGCATGATCTAGGTCCTTCTAAATCTCTCTGGAATTATTCTTGAATGCGGATCCTTGTGGAAGATTCTCGAATCCGTCCTCAATGTTGCACTCGATGTTCTGACATCCTCGGCAACATTTGACCGAAGTCTTCATTCCAAATCCTTGTAGAATGTTCTAGATCTTCAACCTTGCAATGTCACAACATCTACTACAACATTGAACTGTTAGAGAATAAAAGTTAGTTATATGAAGAAAGAAAGGGTCAAATTCGATGTAACAAAATATGTAATAACATCACAAAGACATCAACAATCTCCCCAATTTGACCTTTACGCTACAACACGCCCGATATATATATGTCAAAGTATATATAAGTCAAGTAATGTATGTATGACAGAGAATCTCATCTGTAGCATACACTCAACAAACCAAAACCTGTCGTAGCAAACTAGTCAAACTAGTAAAACAAAATAAGTAACTCAAAGTTAACTTACTCAAACACAATAAACCATTAAGGTTTAAACAAAAACAGATTAGCATCATCATCTAATCAAAACATAGAATCGATGCAGAGCATTAACTAGAACATGAAATCAGGTATCAAAGCAATGCTTCAAAAACATGAACCTAAGTTAAGATACTTGATATCGAGCCTATGAAACGAAAATAGTATCGAGCCTTAGAGATAAAGTATCAAACCGATTTACAAAGGAAAATGATTAAGTGTAAGGGAAGGATGTGCACACAACTCCCCTATCACAAATCTCCCACCGTGAAACTTGACTCATCATCGAGATCATCGATCGGTAAATCACCATAAAGGTCAGCAACGTCTTCATCTTCATCAATAAGTTCCACTGTTGCAAAGTTTTCAACAACATCGGCGGACAACATCTTCATCAGTCCAGTGCATCACCACCTCCATCGGATTTGTACCATCTCCACTGGATTTGCATTAGCAACAGGAACCTCCTCGATTACAACACCACGAGCACGACCAGCACTGGTACTCCCCCGTGGTAGCAGTAGTAACCACAACCAATAATCCTTCAAAAGCGAAGTTCATTGGTTGATTTCTCGTAAAACTTCCAATTGCTGCGAATAAAATTTTCATTAAAGTTCATAAAACCAGCAGGATAATTAGGATTTTGTGGAGCAAAGCATGTGGAACAGCATGTGGAGCAACATCTGGGACAACATTTGGAACAGGATTAGGAACAACATTATGCGCGCAGATCGGGTGCAACATTCTCCTCGGCATCGGGATTTGGTATAGGCAAATCAATTATTTTGTTTCCACTAAAGAAAATAGGTGAGATATTCATCAAAGTAACCCTCCCCTCAACAACTCATTTCTTCTCGGTTGAAAACCATGACTCCTCAAGTAGCCATAAATCAAATTCGGATAAGGAAGGTTCCCTTTTTCGAAATATTCCCAAAGAAACTTCATCAAGTGATAGAAAATCACCAGTCCCAAATTAAATCTTCTCATAACACCAATTCTAAACATCAATATAGTCTGGTCCTTAGTCACTTTGGTCGAATTTGTAGAAGGGATCCAATTATACACAATCAACTTATGAATAACCAAATATAGAGATGTCAAGTGAGCAGCAAGCATGTGTCTCTGCCACCTAATTATTCTACCACCACCAAAGTTTGAATTACCTCATCCATAGGAGGTACATTTTCTTCATCCATGTGATCAATATGGAGGAAGGAATTGATCGGCTTCAGTGTGAATGGAACATCTCTCCCCTAAAGTTCTGAGACCCATACCAATGAAAATTTCTTCTTCCATGTCCCTTTTTCAAACTTGCATAGAACTCATAAACCCAATTAGTCACAAAAGAATCAGCAAAAGTAACAACATGCATCAAACTTCTTTCTTCTAAGTATCTTACTAACCCCTTAGATTCAAACTCAAGCAACATCAATCTTTCTTTCAATCAACAGCTTTCCTATTACTCAACCTAGTAACTTTTATCAAAAGTTTGACATCCGAATCATCACTAGAATCCTCAAGTTCACTATCATTTTCATCACCAACGGGGAGTTCGGTATTAGTACCTTTCTCGGAATGATCGATTCTTCACTTGATTTACGCTCGGAGTCATCATCACCGCTGTCATCCGGATTAGGTGCCGCCGCACTTGTTCCAAAGCATTAGGTACAACACTGTCTGTTTCTTCTTTGATCGCCTTTCTTGCCTCATTTTCAGCTCCATCAGGTGGTACATTCTCATCGAGTCACCATCATCGGTGTCGTGCTTCTGTTCACCAATTTACATGTCAAAATTTTGAATCCGAGTCGGTGAATACCTTAATCGGTTCATTTACAACCGAACCCATAGTAGGCTTCTTTTTCCTTGATGATTTGAGTAGTCAACCCTTGTAAACACACGTCCCGATCTACTCCTTGGTTTTGGAGCAATTGATGGAGGGCTTCTCTTCCTTTTCCCCTTTGCGGCCTTAACGATGGCAAGAAGCTCTATCGATTCTCGAGTCCTCGACATTGATGAGTCGGTGTGCTCGAAAAGTTCTCCTTCTCGGCAAGTGGACTCTTCCCTTTGCACGGTTTCAACCGTGGGTGCATCCTCCATTGTGGTGTCCTCGCTTTAGCATACTGCAAAGCAATTGCAGCAACGTCGACTTCTATAGTGGACGATTGAGGGTTTTCAGAACGGGAGTAGGTGTAGGAGTAGGGTCGGTTTGAGTGGCAAGGTATTGAGACACATCAACCGTTAGTGAGCCGATTGTGAGCTCAGAACGCTTGGTGCCCCTTTTAGGTTTTGGGCAAGGTTTTGGGTGATGGTTTACGCTTGTGCGCTTGATGCTTCGGTGGGTATGTGAATGTTCAGCGGGTAAGCATCGATCAAAGACATAGGAGGTGATGTGGTAGTGGATGATTCAGCAACGATCATGACATTAGGGTTTGTGGCCATTTCAATGGCCAGATTGAGGTTTGATTGTGAGTTTGATGAGGTTTCGTTTGAGGGAGAAGTTTGAATGTGTGAGTCCTTTGAGTTTCTGCCATTTCCACTTAAATAGAGTATTAAAATATTTAATTTAAGTTGACAAATGAAGATAAAAACTGAACACTTATGCAAAATTTTGAAAAATGATGAACAGTGATCACTACTATGCTTTAGTATATAGAGCGGCATTATATTCAAGAATTATATAGAGAAACAATAAAGTTACGGTTATTAGTATAGACCCACAAAGAAAATTCTGGAATAAATTAGAACCTAGGTAGTTTAAAACATTAAATCCATGATCTCCTAAAATTTAGGGATAAAATCATGGGTTAAAAAAAAAACTTCGAGAAAAATTCAAATTAATTAATCCAATTAATTAAAAACACGCGGCATTATCTAAATTAAGGTAGTAGTGGGTTTAGTGTATGACCTAGTCAAATTAAGAACTTAAACATAATTAATTAATTACACAAATTAAAATAAATCATTTTCAGTTTTTCAATGTTGCAAATAAATCATTTTCAGTTTTTCTAGCACTTTTAATCACACATTGATCCATCTTTTCAAAAGAGTGCATCGTAGTCGCGAACTCCGTGCCCCATAGTTACTCAATGGATTTGTGAGCATATTGATGTATCACTAATCACCTTTTGAAAAGAAGACATCGTAGTAGCGAACTCCGTGCTCCATAGTTACTCGGTGAATTAGTACATTTTGAGTGTTTTTCTTTATAATTTTCTTTTCAATTGCATTTGAGAAGTGTGAGACCTCTTTATATCTATATAACATCAATTATGATTCAAATTCATTTTTGGAGGAATTAATTAATCAAGAAAAGTTCAAAAATTAACCTAATTACACATTTGTACCCGTAATGTTGTCACATATGTTATAACATTTGTAACAACATCTATCTAACTTTATTTAGATAGTGCACATACCAAGAGATTTTCTGAAATGAGAATCTCTCATGGTCAAGAGTTTTAGTGAAAATATTAGCAAATTGATTTTCGGTGGGTACATACTCTAACTTAACAATATTTTTCTCTACTAAATCCCTTATAAAATGATGTCTTATACTAATATGCTTAGTAAGTGAATGTTGTACTGGATTTTTCGAAATATTAATAGCACTAGTGTTATCACAATACACGCTTAAAATATTACTTTTAATACCATAATCATGAAACATCTTACTCAACCATAGAAGTTGTGTACAAAGACTTCTGTCGCGATGTACTCAGATTCTGCGGTGGATTGTGAAACACGGTTCCGCTTTCACTGTGCCATGAAATCAGGTTGTTTCCCATGTAGAAACAGCCACCACTCGTACTTTTTTGTCATCTATGTCTCCAGCCCAACAAGCATCACTATATCCCATAAGTGTGCTATTTATGTCCTTTGTATACCAAATGCCTAGATCACTTGTACTGTAACATATCTTATGATTCTCTTAACAACATACATGTGTGATTCCTTTGGACATGCTTGGTACTGCACAAACACAAACACTATACATGATATCTGGTCTACTAGAAGTTAAGTAAAGAAGACTACCTATCATGGATCTATACGATGTTGGATCAATTTCTTGTCCAAAGATTGTCTTTACACAATTTTTATGTAGAGCCCATAGGTGTTTTCATTACCTTAGAATTTTCCAAACCAAACCTTTTCACCAAGTTTTTAGCATATTTGCTTTGTGAGAAGAAAATACCATCTTTTTCTTGTTTGATTTGAAGATCTTAAAAGTAATTTAGATCCCCAACCATACTCATCTCAAATGTTGCGGTCATTGCTTCAACAAAACTGTTTTAACATTTTATCACAAGTTGAACCAAATACTATATCATCAATATATATTTGAGCAATTAGTAAATCTTCTCCATTTTGTTTGATGAATAAGGTATTATCAGCAATTCCTCTAATAAAACCAAATTGCAAAAGAAAGTCAAGAAGTCTACCATACCATGCTCTAGAAGCTTGTTTTAGGTCATACAATGCTTTCTTTAGCTTATAAACATGATCGGATATTGTGGGTTTTCAAATCCCTTAGGTTGTTCAACATATGCTTCTTCTAACAAAATGTCATTTAAAAATGCAGCTTTAACATCCATTTGGTGAAATTTAATATTAATAAAACATGTAATTGCTAGCAATAATCTAATAGATTCTATCCTAGCAACAAGTGCAAATGTTTCATCAAAATCAATACCTTCAACTTGTGTATACCCTTGTGCAACTAACCTAGCTTTGTTTCTAATAATGTTACAGATTCATCGGTTTTATTTCTAAAAATCCACTTGGTTCCAACGGCATTGACATCATCGGGCCTTGGAACTAGTGTCCACACATCATTCTTTTCAAACTCGATTAAGTTTCTCATGCATAACATTAATCCAATTTTCATCATTTAATGCTTGATAACATTTTTAGGTTCAATTTCAGAATAGTAGCACTCACGAATTAACAACATTACAAAGAGAAGACATACATATTGATCTTACCAAATCTCGCATGCTCTTTTGAACTTACTTTCCTTTTGGTTTGTACACCAACCGAAGCATCACCAATGATCTGTCTCTGTGGATGATTTTTGGTTATACGACTAGATAGATTCAGCTTTGGTGTATACCGATTATTACGAGATGAATATCTTGAAGTTTCGGGGATATTGTACTAGATGTTGTAACATTCGGTGGCACATTCTCTCGATTTCAGCCGATTATCTTGCACTTAAGTAACATGACACATCTTCATCATCATTGTCATGTGTAAGCTTTTTATCATCATCAAACACAACATTATGATTCTTGAACAATGTTAGTTCTAAGGTTAAAAATTCTATAGGTTTTACTATTTCTAAAATAACTTAAGAAAAAACCTTTATCACTTTTTGAATCAAACTTGTGAAGGCTGGTCCCTATCATTCGAATATAACACATACAACCAAACACATGAAAATATTTCACATTTGGTTTTCTATTGTTCAAAATCTCATATGAAGTTTGATTAGAACCGGATCTCGAGAAAAACTCTATTAGAAATATGACATGTTGTATTCAATGCTTCACCCAAAATCTTTTGGCGGGATTTTTAGATGTAAGCATGACTCTAGCCATTTCTTGTAAAGTTCTATTTTTCCTTTTAGCAATCCCATTTTGTTGTGGAGTTTTAGGTAAAGAAAACTCATGCAATATACCATTTCTTTCACAAAAATCAGTAAATATGCTGTTTTCAAATTCCCTACCATGATCGAGATCTAATCCTGCTAACTTTTAAGTTGTAAATAGTTTTAAATCTCTTGTAAAAATTTTAAAAGCATTAAAAGCTTCGAATTTTCTCTCAAAATGCAATCCCCGTATACCGAGAGTAATCATTAACCACAACAAGTGAGTATTTCTTACCACCAATGCTTTCGGTTTCCATTGGACCCATCGGATCCATATGTAGTAATTCAAAACAGCGATGTGTCGAACAATGTGACAACATTTTGTGTGACATTCTTACCTCGCTTACCTTTTTGGCATGGACCACATACAACGGTATTGTCAAACTTGATTTAGGCAATCCTAGCGGCTTCTGTTTTAACCAGTTTTCTTATGTTCCTATAATTTGTATGTCCCAATCTTTGATGCCATAAGACATTTTCATCATGTTTTTCCAAATTTACACCCATTTTTGTTCCCAATTAAATAACAATTGTCTGTTGACCTATTACCGAGTCATCAAACATTCATTATTTTTGTCAAGAACATAACATGAGTTTTTGTCAAATTTTACATACAAATCATCATCACATAATTGACTTATACTAATCAAATTAGCAAGTAAGCCATCAACATGCAAAACATTTTTCACTTAGGAAAACCTTCAACATTTAAAGTTCCTTTTCCAATGATTTTTTATTTAGTACCACCACCATATGTTACGGTTCCACCATTAAAAGACTCATATTCGGATAAGAAGTTGATTTGACCAGTTATATGTCTAGAACAACCACTATCAAAATACCATAAACACGGAACACATGCTTTCGAGAGAAGAGTAAACCATGTTACAGACAACCTTATCCTTCTTTTTAGAGACTATCTTTGACATATGTTGCTTAGAATGTGACAACATTTTAGATAATATTTTAGCATCTTTCGAGATCTTTCGGTCTTTTCAAACGAGGACGAATATGACCAATTTCATCACAATAATGACACACATACTTCTTTTCTGTTTGTTTCTTCTTGTTAGTCTTTGTTTGAGCCTCAACTTTTACCTTGGTATCGGTTTTAGCTTTCACAAATTTTACAGGATTCTCAAACATAGAAGATGTTTTATTTTTATATCCTAAACCAAATTTATTAGGTCGACCAATTACTAGAGCATCATTCATATCGGATGAACTTTTGGTATATTTTTAAAACTTAAAGAAGTTCCTTTTAGTTCCTCTTTTAGCTTAGAAATTTCCAAATCTCTTACGGTAAGTATGATTTCTAGTTTAGTCACTTTCTTTCAAATCATCATTCTCTTTAGTTAAAGACTTTAGAGATTGATCTTGTTCACACATTTGTCTAATAAATTTTTATAGTCGGATTCATCAATTCTTGTTTCATCGAAGTGTTATCTATTTCATTAACACACCCAACAAAACTGTTCAAATCTGGAGAAATTTGATCGATGTTGCTTCGAATGTTGTAACATCCGAATCGAGTCATCCAAATCATCATCAGAGAGTCATCATAATCAATTTTAGCATAAAAACAAGTTCCTCATTTTTTTGAATCATCATTTTCATCATCGAGTCATCACTTAAGGTAGCATTAAAATTCAGTTTTCTCCTAAGTCTGGTATTTGCACACTCATTTGCATAGTGTCCAAATCCGGTGCATGCATCGCACTTATGATTTTCTATATTCGGGATCATACCTTGGTTTACTACCTTTTTCAATTTGCCTTGATTGACTCGATCTCTCCTTCTTTCGGGGTAGGTGTTGTGTTGATTTGGATCTTTGGTTGGATATTCCCCTTGGATCTACTTATCGTTTTCCTCGGGTAGGAGTTAAACTTCTTTGTCGGCGGGCGATGTTGTCGGGATTGTTACAACATAGGTCCGTCACATCCTCATCGAGAATCAATCTCGATTACAAAAGATTGATGTTCATCACTTGTGGATGCTTCTCCTTTGTAAACAACAACCTTCTTACCATCATTCTCCTCTGGTTGGATGAAGTTGATCTCATAGGTCATAAGAATGCTTATTAGCTCATTATGATTCAACGTATCTGTATCCTTAGTGAAGGTGTGCGTACGTGTTTTGCGAGAATGTTGTCACGAATGTTGGCACATTCGAAGAGCAACATGAGACAAATAAATAATCGAGAAATGTACACAGTGGAAGTCTTAAACACGTTGCAAGATGGATATCAAAATTTTCGTATAGACTATAAATAAGTCTATCTTGCCAAACGGCGTATTATCACTAATAATTGTTAAGTGATACAATCGGTGAAAACATAAGCTACACCGTGAATGGATCTACGTATATAGTGACTAGACAATGATCAATCTAACCTATCACTAATACATATAAAGACCCAATGTTGAGTGAAATGTTGGAACATTCACCAACGGAAGTATCGAGTATGAAACTACAATAAATTCTATAGTCTATGCCAATCGACTATGCTAGATTGTGTTTCCCTCAACTTCGAGTTTTAATCTTCATAGCAGCCGTGTATATATAGATAAAATCTGGACTCTTAATGCTTGAAGATAACTTCCACATCTCCCTTGAAAATAGGTAACTTCTATGTAACTTCCCCATGATCTTTATAACTTCTCTTGCTTGCCTCTTTCAACCGCATGACTGTAAGCGCCATAAGTCTTCAATCACGAAAGAACAAGTCAATGAACAAGACAAAACGTGGGTTAAGGGTTAGTGAAAGTTGGAAGGACGAATTCGATGTTGTGACGAGAATGTTGGCACATTCGAGTAACACTCGTCATAACATCAACAATCTCCCCCAATTCGGCCTTTCTCTTTGGAACACACACGATGTTGCAACAAAAAGCGAGAATGTGTACACAATAGAGATAAGTAAATAAATATCAAGTAAATGACATCTTTTACTTAGCCAAAACTAACATAAAAACAATAAACACTTAACATCACGAGGACTTATACTATGAACAAAACATAGACTAAACAAAATTAGAGCTAACATAAAACAATATAAAAATTTAGAGTAATAAAATAAAGACAAAATACTAGACTTAACTAAACTTATATCAGAGCTTTAACCAAAAAAACATATTAACAAAAATCGAAATTAAAGATAAAAACACTTAACATAACAAAACTAAAATCAGAGCATAGTATCACGAACTTACCTAAATACCATAATACTATTAAGTTCATCAACATAGCTAACACGTAATATAAGTTCGAAAAGACATAAACATAAAAACAGAAAAAATAAATTGAGTCTTTACAAAAGCAGATAAAGCTTATAAATGAAGGTTTAGGAGAGGATTGGGGAAATTTGTAAAGAATAACGTTTGCATCTTCAAGAGTCTGCACGAACTCCCCTATCTTCAAGCTTCTCTATCTTCGAAAGCTCCCCCTTGCTTAATGTCCCCAATCATCCAAATCATCATACGGTACAATGAGATCTTCATCATCCCACCCATCTGCATCTATCTTCTCAAAGCATCTACATCCATATTCGATTTCTTTGGGTCCATCATTGTTGTCGAGATTTGTGGGCACATTCTCCGGCGCATTACGGGTTTGTTTCGATCTCGGTACACAGAGCTGCACTTGTTCCAGCTCGAGAAATATCAACATCTCGGTCCTCCTTGGTTCCATCACCATTAGCATTTCCATCTTGGCTGTTCGGCGGCAACATCGGCAACATCCGGTGGAGCATCAACTTGAGCGGCAACATCGGGTCCTACTCCCCTGTGACGGTAGAAAGTAAAGCTTCCCAGACCCTTTTGTGCATTTCAAGGTTGCTTTCAGCGGACATTTGGCATTCGCGATTGAGTTTTCGGTCATAGCAATTTGATCTCGGATGAATTGCGGCTGTAATTGCGGAGTGTTGGCAGCGTGTGTGCCAACATTTCTCGGCACATCGGCTGTTTGATCGGTAGGAACTTGAGGTTCGGGTGCATTAGGATCTCTGTAGGGCGAGATCAATCACACGTGGTCCGGTCCTCGGTACATGTGAGATCCCTAAACTCGAGCAAACGAACTTATTATCTACTGAATTTTCCCTTTGAAACCCAAGTCCGAAATCATCATAAAAATCGAGACTTGGATACGGCGGCGATCCTTTACTTGACACCCTTCGAGAATATGTCATCATATTGTCAAAAATTGTCTTCCCAAGATTAAATCTTTGCAAATGGCCAATTTTGTACATAAGTACGACTTGTTCGAAGTAAGGGTAGTGGTGTTGGATGATGGCGACCAATTGTACACAATTAGCTTGTGCAAGACACTATATAAGCTTGTTAAAACCGAGGAATTCATCCTATACCTCCATGCGGTAATCCTTCCCCGGTGATAACACTAATCACTTCATCCAAGTTATCAATAGAAGGATCCTCATCATCTCTAGTTCTAAGAAAGCTGTTAATCTTAGCGGGAGTAACCTCAATAACCTTTCCTCTAAACTTGACCTTTCCATAATTCTTGGAACCGACCATAGACACACTTGCCCTTTAAGTTTGCATAAAATTCATACACCCATTCAATCGGATAAGGAGTGGCAAATTGAAGTGCAAACATCGAGATCTTTCTTCCGGATAACCAACCAAATTCATAGAAACAAAGTCATCCATCTTAATTATCCTCTCTCCAACAATCAGTCTAGTTCTTAAAGTCCTAAACTTATCACTATCCACACCATTATAGCTATCATCGAGAATCGGATGAAGTCATATTTAGAGAGGAATCGGTATGTACCTCATCGAGGTTTAGCCTTACTTCCTTTAGATGAAGAAGACTCAGAGTCGAGAGGACGATGTGTCCATTGGTGTGCCAACATCCTCTCGGCACATCTGCGGATCTTTTTGCTTCTTTTTCCTTTTCTCCAAGCTAGCAGCCATTTGAGCCAATGTTTGATCCATCTCTGAATCCTCGGTACTCCCCTCGGGCTAAGCAGGAACATCGGCTTCTTCACTAGCTGCTCTCTCTGCGGATTTGCTTCTTCCACTTCATCGCGGAGGAGTCGAGTCGAAACACTGGATAGGCTTGAAGCAACGCCATCATCATGCTTACGCTTTGCCGGTTTGAGTAGTCTACCACGGCGTCCCATTGTCCTATCTGACGGCGTTTACATCCTTGTCCCCTTGAGCTCGTAGCCTTTTGCCGAGCAGTTGAAAGCGGGCGTGAGTTCTTCGGTGTCCGAAGACTCGAGAGGATGATTCTTCTCTTGGAGTATCTTACGGTGATTGTTGCGGTGTAAACACTAAGTGTTTGTACTGCTTTGGAAATCAACCTCTACGTCGCCTACCTTGACAACGGGGTAAATTATGCATTTCGAGAGGGTTTTGAACGCATAGACTATTTGATCGGTGGTGGCTCCTTGAGCTAGTTCCACCGTCATTGGATAAGTTTCGAGAGCTGGGTCTTCGCTGGCTTTGTCGCTGACCGGTTTTGGTGGCGTTCCGCCCAATTTCGGAATATCGGAGGATTGAATATCGGGGTTTTGGATTTGAGGCAGAATGTCATAGGCCGAGAGAGGAACATCAATCGAGCCAACCCTAACCGAAGAGGGTGATGTTGGGTTAGAAGGGCCAACATTTCCGGAAACATTTTCACGGCCATTGAAGCTAATAGGTGTAGGTTTTGAGAAGAAGATGAAATTGCCGGAGAGGTAGAGTGTTTCGAATGTGAAGGTTAAGAGCACTTTCCCATCGGCCATGATAATTAATAACTTTGCAAGCACTATTCAAATTATATTAATAAAATAATCAATTTGAATTGCAATATTAAAGGCTGATTATAAACTAATACCAACAAGGTATGATTAATAATACCTTTCGAATACTTGTGCTAAAAATTCGAAATTTTGATAAAATGTATAGAACACACCGAGTATTAAGGACCTTAAATAGGGAATAGAAAGATTGCGAAGTTGTGAACACATCGAAGTTAAAAGATAAGATTTTATCACATCCCTAAAAATTAGGGCATTATCAAATGTTGGAAGGTTATTTCAATGACATGCTAAAACCGCTTGATTTAAAAAAAATAACCGCACAAATAATTAAATTAGACTATATAATATTCTGGGAACAATTTAAAATAAATCGATCTTTATAAAATAATATTCGGAAATTTTCAAACTCATAGAGGTAAATATACATATGAGAACCAGAATGTTATTCATCGAATGTCGGCACACACACTTCTCAACACAGCTTTTACATGAAATAAATTCATTTGTGTTGCACTATATTTTGCTTTACCCACTTATTCACATTGATCCATTTTTCCGTAAGAGATCATCGTAGTTGTCACCTCCGTGTCCCATAATTACTCAATGGATTGTGAATATATTGATGCATTCAAGTCATCTTTTGAAAAGAGAACATCGTAGTAGTCAACTCCGTGTCCCATAGTTACTCAATGACATAGCATCTATTTGTGAGTTTATTCTATTGCATTTGAGAGAAGTGTGTCCAGACAATATATTTTATCACAGGTTCTAATACTATTTACACAATAGAATTCAAAAACACTAAATATTACGGTACTTAGAAAAATTTAAACAAATTGTTCTAGTGTTGTTACAAATGTTGGCACATTTGTCACAACACACACAGCAGATATAGGTCTAATTAGTGCATAAACCTAGAGATTTTCTAAGAGAAGAAAACCTCTCATTATCAAGGGCTTTAGTAAAAATGTCTGCAACTGCTTTTTCAAGAGAAATGTATTCCAACTTTACAACTTCTTTTCTACAAGATCCACTAATAAAGTGGTGTCTAATACTTATATGCTTAGTTAACGAATGTTGCACGGGGTTCTTAGATATATTAATCGCACTTGTATTATCACAATAAACAAGTAAGAGTATTGCTCTCCAGACCGTAGTCATCGAACATCTTCTTAAGCCAAAGAAGTTGAGTACAACAATTTCCCGTGGCTATGTATTCGGATTCAGCCGTAGATAGGGAAACACAATTTTGTTTTCGCTATGCCATGAAACAAGATTGTTACCCATGTAGAAACATCCTCCACTTGTACTCTTTCTATCATCACTATCACTGCCCAATCTCGCATCACTATAGCCAATCAACGAACAATTAGTATCTTTGCTATACCATATTCCATAATCACATGTGTATGCCACATATCGAATTATTCTCTTAATCGAATTCATATGAGATTCTTTAGGATCAACTTGATAACGTGCACATAAACAAACACTAAACATGATGTCCGGTCTACTAGAAGTCGATACAAAGACTACCAATCATCAACCTATACAATGTTGGGTCAACATTTGTGCCAACACTGTCTTTACACAACTTTTGTGTCGATCCCATAGGTGTCTTCATGTGTTTAGCATTGTCTAAACCAAACCTTTTCACAAGATTTTTGGCATATTTACTTTGACAAAAGAAAATACCATCTTTGCATTGTTTAATTTGAAGACCTAAAAAGTAATTCAAGTCTCCAACCATTGACATTTCAAAGGTAGTGGTCATTTCATGTACAAATAATTCAAGCATTTTCTCACATGTAGAACCAAATACAATGTCATCAACATATATTTGAGCAATCATAATGTCATATCCAGAATGTTTAATAAACAATGTTCTATCAGCTTCACCTCTATAAAAACCGAATTCAACTAGAAAATCAGGTTAATCTACCATACCATGCCCTAGGTGCTTGCTTTAAACCATATAACGCTTTCTTAAGTTTATAAACATGATCAGGAAAATCATGATTCTCAAACCCCTTAGGTTGTTCTACATATGCTTCTTCCATAAGAATTCCATTTAGAAATGCGGCTTTAACATCCATTTGATGCAGTTTTATATCAATGTAGCATGCAATAGCAAGTAATAGTCTTATGGACTCAATTCTAGCAACAGGAGCAAAAGTCTCATCAAAATCAATTCCTTCTACTTGTGTATAGCCTTGAGCTACTAATCTAGCTTTGTTTCTTACAACATTACAGATTCATCGGCTTTTGTTTTTAAAAATCCATTTTGTACCAATTACATTCACATCATCGTGCCTAGGCACAAGTATCCAAACATCATTCCTTTCAAATTGATTTAACTCCTCATGCATTGCATTAATCCAATTTTCATCTTTCATAGCTTCATCAACATTTTTAGGTTCATTGAAAGAATGAAAACATTCAAAGTTCACCTTGTTACACATAGATGTCATACAAATCGACCTTACCACATGCCTTGCGTCAAAACTTAATTTTCTCCTTGTTTGTACACTGATTGTGGTTTACCTATGATCTGTTGTTGTGGATGATTCTTGAGAATCACGGAAGATGGTCAGTAGCGAGGATAAGGCATAGTTCTATTAATTTCTGGATGTTGAGGTGATGTTGCTTGAGATGTGGGCACATTTGTAGCAACATCCTCAATCGGTTCGAAATTCCAGAATTTGCATCTGCTCAATAAGATCGGTTACATCTTCTTCAATAGTATTATCTGCAAGACTTGCATTATCATCAAAAACAACATTCATAGACTCTTGAACAAGATATCGAGTCCTAAGATTATAAATCCTAAAAGCTCTCTTGTTTCTAGCATAACCAAGAAAGAAACCCTTATCACTCTTTTTTGAATCAAATTTATGAAGTTGGTCTCTATCATTGAGAATGTAGCAAACACATCCAAAGACATGAAAGTATTTGATTAGGCTTTTGTCATTCAAAAATTCATAAGGTGTCTTTGTGGAATTAGGTCTAAGATAAACTCTATTTGAAATATGACAGCAAGTATTCAAAGTTTCAGCCCAAAACCTTTTGAAAGTTTCTTGGATAAAAGCATTACTCTAGCCATTTCTTGTAGAGTTTGATTTTTCCTTTCGGCTACACCATTTTGTTGAGGTGTTTTAGGAGAAGAAAACTCTTGAGTTATGCCTTTGTTTTCACAAAAATTAGTGAATAAGCTGTTTTCAAACTCCCTACCATGATCAGACCTTAATCTCTTAACCTTAGTGTTAAAAACATTTTTAAAACGTTTGTAAAGAATTTTGAAAACTTCAAAAGCATCTGATTTTTCCTTAAGAAATTCGATCCATGTAAACCTTGAATAATCATCTACTATGACAAAAGAATATCTCTTACCACCAATGCTTTCAGTCTCCATTGGTCCCATTAAATCCATATGCAAAAGTTCAAAGCAATGTTTCGTAGTACATTGTGTCAACATTTCATGTGACATTTTGACTTGTTTACCACTTTGGCGGGATCCACACACATTTGACCTATGTATTTGTAACTTAGGCAGACCTTTAACAAAGATCAAATTTTAACAATTTGACAATGTTTCTATAATGAGCATGTCCAAGTTTTTGATGCCAAAGAACACTTTCATCAGGTTTGAACATTAAAGCATGCTTGATTTGAATCGATTAAATAGCAATTATCAACCGATCTATTACCAACCATAAGACATTTATCATCAACTGTTTAGCACATAGCATGAACTTTTGTCAAACTTCACATGCAAGTCATCATCACATAATTGACTAATACTAATCAAATTTGCAAGTAAACCTTTAACATGTAAGACTTTTGTCAAGTTAGGAAAACCAGGAACATTTAATGTACATATACCAATAATTCTACCTTTTGAACCTCCTCCATATGTAACATTTCCACCATCATATGCCTTATAATCAGTGAGATAACTTTCCTCACCGGTCATGTGTCTAGAACACCCACTATCAAAATACCATAGTCCCTAACACATGCTTTTAAAGATGTATAGACAACATTACATATAGTATTTGACTTTTTCACCCAAGTAGATTTTTGAACAGGGTTTTTGAAAAGATTTACGAAGCTGTTTGTTTCGAATGTTGAGCAGAATGTGGCAACATTTTCAAAGACATTTTAGAAAACTTTTTTATCCCGCCTCATTCTAAAACAGTTTGGTCGTTTGTGACCCTCAAGAAAACAATAATGACAAACATCCTTCTTTTGAATCATTTTTCAATTTTTCGGTTTCCAACGAAGGTTTTGTAAACACAACAGGTTTGTTATTATTTAAAAGCGAGTGATATTACCATTATAACCTAGACCATGTCTACTTGTACTTCCAATTGTCGGTGCCTCATCAAGTTTGGTGAACTTTACGAATATCTTTTGAAATTTAGTGTTGTTCCTTTGAAATGTTCTTTGAGGTTGCATAACTCCAAATCTTTCCTTGTTAGAATGACCTCAAGCTTTATCACCAAATCTTTTGATATGACTCTTCAATAGTCATGTCCCTTAAGGCTTTACGAGTGGATTCCAACTCCTTTTCAAGCTTTAGATAACTGGACTTACAATCTTTGCAAACAATACTAGAAGTACTGCTTCATCTACACAAGAACTTGAGAAACAATTAAATTGGAACCTCCAATGTTTCCTCAAATGTTGGCACATTTGACTCAACATCGAATCATCCAAGAAATCATCAAGAGTATCATCATACAAAATTCTTGCGAGAAAAAGCAAACTCCTCATTTTTATCGTAATCTTCTTCACAATCGACTCATCACTTAAGGTAGCATTGAAATTTACCCTCTTTCTCAAAAGAGTGTTGGCACATTCATTAGCATAATGACCAAAACCAGAACATGCATCACATTTAACATTTTTCCTATATTCGGATCATATTTGATCTTGTTACCTCTATCAAATTGCCTAGGTTGATTAACATTCCGATTTCTATCGTGCAATTGACGTGAACTACCGATCATTTCTCTCTCTTGATTCTTAATTTGCAAATTATTTCTAAGTTTATTTGCTCTCTTTTCAAAAATGCATTAAACCGCTTAGTCGGAAAGCAATGTTATCAGCATTGTCGGCACAATCGTCACCAACATCTTCATCAATCTATTTCAAGAATAAACGGTTGTTTCTCAACACATGAAGAAGTCTCTCCTTTAAAAATGTAAATTTTCCTTTCGGATTTCTCACTATCTCTTTGGAAAAATTCATTTCATATGTTTTCAAAATACTCACCAACTCATTTTGAGTAATAGCATCGATATTTTTAGCTTCCTCAATAGCACATATCTTAGCATCAAAACGTTTAGGAACAGTTCTTAAGATTTTATGTACTAACCTTGTATTGGATATGGCTTCACCAAGTGCTTGAGATTCATTGGAAATCTCGGTAATTCGTTCATTGTAGGAGGATATGGTCTCATCTTCCTTCATCCTTAAATTTTCGAACTTGGTTCCAAGCATCCTCAACTTTGTCCTTCTTACACTCTCAGATCCTTCACAATGTTCTTGTAATCTCTCCCATGCATCTTTTGCGGATACACAATTAGAAATTATTTTGAACATGGATACATCCGTAGAGGTAAATAAGGCATTGAGTGCCTTCGAATTGAAGCTGGCCGTTGTCACCTCATCATTTGTCCATTCTAATTCCTTTTTTATTTGAGCTTCGGTGTTGTCATCAGCTGGAACAATCGGTGGAGTCCATCCAGTCAATATACTCCTCCATGCACGTTCATCAATGGACTTGATGTACATACGCATCTTAGGCTTCCAAATTGCATAATTTGTACCATCTAGAACGGGTGGTCTAATCGAGCTGTCATAGGATAATCCATTGCAATAAATCACACCAAACACAGGATCTAAACTCGGGATAACTTGAAGTTTTATGGCTCACAGTGCCACTTGAAGGTGTGCGTACGTGTTTTGCAGAATATTGTCCACGAATGTTGGCACATTCGAAGAGCAACACAGATAAATAAATAATCGAAATGTACACAAATGGAAGTCTTAAACACGTTGCAAGATGGATATCAAAATTTTCGTATAGACTATAAATAAGTCTATACCGCCAAACGGCGTATTATCACTAATAATTGTTAATGATACAATCGGTGAAAACATAAGCTACACCGTGAATGGATCTACGTATATAGTGACTAGACAATGATCAATCTAACCTATCACTAATACATATAAAGACCCAATGTTGAGTGAAATGTTGGAACATTCACCAACGGAAGTATCGAGTATGAAACTACAATAAATTCTATAGTCTATGCCAATCGACTATGCTAGATTGTGTTTCCCTCAACTTCGAAGTTTTAATCTTCATAGCAGCCGTGTATATATAGATAAAATCTGGACTCTTAATGCTTGAAGATAACTTCCACATCTCCCTTGAAAATAGGTAACTTCTATGTAACTTCCCCATGATCTTTATAACTTCTCTTGCTTGCCTCTTTCAACCGCATGACTTCGGTAATCGCCATAAGTCTTCAATCCCGAAAGAACAAGTCAATGAACAAGACAAAACGTGGGTTAAGGGTTAGTGAAAGTTGGAAGGACGAATTCGATGTTGTGACCAGAATGTTGGCACATTCTCGAGTAACACTCGTCATAACATCAACACTTAGCTTCTTCTATAGCATAAATTTTTGCGTCAAATCTTTTAGGAACAGAACATAAAATCTTATGCACTAACCTCGATATTAGAAATTGGATCTCCAAGCGGTTGAGCTTCATTGGCAATCTCCGTGACACGTTAATTGTAAGATGAAATGGTTTCATCTTCCTTCATTCTCGTGTTCTCGAACTTCGTGCCCAAAGATTCATAGTTTGGTTCTACGAACACTATCAGACCCCTCACAATGCTCTTGTAAACGATCCCAAGCCTCTTTTGCACCGACACGCTTAGATATGATCTTGAACATAGTCATATCAATCGAGACAAAAATTGCATTTAAGGCTTTAGAATTGTAACTAGCAATTGTGCTTTCATCATTTTTCGATTCGGTTCTCGTTTGACTTGAAGTTTCTCCTTCATTATCAGGCTGAGTTCTAGGGTCTGTCCCATCCAGTAAAGAACACTCCTCCAAGCATGTTCATCTATGGATTTGATATACATCCGCATCCTTGGCTTCCAATAGGCATAGTTTGTTCCATCAAGAACAGGAGGTCTAATACACCGAGAGAGTAGATACTCCATTTCAAAATAAAAAGACACACTAAAACACGGGATCTAAACTTAGTATCTGTCAAGTTTTAGCTACGATGCCAACTGAAAGTGTGCGTGTAGTGTAAAGCAGACTAATGTTGTCTTGAATGTTATGGCATGCACTACAACATCTAAATATCATAATGTAAACAACGGAAGACTAACACTACAATGCAAAGGAGTAAATTTTTCATAGAGTTTTTAATTAAAATCTATGATGTCTGCCGAAACGCTTTCACTAATTCGAGAGTGAATACAAAAGTTTGTGTAAAGAGTTTTCAAGACAGTAACCTTTACAACGAAAATAAAGACTCAATATCACCTATTGACTCTTAAACGGCTAAGTGTAGTATTACAAAATATTACACCGTAAAAAATAAATCAAAGTATCAAAGACATCTACGCTTAATGACACTTCAAGATACCTATGTTGCTAAACGAGATAACATGCACAAGTAGCAACGTAAAGGGGGAATAACGGCCTTATCGCTTGGATGCACTAACGCACTCAACAATTGATATTTGGATATTCCTTGCCATTCTTTGAAGTCCTCGGTCTTCTATTTATAGATGTCCTCGGCTTCACCCATAGATCCTTGTAGATGGATCTAGAAAGACTCCAACATAACTTCCCCTTAATTCTCTCACTTAACCGTCCATGTAGATAGTTGATTTCGTGGCTTTACTCCTGCAACCGCATGATCTAGGTCCTTCTAAATCTCTCTCGAATTAGTCTTGAATCTGGATCCTTGTGGAAGATTCTGGAATCCATCCTCAATGTTGCACTCGATGTTACAGCATCCTCGGCAATATTTGGCGAGTCTTCATTCCGGATCCTGTAGAATATTCTAGATCTTCAACTCCGCAATGTCACAACATCTATTACAACATTGAACTGTTAGAGAATAAAAGTTAGTTATATGAAGAAAGAAAGGGTCAAATTACGATGTAGCAAAATATGTGATAACATCACATGCGACATCAACAAAGTGGCTAATCAAGAGATAATACCTACAAGTATGAATTATAATACCTTCAAACACCGTGCTTAATTCGAAACTTATGAAATAATGTGTAACACACACTAAACACTAAGAACCTTTTATAAGAAAAATAAATTATGTAGAAGTTGTCAACACATCGGTGTTACAAAAATAAGATTCATCACATCCCTAAAAAATAGGAAATAACCGAGTGTGTGGAAGTTTAAAATAAGAACATGCTAAAACCGTTATTTAAATGGAAAATAACCGCACAATTAAATAAATTAGACTATATAATATTGCTGGAACAAATTTAAAATAATTAAATCTTCATAAAATAATATTTGGATATTATCAAACTAATAGAGGTAAATATACATATGAGAACCAGAATATTTTTACCGAATGTCGGCACACACACTTCTCAACACAGTTTTACATGAAATAAATTCATTTGTGTTGCACCATATTTTTATTTTTCTCACTTATTCACATTGATCCATTTTTTCAAGAGATCATCGTAGTTATCACTCCGTGTCCCATAATTACTCAATGGATTTATGAATGTCTAATTAGTTATTATATTAAAAGAAAATAAAATTCCATAAGATCACACGTCGATCCAGGCGGGACCCCCATTAAAAACTAATAAGGTTCATACTTAATCCCTAAATAAAGAAAAGAAGAAACTCTATACAAAGCCAAAATAGAATCCATAAATGTATCCTATGTTGTCAAAACCATCACATTGTCCCACCAAACCTATTAATGTGGCGGATCATCTTCACACATATCTCGCCCAACTCTTAGAAGCCACGACTCGCATTGATTTAAGTGCATCTGTATCAACATTTGAGGTAATTACGTAGTTATTATCATAAGGAGGCGAAGTCCGCACTCCGCTCCGGCTAGATTTATTTCGCAAGTTATATTCCCGAGAAACAATCTTAGCACGGTTTTCCTTTTTTAGTAATAGCCTTAGAGGCATGAACAAGTGAGCTGCCAGAGTTCGAAGACTCGACACCCTTATCCCGCGAGTCAACCCCATCATCCTCCAAACCCTCGAGCACAAGCAAAACCGTTCGAAGAAAGTCTTGCTTCCTTATTTCTGAATAAATAACCTCCTCGCTTTGATGTAGAATCAATTTTTGTATCCGAGCTACTCACCTCCCCTTGTGCAACTAACAAGGTGTTATTGTCATCCTCTTTATGAGCTGTAGCCTCATGCATACGCACATCATTGGCCCTTCTCACAATAGAAGCTCGCACCTCTGCATTGGGTTCTTTTATCCCTTGTCTGCCTCATCCAAATCTGCCAAGACATCAAACTCATTTGAATGAACATGATTTTGAAGGATATCATCCTCCGCCTTATTTGAAACCAGCACGGGTTCCTTGGGAACCCAAGTTCCTCCCTCGGTCTTTTCCTTTGATCGAGCATAAACCTTAGGATCCTTCTCCTCACGCCAAGATCTATCAACCAATGATATGCAAGTATCCAATGAATGGCCAACTATTCCGCATTTATTACAAAATAAAGGGAGTTGTTCATACTTTAGGGAGGCGAACATAAATTGTCCCTCCGATTTAAACATATAGTATTATTTACACCCTTTTGTCATTCTAATCTCAATCAAAATCCTAGCATAGTGACACATGGTTCGGCTACATGTACGTTCATCCAGCTTAATGATTGTTCCCAGTACCAAGCCAATGCATGAATGATCTTTGGTTGGAAATATTCCATAGGTATTTCAAAAATTCGAACCCATACTTGAGACATAGACGTATTAACCTTGTATGGATTGAAGCCTTTCACCCATTTTTGCACCTGTATAACTCCTGGGTGTAGGGCCCAGCTCCGCCTATCTAAAATCTTATTTCGAATTCAAGAGAAGGCAATCGAATGTTATAGTAACCCTTCGCAAGTGGGATCGGTTTCCATGAACCCGAGAGACTCCAAATACGCCACGGCTTGTTCAAGAGATCGTCCAAAGAATACGGATCATCCCCTGCGCCATGGAGAGTTTGCCAATCAAAGAATCTTGGAGTTGTTGGACCTCCCTATGAACAAGCTGATCGTCTATATTAACGGATAAGTAATCACTCTTTCTCGAGCAACCATTTCCTCCGTCTCTATAGATTCTGAATGATTACTATTAAGCACCTGCTGAAATGTACATTTTCCAATCGCGGGAGCAGAATCATGAACCTCGCAAATCATTACGTGGATTTTTATTGAACTGAATATCCGTAGAGGAGATAGGAATCCCATTTTCGACACGAGAGGAGGTCCTTAGACTGTCAATCGCTGCAAAACCCTCGGGAATGTCCCGTGTCCTAGATGGGCAATCCATCCTTGTAGGAGCAGAAACAAAGCTTGCATCTATTTCGATAACAATTCAGGAATCGTGGATAATAGCTTCTTCTCAATGGCTGAACATAAAATGTCGGTCACCGCCGCCACGTTCACCATTGGGATGATGATGCCGTCGGAAATTCAAAATAATTGAAAAGGTCAAAGCCCCCTAGAATCGTCGGAGCTCATTGTTACATCACGGGAATGTCTTATATCTTGTTTTTCATAACAAAAAGGCCCATCAATGGATTTATGAATGTATTGATGCATTCAAGTCATCTTTTGAAAAGAGAACATCGTAGTAATCAACTCCGTGCCCCATAGTTACTCGGTGACAAAGCATCTAATTGTGAGTTATTTAATTGTATTTGAGAGAAGTGTGTCCAGGACAATTTTTATATAAATTAAGGTTCAAATACTATTTACACAAGAGAGTTCGAAAACACTAAATACTAAAATACTTAGAAAAATTTAAGTAAATTGTTCTAATGTTGTTACAAATGTGGGCACATTTGATACAACACACAGCAATAATTGATCTAATTTGTGCATAAACCTAGAGATTTTCTAAGAGAAGAAAACCTCTCATTATCAAGGGCTTTAGTAAAAATGTCTGCGGTTTGCTTCTCGGTAGGAATGTATTCCAACTTTACAACTTCTTTCTCTACAAGGTCCCTAATGAAGTGGTGTCTTATACTTATATGTTTAGTCAATGAATGTTGCACAGGATTTTTAGATATATTAATTGCACTTGTATTGTCACAATAAATAGTAAGAGTATTGCTCTCCAAACCGTAATCATCGAACATCTTCTTAAGCCATAGAAGCTGAGTACAACAGCTTTTACGTAGCGACGTATTCATATTCTATTGTAGACAAGGAAACACAATTTTATTTTCGGCTATGCCATGAAAGAAGATTGTTACCCATGTAGAAACATCCTCCATTTGTACTCTTTCTATCACCACTATCACCTGCCCAATCTGCATCACTATAGTCAAAAAGAATAATTAGGCTCCATTTGGATGGAATCATTTGAAATCAAGGATTTGAGGATAATACACCATACATTTATAAATAAAAATGGAAAAAAACTAAATGAATGGATTTGGTTCACACAAATATTACTTATACATGGGAGGATTTCAAATACCCAATAAAAATTAGTCATTTGAAATACTCTCACTTCTCCCACTTGTGCTTAATATTTGAGAGAGTCAAATCCATTCATTTAGCTTTTCTCCTTTTTAGTTTGTGTGAATGCATGATATATTATTCTCAAATCTCTTGATTTCAAATCCACTACATCCAAATGGAGCCTTAGTGTCTTTGCTATATCATATTCCATAATCACATGTACATGCCACATATCTTACGATCCTTTTAATCGAATTCATATGATATTCTTTTGGATTAGCTTGATAACGAGCACATAAACAAACACTAAACATGATGTCTAGTCTGCTAGAAGTCAGATATAATAGACTATCAATCATGTATCTATATATTGTTGAGTCAATATCCTGACCAACATTGTCTTTACACAATTTTTGAGTTGATCCCATAGGTGTCTTCATGTGTTTAGCATTGTCTAAACCAAACCTTTTACAAGATTTTTGGCATATTTACTTTGAGAAAAGAATCATTTGCATTGTTTAATCTGAAGACCTAAAAAGTAATTTAAATCTCCAACCATAGACATCTCAAAGGTAGAGGTCATTTCATGTACAAATAATTCAAGCATCTTCTCACATGTAGAACCAAATACAATATCATCAACATATATTTGAGCAATCATGATATCATTTCTAGAATATTTAATAAATAATGTCCTATCAGCTTCACCTCTATAGAAATAGAATTCAACTAGAAAATCAGTTAATCTACCTTATCATGCCCTATGTGCTTGCTTTAAACCATATAAGGCTTTTTTAAGTTTATAAACATGATCGGGATATTCATAATTTTCAAACCCTTTAGGTTGTACTACATATGCTTCTTCCATAAGGATTCCATTTAGAAATGCAACCTTAACATCCATTTGATGCGCTTTTATATCAATGTAGTATGCAATAGTAAGTAATAATCTTATAGATTCAATTCTAGCCATTGGAGCAAATGTTTCATCAAAGTCAATACCTTCTACTTGTGTATAGCCTTGTGCAACTAATCTAGCTTTGTTTCTCACAACATTATTAGATTCATCGGTCTTGTTTTTTAAGATCCATTTGATACCAATTACATTCATGTTTTCAGGTCTAGGTACAAGCATCCATACATCATTTCTATCAAATTGATTTAATTCCTCATGCATTGCATTACTCCAATTTTCATCTTTTATAGCTTCATCAACGTTTTTAGGTTCGGTGAGAAAATAAAAACATTCAAAGTTCACCTTGTTGCATATAGATGTTATACAAATTGATCTTACCACATGCCTTGCATCAAAACTCAATTTCCTCCTTGTTTGTACACTGACCGAGGTTTACCTATGATCTGTTGTTGTGGATGATTTTTGAGAATTCTGGAAGATGGTACTGTAGCGAGGATAAGACATAATTTTGTTAATTTCTGGATGTTGAGGTGATGTTGCTTCAGATGTGGGCACAATTTGTAGCAACATTCTCATTTGGCTCGAAATATCGTAACATTGCATCTCGCTCAATAAGATCAATTACATCTTCTTCAATAGTATTATCTGCAAGACTTGCATCATCATCAAATACAACATTCATAGACTCTTGAACAAGATCGTCCTAAGATTATAGATCCAAAAGGCTCTACTTGTTTCTAGCATAACCAAGAAAGAAACCCTTATCACTTTTTGAGTCAAATTTATGAAGTTGGTAGGTCTTAAATAAACCCTATTTGAAATATGACAAGCAAGTATTCAAAGCTTCTTCCCAAAACCTTTTTGAAAGTTTCTTGGATAAAAACATTACTCTAGTCATTTCTTGTAGAGTTCTATTCTTTCTTTCGGCAACATCATTTTGTTGAGGTGTTTTAGGAGAAGAAAACTCTTGAATTATACATTTTCTTCACAAAAATTAGTGAACAAGTTGTTCTCAAACTCCCTACCATGATCGACCTTATCTTCTTTACCTTAGAATTATAAACATTCTTAAAATATTTATAAAGAATTTCGAATACATTAAAAGCATTTGATTTCTCTTTAAGAAATTCAATCTATGTAAACCTGGAATAATCATCAATTATGACATAAGAATACCTTTTACCACCAGTACTTTTAGTCTCCATTAGTCCCATTAAGTCCATATGTAAAAGTTCAAAGCAATATTTCGTAGTACAAAGGTGTCAACATTTCATGTGACATTTTGACTTGTTTACCACTTTGACAAGATCCACATACATTTGACATATGCATTTGAAACTTAGGAAGACCTTTAACGGCATCAAATTTCATCAATTTGATAATATTTCTATAATGAGCATGACCAAGTTTACGATGCCAAAGTGTACTTTCATCAGTTTGAATATTAAAGCATGCTTGATTCGAATCAATTCTATAGCAATTATCAACTAATCTATTTCCAACCATAAGACAATCATTATCATTATTTAACACATAGCATGAACTTTTATTAAACTTAACATGCAAGTCATCATCACACAGTTGACTTATATTAATCAAATTTGCAATTAAACTTTTAACATGCAAGACTTTTGTCAAGTTTGAAAAACCGTAAACATTCAGTGTACCTATACCAACAATTTTACCTTTTGAACCACCTCCATATGTCACATTTTCACCATCATATACTTTGTAATCGGTAAAAATCTTTCCTCACCAGTCATGTGCCTAGAGCAACCGCTATCAAAATACCAAAGTCCAGGAACACATGCTTTCAGAGAGGTATAAACAACATTACATATAGATTTTGACTTTATCACCTGTAGAATTTTTAATGACTTTTGAAAAGATTTTCGAAGTCTGCATTTTGAATGTTTAACAGAATGTGGCAATATTTTCAAAGACATTTTAGCAAATTTTTGTCCTATTTTATTTTTAAACAGTTTGGTCTCTTATGACCTTCAAGAAAGCAATAATGACAAACAATCTTCTTTTGGAGAATCATTTTTCGCTTTTCAGTTCATCAAAAGGTTTTGTAAACACAACAAGTTTATTATTGCTTAAAAACTGAGTAATGTTACCATTATAACCAAGACCATGCCTACTAGTACTTCTAATTGTTAGTGCATCATCAAGTTTTACCGAACTTTACGAATATATTTTGAAATTCAAAGGTCGTGCCTTTAAGCTTCTATTTAAGATTGCATATTTCCAGATCTTTCCTTGTCAATATGGCCTCAAGCTTTGTCACCAAATCCTTTTGGTATGACTCTTCAATGGTCATGTCTTTCAAAGCTTTCTGAGTGGATTCCAACTCCTTTTCAAGCTTTAGATAACTAGAGACAATCTTTGCAAACATTGTTAGATGTACCTGCACTTTTACACAAGAACTTGAAAAACAATTAACTTCGGAATTTTCAATGTTTCCTCAAATATTGGCACATTTGTCTCAACATCAGAATCATCCAAGAAATCATCAAGTATCATCATATATAATTCTTGCGGAAAAAATATATTCTTCATTTTTATCGAATCTTCTTCACAATCAGACTCATCACTTAAGGTAGCATTGAAATTTACCTTTTTCTCAAAAGAGTGTTTGCACATTCATTAGCATAGTGACCAAAACCAGAACATGTATCACATTTAACATTTTTCCTATATTCGGATCATATTTGATCTTATTACCTCTATCAAATTGCTTAGATTGATTAAAATTCCTATTCTTATCGTGCAATTGACGTGAACTTCCAGTCTAATCTCTATCCCGATTTTTAATTTGCAAATTATTTCTAAGTCTATTTGCTCTCTTTTTAAAAAATGAATTAAATTGCTTAGTTAAGAAAGCAATGTTGTCGGCATTGTCGGCACAATCATCAACACCATCTTCATCAGAATCTATTTCAAGAACAAACGGTTGTTTATCAACACTTGAAGATGTCTCTCCTTTGAAAACATAAATTTTTCTTTCGGATTTCTCATTATCTCTTTGAGAAAAATTCATTTCATAAGTTTTCAAAATACTAACCAACTCATTTTGTGTAATAGCATCGTATTTTTAGCTTCCTCAATAGTACATATTTTAGCATCAAAACATTTAGGAACAGTTCTTAAAATTTTATGTATTTACCTTGTATTAGATATAGCTTCACTAAGTGTGCTTGAGATTCATTAGAAATCTCAGTGATTCTTTCATTGTAGGAGGATATAGTCTCATCTTCCCTCATCCTTAGATTTTCAAACTTGGTTACAAGTATCCGCAACTTTGTCCTTCTAACACTCTCAGATCCTTCACAATGTTCTTGTAATCTCTCCCATGCTTCTTTTCAGAACAAAATTAGAGATTATTTTGAACATGGAAACATCCGTTGAAGTGAATATGGCATTGAGTGCCTTTGAGTTGAAACCGGTCATTGTCAATTCATCATTTGTCCAATCAAGCTCTCTCTTTATTTAGGCTTCACTATCATCGATTCTTTGGAACTATTGGTGCAGTCCATCCAGTTAAAATACTCCTCTATGCACGTTCATCAATGGATTTGATGTACATGCGCATCTTAGGCTTCTAAATTGCATAATTCGTTCCATCAAGAACTTGTGGCCTAATTGGAGCAGTCATTGGATAATCCATTGCAATAATACACACCAAACACAGGATCAAAACTCGGGATAACGAGTTTAATGGCTCTAGTGCCAATTGAGGGTGTGTGTAAGTGTTTGATGTAATATTGTCACCAATATTGGCACATTCGAAGAACAACACAGCATAAAAGTAAATACGTAAACACACAATGAAGTCTTAAACACTTTACAAGATGAATATCAAAATTTTGTATAGACTATGAATAAGTCTATACCGCCAATCGGTGAAATATCACTATCAATTATCGAGTGATACAATCGGTGAAAGCATAAGCTACACCGTGAATAAATCTACATATCTAGTGAATATATGTTAATCAACTAACCTATCACTAATATAATTAAAGATCCAAATGTTGAGTGAAATGTTGGAACATTTACCAACGAAAGCACCGAGTATGAAACGCATAATAAATTCTATAATCTATGCCAATAGACTATGCTAGATTGTGTTTTCCTCAACTTCAAGGTTTATCTTCATAGAAGCCATGTATTTATAGATATTACGGACACAAGTGTGCTTGAAGATAACTTCCACATCTCCCTTGAAAATAAGTAATTTCTATTAACTTCCCCATAATCTTTTCAACTCCTCACTCTTGCCTTTTCAAACGCATGACTTATAGTAATCGTCATAAGTCTTTAATCTGTAAAACCAAGACATTGCAAGACATTTCGTGGGTTAAGGGTTAGTGGAAGTGGAAGGACGAATTACGATGTTGTGACTGAATGATAGCACATTCAGAGAACACTTGTCACTAACATCAACATTATTATTTTGTGATAAACTTTATTTTTGGAGATATGAATATAAGAATATCTCCAAGATTTGAGAATATATTTTTGAGTCATTGATATCTCCGAGATTTTGGGATATCTTTTATTCTTGCTCTCCAAGTTATTCACCTCTTATAAATAGGAGAGTCAAAATAGAGTTTTAGTAGTCCGAAGAAATAAGTCACAAACGACTCCATCAACTCCCTACAACCAAATTGCAGGTCAAATCACTCTATCAAATCATAGTAAATCCAAAATAAGTCGCCGAGACCCCAAGATACTACAAATCAAGTATGAGTCTTTGGAGAGAGGAATCAAGAAATCAACGAGAATTGTAACCCATAAATTTTCAATGAAAATATATGTTTACCATTTTATTTTCTTCTTCTTTTATATATTTATTTGCAGGTGTTGAAGTTTATTGGTTAACAAATTGGCACGCCAAATGGGACAATTTTCGCTCTTAATCTTCACTCTCTAAAGGTTCATAGAATTCATGGGGCATGTCAAATTCACCTTCGAGGGCATGTCAAATCACCTATTGGGTTCTACATCGAATTTCGAGACCAAGTTGTAGCCGCCATGTGTCTCTACAACAGGTCTCAAGGGGCATTTGTAGACATCGAAATTTTAAATTTCGTAGTCTTATTATTTTGTGATAAACTCTAATTTTGGAGATAAGAATATAAGAATATCTCAAATATTTAAGAATATATTATTCTTATTTTTCGAATCATTAATATCTCCAAGATTTTGAAATATCTTTTATTCTTGCTCTCCAAGTTATTCATCTCTTATAAATAGGAGAACCAAAATAGAGTTTTAGTAGTCCAATGGAATAAGTCACAAACGACTCCATCAACTCCCTACTACCAATTGTAGGTCAAATCACTTTATCAAATCGTAGTAAATTCGGAATAAGTCAGAGACCTGGTACTACAAATCAAGTATGAGTCTTTGGAGAGAGGAATCAAGAGATCAACGAGAGTTATAATCCACAAATTTTCAATGAAAAATATATGTTTACCATTTTATTTTTCTTCGCCTTTTATATATTTATTTGCGGTGTTGAAGTTTATTGGTTAACAAATTGGCACACCCAATTGGGACAATTTTTGTTCTTCATCTCCACTCTCTAAATATCCATAAAATTAATGGGGCATGTCAAATTCACCTTTGGAACATGTCAAATCACCTTTTGAGTTTTACATAGAATTTCGAGACCAAGTTGCGGCCGCCATGTGTTTCTACAACGGCTCTCGAGGGGGCATTTGTAGACATCGAAATTTTAAATTTCGTAGTCTTATTATTTTGTGATAAACTCTATTTTTGGAGATAAGAATATAAGAATATCTCCAAGATTTGAGAATATATTTTTCGAGTCATTGATATCTCTAAGATTTTGGGATATCTTTTATTCTTGCTCTCTAAGTTATTCATCTCTTATAAATAAGAGAGTCAAAATAGAGTTTTAGGAGTCCGATGGAATAAGTCATAAACGACTCTATTAACTCCCTACTACCAAATTGTAGGTCAAATCATTATATCAAATCGTAGTAAATCCGGAATAAGTCGCTGAGACCCGGTACTACAAATCAAGTAGAAATCAAGAAATCAACGAGAGTTTTAACCCACAAATTCTCAATGAAAAAAATATATTTATCATTTTTATTTTTCTTCTCCTTTTATATATTTATTTGCGGTGTTGAAATTTATTGATTTAAAGATCCATAGAATTCATGGGGCATGTCAAATTCACCTTTGGGACATGTCAAATCACCTTTGAGTTCTACATCAAAATTTCGAGATCATGTTGCCGCCGCCATGTGTCTCTACAATAGGTTTCGAGGACATTTGTAGACATCGAAATTTTAAATTTCGTAGTCTTATTATTTTTGTGACAAACTCTAATTTTGGAGATAAGAATATAAGAATTGTAGGCATCAAAATTTTGAAATTCGTAGTCTTATTTTTGGTGATAAACTCTATTTTTGGAGATAAGAATATAAGAATATCTCCAAGATTTAAGAATATATTTTTCTTATTTTTCGAGTCATTGATATCTTTGAAATTTTGGGATATCTTTTATTCTTGCTCTCTAGGTTATTCATCTCTTATAAATAAGAGAGTCAAAATAGAGTTTTAGGAGTCCGATGAAATAAGTCACAAATGACTCCATCAACTCCCTACAATCAAAATATATGTCAAATCACTCTATCAAATCGTAGTAAATCCGGAATAAGTCAGAGACACGATACTACAAATCAAGTAGGAATCAAGAGATCAACGAGAGTTGTAACCAATAAATTCTCAATAAAAATATAGGTTTATCATTTTTATTTTCCTTCGCCTTTTATATAGCGGTGTTGAAATTTATTGATTTACAATTACAAAGATTGAATTTTTTTAAATTGTAAAAAGATAACTTTTTTATTAATTTGGTGTGAACAATATTATAAAAAAAAAAAAAAAAAAGAGTGAACAATGGTTCTAAAAAAATAGAGCATGACAAAAGATGAAATCAAATAACTTAATTCAATTTTGACTGAAATTTGATTCATTCACAAAGAAACAAACTAAAAATTGAATAAAATCAAACCAAAAACCTCAAAAATAATAATTCAAAATTTAAAAATCAATTAAAAATATACATGAAACATTAAATCACTATCTTTATATTTTTCTAAATTTATATCTATATTTATATGAAAAAATTACAAATAGGTTAAAAATCCAAAATTACAAATTGGTTCATGTTAAAATATTTTGTGCGTTTGTTCAAATATTTTGAACCTATTTGTAATTAAACAATTTTCTTTTAACCTATATGTAAATGAACATATTTATATTCTCTCTCCATATAGACAACAAATAGAAGAGTGACTTGCCATATGGACATAGACGGATGTAAGTAGACTTCCTCCTTATAAAATATAGAAGAGTGACTTGATAAATCTTTATTTGATTACATAGTGACAATTCTTTGCTTCCTTCTTATAAAAAATAGAAGAGTGACTTGATAAATCTCTATTTGAGCATTTGAGTTTCAAATTCATCAACAAATTCAAAGTTCGATAATTTTTTATTTTAAATAACATATTTTTAATGCATTACATACTTTAATATCAAATATTCAAATTATACATCACACGAGAAAAGAAAATTACTAGTATATAATAAAAAAATAATAAACAGACGTATCATTTAAGAATCATACCTAATTTTTTTAAAAATTGATATTTTCGTACGCGCTCACATCCCCGTTTCGTGCAATATAGGTTGTGAAGTTGATATGACAAAAATGTCCTTTGGGTGTAAGGATGGTTGGCAACCCACCACAAGCCCCTCATTACATTTACCATTCTCTCTCTCTCTCTCTCTCAAAAACTGAAAGCACTGCCTAATTGTGGTAGCAGCAGCAATCTTCGACGGAGATGAAGCTTTCAATCTCTTCTTCCTCCTCCTCCTCTCTCCGGTGTCTTCTCACTTCTGCTCCCTTAACTTGTAGTTGCAGAATCAAGCTCCCCAAATTCACTGCTGCCCCTTCACAAATCCATTTTTCCAATTCTTCAACCCTCTTCCAAAATCTGAAATTTTCCTCCTCAACCACACTCAACAGGCCGCATTTCGTCTGGGTATGTTATTTTAAAGCACTTCATATATTTTCGTGCTATCGAATGTATTGGTGCCAAATTTCACTAATGTGGTAGGGAATTGTAACAACAAATTATCCTGCTAGATTGTGTTCTGCTCCTGGAATTTTAATGTTAAGAAGATAATTAAGTTCCAAGTTTGATTTCATACATGATATTTCGTGATTGATCATGCTTCAGAGCGTTCTGCTTGAGACTGATAAAGGGGAATTGTAGTTTACACGTTGAAGAACAAATGTGCACTTTAAATGAAGCTTCCCCATCCATAATAACCAGTTTGATTTGTTAAAGAAATTGAAACTTTTCAAACGTCTCATTTTTAAAATTGGCAAAGAATTCCAATTTAATTGTTCTATGGGTGTGTTTTGAAACACTATTAAAAAATCAAAAGTGATATTAAGTGATTCTTATAGTAAAATTAAAAGTGGAGATAGTTTGGAAATAAACTGATTCTAAGAAGTGAATGTGCTTGCAAAAAAAAAAATCACTTTCTTAATAATTTTTAAATTTTTCTTTGTTGAGAGATACACCTTTTGTGCATCCCAATGTGAGAATTGATTCTTTAGAATCCAAAAGCATGTATTAGTTGCTTCTCCAAAATCAATTATAAGTATAGTAGTTGCAAACACTTGAGAAGTGATTTTTTTTTTTTTAAAAAAGTGATTCTACTTTTAGAATAGAGTTTGTAAACACACACTATATCTTTACCTAGTTCAAGCTATTTGTATCTGCTCGAAATGAACAATTTCTCATAGCGCATCAAGATTAAAATAGTAATTAACGGGGTTTACATCAAAGCTTAAATTGTCAGGCCTGCTCTAAAGTTGATGCTGCGGGCACTGATCCACTGCTGAATAAGGTTTTCCAGTTCAGAGATGCATTTTGGAGATTTCTAAGGCCCCACACCATACGTGGAACAACATTAGGATCTGTGTGAGCAATTATTTTAATGCATTTCTGCATTCATCATCATGCTTTATCTTTCATTCCTTCTTTTTTCATCAGTAATGGCATCTTAGTTGATGTAGTTGTATATTTTTTACAGTTCTCTAGTAGCCCGAGCTTTAATCGAGAATCCAAATTTGATAAGGTGGTCATTGTTGCTCAAGGCATTTTCAGGGCTTCTAGCACTCATCTGTGGAAATGGTTATATAGTGGGCATTAATCAGATATATGATGTCGGAATTGACAAGTAAGGGACAAAAATGTACCTTTAATGATGCTTGCATAATGCACTCCTGAACATCAATATTTTTCTTCTGTTTCTTATTCAAAAAAAAATATATCATCAATATTTTCTTCCAATTGCAGGGTGAACAAACCTTATTTGCCTATAGCTGCAGGAGATCTTTCCGAACGGTCTGCATGGTTCTTGGTGTTATTTCTTGCTGCTTCTGGTCTTCTCATAGTTGGGCTGAATTTTGGCCCTTTCATTACTTCTCTTTACTGCCTTGGCCTTTTCCTTGGAACAATCTATTCTGTTCCCCCTTTTCGGATGAAGAAATATCCTGTCGCAGCATTTCTTATAATAGCCACGGTATAGGTTTTTTAATGCAATAATGTTTTATTTAGCTTAGCTAGAGGAGCTGCCCCTTTTTGCCACTATAAAGATGGAAAATTCTTTGTGTGCTAGTGAATTGAGATGAGATTGAAAAGAGAATTGAGATTTATCGTTTCAGGTCAAGATATTGATTGCTATGAATATATTATATGATGTTTGGTTGGAGTTTTTAATACGTAATCAGTACACATGTTTAGGCATAACATCATTTTACTTTGGACTAAACCTCTAGGTTCAAGCCTGCACCTTTATATTGATCCTTAGGGAATTCAACCTAACACTGTTGATTTAATAAAATGCTGACTGCAAGTTGAGGACTAACTTGACATATTTACTTAATTAGGTTATGATATAGTGTTCCATAGATATTAATGTGCATGGAACGATTTTACAGGTTCGAGGGTTCCTCCTCAATTACGGTGTCTATTATGCCACAAGAGCTGCCCTTGGTCTAACATTTGAATGGAGGTAAATTGCTATACAATAATGCACTCACGCATATCCACAACATAATACACTCAGGTTTTTGATGCCATGTTTCCCAATGTTAATTTGTGCTTGCTTTATGGATTGAATTTGACATCAATATTTTGAACGACAGCTCACCAGTTGCATTCATCACCACATTCGTAACATTGTTTGCTCTTGTTATTGCCATTACTAAAGATCTTCCAGATGTGGAGGGTGATCGCAAGTAAGTTTCGTGCTAGATTATTGCATTTTTTTGGTTCTTAATTTCGTCTATTTTTACCCCATATGCTTTAGCTGGTACATGTTAAAATAAATCTTTGTTTGTTTGAATGTATTCTTCAATGGGAAGGTTTCTATTATATTACAATAGCCTACTAGTTATCGTTCACAAGTTTTTAGATTTGCTACATTAGGTCCTTATCAGAGAAAGATGCCTATCTGATAACTGAATCGATAGGTTTCAGATATCTACTTTGGCAACAAAGCTTGGGGTGAGAAATATCGCACTGCTTGGATCTGGGCTTCTGTTGATAAATTACATTGGTGCTGTTTTGGCAGCAATATACATGCCTCAGGTAACTCTGCCTTTCATTGCAAACTCCTTTCTCGTTGCTATTTCTGTTATCATTAATGAACCTCAATGTGTGATGATTTAATATATAATACTTTTTGGTAACATGTGCAGGCTTTTAAGAGAAGCTTGATGATACCATCACATCTTACCTTGGCGTTATGCTTAACTTTTCAGGTATATTTGAAGTATAGTTTACATACCATTCCCGCAATTAGATCCCTGTTACCACGGTTTTATCTGCTTACATACACTTTTATAATTCTGTGTCGGCTCATTTCTTCTTCAATGATATCTGGAAAGATTATTATACAGTTCAGTTACTTGAGTTTCAGTATCAGCATAAACATAGCTTTTCAAACTCCCATATCAGTGACTAATGATAGAGGGAAATTGTATTTTGGAAGGATGAAAGTTAAACTAGTGCAGGATATGTGACAACTGTTTCTTACTACTCTGTGTGTGTGTGTGTGTGTGTGTATATCTTAAAAACTTAAGGTTGACATGATCCTGGTTAATCTATTTTAATGGAGCTTCATATGCAAGCTGGGGAGAACCTTAATTGCTCCAGCGAGAGTGCAATTTTGTCAAGGAAAAAATATTGAATATTTTGGCTGATCTCAGAGCCAACTGATGGTCTTCCAAGGCAAAAGTTCCAAATCATGTGATACTATGTATAAATCATTTTTGTAATTATTTGGTTGGTTTCTGTGTTGCAGGCATGGGTTCTGGAAAAGGCAAACTATACCCAGGTAATTTCAAGTCAAGTCTTATTTTTTGCCTGCACTATTAAGCTGTTTATGGAATGGAGTGGTATGATGTTAATAAGTATTCTCAGCTGGCTGTTTTTGTAACCAGCCGATTCAGATTTATCCACATGAAAGTTGTTGAACAGATTCAAAGAATTTTTTTATCACTACTCTACCTACATTGCTTGATTTTAATGCAAAGACTTGAATCTTGCAGGAAGCAATCGCAGACTTCTATCGTTTCATATGGAATCTATTTTTATACTGAGTACGCATTATTCCCATTCATCTAGTAAGATGCAAAATCCATGAGGGGGCCGTCTGTCTATACGTATATGGGACTTTCTAGTTTCTTATGTTTTTTGGTTAATGTAAACAGGGCACATATTCATTCTGTTTCATTTCCTTTGTAACATAACAATTTACTGTGCTTTAACCAATTCATCACCACATAAATAACCTTTAAGTGTCAGCAGCTATTGTACTATGTTTGAGATGGTAAAATGACTGGTTTTTTACCTGCAGAGTTGCATGTTTGTTGGTTAAAATGCCCCTTGGACCACATTAACTTGGGTAAAGGGGTGAATTGAAGAAAGTAAAAAGGAAAATTGGGTGATCATGGCTGGGTGAATTTTGGCGAGTTTGCAGCGAAAAGTGCGAGTGAGCTTTTTTCTCTTCGTGATCCAGTAGGAGTAGGAGTCGGAGGGAAGGGAATGCCCCCACTTGGCCTGCTGCTTCTTCGAGGAGACAAACTCACTTCCTCTAACACGCGCTGCTGCAGCTCCAACGGATAATCCCTCATGCATCCAATTCGTGGCCCTGCTCCCGTCGTCCATCTGCAAGACAACTGGTTTGCCAACTGATATGATTTCATCCCTTTGTGTGAGTTTATTCTCTTTATTATCTTTTCTTTTGGGATTTCTTCTTCCACATCTTGATCGAATAAGTTAAGCTTCGACACCACTATTTCCGTGTCAGACTCTTCTGATAGAGAGTCGTCCGCTGTCTCATATCCCTCCATTGGACTTCCCAGACCCCGTCCCTTGAAAGGGCTTCCTCCTTTCGGTGTTAAAAATGTCTCGTGCATGTCCTCCCTAACTGGGATTTGAAGCAGAGCTATTTTCGAGTGTAGTTTTCTGGACCACCTTGATATGGGAACATGCATACTGTCTGCATCCTTTGAATATCTTTTGCTCCTTTCTTTCTCTTCATTCGTACAGTTCATGATGTCTTTTCTAGGAACCCACAAATCTGGTACTGATTTGCAACTACGAAGGCTGAAACCAGCTTCCTCTTCATTATCAGGTGCTCTCTGCCCACACACAAAAAAATTAAAAAAAAAAAAAAAAAAAAACCAAAATGGTCATGCATAATCTATTAATCTTACCTGAACGCCACTCAAATCCACGTTGTGTTGCAAAAGAAATGCCATAAATTCATCAAAATTTTCTTCTGTTGGAAGATAGTGCCCACTGTGAGGCCAAACCGCCTTAAGAAAGCCGTCCTCTACGACTAGGCGTCCGGCTGACAACGTCGCACCACCAGCCAAGAAACTGGAGTGTTGAAAGACGCCTTTTTTCTTCTGTCCGACGAATAAAATCTTGGACACGCTCAGAACGAAGATCCATTTGACATCTTCGGGCCCTTCCCTTGTATCCAGAAGCTTCCCGCTCTGCTTGTAAGTGAACTTGCCATCACTTATCATCACTTCATATTCATTTCTCTCTGTCTGCATGATCATCATGTCACTGTAAGTTCATGGCCATTACTTTTAAGGTATGTTGACAGTGAAAATTACAAGGCTAATCTTACTGGACCAAGATATTTTATGCATTGTTGATGAAGTTTTGATCTAGGGCATCTCTCTAGATTAACATTCCTACCTTGTCCAATGTCTAGCCTGCATCAAAACACTAGCTGTCATATATATGTGTGTGTGTATATATATATCACCTTGACCTTGATGAAAAGAAAGAAGATCTGCAATGTTACCAGTAAAAGAAAGGTTGCATGCTCTCACATTGGAGCCAATTGGCGTAGTAAAATTGTAAGTTGTGACCGTACCGATGTCTAGGATCAATCTAAAATGACAGGCGTTAACAAACAAACGTCGTGAATCAACGAAATTAAAAATGCTCGAAACTTACAGCCTCGAGCCAATGCTGCAGAGCAAGCTTTCGAGCCTTTTCATCTTTGGACAAACCTTTCCCCACCTAACAAATTCAAAGTTAATCAGTTGATGTTAACAAGTTAATACTACAATGTAGGAGTAGTTAATACCTTAGCAGCTTTGGCTCTTGCCCTTGACCAGCGTGATATTGCAGTTTCAGGTCTCTCAATCTCAAAAAATGATATGGAAGTACGGTTGAGGTCGACAAAATCTAACAGCTTCCACCTGATCAATCAAAGTAAGGGGTGTATGTAACTCTAAGAACACATTTAGTCGGAGTAGGGGTGTATGTAACTCTAAGAAATACGAACCATTTTTGCTCGGCTAGAACAGCACAATCAGCGAGCTGCCTTCGTGTTCGAAAACTTTTGTATGTTTTTGCAACCTCAAAGCAGCTTCATGCCTATAATCATCATCAGCAGTGGTTGAGGTCTTAATTTTGTCCTCTCCAAAACTTACTGATCTCACCATGGGATCCAAGTCCAAGTTCAAGTCTGTTCGTCGATAGCCTTGAAGGATCAAGTTTGTTCCACACTTGAAGTGATCACCTTTGGAATGGTGAGCATCAGGAATATGAAGATCCTCAATATCCGGAAATGGAAAGGAGGAATATGTGATTCCCATTCCCCACTGGGATATCCTGCACCCATTAATATCAACATTAACATCTTATATTCATTCTCATTCCCATCAAAATTTCTAACCAAACGCCCTAAATCCCGCTTTCGCATGAACATTCAAAACAAGACAAGACTACTGTTTGGTTATATATGTTAAGAAGAATTAATAGAGACAACAATTCCACACAATTAATATAACGAACGATTCAAGGCAATGCATGATTTCCATAACCCTAACAAACATTAATCAATAGAGACAACAAGAAAGAAGATTACCTCGGCTAGATCTAATTAATAATCTTGGATACAAATGCAATGTCACTGGAAATAATAATATGAAATCTGCAGAAATTAAAACAAAGGGCCGGGGTAGATACAGACTATGGAAATAATATATATTTGTTTCTTAAAATAGTGAAGTGAAACAGAAACACAGATTTGCTTCTCTCTCTCTCTCTACTTGTGTCCTCAAATTATAATTTAGGTGTCCAGTCCTTGGAACAAAATCTATATATAGAGAGAAGAGAGAGAGAGAGAAGGACAATGAAGAGAGAGAGAGTGTGTGTTTTTCCAATTCCAATTTCCAACCACGTGTATGTGTGAGGAAGTTTCATCTCAATTCCATTTCCATCCCAATTATAATTCTAACAACTTGTATAACATATAACACCATTTAAACTCAAATCTTACAATTTCTACATTGACTTAACTATTTTTTTAATTTAAATTAAAATATACAGTTTCATCCCAGTAACCATTTGTTCTTGATTCATTATCCAAGTAATAGAATTTGACAGAATATAAACATTGTTTGGTCGGTTAATAAATGTGGCCTTTTTAGATGTTTTTTGTTTAAAAAAATGTTAAAAAGTCTGTTTGGTCAAATATTTCATAACAAACAACTATAGTAGTTACATACTTAGTTGAATCCTTATCAAAGATTCAGATTAATAAAATTCCGCGAAAGTGACCTGTGGATTTGTTTCAAATTAGTATTTTATTTTTGGTCAATATTTTGAATTCCATGAAATCTCAACTAGTCATGGCTCGTTTTTCCAGTGTATAATAAATTAAATAAAATATTGGAAGAAGAGGAGTTTCTGGGCAATTTCAAAAGTTAACTTTGTGTTGCACTGTCTGACAACAAAACCAAAAATCACAGCTACCACAACCACTATCATATTATTAATTAAAAATTCACACTTTTCATCATTTGTATGGGTGGAATTTTCTTATAGAAATTAAAGATTAGATTCCCAGCCAGAAGATAGATGCATATAAAGCTTTTGTGTCGCACCGCCACTTTAATGAATCCTTGAATCCTTAAAATTTTACAAATTCAGTGTTTTTCAAAAAAAAAAAAATAATAATAATAATAATAAAATAAAATAAAATTACAAACTCAGATGGAAATTTGAATAATGGTTGCATATTTAGTAAATTCAAAATAAATATTGACGACTAGTATTTTGTAGTATTAAAATGAAGCAACAGCAGGGGCAGTGTCCGATGCACAGCGTTGGAGTTAGTTCGTTCAAATCACTTTGTTAATTATCCCTCCTCCGATAAAGATTTTCATTACCTTTTGGCACAATAATTAAAAAATTATAGTAAAATAATAGTATATTAAATGTGATAAAAAGTGTATTAAATATACACAAAATTTAGTGTGAAATAATTTTATAGTATGAAATTAATATCATTATATTTATATGCCGATACTATTACATTTATAAACTCGATATCACAATATAAAATAATTATGATATCAGAATGATCAGAATGATACCAATTTTATACTATGAAAGTGATTCACAAAAGAGTCACTCATAAATATGTTATTGGAGTACCAAAAGAGAAAACAAAGAAGTTTTTATTGGGAAAGGCTAAAAAGAAAACGAGAAGTTTTTACATTTAACGGAGAGTACTGATTACATTCATTAATGTGGGTGGGTGGGGGAACTTGTCTGTGACTGTGAGGGAAGTCAAATGAGATTAATAGAGATTATAAACAGCCCCAGCCAGCTAATGTACTTTGTCCGTACGAATCCTCACTTTGACGCGCTTCTATTAGCACCGACTTATTACTTCAATATACGAATATGAATCCGTATACTATGAATGCTGTAGAGATACACTGCCACACAGTCAAATTTACTGGTAAAAATTTGTATGAGACGGTCCATTAGTTAACACGAATTAACACCCATTCCTGCTAAAGTGTTAAAGTTTTATGCCTAAATTATGTTTCGTCTCATACAAGACCTACCCTCAATTTATTTTACATTTACCATGCCAACTGTGACCTGAAATTCAAAACCTAGATCCCATCAATACCAAGAATGTAGCTGTTGCTAGACCTGTTATTCGAGCCGAGCCGAGTATTGGAAGTTCGAGCTCGGCTCGATAACATTAACGAGTTATAAATTGAGCTCGGCTCGACTCGCTAATGAGTTTAACAAGCCTAATGAGTCGAGCCGAGCTTAATAAAAATTTAAGAAAAATCTTATCTATCGAACCTAACGAATAGAGATTGAGTCGGCTTGTTAAGTAAACAAGTATTTCGCGAGCTCGAGCTCGACTCGCTTAACACTACGAGTCGAGCCGAGTCGAGCTCACGAGCAGCTCATTTATTTTAACAGCTCTAGCTGTTGCTATCCAATATTCACTCAGAAAACTTGCTGCCGTACAGCCATTCTTTGTAAACAAATATGGGGTATACGTACTGTACATGATCCACAATTTATATACTAACATATTCATCTGTCAAAATTTTAACTCAGAAACATGAAAAATAAAATTTATTAGAAGAATACTTGGTATCAAAGCTCCATCTTTAGCTGGAATTCCCACGGACAGGACAACTTGAATCACATGTCACCACCTCAGCACAACTTTTGCCTTTGAGATACAAAAATCCATCTACTTGAAAATGATGATTCCAGGAAAAACAATTGCCATCACCTAGTTTATATATGGTTCGCAAAAGAACCAAGAAACTAAAAATAGGAGTTGGAAACCCAAAATAAAGCATCAAATGGTAGATAGACAGAGAATCTACAACTCAACTGACGTTTGATCTCAATTTTGCATGTTTAATCTAAATATCACTTATTAACATCCTCCTCTCTCAGTTCTGCTGAGTTTAAGCTTAAGAAATCGGCCTCTTCTTCACCAGAGGCAGACTCTCTGCCTACTTCTTTATCAACTGATTCAAAGACTTCTTTCTCAGAAGGCGAGATTTCATCCTCGATGGCTGTGGTTGATACTTCCCTAGGTGGTGATTCGGTTGACACTTCACTACTAAAAGCTGCAATGACACTACTTGGGATTTCCCAGGAGGTGAATCAATTGAGATTTCATCCTTGACAGCTGCGGGAACACTACTTGATACTTGCCCAGGTGGTAACTCGGTTAAAATTTCACTATTTAGGACTTCCCAGGAGGAGAATCAATTGAGATTTCATCCTCAACTTTTGTGTCGAAACCACCTGACACTTCCCCAGAAGGTGAACCGTCAGACATTGCATTATCAGCGGTTGATTCAGCATGCTTTTCCTCCTCATCAACTGATTCTTTGAGCTCTTCATATTTGACGGGTGAAGTAGAATTTTTCCTTCAATGGGATCAATCACTTCTTTCGGGGATGACTTCCCCATCTGCTCATCGACTTTTTCTGGTGACCCTAGACCCTCTTCTGTTCGAACTGGTGATTTTTCCAAGGTTTCTTGCACAGGGATTGATGCAACCGCATCTTCTTTGTTAGTTTGTAATGGAAATGATTCCAATAAATCTCCATTTTGATTACTGGAGTCCTCGCTGGAGCGCGAGTCAACAAGAGCTTCCTTTTCACTAGGATGCCCATCAAATTTGACATGTTTAACCAGCTTGTCTGTCTTCTCCTCTTTATCAACCGAATCTTTATCCTCTTCATCAGGTTTTGCATTTGTTTTTACCTCTAAGGGCCCAAGCTTTGCTTCTAGATCCCTGACCGCAAATGTCAAAGATCTAGCATCACGAGCTGATATTAATCGTCCAGGAGAAGATATCTATCATAAGAAAGAAGAGAAGCTCAATACTAACTCAACAGACGGATTAAAAAGAACTCAACATTCATTTCCACTGATATCATCTTAATTAGAATAAAACATAGCAGAAAGAGAAATATGTGGCCAACGAATTCAAGATGAAAGATAAAAACCAAAATAATGTATCACTGCTCTAACTTCAAGGAATTTTTGAGTTGATGTTAGCCATGGCCTATTGTTTGTGGCAGCAATGTATCCTGCGTTCCATAATTCAGTACAATAATATATGTTTAAAAACCAACACTGAGTTTTATTTTGTCTTGGGAGAATGCTGGTGTATGCATTTGCCATGTACACTACAGTACTTGCATAAGAAGAGAGGCTTGTAAACGGATAAAAATAGGGTGATGGCTGCAAACTCAAACAAACATCCATCCATTTCATGAAATAACCAGATATTGAATATTCTAAGAGTGTGATGATGATGAACTGTTAACTACTTCAATGTTTTTTTAAGTTTGAATCAATGATGGAATTTTGGAGTAGCATATGTCCACAATTTTTATAGGTTACCTTTTCCAGCTCGTCTGCCCTATCCTTCAGATCTTCTGATGATGCTTCCTTGTGAAGAACTTGTAGAACGTATAGCAAGTGGGACGAGAGACTCTCAGACCTGTGTTGCTCAATCGTACATTGAGGAACAGTAGACTGACAACCTACCGAGTAAAAGGGGCACTTCACTAGCTTCATTGGACATGTAGTGATGCAATGTCTGTCCATCTCACGCCTCATAATGATGTTAGGGCAATTCTGCTCGCACTGCAGCATTTTAAAAGGGCAGACGGAGTCATGCTGGTCCATCTGAGCAACACTAAAGGAAGAATCACATCCCTCATTCGAGCAAGTCATAGTCCTAAAACTGCAATCTGACTTGTGCTTTTCTAAATCTTCTACAGACTTAAAGTTCTTATTGCAATGATATATGTTTCTGAAGTCTAGATTTTTCAAGAGAGTTTGTGCAACTATGTTCCTTCTATTCATCAACCAAAACCATTTACTTCCATCTCTTGAACAAAATCGTCTATCCAGTCTTCTCTTTTATCACTCAGCAGCCACCCTGAAACTCGACTGAAGAAATTTCTTTTGAACTCACGAAATCATCAACAAAATCAGATATAATATCATAAGGATCTACAGATACTTCCACATCCGGAAAACCTTCTAGGACCACCGACTCAGCCACAAGATTTTCACTTCGTAGGATAAGATAGTCAACCATTTCTCTTCTGATATCAACAGCCACAGCAGCAGGGGTTTTAAAGAGGCCACCAGTTGTGTTGTCAATACATGCTGACGCCAAACCAGGAAGAAATGCCTGTGCTATTTTGTATATTACATTGGCATCACAAAGATCACAATGAAACAAAGGCCCACCCTCTTTTTCTTCTTCAAGTTTCTCGGGTTGAAGCCCGATACCATCACCAGGTGGATCCATGCTGTCAGAAGATAATTGTAAACGATAATCAAAGCAGTTAGAAGACAACACAAAGGCTGTAAAGAAACCAAGAAAAAAAGAGATTGAAGATGCAAAAAAATCTCCGATGACTGAACAATTTTCTTGCCGGAATATATGTTCTCTTAATTGAACATAAAACTCTTCTTCAAACTAAATCAGAATGTGGCATTATTTTTCCTATAAGGAGGAGCAGATTTTCAAGACGCTTGGTGATCACAAACCGGATCAATGAAAATTACAGATTCCAAACTATATAATCCCTAAAAATCAATTACAACAGCGCAATTCAATCTATCTATAACCTAAAAACAGGAGTACTCCGGTCGATCAAATCCTCCCATTTCTTCTCCCTCTTTCCCTGATTTGAAGTTAAACATCTGAAAAACCAATCTATTAACGTAAAGACGGCCCTCATAAACACATATCCACTCAATCGATAGAAGAAATCCTAAAGGCAAAAATGCGAAAAAAATTCGGCCATGAAAAATAAAACTGACCTCAAAATTGCTCTGTTCTCTTCCCGGAGAGATTTGCGCAAAGACTAGTATGAGGCCTCGAGGGAGAGAGGGTGGTAGAGAGAGCGTAACATCGCTGGAGGAAATTATTTAAATTCATAATACCATTTTTGTAAATATTTAAATTGTAATGATGCTATATTAAAAATTTAGTTTTACATTAATGAAATTAATAGTATAACATTTTCCCATAGGAATATGTAACAAATTATATATGTTTGAATAACTGAATAGAGATGTAAACAAAGGTGATATGTACACCAAAATTATGTTTACACCGTATTTTTCAATAAATTTTATCATTTAATTTTTTTACAAGTTATTATCTTTACATTCATTAGTTTACCGGTGACTAATTTACTACATTTTAGTAGAGGTAAATGGTGTGTCGTCGACACTCAAAAATAAATTAGTTGTCCGAACCAACCTACTAATGTAGTAGGGCAAGTAAGTGGGTCGATCCCACGAGGAACTAAGTAATTTAATTGAAATAATTCGTGTGAAATAAAACGGTAACAAAATAGGGGGATTGAATTTCGACTACTCTATTTACTAAAATAAATATTCAACGAATTAAATTAAAACAAGTCACGCAGTGTGATTAAACAATATAAGAAACAATCTAGCCCTCGGATAGCTTCCCTTTGAACGGTTTTCCTAACTCAAATTAATAGCCACGTCTATTCAAATTTTTCTCGAATCTTTTCCATAAACCAATGGTACGACCAAACTAGTTCGAATCGCTTCTTAAGTTTAATTAACCAAAAAGTACGACCCCCGATTAATCTATCCCAGAACAATCCTAAAACATGTATTCGGATCAATTTCTAGAATGCATTCGCCTCTAAAACGATAGGAAAAATTAAGCTATGAAATCGAAACGCTCGAATCATACAACTTAAATATTATTATTCCCTACAGTGATCTAGTTGCTACCATATCACAAAATTGTACAATTACGAATTACAAAATGTGAATTAGCTAGAGATGAACAACAAATAAATTGGGGTGATCAATCTTAATTAATCCGTCATTCAAAGCATGCAAAGCATATGATCAAATAATAATAAAATCGAGACAAGAATTGAAATAACAATGTTCATACTAATTCGCAAGAAATTCAAACCGCTCAAAGTTCCGCATCCTGACTAGAAAATAAAAGCTTAGCTACTAGACATGATTAAACGAACACCGACAATAATCAAAATAATTAAAACCTTACAACTTGTCTTCACAAAAAAATGTAAAACTCTCTGTTCTCCTTCCGCCTATTCTCCTTCCCCAAAACTCCTCGCGTAACTCTTTCCTATTCTTTTTTTCTCTTTTACTTCTCTCCCCTTTTTCCTCTTGTCTGTGTTCGTCCCCCTATCCTTTTGACTTTTCTTTTCCAAATAAGGAAGTCATCAAATCTTCCTTTATTTCGCTCATATAAGACCGTCAAATTTGCTCTTCCAACTATGGTATGCTCGACCCGACACACGCGTTGCCTCCCGATTCCCAACGTCATTCAATTTACTTGTAATTGATATAAAAATAACACCTCAAAATAAACTCGACGACGTAAGAAATAATAAGTGGAATTACTACAAATTGTGCTAGAAATTAATAATTAAACAACCAATAGTACCACATAATTTACGCACAATTAACCACTTATCAAATCCCTCCACACTTAAGTTTTTGCTTGTCCTCAAGCAAATACTATACACACGAGTTCAAGCAAAAACAGCTTAAGACACTCTTCTATTTCCCTAGCTATCGAATTCCCGAGCCAAACTCATGTATCACGTGCCTATCAAAATAATTACAACTCATACTCACGATCAATCACAGTAACCTCATCCACTCTTAGCTACTCAAGTCTTCTCCAAAACTCCCTAGCAACTTGTTCTCAATTAAATTATTTTCGGTTTTTCTTCAAAGTAAAAATCTAAGTGGTGCCTAACTCCTTTATTTATTTTTTTCTTTCTTTTTTTTTCTTTTTTTTTTTCAATTTTCAAACGAGGGCTCGCGGCTCCGCACTACTCTCGGGTTTTAGCTCTTTTCGTGTTCTTTTTTTTTCTCTTATTTTTCTCTTTTTTTTCACACTTGAGCCCCCAAGAGCAGGCAGCCGTATCGCCCCTCGTTATTTTTTCACAATTCTTCAACTAGAACTCCTTTTATTTATTTTTTCCTCCAACCACACATTTATTATTTTCAACTTTAGGCACCAACCCAAACTTCCCTTTTCAAAAGACCAAAATAACTACCAAGAACAAATTATCAAGTTGTAATGTCAAAGCCAAGCAACTAACAATCGACTCAATTCTATGACTAACACGTGAATACAGATGCAATCACCAATCAAGACATGCAATTCACATTTTCAAAGCATATTTAACGTAAAATCAACACTAAGTGCTCAACTATCATGCTCGAACTCCACAAAAAGTATACCAACATGCCGTAACTAAACAACAATAACACTACACAACCTAAACACAAGAAATAACAAAATAAACAAAACAACAATGACAAACTATCAAATCCCCCTCCCCCACTTAAACAGTGCTAGTCCCTAAAGCACAAATGTACAAGAACAAGAACTTGCACCATAAAAAAAATTACATAAAAAAAAAGGAGCAGTGGTTACTCTGATGCTAATCGGTGGCGGTTGTTGTTGCTCCTGAGCATCCTCAAGGTTTCTCGCTATCCGATATCCTTGTACCTCATGTCTAGTGTCAAGTCTGGCCCGCACGCCGCTATAGCTCAAGGTCGCCGAATCCAAGGCCATGAATGGACATTGAAGCCGGAGTCGGGCTCGTGGGCCGAACGGAACATCATTCGAACATTCAGCATATTTTCAATGCCGGTGTTGTCCTGATTAGGCAACGGCAATCGGTGTTGCTGTGAAATGGTCCACCAATAAGTGTCATGATCATTCTCGAGCACCCCCATTTGCCGCAATAACTCATATCCCAAATTCTCGAACAGGGCAACGGGACTTTTCCCTCAAGGGAAATACCGCACTAACCGCGATTACGATGATGAGGCCTCCAATCGCTATCCCACCGTCTCCCGCATGTGGTCTCAAAATGCTCTAGAACATAATGGCTCCATGGTAGCGCATGCGATGGTATATGGAATACATCACGAACATCTTTTTAAACTCCACCACATTCTTGTTAGTCTCCTCCTAAACACGGTACCCGCAAGAAGCCTTTAAATGTATCAAAAATTAGGGTTCCGAATGGCACCGGCCTTAGCACTCGCTAGGTGATACTCAATCCTACCATTCGTGATATCATCCCAAAAGAATTTGGGATGGAAGGGTGGGACTTGAATTGTGACATCCGGCACCCAAAGCTTCCATCAACCTACCAATAGTCCACTTATATGTATCCCCACCCAAACGAAACCGAACCCCACTATCACACCTTTTAAAAGAACTCGAAATTCATAGGTTAAATCATCATAAGTAGGCCAATTACCAAGAACCAAATATCGCAAGCATCCAACAGCTTAATAATTTCAATACATCATCTAACAACCCTAGAGAACGCAACAATGACATATCCAAATACGTAGTAGCTCGAATTTTACGAGTGTAAATTTTACGATAGCGAAGTTACCCGAGCAGGATTAGCCATCCCGATAGAGTGGGCATTGGGAAAGCACCATTAACGTCCGACACTCGGTTGTGGCCGCCACTCTCCTCGGGTTCCGGGTCCTCCATGGGAGATGGGTCATTAATCGATTCATCTTCATCAACGGTGATAACCGCAGGAGCTCGCGATGACCCCGCCGTGGTCGAAGATTCACCATGAGGGTTCTAGTAATGTGGCTTCCTCTCGAAAGTCCGCAAGAAAAAACGGCGCTAGCACTCAATGGCGGTGGAATGGGGGCGGCGCGGTCACCACCGCTGGACGGCACGAAAACAGCAGCTTTCTAGGCGACGTGGAAGGAAGCCGGTGGCGAGCGGCACGCCACCGCTGGTCGGTGGCGCTGGTCGGCGATGATGTGCGTGAGACGGCGGCGCGCGCTGGACGACGGTGGCTCGCGCAGGCCGCGCGGGCGTGGAGACAAAGGCAGAAACGTGAGTGCGGCGTGGAGGGTGGTTGAAAATGGAGGTCGCCGCCGGAGGCGACGGCGCTGGTATGGTAATCGACGGGCGTGGCGTGTCTTTGCTTTGGAGATAGCAGCAGAAAGGGGGTCACAAAACAGGGGAATGCCGTGGGTATGTGGAGAAGAAAAAGGTTGACCAGCCCTTTTGTTTGTATTTGAAAATTGACTCATTGGCTTAGTAACTTTATCGGGCTTCGCTTATTTTAATTGTTGTGCAAGCCCAATTCTCCTCAAATTTGCTCATGGGCCATCCAAATCAATTTGCAGCAGACTTTTATAATATCACAATGGGCTCATAAAACCCGAGAGAAACAAGAAAACACAATGTAAGCAAAAATTTAATAAAAAAATGATGAGCAAAATAAAATAAAATAAAATAAAAATAATAATAAAATAAAATATTGGGTTGCCTCCCAACAAACGCCTTTTTTTTATTGTCGTTGGCTCGACTTAATTAATTCACCAACTCATCAAGAACGTGAAAATCCAAATCCACGTATTCAACGTGCTCTCCTTGAAATCCTCCAAATATTCCTTCAATCGATGCTCGTTTACTTTGAAAATTTTGCTCGCTCGTAAGCTTTGAATTTCAACCGCACCATGAGAAAAATTTTAGTAATCACAAATGGCCCAATCCAACGAGAACGTAACTTACCGGGAAATAATTTCAATTTCGAGTGATAGAGTAGCACTTTTTGCCCAACAATGAAATTCTTTCGTGAAATCCGAGCATCATGGAATGCTTTGGTTTTCATCTTGTAAATTACCGAATTCTCGTAAGCCTCATTTCTCAACTCCTCTATTTCCCGCAATTGCAGCTTTCTACCAATTCCCGCCTCATCAAGACTTATATTGCATTTCTTCACCGCCTAATAGGCCTTGTGTTCAAGTTCAACTGCAAGTGACAAGGCTTACCATACACGAGCCTATATGGGGACATCCCTATAGGAGTCTTGTAGGCAGTGCGGTATGCCCATAATACATCGTCCAATCTCGACTCCAATCCTTGCGGTTCGGCTTCAAGGTCTTTTCTAAAATGATCTTAATCTCACGGTTGGATACCTCCGCTTGCCTGCTTGTTTATGGGTGATATGCGGTGGACGTCCTATGTATAACCGAATATTTACGCAATAATGCATCAATAGTTCGGTTACAAAAGTGTGTCCCCTTATCACTAATTATTGCTCTCGGTATTCCAAACCTAGAAAAAATATTAGAACGTAGAAAACCTGCAACCACTTTAGAGTCATTAGTTCGGGTGGCCTTCGCTTCCACCCATTTCGAGACATAATCAACAAGCAATAAAATATAAGAATTACCAAACGATAAAGAAAACGGCCCCATAAAGTCCATGCCCCATACATAAAAAATTTCACAAATAAAAATTGGAGTTTGAGGCATTTCATTCCTACGAGAAATATTTCCTACTCGTTGACAATTATCACAAGTTTTGCAGAAATTATATGCATCTCAAAATAAGGTTGGCACAATAAAACCACATTCAAGAACCCTATGTGCAGTGCATTTAGATCCAAAATGTCTGCACATGCATAATTGTGGCAAAATTTAAGAATAGAATGAAATCAGAGTCAGCACGCACCTTCGTATTACTGATCGGCACAATATTTCCACAAATATGGCTCATCCCAAACGTAGTATTTGGCATCACTACGTAACTTATCATGGTGGGCCTTACTCATATCACCGGGTAGACTTTAGCAACAAGATAATTCACTAAATCGATGAACCATGGAGGCGGTACATCGACACCGATGGGGTCGGTGTTAGTGCAATCGGTTCGATTTGCAATTACAAGCGTTTGCTCATCCGGGAATTTTTCCAAAGCAAGGGTCCAAGTATCTTGAGGCCTCTCTAATCTACTCAAATGGTCCGCCACAAGGTTCTCTCGACCCTTTCCTATCCCCGACTTCAATGTCGAATTCTTGAAGTAGTAAAATCCACCGAATTAGTCTCGGTTTTGCCTCTTTCTTCTTCATCAAAAATTTCAACGCCGCATGATCGAGAAAACAAGTACTTTAGTACCAAGCAAATATGATCGAAATTTCTCTAATGCAAAAACTACATCGAGAAGTTCTTTTCGGTAGTATAATAATTGGCTTGAGCCTCGATCCAAGGTGCGTGATGCATAATATATCACATGAGACTTCTTATTGATTCTTTGTCCAAGGATGCCCAACAAAGATAATCACCGACATCACACATAATTTCAAAAGGGATGCTCCAATTAGGTGGTTGGATGATGGGCTGAGTCGTGAGCAAATTTTTCACCTTATCAAATGCTTCTCTACACACCTCATCAAACTTGAATTCCACATCCTTTTGCAAAAGATGATTGTTGATGTCGCATGTGATATTCCGCTACATCGAATTTGACCCTTTCTTTCTTCATATAACTAACTTTTATTCTCTAACTTGATTCAATGTTGTAGTAGATGTTGTGACATTGCGGGTTGAAGATCTAGAACGTTCTACAAGGATCTGGAATGAAGATCGAAGTCAAATGTTGCCGCGGATGCGTAACATCAAGTGCAACATTGAGGACGGATTCGAGAATCTTCCACAAGGATCCGTAATTCAAGACTAATTCCAGAGAGATTTAGAAGGACCTAGATCATGCGGTTGCAGGAGTTAACCACGAAATCAACTAGCTACATGGACGGTTAATGGAGAGAATTAAGGAGAAGTTATTTTGGAGTCTTTCTAGATCCATCTACAAGGATCTATGGTTGAAGCCAAGGACGTCTATAAATAGAGGACCGAGGACTTCAGCAATGGCAAGGAATATCCAAATATCAATTGTTGAGTGCGTTAGTGCATCCAAGAGATAGGGCCGTTATTCCCCCTTTACGTTGGTACTTGTGCATGTTACCTCGTTTACCAACATAGGTTTATTGAAGTGTCATTAGCGTAGATGTCTTTGATACTTTGATTTACTTTTGACGGTGTAATATTTTGTAATACTACACTTAGCCGTTTAAGAGTCAATAGGTGATATTGAGTCTTTATTTTCCGTTGTAAAGGTTCTATCTTGGAAACTCTTTACACAAACTTTTGTATTCACTCTCGAATTAGTGAAACGTTTCGGCGAGGCATCATAGACTTTAATTAACAAGTCTATGAAAAATTTACTCATTTGCATTGTAGTGTTAGTCTTCCGCCGTGTTTCACATTCGATATTTAGATGTTGTAGTGCATGCCATAACATTGATACAACATCATTACATTTTACACTACACGCACACTTTCATTGGCACTGTGAGCCTAAAACTTGACGGTACTAAGTTTAGATCCTGTGTTTTAGTGTGTCTTTTATTTTGCAATGGAGTATCCACTCTCTCACTGTTAGGCCTCCTGTTCTTGATGGGACAAACTATGCCTATTGGAAGCCTAGGATGCGGATGTATATCAAATCCATAGATGAACGTGCTTGGAGGAGTGTTCTTTCGGATGGACACCCGAGAACTCGGCTGATAATGAAGGAGAAACTCAAGTCAAACGTGAACTGATCGACAAATGATGAAAGCACAATTGCTAGTTACAATTCTAAAGCCTTAAATGCAATTTTTGTCTCAATTGATATGACTATGTTCAAAATCATATCTAATTGTGTCGGTGCAAAAGAGGCTTGGGATCGCTTACAAGAGCATTGTGAGGGGTCCGATAGTGTTCGTAGAACCAAACTACGAATGCTAAGCACGAAGTTCGAGAACACGAGAATGAAGGAAGATGAAACCATTTCATCTTACAATGAACGTGTCACGGAGATTGCCAATGAAGCTCAATTGCTTGGAGATCCAATTTCTAATACCGAGGTTAGTGCATAAGATTTTACGTTCGTTCCTAAAAGATTTGACGCAAATTTTTGTGCTATAGAAGAAGTGAAGGACACAGATACGTTGAGTCATAATGAGCTAATAAGCATTCTTAAGACCTATGAGATCAACTTCATCCAACCAGAGGAGAATGATGGCAAGAAGGTTGTTGTTTACAAAGGAGAAGCATCTTCAAGTGATGTACATCAATCTTATGTCACCGAGATTGATTCTCATGAGGATGTGACGGACCTATGTTGTAACAATCCTCGACAACATTGCCTCGCCGACAAAGAAGTTTAACTCCTACCTAAGGAAAACGATGAGCAGATCCAAGGGGAATATCCAACCAAAGATCCAAATCAACACCACACCTACCCCGAAAGAAGGAGAGATCGAGAATCAATCAAGGCAAACCGAAAGAGGTAGTAAATCAAGGTATGATCCTGAATCTTAAAATCTGTTAAGTGTGATGCATGCACTCGGATTTAGACACTATGCAAATGAGTGTGCAAATACCGGACTTAGGAGAAAACTCGAATTTTAATGCTACCTTAAGTGATGACTCGGATAATGAAAATGATGATTCAAAAGATGAGGAACTTGCTTTTTATGCTAAAATTGATTATGATGACTCTGGATGATGATCTGGATGACTCGATTCAGATGTTGCATCGGATGTTACAACATTCGAAGTAACATCGATCAAATTTCTCCGTTTGAAACAGCTTTTGTTGGGTGTATTGATGAAACAGATAACACTACGAAGAAACAAAAATTGATGAATCGACTATAAAAATTTGTTAGACAAATGTCTTTGAACAAGCTCAATCTCTAGAGTCTTTAACTAAAGAGAACGATGATTTGAAAGAAAGTTGACAAAACTAGAAATCATACTTACCGTAAGGGACCTAGAAATTTCTAAGCTAAAAGAAGAACTGAAAGGAACTTCTTTGAGTTTTAAGAAATATACCAAAAGTTCTTCTAATATGAATGATGCTCTAGTAGTTGGTCATCTAATAAATTTGGTTTGGGATATAAAAACGAAACTTCTTCTATGTTTGAGAATCTGTGAAATTTGTGAAAGCTAAAATCGATGCCGAGGTAAAAGTTGAGCCTCAAACAAAGACTAACAAGAAGAAACAAGCGTAAAAGAAGTATGTGTGTCATTATTGTGATGAAATTGGTCATATTCGTCCTTATTGTTTGAAAAGACTGAAAGATGCTAAAATGTTGTCTAAAATGTTGTCACATTCTAAGCAACATGTGGTAAAGACAGTCTCTAAAAAGAAGGATAAAGTTGTCTGTAATATGGTTTACTCTTCTCCGAAAGCATGTTTTCCGTGTTTATGGTATTTTGATAGTGGTTGTTCTAGACATATGACTGGTCAAATCAACTTCTTATCCGAATATGAATCTTTTAATGGTGGAACCGTAACATATGGTGGAGGTACTAAAGGAAAAATCATTGGAAAAGGAACTTTAAATGTTAAAGGTTTTCCTAAGCTAAAAAATGTTTTGCATGTTGATGGTCTACTTGCTAATTTAATTAGTATAAGTCAATTATGTGATGATGATTTGTATGTAAAATTTGACAAAAACTCATGTTATGTTCTTGACAAAAATAATGAATGTTTGATGGTGGTAATAGGTCAACAGATAATTGCTATTTAATTGGGAACAATAACGTGTGTAATTTGTCAAAGCATGATGAAAATGTCTTATGACATCAAAGATTAGGACATACAAATTATAGGAACATAAGGAAACTGGTTAAAGCAGAGTGTGCTAGGATTGTCTAAACCGAAGTTTGACAATACTTTGCTGTATGTGGTCCATGCCAAAAAGGTAAGCGAGGTAAGAATGTCGCACAAAAATGTTGTCACATTGTTCGACACATCGCTATTTTGAATTACCGCATATGGATCTGATGGGTCCAATGGAAACTCGAAAGCATTGGTGGTAAGAAATACTCACTTGTTGTGGTTGATGATTACTCTCGGTATACTTGGATTGAATTTTTGAGAGAAAAATCAGAAGCTTTTAATGCTTTTAAAATTCTTTACAAAAGATTTAAAACTATTTTTAACTTGAAAGTTAGCGAGAATTAGATTTGATCATGGTAGGGAATTTGAAAATAATATGTTTTCGATTTTTGTGAAAGAAAAGGTATATTGCATGAGTTTTCTTCACCTAAAACTCCACAACAAAATGGGATTGCTGAAAGGAAAAATAGAACTTTACAAGAAATGGCAAGAGTCATGCTTACATCGAAAAATCTTGCTAAGAGATTTTGGGTGAAGCATTGAATACGACATGTCATATTTCTAATAGAGTTTTTCGAGATGCCGGTTCCGATCAAACTTCTTATGAGATTCTCGAACAATAGAAAACCAAATGTGAAATATTTTCATGTGTTTGGTTGTGTGTGTTATATTACGAATGATAGGGATCAACTTCTCAAGTTTGATTCAAAAAGTGATAAAGGTTTTTCTTAGGTTATTCTAGAAATAGTAAAGCCTATAGAATCTTTAACCTTAGAACTAACACTGTTCAAGAATCTGTTAATGTTGTGTTTGATGATGATAAAAAGCTTACAGATGACAATGATGATGAAGATGTGTCCGATGTTACTGAAGTTCAAGATAATCACCAAATCGAGAGAATGTGTCACCGAATGTTACAACATCCGTGCAACATCCCCGAAAATTCAGCAGATTCATTTCGTAACAATCGGTATACACCAAAGCTGAATCCATCTAGTCGTATAACCAAAAATCATCCACAAAGACAGATCATTGGTGATGCTTCACTTGGTGTGCAAACTAGAAGAAAAGTAAGTTCAAAAGAGCATGCAGATTTGGTAAGATCAATATGTATGTCTTCTCTTTGTAATGTTGTTAATGCAGAGTGCTACTATTACGAAATTGAACCTAAAAATGTTATCAAGCATTAAAAGATGAAAATTGGATTAATGCTATGCATGAGGAACTTAATCGGTTTGAAAAGAACGATGTTTGGACACTAGTTCCAAGGCCCGATGATGTCAATGTCATTGGAACTAAGTGGATTTTTAGAAATAAAATCTGATGAGTCTCGGTAACATTGTTAGAAACAAAGCTAGGTTAGTTGCACAAGGATATACACAAGTTGAAGGTATTGATTTTGATGAAACATTTGCACTGTTGCTAGGATAGAATCTATTAGATTAATACTAGCAATTGCATGTTTTATTGATATTAAACTTCACCAAATGGATGTTAAAGCTGCATTTTTAAATGGCATTTTGTTAGAAGAAGCATATGTTGAACAACCTAAGGGATTTGAAAACCCACAATATCCCGATCATGTTTATAAACTAAAGAAAGCATTTTATGGTATAAAACAAGCTCCTAGAGTATGGTATGGTAGACTTACTGACTTTCTTTTGCTGTTTGGTTTTATTAGAGGAATTCTGATAATACCTTATTCATCAAACAAAATGGAGAAGATTTACTAATTGCTCAAATATATGTTGATGATATAGTTTTTGGTTCAACTTGCGATAAAATGCTAAACAGCTTTTGTTGAAGCAATGACCGCAACATTTGAGATGAGTATAGTTGGGGATCTAAATTACTTTTTAGGTCTTCAGATCAAACAAGAAAAAGATGGTATTTTCTTCCTCACAAAACAAATATGCTAAAAACTTGGTGAAAAGGTTTGGTTTGGAAAATGCTAAGGTAATGAAAACACCTATGGGATCTACAGAAATTGTGTAAAGACAATGCCGACAAGAAATTGATCCAACACTTTGTATAGATCCATGATAGGTAGTCTTCTTTACTTAACCTCTAGCAGACTGAGATATCATGTATAGTGTTTGTGTTTGTGCAGTACCAAGCATGTCCAAAGGAATCACACCCGAATGTGGTTAAGAGAATCATAAGATATGTTGCAGTACAAGTGATCTAGGTGTTTGGTATACGAAGGACACAAATAGCACACTTGTGGGATATAGTGATCTTGATTGGGTTGGAGACATAGATGACAGAAAAGTATGAGTGGTGGCTGTTTCTACATGGGAAACAACCTAATTTCATGGCACAAGAAAGCGTAACCGTATCACAATCCACCGCAGAGTCCGAATACATCGCGGCGGGAAGTTGTTGTACACAACTTCTATGGTTGAGTAAGATGTTTCATGATTATGGTATTAAAAGTGATATTTTAAGCGTGTATTGTAATAACACTAGTGCTATTAATATTTCGAAAAATCCTGTACAACATTCACTCACTAAGCACATTAGTATAAGACATCATTTTATAAGAGATTTAGTAGAGAGAAAATATTGTTAAGTTAGAGTATGTACCCACCGAAAATCAGTTTGCTAATATTTTCACTAAAGCTCTTGACCATGAGAGATTCTCATTTTTGAGGAAATTTTTTGGTATGTGCACTATCTAAATAAAGTTAGATAGATGTTGTTACAAATGTATATGCGACAACATCACGGAGTACAGTGTTTAATTTGGTTAATTTTTGAACCTTTCTTGATTAATTAATTCCTCGAAAAATGAATTTGAATCATAATTGATGTTGTATAGATATAAAGAGGTCTCACACTTCTCAAAATGCAATTGAAAAGAAATAGAAAGAAAAAGCACTCAAGATGTACTAATTCACCGAGTAACTATGGAGCACGGAGTTCGCTACTACGATGTCTTCTTTTCAAAGGTGATTAGTGTTACATCAATATGCTCACAAATCCATTGAGTAACTATGGGGCACGGAGTTCGCTACTACGATGCACTCTTTTGAAAAGATGGATCAATGTGTGATTAAAAGTGCTAGAAAAACTGAAAATGATTTATTTGCAACATTGGAAAATTTTTCTAAGGAAAAACCGGTGTTGAAGTGTGTGTTCCAATTTTGAGTACAACATCAAAGTTGGTTTCAATTTATTTTACTTTGTGTGATTAATTAATTATGTTTAAGTTCTTAATTTGACTAGGTCATACACTAAACCCACTACTACCTTATTTAGATAATGCCGTGTAGGTTTAATTAATTGGATTAATTTGAATTTTTCTGGAAGTTTTTACCCATGATTTCATTCCCTAAATTTTAGGAGATCATGAATTTAATGTTTTAAACCACCTAGGTTCTAATTAATTCCAGATTTTTCTTTGTGGGTCTATACTAATAACCCTAACTTTATTTTCTCTATATAAATCTCGAAATTATGTTGCTACGAATACTAAAGCATAGTAGTGATCATTGTTCAATTTTTCTCGAAATTTTTGCATAAGTGTTCGGCTATTGTCTTCTTTTGTCTTACATTTGTCAACTTAAATTGAATATTTTAATACTCTATTTAAGAGAAAATGGCAGGAAATCCAAAAGGCTCACACATTCAAACTTCTCCCTCACACGAAACCTTTCCAAACTCTCAAACCAACCTCAATCTACTCCGAAATGGCCACAAACCCTAATGCCGCGATTGATCTGAATCATCCACTACCACATCACCTCCTATGCCGCCGATCGATGCTTACCCTCCGAACATTCACATACCCACCGAAGCATCGAGCGCGCAAGCTGAAACAATCGCTTAAAATCTTGCCCAAAACCCGAGAGACGCACCCAATGTTCCCGAGCTCACAATCGGCTCTATTTCGGTTGATGTGTCTCAATACCTCGCCACTCAAACTAATCCTACTCCTACACCTACCGCTGCTTCCTGAAAACCCTCAATCATCCACCGTGGAAGTCGACATTCACCGCAATTGCCGCAGAATATCTTTGAGCGAGGGGCAATAATGGAGGATGCACCCACGGTTGAAACCAAAGAAAGGGAAGAGTCCACTTTGAAGAAGAGAAAGTTTCGATCACACCGACTCTTCAATGTCGAGGACTCGTAACCGATGGAGCTTCTTTGCTCAAGTTAAAGGCCGCAAAAGGGAAAAGGAAGAGAAGTCCTCCATCTCGCTTGCTCCACAACCGAGGAGGAGATCGGACGTGTCTTTACTAGGGTTGATTACTCAGAATCATCAAGGAAAAAGAAGCCTACTATGGGTTCGATTGCGGATGAACCAATTAAGGTATTCTCGGCTCGGATTCGAAAATTGACAAGCAAAGTGGTGAACAGTGGATACCGATGGTGGTGATTCCGGCGAGAATGTACCACCGATTGAGCTGAAAATAAAGCAAGAAAGGCGATCGAAGAAGAAACAGGGACGATCTTTGTACCCGATGTTGGAACAAGTGCGAAGACCTAATCCAGATGACAGCAGTTGATGATTCCGAGGAGAAATCAAGCGAAGAATCGATCATTCCGAGAAAGGTACCGATTCGAACTTTGCTGGTGATGAGGATGCTAGTGAACTTGAGGATTCTAGTGATGATTCGGATAGTGAAACTTTTGATCAAAAAGTTACCAAGTTGAGTAATAGGAAGCTGTTGATAGAAAGAAAGATTGATGTTCTTTGAGTTTGAGTCTAAGGGGTTGGTTAGATACTTAGAAGAAAGAAGTTTGATGCATGTTGTTACATTTGTTGATTCTTTTGTGACTAATTGGGTTTATGAGTTCTATGCAAGTTTGAAAAGGGACATGGAAGAAGAAATTCACATTGGTACGGATCAGTAAACTTTAGGGGGAGAGATGTTCCATTCACACTGAAGCCGATCAATCCCTTCCTCCATATTGATCACATGGATGAAGAGGATGTACCTCCTATGGATGAGGTAATTCAAACTCGATCGGGTGGTAGAATAGTTAGGTGGCAAAGACATATATGCTTGCTGCTCACTTGACATCTCTATATTGATTATTCATAAGTTGATTGTGTATAATTGGATTCCTTCTACAAATTCAACCAAAGTGACTAAGGACCAAATTTTTTGATGTTTAGGATTGGTGTTATGAGGAGATTTAACTTAGGGCTGGTAATTTTCCATCATTTGATGAAATTTCTGGGAATATTTCGAAAAAGGGAACCTTCCTTATCCGAATTTGATTTATGGCTACTTGAAGAGTCATGGTTTTCAACCTAGCCGAAATGAGTTGTTGAGGGGGAGGGTGACTTTGATGAATATCTCACTGTTTCTTTAGTGGAAACAGTGGTAATTGATTTGCCTATACCGAGATCACGATCGAAGAGGATGTTGCTCCCGATGCCGCTCATAATGTTGTTCCCGATCCTATTCATAATCTCGCTCTGAAGTCGCTCTGCAGGTCGCTCCACATGCCGCGTTCCACATCTTTGCTCCACCAAATCCTAATTATCCCGCTGGTTTCATGAACTTTAATGAAAATTTTATTCGCAGCAATTGGATGTTTTACAGGAATCAATCAATGAACTTCAGTTTTGAAGGATTATTGGTTGCGGTTACTTTACTGCTACCACGGGGAGTACCAGCTGCTGCTCGTGCTCGTGGTGTTGTAATCGAAGAAATTCTGGCTTGATGCAAATCTGGTGGAGAAGGTAATGCACTGGACACGATCTTGATGTTCTTTGCAGATGTTACTGCAAACTTTGCAACAGTGGAACTTCTTTGATGAAGAAGGAAGTTCTTGAGCTTTATGGTGATTTACCGGATCGATGACCTCGATGATGATAAGTTGTTTCACGGGGAGATTCGTGATAGTTCCCTTGTAAATCTTTGATACATTTGCTAAGTAGACTTTTGTTTTGTATCTAAATGCTCGATACTTTATAAGCTGCTCAAATCTTGTTTTGTTTACTTAGTTTCGACTACGATACTAGGTTATTTTTTAAAGCATTGATCCGATACCGATTTTCATGATCGTGTTAATGCTCTGCTCTTGTCTTGAGCTCGTAATCGACATTTTGATTAGATGATGATGCTAATCGCTTTTTTAAACCTTAATGGTTTATTGTGTTTGAGTAAGTTAACCTTGAGTTACTTATTACATTTTGCTAGTTTGACTAGTTTGCTAAGACAGGTTATGGCTTCTCGAGTGTATGCTACGAGATGAGATTCTCTGTCATACATACATTACCGACTTATATATTTTGATATGTATACATCGGGTGTGTTGTAGCAGAAAGGTCAAATTGGGGAGATTGTTGATGTCGCATGTGATATTCCGCTACATCGTAATTTGACCCTTTCTTTCTTCATATAACTAACTTTTATTCTCTAACAGATTCAATGTTGTAGTAGATGTTGTGACATTGCAGGTTGAAGATCTAGAACGTTCTACAAGGATCTGGAATGAAGATTGAGTCAAATGTTGCCGCGGATGTGTAACATCAAGTGCAACATTGAGGACGGATTCTAGAATCTTCCACAAGGATCCGTAATTCAAGACTAATTCCAGAGAGATTTAGAAGGACCTAGATCATGCGGTTGCAGGAGTTAACCACGAAATCAACTAGCGGACGGTTAATGGAGAGAATTAAGGAGAAGTTATTTTGGAGTCTTTCTAGATCCATCTACAAGGATCTATAGTTGAAGCCAAGGACGTCTATAAATAGAGGACCGAGGACTTCAAAGAATGGCAAGGAATATCCAAATATCAATTGTTGAGTGCGCTAGTGCATTCAAGAGATAGGGCCGTTATTCCCCCTTTACGTTGGTACTTGTGCATGTTACCTCGTTTACCAACATAGGTTTATTGAAGTGTCATTAGCGTAGATGTCTTTGATACTTTGATTTACTTTGACGGTGTAATATTTTGTAATACTACACTTAGCCGTTTAAGAGTCAATAGGTGATATTGAGTCTTTATTTTCCGTTGTAAAGGTTCTATCTTGGAAACTCTTTACACAAACTTTTGTATTCACTCTCGAATTAGTGAAACGCGTTTCGACAGCATCATAGACTTTAATTAACAAGTCTATGAAAAATTTACTCCTTTGCATTGTAGTGTTAGTCTTCATTGTGTTTCACATTCGATATTTAGATGTTGTAGTGCATGCCATAACATTGAGACAACATCATTCGTTTTACACTACACGCACACTTTCAATGACAAAGTGGTGATGCTATCTTGGAGAAATCCCGAATGAACCTCCCGTAAAACTCGCATGGCCAAGAAAGGAACGAACTTCCCGAGCAGTAGTAGGATAAGGTAATGCAACCATAAGGGGCATTACACAAATCAAAGGGCATCCTTCGATAAGAGAAAATACCAAAGGGACACGTGAATGTTGTCTTCTCTTGATCCTCAGGGGCAATAGCAATCGAAAATAACGAGAAAAACCATTAAGAAAGCAAGAATAAGAATGACCAGCTAATCTCTCTATCATTTGATCAATAAATGGTAAAGGAAAATGATCCTTTCTAGTCATAGAGTTCAGCTTGCGATAGTCTATGCATACCCTCCAACTCGTTTGGATACGAGTTGGAATAAGTTCACTCGCATCATTCTTTACCACAATTACCCCGATTTCTTTGGCACAACTTGTGTCGGGCTAATCCACTTGCTATACGAAATGGGAAAAATTATCCCAACCTGCAAAATGGAAGGGCTAATCCACTTCCATCATAGGTGGGTTCAATCGACGTTGAGGTTCACGAAAGGGCGGGCATCGTCCTCAAGGTGAATTCGGTGCATGCAAATGGAAGGGCTAATTCCCTTAAGGTCTCGCAACCGTCCATCCTATGGCACCTTGATATTCCTTCAATATCATCACCAACTTAGACTCTTGATCGTCCTTCAACTTTGTGAAATTATGGTGGAAGAGTATCATTAGGACCTAGATAAACGTATTTCAAGTGCTCTGGAAGTGCCTTCAACTCCAATTCTTGGGCTGCAAAGAAGATGGAAGAATTTTCGGGTAAGAATCAAGTAATTTAACAAAAGAAAGTTGATACCTATTCTCCATTTCTCGTGGCATTCATCCCCTTAACCTCTTCTTGAATTGTTTGTTGAAATTTGTCCTCCAATTTCTTCCGCAATCGAGCTCAAAATATCCTGCACAACCGCTCAATAATACTTATGTAACAAAGAGAGTCGATTCTTTAGGATATTTCATGGCTTCAAATATATTAAATGGATGATTTCTCCATCAAATTCCATCGTAAGGGTGCCCTCACGTACATCTATTTTTGTTTGAGAGGTATTAAAAAATGGTCTCCTAACAAAATAAGTGTGGAATCTCTGAAGTTACCCTCCATGTTTAGAACATAGAAATCAGCAGGAAAAATTAAATGATTTACCTGTACAAGGGCGTCTTCAACGACCCGGTGGGTATGAATGGCTTGATCGGCCACCCGAATTACCACTCCAGATTGTCTTCAATGGCCCAATACCCATTGCTCGTAAGCAGACCAAGGCATAACATTAATAGAGGCCCCAAGATCAAGCATGGTCTGCTCGATTTTGTGGTCACCTATCATGCAAGGAATTACGAACATGTCGGGGTCCTTCCTTTTGGGGGGCAACTTCTTTTGAAAACAAAGCAGAAAGCGGTTTCTCCCATAATAGCCTTCTCATCATTAGCCAACCTCCTCTTATTCGTACATAACTCCTTCAAAAACTTGGCGTATCTAGGAATTTGCTTCACTGACCTCCAACAAAGGTATGTTGAGCTCAACCTTTCAAACACTTCAAGTGTCTCTTGATCCTTGATACCTTTTACGGTTTTGTCATCCTGGAAGGAAAGGTAAAATATTAGTATCAACAGGAATCGAATTATTAGATTTTACTTGAATTTTCGTTTCTAGTCCACCGACACTTTGATGGGAGAATTCGAGTGTTAGTGCGATCTGCGTCCGGGTTTCGGGAACAACTCCCTTTTCCTCCACTTTCTCTTTCGGTACCATAGGCTGCTCCTCCTCATCCTCTCCATTTTGTTCCTCACCTTTTTCCGACGTTTTGGTGACGAAATTTCCTCCAATTGCTTACCAACTGCGCAAGGTGATGGCACTCACATTTCTAGGATTAGTTTCGGGTTGAGAAGGTAGCTTGCCACTATTTTGTGCTTGTAATTGGCTAACGGCGGTGGCTATTTGGCTCATTTGGGCTTCCAAATTCCTTTAACCAGCACTCTAAAGTTCGTTGCCTGCATTCTAAAGACTTTATCACCACTTGAGTGTCTTGCCGAAACTTCATGGTGTTGGATGTCAACGCCTTCATCATATCCTCCAAAGAAGGTCTTGAATCCTTCTCACCCATGTGTTGCCCAGAGCTCTCACCACCTCTATCATTCCCTCTAAATAATTGGAATTTTCGCTCTGAAATGGAGGTCTGAAATTGTCTCTCGGTTGATTATTTTGTTGGTTCCCGTAACGAAGGTTGGGATGATCTCTCCACCAGGTTGTAGGTGTTGGAAAATGGGTCATACCTTCGGCCTTGAGAATTCCCATAACCAACTTGCATTAGCTTGTTCTAACTCATTACCCAGGACTCGACAATCTTGGTAGAATGCTCTGTAGTATGGCAAACTTTGCATGGACGGACTTCAAGTTTTGGTCTTCATCATCATCTCCATCATGCTTGCAATTTTTTCTAAGGCATCATTTTTAGGCTGCTCCATAGGTCTCGCTCATGGCATCTCGTACTCCAATCTGCTGGGTATTTGCCGCCATGCTAGAAATCAATTCTGTGTTTGTTGGTGTTTTACTCATCAAAGCTCCTCCACCGCTGCATCGAGCATGTTTCCATGGGTGAGAGTGAGACCTTCGTGAGAAATATTGGATGAGCAGCTGATCACCGATTTGATGTTGTGGGCACGGCAAGCTATGAGACGCTCAAACGCTCCCAATACTCATACAATGTCTCCCCGGCCCCTGTCTAGCACCTAAAATTTCTTTCCTCAAGACTCGCCACTCGGGTGGGTGTAAAATAATGTTGGAGAAATAACCTCTCCATCTCATTCCATGATGTAATTGATCCGGGCGGCAAAAATATAACCAGTCTCGTGTGGTGCTTTTTAGTGCAAACGGGAATGCACTCAACTTGACATGCTCCGCCGAAACTCCCGTTGGCTTCACGCTTGAGCATACAACGTGGAACTCTTTCAGAAACGCATGTGGGTCTTCACCGCAAGACCATTAAAAGAAGGCAATAAGTGAATTAACCTGCATTTAAGTTCAAAATTAACATTAGCAAGAAAAAGCAGAATAGTAATGCAAAGAGGTTGATGGTTTGTGGCTGGATTTGCCAACTCATTCATCGCCCTCTCTTCGTTCCTCTGCAGCCCATGTTAGTGAACGTAAATGCAGATTCTACTTCTTCACTAGAATCACCCCCTTCGCCACCGCTTTGTATCCTCCGTTGATGCAAAATCAATTGCCTCCGCAACCGAGTCTCTCTCCTAAGCTGCCCGGCTCTTCTTTCTACTTCACGGATCAAACTCGAGTGATGCACTTCGATCCGAACGAGTGATCATTCACCGCAATAAAATTACGAATAAACACCGAGGGGTCGGTGTTAGCAAGCAGATAGAAGAAAATAAAGTTCCGTAACGTATATCACCAATTCCCGAAATTTTTTTCACAAATTTACTGTAACCAAAACAGACACCGAGGGAGTCGTGTTAAACTCAGGGAAAAGAAATACGCAAGCAATTCCCAAAATGAAATTTCCAGCAATTTTTTTTTTTAAACTTTTTCCAATATTTTTTCAACACAAAATAAAAACACAAAAAAATTCAACAAAATTACCAACGCTTCCCAAGAACGGCGCAAAATTTAATTGTCTTTGTCATGGCACCCAAAAATAAATTAGTTACTCCGAACCAACCTACTAATGTAGTAGGGCAAGTAAGGAGTCGATCCCACGAGGAACCGAGTAATTTAATTGAAATAATTCGTGTGAAATAAAATGGTAACAAAATAGGGGGATTGAATTTCGACTACTCTATTTACTAAAAATAAATATTCAACGAATTAAATTAAAACAAGTCACGCAGTGTGATTAAACAATATAAGAAACAATCTAGCCCTCGGATAGCTTCCCTTTGAACGGTTTTCCTAACTCAAATTAATAGCCACGTCTATTCAAATTTTTCTCGAATCTTTTCCCTAAACCAAATGGTACGACCAAACTAGTTCGAATCGCTTCTTAAGTTTAATTAACCAAAAAGTACGACCCCGATTAATCTATCCCAGAACAATCCTAAAACATGTATTCGGGATCAATTTCTAGAATGCATTCGCCCTAAAACGATAGGAAAAATTAAGCTATGAAATCGAAACGCTCGAATCATACAACTTAAATATTATTATTTCCTACAGTGATCTAGTTGCTACCATATCACAAAATTGTACAATTACGAATTACAAAATGTGAATTAGCTAGAGATGAACAACAAATAAATTGGGGTGATCAATCTTAATTAATCCGTCATTCAAAGCATGCAAAGCATATGATCAAATAATAATAAAATCGAGACAAGAATTGAAATAACAACGCTCATACTAATTCGCAAGAAATTCAAACCGCTCAAAGTTCTCCGTATCCTCGGACTAGAAAATAAAAGCTTAGCTACTAGACATGATTAAACGAACACCGACAATAATCAAAACAATTAAAACCTTACAACTTGTCTTCACAAAAATGTAAAACTCTCTGCTCTCTCCTTCTCGCCTATTCTCCTTCCCCAAAACTCTGCGTAACTCTTTCCTATTCTTTTTTTTTTTCTCTTTTACTTCTCTCCACTTTTTCCTCTTGTCCAGGTTCGTCCCCCTATCCTTTTGACTTTTATTTTCCAAATAAGGAAGTCATCAAATCTTCCTTTATTTCGCTCATATAAGACCGTTGCTCTTCCAACTATGGTATGCTCGACCCGACACACGCGTTGCCTCCCGATTCTCAACGTCATTCAATTTGCCCGTAATTGATATAAAAATAACACCTCAAAGTACACCGACGACAAAAGAAATAATAAGTGGAATTACTACAAATTGTGCGTAGAAATTAATAATTAAACAACCAATAGTAGCACATAATTTATGCACAATTAACCACTTATCAAAAAAGGAAAACTCTTCTTAGTATGTGTTTAAGAATGCATTTTATGGTTGATATGGAAAGTTAGGAATGCAATTATTTTTCAAGGCATACCGGCGTCAAGAGAAAAACTGTTGGACGATATTAAATCATATGTTTGGAACCGGGTGTCGTGGTCTAGAACGTAGCATTGAAAGGGGAGTTATAATGATTGGATAATTAGTCCTATATTTTTTTAAAGTGCACCTAATCGTATTGTTTGGCACGGAGAAATTTGATTAGTTGCCTTGTAAAAACGTAAGTGTATTGTTTGGGCCTTAGGCAACCCTCTTGCCTCCGACCCCTTGTTTCATAATGAATTTCTATTTTCCCGATAAAAAAAAAAATTGCACTCATAAACAATCACTTAACTCATAAATGAACCACACAATACCCTAAAGTACTCTTATTTTATCTGCTTTTATCCAAGTTTTCTAAAACCTGTCAAAACCGAACGAACATATTTTTGTGGACGGAGGGAGTATTGTAATATGAACTCCCTCCGTCCCGTACCAACTTTTGGACACACAAAATAAAAAAATGCACTTTATGTTTGATTGAATTGGTTTGTGAGTGCGCTTTTGTAAAAAAATATACTTTTTCTTTATTGAGTTACTTGATGATGACATTTTGTATAAATATGCGAATATTGTGAGGGATAGAGTTTGTGAGTGCTTTTCTATTTTTGGTGTGTGTGAATTTGTATGGGACGTCTCGAAATGGAAAGTGTACAAGTTCGTATGATACGGAAGGAGTATGAATCAAAGATTTCCAAACTTAAAAACGATTTTTGAGGTAATTGAACCGATATTCAACTCCAACCGGTTTTGAAAAAAAGTACTGTGAGTACGAAATTCAATTTTATTTAGTATTTATATACACCCTCTCGAGAAATAATGCTAGTATTTTTTTGATTAAAATAATACCAGTATTTGTTACTTATTAATTAACTAATTCTAAAAGACTTGAATTTAACAATTAAATTAAATTAAAGTAGATTAAATTATAATTCAAAATCACTTTTGGATCAATTTTCTCTCTCGGGAGTTTCTCTCTCCAGAGCTTGTGGCTAGGAACTCTAGACAAACTACTCTGTGTGAGTCATAATCCGGCGACCTTCCGGCTTCTCAAACATCAGGGACATTATCGCGAGATTACCTGGGTGTAATCATTACGGTTGGGGATTAGATTACATAAATCGGTATGTATCCGAGGGTGATCTACAAGAGATCAATTAGGATCTCCACGGATTAAGGTAAGGCAAGAAAATCTACTGATAGATCCAGCTTATGCATAACCAAGGAGATTATAATCCCCCTTATCCCCGAATACACTTACCACTCTACCAATATCCTTACGAAGGTAACTATCAGGATGGAGTTTTCAAAAGTTCAAGAAGCACTTGAGGGAGATCTCGGAAAGAGTGGAACACGCATGGATCGGAAATCGGTGAGGCAGAGGTGGACCGAAACACTTATAGCACCCGATTAAGAATGCGCTGATTTTTCGATTCGTGGCGAGGAGGAGCATAGGGCTGAAGGACTTGGAGAATGCTCTTAATAACATATGGAAGCCATGTAACTCGCGGTTATATCGGTGGTGGGTGAAGGAGTATATATAGCTTTTTGAAAATGTTAGTGATTGTAATAAAGTACTTGCAAGGCAACCCCGGCATCCGAATGGATCTCTCCCCGGTGTTGAAGGTTGTGGGGAATGAAAAGATAAAGGAAGTGCGACTCAGTAAGCCCTTTTGGATCCAGTCCACGGCTTAGAGATTCAAACTGACGAGGTATGTAAGTGAGCTTATTGGTAATAGAATTGGGAGGGTGATAGAGGTAGATTGTCTGTAAATGAAATGACTTATGCTAGATGTATTAGAATCGAGTGTTAATTAATGTGACGGAGCCGTTAATGAGAGGAACATGTGTAAAGTTTGGAGGGTGTCATTTATGGTATTATTTAGGTATGAGAAGACGGGGGAGTTCTGCTTTTGTCTGTGGGAGGTTAGACCATATTGATAGGGGACCGTCCTATCGTCTTTGCTACCGAGGGTGGTTTAGGGGGAGTTAAGAGGCAATATGGAGCATGGTTGAGGGCGGATGGATTTAAGGAAGCTAATGCCGAGGATGTTGGGGCGTGGGCCCGAATCAAGGGGAAGAACTACGGGGAGGCCCTTCGAGAATTATACGAAAGGGAGGAACGCGAGGCCGGGAGGAATTTGCACATGCAAGTGATGGTGGATCGGAATGAAGACCAAATTCGGAGGGATTGGCCGCCTAGTCCGATTATAAAGGAGCAGGAGGAATGGAGATTACAAACACTCGGAGGCTTAGAGTGTGTAGTGCGAGGGGTGAATGCTTTGGCATGGAACAAGCGAGGCTGGGAGGGGTATCCTCTCCGATCCGATACAAATGCCGGAATTTCATAGGGGGTGGTAACTTCAATCCTCAAATGGAATCATATTTTCAGCTCAACACGGATAAAGAATGGACAAATCAAATATGTGGGGGTCGGCAATGATACCTTCTGGGTGTGGGGAAGTAATTTCTATCTTTGGGACGAGATGATGGTAGGAGGAATGAGGCGGGATGTATTAATGAACAGGCAGAAAGAGAGATGGTGATGAGCACTACGATCCAAAGAATAAAGGAAAAAATAAGGCAAGCTGGGACGAGTCGTGGGGAGGGGAGAAAAGAAATCGGACGGGGAGAGGGAAGACAAAGATTATAACAGGGCCATAAAGTCACAAGAGGGGGAAAGGAATTGTAATTGAAGAAAACAAGGGAGTGAAGAAGGCAAAGACAAAGAAACGAGGGTGAGGTGGAGAGGATGGTCTTGAGACACGAAAAGCTTTGAATTTTCTATAGTTGATGAAGTTAACAAGGGAGGTCCAGAATTGAGCGGGGAACCAAACCATCATCAAACCAAATAGAAGCGGCGGAGGTTGGCGAAAGCCAACCCCGCCTAGAGCTGAGCACGGTCGTGTGGAATGCACGTGGATTGGGCCGCAAACGTGCATTCCTCGATGCCGCGCAGCCTCGTCAAGATCGAGACCCCTTTTGCTATTTGTATGTGAAACTAAGATATCTTATAATGTTAAGCTAGGAATTGGTTATTCAGACTTTTGTTTTAAGAATGTTATTGGTGTGGATGCTAAAGGCACTAAAGGTGCCTCGTTAATGTTTTGGTGTGATAATATTAATGTTGTGTTACGCTCTTACTCACGAGTCATATTGATGCTATGGTTTATTGGGAGTCTTTCACGTGGAGATTTACAGGATGCTATGCCTCAATTCTGAGGAAAGGATGGCTTTCCTCGGAATTTATTAGGTAAGTTACATAATTCTAGAACTAATGTTGATGAGTGTTGGATTATTGGTGGAGATTTTAATGATATTTTATTTGCCTCCCGAAAAATTTGGGGGATTTAGATAATAGAAGGTATGGTAGAAATAATTTCTATAATTGTTGTAATAGAACTGGTGTGAAGAATGTCTTAACCGTGGGTCCAAAGTATACTTGGACTAATAGGAGGAAGGGTAAATATAATATTAAAGAGAAGCTAGATAGATTCCTAGTAAATGAGAATTGGTGGTTAGCGGGCTTTCCTAAGGCATATGCACGTAATCGTGGATTCTATGGGTCCGACCATAGAGCCGTAAAAATTTCTTTAAATGTGTGTAAGGGTGCTAAATCCTCCCCCAAAATCGAGTTTCTCTTCGAAAATAAGTGGTTCTTTGGAGGATGGGTTTATGCCTCAAAGCAATTGAATGTTGGAAACAAGCATCGTCAGAAGAGAGCTACCTTTGAAGTTAAGGAAGTGTGGAGGCAGGTATGAAAGAATGGGGCAGAGAAGGAAGTTGGAAATGTGAAAAAGAAGATACACGACCTTTCAAAGGAGATAGACAAATTAAGGGAAAAAGAAGAGGAGACTGTTGGAGATGCAATAGCGAGAAAATGAGGAAAATGGAGAAACTAATGCTACAAGAAGAATATTATTGGCAACAAAGATCGAAGAAACGGTGGGGTCAGCGGGTGACATGAATACGGCTTTCTTTCATCATACTACTAAGAGGAGGCAGAATCACATTCAAAGAATAGTGACGATGATGGGATGGAGTGGAAGGCAGGATGGCGAGATAGCCAAGTGTATTGTAAAGTATTATAAAGAACTTTTCTCTACCTCGAATCCTTCATGGGGTGACATTGACTCTATAGTGAATTTTGTAGAGGCGAGTGGACAAGCAGGATGAACAAGCCTATTTGGAGAAGGAGTTCATGAGATGAGGAAATAAGGAGAGCAAAGATTTGACTTAAATCCATCGAAAGCACTGGACCGGATGGATTTTCGGCCGGATTCTTTCATCGATTATGGGAAAATATAGACATGGAAGTCATTACATGAGTGAAAATAAAGTGCTGAATGAGGGAGGATCATTACAAGAATGGAATGACACTTGATAACACTTGATTCCAAAAGTCAAAAAAACCGGAAAGAGTTAAGGACTTCGTGCCGATTAGTACTGTGTAATGTAAGTTACAAAATTGTGGCAAGGGCGATAACTAATGATTAAGAAGCGGTTATGGACAAGATCATTGACGATAATCGAGTGCCTTTGTCCCGGGAAGGTTAATAACGAGATAATATTCTAATCGATTTGAATGCATGCAATCGTCATGGTTGCGAATTGGCAAGGAAGGATATGCCGCCGCCTAAAGATTGATATGAGTAAAGCCTACGATAGGGTGGAATGGAAATTCATTGAGGCCATCATGGAGAAGATGGGTTTCTCGAGGAAATGGGTAAGCTAATTATGAGGTGTGTAAAATCAGAACCTATGCTTTTAAATTTAATGGGATCGCTGACGGAAAAAATCTTCCCAGCAGAGGACTTTAGGTAAGGAGATCCACTCATCTCAGTACATTTTTTATATGTACTCAAGGCATCGGCCGATGATTAATGTATCAAAGACAAGGGTGGATTAAGGGTGTCGGGATGGCAACGAGGGGACCGGTGATCACACATTTATTTTTCAGATGATAGTTTGGTGTTTTTCGAGCAGGATGACTATTCATGCAAAGGTCAAAGAATGCTTGAGTACGAGGAGAGGGCCTCGGACATTGATAAATTATGATAAGTCGGCATTGACGTCAGGTCCGATCTAGAAAAGTGAATCGGGAAAGAGTGAAGCAACACCCGAGTATAAAGGAGAGCGAGTCATGAACTATACTCGGGGCGCCATCCTTTTCGCTTAGAATGAAAAGAATACAGTGGGTTTTCTCAAAGAAAAGATGTTGCGAAGATTGGAGGAATGGAGTCACAAAAAAATTCTCAAGGGGAGGAAAAGAGGTTTTAATTAAAGAAATTTGTGTGCGATTCCATTATATACTATGGCATGCTTTAGAATCCTCATACCCTATGTAAAGAAATGGAAATGATTTGCCAGTTTTGGTGGAGTGGAGTTCACCGGAAACGTGGGAAAGCTTATGTGTACCAAAGGATGAAGGAGGAATGGGATTCAGAATACGTGAGTAGTCTAATCAAGCGTTGGTGGCGAAAGCAGGTATGGCGATTGATAGATAAAACCAGACTCTCTTGTGGCTAGAATTTTTTAAAGCAAGATATTTTAGGAATGAGGATGTTATGGAGGCGAAGCTTGGGAATAATCCATCATTTGTGTGGAGGTCACTTTCTTTGGGGCGTAGAGCTACAAGGAGGGTTTGGGATGGATGATAGTGAATGGTAAGGAGATCGAGGTGGGCAAGAGAGATTGGTTTGCAGGTTGTGCATTAGCGGAATCATCATGCGAAATAGAAGCGCAGAGTGGAGGCATATATAAATAAAGAAGGTAGCGGGAGGAAGAGGCCATTCAAGAGATTTCGCTGTATGAAGCCGAGGAGATTCTGCAGAAAGAATTTCAAAGGGGAGGGAGGTGATAAAAGATATTGGATATTCCATCCAAAAGGAAAATACGATCGACGGGTATAAACTTTGCATGGATATTAGGAGAAGACATGAAACAGAGAACACGTGCCGAGAGTTCAAAGATGGAGAAGAATGGTGGATAAGGTTATGGAGTATGAGGATCCCTCAAAAATTAAGATTTTGGTGGCAAGTGGCGAATGATATTTTACATGCGAGGGGAATTTAGAGAAGCACCATGTTCTTGGAAGTGCATGCCATCTTTGTGGTTATCATAGAGCTTCAACAATCCATGCAATTTTCACATGCATTGGAGTGAGGAAAATATGGAAAGATGCGCGGTCTTGTTACTGAGATGCGGTGGAGGTGGAGTGGATCCAATATCTTTTTGGAATATCTGTGCAGACTTAATGCAACATTTTGATGGACGACATTGCGGTAGATGGGAATATGGAAGAAAAGATGCTAAATCTGTCATGAAGGCTATAAAATAAGAAAGCTAAGCATGTGATTTCCTTTTCGTCTATAAAATGGGTGCTAGGAATGATACAAGAATTCAAACTGGCAAATAAGAGGATGCATAAAGAGCGGGGATTTTCTCGCATATCCGAAAGATGATTAAAAATGCTGAGGATCTATTAATTGTTTTTGTGGATGCTAGTTTTGACCTAGAAAAGAATCAAGCTTATGGAATGGTGGTTATGGATAAAAAAGGGAATTTGGTGAAGTGCGAAAAGGGCCACCTAGGAGTATTAGAATCACCTTTTGAGGCGGAGATGGAAGCACTAGCAAAGGGAGTGGACTCGATGAAGGAGATGAGAGGAAGAAGGGTACTTTTCCTCTCGGATTGCAAAGAAGTGATATCGGTGATTGTAGGAAAGGATTTCCTACCTAATAGAAGTGGGCTTGCTTTGAGGAGAATAAAGGCAAAGTGGTACGAAATAAGGATTGGAGATTTGGGCGTGTACCTAGAGAATTTAATGGAGCGCATATTCTAGCGAGCGGTTAGTTAGCAGTTGATTCTCTGATTGGATCAACTCAGGGTGATAGAGTGGATACAGGATATATGGTCTCCAATTTGTTTAGATAGGGACTATATTCTTGTATTGACCAAAAAAAAAAAAAAAAAAAAAAAAGTAGATTAAATTATTCCCTATCCCTACCAATGGTGACAGTGGGCAATATTGTCATTTGAAGCCGGATAGCAATTGTATTGGGAAATTGATATGGCATTGCTACCAGCTCAATACAAAGTAGACAAATTTTTGAAGCTAAAGTGTATTCTTCATTCATCTCTTCAAAACCAAAAATAAATGTAAAAATAAAAAAGATATATATAACAATTTTTATTAGTAGAAAAGAATGTTATGGTCCGGTTCCATTCCAGTAGCAAGAACGAAGAAGATATGCGACAAGTCACTGTCACAACTAAGCTTCCCCTCAATCACTTTCAGAGGTCCTGAAAACCCTAACCCCATCTCTGCATAATGATGGCAGTTTCAGAAGAAGAATCTTCATCCTCCTCCTCGTCACGCCCAAATACATCCAACTGTACCACTGATTTCCGATCATCTTCTTCCGACGCTTTTTACTTGGCCAAAACAGTCCTCAGAGGCAGCGTCGTTCTTCGCCGTCTGCGGCCACTTCCGCTCCTCCTCTACGCACGACGTCGTCTTCGGAAAGGTATATTTTTGTCACTTTCCATTGGATTGGTTTGTGCTGCTTCCTGATCGCGTCAATAGACTTAATTAGCGCATGGGAAATTCTTGACAAATTGCCGCAGTAGCTTTTCTTTTTCTCCTGTATCCATTCGTTGCGTGGCTGTGTTTATCTATGGGGTTTTTGTTTGCGAGGTGCTCCAAGTAGCTCTGTTTTATTTGTTTCCACTGCTAGAGTGTTTGTGATGCACTTAAATCAATTATTGGGAGCTATTCAATTAAATGGATCAAAATCGTATGTGACCATTTTGAAGTGATAAATGTCGATTTGCACTCTGATTCTGCGCTTATTAAGAGCAGAGGTCAATGCATCTTCACCATCTACTAGGAATCTTGATAATGGTTGATTCCAATTCTCATATCCTTGAGATTCCACCACCCATGCCATAGAATTGCTGAGATGCAAATTATATGTGTTTTCTACACAATATAATGGTAGAACCTTGTTTCAGGAAACATCAATCGAACTGGTGATAATTGATGAAGATGGGATTGTTCAATCTGTTTCTGAGCAACCTGTGTTTGGAACAATAAAAGATCTTGCAGTGCTACCATATAATGAGAAGTTTCAAGAGCAGAATCCTAAGGTTTGTTATGTTCATTAGTTTATGCAAGTTCATGTTCCAGACTTGTATGGGATTGAGGATTACCTGCTTGATTGTTTTTTAGATACTGGGGAAAGATATGTTACTTGTCCTTTCTGATTCGGGAAAGCTGTCGTTTCTCACCTTTTGCAATGAAATGCACAGGTTTTGTTCTGTGATATGTACTCTTAATTTTTTTGGTGATATTTGTTTACTAGTTCGTGCCCTTGCTCTTATTTCAGTCAAATTTGTACTTTTCTTTTTCTTTGGGCTTAGGTTTTTCCCTTCGAGCCATGTTCAACTTTCTAATCCTGGAAACTCCAGACATCAAGTTGGAAGGATGCTGGCTGTTGATTCCAGGTGAGTTGCTTATTGGTGTAAGTCTATACAAGCTAGAGTTTCTATGAAACAATAGACAGTCATTGGCTGCCACTCAAATCTTGTAGACTGGCTATTTATGTAGGTTGTTAATTGCTTTACTATATACAGTGGCTGTTTTGTCGCTGCTAGTGCGTATGAGGACCAATTGGCTATTTTCTCACTCTCAACGTCTAGAAGTGGTGATATCGTTGAGAAGGTTAGTTTGAGCTTCTACTTTATGATATAATCTATGCATTCTTGCAGTCCTCTGAAATTTGTATGTAATTTTTTTGGTAATTTTTTGCCAGAACTGTCTAACACATGTTATTTCATGGATTCAATTTCAGAAAATATTTTGTCCTCCTGAAAAAGATGGGCGCTTGAAAACTGCAAAAGGTTCCACTAATATATGTGGTACTATATGGAGCATGTGCTTCATCTCAGAAGATTACAATCAGCCTAGCAAGGAACGGAAGCCTGTGTTGGCCATTCTTTTGAATAGGTCATTATCTGCATATGCTCTGAAAAAGAGAGCTGCTCTCCTATAATTCATATAACCTTCTATTCAAAAGTTCTGTAGTTTGTGTTTTTGTTGTATTTGCAAGTGCTATCTTTTTAGCATAGTTACTCCCATCCTTACGAAGTTCACTTTCTGGCTTACAGGTGGGGATCTTTTATCGAAATGAACTAATGTTATTGGAATGGAACATCGAGGAACAAGCTGTCACTGTGGTATACCAGTTTGCAGAAGCAGCACCCATGGCATATCATATAGTTGAAGTCCCTCATTCTCATGGTTTTGCCTTCCTGTTTAGGGCTGGTGATATTGTCCTAATGGACTTCCGGAATGTTCACAGCCCTTCTTGTGTCTACAGAACAAGCTTAAATTTTACGCCAGTTGAGGAAAAGAAATTCAAAAACATTATTAAAATACCTGATATTATGGATGAAGAAGGCATTTATAGCGTTGCTGCCTCTGCTTTGCTGGAGCTTGGCGACATAAATAAAAGTGATGATCCAATGAATATTGATGATTATAATACTGTACAGCCTGGTTTTAATTATGTCTGTTCATGGAGTTGGGAACCTGGTGTGACAAATGGCCCTAGGATACTATTCAGTGCCGACTCTGGAGATCTTTGTGCTATTGAAGTCCTTTTTGAGTCTGACGGCCTCAGAGTAAGTTTATCTGATTGTCTTTACAAAGGACAACCATGCAATGCTCTGTTATGGCTTGAAGGTGGGTTTGTGGCGGCCATTGTTGACATGGCTGATGGTATGGTCCTAAGATTTGAAGAGGGGTTTCTACAGTATAGAAGTTCAATTCAAAACATAGCACCAATCCTGGATATGTGCATTGTTGATAATCCTGATGAAAAACATGATCAAATGTTTGCCTGCTCTGGGATAGCGTCTGAGGGATCCTTGCGCATCATCCGGAGTGGTATAAGTGTGGAGAAATTGTTGAAGACGGCCCCGATTTATCAAGGTGTAACTGGTACGTGGACAGTTAAAATGAGAGTTTCTGATCCCTATCATTCTTTTCTAGTACTATCATTTGTTGAAGAGACCAGGGTTCTTTCTGTTGGCGTCAGCTTTTCTGATGTAACTGAATCAGTTGGTTTTCTACCTGATGTATGTACTTTGGCTTGTGGTATTGTGGCTGATGGTGTGTTGGTACAGATTCACCAATCCGGAGTTAGAGTTTGTTTGCCTGCTGTGCCTTCTGAAGGTGCTCCTTTGTCATCTCCGATATGCACATCATGGTTCCCTGAGAATATGACTATAAGTCTCGGAGCTATTGGGCATGGCATGATAATTGTAGCGACATCCAGTCCATGCTTCTTATTCATCCTTGGTGTTAGATCTTCATCGTCATATCACTATGATGTTTTTCAGATGCACTCTGTAAAATTGCATAATGAATTGTCTTGCATTTCCATACCTCAGAAGCACCCTGATCTGAATAAAGTTTTGATGAATTATGCAGCTAACAATCTTGTGACAACCTTTCCATCTGGAAATCGATTTGATAATTTATTTGTTATTGGCACTCATAAGCCTTCAGTAGAAGTTGTATGCTTTTCACATGATAGGGGACTACAAGTTCTTGCCACAGGGATCATATCACTAACGAACACCATGGGAACTTCTATTAGTGGATGTGTTCCAGAAGATGTAAGGCTTGTCTTAGTTGATCATCCATATGTCCTTTCCGGATTGAGGAACGGAATGCTACTTAGGTTTGAGTGGCCTGGGGTCTCTACTGTGTCGCCATCAGGGCCACCTATTCAACAAACTGTTGTTGGTTCCTCTTCAGTCAACTTCCATGTCTTGTCAAATACAATGTCACCAAATAACCAAGTCCCACAAGTGTTCATGTCCGATATATCTGGAAAGACTGAAGGAGATTTACCAATTCATCTTCAGCTGATTGCTGTACGCCGTATTGGCATTACACCTGTTTTCTTGGTTTCATTGAGTGATTCCCTAGATGCTGATATGATTGCTCTCAGTGATAGGCCTTGGTTATTGCAAACTGCAAGACACAGCCTATCTTATACATCTATCTCCTTTCGGCCTTCTACACATGTCACTCCTGTATGTTCAACTGAATGCCCCAGAGGAATCTTATTTGTTGCAGAAAACAGCCTTCATTTGGTAAAATAAACACCTGTCTTTCGTATTTATCAAGTAACATTGATTCTCTTTATCTTTTTTTTCCCCTTGCGGATAACCTTTTTATGCATATCATATGTTAACCTTCTGTCCGACAGAGTTTTGTTTGACCTATTTGATGTGTTGGTCTTTTCTCTTATGTTGCACTCTGGATTTTCCTTTCTTCATGATATTTGCATGTTTATATAGAAGTCCTCACTGGGAGGTTTCTCTTTTTCTATATGTGGAGGTTTACATGTACCCAATAGCACTTTACATCATGATTTTTAATTTGTTAATAGGTTGAAATGGTCCCAAGCAAGAGGCTTAATGTGCAGAAATTTCATCTTGGTGGCACTCCGAGGAAAGTTCTATATCATAATGAAAGCAGACTATTGCTTGTCATGAGAACAGAATTAGACAATGATTCGTGCTCGTCCGATGTTTGTTGTGTGGATCCTTTGAGTGGCTCGGTGTTGGCATCATTCAAATTTGATCCTGGGGAGACAGGGAAATGCATGGAGTTCGTAAAAATCGGGAATGAGCATGTGTTGGTGGTTGGAACTAGCCTGTCTGCTGGACCAGCTATAATGCCTAGTGGTGAAGCTGAAAGGTTAAAAATCTTGAGAGCTAGCTCAATGTTTTCGTAATTTCAGAGTTCTAATGAGCTTGTCCTAGTCTTTTAAGTTAATTAATTGATTTCATTCAAATTTGGGTTAATTCTTGTTTGGGGCTCCTGCATCTGTATCTATGCATTTACGAACTCAATGTTTGCATTTTACAGTACAAAAGGCCGCTTGGTAGTTCTTTGCCTTGAACACGTGCAAAATTCAGATACGGGTTCTATGACCCAGCGAAATTCACCTATTGGTAGTTATGCTGCAGAACAGCTCTCTAGCAGTAGTCTCTGCAGCAGTCCAGATGATAATAGCTGTGATGGTGTCAAACTTGAAGAAACTGAAGCTTGGCACTTGCGCTTAGCTTATTCAACGATCTGGCCAGGGATGGTTATTGCTGTCTGCCCCTACCTTGATCGCTACTTCTTGGCGTCTGCTGGCTACACTGTAAGCCGTGAATACTTTGAATCTTCTCACATGAAATTCTGATGAAGATTATTGTTACGGAGCATCTAATGATACTTCTTTGTGTCAGTTTTATGTTTGTGGTTTCCCAAATGATAACGCTCAAAGGGTGAGAAGATTGGCTGTTGGAAGAACACGTTTTACTATAATGACTTTGACTGCACATTTCACCAGGATAGCTGTTGGTGATTGCCGAGATGGTATTCTTTTCTATACATACCATGAGGTCAGTATTAGCGTTTCTTTTCCTGTGTTGATTTTCATTATTCTTGTATGGCTTTTCGTAAGCATAATGGGGGTCAATCCATTTGATACTTTGGAAAACTATAAAAAGCAGAGGAGAAAAAAATATAAAGTATTAGTTGAGGTGATCTCTTGCAAAGTTGGTATAATGTTACAAAGTTGCCATTTACTTCCAGGATTCCAGAAAATTGGAGCAAACATATTGTGATCCTGTCCAGAGGCTAGTTGCTGATTGTGTCCTAATGGATGTTGATACTGCCTTTGTTTCCGATCGGAAGGGAAGTGTTGTTGTCCTATCGTGTGCAAATCATTTAGAAGGTGTGTTTATATGTGCACTTACTGCTGTTACCTGGCTATCTATATCCAATTATCCATGCATCTAGTATTACGTCCGGGTAACTTATGCAGTATATGTTTAGTAATCTTTTGAAGTTAAATACAATTGTGTGACTACCTTAAGTTTATCTTCTCAAAATGTCCTATTGTTTGGACAAGGATATTCAGCATTACAAATCAATGCAGCCTTCTAGATTCAATATTTGTTTCCCTTATTTAATTATATGTTCACAATTTCAACCACTGAAATTTAAAAAAGAAAAGAATTACTTCTGTGGAATTGCTTCTCACTCTATTAAATCTCAAAATTCTTTTTAAGTAGCAGAGTGTAAATTAATTGGAAATAAAAATATGTTGATTTCCTTTCTTCAAAATCACTCCGACGCCTTGTGAAAAACAGAAGTATACATTTATGCAAATTTTGTTATTTATAAATGAATTATTGTCCATATCATATGAATTGTCTCAGCAGGACCTAACCTATTATTTAAACCTAAACACATCCTTTTATCATTTTTGGTTGGAGGTAAATGGTACTCCCTCCATCCATTTTAAGTATGCTCGAAACATTTTACACAAGTTTTAAGAAATATTCATAGTTTATGTATGAAGTAAATATATTGGAGGGTAAGTGATATTTATTTCTATTTTAGTATGTGCATAATAAAATTGGACGGATCAAAAAGGAAAGCGGGCTTACTAAAATTGGAGGGAGTATTAAATATGGGGCATCTGATGTACCTCTGTTTCTCTGTATTTGGCAAACCTTTATGTTGTCATTACTCTATAACCCTTCTAAATTAGTACCTGTATAGCTTTGAGATCCTTCTAAATTACTTTAATTGTTACAACCATCATAGTAACTGGAAAAGTTAATGTTAATCATTCAAGTTACATTGTAGATTAAATGTTATATGCTTGCATAAACAATTAGGTAAGTTTGCCTCTGGATGATCTCATATGGCTTAGATGAAGCATCTATAATAATATTGACTTATGTAAATTACTTATTTACTAATCTTCAATATCCGTTGACATGACTTCTTAACTTCATGTTACAGATAATGCAAGTCCAGAACGTAACTTGACTCTAAGTTGTTCATATTATATGGGTGAAATTGCGATGAGCATGAGGAAGGTATGCTTCCTTGAGCCTATATCACTAAAAAAATCTTCAAACCCAAGTTAGAGACTGAAGCGTTTATGGCTTGGAAACTGTTTAGACAACAGGAAACACACACTGTTCAATTATTTTTCTGCATACTGACTTTTGAATTTGTATATATCCTCTTGTAGGGATCATTCTCATACAAACTTCCAGCAGATGACATGCTGAAAGACGGTGATGCTGGTAGTAATAATATTAACTCATCAAGAAATTGTATTATGGCATCGACGCTGTTAGGGAGCATAATAATTTTCATACCGATCACAAGGTATGATATGATATTCCGGTTATTGTGTAGCTATGGACATCGTCATTTCAAGTGGGTAGTTACTGGATGATGATCTTATCTAATTGAGACAAATGTTAATAATAGTTGATTAGCATAGGAGTTCAAATTCTTAGTTAGGGTCTGAAGGCGTGGCTTTTCCTCTGTTCAGTCAATATGTCATTAAATTGCCGAATCTTTGCCATTCAAAACGTTAATGAGCAATACATTGCAGTTTCAATAATTATATATGTATGTATATAGGTTGAATAAATTTAGTTTGAAGATGATTAGGTATGTGTGTTGCAGGGTGGAATATGAGCTATTAGAAGATGTTCAGGCTAGGTTGGTGGTTGACCCTCTTACAGCCCCTATCCTGGGAAATGACCACAAAGAGTTTCAAGCCGTGAAAGTCGGGTGAGCTTTTTTGACAAAGTGAGATGGAAAAAGTTTGTGATTATAAGTGTGGAGAAGTAAGTGTCGTTGTTTGGTTGCAGGGTGGAATACGTAAGATGGTGGATGGGGACATTCTGGGTCAATTCTTGGAGCTGACGAGCATGCAACAGGAGGCTGTGTTGTCATTGCCAGTTAATCGAAGCTCTTCCATGCCAGCAATGGTTAATCAGGTAGTTCGGTTGCTTGAACGAGTACACTATGCCCTAAATTAACCCGATGCGGCTCATTGGATGCTATGATTATGATTATGAACCAGAACTACTAGTCTCTATGATATCTCTCATGCCTGCCTGGTTGAGGACTGACTAGCATACGTGCATATAAACCGAAACGAACCGGACCGAACCGATGAGGTGGTGGTGCTGCTGCTGCTCATGTTGTATTATTAATAGTATTAGTAAGTATTCATTCTAGTACAATTTTGTTAGAATAACTGAGTAAGTAGTTATATCTTGATCTGTATCTAATACGGAGTAAGAATAACTGGTCTGTCCAAACTGTAGACTGTGTGTTGGGGGCTGGGCTGGTTTGATTGTAAAAGTTCGTCTTGTCTTGTCTTCTCATATACCCCTGCCCAGCACTTATATTCTGCAGTCTGCACTACACGCTTTTTTTTTTTCCATATATCTTCATCTTTATTTATTTACAGGAAAGGCTATTATATCTTTTCCAAATTAGTTTCTTATTGTAAAATGTATTTTGTGTTTTTGTTTTCTAGAATTTTAAAATGTCAACTAAATCCATCACAATTACAGTACCTAAAGTTGTTAAAATATCTTAATTAAGAGACACATTAATTGAATATTGAATAGTGGTTTATATTCATTCATATAAAACCTACTCCATATATAAATGCATATATATTTATTTATATTTTGACATTTTTTGTCTATTATTTCACATGTATTGATGGCCATTAAATTTCTTGTCTGCATTTTGGATAGACCGATAGAGTGAGAATGGCTGATAAAATCGAATTTTATTTTCAAAAAAAAAAAAAATAGGAATCCGATGTATAATTATTACACTCAAATGGTGAAATTAACTACCAACAAAACAGCACCGTCGTGATTGGGATAGATTCCTTCAACTTGACCATCACATATGCACAAATTTATAATATACAACAACAATACATTATTACACAATATCAATTATTGCAACCTGTAGTAAAATTTATAAAGAACAAGTTCATATCATGACATAAAATTGGCAATTTTGTTCTCTGATAAAATAAATTAATTCGAGAGAATGGAGTTAGTGTTAATGAAAGAAGGGTATGTGGGGTGTGAGGAACCGTTATGGATGAGCATGCATGACGAACAAATACAAAAATTTGTGTAAGACGGCCTCATACATAAATTAAAATTAAATTACAAATGATAATGATTTATTTTTAGGAATTGGGATTCCACAATTGGAGGGTTCCTGTCCATTGAGTTTGAGGATTCAGGATAATTGGTTGAAGGAGGGCAGAGTTGGCAATGCAAATATATGAGTAGTTGTTGTACCATTCATGTTCTGACCCAGGGCTGAATATATACACCTCTTTAAACCCTTCTCTTCTTACAGTAACTGAATTCCTCTTACCCTGCCATATATGCCAACTTCACATTCACATTAATTATTTATGCATGCTACCAACCATTTCTTTTTTATTTTTTTAATCAGTAAAGAGATTTTTCATTCAGCTAAAAAAGTTTAAGAAATACTTCATCCAAAGTTCAAATGATGCAGTATGATTCCAACAAATATGTACAGAGTTACAGAACAATATTAAACACCAAGAACTAATTTGGGTTTTCCTAGCCAATCCCTAATGCTAAAATTACAGTATCTAATATCTCCAGTTACAAACCAACTCTACACTCTTATACACTCTTAAGGGAGTGCTTGGTAAAATTGTAAGTAATGAAATGAATTTAGGAATGAAATAAAAGCCATTCCACTCAAAATAGGTGAACTAGATGATTCATTTGTTTTAGAATCAAAATCCAAGAACACACTATAACTTTGATTTCCATTACTCGCCTCCTAAAGTAGTCAACCAAGTACTCCTTGGTACCAACTATTCATTAAGTTGTTTCAGTGACTCACTGCTAGATAATAATATTTCCCTTTCCAAAGAATTTAGTCTTATTTTTCTTTTTAATCTATTCAAAAAAATTAGTTTTATTTTAAAAATGAATATAACAATTTATCATTACCTTTCAATATTTTTTAATTACTCAAATTATCGTTAATTTTATTCATAAACAACCATTTTATTCGTAATAGACCCTACAATATTTCATAATACCATTCAACATATCTATTTTACATTTAAACTACTCCCTCCGTTCCAAAACAAGTGTCACATTTTATTCAAACTCTTGTCTCTTTTTAAGTATCATTTTACACAAATCAATGCAAATTTGTCATATTTGTTCTAATAATATCCTTTAATTTGTTGGTAATGATCATTTTATAAGTATAAACTTAAATGTATTAAATAAGGATGTATATAACTTTTGATAAATTAGAATATTGATTTGTATGAATGAATAAAATGTGACACTTATTCGATACAGAGACAATACTATTATTTCTTAAAACATGTGAAGAAAGGAGAAGACTAAATTCTTTGGCGAGTAATAAATTACTTACGCGGTCAATGATGGTCAAACTTCTGGGAGCGTTGGTGTAAATCCTGCTTAGTTTCTGGGTCAAATGCTTGTAGTTATCATCTTCCTCGCCACTCAATTCTTCTTCTTCTTCATCTGCAACTGTCCCTTTGGACAAGAATGGCCACCTGGGACTTGTCCGAAGATCAGGCGGAATAATACTAAATTCACTCTCCAATGGCGGCCGTACAAAATAATCTGATGCTTCTAATCCAAGGGCGTAAACTGCATCAGGCGTGCTCACTGTCAGGTGACAAATGGCTGATCCCTTTACATGGACAGATGAACACTTGTCCAAGTTAGACACCTCAATGTCCGACTTCAAACTGTCTCTTTCAAGAGTTATAGTGTGCTTTACTTGACATGTACTGTCTTCAGAGGTGCTCAGTAACTCCACCCGAATCGATTCGGGGTTCGACGGACTTGATAAAGAGTTCACGCGTCCGGAGACCATGAATCTCCGGATGCATCGTTGTGCAAGGAAAGTGCCAGTGACAGGCCTCCTTGTACAACAGGAGGGGCTTGGGCTTGGGCTTGAGAGACGAATGTGTGAAGTAACTCCATTGTGGCGCCGTGCCACATTTGAGGCTTGAATGAAGTTATCAAACCACTAGGGAGCATTAAGTTGGCTGCAGTTCCTTCCTCGACTTCCATCCGTACGACGCAGCTGTTGCCGATGCCGGTGAAGCTCACTCCGCTTGTTTTGAACTCGGACTTTAAATACTCGATGTTTGGGAACTCGGCTTTTCTGTTGCTCCAGCAACAAGTGCGGGACGAGGAGAAAGAGTTGTTGTTCAAACTAGGAGGACTGGAAAACAAGTTTGGAAAGGAGAAGCGAGTGTCTATAGTTGCAATCATTCTTGCTAAAATTGCAAAGGTTCACTCATCCTGACAGAGCAATATGTTCGATAGATAATGTATTTATTTTGACATATTTTCTCCCTTACATAAAGATAAATACTTTCTATTTTTATCCATCTCATAAAAATAAGTCAAGATAAAATTAAAAAATAATACAAAAATTTAATGTATTAATTATAATAATTTCTACTCCATGTATCCCACACATTAGTTTTCACGCTCATGTGGACACATATTTAAAAAAAAAATGTGATGAGTGGAATATTAGTTAAAGTAAAAGAAATAGTTGAATTGAGCGTAAACATAATTACATTTATGTTAATATGTGAATATTGTGGGAATAGAGTTTATGAAGAATTTTTTTTTTTAAAATGTGAAATCTAATGTGGGATAAAAAAAAGTGTGGAAACTAATTAGGAGAGAACATTTCTTTATATGTGGAAAAGTAACTATGAGTCTATTTTTGTTTGATAAAATTTTGGTTGGTTATGAACAAACGTGGAGTGGAATTTTTGGGTGGATAGTGATAATTAAGAACCACACTTGCATTATCTTTTAAAATTAAGAACAATGAATTGTAATCCTGAGAAAATCAGATTTGCATTAGTATATTTCAAAAAAAAAAAAAAAAAAAAGAGAAATTAATATTACAAATTATCATGCTCTATAACTTGTGCCTCTCTCCATTCTTGACCTGGGTTAAGAGTAATCGGAATGACAAGAGAGGCAGGGCCCGTACATATAAAATAGTCGAAATTGGAATTGGAATATGAATTCCCAGGAGTCGACAAGTATATTTCCTCAAAGCCCATTCGTATTTGGAAGGTGCGCTTCTATGGAATGCCTTTGATCTTTCCTTTGGTGGAGAAGGAGCAGCCTTTGAGGCCTTGGACGCCGGCGCCATCTCTGTCGGCGAACCCGAAATGGCTGAGTATGGCAGTGGTTAAAGTCAAAGGTTTCTTCCCATTGTTCTTCATTATCACGCCAGCCGCCATGCTCAGGGGATATAGGGATACTACGTACTTCATCTCCAAATTGCCTCTGCTGCAACTCAATTCAACCTACACTACACGCTAGTTAATGGAAATGAAAATGAAAATGAATTTTTTTCAGGTAAGTTTTATAGTATCTGTTATGATCATTTACCGATAATGATATCATTAAATAAATATTAGGGAGCAATAAATGAATGGATTTTTCTCGTTTCAAGTCGCGAAAGATAGGTTAATTATCAATGCGGGGCGCGAAAGATAATATTTTTTGAGACCTTAAAGATATTTATATTAAGGAGTTTATCGATTCAAGCCTCGAAAGATAAGTCAATTATTAATTCAGGACCTTAATTTAAATATTTTTTTAAGGTTTGGATCGATAAAGTCCCTTGATATTATATTTTTCAAGTTTCGGATTGATAAGTTTTTTCTTTCAGCACTCGAATTGATAATTAACATATTTTCGGACTTGTACAGATAAAAACCCTAAATGAGTAGTACTTCCTCCGTCCCATTAAACCTTTCACACTTTTTTTTTTTTGTCCATTCTACTATAAGTTTCACATTCAAATAGAAAACTCTTAATAACCCTCACTCTCACAATTCCCACTAATTTATAAAAAAGTGTCATTAATTACTTTTTACTAACACGTGCGTATAACCCAACTTTTTTATTTCACACATAAAAATTTACAAAATTACCCTATAAAACCTCAATCATTACTCTTTTTTCTTAAAATGTGTCTCCTCCTACACGTGAAAACTTTTCCAAAACGGAAAGAATATTAATTTCATATCATGAAACTATTTCACGCTACATTTTTTTAATTTTTTACCTGCAGGGCGTCAATGGAATCAGAATCAACATCCTTCACACTCCATTCATCACTAACATAATCTTTATCATTTTCCCCACGTGGGAGGTTGTTGATGACTAATCCAATGCCTCCTCTGGAATTAGGTGACGTATAAAGGACCTCCTCAAAGACATCGTCTTTCCAGTACACCTTAGGCTTGTAAGAAAAGACATGACCATTTGCAATGTCAACTTTGGAGTGAGCTCCCCCATTTCTAACAGTTAGCTCAATCTCTCCACATTCTGAAAATTTAATGCCTTTTCATCCAAATTTGACGTCAAGGCTCTCAACTGTGGAAGCAACAACAACAGCTTTAATGGGAGAGCAAGAAGAAGAGGATGAAGGAAATGATAGAAGCGAAGCAGCCATTGTAATGTCCACAATATTTTTTAATTTGATTAATTGAATTTTGTTTTCTATATATTTTGCAATTGAAAAGTATTTTTATGTGGAATATTGAGTAATTGTGTTTGGGGTGGAATTTGGGCGACACGTGATGGGTAACGTGATAAGGTTTGGGCTTTGATAACCCTACGAGTAATACTTACTATCGTTAATGTGTTTTATTTTATTTAGATATGTATGTATAATTTTATAAAGTTAAATCTAAGTGATAAAATTATATTTTTCTATTTTAAAATTTATTTTTATTTAAGTTTTAAATATTGATTTTAACCATTGATCTTTATTCCATATTATTTTATAAATTCCTAAACTTTTATTTGTTTTTCAAGAACCCTAAATTTTTTCTTATTTTTTTAAATTCTTATTATGTAGTCGTATTTTTTTCTCTCCTTATTTTTTTAATTATACAATCGTATTTCTTCTTCTCTCATTCTTTCTTTATATTATGCAAATGCTGATTACATAATCGTTCTCATTAATATTTTTTAGTTTTTGAGTGTAGGTTGAAGATTGATACGACCATCTTATGATTTTCATCGCTTTTAATTGACTAATTTTATTGTATAATAATCTGTTGTTAATCTCTTTCTTTGCTTTTCTTATTTTTATTTTTTATGTAGATTGAAAATTACATATTGATACTTCACAATTTTCTTCTCTCAACATGTGATGATGTTCATCGTATTTAATTTTTCTTAGTTTACTTCGGCGTTTTGCAATCGATTTGTTAATCTCTTTCTTCATGTTTTGATATATTTTTTTACAAATCCATATTTAATATTACAAAAATGAAGATACTGACTGACGATCTTCATCATATATATATATATATATATATATATATATATATATATTAGGATTTCACCTTTTGATTATTTTTATCACTACACATCTTAATTGTTTTGTTCGTATTTTTTTATTTGTTCATTGCAACTTTCGAATTAAATATGAAATTGATCGATTGTATGATTTTCTTCCTATATGCTCCTCTTGTCCATGAATATTATGCTCAAAGAGCATTGCACATGATTTAAGTAAAATTATTTATTTATTGTATAAAGTAGATAAAGTAAGGGTATTGTGGGGTCCACTTGTTTAATAAAGTTATTGTTTGTGAGTGTAAAGTTAATGACATATTGAGTAATTAAGTGGTGGTTGAAGGGTGATAATAAAATGATGGTTTCCAAAAAAGGAATTAGTATAAATTTGATGGATGGACCAATAAGTCAAGTGAACATAAATTTGGTGGACAGAGGGAGTATATTTTATTTTATTATTATTTGTTAATTCTGTTTTACTTTTTTTTTTTTTTTTTTGTGTAGATCTACAAATTCATTATTTGTAAAGATTGATCAACAAATTTGTGGGATCTTTAACAATTTGGAAGATTATAACGGATATTTAATTTCTATTGTTTATTTGCATCCGTTTCAAGAAAAATTTAATTGTTTATTATAGAATTATTTAATGTATATTTTTGTTTGTTTTGATTGACTTTAATTTTTGATGTGGCATAAATATGTCATGGGTTTGAGCAGCCATATGGGTTATAGGGCCGAGCTATCACGAGAGCCCAAGAAGAAGCCCAAAGGAAGAAATAATATAGGAGAACCCAAAATACCGATATGGGCTCGATTCGCGAATTTAAGGTAGTCGGTTAAGATCTCCCCTAAAAGGGTGGCGGTCATGGCGGTAAGTCGCGTAATGAGGATTAACGAGTAGCAAGCGAAGACTACCAAACAGAGTCTAAAGAGGGTATCAAAAGAGATTTAGAAGTGGTTTTTCCAAAAAAAAAGAGGAATGGGACGTAACGTGGGAGGAGCATGATGAAGAGTGGGAGAGCTTCATCGGAGGGTGGTGACAACCGTCCCCATTCCGTGTATTATTTATGTATGATCAAAGATAGGAGAAAAGGTACGAATTCACTTATCTACTTATCACACTTTGAACACGTTATACTATCTCCATTAACATTTATTCGTAGTTTATATTAGCTCCGAGAGGTCTCTAATCGGGTATTTAGGGCCCTCCTTTCATATTCATTCCGATCACCGACTTGAGGCGTGAGTCCCTACGCTGGGACCCTCGCGGCATGTTTTGCTAGTAGTCGGAGCTCGGGTATGGGTTCGGATTGCACGGTTGTGGTACGTGTTTGAAGAAGTGATCTCACAAATCTCAGGACGGGTTCGATTCTTATTAGCGTAACTTCATTGCACGCATCAAGTGGCGCCGTCTGTGAGAAACTTGAGTCTAAGACGTGAGTTTCCTTTATAATTGTGATTACTATGGGCCGGAGGACATGATGAATCCAAGAAGGATGGTGGAGGAAGGGGTCGGTCATCTTTGGCTGTCCCTTTTTCACCTCCCCGCCGCTGGAACAGAGCAAGAAGGGAAGTGGCGTCGCCTCGCACGACGGCTGGGTGGTAGCCCCGGCACAAAAAGGGCTCAGGCGGACCTCCCTACACCTAATCCGCAAAGGGAGGAGGTAAACGTGACTTCAGGAGCAAATCGAGACTCTAGTTGGACCGGCAAGAAGCGGGAAGGACCTCCCGCCCCATCTCTCGTCGGACAAGGCGAAGGCTCTGTGCCAGTGGTGATCCCCGGTATAGGAGTTTCTATCTCTCGGGGACCCGTGGCCCCCGAGGTACCGATGGTTCTCAGGGAACAGCTTTGATGTCACGGTGAAGACCATGTTAGAGGCCCTCCTTAGGGAAAGGATCTGATTCCCTATGCCTCCGTGAGGGGAATGAGAAGGAGATTAACAGAGAATCGGTATTGGTGTCATCTCAGCGCGTAGATTCGATGGAAGAGACAAAGGCGAGGGCTCGAAGCTGCAGATGATAACGAGATGATTTCTGGGCAGCCACCGAAAGAGCCAGAGGTAGAGATCTGCGGAGCGCCCTATAAGAGAGAAGGAATGTTGGAGACGCGTTGGAAGGTAAGGGTGACTCTCATCCCGGGAACACAGAGGCCAAATCTCCGCTCTCGAGCATGATTGACAAGATGAGAAAGCAGATAAACTCTCGGGTTAGTGATTCTCGACACGTGTGCAGTTTTTAATTTTCTAATGAGATTTTGCGGGATGAGTTACCCTGCACTTCAAACCCTTGAACTATGAGTATGATGGGACTTTGGATCCTTATGAGCATTTGATCTAGTTTGAGAATTCAGCCCTCTTGCACCGTTATAGCGAAGGAGTCAAATGCAGGTCTTCTTAACCACGTTGGCTTAGGCCGCCCAAAGGCGGGTTCGGTTAATTGGGACCTAACACCATCAAAGACGCTCGAAAAATTTAACAACTTGTTTCTCAGATTACCGCCAAAGGCACGACGGCAACCTAGGATGACACCGACATTATTCAACATGCAACAAGGGGAGAATGAGAGCTATGCGGGCTTTTCTTAAGAGGTTTAATCAAGCTACCTTGAGGTACCCTCAAAGCATCGACAGATGTAAAAATTAATGTCTTGACTAATGGTTTACGTGATGGGGACTGTTCTCCTCTTTCGCAAAGAAACCTCGTTGATATGTTCGATGAGCCGTTTAGGAGAGCCGAGAAATATGTGACCTTGGAAGAGGTGAAGAAGGCCAAGAGGAATGAGGTCAAGCCATTGATAGGAGAGTCAAAGAAGAGGGGACGGAAGCTAAAAGTACACTCCTCAACAAAGATCCGCACCAAAGACGCTGCACCATCTCGCAACAGTTTGAAAAATATACTCCATTAAAAATAGAGCTGCAGAGGTCCTCGGACGTAGCGGCGGACCACCAGAGATGAAGTTCCTCGGTCGAGATCGAGAGGACCTAGAAAGCCCAAAGAGGATAGGTTTTGTCATTTTCATAACGAGTATGGACATGATACTAACCAATATTTTCACTTGAAGGATGAGATCGAAAGGCTAATACAGCAGGGACACCGAAAGAATTTATCTATAGGGACCGACAAGGCCCTCCGAGGTTCAAAAGGAAGGAATCTGAAGAGAAGGTGAAAGATAAGCACCGAAGCTCACGAGACCTTCCAGAGGAGCAACCACCACCCAAGAGAGGTGTTATTCAAATGATAGTAGGAGGTCCCGCTGAACGAGATTCATTCAGGGCACGAAAGGCCGCTATTCGGGCCCTACATGTCGGACGAAGGTGTAAGCCAAGAGAGATAGGGCGAGTGATGTCCACTCCCATATCCAGCTTGGACCGAGAGGATGGTGGAGAAACTTCAGGGGACCTCATAGCGATGTTTTGGTAATTACTACCGATATTGCTGGATATGATGTAGCTCGTATTTTTGTGGATACAGAAGTTTAGCGGACATTATGCTTCCGGACTGTCTCAAGAGAATGAATCTGAACGTGAGGCTAGAACCTATGGATACGACTCTGATGGGTTCACTTGAGGATCTATTTAGCCACCGGGACAGGTGATGTTGCAGTGGGGTGGGACTCCATCTCGAAGGAAGGTTATGATGGGGACATTCTCGATCGTGGATGTGCCATCCTTGTATAATGTGATATTTGGAAGACCAATCTTGAATACTTTCTAGGCGATAGTATCCACCTATCACATGAAGATGAAGTTCCGGTTGAAGATGAAGTAGGAGAGGTGAAAGGAGACTAGTTCCAGCCTCGAAGATGCTATGTGGACTACTGTTAAAATGGCCGACAAGGCGTACTTTAACCAAATGCCTTAACGGGACCGAGATCCGGAGCGGAAGAAGTGCAAGGTCCTCCATGAAGAAGGAGAAGGGCCTTCCAAGATTCAAGTGAAGAGGAGTTGATGCCGGTGGAGATATTTCCTAACAAACTCCGGGTTTACCACTGCACTGGGACTCAAATGGAACATCGAGTCGCCAAGAGGTAATACGCGTGATAAGGGAAAATGCCGACTGCTTTGCTTTCTCACCATTAGATATGAAGGGGATACCTCCCGAGGTGGCGATGCATTACCTTAATGCGACTCCTAAATTAAGGTCGGTTAAGCGAAAACTTCGACACTTTGGAGCCGAAAAGGACCTAATCGTCGGAGAAGAAGTGGAGAAGGCTGTTGAATGCGGGCGGTGTCAAAAAGATCAAGTTCCCGTAATGGCCGTCTAATGTCGCTACGGTCCCTAAGGGGGTGGCGAGGTGGAGGATGTGTATCGACTTCCGTGATCTAAACAAAGCATGCCCTAAGGACTACTACCCATTGCCGAGGATCGATCTACTAGTGGACTCCACGGCCGGGTTCGAGTTGCTTAGCATGATGGATGCATATCAAGGATATCACCAGATACAATTATATCCGGAGACATCCCAAAGGTCACTTTATCATACCTTGTGGAACTTTTGGTTACGTAAAGATGCCCTTTGGGCTAATCAATGCAGGAGCTACCTATAAACGCATGGTGGATAAAGTATTTCGGGAGCAGATAGGTAGGAACATGGAGGTGTATGTGGATGATATGTTGGTGAAGTGCCGAGAGCCCTAACATGTGGCCGATCTAGACGAATTCTTTAAGGTAATATGAAGGAATGGGATTATGTTAAATCCTGCTAGATGCTCTTTTTGGAGTTTGTTGCATCACGAATATTACATGAGAAGATTCGATATGAAAACCCCTCAAAGACAATTAAAGGCGAACGAACATCAAGCTAAGGGGCCTTGGTCGGCCCCCTTGTGCTCGACCAAGAGCTCATGCTCGGCCCTCCCATGTGCTCGGCCTCAAGGCCTTGGTTGGCCTCCTTACCCTCGGGTCGGCCATGGCTTTGGTCGGCCACCACCTCCTCGCCGCTCTTCACGCGTAGCTTCCACTCCCGGTCTGCCCCCACAACTTACTCGGCCAAGAGCCTTGCTCGGCCACGCCTTGCTCGCCACGCCTTGCTCGGCCTTTCCCTTCTTGAGTCGACCTCCTCATCCATGGTCGGCCAAGGCCTTGGTCAGCCTCCCTCCTTGCTCGGCCGACCTCCATTCCTTCGGGCCTGCAGCCAAAGAAGTCGCTTTTCATCGCTTCCAAGACAACGGTATGACCTCCGCACGAAATACTGTGGTCATCCTAAGAGCAGCATAAGATCAAAGGACATCGAAGATCCCCACCAATGACACCGGGGACGTGGAGAGGGCAACAGATCGACCAAAAGATATCACCGCTCAACCCTAATTTATTGAAGATCCATACATTAAATGCTCCCTCCCACCGATATGTCTTATTCGCTTTTAGATCATACGGTTGTAATTAGACCCTAAAATAAAGGGCTAGGAACGTTCTTGATCACCAAGTTTGGGGCTCTATAAATAGAGACTCCAACCCATTGTAAAAGGGAGATCATTCATCTTCTCCAACACACATATATGCAATACACAAGGCTAGGGGTCCCCATGGGACACCCAAAGCCATCTTCAAGGGAAGAACTCATAAGTTCTTCCCCATCGCCGTGTTCATCGTTCTTTACTTGCTTTATCCGTTAATCAAGCCACATATATCACAAATTCTATGGATTTAGAACGGGTAACAACAATCGACGCTAGAAGGAGGGGGTCAAACCTCATTTTTTCTGGAAAAATTGAAGAACACCCACTATTCTTCATAAAATCTTGAAGAACACCCATGGTTCTTCAAGCGCATCTCCAAATCTTCAAACCCTCACTCTCCTCAAACTCACTTGAATCCCAAAGAACACTCTTAGTTCTTTGACAAAATTTTTATGTTAATCCTTTTCTCGAAAAAGATACACAAATACACATTTTGCAATTTTTTCTACTAAACTCTTGCGATCTTATTCTGCAAAAATATCCAGGATTTTGCAAAATTGTTTCGCAAAGTCATACAAACCCAACAATCCTCTTTGTGAAAATTATTTCCTTCATATCTTGCAAAGCCAACAATGGCTATACACACAAAATCTCGAGAAAAATCCATACATGACCTCGCAAATTTTTTTTTCTTCAAACCTCCACAAAACCATTAATGGCTACACATACAAAATCTCGAAAGTCCCAAAGAGCAAACCATACAAAGATCTCAAAAATGAATCCTACAAAATGCGGTTATTTCTTTCAAAAAGAGAGAAGGGTCGAGCACCCTTCATGGGCCGAGCACGAACTCCCCTCTTGACCGAGCAAGGAACTCAACTCCACTACTCTCCCACTACAAAAAAAAAAAAAACAATTTAGCGAGGGATTAGAGAGGGATTTGGGGAGGGCAGGGGCTTGGCGAGGGTTTTAACGAGGGCGGCTTGCCTCTCTAAAAACCTCCTCGGTAACTAATCCCTCATCTCGCCCTCACTAATTAACGAGGTCACCTGCCCTCGCTAATTGCCGAGGGATTTGGCGAGGGCATTGCCGAGGGACGATTTGGCGAGGGCATTGCCGAGGAAAATTTGGCGAGGGCTTTGCCGAGGGCCACCGGCGAGGGAATTGGCGAGGGCAGGCCCCTCGTCTCGCCCTCGGCAAATTTAAAAATAATAAAAAAATGCGGCCGGGGGTATCGAACCACGCCCGGCCGCGAGGCTGGGGGCTGGGAGCATTTTTTTCGCGTGAGCGGGTTTCAAACCCGCAACCTCCGCCCGCATAGGAGGAGAGAGCTTAGGCGCTTTGGTTTGGGGCAAAGCTAATCATTCGATATGATTCTCGCTTTTAAATATATTAATATCATATTATGTCAATATTTTATGTATTTAATTTATAAATATTATTCATTTAAATTTATTTATTATAACTATTATTCAATTAAATTGTTATCACATATAAATAATTATTTTATAATTATTAATATTGTATATATTTAATTAAATTGCATCATTGATTGGAGTGTATAGGGTAAGAGTTATTAAGACCAATCAACAAAAATATCGAACCCAAGGGAGAAAGTATGCAAACGAAATTCAAGGATAAGAGTTCTAAATGACTAAAGTTGCAACAAGCTCTTGAACTAAATCACTACAAATTGCAAGAAATTAAATGGCAAGTTTATGCAAACAATCTATCAAACACTTAGAATGCAAGATCAAATAGACTAAAATCAATGAGGGAATTGGGTGCAAGGGATAATCTCCATCAAGGAATCCATGATTAACAAGCTATGATTGTATCAAAATGCAAATCAATCAAATTAGAAAGCATAAACCATCATGAAATTAATCACTCCATTAATATCACAATGCCTAATGTGAGTATCCTTAGTTCTTCCCATCTCTCAATGTAGAAGTCCCCAATTCATACAATCATGCAAAATTGAAACCCGATTAACACCTAATCACGTTAGCTCAACTCTCGCCTATTGCTAGGGTGATCAACCATTAATCAAAAGAGACAATTTTTCATGAAGCACAATTAAGAATCACAATTAGGGAGCAATCTAATTCAATTGATTACAATTATCAACAATCATAGCATGAGGCAATCACTTCATCCCTAATTTCAATTATCCCAAGCACAAAGCTATTAGCCCATGGTGCTACAAGCAAAAACCATGGCTATAAAATCTAAGAAAGCAATTAACAACAATCTAGTAACTACAAACAATGAATTAAAGAGATCAAAGGGTAAGAACATCACCAATTAAGCTTCAATAGGCCAAAATAAGAATGATTAATCTTGTACAATGCTTCAATACAACTTCAATTCTTCCCAATTCTCAGCTGCAAACTTCAATTACAATCCACCAATCTACTAATCTAATGAACTAAATGTGGAATCTATCTCAATTCTAACAATCTAATTCAATTACGAGTAAATTCAAGCTACAAAATGTAAAATTCGCTCAAAGAAACTCCTAGAAAGCGCTCTGAGCGCTAGAATCCACTCTCCTCTGTTTTGGCTTTCATTGGCTTAAAAATTGAATTTTTCGGTTTTGGGCACTCCTCGAGTCGAGCTTCAAGCCCTCGAGTCGAGGCCTAAAAGTCGCTAACACGTTTCTTTAAAAATCTCTCTGCCTCGAGTCGAGGCCTCGCCCTCGAGTCGAGCTTCTGCATTTTTCATATCCTCGACTCGAGGCTCCTCCCTCGAGTCGAGGATCCTGTCTTTTTGAAATGATTTCCCTCCAAAGATGAATCTCGAGTCGAGGTCTCAGCACCCTCGACTCCAACTCGAGACCAGGGAATTTTTGTCGAGAAGGGCTCCGGTCCCGACCCCGTTTTCGTCCGTATGTTCGTCTTTTCATTCTAAGAATACCGGTACTCTCGGTTTGGCAAAATTCCACCGATTTACCTACAAAACGGGCGAAATACATCAAAACCTCACAAAGTAACACTTTTTAGGCAAAAGAGTGATACTTTTCACATTTAGGCACAAAATCATACTTTAGCTCACTTTTTGCACTAAAAATAGCCTAAAAACATGTATCAATTCACTCGAATCATACCCCCAAACTTGAATTGTTGCTCGTCCTCGAGCAACGTAGAAACTAAGAACAAAGGAGTGAATTGATTGCAATTATGTCACATGGCACTATAGACGAAAAATAAGACAATCGAACTCATCAATGAACATAAGTATCAATGCAACTATCCACTAGCCATCAAGACAAATCATGCTCAAACAAATGCTCAATCAAACACTTAACACATTGCTCCTTCCATGGAGTGTTTAACTCTTCACTCAAGTGTATCAAGGTTTAAAGCTCTCAATCATCAAATTCACAAATAAGTACACCATATGCTTGCCACAAGACTTAGTCTCAATCAAAATCAATTATGATCAATCAAGAATCAATGAGGTCTTTCTTCTAGGTTGTAATGTAGGCTCTTTGGAAAGGTGGGATATTTATGGATAAGAGTGACTAATTAGTAGAGACTTGAATGAAAGCTAATCAATACAATGCACATCTCTTCACTTTTCATCAAGCAACACTCTTTCTTTTGAACTTCAATGATCATTCCACCATTCACTTGAGCTTTCTCTTTTTAAAGCTCACAAATTGAATTTTCTTCTTTTCTTTCCACTTCATGCATTTTTCACAATTCAACTTTTCACAACCTTTTTCTTCTTTCAATATTCATTACTTATCTCATCACCTTCCCACACTTAGCAATCAAATCACCATCATTAGCCAACATTCAAGCTCAACTAAACATAGGACAAGAAAGGCTCATAAAAATAGGCTAAATGGTTTCAATTTCACTTGGCTTGCCAAAGAATAAGAATAATAGGCTCAAAATGGCTCACTAAGGAAATCAAATGTATTTGGTAGGAAAATATTTGGCAAAGTAACTCATCATATCAAACATGGCCTCTTATCACTTTCAAAACATCACACAAAGATCAATATCAACGAGTCTAGTGGCAAGTTCTAGTATACAAATCATGAATGATGCACTCACAAAGAATTACTATCAACCGTATAAGATGTACGATTATTAGGCACAAAAGCTCACGGGCATAAATTGAGCAATGAATCAAGTATCATCAATCACATTCATCTTTGAATAATAATCAAGAAAGCTAGCTTCAAGCTACAAATCTACTCATGATCATATCAAAATCCAATAAGTCTTGCAAATTAAACTCAAATGCTCATGTACATAATCTCAAGCATACTTACTACATCAAGAATGATACTAAAAATATGTCAATTAATCCACTATTAAGCTTCAAGATAAAGAACATGGAATCATGGAATAAAGAAATCCAAAGGATCATCAAGTCACAATCACCAATAGACAATAAGCTCAAAAATATATCAAGGAAATCATAGCATCAATTAAATCATCCATCCAAAACATCAATCATCAAATCAGCACAAGTCATCAAAAGACACCTCAATCAAAATACGAGTACAATCCACCAAAACATAAGCATCTAAATCTAAGAAGAGGGAATGAGGAATAGGGGATAGCCCTAGTAGTCGGAAGGTGGTGGTGGAGGAGGATAGCTTGGCCCGAAATTCCACGAGCTCATTTGTTGAAGGAGGAAATACATATCATTTTGCGTCTTCATTGATTCTTCTTGCATCCTCCTCGTCTCTTCATTGAACCTACGTGACTCCTCCATCATCCAGTACATCTCATCCTGCCGGTCGGACTCTCAATGTGCATCTTACATGTCGCCCACATCTCCTCTGTCGAGAACCCATGGTCTATGAGACGAACTCCTGCCTCGTACTCTCTACTCATCTCATCCTGCCGGTACATATTAATCTCTGGCTGATACTCCTCTTCCATCTCGGACAGTGCTCTTCTTGCTCCGGCTCCTCGTCATCCTCGTCCTCGACTCAACCTCCTCGGCAACCTCTGCTCTATCTCGCATCTCCATCATCATCAAGAATCGGAATCGACCCGACGCCGACTTTGCCCGATCATCATCCCCCTCATCTCTAAGCACGTCCCCATGCTCCCTCGTGTAGGCATCGATGGCATCGGTGTGACGCTGCGACCACATACGTAGGTTAATGGTCACAAATGCGAGATCCAAAACCGTCGCCAACCTCTTATTAGGAAGAGGAAACCGCCACCATGGTGCTGCTGTAGGCACCACGTCCTCCCGATGCGATCTAGCGTCCTCATGCGCCTCATAGTGTACGTAGTCAAATCTGGACCATCTAGTGCAACAAGGTTATGAGTCGGAATACCAATGTGCTCACTATCAAAGTAATCATCCCACCAAAATTTATCTTCTTGAACTTAGTGCTCGTCGCTCTCTCAAACAAATAACGAGAGGTATGCCGCCGCGTTGAACCTCACTCCATGTAAGAAACACCACAATACATATAGCTCTTCGAGACCACGGCTCCTCCCTCCGATCTCGCGAATATGGTACTTGCGAGGATCTTCTCTAAGTATCGGACCACCGGGTTCCGAATGTGTGTGCTCTTAGACTTCCCGGCACAAACTCGGGTTGACTCGGAGCCCCGAATCAGAAATACGCCTCCGAGAACCTCTTGGCGTTGTACTCCTCTCTAATGTTAAGTAAAGATCTATCGTGGTCGGTAGGTGCTCCTAGTAGCTCATTAATCTCATCCAACGTCAATTCGTACTCGTTCCCCATGAGTTCAAAAGTGATCTTCCGTGCAAACTTGTTCCTCCTAGCCTTGTGGACTTTGACGGTGCATAAGAACTCGAGAGTAAGTCCAAGATAGGTCCGAGGTCTCTTAGCTAGAAAACCTCCCATGCCTACTTGCTCGAACAATCTAGGGATATCATCTTCAATCCCCATAGAAAGCATGCGATTACGATCAACGAGGCGAGTCGACCACCTTCTTGTACAACTCGGCATACAAAATAATGTGCTTTCTCCACTTGTAGTCATCCCACTGAATTCCCAATTCAGCGGGCATCCGGTGTGCAAAGCGTATAGCATCTTCTCTCTCTCGGATCTCGGCATCCGAATAATTGTGGCCATCCACTCCTCGGAACATAATTCTGCACAAATAATCCCAATAGCACAAATGAGTCCATCAATAAAAACTAGCTTGGAATATCACTCTATACCTTGGGCGAATCAACAACAATATATCCAACCCTCAACAACATTCCTAATGACTAGGCAATCAATCCTCAACAAATGGTCAATGAGTCAATGGAAACATATAAAACAAATGGAAGTGATCAACTAATCCTCAAACTATATGCATACTTAGCTAGATGGCTTCACAACAAACACCAAAGAACTAATCTCAATGAAAATCATGCAAATAAGCTCCAAAAATTTCATATCTCCAAACATGAACCAACTAACAAGCATTTAGACAATTAAGCATTACTCACAATCAACTTCTATCATTATCAAAAATCCCCAAATTGACTAAATGTTCAACCATGCACTAGGAAATCCTATCATGCTCAATAATCACCTTCCAAGCCAAATTCACCCATAAATGAGCAACTCACACTATATACAATCCTAACATGCTCCTACAATCCTCAATTACTCAAAAGAATCTCCCTAAAGGCTTCAATTAACCAACATAAATCATGCCTATAAAGTGTTAGACAAAATACCCAAATGAAAATCTAATTCAACTCAATTCATGCAATTTCATCCACACCCAAGCATCAACTATACACCAATCACGAAATTGAAAGCCAAAAGAAGAGAATTTACATACCTTTCCAAGGGAATTTGACTTTGAATGCTTAAGAACGAACACCTATGCACCTTCCACTCAAAACCCCCAAATTTGGATGAATAAACCCACAAATTCCACTCTTGGATGCAATACAATGATAATGCTATGATATTGGGATGATTAATCGGTGAAAACTGCTGAAAAATGTCGAAAATAAGGAAGAACGGCGGAAAGGAACGTGAAAGGGGAAAACCCTCGAGTCGTGATTGCTAAAATCGAATCGCGATTTTTATAATGGACACCAGCCTCGAGTCGAGGGTCAGGCCTCGACTCGAGGAATCCCACTTTTTCAAAAGCCTCGACTCGATGTTCCTCCCTCGAGTCGAGGAATGTGCCATTTCCAAAAATTTTTCTAAGTCTCAAGACCTCGACTCGAGGTCTATGCAAGCTCGACCTCGGGTCGAGACCAGGCATTTTTGACGAATCCAGTCCAGGTCCGACCCGACCCTGAAACTCCCAAAATCGACCTCTACACACCTAATGAACCCAAATATGCAAAAATTTACCATGTTGGTCCTCGATTTAAGCCCGGTCGCTCATTCGATCGAGGAGATCGGGTTCTCTTCCTTAATGCTCATTTTCACCAACTTTTAAGCTTTCCTTTCTTCCCAAATCCTCGATTCCTTTGCAAATTCGATCCTTTCCAATCCTTGTAGCGAGTATACCTACACACGGGCATCATTAGTCATCAACTCAACATCAATAAGGGATGCACTCCTAACCTAGACACACCCACCCCCAAACTTGGATGATGATATGCATTCAAAATTAAGCATGTGAATGATACAATTATGCAACCCTTAAATGATTTAACAATTAAGCACAATAACCAAATACACTATCCATCAACTAACATCTTCTCCTAGCATGAGCAATTCCTAAGAATACAAAGCAAAACCACAAAAAGAGCAAAACACGAACACACAATAAACACACCAAAGCAATAAAATGATGGGTTGCCTCCCATCTAGCGCTAGGTTTAACGTCCTTTGCCGGACGGAACTCTAAGAGTTTATACTTCCCTTTTATCTACGAGAATGTTAGGCACTTCTTTTGGGATGGAAGGGTCCTTGTGCCTAACCAAGATCTCCTTTGTCAATAGACAACATCTCATTTCATCTTCCACTAGGAGCTTTCCTTCTTCTTTGATCTCCTTCACTTTCAACACCTCTTTGAGTCTTTCTACTCCTAGTAGTCTCATCCAATTCAACTCCCTCCATACCACTTGATCTCCAACCACAAAGTTTTCAACTTTCTTCTCAAGCGGTGACTTCCTTTCTTCTAACACCCCCAAACTTGAGCATTGCTCAAGTTTGGTCACTTCCTTCTCACCTTCTTTTTCAAGCTTCTTATCACCGGGTCAAGCAAAGAGTCAATGATAGCTTCTTCCTTCCTAAAATCATCCAAAGAAACACAAGACTTGTTAGCCATCATATTACAAGAAGGAATAAAATGCTCATGAATTAAAGAATTAGAAGAAGTAGAAGGTAAAGAATCATCCCTATCAATGGAAGGGCATGAATTAATGATCTCTATATAGCCACATTTCTTCTTCTCCATCTTACTTTGAGCAACTTCTTCCAATGGAGCTCTCGAAAATGTCACCTCTTTTCCATTGTAGCTCAACATGAGCTCCTTTCCCAACATCGATAATCGCTTTTCCGTGGCAAGGAAAGGTCGACCAAATATGATCGGTGCCTCAAGCTCCTCCTTCATGTCAAGAACAATGAAATCAACCGGGAATATTAGCTTGCCAACCCCTACCAATACATCTTCAATGATCCCAAATGGATGAGCATATGATTGATCCGCTAATTGAAGGTTGATGTTAGTAGGAGTCACCTCTCCTAGCTCCAATTTCTCAAACATGGACAAAGGCATGACATTTATACTTGCTCCCAAGTCACACAAGCCTTGGATGTTCACATTCTCACCTATCTCACATGGGATAATGAAGCTCCCGGATCTTTTCTCTTTTGTGGTAAGTGTCTCTCCAAGATCGTCTTGCCCTCCTCCACTAGCTTAAGTATACCCTTTTCATCCCAACTCCTCTTCTTAGACATGATATCTCTCAAAAACCTCTTATAGTGGGGTATTTGTTCAAGGGCGTCCATTAGTGGAATTTCAACATGCAAGCTCTTTAAGACTTTCAAAAACTTACCAAACTCCTCCTCTAGCTTTTTCTTCACTAGTCTTTGAGGATAGGGAACCGGATTAGCTTTCATAGGCACTCCCCATGCACCTTTCTTGGACTTCTCTTCTTCTTTCTTGGACTCTCTTCTTGCTTGCTCTTCACTTGCCTCTTCTTTCTCCACAACCACATTTTCTTCAATAACTTCTTCCTCTTTCACCACCTCTTCTTCAACATCCCCATCTTTAGGCATCTTTGGGCCTTCATAGCTAACACCACTCCTTAGTTGAATAGCACTACAAAACTCCTTTGGATTAGGCTCGGTGGTAGATGGATACTTCCCACTTGTTTTGCATGTGATCCACCGTAGAAGAAAGCTTCCCAACCGTTGTGGCTAATTGTCCCACTTGGTGCTCAATGGTCTTGAATATTGAATCATTCGCCTCCAACTTCTTCATTATCATCCCAAGTAACTCCTCCGTAGTTGCTTTCCCCACATTATTAGGAGCTTTGGCACTGGATCTAGTACGGGAGGTTGGACAGCGATTCTCGGGTTGGCATATGAGAAGTTTTCGTGACTTCTCCAATTGTTGCCATTGAAGTGAGGTTGAGGTGGATAACTTCCTTGGTGTCTATTTTGGTATGGCACTTGATAGGGCCTTGCACCTTGGAGATTGCCTTGATGATTGCTTCCTTGATAGCCTCCTTGAAATGGAGGCCTCCCCATATAGTTCACTTCTTCCATAGGCATTAAGCTTTGAAAACTATCAACTTGAGCATGTGGTGGAGGATTTTCCCCTTGTTGTGACACGGTAAGAGCTCCAATCTTGTCCATCATGGCCATCATCATAGACTTCATACTCTCCATTTCCTCCACTTGAGACACCCGATGGTGGTTCCCCTACTAAAACTTGCTTGAAACGAATCTTGAGCAATATTTTCCATAATTTGTTTCATCTCTATCACCGACTTGGACCAAATTGACCCATTGGCACAAGCATTCAAGAAAGCTCTATCGGAATCATTGAGGCCGGTATAGAAATACATAATAGTTTGCTCATCGGAAAAACCATGTTGCGGACAATTGATGAGTAGCATACCATACCTCTCCCATGCTTCGGAATAGTCTCTCCATTTTTTGCGAAAGTGCGAAATAGCTTTCTTTGTTTGCACCGTCTTGGATGGCGGATAGAATTTCATCAAGAATCTTTTGCTAAGGTCCTCCCATGTACGTACGGTTCGGGTGGAATAGAATTAAGCCAAGCTTTGGCTCTCCCCGTAAGAGTGAAGGAGAAAAGCCTAAGCTTCTTTGCATCTTCGGGTACCCCATGGTATTTTGTAGTGTCCGAAATCTCTAAGAATTGTGCCATATGTTGATGTGGACATTCATCTTCGTCCTTGCCTTCGAATTGTCTCTCTCTAAGCATCCTCACTAAAGCGGGACTTATCTCAAAATTGTTGGCTTCTATTCTCGGCCTTGCTATCCCATCGTAGTGCTCTCTAGGTTGTGGCTCAAAAACTCTCTCAATGGCCTCCCTTGAGGTGGTAGCTCATTCATAGGTTGTGGTTGTGATTGGGCATTTGGAATGTGGGGTGGCTCATGGTATCGTGGCTCATTCATGTAAGGCATTTGAGGGTAGTATGGTGGATAAGGTGGATAATATGGGTATTGATGGACTTGTGGAGGATAAGGATATGGATTTTGGTAAGGAAAGTGTTGTGGTGGCATCCCTTGAAATAAAGGATTATCTTGAGCATTAAAATTGTTCCCATGACCTCCATTGTCTACTCTTCCCTCTCCATGTCCATTCAACTCCTCAACTTGTGGTTCACCACCCACTCTCTCCTCATTCCGTCGATCTTCTCCTTCCATATCTTCCCTTTGTCGTCTCACACTATTTCTTCTCAACGTAGCCTCAATTTCCGGATTTAGTGGCAAGGGTGGAACACCACTCGATCTTGTTCGCATGCACCTACAATGCCACAAATCCAAGTATCAACTTCTCACCAATAAAATCACCAAAAACAAAAATAAAAACAACAAATAGCCACTTCAAACAATCCTCAAATCTCACTTATTGGCGCAAAAACTAACTCCCTGCAACGGCGCCATTTGATTGGAGTGTATAGGGTAAGAGTTATTAAGACCAATCAACAAAAATATCGAACCCAAGGGAGAAAGTATGCAAACGAAATTCAAGGATAAGAGTTCTAAATGGCTAAAGTTGCAACAAGCTCTTGAACTAAATCACTACAAATTGCAAGAAATTAAATGGCAAGTTTATGCAAACAATCTATCAAACACTTAGAATGCAAGATCAAATAGACTAAAATCAATGAGGGTGGGTGCAAGGGATAATCTCCATCAAGGAATCCATGATTAACAAGCTATGATTGTATCAAAATGCAAATCAATCAAATTAGAAAGCATAAACCATCATGAAATTAATCACTCCATTAATATCACAATGCCTAATGTGAGTATCCTTAGTTCTTCCCATCTCTCAATGTAGAAGTCCCCAATTCATACAATCATGCAAAATTGAAACCCGATTAACACCTAATCACGTTAGCTCAACTCTTGCCTATTGCTAGGGTGATCAACCATTAATCAAAAGAGACAATTTTTCATGAAGCACAATTAAGAATCACAATTAGGGAGCAATCTAATTCAATTGATTACAATTATCAACAATCATAGCATGAGGCAATCACTTCATCCCTAATTTCAATTATCCCAAGCACAAAGCTATTAGCCCATGGTGCTACAAGCAAAAACCATGGCTATAAAATCTAAGAAAGCAATTAACAACAATCTAGTAACTACAAACAATGAATTAAAGAGATCAAAGGGTAAGAACATCACCAATTAAGCTTCAATAGGCAAAAATAAGAATGATTAATCTTGTACAATGCTTCAATACAACTTCAATTCTTCCCAATTCTCACTGCAAACTTTAATTACAATCCACCAATCTACTAATCTAATGAACTAAATGTGGAATCTATCTCAATTCTAACAATCTAATTCAATTACGAGTAAATTCAAGCTACAAAATGTAAAATTCGCTCAAAGAAACTCCTAGAAAGCTACTCTGACTGCTAGAATCCACTCCTCTGTTTTGGCTTTCATTGGCTTAAAAACTGAATTTTTCGGTTTTGGGCACTCCTCGAGTCGAGCTTCAAGCCCTCGAGTCGAGGCCTAAAAGTCGCTAACACGTTTCTTTAAAAATCTCTCCTGCCTCGAGTCGAGGCCTCGCCCTCGAGTCGAGCTTCCTGCATTTTTCATATCCCTCGAGTCGAGGATCCTCGTCTTTTTGAAATGATTTCCCTCCAAAGCATGAATCTCGAGTCGAGGTCTGTGCACCCTCGACTCCAACTCGAGACCGGGGAATTTTTGTCGAGAAGGGCTCCTGGCCCCACCCCCGTTTCGTCCGTATGTTTGTCTTTTCATTCTAAGAATACCGGTACTCTCGGTTTGGCAAAATTCCACCGATTTACCTACAAAACGGGCGAAATACATCAAAACCTCACAAAGTAACACTTTTTAGGCAAAAGAGTGATACTTTTCACATTTAGGCACAAAAATCATACTTTAGCTCACTTTTTGCACTAAAAATATCCCTAAAAACATGCATCAATTCACTCCAATCAATCATATATATAATTCACTATATACATATTATCATTTATTATTGTTATTATTATTATTATTATTATTAAATATATATATTATCATGTTTATAATTATTATTATTATCACATATATTCAATTAAATTGTATACTATATTTTAGTATATAAATAATTATTTTATAATTATTAATATTGTATATATTCAATTAAATTGCATCATATATATAATTCACTATATACATATTATCATTTATTATTGTTATTATTATTATTATTATTATTATTATTATTATTATTATTATTATTATTACATATATATTATCATGTTTATAATTATTATTATTATCACATATATATTCAATTAAATTGTATACTATATTTTAGTATATATATTATTATTTTATAATTATTAATATTATATATATTCAATTAAATTGCATCCTATATATAATTCACTATATACATATTATATTATTTATTATTGTTATTATTATTATTATTATTACATATATATATATATATATATATATATATATTATCATGTGTAAATATGTACTCTTAAACAATTAAAATTAATACTTTAAATAATTAAAATTCATCATCTTAATTAATTAAAATTCACACTCGTAAACATTTAAAATTCATAAATTCTTAATTAACATTGAAATGTGATAGTTTTAAAACACGAATAATTCATTCACCGCCGCCTAGAACCGGGACCCACGGGATGGTCGATCGAGAACCACCCGGACCACTGGGTCACCACCGAGCAAGGAACCCCGCAACCTGCATCATCTCCTGGATTTGCCGTTGCATGTCCGCTGAAACTCCGCACGCATCTCCGTACGCAACTCCGCTTGCAAAGTTGCGCCTCTACGCTCCATCTCCTCCCGCATCCTCTCAAGCTCCTCTTGGAGCAGCCGGTCGATATCGGCTTGGGTGTAGCCACTAGGAGGAGGAGCACTCGATGAGTAAGAGCCGGAGGATGCGTCTGGACTTACCTGGTGACCAAGACCCCGAACCCTCCCGTGTTGTTTTCCAACGGTATTGACATAGATGCGGGATAAGTCGGGTTGGGGTTCGAGCTTGACCCCTCGGAGGGTATACGGGAGGCCACCTCTTGTACTTCATGCTTTGTACGAATATTTCGACAATTAAAATTTTAGATTACAAAAATAGACATATATATATATATATAATTTTTTTATAAATTATTACATAATATAAAATGAAAATACTTACAAGTGTGTCACTAATAGCCCCATAGGTGTACTCCCCATCACCACGGTTGTGGTAATGCCGCACTATGTCCCGGTCAGGTGGGGGCCGTCCATGCTTCCTCTCTGTATTTATTTAATTAGAACCACGTGTTTAATTAAAATATTGAACTAACATTAAAAATACTTACAAAGTCATATGCATACTCGGTGATCCACGGAATCCGCCCCTATGACGGGAGATGCCGATGCAGGGCCTCCGGGCTTCGACATTCGATTAAATGCGATCTTGCTCGCTTTTTGCTCTTACGTCTTCTCTATCCCAAGCGAGCAAAGTGCATTGAAGACGACGTCATCCCATCCAGGCCTCTGGTGCTTGGTGACCCACAACGTTTTCCACGTTGTTCGGCATATCGGTGTATCTATCTCTTGCCCTACGAGCGAGCGGCTCATACACCTCCGTTGAGTTCGTAACGGAAGGGTCCCACCTAGTAGCTCTGCCAAACAAAATATTATTGTACTTAATAAGCGTTAAAGTTTATAAATTAATCAAAATTAAATAGCGAATAACAAAATATAATGTACACGAAATGTCTCCCAAGATCGTCTGCGCCTCTCGGGAGATATCATCAGGAAAGTGAATGCACTTTGGGCTCCATATGTCGAGACATAATCTCCCGAATAGTCTGTATACCGTATTCGATGGCATCAACCTGCAAAAGGGAATAACCACGCAAAATTAATAGACATATAAATATGACATAGTTTATTATTCACAAGTATTTAACTTACGTGCCCGGTAGATCCATATATCCAGGACCCCGCCGGAGCTGAGCCGGATGATGGTCCTCATAGGCCTCGGGGCCGACACCCTCGTCCTCATCCTCCTGAATAAAGGGTACCGGTACTGGTACCCGGCATCTCGACCTGGACCCCAGACGGTCCGCTCGACCCAGCCTCCTCGGACCCGAGATGGTCCCCTCGATCCAGACGGTCCGCTCATCTCGTAACAATAATTAAATAAAACCACATTATTACACTATTCAATAATAAATAATTCATCATATATATAACATGCAATGAAACACACATAATTATTACATTATTCAATAGTAAATAATTATTACACTATATATTCAATATTCATCGAGTTTTCCTCCTCCTCCTCCTCCTCCTCCTCCTCCTCCTCCTCCTCCTCCTCCTCCTCCTCCTCCTCCTCCTCCTCCTTCTTCTTCTTCTTCTTCTTCTTCTTCTTCTTCTTCTTCTTCTTCTTCTTCTTCTTCTTCTTCTTCTTCTTCTTCTTCTTCATATTCTTCTCAATTAGTGCACCGTTGACATTTGTCAATATGATTGGATCATCATCCGTTTACACACCATTAATTTGGGACTCAAGGTCGTCTTGAAAGAGGGGAAGCTCTTGTTCATTCGTTGGCACGGTTTCGACCAAGGATCTCGGTTTGATTTTGCAAACGGCCAACCATTCATTTCTACGCTTTTCGGGTATTTGGTAAACTTGAGTGGCTTGACTTGCTAACACAAAAGGATCGTAGCGGCCGTATCTTTCCCTTTGATTAACGTCCACAAGTTTGTAATGAGGATGTACCCTTGTTCCATTTGGCACGGATGGATCAAACCACTTACACTTGAACGAACAACATTTTTCTCAATACGTCCGGGTACTCTAACCGCACTACTTCCTCAAGGATCCGTAGAAATCATTCTCATCTGCATCATAATTTTTACCCTTGATACAAACTTCACAATTTGAAGTAGATTTTGATGAGCCATAAGTTCTTGTGTGAAATTTGTAACCATTCACGTAATATCCAGGGTGTGTGGTGACACAACTCGAAGGTCCGCTAGAAAGATCACATATCCACCAATTTTGAATATTATTTATCCTTACAAGTTGTTCAAACCACGATGCAAACTCCACTTGTAGTCTTTCATCTTGTTTAGCCCTCGAGAGTCCGGTTGGAATTTTTGCGGTTGCTCGAAAAACATACTACAAAAGGGAATTTGATTATTTAATATACGGATTGACGTTATAATTAACAAAAGTTGAGCGTTATAAACTTACTCGATATACGGTTGCAACTCGGGACAATTCAAGAACACATACGTATGGGCCGTGTTTTTCTCCTCATCTACAATCCATCTTTTGTTCGGCTTTCCAAGATGTCGACGGGAGGTATAAATATGGACAAAGTACCTTTCGCTACTTGGGGTACCTCGCCACGACCATCGTAATTACGAGGTACATTGTGCCGCCTCGTGCGAACGTGATCGCCGAAATAGAGGGTACAAAATATTGAGGCCTCTTTCGTTAAATACATATTTGCAATCAATGCTTCAACATGCGTCTTGTTCCCAACACCGAATTTAAATTGTAAAGATACCTAATTAAATGAATTAAGTGCTATATATATATATAGTATAACTATTTTAGGTAATCAAATAATTTAGAGTTATAAATTACCTCTCAAATGGATACATCCATCTATACCGCACAGACCAGCTATCCTTGCTTCGTATGCAAGGTGCAGACAGATGCTCCATCGAATTGAAGAAGCCAGGGCGGAAAGATACGTTCCAACTTACACAATATAATCGAAATATCTGCTTCCAATCTAGCCATGTTCTCAATCGTAATGGATGCGAAGTTAACTCCCTAAAGAACAAATTAAGTTCGGTGATTGCTTTCCACACATTCGGCGGCGAGTTTCACGAAAAGCAATCGGGAATAGTCTCTGCATAAACACATGACAATCATGACTCTTCATCCCAAACATCTTCAATTTGCTCCAGTCTACACATCGAGACAGTTAGACACATAGTCATCGGGAAACTTCAACTCGGTTACCCATCCGCACGAGATCATCCTTTTGACTCTTATCAAGTGAATAACAAGCCTTGGGATACTTTCTGTGCGTTGACATTTCTCTAGAGAGGGATGACGACAATATTCATTAAGTTCATCCCTAGACTTATTTGTGTCTTTTGTTTTCCCTTCCACATTCATCATGTGTAGAACAAATTATCAAACACATTTTTTTCAATGTGCATCACATCCAAATTATGCCGGATCAAGAGGGTACTCCAATATGGCAAATCCCAAAAATACTTTTCTTCCTCCGGCCATCATCTAATCTTTTGTTGTGGGCCTCGGCACCCTCTTGTCACTTTCCGGTACCCCAACCAATCAATTTCTTGTAGAATCATTTCACCTGTTCGGATGGGTGGTGGGTCATCTGTAACTACTACATTCTTCATGAATGCGGTCTTGTTCTGCGATACGAATGTCCCCTAGGTAAGAACTTACGATGGTTATCAAACCACATGTTTGCGATCGAGTCTTAAAGTGAAGGCATTGGAGTACTCGGCACAATATGGACAAGCAATCCTTCCTTCGGTGCTCCATCCAGGCGGCATTGAGTAAGGTGGAAAGTCGCTAATGGTCCAGATTAATGCGGCTCGCATCATAAAATTCTCGCTTTCTAGCAACATCATACGTTTTCATCCCATTTCCCACATGACACGTTCAAATCATGAATTAGTGGCTGTAAAAATACATCTAAATTATCCTTTGGATTTTAGGACCAGGCACCAAAATCGTAAAAACATGAATTGTTCTTTCATACACAACCATGAGGGGCAGATTATGCGGTGTCACTATCACCGGCCATGATGAATCTTGTTTTCCGATCGCCCAAACGGTGAAAACCATCGAGTGCTCAAACCCGAGTCTCACATTCCGTATTTCACCGCAAAATCGGGATATGAATAGTCCGGTATTTCCAAGCCAACGAATTTCGGGGTGACGCATAACACCGGCCTCATCATTATAGCAACTAGCATGTCATACCATATCCCTATCGGTAGTATTGGTGATACGTCTGTCTTTGCAATCGAGGAATGATAGGAAAATAGAACATCTCTTTGAAAGGATTGTTCTTTTTCCATCGACCATCCACACCACGTCTAGCGAGGTTTGAATCGTGACCGACCACAAACCTTACACGATTCAAGTTCCCTGTCTGTACCCCGATATATCATACAATTATTTGCACAACAATCAATCCTCTCTACGGGAAGACCCATCCCACCCATCAAGCTGTTTAGTATCATAAAATTTCTTGGGCACAGATTTTACGGGGCAAATCTCACTAATCAAATCAACTATTTGATTGTAACCCCTTTCAGATAGTCATTCTCGGTTTTAATGTTTAAAAGACGGGCATTGAATGACAAGCGAGAATGAGACTCGCAACCGAGATACGAGATCACGATCCATTTGCCTGAAGCATGTCAAAAAATGTGCAACATGCTTTGATTAGGAGGTTCCTCGCTAAGGGGCTCTTCTTCCACATTTTGGAAACTAATGTTAGGACCAGAAATTAAGTCCATCATCATATTGTGGTACGAGCTAGATCTTTGCAGTGTAAATCGACTCTATATGAAGTCGACGCCGGCTGATCATAGTGCGGTATAGAATTCCAATTTTGCTCACCATGCAAAATCCAATTGTGATAATTAGACATAAACTCATGTCTAAACAAATGTGATTTCACGTCAATGTGTTCTCTAAAACTCTGGTTCCTACATTTGAATTTCGAGTAAGGACACCTAATCTTTCCCCCACTCATCCATTCCGGGTTACTAGTAGCGAATTCTATAAGCGATTCAAGTCCACTAAGAAATTCGGGAGATATCATGCCATTAATCGTTCTTGGACCATACATCCAACTACGGCTTGAATAATTCATAGGAATAGATCTGCTTTAGATTAATGAAGATTCAAAATTTAATTAAATCATAATTAATTCTTCCAGGTTAATATATTTTTTCCTAATATTAATATATATATTTTCTAAAAATTTCAGAAGTTTTGTCTTATTTTATCGTATTCCCAGCTTAATATATCAAGTTCCTAGTGCATCCATTTCCGACTTAATTAAAATTAATCAAGTCGGAACGCACATCTCTACAAAGAAACAATACCAAACAATTCATCAACCTTCAACTCCAACATCAACTTGAATCGAACATCGATTCGATTTTCAAAATTAATATTATAATTGAACTATCATACAAAATTTGATCGAACATCGATCACCATATATTATATCATGCATGCAAAATAATTTTAAATCAAATAATTATTATAATTAAATTAAAACCGTATTTAAATAATAATTAATTACAAAAAGAATACTTACAGTGATAGTGGTGGCTATGAAATTATACTCCCGGATCGAATCTTTTTCAATAAACGTACACACCTACAAATATATAAATTATAGCAATTAAATTAAAATTATAATAATATTAATAATCAAAATTATATAATTGCATAATTACTAATTAATTAACACTAAATAATTATATAATAATCTTATACTACTAATTTTCCTAAATAATTACTAATAATCAAAATACACATAACAATTACAAAAATTAACACTAAATAATTAATAATTCACCAACTATAACAACAAAATTATATAATTGCATAATTACTAATTAATTAACTCTAAATAATTATATATAATTCATATACTAATAATTTTTCTAAATAATTAAAATATACGTAACAATTATACAAATTAACACTAAATAATTAAAAAAATCACCAACTATAACAACAAAATTATATAATTGCATAGTTACTAATTAATTAATATTTTCCTAAATAATTAAAATACACATAACAATTATACAAATTAACACTAAATAATTAATAAATCACCAACTATAACAATAAAATTACACAAATACATGCATATTATGTATAATAACAACAAAATTAACAACACAATTACACAAATACATGCATATAAAAAATACAAAATTTGTAAAATAACAACAAAATTAACCGATTAAATCATAAAAACTCACCATAGAAATGTTCCTAGGAACGAGTACAACAAAGCCCAACTAGTGGGTGGTTCAATTTTCGGCGAAGGCGGTTGGAGGCGGCGGCGGACGGGTGGGAGGCGGGGTTTCACGATTTGGGGAAAAATACAGTGTTGGGTGTATTTATTTCTGGAATTGGCGAGGGGCTCACCGAGGGGTGCTTGCCCTCGTTAATTTGCCGAGGGAACTAGCCCTCGTTAAATGTGACATGGCATTAGCGAGGGTCTCGCCCTCGTTAACTATCGAGGGTTGGCGAGCCCTCGCTCGAGCCCTCGCTAATTTACGAGGGTCCAATGCCGTCGCTAAGTCCTCGTTATTTTAACCCTCGGCTCGCCTCGGCAATTAACGAGGTTTTCCTCCTCGTTAATTGCCCTCGTTAATTCGTGTTATTTTTGTAGTGTCCCTTTATCCGGCCGCGGAGGTGACCCCGACCCCGACGAACCGCCGCTCTAACTCATCCACGGTGCTCGGTCGGCCACCACACCTCTCCGTGGCCGAGCAGTGAGCTCCATGAGCCTCGCAATGCTGGCCGAACAACGCGGGCCCCATGGGCCGAGTATCAAAACCCCAAAGGCTGAGCAAGGCAAGCTCCATGGGCCGAGCAGTGGACGGCATGGCCGAAAGGTGCAAGTGCCAAGGGCCGAGCTCCATTGGCCGAGCAACTTTAGGTCCAGTGGGCCGAGCTCCATTTTAATCCCTTGGCCCTTTGTCGCGAACCATCACTCCCACTTGCCGAGACTAAGCGAACCCATGCAAATCTCCCTCCAGCGATGCACGATCAACATTAGTCGCTGCCTCCGCGGTTTCGTCATTCTCGCCAAGCTACACCATCATCGGGTCCTCTCGCCCACTCTCCAGCCGCACCACCACGCTCACCGCACCATCACCGTTGCCAATTAGGGAGAAAGAAAGCTGCGCGCCCCCATTTTTTTTTTTTTTTCTTGAAGGGGATACACAACACATTATTTGTGAGAAGGGAAAAACCACCCTAATTGTGAATAAATGGGCCCTGGGCATATTTCTTTGGGTCCTTTTTTAATTAAAAATTATTGGGCCTTCTCAATATCAAAAAAAAAAAGGCTCGGGTTATTGACACCACCATAATTGTTAAAAACACCATCCAAAAATTTTGACAAAAAAATTACCCATAAAAAGACTATATTGCCCTTTTATTAATTTAAATAAATTAAACATATATATCACCATGCCACCGAGTTTCACTAAATCACAACCGAAGTTTCACCGAATCACAACCGAGTCGTTGCAATTGAGTCAAAATAAAAGTTTCATATTAGACATTTAAAAAAATATAAATGTTCTCGAGAAAAATTTGAAAAAAATGGATTTCTTATATAAATTTTTGTGATATACAATTCAAAAATAAATTAAAAACACATCAATATTTCAAAAAGAAAAATCGAAAGAACAGAAATATCTCAAAAATATTATTCAAACAAACCTCACAATTTCCAAAAAAACATATTTTCGAAAATTAAATTCGAAAACACATCAATATTTCAAATTTTTTTTCGAAAAAACAGTAATATCTCGAAAATATTTTTCGAACAAACACTATAATTTCAAATAAATAAATATGTTCGAAAATTAAATTCAAAAACACATCAATATATCAAAAATCTCTTTCAAAAAACAGTAATATCTCAAAAATATTTTCCGAAAAAACACCATAATTTCAAAAAATATAAAAAATTTTAATCGGTTTTTTCCAAACAACAAACATGCATTTCTCGGAAAAAAATCAATGTTTTATCTAACAAGAACACACAATTTGAATCAAATCAGATTTTTGAATAAAAATACAATTTCGAATCAATGTTTTTCAATAAATACGAAAAAAAAAAACCTCGAAGAACGAGCACAAAGGGCGGCGAGTGACGGAGGAGAAGACGATGCGGCGGAGAAGAAGAGGGGCGGCGATCGGGAGGAGGAGGGCGCGGAGGAGCGACTGGGAGGAGAAGGAGGTTGCGGCGCAAAGGAGGAGAAGAAGAAGAGGCGGAGCAGAGGCGGCGGTGCGGAGGAGACGGAGAGCCGCAGAGAAGAGAGAGAAATGCGAGCGAGACACCGAGTTCTCGTTTTGCCGCAAGAATTAGAAATTAGGGTTTTCTTTAATGTAAGGGCAAAATTGGTAAATTAGTCATGGTGTCTTTAACAATTATTAAAAATAGGACGGTGTCTTCATCTGAGTGGTGTCTTAAACAAAGATGGTGGTGTCAATAACTGCCCAAAAAAAGGAGAAAAGGCAGGGCGTAATCGAAGGGTAGTTGGTCGGCCCTTTTTTAAATTAAAAAAATTGATGGGTCAAAATTATTTGCTCGGCGAAATTAATTTGAGCTACGTACGAAGAAAATTAATTCTCTACTCAACCGGGATTAATTTCGAAATTTACTGGATCCCTTTGTCCAAGCCACATCAGTATTCTCGAAGACTATCAATTAAATATTTTGCTACTTGCAATATTCTTATTTTTCAAAAAAATAAGGGCACGAACACGCTTTTTAAATTTAATGAATTTTTAAAGTGTCGAAATTTTGTAAAAAAACCTTCAATGGTTAAAATCCTCCCGAAAGAATTTTTATATTTGAGGAAAGAAAAATAGAACCCCAGGACTTTTTAAAGAAATTGGGGGCATGTACACACATTTTTGGGATTTCAAAAATCTTTTAAGTGTAGAAATTTCTTGAAAAACCTTCAACGGTTGAAACACCCCGGAAAAAATTTTATACGGGGAAAAAGGGTAGAACTCCCTATTTGATATTAACATCAAAATTTGAGGAAATAAAAATACAAAATTTTTTCCAACATAAGACTCGTCTTGAAGAGGTAAAATCGTTGGATCACCGAGCAATGGCCAAAGCGCCTCTACGATCGGCATTAACTTGTCCGCCTTTGTGGCGTCGACTATCTGCCCTATCGGCATCGACTTATCTCGCCTTCGTGGCATTGATAGTCCGTATTTTCGGCGTAAACATTCTCGCTTTATTAGCGAGATATCCCACATTGTCAGGACACACGACGAGCATAGTCTCTTGCCGAGCATGGACGGACGCATCCAAAAAGACTCACAACGAGCATAAACTATTTCTAAAAATGGGCTTAATGTCCGAAAAGTCTTGCGATGGAGTTAAGTCTCTCGCAAGCACGGGGTCCACTCCCAAAATCCTCGCAACGAGCACAGCCTCCGGCCGAGGTCTCCTAGCCAATGGCTAGCGAGGTCCCCAAGCTCTTTGAGTTAGGACAAAGTCGCGAGCGGTTCGACCCCAATTTGGTCAGCCCAGAGCGCAAGAGCACTCAACTCGACGCACCTAAATAAGTCGGGCAGAGGTGCAACCGGTTGCACGCATGACCAAGTCCCACGGCGAGCTAAGCTCATGGCGGGCACACCCACACCGCATGTTGAAAGTCACCGAGGTGATGAATAACCAATCATGGTGGGTAAAGACTTCCAACGGATCTAGGCTCATCGAATGATTTCCGATGGACTTGGGCCGTTGTGAGCACTCTTTGCTCAATGCCTTGGCCAAAATTGTGAAAACGATAATGGTCACAGCGAGCAAAGTCCCGGCGAACAAAGGCTCCCGACGGAAAACTCTCTTGGAGAGCCAAAGCCTCAAGAAAGGGAATAACAAGCCGGCATGGCCGACCAATGTCAAACTTCTTTGGCAAGCCAAGCCCCCAATGAAGGGAATGGCGAGCCAAGCTCACATTTCTACATATCCGACGGGCCAAGTTTGACTTAGGCCAAATTCGACTTTGTGAGAAAGCAAGATTCAGAATATAAAAACAATCAAGATTATAGAAACAGCATGAGAGCTCATCTCTCCAACACGAGAGCTCAACCTTCAAGAAGAGCTCTCCCAGGGATTTCCGCTCGTCCTCGGCCGGACCTCCGCCTCGTCCTAGGCCCCGACCTCGCCGTGTCCTCAACCTCCCGAGAGGTCACCTCTAAAAAAAGAGTTAACCTCTACACGAGAGCTCACCCTTCAAGAAGAGCTCTCCCTTAGGACTTCCGCTCATCCTCAAAGGCCGGACCTCCGCTCGTCCTAGGCCCCGACCTCACCGTGTCCTCGACTTCCCAGAGGTCTCCTCTCAAAATGAGTTCACCACATAAGAGCTCACCCTTCAAGAAGAGCTCTCCTCTCGTGACTTCTTCTCTTCCTCGGCCCGACCTCCGCTCGTCCTAGGCCCGGACCTCGGCACGTCCCCGACCTCCCCGAGGTCATCTCTCCAAAAGAGTTCATCTCTACAAGAAAGCTCACCCTTCAAGAAGAGCTCTCCTCGGGATTTCCGCTTGTCCTCGGCCCGAACCTCTGCTCGTCCTGGGCCCCGGACCTCGGCGTGTCCTCGGCCTCCCGAGGTCACCTCTCTAAAAGAGTTCATATCTACAAGAGAGCTCACCCCTTCAAGAAGAGCTCTCCCTCGGGATTTCCGCTCGTCCTCGGCTCGGACCTCCGCTCGTCCTAGGCCCCGACCTCGTCACATCCTCGACCTTCCAAAGGCCACCTCTCCAAAAGAGTTCATCTCTACAAGAGAGCTCACCCTTCAAGAAGAGCACCCCCTCGGATTTTCGCTCGTCCTCGGCTCGGAACTCTGCTCGTTTTGGGCCGGACCTCGGCGTGTCCTCGACCTCCCTAAGGTCGCCTCTCCAAAAGAGTTCATCTCTACAAGAGATCTCACCCTTCAAGAAGAGCTCTCCCCTCAGGACTTTCGCTTGTCCTCGGCTCGGACCTCCGCTCGTCCTAGGCCCCGACCTCGGCACGTCCTCAACCTCCTTGAGGTCGCCTCTCCAAAAGAGTTCATCTCTACAAGAGAGCTCACCCTTCAAGAAGAGCTCTCCCCTCGGGACTTTCGCCCATCCTCGGCCCGAACCTCCGCTCGTCCTAGGCCCCGACCTCGGCACGTCCTCGACCTCCCCGAGGTAACCTCTCTAAAAGAGTTCATCTCTACAAGAGAGCTCACCCTTCAAGAAGAGTTCTTTCCTCGGAATTTCCGCTCGTCCTCGGCCCCGGACCTCTGCTCGTCCTAGGCCCCGGACCTCGGCATGTTCTCGACTTCCCTAAGGTCTCCTCTCAAAATGAGTTCACCTCTACATGATAGCTCACCCTTCAAGAAGAGCTCTCCTCTCGGGACTTCCTCTCATCCTTAGCCCGACCTCCGCCTCGTCCTAGGCCCTAAACCTCGGTGTGTCCTCGACCTCCCTAAGGTCGCCTCTCCAAAAGAGTTCATCTCTACAAGAGGGCTTACCCTTCAAGAAGAGTTCTTCTCTCAAGATTTCCGCTCGTCCTAGGCCTGGACCTCGGCATATTCTCGACTTCCCTAAGGTCTCCTCTCAAAATGAGTTCACCTCTACACGATAGCTCACCCTTCAAGAAGAGCTCTCCTCTCAGGACTTCCTCTCATCCTTAGCCGGACCTCCGCTCGTCCTAGGCCCTAAACCTCGGTGTGTCCTCGACCTCCCTAAGGTCGTCTCTCCAAAAGAGTTCATCTCTACAAGAGGGCTTACCCTTCAAGAAGAGCACCACCCTCGGGATTTTCGCTCATCCTCGGCTCGGAACTCTACTCGTTCGGGCCCCGGACCTCGGCGTGTCCTCGACCTCCCTAAGGTCGCCTCTCCAAAAGAGTTCATCTCTACAAGAGAGCTCACCCTTCAAGAAGAGTTCTTCTCTTAGGATTTCCGCTCGTCCTAGGCCCCTGGACCTCGGCATATTCTCGACTTCCCTAAGGTCTCCTCTCAAAATGAGTTCACCTCTACACGATAGCTCACCCTTCAAGAAGAGCTCTCCTCTCGGGACTTCCTCTCATCCTTAGCCCGGACCTCCGCTCGTCCCAGGCCCTAAACCTCGGTGTGTCCTCGACCTCCCTAAGGTCGTCTCTCCAAAAGAGTTCATCTCTACAAGAGGGCTTACCCTTCAAGAAGAGCACCACCCTCGGGATTTTCGCTCATCCTCGGCTCGGAACTCTACTCGTTGCGGGCCGGACCTCGGCGTGTCCTCGACCTCCCTAAGGTCGCCTCTCCAAAAGAGTTCATCTCTACAAGAGAGCTCACCCTTCAAGAAGAGCTCCCTCCTCGGGACTTTCGCTCGTCCTCGGCCTGGACCTCCGCTCGTCCTAGGCCCCGGACCTCGGCATGTCCTCGACTACCCAGCAGGTCTCCTCTCAAAATGAGTTCACCTCTACACGAGAGCTCACCTTTCAAGAAGAGCTCTCCTCTCGGGACTTCCTCTCGTCCTCGGCCCGGACCTCCGCTCGTCCTAGGCCCCGGACCTCGGCACGTCCTCGACCTCCCCGAGGTCACCTCTAAAAAGAGTTCATCTTTACAAGAGAGCTCTCCCCTCGGATTTCCGTTCGTCCTCGGCCCGCACCTCCGTTCGTCCTAGGCCCCGGACCTCGGCATGTCCTCGACTTTCCAAAGGCCATCTCTCAAAATGAGTTCACCTCTACACGAGAGCTCACCCTTCAAGAAGAAGCTGTCCTCTTAGGACTTCCTCTCGTCCTCGGCATGGACCTCCTATTGTCCTAGGCCCAAGCCTCGGCATGACCTTGACCTCTCTAAGGTCACCTCTAAAAAGAGTTCATCTATACACGATAGCTCACCCTTCAAGAAGAGCTCTCTTCTCGAACTTCCTCTCATCCTCGACCCGGACCTCCATTCGTCTTAGGCCCCGGACCCCGACACGTCCTCGATCTCTCTAAAGTCACCTCTAAAAAGAGTTCATCTCTATGAGAGCTCACCCTTCAAGAGGAGCTCTACTTTTTGGACTTTCGCTAATTCTCAGCCCCGGACCTCCGCTCGTCCTAGGCTACGGACCTTTGCTCATCCTCGGTTTGTCACTTCATAAGAAGAATTTACTTCACAAGAATAGCTCACATCTCCACAGAGCTCGTCTCTCAAGAAGAGCTCACTTCTCCATAAGAGCTCGCCTCGGCTTGTCCTCAACCCCGAACCTTGGCTCGTCCTCGGTTTTAGACATTGGACTTTCCTCCTCAAAAGAGTTCACCTCTGCAGAGAAGTTCATCTCTTTAGAAGAGCTCACCACTCCGGACAAATTCACCTCCCTCGATGAGCATAATCACTCGTTGAAACAAAATCTCTCTAATGAATAAACCCGAGAGCAGACAAGTTCAATACTCCAACCTCTGAAAATGCAATGTTATCTTGATATTTCTAAAAACCGGTCCACCATACTATCGGCTCGACTCCCAAAGACACTTGGCGGCTAACCGAGGGGTAATTTTGTATTACGAATATTACGTGAGAAGATTCGATATGAAAACCCCTCAAAGACGATTAAAGGCGAACGAACATCAAGCTAAGGGGCCTTGGTTGGCCCCCCTTGTGCTCGACCAAGAGCTCGTGCTCGGCCCTCCCATGTGCTCGGCCTCAAGGCCTTGGTCGGCCACCTTACCTGGTCGGCCACCACCTCCCTCGGTCGCTCTTCACGCGTAGCTTCCACCTGGTCTGCCCCCACAACTTGCTCGGCCAAGAGCCTTGCTCACCAAGCCTTGCTCAGCCTCTCCATTCTTGGTCGACCTCCTCATCCATGGTCGGCCAAGACCTTGGTTGGCCTCCCACCTCGCTCGGCCGACCTCTATTCCTTCAATTCCAGAGCCGAAGAAGTCGCTTTCATCTCTCCAAGACAACAATATGACCTCCGTACGAAATACGGGGTCATCCCGGAAGAGCAGACAAGATCAAAGGACATTAGAAGACCCCGCGTGGGACAAGTGGCGGGACGTGAGAGGGCAACGGGTGACCAAATAATATCAATTTGCTTCTAATTTGTTGAAGATCCATACATTAAATGCTCCCTCCCACCGATATGTCTTATTCAGTTTTAGATCAAATGGTTGTAATCGGGACCCCTAAAATAAAGGGCTAGGATCGTTTCTTGATCACTAAGTTTAGGGCTCTATAAATAGAGACCCCCAACCCATTGTAAAAGGAAGATCATTCATCTTCTCCAACACACATATATGCAATAGACAAGGCTAGATGTCCCCATGGGACACCCAAAGCCATCTTCAAGGGAAGAACTCATAAGTTCTTCCCCATCGCTCGTGTTCATCGTTCTTTACTTGTTTTATCCGTTAATCAAGCCACATACATCACAAATCCCATGGATTTAGAACGGGTAACAACAGAGTTAAAGCGAGTAAATTTCTCGGGATATATGGTGTGTTGATGTTAGTGACTAGTGTTACTCGGAATGTGCCAACATTGGTCACAACATCGAGAATTCGTCCTTCCACTTCCACTAACCCTTAACCCACGTTTTGTCTTGGTCAATGTCTTGTTTTCTTTGAATGAAGACTTACGGCGATTACCAAGTCATGCGTTTGAAAAGGCAAGCAAAGAGAAGTTATAAAGATCATGGGAAGTTACATGGAAGTTACCTATTTTCAAGGGAGATGTGGAAGTTATCTTCAAAGCATTAAGAGTCCAGATTTATCTATATATACACGGCTGCTATGAAGATTAAAACTTGAAGTTGAGGGAAACACAATCTAGCATAGTCTATTGACATAAATTATAGAATTTATTGTATGTTTCATACTCGATACTTCCATTGGTGAATGTTCCAACATTTCACTCAACATTGAAGTCTTTATTTGTATTAGTGATAGGTTAGATTGAATATTATCTAGTCACTATATACGTTGATCCATTCACGGTGTGGCTTATGTTTTCACCGATTGCATCACTTAACAATTACTAGTGATAATACGCCGTTTGGCGGTATAGACTTATTTATAGTCTATACAAAATTTTGATATCCATTTTGCAAAGTGTTTAAGACTTTCGCTTTGTATTTCTGTTCATTTATTTTCATCTCGTGTTGTTCTCGATTGTGCCAACATTCGTGACAACATTCTCGCAATAACACTTACACACACCTTCAATTAGCACCAGAGCCGTTGAACTCGTTATCCCGAGTTTAGATCCTGTGTTTGGTGTGATTTATTACGATGGAATATCCTATGATAGCTCCAATTAGGCCACCGATTCTCGATGGTACAAATTATGCAATTTGGAAGCCTAAGATGCGCATGTACATCAAGTCCATTGATGAACGTGCATGGAGGAGTATTATAACTGGTTGGACTCCACCAACAGCTTCTAGCCACCGACAATCGAAGCTCAAATCAAGAGGGAGTTAGAATGGACAAATAATGAGGTGACCACGGCCGACTTCAATTCAAAGGCACTCAATGCCTTGTTCACTTCTACGGATATTTCCATGTTCAAAATAATTTCTAGCGTGTGTATCTCGCAAAAGATGCATGGGAGAGATTACAAGAACATTGTGAAGGATCGAGAGTGTGAGAAGGACAAAGTTACGGATGCTTGGAACCAAGTTCGAAAATCTAAGGATGAAGGAAGATGAGACCATATCCTCCTACAATGAAAGAATCACCGAGATTTCCAATGAATCTCAAGCACTTGGTGAAGCTATATCCAATACAAGGTTAGTACATAAAATCTTAAGAATCGTTCCTAAACGTTTTGATGCTAAAATATGTGCTATTGAGGAAGCTAAAGATATCGATGCTATTACTCAAAATGAGTTGGTGAGTATTTTGAAAACGTATGAAATGAATTTTTCTCAAAGAGATAATGAGAAATCGAAAAGAAAATTTCTGTTTTCAAAGGAGAAACATCTTCTAGTACCGATAATCAACCGCTTGTTATTCTGAAATAAATTCTAATGAAGATGTTATTGATGATTGTGCCGACAATGCTTGATAACATTGCTTTCTTAACTAAGCGAGTTTAATGCATTTTTGAAAAAGAGAGCAAATAGGCTTAGAAATAACTTGCAAATTAAGAATCAAGATAGCGATCAAATTGGTAGTTCACGTCAATTGCACGATAAAAATAGGAATGTTAATCAACCTAGGCAATTTGATAGAGGTAACAAGATCAAATATGATCCGAATATAGGAAAAATGTTAAATGTGATGCATGTTTTGGTTTTGGTCATTATGCTAATGAATGTGCCAACACCGTTTTGAGAAAAAGGGTAAATTTCAATGCTACCTTAAGTGATGAGTCGATTGTGAAGATGATTACGATAAAAATGAAGAATATGCTTTTTCTGCAAGAATAATATATTATGATACTCTTGATGATTTCTTGGATGATTCGATGTCGAGTCAAATGTGCCAACATTTGAGGAAACATTGGAGGTTCAGAATTTAATTGTTTCTCAAGTTCTTGTATAGATAAAGCAGGTACTTCTAACAATGTGTGCAAAGATTGTAAGTCCAGCTTATCAAAAGCTTGAAAAGGAGTTATAATCCACTCGGAAAGCCTTAAGGGACATGACTATTGAAGAGTCATATCAAAAGGATTTGGTGATAAAGCTTGAGGTCATACTAACAAGGAAAGACACGGAGTTATGCAACCTCAAAGAGCAGCTCAAAGGCACAACACTCGAATTTCAAAAGATATTCGTAAAGTTCACCAAACTTGATGAGGCGCCGACAATTGGAAGTACAAGTAGACATGGTCTTGGTTATAATGGTAATATCACTCAGTTTTTAAACAATAATAAACCTGTTGTGTTTACAAAACCTTATGTTGAACTTGAAAAATTGAAAAATTACTGCGAAAAGAAGGATGTTTGTCATTATTGTTTCACGGAGGGTCACAAACGACCAAAGCTGTTTCGAATGAGACAGGATAAAAGTTTTCTAAAATGTCTTTGAGAATGTTGCCACATTCTGCTCAACATTCAAACAAAGCAGTTCAAAAATCTTTTCAAAAACCTGTTCAAAAATCTACTTGGGTGAAAAAGTCAAATCTTGTATGTAATGTTGTTTACACCTCTTTAAAAGCATGTGTTAGGGACTATGGTATTTTGATAGTGGGTGTTCTAGACAAATGACCGGTGAGGAAAGTTATCTCACTGATTATAAGGCATATGATGGTGGAAATGTTACATATGGAGGAGGTTCAAAAGGTAAAATTATTGGTATAGGTACATTGAATGTTCTGGTCTTCAAAACTTGACAAAAGTCTTACATGTTAAAGCTTTACTTGCAAATTTGATTAGTATTAGTCAATTATGTGATGATGACTTGCATGTAAAGTTTGATAAAAGTTCATGCTATGTGTTAAACAATGATGATAATTGTCTCATGGTTGATAATAGATCTGTGGATAATTGTTATCTAATTGATTCGAATCAAGCATGCTTTAATGTTCAAACCGATGAGAGTACTCTTTGGCATAAAAAACTTGGACATGCTCATTATAGAAATATTGTCAAATTATTGAAATTTGATGCGGTTAAAGGTCTACCTAAGTTACAAATTCGTAGGTCAAATGTGTGTGGATCTGCCAAAGTGGTAAACAAGTCAAAATGTCACATGAAATGTTAACACATTGTACTACGAAACATTGCTTTGAACTTTGCATATGGATTTAATGGGACCAATGGAGACTCGAAAGCATTGGTGGTAAGAGATATTCTTTTGTCATGGTAGATGATTATTCAAGGTTTACATGGATTGAATATCTTAAGGAAAAATCAGATGCTTTTGGAGTATTCAAGATTCTTTATAAACGTTTTAAAAATGTTTATGACACTAAGGTTAAAAGAATAAGGTCCGATCATGGTAGGGAGTTTGAGAACAACTTATTCATTAATTTTTGTGAAGACAAAGGTATAATTCAAGAGTTTTCTTCTCCTAAAACACCTCAACAAAATGGTGTAGCCGAAAGGAAAAATAGAACTCTACAAGAGATGGCTAGAATAATGCTTTTATCCAAGAAACTTTCAAAAGGTTTTGGGGTGAAGCTTTGAATATTTGTCATATATCCAATAGAGTTTATTTGAGACCTAATTCTACTAAAACACCTTATGAGTTTTTGAATAACAAAAAGCCTAATCGAAATACTTTCATGTCTTTGGTTGTGTTTGCTACATTACGAATGATATAGACCAGCTACACAAATTTGATTCAAAAAGTGATAAGGGTTTCTTTCTTGGTTATGCTAGAAGCAGTAGAGCTTTTAGGATATATAATCTTAGGAGTAATCTTGTTCAAGAGTCTATGAATATTGTGTTTGATGATAATGCAAGTCTTGCAGATAATGCCATTGAAGAAGATGTAATCGATCTTATTGAGCATATGCAAAGCTCTAATATTTCTTAATCGATTGAGAATGTTGCTACGAATGTGCCCACATACGAAGCAACATCACCTCAACATCCAGAAATTAACGAGAACTATGCCTTATCCTGCTACGGTACCATCTTCTAGGATTCTCAAAAATCATCCACAACAACAGATCATAGGTAAACCACAATCGTGTGTACAAACGAGGAGAAAATTGAGTTTTGATGCGAGACATGTGGTAAGATCTATTTGTATGACATCTATGTGCAACAAGGTGAACTTTGAATGTTTTCATTCTCTCAATGAACCTAAAAATATTGATGAAGCAATGAAAGATGAAAAGCTGGATTAATGCAATGCATGAGGAGTTAAATCAATTTGAAAGGAATGATGTTTGGATACTTGTGCCTAGGCTTGATAATGTGAATGTAATTGGTACCAAATGGATTTTCAAAAACAAAGCTGATGAATCTGGTAATGTTGTAAGAAACAAAGCTAGATTAGTTGCTCAAGGTTATACACAAGTAGAAGGAATTGATTTTGATGAGACTTTTGCTCCTGTTGCTAGAATTGAGTCCATAAGACTATTACTTGCCATTGCTTGTTACATTGATATAAAACTACATCAAATGGATGTTAAGACCGCATTTCTAAATGGACTTCTTATGGAAGAAGCATATGTAGAACAACCTAAGGGGTTTGAGAATCATGAATTTCTGATCATGTTTATAAACTTAAGAAAGCTTTATATGGTTTGAAAGCAAGCACCTAGAGCATGGTATGGTAGATTAACCGATTTTCTTGTTGAATTCGGTTTTTATAGAGGTGAAGTGATAGGACCTTGTTTATAAAACATTCTGGATATGATATTATGATTGCTCAAATATATGTTAATTGACATTGTGTTTGGTTCTACATGTGAGAAAATGCTTGAATTATTTGTACATGAAATGACCACTACCTTTGAAATGTCGATAGTTGGAGACTTGAATTATTTTTTAGGTCTTCAAATTAAACAATGCAAGGATGGTATTTTCTTTTGTCAAAGTAAATATGCCAAAAATCTTGTGAAAAGGTTTGGTTTAGACAATGCTAAACACATGAAGACACCTATGGGATCGACACAAAAATTGTGTAAAGACAGTGTTGGCACAAATGTTGACCCAACATTGTATAGATCGATGATTGGTAGTCTTTTGTATCTGACTTCTAGTAGGCGGACATCATTTTTAGTGTTTGTTTATGCGCTCGTTATCAAGCTGATCCTAAAGAATCTCACATGAATTCGGTTAAGAGGATAATTAGATATGTGGCGAGGCATATGTGATTATGGAATATGGTATAGCAAAGACACCGATTGTTCTTTGATTGGCTATAGTGATGCAGATTGGGCGGTGACGGTGATGATAGGAAAAGTACAAGTGGAGGATGTTTTTACATGGGTAACAATCTTGTTTCTTGGCATAGCCGAAAACAAAATTGTGTTTCCTATCTATGGCTGAATCCGAATACATAGCCACGGAAATTGTTGTACTCAACTTCTTTGGCTCAAGAAGATGTTCGATGATTACGGTTTGGAGAGCAATACCACTTACTGTTTATTGTGATAATACAAGTGCAATTAATATATCTAAGAACCCTGTGCAACATTCGTTAACTAAGCATATAAGTATTAGACACCACTTCATTAGGGACCTTGTAGAAAAAGAAGTTGTAAAGTTGGAATACATTTCTCTTGAAAAGCAAATTGCAGACATTTTTACTAAAGCCCTTGATAATGAGAGGTTTTCTTCTCTTAGAAAATCTCTAGGTTTATGCACTAATTAGACCTATATTTGCTGTGTGTTGTGACAAATGTGCCAACATTTGTAGCAACACTAGAACAATTTATTTAAATTTTTCTAAGTATTGTAATATTTAGTGTTTTTGAACTCTCTTGTGTAAATAGTATTAGAACCTCGTGATAAATATAAATTGTCCTGGACACACTTCTCTCAAATGCAATTAAATAAACTCACAATTAGATGCTATGTCACCGAGTAACTATGGGGCACGGAGTTGACTACTACGATGTTCTCTTTTCAAAAGGTGACTTGAATGCATCAATATATTCACAATCCATTGAGTAATTATGGGACACGGAGGTGACAACTACGATGATCTCTTACGGAAAAATGGATCAATGTGAATAAGTGGGAAAAGCAAAATATAGTGCAACACAAATGAATTTATTTCATGTAAAAGCGTGTTGAGAAGTGTGTGTGCCGACATTCATGAATAACATTACTGGTTCTCATATGTATATTTACCTCTATGAGTTTGAAAATTTCCGAATATTATTTTATGGAGATTTATTTATTTTAAATTGTTCCCAGCAATATTATATAGTCTAAATTAATTTAATTGTGCAGTTATTTTATCTAGAATTAGGCGGTTTTTAGCATGTCTTTGAAATAAACTTCCAACATTCGGTAATGCCCTATTTCTTAGGGATGTGATTAAATCTTATCTTTTAACTCCGATGTGTTCACAACTTCTATAATCTTTCTCTTCCCTATTTAAGGTCCTTAATACTTAGTGTGTTCTATACTTTATATCATAGTTTCGAATTTAAAGAGTTTAAAGGTATTATTGATTATATTTCTTAGTATTATTCAGCCTATTAATATTCAAATTGATTATTTAATTAATATAATTTGAATAGTGTTTGCAGTATTAATTATCATGGTGATGGAAAGAGCTCTTCACCTTCTCAATCAAAACACTCAACCTCTCCCCGCAACTTCATCTTCTTCTTGAAACCTTCGACTTCTTGCAACAATGGCCGCGAGAGAATGTCTCCGGCAGTGTTAGCGCATCAGTCCCAACATCACCCGCATCAATTAGGGTTGGATCGTTGGATGTGCCAATATCGCCAACCCATGCTGAAATTCCCGTTGAGCAACCATTCGAAACTCCGATTTTGGGCGGAATGCCACAAAATCCGATTAGGCTAACGAAGCTAGCGAAGCCCGATTCTCGAAACATATCCAATGATGGTTGAGCTAGCTGAAGGAGCCACCTCCGATCAAATCGTCTATGCGTTCAAAACCCTAAGCAGACGATTTACCTCGTTGTCAAGGTCGGCGACGTGGAGGTTGATTTCCAACAAGACAAACATCTAGTGTTTACACCGCCACAATCACCACAAGATGCTCCAATAGATGACCCGTCAACCGATTCGATCGACACCGGTGAGCTCACCGCTCCGCTTTGAAGCTGTTCGACAAAAGGCATCGAGCTCTAGGGGACATGGTCGAAACGTCGTTCTTACCGAACCATGGGCAAATTGGTCGATTACTCGAGAGAAAGGGAAGAAGCGAAGCATGATGATGGAGTTGCTCAAAGCCGATTCAAGTGTTCAACTCGACTCTTCTCAAGAGGAAATGCGAGAAGCAAGCCCGAGAAGGAAACAAGCGGTCAAGCCTGCATTCGGTGCTCGGCCGAGGGGGAGCATGCGAGGATTCGAGGATGAATCAAACATTGGCGGAAATGACATCTCGTTTGGAAAGAAGGAGCAAAAAGCGAAATGATTCGCAGGATGTGCCGAAGAATGTTGGCACACCAATGGACACATCATCCTCGATTCGAGTCCTCTTCATCGGAAGCTAGTAAGGCAAAATCGATGAGGTACATACTGGTTCCTCTCTCGCATATGTCTTCATCTCGATTCGATGATAGTTATCATGGTGTTGATAGTGATAAATTTAGGACTTTGAGAACTCGAGTGATAGTTGAGGAAAGAATAATTAAGATGGATGATTTTGTTTCTATGAATCTTGTTGGATATTTGGTCGCAGATCTTTGATGCATTCCCTTGATTTGCTACACCTTACTTGATTGATTGGATATATGAATTTTATGCTAATCTGAAAGTAAGAGTTTCGAAGTTAATTCTAGGCACTATGGGAAAGTGAAATTTAGAGGCAAGATTATAGAAGTGACTCACTATAATTAATTCTGTCTTAAGAACTAGTGATGATGAGGATCCACGGTGGATAATTTAGATGAAGTGATCGGTGTGATTCTGGAGGAAGGATTCTTGTTTGAAGATATAGAATGAATTCCTCGGTTTTGACAAGTTTGTATAATGTCTTGCACAAGTTAATTGTGTACAATTAGCTGCCTTCATCGAACACAACCACTCGACCTCGGAGCAAGTCAGTCTAATGTACAAGATTGGTCATCTTAGGAGGTTTAATCTTGGGAAGACTATTTTTGACAATATGATGACATACTCGGGAGAATATCAAGCAAATGACTACTACCTTATCCTAACCTAATTCACATGTTGATTTCGGCTCAAGGATTTCAGAGAGAAAATAATGAGATAATCGGTTCATTTGCACTAAGTCTGCAATATCTCATGTTCTAAGGACTTGGACCAAGAGTTATTGATCTCGCCCTACAAAGATCCAAATGCCCCAAGTGAAGTTCTGCCGATCAATCACCTGATGTGCCGAGAGATATTGGCACACACATCTGCTAACATTCCGCAATTATAGCCGCAATTCATCCGAGATCAAATTGCTATGACAGATGATTCAATTAATAATGTTAAGTGTCTATTAAGCAACCTTGAGATGCACAAAAGGATCCGGGAAGCACTCCTTTCTACTATCATAGGGGTAGTAGGACTGATGTTGCCGCTCAAGCCGATGCCTGCCGCCGATGTTCTTGATGTTGCTTCCGAACCGGCCGCTAGGGATGGAGATGCCGGTGGTACGCAGTGTTGATGTTGATGCAATCGAGGAGGACCAGATCTCGATATCTCTGGAGCTGGAACAAGTGCAACTCGATGCTTTGAAATGGGAACCGATACCCCGAGAATGCGCCGAGAATGTGCCCATAATTCCAACCAACAATGATGGACCCATAGCTCAAACATGGACGTTGATGCTTTGAAAAGATAGATGCAGTAGATTGGGATGATGAAGATCTCGGTGTCTTTGTATGATGACTTGGATGATTGGGGACATTGATGATCCGAGCGAGGGGAGCTTTCGAAGATGGAGGAGCTTGAAGAAAGGGGGAGTTTGTGCGAGACTTATCAAGATGCGGTTGTTATATTTGACAGCCCAATCCTCTCCTAATCTTCATTTATAAGCTTTATCCGTTTTTGTAAAGACTCAATTTATTTTCTGTTTTTATGTTTATGTCTTTTCGAACTTATCTTATATTTTAGGTATGTTTTGGAACTTAATATTGGTTTGGTATTTAGTTTAAGTTTGTTTTTGGTTAAGTCCTTGATACTATGTTCGATTTTATTTTGTTTAAGTCTAGTATTTGTTATGTTCTTTGTTTAGGTTTCTTATAGTTTTTATCTTAAGCTCGATTTATTGTGTTATATATCATTATGTCTTATTACTCGATTTATGTTTGTTAGTTTTTTTTTGTTGTTATTGTTTTATGTTAGCTCTGATTTTGTTTTTTTATGTGTTAAGTCGTTGTTTTGTTCGTAATTTATGTTTTAGTGATGTTTTTAAGTGTTATTCGTTTTTGGCTAAGTAATGAGATGTCATTTACTTGATGTTTATTTACTTATCTCTATTGTGTAGACATTCGTACAATGGTACAACGTCAGTGTGTTCTAGTAGAAAGGCCGAATTGGGGAGATTGTTGATGTTAGTGACTAGTGTTACTCGTAATGTGCCAACATTCTCGGTCACAACATCGAATTCGTCCTTCCACTTCCACTAACCCTTAACCCACGTTTTGTCTTGGTCAATGTCTTGTTTTCTTTCGAATGAAGACTTACGGCGATTACCGAAGTCATGCGTTTGAAAAGGCAAGGAAATAGAAGTTATAAAGATCATGGGGAAGTTAAATGGAAGTTACCTATTTTCAAGGGAGATGTGGAAGTTGTCTTCAAAGCATTAAGAGTCCAGATTTATGTATATATACACGGCTGCTATGAAGATTAAAACTTGAAGTTGAGGGAAACACAATCTAGCATAGTCTATTGGCATAGATTATAGAATTTATTGTATGTTTCATACTCGATACTTCCGTTGGTGAATGTTCCAACATTTCACTCAACATTAGGTCTTTATTTGTATTAGTGATAGGTTAGATTGAATATTATCTAGTCACTATATACGTTGATCCATTCACGGTGTGGCTTATGTTTTCACCGATTGTATCACTTAACAATTACTAGTGATAATACGCCGTTTGGCGGTATAGACTTATTTATAGTCTATACAAAATTTTGATATCCATTTTGCAAAGTGTTTAAGACTTCCGCTGTGTATTTACTGTTCATTTATTTTCGTCTACGTGTTGTTCTCGATTGTGCCACAACATTCTCGCAATAACACTTACGCACACCTTCATGGTGAATCAAAGAGGAATAGAGGTGAACCACGAGAAGGTACTAGCAAAGGTCTGAACATGCAGCCCCTAGGACCTTGAAGGAGCTCCAAACGCCGAACGAGAGGATAACGGCCACCGAGCTGGTTCATAGCCAGATCAACAGAGAGGAGCTATCGGTTCTTACGTATCCTCGTAAAATGATCTAAATTCACTGGGATGAGCGGTGCTTGGGGGCTTTCGAGGAGCTCAAAACCCATTTAGCCCAGCTCCCGACACTCACAAAACCTTTACCGGTGATATCCTATATTTATATTTATCCGTGGGGAACACTCATTGAGCACGGTGTTGATAAAGGAACAAGGTTACGAATAGAAGCCGATACTATGTAAGTAATCCGATTCAAGAGGTGGAAAGTAGGTACTCGAAGATCGAGAAGACGGCTTTGGCGGTCATGATCACGGCCGAAGATTGAGGCCTTATTTTTATCGCATAAGATTGTTATTAGGACTAACTATCCATTGAAGCGGTGATAGCTCGTGCGGACCTATCTCGGGAGAATGGTAAAATGGGCCATTGAGTTGGGCGAGTATGACGTGGAATTTGAGCGGAAGAGCCATCAAGGTCCAAGCCTTATCGGATTTCATTCAGGAGGCTACACACCAGAGAAAATTGCACTTTGGAAGCTCTATGTTGATGGATCAACAACACCGATGGGTTACGGAGCGGGTATTGTGATAATTGATCATCAAGGATTAGATACTCGGGTGGCTGTCAAATTCAGTTCAGGACTTCTAATAATGGTGCGGAGTATGAGGCGCTGATTAGAGGGGGAGATGGCAGCAGATCTGGGAGCTCAAGTTATAATCATATTTTCGACTCTCGCTTAGTGTCCCGGCAGTGAATGGGGATTGCGAAGCTAAAGACCCCAAGATGATAGCATATAAGGACCGGGTTAAGGAGCCGGAGAGAGTATGTTCTATCGGTTTGAGGTCCAATAAATACCTAGAGAGAAGAATATGAAGGCGGACGGACTAGCAAAGCTCGCTAGTTCCTCTCCGGTAGGAGGGTCGAGCAAGATAACTTTGGTCATAGCCGAGAGAGAGGCCACGAGAGCCCGTAATAGGAGCTATTAATGATGCGACAGACTGGAGGGGCGAAACTGGAAGGCTCGACTCAGGATCCCGCCATAGGGTCCAGGAGAGATAAGCAATTTAGAATCCGTTTTTGTATAATTGGTGATCAATTGTATAAACGGTCTTTTACATGTCCCTATTTAAGATGTTTATCTAGCAGGAAGGAAAACATGTATTGAAAGAGATGCACGAGGGTTGTGCGGCGGATCATACAGAGCCGTGGCGCTGGCAAGAAGGACCTTAAGAGCTGGATATTTCGGCCAAGCATGTATGAGGATGCGAAGGACATGGTGAGGAGGTGCGAGAGGTGTCAAAAGCACGGTCCATTGATACACTGCCAGCTAAGGAGATGGGGACCATGTATGCCCCGTGCCCTTTTGCCAAAAGGGGAATGGACTGGAGGGGCCCTTTTCCCTCGCTTGTGGCCAACTAAAATTCCCGATTGTGGCGGTGGATTATTTTAGCAAATGGGTCGAGGCGGCCCCTTTGGCTAAGATTGATGAGCGAGAATGTGATAAAATTCCTGTGGAAGTTTATATGTTGCAGTTCGGAGTTCCAAGGATCCTTGTGTTGGACAATGGGACCCGGTTCAATGGTGAAAAGGTCCGGGAATGGTGTAGGGCCCTAAAGATCTGCCAAAAGTTTACTTCGATTTGCACACCCCAGGCTAATGGCCAAGTTGAAGTCACCAATCAAATCGTGGTCAATGGAATCAAAGCACGATTGGAGAATGTAGGGGAGCATGGGTCGATGAATTGGACTCGATCTTATGGGCCTATAGAGAGCTACTTCAAGGGCCGCAACCGGTGAATCCCCTTTTCGATTAATTTATAGAGTTGATCTTTGTACTACCTACGTAAATAGGGATGAGCTCCCATCGGATTGAGCATTTCAACGAGGAGTTGAATCGGAATCGATGAAGGAAAATCTGGACCTACTCGAAGAGGAGAAAGAGGTTGCCAAAGTAAGGGCCGAGAGGTACAAAGCCAGGATCAAGGCAGCGTATAATAAACGAGTGGTTCTTAGAACGTTTTAAATAGGAGATCTTGTGAGGAGAGCCGATGCTTTGAAGCCGGTCAAGAAGCTGGAGCCCAAGGGGAGGGACCCTATAAGGTCACACAAGTATTACCCGGGAGCATACGTTCTAGAAGAGATGGACGGGATGCCCATAGCATGGCCATGGAACGTCGCCAATTTGAAGAGGTTCTTCGTTTAGGAGTACTTCTTATTATTATTGCTTTGTAGTTAATTTTGTTGCATTTTGATTATTCGAACTATTGTACTTTCACCATACTAGTACTCTTTTTTCCCCTCTTATGGGTTTCCCACTGGGTTTTACCATAAGAAGTTTTTAAGGAGGTCGGCTTAGGCTCTTCGGGGCCTATGTTGACACTGTCAATAGGGTAATTCGATTAATAAAAATTCCTTTTTCAGTTTACGGTGAATATTTACTTTATTAAGAAGGAGTGGATTTTACACGAATTTATTCAAATTCCTATAAAAAAATACATGATTCTCTATGCATAAAGGATGATGTGAGTACAAGGCACGAGAATTTTTAAGGTTAAAAAATGAACTTAAAAGTATTTGAGGGCTCAGATAGAGCCCGAATTTTGATTAAGTAAATCGAATATTCACTTAAGATTTTTAAGGTTAAAAAATGACCTTAAAAGATTTGAGTGCTCGAGATAGAGCCCAAATTTTGATTAAGTGAATCAATATTCACTTAGGATTTTTAAGGTTCCGAGAGGGCCTTAAATTTTCACGAGTTGTTAAGTGAGTAATCATTCACTTAAGATTTTTAAGGTTCGAGAGAGCCTTAAATTTTTCAAGAATTGTTAAGTGAATAATCTTTCACTTAAGATTTTTTAAGGCTCCCGAGAGAGCCATAAATTTTTCAAGAATTGTTAAGTGAATAATCATTTACTTAAGATTTTAAGTTTCCGAGAGTGCCTTAAATTTTTCACGAGTTGTTAAGTGAATAATCATTCACTTAAGATTTTTAAGGTTCCCGAGAGACCTTAAATTTTCAAGAATTGTTAAGTGAATAATCATTCACTTAAGATTTTTAAGGTTCCCGAGAGAGCCTTAAATTTTTCAAGATTTGTTAAGTGAATAATCATTTACTTAAGATTTTTTAAGGTTCCCGAGAGAGCCTTAAATTTTTCACGAGTTGTTAATCATTCACTTAAGATTTTTAAGTTCTGAGAGAGCCTTAAATTTTTTATTTAATTATTAAGTGAATAACCATTCACTTAGGATTTTTATGGTTCGAGAGGGCCTAAAGAGGGTCTATCCTATTCGGGTTCAAGAAGAAAATGATTTTTACAAAAGTAAGAATGAGCGTAATGGAAACATATCAGTTTACTGTGTTTTTTTCTAAGTTTATATGAAAACCTTAGGTGTACGTAAGAGCATATTATAAAGAGTTAAAAAAGCTTGTGGGGGCACAAACAATCCCACAGAGGCTTACCATATTAACAAAAGAGGAACCCCAGGGGTTGGCCTAGTGGTGAGGCTTTGAGGCTTAGGAGTGTGATGCTCCATAGGTCTCGAGTTCGAAACCCATTGGGTGCAAAAATTTGAGAGATGGGCCAGTCCATACAGAGCTTTGCTCGGCTTTAAATGAGGCCCCGCTAGTAGACGCTGGGATTGGTCCTCTGATTAGTCGGTCCTTGGGCCGGATACCAAGTTATCAAAAAAATATTAACAAAAGAGGCTTGCTGGGACACAAACAAATTTCACAGAGGCCTTTCGGTTTTATCACGAGACACAAACAGCCGGATCGGATAGAATATTGTTTAAAAGCACATAAAAGGTAAATTGTGCAGAGTAACATACAAGAAAAAGAGTTCTAATTGGGGAGGGGGAAGTTGTGATTTCCTTTCCAGATCGGTGGCTAGAATCGCCACCCTCACTCACAGCTTTCCTTCTCTTGGCAGTTGTCCGGGAGATTGATGGGATCCTCATTCGGAGAATAAGGCAAGGAGGAGTGTCCATCGGCGGTAGGTTGAGGGTGTGATCTCGGTATTAAGTTGAGCGGCAACACCGATGCCGGGAGCCACCGGGGTTCGTCGGGATTACCATTCCCATCACCCGGAAAATTCGGAGGGTCTTTAGAGTCCGGAGAGGGGCTTCTCGGTCATACTCTCCCTTGAATTTGGGGGCTTGGTGTTGGCTAACAGTGCATCGAACCCATGATCCACAAAAATGGGATGTACTCACCCATATCTCCTAAATAGCTTGGGTCATACGTAGGCCTTCAACCAAGAGGTATGAAGGGAGTCTAGGAACTTTTGGCCTATGGAGGAGGAAAAGAGGGCTCCTAAGCAATATTTGATCCCATCTGTTTTAAGCTTTGACTCCGCGTCCTTCATGCAGGCCCGCACTAGCTCCACCTCCCGAGCGGCGCAGCCTTGCGAACGTAGCTTCGGCACTCGAAATGAGTTGATCTGGTGAGGTGAGCTCTTGGGTCTTCAACTTCTCGAGGTCAAGAAGAGATTCCAAGTCCTCTTTAGCTTGATTAGAGAGCCATAAGAGGAAGTGGCCAAATCGTAAAACAAAGACGCCAAACTAGCATTTTGACAAAAATGAGGGAAGTCGAATAAGGGTTGTTCGAGGTAATAAGAAAAAGGATTAGAAAGGAAAACGTACTTCAACAAAGGTTTCGGAGGAGCAAGCTATTTTCTCCCCCAAGGTCAGCCGGCGAGGGACCTCGCAGTGCACGGGAGACGCAATTTCTTACAAAAAGAGAAGAGAGGGTCAATCTCTTTGGAGTCATCGCATCTAGATCTACGTGAGGAACATGGGTGGTGGTATCTTTCTTTCTCTTGGGTATTTCCGACCTACATCGGGCGAGGAGGAAGGGGATATCCAGATAGCTGGTGGCTTTGTTGGAAGCAGCTTGCGTCCTCTTAGAAACGGAGGCAAAAGGCTGGGACGGAAGTCGCAGACGAAGGAGAGTTAGGAGCAGACTTCGGTTGTCACCGGGCAGGGAGTTGGAAAATCCAGCTAGTCTCGACACAATTTGACATCCAACTCATCTCTCGTGACAAATGTAAGTATCAAAATTAGAGGTGTGCTATCATATAAATACCAAAAGAAGAAATAGTGACAAGTTATGGATAAGAATCAAAGCACAAATTAAAAGGGAGTTACCATCTTCGGATCAGGGGATAGGTGGCTAAAGCTAAAGTGGGACAAGAAACGATGATTGTTGCAAAGGGAGGTAAAATTAAAAAGGCCATGCCTCCGGGCATACACATTTAGGTACTTAATGACCCGACGGTTGAGATCGGAACTGCTTAGAGGATGAGGAGCTTTCTTAAGAGGGTTGCTGAAAATCCACTCCTCATTGGGGAAATTCTAAGGCTCAAGAGGAAAAACAAAAAAATATTCTTGGGTCCACAGGGTTTCTTTGTCGTGAGGACGGTTGAGGAAAGAGCAGAGCCCCCTAGTACGGCACTGGTATAAAAAAGAGTGAAAAACTTTGCAATTGTAGTGGGTGAAGAAAAGTTCTCGGTCGGTTCTCCGCCGGCCTTTATGAGCATATAAAAGGACATCATTATACGGAGCCCATTGGGGTAAATTGATTCAAGGGAACACCAAAATGTTCAGAAATTTGACAGAGATAGGGTGAAAGAGGAAATCGGAGACCGCGCACACACCTGCTCTCCCCATAAAGCTAGGGTTCGTCCCTCGGTATGATTAGGCCTTTCATTGGGGGTAGGGATGCGTGTGGAGTAGTTGGATGGGATCCACCCGAGGTGGTGGAATTCCTCTAGAGTCCCAGGGGACATTGTTGAGGAGGCATGCACCGGTTAAGAGTGGGTTGGGCCTCGGGTGGTGAAGGAGGGTTTTGAGGAGGATCCGTGGAAAGAAAAACTAACCCTAGCAATGCGAAAAGAGGGAAAAGCAATTACCTAGAAGCTGAAATAAAGAGGGGTGGAAAAATACGGAGAGAGTGCTATGAAGAAAGAGTATGCCTCGGATGTGGGAGCTCTAGAATAGGTTCTAGAAAGTGGTGAAGAGGAGTAAAAGAAGGAGAACACTACTACATTTCCGCTCATAGATAACCAAGCATAGATAACGGATATTTTTAAATCCGTTATCTATGATTTGTAAATCCGTTATCTAATTTGTATCCGTTATCTCTATTCTTGAAAAAATTAGAATAGGCTCATAGATAACGGATATTTTTATGTGGTTATCTATGCTTCGTTATCTATGCAATTTAATTTATTTTTGAATTAAATTTTTAATCAGAGATAACGGAGATTTTATTTTTATATATCCGTTATCTATGTTTTGTTATCTATTTATTATAATATATTTTTAAATCAGAATTTAATAATTATTTTAATTATAGTTAACGGATAATTTATATCCGTTATCTCATTTTCGTTATCTGCATAATATTCACAAAATTGGACAGAATTCTTTCAGCAGATTCCTAGCCCTAGATCGTCGTTCTCCCCAAATCGCCGTCCACGCCAATTTGTCGCCCCTCTGCCAGTCTACCGCCAAAGGGACCTTGCCGCCGACCGCCGATACCTCTCAAGTAATTGACCGACGGCGTTGGTGACACTACTGCTTGCAAAGATCCCCTTTTCGCCGCGGCTAACCGCCGCCCCTCTCAGCTCTCTAACGTCGCCGACCGCCCTACTGCCAATCCTCTCAACTCTCTAATGTCGTTGATGTCGTCTCAGTCCTAAGATCCGTCAGCCATCGGCGCTCCACACACACTCAGCAGTCGCACTCCCATCCCACCGCCGCCTCTACCGTCGTCGTTCTCCCATCTCTGACGTGCTCTGCAATCAGAATCGGTAAGTTCTGTAAATTGCCAATGATTTTGATTTCTTTAATTCCAATTGTTGCTCAGATTTTGTTGAACATTTAATTCGAATTTTGATTATTGGCCTTTGAATTTGAATTTTGAGAAGTTGGTTGATGTTAACAAATTCATTCACATCTAGTAATTTATTGATTTTTCATTTTTATGAGCTTAACAGTTGGTGGTTGGGATAATTGTGTGCCATGTTTTGGTTCACTGATTAATTTACTGATTACTGAAAGCGAACACAAAGACGAATTTCAGTAAAATATCAGTTTCTTGTAACTATCGTGTGTATGGATTTTGATTTTGCATATTAAATGCAAATAATTTTAGATCAAATTCTCTTTCTCCGGAGGGTTCTTTCTTTGTATCAAAACGACAGTGAATGACCAAAAGTATCAAGTAATTGGATTTGATGATTTATTAATTCATGCTGCTAAGTATAAACTATTTATTTCATCTGCTCCTTAAGCAGTGTTGTCGGGGATTCTGTAATGGGGTTAAGCAAAAAGAAGTAAATTTGAGAAGGCTACTTGGAACAGCTCCTCAACAACAAAATAAAGGAAAGCTTGTACATGTATGCTCTACTCCTCTCAATTTAGTTAAGATGATTTGGTTTTTAGTTTCTACAGACTTACTCTCAAGATGTTTGAGAGTCGGTTTCAATTTTTGTTGCTACTGGAAAACAAGAATATTCATTTGTGTGTGATGGTAATTATGCAGTATGTAGCCACTCTAAGAGAGCAACTGGAGCAACTGGGTGGAGAGAGGACTCCTGAAGGTTTGCCAAGGTTCGTCTTTTTATGCTTGCTTCAGCTGCTGTCATGTATGCAAACTTGGTGACTTAACTTTGATTTTTGTGTGATGGATTATTTTTGGTTTTTGCATAATTTGATATATAATATAACGTGATAAGTGCTTGAGCTCGTAGAATTTTACCTTTGGTGAACTACATTTAAAGCCATGTCAGTACCCAATTCATTTGGTGCTTGATATTTAAAGAAGATTTAAAGATAGTAAATAAACATTTTTACTGAAAGTTGTTACAGCTCATAAGTTTTATAATGAAAAATCTACCTCATTCGTCGTTTGCAATTATAAGAATTTAATGGTGATTTGATTGATAAGACCTTTAACATAAACATCATCTTAAGTTGTATATTGTAGAATCTATATGGATTTCTTTAATGAAATTATCCATCATTTGCCTAAACCCGCGTGCCTCACAAGTAGCTGGATAAGAGTGTACCATTGTTTAATGTTGTCACTGAGTTTCCCATTAATTTCACCATTTATCATTATCAGTTTCAATAAAAACCATCAGTTATAGCATTTCCTCTTTAAGGTTAATTCTCATTCTAGACATCAAAAAGCGATTTACATCTTCTTGTCTGACATAGTATTTTAAGTTTAGTGCTTTTATCTATTGCCTATTGCCTTTTTAATTGTATCTTAGTCTTAAAATTAATTAATAGCTGCGATCTAGGAACTCTGTTTTTTTTTCTTAGTCATCTTTGTCTTTTTTACTAACTTATTGCTATCAGTGAGAGCAAAAGCCAATCCATCTAATTATTTAATAGGTGATCGTTTCAATAAAAGATCCCCAATACTGCACTTTCTATGAGGAGCTCATTCTCAAGTTCTCACTGATACTACACATTCAATAGTGTTTTTGCATTGCTTTTGTATGCTGCATTCTGTTTTTGCATTCCGTACCTAAATCTATAAAGTAGTAAATGGATACAATCCGCAAGTTCTAATATATCTTATTCCAATTATGCTTCGATCATTTATCGTGTGTGTATATATACCTGTGGTCTTTCCATAAGGTCTATTGTCATTAATATTGCCACTTCGAATTTTATTATTCTGCTGCTATGGTAGTTACATGAATGCTTCCTTGAGTTAAACACTAGTAACTTAGAACAACTGATCAGGCTCCACATTTCTAACTGATCCTGTTTTTCAAAGTATGCCAGAACTCTTAACATGTTAATCATCTCTAACATCGTCTTTTTCCTTGGCAAATTCCAGTGAGCCTTCTTTTGAGGCTAAGATCAGGGAATCCTCTTCTACATCTGAGGAGAAAGCATTCACTCCCCCAAAGAGATGAGAAGGAGACTTTTGTATGTCAAATGACAGTTGGTACATTAAAATTATGTCACCTATTACCTTCCAAAATTGACTTTCAATTCCCACAGACGTCTCTCAGAAGGTAAACCCCCAGCAACGTGGAGGATAGTTATACTATGAAGTCCGTTTAGACACTGCACCACAAGCTCATATTGAGAAGCACAGGTATTGTTATTTTCAAATTTCTGTTGTTAGATGGTATTTGCCAGATCTAAATATAACTATTATTAAGTGATTCGGAATGAGTAGCAAGTTAAATGATTATTATTTCGCTGCTGATATTAACACTCTCGTGAGCTCATTTCAGCTCCACAGTTAGTAATTCAATACTAAGTTCCTAAATCTTGCTCAATGTGATTTTGCTCTTTGTTTATGGCTGTGATCGAGGCTGATTGTTATAAGTAGTATATGATATTTGTATTATTAGTTTTAAACTATGATCTGGACTAAGTCTAACTTTCTTCTTGTGCTATAGACTATAAATCTTGCTGCTATATGCACTCCACCAGATTATAATATGCGCCCTCTTGACACAATTTACAACAATTTTATTGATGCTCTCCCGTGGTAAGTGTGTTTCGTGTTACACTGATTCGCAATTCACTTTTTATTTTTCTTGTATAACACTTTCATCAAATTAATTTTCATAATTTTGAAGTTAATTGATTGTTGTGGGTTCAGGTCAAATACTGTTCGAAAATAGCAAGCGCCTCATACATTTCTCCACTTGTGAAATATATGGGAAGACAGTCGGTAGCTTTTACCCAAAGATAGACCACTGCGTGAGGTGAGCCTTTGCTTTCAAGTCCTGGGGCATACTTATGTAGTTTCCTGGACTGGAAAATATGTAGATTTATAGTAATACCTCTTTCTTTTTGGCAAATGTTGAATATTTTGAATATTGTTGTGATTGGAGTGATAGGGATGTGTACAGTGCTGCAACAATTTAATTCTTGTTGTGATCAGTTAACTTTTATGAGTTCCATAATTTCCTCCATCTCTTGCTCCATTAGTTATCTTTGCCAATAGGAATCATATGGTTGACTTGGAAGTGCCTAAAACTAATTTCCTCCCACTGTGGCAAGTTTCATTTCTTTTCTTTAACAAATATAATCTTTATGCAACGAGGGGTCATAATTAAAGCAAGCCCATCTCGTGAAGAAAACATAACATAACTATAGTATTGATATGATGCCTTAGTGTTCCTTTCGCGTGCTACAAAAATATGTAATATGTTGAGGACCTGATCTTGCTTGTAACATATCTTCAGGAAGTGTTCAGCCATATATGTCATATATTAAGATAGGATATTTGAAATTGTCTGTGATGTCCGAGAACCAAGTCACTACTTAAGTCATGGTAGAAGCTCATCATAAATAGCATTTATTTCTCGCTCCTTATTTTAGGCAATGTTTATATTTCAATTTTGAGTTCCTTCTTTCATGATTTTTACTTTTACCAAGTAATAACCCAGGAGACCTTTTAATTCACTATTAGTCACCTTGGTTAGGTAATTTATTGATTTTACGAATCATCTTTTCTTCTGCATCAGGACCCTTCTTATTATCTTCTAAAAGAAAATGAATCCCCTTGCATCTTTGGGCCCTCTTGAAAACAGAGATGGTCATATGGTTTGAAGTAAATTACAAAAGATCGAAGTCGTAACCATTGTTTACTGCAATATATAATTTTATTTTTCAGAAATTTGTACATGGTTTGATAAATGCTTGTTAAGTATTTTCATGATCTTTTTATACAAATTATTTAATTAATATTTCAATGTAATTTGCGGTTTGTGCATACCCTCGGATCAATTTTTACAATAACGATAGAATGGACAAATGGGAAATGGATTGGACATTTTACAATCGATTCTTGTAATAATATTGTTCTTGTACGTAACTTTTGGTAACATGTTACTTATATATTAATTTTTGATGATATATAATATTTCATGTTCATAAATTAGGCTCCAAAGCAACCATATGCGATGCAATGTGGTTTCTACGTACTTCGATACATGAGACAAATAACGAGATTTGATAGACCTTTGGATGTGGCTTCACTGCGGTCTTTGGTAATGTTATTGTACTTTGACAAAAATGTATTTTTCATAATATAAATTTAAATCTTGCGTGGTTTGTTAGTATTAATATGTATGTCTTATTTTATAGTTCATGGAGAAAACATACACCAACGCTGAAATTGATGAAGTGCGGTCGGAGTGGGCAGTTTCTTCAATTATATGTTATCGAGTAGTAATTGTTATTGGGTATTTTGTTGAATTAGAATATTTTATTTTGACAGAATTATTGTATGAATGTTTTATTTTGACAGAATTATTGTATGAATATTTTATTTTGACAGGAATTATTGTATGAATATTGACTTTTGATTTGATGATGAAATTCATGCATTCTCGTTATATTTTCTTTTTATTTAGTAAATTTAATTGTTTTATATTAAATAAAAATATATAAAATAAAATAGATAACAAATATATTATGTTATCTTTGCTAAAATAGATAACGGATATATTTATTAATAGATAAATCGATTTTTACTAGAATAGATAACTAATATATATATGAACAAATAACAAAAAAATGCGTTATCTTTTTAAGGAATAGATAACGGATATAAATAATAATAAATAACATATATATTACGTTATCTTTGTAATGAATAGATAACGGATATGCTTAATAATACATAATGGATATCTTTAGTTATCTATTTAAGGAATAGATAACGGACATAACAAGTATAGATAACGGATATATTTGGTTATCTATTTAAGGAATAGATAACGGATATAACAAGTATAGATAATGAGATAATATCCTTTATCTATGAGCGTCTTTTTGACGGCGGGCGCACATAGATAACGGATATTTTGATTTTTTTATCCGTTATCTATGAGCGCCCCACATAGATAACCCCGCCTAGATAACCATTGATTTTACGCATAGATAACGGATAATATATCCGTTATCTATGCCAAAAATGTAGTACCACGACGAATTTAAATAAAGAAGAGTGATGATAGATTCTCTCTATAGAGATGGGATTTATGCAGTTCGAGATCCTTTATTGGACGGTTACAAGTAGCGGTGATGATTCCGTGTGAACGCGCGTGGCGTTTGATGTGACAAGTGCCGCACTTAGATCGAAGCCGAAGAGTCTCTGGCGGAGAGTCGGGACGAGGCATTAGAGTATTAATTCCTTAACATTATACATTACTCTCTTCAGGTTCTACACATCCCAAAGAAAGTAGGGGGCAATTGACGTGGTATAAATATGTCATGGGTCGGAGCACCCATATGGGGTTATAAGGCCGAGCTATCAACGAGAGCCCAAAGAAGCCCAAAGGAAGAAATAATATAGGAGAACCTAAAATGCCAATATGGGCTCGATTCGCGAATTTAGGGTAGGCGGTTAAGATCTCCCACTAAAAAGGTCTTTGGCGGTTGGCGGTAAGTGGCGAGAATGAAGATTAACGAGTAAGCAAGTGAAGACTCGGTCAAACAGAGTCTAAAGAGGGTATCGAAGAGATCTAGAAGCGGTTTTTCCAAAAAAGAGAGAATGGGACGTAACGTGGAAGGAGCACGATAAAGAGTGGGAGAGCTTCATCGGAGGGTGGTGACAACTATCCCATTACGGTATTATTTATGTATGATCTGCATAGGAGAAAAGGTACGAATTCACTTATCTACTTATCATTTTGAGCACATTATACTATCTCTATTAACATTTATTCAGCTAGTTTATATTAGCTCCGAGAGGTCCCTAACCGGGTATTTAGGGCCCTCCTTTCATATTCATTCCGATCAGCGACTTGAGCGTCGGAGTCCCTACGTTGAGGACCCTTCCGGCGTGTTTTGCGAGTAGTCGGAGCTCGGGTGCGGGTTCGGATTGCACAATTATGGTACGTGTTCGAAGAAGTGATCTCACAAATCTCGGAGTACGGGGTTCGATTCTTGTTAGCGTGACTTTATTGCACGCATCAATTATGTATATTGTAAAAAATTACAATTATATCAAAATTTATTTGGTGAAATATACTGATTATATAAATAATCTGCATAAAGAGTATATTTAATTTATATGGTGATATATACATATTATATAAATAAATTTAATTTATTTAGTAATATCTGTATTATATAGATAGTCTGCGAAAGCTTATATTTAATTTATTTGGTGATATATACAGATTATATAGAAAGTCTGCGAAGCGTACATTTAATTTATTTGGTGATATATACTGATTATATATATAATCTACGAGAAAGTGTGTATTTAATTTATTTGAGACATATACAAATTATAGATATTTAGTACAAATATAATTATTATTGTTGTATGACGATTTATTCGCCCTAAGGCCCAACAAAGAACTAGGCCGGCCCAATCCAATCGGGCCAAGCCCGAAAGAGCTCGGCACCATGAGAGACCAACTCGCCGGGCACAGCGAGCAAGCCCGACCGAGCGGGCAGGACCCTTCGAGCTCGGCCCACCTCGCCGAGGCGAGCGCAGCTATCCAAATGAGCGGATGGAATCAAGCGAGGCGAAGCCCCAAGCGTGTCACAAGATGGCGAGCTCTGCGAGGACTCACACTAACCCGGCTCGGCGGATCGAGACTTGCCGACAAAGCTGCACCTAGAATAGAAACAAGTGCGGTGAAACAGTGTTAATTTAATGTCAACCTTACTAAGTAGGGAATGAAATCCCCTCTGCAAACAGAGGATCCCCTGTCGGACAACCGGCGGGGCAGTGGCGGCCGCCTCCCAGTGCGGGGTAGGTACATGATTGGAGTGAATTGATACATGTTTTTAGGGCTTATTTTAGTGCAAAAAGTGAGCTAAAGTGTGATTTTTGTGCATAAATGTGAATAGTATCACTCTTTTGCCTAAAAAGTATTACTTTGTGAGTTTTTGATGTTTTTCATCCGTTTTGCGAGTAAATTGGTGGAATTTTGCCTAACCGAGAGTACCGTTATTCTTAGAATAAAGAGACGAACATACCGGACGAAAGCGGGGTCGGGCCCAAGCCAATCTCGAGAAAATTTCCTGGTCTCGAGCACAAGTCGAGGGAGCAAGGACCTCGACTCGAGGGATAGGCTGGAGGGAAAGAAATTTCAAAAATGTAGCGATCTCGACTCAAGGAGGAACCTTAAGTCGAGGGATGAAGAAATGGCGGGATCCTCGAGTCGAGGGCTGAGCCTCGACTCGAGGCAGTGAAAAATTGAAGAAGCGTGGATGCGACTCTTAGGCCTCGACTCGAGGGCACGAAGCTCGAGTCGAGGAGTGCCAAAACCGAATTTTACGCTTTTAAAGCCCATTGAAGCCAAAACAGAGCATAACTTGATTCTAGCGGTTTAGAAGCGGTTTCAGGAGGTTCCATAGGCGAATTTTTCACTTTGTAGCTTGATTTCCATTGTAATTGCTATAGATTGTTAGAATTAGATTAGATTCTACTTTTAGTCCATTAGATTAGCATTTTGATTCATTGTAATTGAAGATTCCAGCTGTGATTTGGGAGAAGATAAGTTGAATTCAAGCATTGTAGAAGACTAATCATTCCTATTTTTGTATATTGAAGCTCAATTGGTGATGTTCTTACCCTTTGCTCTCTTTAATTCATTGCTTGTGTTGATTAGATTGTTAATTGCTTTCTTAGATTGTTTACCCATGGCTTTTGCTTGTAGCACCATGGGCTAATAGCCTTGTGCTTGGGATAATTGAAATTAGGGATGAAGTGATTGCCTCATGCTATGATTGTTGATAATTGTGATCAATTGAATTAGCTTGCTTCCTAATTGTGATTCTTAATTGTGCTTCATGAAAAATTGTCTCTTTTGATTAATGGTTGATCACCCTAGCAATAGGCGAGTTGAGCTAACGTGATTAGGTGTTAATCGGGTTTCAATTTTGCATGATTGTATGAATTGGGGACTTCTACATTGAGAGATGGGAAGAACTAAGGATACTCACATTAGGCATTGTGATATTAATGGAGTGATTAATTTCATGATGGTTTATGCTTTCTAATTTGATTGATTTGCATTTGGATACAATCATAGCTTGTTAATCATGGATTCCTTAATGGAGATTATCTCTTGCACCCAAATCCCCCATTGATTTTAGTGTATTTGTTATTGCATTCTAGGTGTTTGATATATTGTTTGAATAATCTTGCCATTTAATTTCTTGCCATATTGTAGAGATTTTAGTCCTAAACCTTGTTGCAACTTTAACCATCTAGAACTCTTATCCTTGAGTTTCGTTTGCATACTTTCTCCCTTGGGTTCGATATTTTGCGATTGGTCTTAAAAGCTCTTGCCCTATACACTCCAATCAAATGGCGTCGTCGGGAGTTAGTTTTGCGCCTATAAGTGAGATTTGAGGATTGTTTGAAGTGGCTATTTATTGCTTTTGTTTTTGTTTTTGTTGATTGTGTTTGGTTTGAAGTTGATACTTGGATTTGTGGCATTGTAGGTGCATGCTAACAAGGTCAAGTGGTGTTCCACCATTGCCACTGAATCCGGAAATTGAGGTTACTTTGAGAAGGAATCGTGTGAGAGGCAGCGAAGGGAAGCTATGGAAGGGAAGATCAAAGAAATGAGGAGAGAATAGTGGGTGAACCTCAAGTTGAGGAGGTACATGGACAAGGAGAAGGAGGAGTAGAACATGGAGGTAATGGGAACCATTTCCATGCTCAAGTTGGCCCTTTCCCTCAAGGGATGCCACCACAAAATTATCCCTACCAAAATCCATATCCTTATCCTCCACAAGCTCATCAATATCCCTACTATCCACCTCATCCACAACAATTTCCACCATACTATCCCCATATGCCGTATAACCAAGAGCCACAATATCATGAACCGCCTCACATACCAAATGCCCAACCACAACCCGTAAATAAGCCACCACCTCAAGGAAGACTTTGAGAGAATTTTTTGAGCCACAACTTAGAGAGCACTATGACGGGATAGCAAGGTCGAGGATAAATGCGAATAACTTTGAAATAAGTCCCGCTCTAGTGAGAATGCTTAGGGAGAAGCAATTTGAAGGGAAGGATGAAAATGAGTGCCCACATCAACATATGGCACAATTTCTTGAGATTGCCGAAACTACGAAATACCACGGGGTACCCGAAGATGCGAAGAAGTTGAGGCTCTTTGCCTTTACATTAAAAGGAAGAGCAAAAGCATGGCTTAATTCATTACACTTTGGGACCGTACGTACATGGGAGGAGTTGTCCAAGAAATTTTTGATGAAGTTTTACCCACCGTCAAAGACCGTGCAAGCTAAGGAGGCTATTTCCCACTTCCGCCAAAAGAATGGGGAGACGATACCGGAAGCATGGGAGAGGTATGACATGTTACTTATCAATTGTCCTCAACACGGTTTTCGGAGGAGCAAACCATTATGTACTTTTGCAATGGTTTGACGGATGGGGATAGGTCGTTCTTGAATGATTGTGCTAATGGATCGATTTGGTCTAAAACCGTTGGGCAAATGAATGAAATAATGGAGAACATAGCTCAAGATTCATTCCAAGTGTCGGTTAATCGGGAGCACATCATAGGGTGTCACAAGTTGATGAAATCGAGTCTATGAAGAGTATGATGATGACTATGATGGACCTATTGGGAGCTCTTACTACTTCACAAGGACAAGCAAGTGTGAGTTCATCCGTTCCTCATGTTGATGTTTGTCCAAGTCCATTGCCGGTTGAAGAAGTTAGCTACATGGGTAGGCCTCCATTCCAAGGAGGCTATCAAGGAGGAAATTTTCAAGGGAATTATCAAGGAGGAAGGCCTTACCAAATGCCTTACCAAAATAGGCCACAAGGAAGCTATCAACCTCAACCGCAAGCTCAATTTAATGGGAATACATGGAGGAGACACGAAAATTTTTCATATGCCAATCCAAGAGCCGCCGTTCAATTTCCTCCCGGATTTGATCCGGTGCAAAGGCTCCTAACAATGAAGGAAAGGCTACTACGGAGGAGATTTTGGGGTTGATTGTGAAGAAATTGGAAGCCAATGACTCAAGGCTTGATGATATAGGGAAGCAAATGGACACTCATTTCAAGACGATCGAGCATCAAGTAGGGCAACTTGCTGCTACGGTTGGAAAGCTCTCGTCTACGGTGGATCATCTACAAAATAAAGGAAAGTATCCATCCACTACCGAGCCGAACCCTAAAGAGTTTTGTAGTGCAATCAAGCTAAGGAGTGACACTAGCTATGAAGGTCCTAAAATGCCCAAAGAAGGGAAGTTTGAAGAAGAGGTGGTGAAGGAGGAAGAAGAGAGACAAGAAAGAGTGGTTGTGGAGGAGAAGAAAAGTGAAGAAGAGGTGAAAGCGAGGGAGATGCAAAGAAGGAAGAAAAGTCAAAGAATGAATGGGGAGTTCCAATGAAGGCTAATCCGGTTCCGCTTTCCCAAGAGATTAGAGAGAAAGAAACTTGATGAAGAGTTTGGTAAGTTTTTAGAAATATTCAAGAATTTGCATATCGATATTCCACTCTTGGAGGCCCTTGAACAAGTTCCACACTATAAGAAGTTCTTGAGAGAGATTATGTCCAAGAAAAGGAGTTGGGATGAGAAGGGGATGCTCAAGCTAGTGGAAGAATGCAAAGAAATCTTGGAGAGACACTTGCCACAAAAGAAAAAGGATCCCGAAGCTTCATTATCCCATGTGAGATTGGAGAAAAGGTAAACATTCAAGGCTTGTGTGACCTAGGAGCAAGTATTAATGTGATGCCATTGTCCGTATTCAAGAAATTGGATTTAGGGGAGGTGATTCCTACGAACATCAATCTTAAATTAGCGGATCAATCATATGCTCAACCATTTGGGATCATTGAAGATGTGTTAGTAGGGGTTGGCAAACTCATATTCTCGGTGGATTTCATTGTATTAGACATAAAGGAGGAACTTGAGGCACCGATCATCCTTGGTCGACCTTTCCTTGCAATGGGCAAAGCGATGATTAATGTGGAGAAAGGAGAGCTTAAGTTGAGCTCCAATGGTGATGAAGTGACATTTACAAGAGTTCATGAGGAAGAGGTTGCTCAAAGCAAGGTAGAGAAGAAGACGTGTGGATACGTAGAGATTGTTGATGTATGCCCTTCCATTGAAAGGGAAGTTTCTACACCCATTACTTCTACTAATTCTTTAGTTAATGAGCATTTCCTTCCCTCTTGTAAGATCATTTCTAACAAGTCTAGTGTTTCCCTTGATGATTGTAGGAAGGAGAAAGCTATTATGGACACTTTGCTTGACCCGGTGAAAAGAGAAGGAAGAAGGTGAGAAAGATTTGACCAAACTTGAGCATGGCTCAAGTTTGGGGGTCTTGGTGGAAAGTTTTGAAGTAGGAGATCAAGTGGTGTGGTGTGAATCAAATTGGAGTCGGCTACTTTGAGTCGAAAGACCCAAGGAGGTGCTTACGGTCAAAGAAATCAAAGAAGGAGGAAAGCTACTCCTAGAGGATAAGTGGGGATGTTGCCTTTTTGCAAAGGAACATCTAGTGAGACACAAGTTCGACCCTCATTTGATCATAGAAAGGGAAGTATGAACCTCTTTGAGTTCCGTCCGGCAAAGGACGTTAAACCTAGCGCTAGATGGGAGGCAACCCATCCTTTCATTGCTTTAGTGTGTTTACTTTGTGTTTTGTCCTATTTGTGAAATTTTTGCTTTGGATTTTGGGAATTGCTCATGCTTAGGAGAATATGTTAGTTGATGGATGAAGTATATTTGGGATATTGAGCTTACTTGTTGATATCATTATGAGTTGCATGTATTTTGAGCCAAACTTGAGTGCATATCTTCATTCAAGTTTGGGGGTGTGTGCCATTTAGGGTAGAAATGCATCTCTTAGTGATGATTATTTGATGACTATTTTTGCCCGTTTGTAGGTATACTCACTACGAGAATGGAAAAAGGATCGTAATTATAAGAGAATTAAGGAATCGAGAAGGAAAGGAGAGCTTAAAAGTTGGTGAAAATGAGCATAAAGGAAGAGAACCCGGTCTCCTCGATCGAATGAGCGACCGGGCTTAAATCGAGGACCAAAACGGTAATTTCTTACATATTTGGGTTCGTTAGGGCGTAGAGATCATTTTTAGGAGTTTCGGGGTCGGGTCGGGCTCGGGAATCGTCAAAAATTCCTTGGACTCGACCCAAGGTCGAGGTTGCATAGTCCCCAAGTCGAGGCATTGACACTTAGAAAAAATCTTGAAATCGGCACATCCCTCGACTCGAGGGAGGAACCTCGAGTCGAGGCTTTTGAAAAAATGGGGTTCCTCGAGTCGAGGCGACCTCGACTCGAGGCCGGTGTCTCGCTATAAATATCGCGTGTTAGTCATAACAAAGGTACGACTCGAGGAATTAGGGCACATCACGATCTCTTTCGTCCCGCATCATATTTCCGGTGATTTTGCGTCGTTTTCACCATATCATCACATCATATCATCAATTTCCATCATACATTGCTTAAAGATTGAATTTTGAGGGTTTGTGCATAAAATTTGGGGCTTTTTGTGGAGTAGTGCGTAGGTGTTTAAATTTCTCATTTTAAGCGATTTTTATCAACAAGGTATGTCATTTCTTCTCATTTGGCTTTCAATTTCATGTTGGTGGATGATTATTGCTTGGGTGTTAGGGATTATGCTAGAATTTCTTTGAATTGGAATTTGTTTTTGGACATTTTTTCAAACACCTTATATACATGATTGATTTTGATAAATTGAAGCCATTGTTGAGAATATTTGAATCAATTGAGGATTTTAGGATCATGTTTAGGATTGTATATGATATGTTGCTCGTTTATTTGTGGAATTTGGCTTGAAATGTGATGTTTGGCATATTTTTAGGAATTCCTAGTGCAATTGTTGGTATAAGTGGTCAAGTTGAGTTGAGTATTGATGATGGAAGTGCAAGTTTGGTGATGCTATGTGTTGAATTACTTGCTAGTTGGCTTGTATTATTTGATGTATTTGTGGAGTATATTTGTATGATTTTGGTGAGCCTACATGGTGATTTTCATTGTCTAAAGCCATTCTAGTTAAGTACATATATTTTGAGGAGTATTTGAGCACTTCTATTGATGGTATTTATTTGAGTTGACTCTTTGACCAATTGTAGGGGTTAATTGCCGAGTCACTAGGAATTTTGTTGAGATTGGATATATTATTGTTGACTTGTCCATGGTTAAGAGTGATATTTTGAGCTTGCATTTTAATTGTGGGATTGATTCTTGCTCTTGGGATTATTTTTGCAGGAACAATGTTTAGGGGAGTTGACGGCCATAATTTTTCGATGCGTAAATCCGGGAGAGAGAGGAGGCTATCCGATTTGCACATAGGATGCCCGCTGAACTTGGAATTCAGTGGGACGATTACAAATGGAGGAAGCATATTATCCTCTATGTCGAGCTTTACGTAAAATGGTCAAGACCAGATTAGTAGATCATAACCGCATGTTATCCATGGGGATCTAGGAGGATATTCCTCGACTTTTTGAGCAAGTCGGCATGGGAGGCTTTTTAGCCAAGAGGCCTCGGACTCATCTCGGACTCACCCTAGAGTTCCTTTGCACGGTTAAGGTTCATAAGGCTAGGAGGGCCAAGTTCGCGAGGAAAATTACTTTCGAGCTCATGGGAAATGAGTATGAGTTGACCTTGGACGAGGTCAACGAGATCCTTGGCACACCCACCGACCCCGACAGATCATTGCTTAACATAAGGAAAGAGTACAACGCCAAGAAGTTTTGGAGGCGTATTTCAGATTCTCGGGGCTTCAATCGGCCTAAGTTCATTCTGGAAAATCGAAGAGCACTCACATCCGAACCCGGTAATCCGATATTTGGAGAAGATTCTCGCAAGCACGATATTCGCGAGATCGGAGGGAGGAGCCGTGGTATCCGAGGAGTTGTATGTCATTTGGTGCTTCTTGCATGGAGTTAGATTCAACGCCGCTGCGCACTCCGCTACCAATTTGAGAGAGCTACAAGTACGAAATTCAAGAAGATTAACTTTGGAGGCATGATTACCTTGATAGCCGAGCATCTCGGGATCCCCACTCATAACCTAAGAGCATTAGATGGTCCAGATCTTACTACCGATACCATGCGACGCATGAGGACACTTGACCGCATCGGTAGGACGTGGTGTTTCCAAAGAAGCATCACGGTGGCCGATTCCCGCTTCCTAATAAGAGGTTGACGACGATATTTGGATCTGCTGCCTTTGTGACCATCAACCTTCGCATGTGGTCACGGCGTCACACCGATGCTATAGATGCTTATACGAGAGAGCATGGAGATGTTCTCCGAGATGAGGGTGATGACGATGATAATGATGGCCAGCAATGATCTCGATGATGATGATGAGGATGAGGGTGTTGCAGAGAGAGCAGAGGCCGAGGAAAGAGATGATACCGAGGACGAGGATGACGAGGAGCCGGAGCAGGAAGAGCCGCCAAGACGAGATGGATGAGGATTACCAGCCAGAGATTAACATGTACCGGTAGGATGAGATGAGGAGCCGAGAGTATGAGGCGGGTAGTTCATCTCAGAGGCCGTGGGTATTGACCGAGCAGATGTGGGCGGATAGTCGAGGATGCATATTGAGAGCTTGACCCGCCAGGATGAGATGTATCGGATGATTGAGGAGTCCCGAAGATTTAACGAAGAGACTAGGAGGATGCGGGGAAGAGTCTCGAAGACTCAAAATGACATGTACGCCCTCCTACCAAAGCAGATGAGCTCGTGGAACTTCGGGCCGGGACACTATCCACCTCCACCACCGCCGTTTGATTTTTAGGGCTATCCCCTATTCCTCATTCCCTATCCTTAGTTTTTAGATTCCTATCTTCTTGATGATTTGTACTTTTGATGGTGATTGTACTCTTTATGATGATTGTGCTTCTTTTGGTGAACTTGATGATGTGATGAATTGGAATATTTGATGACTTTGATGATGATTGTTATTCTCTTGATCTTATTGAGCTTGATTATTCTTTTGGATTCCTTATTCTTTGATTTGAGTTTCATTGTGGATTTATTGACATATCTTTGAGTATCATTATTGATGTAGTGAGTATGCTTGGATTTATGTACATGAGCACTTGTGTTTGATTTGCAAGACTAATTGGATTTTGATTTGATCATTAGTTGATATGTAGCTTGAAGCTAGCATTCTTGATTTATTATGTAAAGATGAATGTGATTGATGATGCTTAATTCATTGCTCAATTGAAGCCCGTGAGCTTTTGTGCCTTAATAATCATACATCTTATACGGTTGATTTGATATTTCTTTGAGAGTGCATCATTCATAATTTGTATGCTAGAACTTGCCACTAGACTTGTTGATATTGATCTTTGTGTGATGTCTTGAAAGTGATAAGAGGCCATGTTTGATATGATTAGTCACTTTGCCAAATTTTTTTTTCCCCACCAAACACATTTTATTTCCTTAGTGAGCCATGTTGAGCCTTATGATCCTTATTCTTTGGCAAGCCAAGTGAGATTGAAACCATTAACCTATTTTTATGAGTCTTTCTTGTCCTATATTTAGTTGAGCTTGAATGTGGGCTAATGATGGTGATTTGATTGCTAAGTGTGGGAAGATGATGAGCTAAGTGATGAATGAAGCATGAAAGAAAGAAAGGTTGTGAAATGAAAAATTGAATTGTGAAGAAAAATGTGAATGAAAAGAGATATTCAATTTGTGAGCTTAAGTGAAAAAGAAAGCTCAAGAGAATTGTGGTGATTGAAATCTAATTGCTTGAAGGAGACTTGATGCAGATAGAAGAGATGTGCATTTGTGTTGATTAGCTTACATTCAAGTCTCTACTACTTAGTCACTCTTATCCAAAAACATCTCACATTTCCAAAGAGCCTACATTACAACCTAGAAGAAAGACCTCTTTGATTCTTGATTGATCACAAATGATTTTGATTGGGATTAAGTCTTTTGGCAAGCATATGGTGTGCAAGTTTGTGAATTTGATGATTGAGTGCAATATACCTTTATACACTTGAGTGAAGAGTGAAACACTCCATGGAAGGAGCAATGTGATGAGCATTTATTTGAGCATGATTCATCTTGTTTGCTAGTGGATAGTTACATTGATACTTATGTTCATTGATGAGTTCGATTGTCTTATTTTTGGTCTATGGTGCCATGTGACATAATTGCAATCAATTCACTCCTTTGTTCTTAGTTTCTACGTTGCTCGAGGACGAGCAACAATTCAAGTTTGGGGGTATGATTGGAGTGAATTGATACATGTTTTTAGGGCTTATTTTAGTGCAAAAAGTGAGCTAAAGTGTGATTTTTGTGCATAAATGTGAATAGTATCACTCTTTTGCCTAAAAGGTATTACTTTGTGAGTTTTTGATGTTTTTCGTCCGTTTTGCAGGTAAATCGGTGGAATTTTGCCAAACCGAGAGTACCGTTATTCTTAGAATGAAGAGACGAACATACCCAGGCGAAAATGGGGTCGGACCCGAAGCCAATCTCGAGAAAATTTCCTTGGTCTCGAGCACAAGTCGAGAGAGCAAGGACCTCGACTCGAGGGATAGGCCGGAGGGAAAGAAATTTCAAAAATGCGGCAGTCTCGACTCGAGGGAGGAACCTCGAGTCGAGGGATGAAGAAATGGCGGGATCCTCGAGTCGAGGCTGAGCCTCGACTCGAGGCGGTGAAAATTGAAGAAGCGTGGATGCAACTCTAGGCCTCGACTCGAGGGCCTGAAGCTCGAGTCGAGGAGTGCCAAAACCGAATTTTGCGCTTTTAAAGCCCATTGAAGCCAAAATAGAGCATAACTTGATTCTAGCAGTTTAGAGCAGTTCCGGGGAGGTTCCATAGGCGAATTTTTCACTTTGTAGCTTGATTTCCATTGTAATTGCTATAGATTGTTAGAATTAGATTAGATTCTACTTTTAGTCCATTAGATTAGCATTTTGATTCATTGTAATTGAAGATTCCAGCTGTGATTTGGGAGAAGATAAGTTGAATTCAAGCATTGTAGAAGACTAATCATTCCTATTTTTGTATATTGAAGCTCAATTGGTGATGTTCTTACCCTTTGCTCTCTTTAATTCATTGCTTGTGTTGATTAGATTGTTAATTGCTTTCTTAGATTATTTACCCATGGCTTTTGCTTGTAGCACCATGGGCTAATAGCCTTGTGCTTGGGATAATTGAAATTAGGGATTAAGTGATTGCCTCATGCTATGATTGTTGATAATTGTAATCAATTGAATTAGCTTGCTTCCTAATTGTGATTCTTAATTGTGCTTCATGAAAAATTATCTCTTTTGATTAATGGTTGATCACCCTAGCAATAGGCGAGAGTTGAGCTAACGTGATTAGGTGTTAATCGTGTTTCAATTTTGCGTGATTGTATGAATTGGGGACTTCTACATTGAGAGATGGGAAAAACTAAGTATACTCACATTAGGCATTGTGATATTAATGGAGTGATTAATTTCATGATGATTTATGCTTTCTAATTTGATTGATTTGTATTTGGATACAATCATAGCTTGTTAATCATGGATTCCTTGATGGAGATTATCCCTTGCACCCAAATCCTCCATTGATTTTAGTGTATTTGTTATTGCATTCTAGGTGTTTGATATATTGTTTGAATAATCTTGCCATTTAATTTCTTGTCATATTGTAGAGATTTTAGTCCTAAACCTTATTGCAACTTTAGCCATCTAGAACTCTTATCCTTAAGTTTCATTTGCATACTTTCTCCCTTGGGTTCGATATTTTGTGATTGGTCTTAAAAGCTCTTGCCCTATACACTCCAATCAAGTACACCCAAATTAAATGAGGATGTCTAGCATTAATTGCAAATTCACCTTTTGTCTGCCCTAGGGCAGCACAATCCATGTATAAATAAGACCGATAAGGCACAATAAAATGGATCTGAAGCATCCACACTTAAGACTCGGGACTAACACTCCCAACAATTCTCTTGTTCTTTACAAGCTTTTAGCATTTATTTTTGCATTTATTGCTTATCATTGCTATTGATTGTTCTTGGGCATTTATCACCATAAATACCCCAATCAATATTGTTTTTAACCGTTCAAAAGCCACATTAAATGCATCCAAATATTTCAGTTAACATCAATTGGCGCTAGGAGGAGGGGGTGTGTTACCTACTTTTACTGTTTCTATTGATATTTCGAAAAAACTCTAAGAACACTCAATGTTCTTCGTGCCAAAGTCCTTAAAGAACACCCCTTGTTCTTTATTCTATGACCCATCCCTACCAAACGAAGATCTTGATTCTTTTAGAAATATCGAAGGCTTGAAACACCACTCCCATGGGGGATAACCCCACGAATGCAGAATGCATGGAGCCCGTGCATGTTCATGAAGATGAACAGCCTGTGGGGAGGTCACCCACACCAGGGCTGCAAGGGAATTTGCTCCTATCCCCTTCAGTGAGTATCAAACTCCCCGAGCAGATCCAGATTTCGGCCATCAAGCTTCTTCAAGCTCGAGGCCGTGAACTTGCCACGACCAACCTTAGCCCGTCCCACCGCTCCCCAAAAGAATAAGCGGAAGAAGAAGAAGGCCCGGTGAGCTCGAGGTGGCCCCGAATCCCCTAGCAGGGGCAAGCGACCCTGTGGGTCTAGGATCGTCTTCGAGCGACTTGGGTCATCTCACAATCGGATTTTGGATCGGAGTTCAAACGGAGTCCGGGATCGGAAGCACTGTGTGGCAAGGCGGGCGGTCAAGTATCGTCGGCCCATCAACAGGCCCCACGCCAGCCGCACCTCTCGAGCGAGGCTAGAAGGGTCTCGGCCAAGGATAGGCTAGGCCCGGCTCGGCAGAGCACTCGACCGCCCAAGTCCCCACCGCGAATCTGAACTCGATTCTCGCGATGCTTTCTCGTCGCCATGCGAAGAAAATTGACGTGATGAAATCCCACTTCGGAGCCCATGACGGGCAGCCGAGGCGAAGCGTGGCGAGCGAGCCACTTTCTATGGAGGTTGAACATGCAACAGCTTCAACTCAAAATCCTCCCCTCAAATGCTGTATTTGAAGGGAAGACCGACTCAGAGACTCACCTTAGTAAATATAATATTTACATGGTTGGGAGGGGGCCTCCGACATAACTAAGTGCCGTCGGTTCCCGCCGACCACAGGCGAGCTCACCCATAAGTGGTATGTTTCTCCCCGCCCGTTCGATCCACACGTTTGGTGAATCGGGCGAAATTCACTACCTACTTTGCCTCCAAGATTCCCAGAGCCAAAAATCGGCAAAGACCGATGGGTATCAAGCAGGGAAGAGTAAGACCGGAGTCCCACATGTTCCGGCACATAACCAAGAATTACCCCACCTCCTACGCCGAGTTCCGCCGGCGGGGCAGGCGAGCTCATCACTCGTCGAAAATGCTCGCTCAAAGGCTGGGCGAGGTGAAGGAGGAGGAGGAGAAAGCGGACAAGGTCAAAGGCCCACATTCGTGATTACGAGGCTCATCTACACATATCTTACTTCAGGTCCCTTATTGGGCTTTCATAGGGCCTGCACTTATAAACCCAATCCATTAGCCATCGCCCAATATCGTATTTATGTCACATCAATTATCGCTCCCCCTACTCTTCCGGGACGTGAAGGGCCCGAGAGAGTAGGTAACTTACTCAATAATCGTACGGTTCTTTCCAAACCTTAAGAAAGACTCAAGAAATTTCTATTTACTTGGGCTCTATTCAACTTCTCTTACACCTAGGCTCTATTCAGTTCCTCTTAAGCCTTAATCCAATCTTAAGTGAGTTCTTACTCACTTCCTAGTTATATCTACACTTCCCCTTCGTCTCGGTCCTCTTTGGACCTTTAGGCTAGTCTTAAGTGAATTTGTGTTCACCTACGTTATTCCCGTTCTCCCCGAATCTCCCGTTGTTTAGTGATATTCTATTCACCATCTTCATATTGGTTTTCTCTTGACTCTTCCCGGTGACATTCTCATTCATCTAGATTTTCTTAAGTTCTCTCTTAACCTCTCGAAAAATCATAAGTGAATTTCTATTCACTTGATCTTTACTTGGTCCTATTAAGACCCCTCTTGTGTTCTTTCCTAATTCTTGATAGTAAAATTTTTCTAAAAACTCTTCTTCTCGATTAGGCTCTTTCGGGAACCTTAAAAATCATAAGTGAATGACTATTCACTTAATAATTTGTATCAAAGTTTTAAGGCTCTCTCCTAACCTTAAAAGATCCTAAGTGAATGATTATTCACATATTAATCCGTAAAAAGGTTTAAGACTCTCTTCGAACCTTAAATAATTCTAAGTGAATGTTCGGATTCACTTAATCAAAATCTGGGCTCTTTTCATTTCTTGTTATTTCAAATATTTTGCTATACTTGAATAATATCGTAATTAGTCCGGCTATTTATGTCCCTAGCGTAACTGATGGGCCTCTGTTGGGCTGTTTGTGTCCCAACAAGCCCCTTTTGGTAGCAATCTTCTCGGGGCCTCTACAGTTTGTGTGTTGTATCCCTGTATGCTCTCGTATAAATATTTTGTTCTATGCATGAATTCTATGTGTTTCCACAAACCGCATTCTCTTTGACAAAGATGCTACATTAGTCAATTGCTTAATCACTCTTTGAAAAAAACACGTGTCGGCTTTGTAAGAGGTAAAAATTCCCTTCTTTGTAAAACCTAAGTAAAGTAAGCTCTTTATAGGCTCTCTCCCGAACCTTAAAAATCCTATGTGAATGATTATTCACTCATTAATTGGTAAAAAGGTTTAATGCTTTTTCCAAATTAGGCAGATTAGACCCTCTACGAACTTTAAAGAATCCAAAGTGAATGATTAATCACTTAATAATCTCGTAAAAACTTTAATGCTCTCCCCGAACCTTAAAAGATCCTAAGTGAATGATTATTTACTTATTAATCTCTTAAAAACTTTAAGGCTCTCTCTCAACCTTAACGATCCTAAGTGAATGATTATTCACTTATTATTCTCGTAAAAACTTTAAGACTCTCTACGAACCTTAAGCGATCCTAAGTGAATGATTATTCACTTATTAATCTCGTAAAAACGTTAAGACTCTCTCTCGAACCTTAAAAGATCCTAAGTGAATGATTATTCACTTAATAATTCACAAAAGCTGTAAAGTTTTCTTATGAACCTTAAAAATCCTAAGTGAATGATTATTCACTTATTAATTAAATAAAAACTTTAAGGCTCTCCCTGAACCTTAAAAGATCCTAAGTGAATGATTATTCACTTATTAATTTTGTAAAAATTTTAAGGCTCTCTCTGAACCTTAAGCGATCCTAAGTGAATGATTATTCACTTATTAATCTCGTAAAAACTTTAAGGCTCTCTGCGAACCTTAAAAGATCCTTAGTGAATGATTATTCACTTATTAATCTCGTAAAAATTTTAAGGCTCTCTCTAAACCTTAAAAGATCCTAAGTGAATGATTATTCACTTAATAATTCACAAAAGCTGTAAGACTCTCTTATGAACATTAAAAAATCCTAAGTGAATGATTATTCACTTATTAATTCGTAAAAACTTTAAGGCTCTCCCGAACCACAAAAGATCCTAAGTGAATGATTATTCACTTATTAATCTCATTGACATTTTAAGGCTCTCTCTGAACCTTAAGCGATCCTAAGTGAATGATTATTCACTTATTAATCTAGTAAAAACTTTAAGGCTCTCTCTCGAAACTTAAAAGATCCTAAGTGAATGATTATTTACTTAATAATTCATAAAAAATGTAAGGCTCTCTTATGAACCTTAAAAATCCTAAGTGAATGATTATTCACTTATTAATTCGTAAAAAATTTTAAGGCTCTCTTGGGCACCATAAAAATCCTAAGTGAATATTCGGATTCACTTAATCAAAATAAGGGCTCTATCCGAGATTCACTTAATCAAAATCGTGGCTCTATCTCGAGTCTTATAATCTTTTTAAGGTCATTCTTGAACCTTAAAAATTCTAATTGAATATTCGGATTCACTTAATCAAAATCGTGGCTCTATCTCGAGCCTTATAATCTTTTAAGGTCATTCTTGAACCTTAAAAATTCTAAGTGAATATTCGGATTCACTTAATCAAAATCGGGGCTCTATCTCGAGCCTTATAATCTTTTAAGGTCATTCTTGAACCTTAAAAATCATAAGTGAATATTCGGATTCACTTAATCAAAACCAGAGCTCTATCTCGAGCCTTATAATCTTTTTAAGGTTATTCTTGAACCTTAAAAATTCTAAGTGAATATTAGGATTCACTTAATCAAAATCAGGGTTCTATCTCGAGCCTTATAATCTTTTTAAGGTCATTCATGAACCTTAAAAATTCTAAGTGAATATTCGGATTCACTTAATCAAAATCAGTGGTTCTATCTCGAGCCTTATAATATTTTTAAGGTCATTCTTGAACCTTAAAAATTCTAAGTGAATATTCGGATTCACTTAATCAAAATCAGGGCTCTATCTCGAGCCTTATAATCTTTTAAGGTCATTCTTGAACCTTAAAAATACTAAGTGAATATTCGGATTCACTTAATTAATATGATGGCTCTCTCTGAGCCTTTAATCTTTTAAGGTGTCTCCGAGTCTCTATGGAACCTTAAAAATTCCTAAGTGAACAATCATATTCACTTAATCAATCTCGTGGCTCTCTCGGTGCAGGGAGCCGGACCGAGCTCCATTAGGTTCGGCGGGTCGACTAGATTCCCTTAGGTCTCGATAATGTGACCCCTAAACCGAGGTTACATTAGGTTCGACGTTGGGTCGAGACCAGATTCCCTTAGGTCTGATCATGTGACCCACGGACCGAGTTCGATTAGGTGCAGGCAGCCGGACCAGGTTCCATTAGGTCGGCGTCGGGTCGGACCCGGGTTCCATTAGGTCGACCCTCGCCAAGGCTCTCTTGGTCCCCGACAAATCACTTCCAAGCTCTCATGTCCTTGGATAGTCACGTCAAGGCTCTCTTAGTCCTTGTCACTTCAAGGCTCTCTTGGTCTTTGACAAATCACTTCAAGGCTCTCTTGGTCCTTGAATAGTCACGTCAAGGCTCTCTTAGTCCTTGACAAATCACTTCAAGGCTCTCTTGGTCCTTGAAAATCATGTCAAGGCTCTCTTGGTCATTGACAAATCACTTCAAGGCTCTCTTGGTCCTTGAAAAATTATGTCAAGGTTCTCTTGGTCCTTGACAAATCACTTCAAGGCTCTCATGTCCTTGAATAATCACGCCAAGGCTCTCTTGTCCTTGAAAAATCATGTCAAGGCTCTCTTGGTCCATGACAGATCCCTAAGTGAAGTCTCTATTCACTTAATTTCATTCCTGGCAGTATCCGCACCAACTTGTTAGGTACTTTCCCATCGGATTCCACCTTTTCGTAGATTCCAGTGGCATCTTAACTCGACCCTCCAAGGTCCGCTACTCCTTTAGGTCAGATTTGCTCACCCGTTAAAATTTAGGACCTCGTAGTCCCGGGTTCTCAAGCTCAATGTTCTTATAAGTGACTCTCGTAGATATAAAAACACCCGGCATTTAAATCTCCATCACCTTGAGGGCGCTTAAGCATAAAATAATCAAAGGTATTGATCTAATCATACTTATGAAAAAATAATCAACTAACATCGATCACATTTAAAAATAACTCTCCTAGTAATATTCATACATACTTGAAAGATTCCAATCAATTATAATCATAGACCTCTTGGTCACTCAATTCATCAGCTCCCATGAGCTTTTCTCTTCTTAGAATATCTTGTATTTAATTATTTCATACATCTCAAGATCATCATAGAACATGTATAGCTCTTAGGGTTTTTCATAACCTCATTTTTGAACCGACATGGCTCTCTAGAACCTATATGGTCGAGCTCCTCATAACTCTTTACTTCTATGTATTCTTTTCTTTTGCTAACTATATTTGTGCTTGTACGCTTATTATGCATTTTTGTATTTCTACATACCTTTTGCTCCACTATATACATCAAATAGACTATTATCAAATTCATCATAAAATGTATAATAAAATCTTATTTGCTACTCACTTGTTCGAGACCTCAGGATCTTAATCATCTATCCCCAAAAATCATTCATGTCATACATTACTCATAAGTAAAAAGTGGTAATTTTTACTTACTTGTCGTCTCTCGTGGCTGTGGGGGCATACTCCTCCCCCTTTCGTAACTCCGAGGGCTGAATTTGCTCTCAAGCTTCTAATTTTGGGGCTCAACATCCATCATCGCTTTCGGGTATAGCCCACTTAGGAAACCAAGGGGCATAGCCCACTTGGCCACCGGGCTCTTCACTTAAGTGGGAGACCCGGGTTCGATTCCCTTCGGGAACGAATTGGAGTTGGAGATATAAGGAGACTTGGAGAATTTGGATTTGTAAGGTGACTTGGTGAACTAACTTCTAACCACTAACAACTAACATTTACCGATCAAAAAAAAAAAAGTAGGCCTTAGGATCTCAACTAAAGTCATCGGCTCCCATGAGCTCCTCTCTTAAGAAATACACATCAAGGTCTTTGCGACACTTCATAAATTTTCAAAATACTACTAGATCTCAAGAATTTCAAGAAATTTTATACATTTGATCGATGTTCGTAATTACTCTAGTATTCGTAACTTCTTGCATAAATCTCAAGATTATTTCAAAATCTTTAATAAATTCATAAAATATACTCGGACTCTCTAGTTCATGACCTACTCAGCCTTATGGCTTGTCTCACACCATCCTCACAATCGTAGCTATTACGGACCTCTATAATTCATGGACTTTTAGGTCCCCGAGCTTGCTCCTACGTTCTTACATTTTCATAATACTTATTAAATCCTGAATCAACCCTTATGGACTTATTCTCATCACAACATTCCATAAAAATCATATATCACCTCGGTTTATATCAAGCTCGTTGAAACATTTTGAAGGTAAAACTTAGAGTTAAACATTCAAATCATAACAAATAATCATGCTAACTCGTTGGTTTTATTGTACCCATAATATAGGAGCTTGTCATCCTTCAATGGTCTCCCAAGCGCGAGAAACTTCCAAGACTTCTTGATCATTACAGCCATGCACCTCAAGGTCCCGCCCTTTTGTGCTTTCGAGATCTGAATAAACCCTTAAAGGGGTTAATTCTCCAATACAAGTCAGCAACTCAACCCGCATTCAAAATATTATGGATTTGTTACTCATAATAGTTCCCGGGTCTTAGAGAACCTCTAGGAACCGTGATCCAAAGATCAACACAGGCCTTGGGGCCATGCATCTGCAATTCACTTCTTTTCATGCCTGCTCTTGCTAATTACATCTCTTTTGGACCTCGTGGTCCCTGTATCGACTCTACCGGGCTTGTCTTCTTAATTGACCTTGTGGTCCACTGTATCGGCTCTCTCGAGTCTATCTTCTTAATGGACCCCCGACGTCTATATCGGCTCTCCCGAGCCTGTCATCTTAATGGACCTCATTCGGTCCCTCAACAAGCTATCAGAACTTATTAAAAGTCATAAAAATACTCGAAATGACCTTATATCCAAAGAATCAAAATAACTTGAGAAATGTTTAGGAGGTAATATCCCATTCGTATCATTATGAATAAACACAAATCATACTTAACTCGTGTACGCCTCATTATTATTAATTCATGGTACAATTTTACATTAAATCATTATACCTTTACCAAATGTTCATACTAATTGGTGAATCTTTTTCCAATATACTAACACCTCGAGGTATCTACACGCTCTCGTCCTTTAAGGAGAAACATCGTCACATCATTTTTTAACAATTCGGGTCTAATCAACTAATAGTAGGTCTAATATCAATGACCCGACTCATTATAGGCTCTTTGTAAAACCTAAGTAAAGTAGGCTCTTTATAGGCTCTCTCACGAACCTTAAAAATCCTATGTGAATGATTATTCACTCATTAATTGGTAAAAAGGTTTAATGCTTTTTCCAAATTAGGCAGATTAGACCCTCTCCGAACTTTAAAGAATCCAAAGTGAATGATTAATCACTTAATAATCTCGTAAAAACTTTAATGCTCTCCACTGAACCTTAAAAGATCCTAAGTGAATGATTATTTACTTATTAATCTCTTAAAAACTTTAAGGCTCTCTCTGAACCTTAAACGATCCTAAGTGAATGATTATTCACTTATTATTCTCGTAAAAACTTTAAGACTCTCTCTGAACCTTAACGATCCTAAGTGAATGATTATTCACTTATTAATCTCGTAAAAACGTTAAGACTCTCTCTGAACCTTAAAAGATCCTAAGTGAATGATTATTCACTTAATAATTCACAAAAGCGTAAAGTTTTCTTATGAACCTTAAAAATCCTAAGTGAATGATTATTCACTTATTAATTAAATAAAAACTTTAAGGCTCTCCTGAACCTTAAAAGATCCTAAGTGAATGATTATTCACTTATTAATTTTGTAAAAATTTTAAGGCTCTCTCGAACCTTAAACGATCCTAAGTGAATGATTATTCACTTATTAATCTCGTAAAAACTTTAAGGCTCTCTGAACCTTAAAAGATCCTTAGTGAATGATTATTCACTTATTAATCTCGTAAAAATTTTAAGGCTCTCTCTAAACCTTAAAGATCCTAAGTGAATGATTATTCACTTAATAATTCACAAAAGCTGTAAGACTCTCTTATGAACATTAAAAATCCTAAGTGAATGATTATTCACTTATTAATTCGTAAAAACTTTAAGGCTCTCCCTGAACCACAAAAGATCCTAAGTGAATGATTATTCACTTATTAATCTCATTGACATTTTAAGGCTCTCTCACGAACCTTAAACGATCCTAAGTGAATGATTATTCACTTATTAATCTAGTAAAAACTTTAAGGCTCTCTCTGAAACTTAAAAGATCCTAAGTGAATGATTATTTACTTAATAATTCATAAAAAATGTAAGGCTCTCTTATGAACCTTAAAAATCCTAAGTGAATGATTATTCACTTATTAATTCGTAAAAATTTTAAGGCTCTCTTGGGCACCATAAAAATCCTAAGTGAATATTCGGATTCACTTAATCAAAATAAGGGCTCTATCCGAGATTCACTTAATCAAAATCAGGGCTCTATCTCGAGTCTTATAATCTTTTTAAGGTCATTCTTGAACCTTAAAAATTCTAATTGAATATTCGGATTCACTTAATCAAAATCGGGGCTCTATCTCGAGCCTTATAATCTTTTAAGGTCATTCTTGAACCTTAAAAATTCTAAGTGAATATTCGGATTCACTTAATCAAAATCGGGGCTCTATCTCGAGCCTTATAATCTTTTAAGGTCATTCTTGAACCTTAAAAATCATAAGTGAATATTCGGATTCACTTAATCAAAACCAGAGCTCTATGCTGAGCCTTATAATCTTTTAAGGTTATTCTTGAACCTTAAAAATTCTAAGTGAATATTAGGATTCACTTAATCAAAATCGGGGTTCTATCTCGAGCCTTATAATCTTTTTAAGGTCATTCATGAACCTTAAAAATTCTAAGTGAATATTCGGATTCACTTAATCAAAATCGGGGTTCTATCTCGAGCCTTATAATATTTTTAAGGTCATTCTTGAACCTTAAAAATTCTAAGTGAATATTCGGATTCACTTAATCAAAATCGAGGGCTCTATCTCGAGCCTTATAATCTTTTAAGGTCATTCTTGAACCTTAAAAATACTAAGTGAATATTCGGATTCACTTAATTAATATGATGGCTCTCTCTCGAGCCTTTAATCTTTTTAAGGTGTCTCCGAGTCTCTATGGAACCTTAAAAATTCCTAAGTGAACAATCATATTCACTTAATCAATCTCGTGGCTCTCTCGGTGCAGGGAGCCGGACCGTGCTCCATTAGGTTCGGCCGGTCGAGACTAGATTCCCTTAGGTGCGATAATGTGACCCCTAAACCAGGTTACATTAGGTTCGACGTTGGGTCGGACGATTCCCTTAGGTGCTGATCATGTGACCCGCGCACCGAGTTCGATTAGGTGCAGGCAGCGGACCGGGTTCCATTAGGTCGGCGTCGGGTCGAGACCGAGTTCCATTAGGTCGACCCTCGTCGAGGCTCTCTTGGTCCTGACAAATCACTTCCAAGCTCTCATGTCCTTGGATAGTCACGTCAAGGCTCTCTTAGTCCTTGTCACTTCAAGGCTCTCTTGGTCTTTGACAAATCACTTCAAGGCTCTCTTGGTCCTTGAATAGTCACGTCAAGGCTCTCTTAGTCCTTGACAAATCACTTCAAGGCTCTCTTGGTCCTTGAAAATCATGTCAAGGCTCTCTTGGTCATTGACAAATCACTTCAAGGCTCTCTTGGTCCTTGAAAAATTATGTCAAGGTTCTCTTGGTCCTTGACAAATCACTTCAAGGCTCTCATGTCCTTGAATAATCACGTCGAGGCTCTCTTGTCCTTGAAAAATCATGTCAAGGCTCTCTTGGTCCATGACAGATCCCTAAGTGAAGTCTCTATTCACTTAATTTCATTCCGGCATTATCCGCACCAACTTGTTAGGTACTTTCCCATCGGATTCCACCTTTTCGTAGATTCCGGGGCATCTTAACTCGACCCTCCAAGGTCTCGCTACTCCTTTAGGTCGATTTGCTCACCCGTTAAAATTTAGGACCTCGTAGTCCCGGGTTCTCAAGCTCAATGTTCTTATAAGTGACTCTCGTAGATATAAAAAACACCAAAGCATTTAAATCTCCATCACCTTGAGGGCGCTTAAGCATAAAATAATCAAAGGTATTGATCTAATCATACTTATGAAAAAATAATCAACTAACATCGATCACATTTAAAAATAACTCTCCTAGTAATATTCATACATACTTGAAAGATTCCAATCAATTATAATCATAGACCTCTTGGTCACTCAATTCATCGGCTCCCATGAGCTTTTCTCTTCTTAGAATATCTTGTATTTAATTATTTCATACATCTCAAGATCATCATAGAACATGTATAGCTCTTAGGGTTTTTCATAACCTCATTTTTGAACCGACATGGCTCTCTAGAACCTATATGGTCGAGCTCCTCATAACTCTTTACTTCTATGTATTCTTTTCTTTTGCTAACTATATTTGTGCTTGTACGCTTATTATGCATTTTTGTATTTCTACATACCTTTTGCTCCACTATATACATCAAATAGACTATTATCAAATTCATCATAAAATGTATAATAAAATCTTATTTGCTACTCACTTGTTCAGACCTCGGGATCTTAATCATCTATCCCTAAAAATCATTCATGTCATACATTACTCGGTAAGTAAAAAGTGGTAATTTTTACTTACTTGTCGTCTCGTGGCTGTGGGGGCATACTCCTCCCCCTTTGAGAACACGAGGGCTGAATTTGCTCTCAAGCTTCTAATTTTGGGGCTCAACATCCATCATCGGTTTTAAGGTATAGCCCACTTAGGAAACCAAGGGGCATAGCCCACTTGGCCACCGGGCTCTTCACTTAAGTGGGAGACCGGGTTCGATTCCCTTCGGGAACGGGTGGAGTTGGAGATATAAGGAGACTTGGAGAATTTGGATTTGTAAGGTGACTTGGTGAACTAACTTCTAACCACTAACAACTAACATTTACCGATCAAAAAAAAAGTAGGCCTTAGGATCTCAACTAAAGTCATCGGCTCCCATGAGCTCCTCTCTTAAGAAATACACATCAAGGTCTTTGCGACACTTCATAAATTTTCAAAATACTACTAGATCTCAAGAATTTCAAGAAATTTTATACATTTGATCGATGTTCGTAATTACTCTAGTATTCGTAACTTCTTGCATAAATCTCAAGATTATTTCAAAATCTTTAATAAATTCATAAAATATACTCGGACTCTCTAGTTCATGACCTACTCGAGCCTTATGGCTTGTCTCACACCATCCTCACAATCGTAGCTATTACGGACCTCTATAATTCATGGACTTTTAGGTCCCCGAGCTTGCTCCTACGTTCTTACATTTTCATAATACTTATTAAATCCTGAATCAACCCTTATGGACTTATTCTCATCACAACATTCCATAAAAATCATATATCACCTCGGTTTATATCAAGCTCGTTGAAACATTTTGAAGGTAAAACTTAGAGTTAAACATTCAAATCATAACAAATAATCATGCTAACTGTTGGTTTTATTGTACCCATAATATAGGAGCTTGTCATCCTTCAATGGTCTCCCAAGCGCGAGAAACTTCCAAGACTTCTTGATCATTACCAGACAGACCTCAAGGTCCCGCCCTTTTGTGCTCTGAGATCCTGAATAAACCCTTAAAGGGGTTAATTCTCCAATACAAGTCGGCAACTCAACCTGCATTCAAAATATTATGGATTTGTTACTCATAATAGTTCCCGGGTCTTAGAGAACCTCTAGGAACCGTGATCCAAAGCATCAACACAGGCCTTGGGGCCATGCATCCGCAATTCACTTCTTTTCATGCCTGCTCTTGCTAATTACATCTCTTTTGGACCTCGTGGTCCTGTATCGACTCTCTTGGGCTTGTCTTCTTAATTGACCTTGTGGTCCCTGTATCGGCTCTCTCGAGTCTATCTTCTTAATGGACCTCGACGCGTCTCAGTATCGGCTCTCCCGAGCCTGTCATCTTAATGGACCTCATCGGTCCCTCAACAAGCTATCGAGGAACTTATTAAAAGTCATAAAAAATACTCGAAAATGACCTTATATCCAAAGAATCAAAATAACTTGAAATGTTTAGGAGGTAATATCCCATTCAGATCATTATGAATAAACACAAATCATACTTAACTCGTGGTTCGCCTCATTATTATTAATTCATGGTACAATTTTACATTAAATCATTATACCTTTACCAAATGTTCATACTAATTGGTGAATCTTTTTCCAATATACTAACACCTCGAGGTATCTACACGCTCTCGTCCTTTAAGGAGAAACATCGTCACATCATTTTTTAACAATTCGGGTCTAATCAACTAATAGTAGGTCTAATATCAATGACCCAGCTCATTACTTAAATTTTCTTCTTTTTTATGGAACCTCTATCGCCAATTGGACCTTGTGGTCCTCAAATCAATCATAATACACAACATCGTCTGGACATCGAACCTTAAGGTTCCCGATCTATTAATTATTGTTTGGTCATTTAGTGACTAAGAAAGTTTTCAGATTCATGTACTCATAATTAGATCTAGGAACTCATCACAACCTTGTTATAACAAAAAGAGGATGTATAGAGATATGAATTACTCCTCTCTCTCCTACGAAGCACCGTCGCTACCTCCAACAGAGCCGATGCGTGGGCCATCTCTTCTCCTCTTGACATAATTCCACCTCCAAGGGGGAGGAAAATGAATGGTCATAGATGGTCTGTTCTTCCTTACGTATTTCTTTTCTCTTAGATCCTCAAGGACCACATGCGTAGCTTGAATGTTCATTCCCATCTTCATGATATCAACTCGCTTCTTTAGGGACCCAGATCGATCTCCAAACGTCCAGGGTGAGTATCCCTATTGCCCTTCTCGCATATTAGTGCATTCTTTTCCATTCTCCGGAGCTTCCTGGAATATCTTGTCTTCCGGTCGTCTTTCGACTCTTTAGGACCACGTCTTGGAATATCCTGTCCTCCGACTCTCTTTCGGCTCTTTAGGACCACATCCTAGAATATCCTGTCCTCCGGCTCTCTTCCGGCTCTTTAGGACCATGTCCTGGAAAATCTTGTCCTTCGGCTCTCTTAGGCTCTTTAGGACCACTTCTGGAATATCCTGTCTTCCGAGCTCTTCTTCGGGAGACTTTCGTCCCTCTGGATCAATCTCTCTCATTAGACTTAGGAACCTCTTCAGATAACCTCTAGCGTAGCTTTCTCAGAACATTGTTTGCTCCTTGAGCAACGTAATCACTTCCGGGCTCTAGATACCTGTTGTATAGAATTTCCAGAGCCCAAAATTGCAGAGGTGTCGAACACCACTTCGATCAAAGAGAGCCAATGTGGCGGCAGATACTAAACACCTTTTTGTCGGATAGGTAGAACGAAGCACGAATTGCTCCCCTACCCTACATCTGCGTCAATAATCATGGGGATCGGGGATGGATTCACTTCCTTTCCCCTTCCAAGCGGCTTAGAGTGCAGGAGGGTGGAAAATAAATAGTTAGAGACCATATTTCCCTTCCACCAGCCCTTTACGGAATTCTTCTTGTCCACCATTCATAATGATTATGATTATTATGAAAACTAAGGAAACACACGTCTTAAACTCAAGTTTCCCACAGAGCCGGCGCCACTTGATGCGTACAATAATGTTACGCTTAACAAGAATTGAACCCCGTACTTGAGATTCGTGGAACCACACTTTGAACACAAACTTAGAACCTTAGATCCACACCCATACCCGAGCTCGGATACCTGCAAAACACGCCGGAGAGGTCCTCGGTGTAGGGACTCCGATGCTCAAGTCGGTGATCGGAAATAGTGTAAAAGGAGGGCCCTAAATACCCGGTTAGGGACCTCTCGGGAGCTAATATGAACTAGCTGAGTGAGTATTAATGGAGATAGTTTAACGTGCTCAAAGTGTGATAAGTAGATAAGTGAATTCGTACCTTCAATGGTTATGTTTATTGTCTATAAAAGGAGAGGTCCTAAACACGTCGGAGAGGTCCCCGGCGTAGGGACTCCGGCGCTCAAGTTAGTGATCGGAAAGAGTGTAAAAGGAGGGCCCTAAATACCCGGTTAGGGACCTCTGGGAGCTAATATGAACTAGCTGAGTGAGTATCAATGGAGATAGTTTAACGTGCTCAAAGTGTGATAAGTAGATAAGTGAATTTGTACCTTCAACGGTTATGTTGATTGTCTATAAATAATACACGAGAAAGAACGGTTTATGCCACCCTTCGATGGAGTTCTCCCACCGTCCATCGTGTTCCTCCCACTTTCCGTCTTTCTTCCACGTTCCAATCTCATTCTAAGAGAATCCCCGCTTCAGAATATTCTTCATACGTTAATCCGACTCTGTCGACCCGTTCAACCCTTATCTTGACTAACCCCCTATTTTTGGGGGTTTTAGCTATTTTCTTGGGATTTATCTCGGATATTATCTCAACCGCTTCATCTTATTGATAACAGAGCCCAATATACTCGTATGGACTTGATTTCTTATATCTCACGTCTGACTCTTTATGGGCTCTATTATCTTTTTCTTCATCTGGGCCTTTTATTGGGCTTTCGCTACTCTTCGGCCTTCTAACCTCATTCGGGTTGGATCGGCCCGAACATATCTATGCCACATCAATTACGTATAAAGATTTTGATACCGAACACTCCGCCTTTAATATTAGAGACAAATTGCATGATATTTTAAATATGTATGTTTTGACACATAAAGTTTTTTCCATTGGTTTTGATAATGCTAGCGCTAATACCGCTAGTATTGAAGATTTAAAGGCGGTTTGTCAACCGTGCCTTGGAGGTAAGTTTTTTCATATTAGATATATGTGTCATATTTTGAATTTATGTGTTCAAGATGGTTTGCATGCTTTAAAGAGAACAAATTGCTCCAATTAGAGATGCTAATTAATAATATGACTCGTCGTTCTAGTTTAATGAAAAAATAAATTTTTTTGTAGAAATAACAACATGCATCCAAAAAAAGTTTCTCTTGATGTTTCAACGCGTTGGAATTCTACCTATAAATTATTAAATGAGTCTAATGAATATAAATTGCATTTATGTAATTTTTTTGCTAATGAAAATATTAGTTTTCATTTATATCCTCAATCTTTGGGATCCTTGCGTGAAAATATGTGAAATTTTGGTTATTTTTAATGATGCTACTTATGCGATGTCTAAAATTTATGAGCCTACTAGTCATATTGCGGTTAATTATTGTCTACAAGTTGTTGGTGTTTTACGTGAAAATTTGCATGATCCTATGTTTCATTCTAGCGTGCTTTCTATGATGGAAAAATGGACAAAATATTTTCACGAAATTTCCGATTTATTTTTAGTTGCTAAAGTATTTGATCCTACGTTTAAATTAGATGGTTTAGAAGATTTGTTAAATTTTATTATGAAACTTTGTATCCATGCGGTGATGTGACGGAATTTGATCAATTTAGTGATATACGTCCTAATGTAAGTGAGATAGTTGCTAGAATTAGATAAATATAGTAGATTTACTTAGAGAGTATGCGGGACCACCTCAAACTCAAACTCGTGCTACTTCTTCTTCATCATCTTATAGTTCTACTTCAATGTCTACATCATCCGGTCCTATTCTTAGTCGAATTAATATTTTTTGGATAATCGTTACCAAAAAGGGCATGATCTTCTTCTAACACTTGTCAAGATTTAGAAACATATTTATCACTTAATGTTGAGTATGAAGCGGACGAACAAAGTGAGAAAGGTTTTGCGTGTTAAAGTGGTGGGGGAGGAGAGCAAGTATACTTAGGGTGATGTCTAAGGTTGGAGTTTAAAGCCAATTTGGTCCCATAACTATCAGCTTTTTTCGATTTAGTCAGGGATAGTTAAAAAAATTGATTTAGTCCCATAATTTTTGAAACTGCTCAATTTACGTCCAAATTACGCTGGAAAAACAAAACGTCGTCGTTTAGGTCATGTGCAAGTCACGTGCTTCGTAAATTTGGGGGAATCCGGCGAGAATAATTACTTGGCTATCCACGTGGAATTTTATATCCATGTATCTTATTCATTAATTACACATCATTTACTATTTTCTACCTCACAAAAATGCTACTGAATTGGTATTTATAAAACACGTTTTCTTCCATTCATCTAACCAGATTAAATAAACCCCCAAATTCATCTCAATCAAGAACCCTAATTGTAGCAGCCCTCCCTAATTGAAGCCCTCGATTGAAGCCCTCCCCGATTGAAGTCCGGGCGATTTCAAAAAGAAGGTGTGCGATTGAAATCCCATTGAAGATGTCGACCATCGGTGGAAACTTAGAGATCGAAAAATGTCATTGCCAACGAGCAGCGTGTATTTCAACCACGGAAGGAGGAAAATGTTGGGCGCAGATTCTTTGGTTGTCAAAAGTATCCGGTAAGGAAATTATTGTTCTTTGTTGCTTAGTAAATTGATTAATGTAAATTGAGCAATCTTATTTGAAAATTCACTAATATGTAAAGTTGGTGTTTTTAATTAATTGATTAATAGAATCCTGGATATTGCAATTATTTTCGATGGATTGACCCCCAATATGCGACAGAGGTAAAAATAATCTCGGGTTATTGAGGAAAATGAATGTAATGAAGGCAGAGAACAAAGAGTTCCAAGAGATTTACGAGAAATTGGGGAAATTACAAGAATTCTGCAGAGTGCCAATAATAAATTGGAGGAAGAGATTGGTAAACTAAAGAAAGCAAATACTTTGCTCAATGTTCAATTGAAGATCGGTGAGGAAAAGTTGGCTCAAAATGGGATGAAAATGTTCAAGAAATTGTTCAAGATGTCCTTTATGATTTGTGCATATTGGGCTTTGTTTAAGATGTCAAGTGGTTTGGTTGATGATGGTTCTAGTATGAACTTGAAGATGATAGGATGATGGTTCTAGTGGTTTGGTTGATGATGGTTCTAGTGGTTTGTATTTTGTAGGGTTGATGATGATATTTATCAACTGTAGTTTTGTTGGGTTGGTGATGATGATATGATATGTAGTAGTTTTAGTTTTAGTTTTTGCATTAATGAATGATAGGTTGATGATGTACTATGTTTCTAATATTGTAAATGTAATGTACCTATCTTAATGTAATTGTTATTATTGTTTAGTGCAAATACAATTGCACTAATGAGTTCAATTTATGCAATTGTATTCCATTTATGTATCATTATAATGTCAACTAATACCAAATCAAATAGCATATTAGCATTCAATATATAGCAAATAACACGTATACAATCAATGCCAAATCAAATAACCGTATACAATCAATGCCAAATCAAATAACTTGTAAACTTTCAATATGCATATAAAGTATAACATTAACAACAATAATCAAAGCAAATGCATTCTAGAATTATCAAAAGGTAGCATATGTTCATTGCTTGCCACTTCATTTGCAAATTACATCCCCAAAAGGCAAAAGTATTCCAAATCCAACTTACATCACAAACAATTACCAACAATAACATCGATCGAAAGATTAAATCCCCAAAAGCAGATTAAATTTGCAAATGAAGTCAAAATATTTCAAGCACAAAAACTAAATATCTTGAAACTCTTCATCATTTCTTCTTCTTGCCCTTCTTGTCTGTTGCCTTTGTATCAAGGTTTAGATCCAAGAACTTATGCCCCTTTTGTACAAAGATATTCTTGCTCTTTGTTTTTGGTGGAACAAATGGAGCTCTGCTAAACTGTCCATCTCCAAACTTTGGAGGTTTCACGAATTGAACCCTTGATGTCTTAGGTTGTCCCCAACTCCAATTGTTGGTGCATGGATGGAGCTGGTCGTGGTTGTGAACTTTGAGTGTGATGATACTCTGCCGGGTAGAAATAAGTGCTTCTACATCACCATGCTCTTCATCGATCAACTCGGTGTTAGTTGCACTTGGTGGACCAACAATTACCTAAATATCAATTGCAAAGGAAATAAAAACCAGTGATTATCAATATCACAACAAATATAGTATACTCAATGCAATACCAAATACCTCATTTTGAACAACATTATCCACATTGTTATGCTGATCACTCCCTTCACCGGTTTCATCACCCTGCTATAGATTTAAAAAAAGGAATCAGTTTTATAGGTATATAATGGACATAAAAATTTAAAAGTAACATTTACAACTCTCCTTTGTTTACAAGTAGCAACATTGTGACCCTCTGTTCCACATTTCCCGCATCTCACCGTTGTTTGTTGCCTTCTTATCCTCTTTTCTTACTCTTACCTTTCCTCTTTCCATCATCCTCCTTCTCAAATGGCTCAAGTCTCCTCTTCGTGCTCTATCTACCTCTTGCAGGCCTCTTCCCAAAATACGGAGGCAATGGAGGTACATATAGAGAATCCCCCACAAAGCATCATGGTGATCCCATATATAGGTAGTTCATATGCTTTCATGTAAGAGTGCATAGTGTAGCAATCATTAACATATGCAACAGTGGTCACATCCTTGTTTCGTGATTGCACACATGGCATGAGTACAAGGTATACCGATGAGTTGCCATTCTCTACATGTGCACTCATGTTTAATCAACTCTATAGTGAACTCGTCTTCCATCATAGCAAGAAATCTGGTAGTGATTATCATTCCCCTTAATTGGGATACAATCAGACACTTTCTCAGCATTATTTTCCAAAATCTTCGAATTCTAGGACACTGTTGTCCTTTCCACTTTCCACCAGCTAAGTCCCTATTTTTACGAAGCCTTTTCATGAGATATTCCCTAATCCATTCAAGCATTGTTATGATAGACTTATCCCTAGCATCCAGAATAATAGCATTAAAGGCCTCACACACATTATTCAACAACATATCACATTTGCTCTTTTCGAAAAGAAGGCTTTTGACCATTGCTCGGGAGGTTTGTTGCTAAACCAATCCCAGGCAGCATGGTTTAAGGTTCTCATTTCATCCATTCTCGTGCTTGAACTCCCCCTTTGTAGTAATGCTGCCTTCCACAAAGCTTGCTTGAATGCCAACCCTCTAAAGTGATTGAGTTCATTCTTGCATGAAATTTGATGATCATTTTATACCATATCTGGTGGATTTCATTGCAAATATTAAGTTAATGTGCTTAATTTTTGTGGAACTAATACTTTCATGCAAGTGTTGAATCAATGCTAGGAAAAGGATGAAAGACGAGCAAAGAATCGAGCTAGACAACAACTTGGCGAGCAAGATCCATTCAAGGCGAGGAGGTAGCTGAGAAGTGAAAAGAAAGAGATCAAAAGTTTGATGCACAAGTTTAGAAGAGGTGAAAAATCTTGGCGAGGGGTCAAAAGTTGAGAACGAGAAAAATGAAGTCACTTGGCCGAGTGGGAAGTGACTTGGCCGAGTGAAATGGAGATGCCCAAGTTAGCTTGTTGCAGAAGAATTCTCACTCGGCCGATCTACTTGTGACTCGGCCGAGTGAGAGTAGCCTTGCCGAGTCAGCTTGTTCCAAGAGAAAAGTCACTTGGCCATAACATGTGTGACTCGGCCGAGTGGGGTTTCTTTGGTGGCCGAGTCACATTTTGCCGAGAAAGATTCTTACTCGGCCAAACCAAAGTCACTCGGCCGAGTGAGACGCAGATTGCCGAGTCGAGTCCTAGCGAGTAATGTTGGTCCACTGAATGTTGAGTTGATTTAAAACCTTGAGATAACCTTCTAGAAAAAATCTAGAAAGGGGGTTTGAATAGATTTTGTAGATTTTGAATCTCTCAAAATCAATTCAAAATATCGATTAAACACAATGGAAAACAATTGTTAACTCAACTTTTAATAAGATCAAAAGCAAGGCTGATATTTAGATTCTAGTTAAGATTCTGAATTTTAATCTTGAATTAACAAAATTGTAACTTGAACAAAAATGAAAGAAAGCAAGAAATAACACCGGGATTTATAGTGGTTCGGATTATAACAATCCTACATCCACTCTCCTTCTCCAAACTTTGAAGAAGGGTCTTCACTAGTGCTTACTTACTTCTTGTACAAACTTTACAAATTACAACTTGATCTTCAACTCTTCAAAAGCTAATCAACTTTCTAAAATCTAACTCTAAGAACAAGATGTGTTTCTAAAGATGTGAAGTGAAGTGTTCTATAAACACTTAGAAAATATTTGAAATCTCTCTTGAAAACTACTTTGTGAAATCAATAGTAAGAAAAATTGTGTGTAAAATCGATTGGCATAAGTATCTAGAAGAATAAAATCAAGTCCTATTTATAAGTCTGAAAAGACAGTTAGTTTGTTAGTTAGTTCTAACAAACCGAAAACCGCTCAACAAACTTAATCTTGAAAACTACTCTTGACCTCGGTGATTCTTCCTACTGCCTCGCAATCGACTTAGTGAAGACTTGCCTTTCTTATTCTACTCGGCTTGTCTTGACCTCGTCTCGAGCTTCTCATGATCGTCTCACTGCAGATGACTAGCTTTGAGCTTGTCTTGAGATGGCTTGTAGACTTTGATCTCTAGCTAACTTAATCAGCTCTTGACCCGGTCGATCGGCTTAGAATTGAATCGATCGAAATTTGTTTAACAACGTTGTCTTCTCATCTGGATTTCTCCTTTTAACTCATCAAAACTCTACTTGGTCTAACAATTTCCCCTTTTTGATGAAGTTAAAACCTACAAGAAAGAGACACACTCACATGAAGTTAGTTTATAGTTAATCAAGATTATTTGATAGGAATATCGAGCACATTTTTCACAACACAAGAGATTCATTTCACAATTAAAGCACAAAAAAATTAAGTCTTTTAGACTCTTTTAGAAGTACTTAGAAAAATTGAGTCTTAAGACTTAGAAATAAAAATTTTCTTTTCAAAATTTCAAGTACGAGAGATAAAATTCTCGAGATGACTTTTACTTAAACAAAATTTAAGTTTTTCTTAAAGCGAGAAAAAAACTTTAAGAAACTAAGACAAGTAAATCACAAACGTTCAAATATATTCATTCATATATTTACAAATTTACAATGATCAAAAGATAAAAAGATAAGGAAAAGAGAAAAGATCCTTTATCAGATTCCCCACCGATTGGATTCAGGAATATCCAACCAGGTAAAGACTCTCTTCCTTAGCTTTTTCAGTTCTTCCTTGTCTTTCAACCGGACTCAACCTCGGCTTTGGCAATGATGCCTTTGATCCAGCTTCATGTCCAGTGAGCCATCTGGATTGGTCTTGGGCCTTCCTTTCTCATAGGTGGAGCACATAGATCGGCATTGAAGAATTTATCGGCTTCTACCACAGCCTCGATAGAAATCCTTGTCCTCCTTTTCTATCCACTCATGCCACTTGAGGTCTTCGTAAGCTCAGGTGAATCGGACCCCTTCGGGATGTACCAATGATACATCCATCGGCTTCCAAATTCCTTTCTTTATATTCTTTGAGAAGTTTGCCGGCTACGACCTTTAGTGGATTGAGTGTCCTGTGATATGGCCTAAATTCGATTCATCCGCCTCCTTCATCTCCCATTTTCTCGACATCTCTGCTCCACCTCATCTCCAGTCCCTTGCTCTTCTTCTTCTTCTTCGATTCTTTCTTTCTCTTTCTCCATAGAAAGCTGCTCTCTCATGATCCTCGCGATCTGTTCCTCGGGCGAGTTAGAGTAATCAGGCTCCCTCTTCCTTTTCTCGAGATAGTGAGCTTAGGACTCAAGACTTTGACTGGAGCAGATTCTACAATCATCTTTCCTTTTCCCTTCCCTTTCACCTCATTGCTTTTGTCTCGAGATTCTTTTAGCTTTGTCGGCGGTGGCGGTCCTTTCTTCTTCTTCTTTCTTCCTCCTCTCCTCATCTTCCTTCATCGCCTCCTCAAGTTGGTGACCCTCGGTGAAGTGCAGCCCGGCTCATCGATTTAATGCGAGCTTCCTCTCTGTTGCCTCCAACTCAGTGTGCTAGCCTTTGTCTCAACTTTACTTTTCGTCTCATCTAACACACTGTGAGTGCCAACTCTCTTTCCTTCACCTCCTTTTCCCCCTTTTTGACTTCATCGGCCAAGGTAGTCGGCTTCGTCTCGATTCGGTGCATTTAACCACAAGTCCGACTTGTCCAAGGCCAACGAGTCCACCACTATCGAGTTGTATTCAGAGACTTGTGATTTCAGCCCTTTAACTTCCTCTTCCATAGCTGTCACCTTTTCGGCAAGAGCAGTTGAGTTATAGATGTAATCTTTTCAGGTAAGATTTACCTCTACTTCTCGCATATTCGAGATCATTAGCTTCGTGTGACTTTCACCATCTTCTTCGTCCTCCTCCGGAGCTTCTTCTCGAAAGCTTTGCTTTATCTTCCTCTCCATTTGGACAATTATGGAAGTGATGGCTGAAGTGGGACTTAAGTCACTTTCCTCCTCCTCGGATGAGGATTCGGAAGAAGAAGAGGTTGAGGTTGAGGAATTGGGGAGCTCATCTCGAATGTCTTCTAGAAAAGAATAAGAGGGACGTCTATTTCTGGGGAGTGAAGTGTTGGGTTTCGAGATGGGGTGGGGGTGGATGTAATGGGTGGTTTCATTTGTGGAGAGATGGTTGGAGGAAGAGTAGTTTCGAGGTTGGGTTGTAGTGGGGATGATTTCGGTTTGGGTGGTGGTGGGAATGGTTTGAGATGAGGTTTGGACTATTTGGAGCAAGCTGATCAAGCTTTCAGAGGCTCGGAGGTGCCGCCGGGCACACCTCTTCATTGCCGGTGGGGATTTGGAGGAGAGAGAGAGATGAAGTAGTACCTTCTTCTTGAATGGGTGAAAGTACAGACTTCCTTGGTGGAGAGGCCGGGACATCCACTGTTCAACCTCGGCTGCGATTTCCAAGACGGTATTTCTCCGGTAGAAGGGTAGAGACTTCGTCGCGACCAGAGCCGCGAAGATTCAGACGTCCCTAGAGGACCTCCTCGAAGAATAAATTGATTATCTTCATCGGAATCCTCATCTGTCTGTGACTTGTAGATGTCTCGCTACTGGTACACACTGTCTGCCGGCACGACCGGCCTCCTCCTAGACCTCCTTCTTGTTGGAGACCTTACGAGAGTTCTTGCCTCCTCGGTACATTACTTCAACAATAGCTGGATCCTCGGCTGGTTGTGCTTGATGGCTGGTACGGCAACCCCAGTGCTGGAGGTTGGGAACCGCTGGCGGCCTCTGTACTCCTGCGGTGCCAGCTGCTCCCTTTGCCTCGAGCATCATCGGACTCATCATCCGAGTCGAGCAACCCTCCAATCCATTCATCTTTTGTCGGTAACCCTTTACGCTTTGAATATTTCTTCAAACCCTCCTCGTTTCAAATCTTTTATTCAGCCCTTCCATCAACACCGTGATCTTATTAAAAAGACTCACGGTTGAGGTATTATCCAGTCTCCATTAGTTGAGTTAAACAATAACCTTAGCTTTTCCTCCTTCAATCTCCTAAACAACACATCTACCCAATCTACCTGTACTCCATCAACAATGGCTCTCATACTGACAATCGTGACTTCGTCACTCCATCATGGGAGCTTTGATCTCCTAGGATTGACTTGGTGACGATTGTCATGAGCAGCCTAAACCTTCTCCTCAACATATGTTTCTTTAACTCTCTCCTAACACCCCTATATGTAACCCTCGCAAACATATCAAACGATTCTTCCCAATCGTTCTCCTTATACACCAAAGGATTGACCCTTTCCATCGAAGTATCCAAAATCCTTGCAACGTTCTCCTTCGAGTACTCTAGTTGAGTACCTTCAACGATCGTTACGAAACCATCCTCTCGTGAATTCACTCCTTGCTAGAAATTCTGCTCCAATGAAATCAACAGTTTTGTTCAATGGAGATTTAAGTGAACAAAAACCCGTAATCTTGAAGCTTCCAAGAGTCTCGATAATTTCTCTGGACTCTCTGTCGTTTGTAGTCTCAAAATCTACAAACATTTCAGCCTTCGCTTTGTTTTTATAGCATCAGAGAAAGCATCTTGAAATCGATCTGAAGCGGATATATATGAAGGTGGTTTTGGGGTTTGAGAAGAAGAGGATGCCATTGATAAGTTTTCGAGAGTAAGAAATTTTAAGTAAACTTTGATAGCAGGAATTGTGAAAGTAAAAATTTTAAAGCTGTTGAGGGTAAGTTTTTAAACGAGGGGGAGAGAGAGGGAAAGTTTGGGAAATCGAAACGTGCCACGATCTCGGGGTTTCGATTTTAAACCGTCGATTAAAAAGGCGCGTGTAAAACATCAACGGTTTTGCGAGAAAATCGATTTGAATTCAGGCCCGTAACCTACACGCTGCCTTGAATTGCGGAAAAAGTAACCGTTTATCCTACGAATTAGACGGCTAATAGACTTACTTTATCGTAAATAATTAGTATACCCGACGTAAGCAATGAAATGGCTTGCTTAGTACTCGTATTCTATTCCGCATAAGGTAAAAATGTCGACTTGGTCAAAATAACCTTCTCTTATATTTTTCGAAAATCTTTCTTAGTCGATATTTCCAAGTATTTCCAGCTTTAATTACAAAAGCAGTTACTTGAAAACCACAGACTTAAGAACTTATTTGAAAACAACAACAATTTTGAGGAAAAACTAAGATGAAGGTTTTACGAATGAAGAGATTTATGAGACTAATCGGTATTTACTGCTCCGCAAAACAAACTCAACAAAACTATTAGTAACTTAGGTAGATCGGATAGGGTGCGAGATAGTCATCTATTTTTGAAAATCACCGACTATTGTGCCCTAGTCCTGATTTACCATATATCGCCTAAGCAATTATCATGTCGATAAGGTCAATATGACTAATCCTTGATTCTTGATTCCTAAACAGAGATCAATGATATCGGCTACCCGATTGTCCTTTGACTCGGATCTAGTCGATAATTCTTCCTAGACATAATAAACTAAATTGAGAGAGACAAGAATTAAAAACGAGAATTAAAGATTTACTAACGAAGCATCTAATAAACCTAATTCTACAGATAATTCTTTAAACCTCGTCTCGCTAGTGGTTTTGTCAAGATGTCTCGCTCTTTGAAAGTCGGTCAAGATCTTCTCAAGTCTCGATATCTCCTTTTTCTACATGGTCTCGGATGAAGTGATGTCTCGATATCTACATGTTTACATCTTGTATGAAGAATCGGGTTCTGGTAATAGCTATGGCACTATCACTATCACAAAAGATTGGTACATCTTTGGTGATAATATTATAGTCCCTTAGCCGCCGACTTATCCAAATCACTGAGAACAACAACTTCCACCGCCATATACTCGGCTTGGTTTTGGAAGTAGCTACAGAGGTTTGTTTCTTAGACAACCATGAAATCACTTACTTCCAAGAAATTGACAAGTACCAGATGTAGATTTTTTTATCTATCCCGCACCCACCAAAATCAATCTCGAGTATCCGCATACCAAAGTTGTCATCACCGGATACCATAATCCAACATTTATTGTTCCTTTCAAATACTTGAGGATTTTCTTTGCTGCTTCAAGATAGCTTTTCTTAGGATTAGCTTGAAATCTAGCACAGACTCCAACCGCAAATGAAATATCGTGTCTACTAGCGATTAAATATAACAAGGAACCAATAAGACCTCGATACTCACCGATCAAGCATCTTCCCCTTCTCGTCTCGATCCATTGAAAAATTTGTGATCATAGGTATCTTAGCTTCTACCGGGTACCTATTCCATATTTTTCAATAAGATCTTTGTATATTTGGCTTGGTTTATGAATATTCCCTTCTTTGTCTGCTTGACTTGAAGTCCAAGAAAATATGTCATTTCTCCCATCATGGACATTTCAAATCTGCTTTTCATAAGACTACTAAATTCTTCACACAAAGATATGTTAGTTGATCCAAATATTATATCATCAACATAAATTTGAACTAACAAAAGATCACAACCAAACTCTTTTCTAAATAGAGTTTTATCAATTCTACCTTTAACAAAACCATTTTGAATTAAATAATCGACAAGGTGTCATACCAAGCTCTTGGTGCTTGTTTAAGTCCATATAGAGCTTTCCTTAGTTTATAAACTTTGTTTCCTTTGACAAAACCAGGAGGTTGCTCTACATAAACTTCCTCGGCTAAGATTCCATTTAAGAAGGCTGATTTAACATCCATCTGAAAAACTATGAATCTTTTAAAAGCTGCATAGGCTAATAATAATCTTATGGCTTCCGACGAGCTACGGTGCAAAGGTTTCATCATAATCAATACCCTTCGATTGTGAATAACATTGAGCAACTAGTCGGCCTTATTTCTAACCACAATATTATTTTCATCCCTTTTGTTTTTAAAGACCCATTTAGTTCCAATGACTTTTTGATGATGAGGCCTTTCAACAAGCTCTCACACATCTTGTCTTTGAAACTAATTTAGTTCTTCTTGAATGGCATTAATCCGGTTGGAATCGATTAAAGCTTCGTAATTGATTTTGGTTCAAGTAATGACACATAGCAACCGAACATACAATCTTGATTTAGTTGGGTCCTCGTCTGGACACGAGTCTAAATCTCCAATTATCTTTCAAATGGGTGATATGACATTACTTTCTTACCTTTATCTTTTACGGTGGATGATGTCTTGTCTGAATTATTTATTTCAAATGATTCTATGTTACCTTCTAAAGACTCTATTTGATCGGTGATGTGTTGTTGGTCATCCGATCGGTGATATGTTGTTGGTCGTCGATCGGTTGGTAAATCATTTGTTGAGGAAGTTCTTTCTGGTTCTTTTCCTTTGTTCGATTCTTCCTCTTCATCCGAATCGATTCTTGAGTATAGAATTTTATGGTGATCCTTTGATAGTCATCTCGATTGAATTATCGATATCTTTGTGATATCCTGTCTTATCAAACTCAAAAGAAGATTCATCAAATACCACATGGGGTGTTTCTTCTACACACAAAGTTGTCTTATTAAAAACTCTATATGCCTTTGATATAGATGAGTATCCTAAGAATATTCCATCTCGCTATCTTAGCATCAAAGGTTTTTAATTGAGATTTCCCATTATTGTGTATGAAACATTTACAACCAAATATATGGAAATATGAAATTTTGGGAGATCTTCCCTTCCAAATTTCATAGGAAGTTTTACACTTATCCTTGACAATCAGACTCCTATTTTGAACATAGCAGTATTCACTTACGCCCAAAACCTATGAGGAGTGTTGAATTCGAGATAGCATTGTTCTATTTGCCTCTTTTAAGGTCCTGTTTCTTCTTTCAACAACTCCATTTTGTTGTGGAGTCCTTCTTCGCAGATGTTTCTGAGCTATGCCATTCTCAATGCAGTAGTTAGAAATCAATTTATATAGGAATTTAGTACCTTTATCACTTCTAATTTTAACAACATTTAATCCCTTTTCATTTTGAATCTTTTTAAGAAATTCTGGAATCTTAGTCATAATCTCATTCTTTTTGTATAAGAAAATAACCCAAGTAAATCTTGAAAAATCATCAACAATTACTAAGGTGTATTTTCTTCCACTAAAGCGAGAGGAGTTCTTGGACAAAACAGATCCATATGAAGAAGTTCCAAAATTCTTTTCAAGAAGGATTTCTTATTGTTTTAAAAGAAGCTTTGGTCTATTTTCCTTTTTGACAAGAAACACATACATGGTTCTTTGAAAATATTTTATCAGAAGTCCTTTAACTAAAGATTTCCTTGCTATTTTGTTAAGAGTTTTGAAGTTTAAGTGACCAAGTCGTGCATTGCCCACGCCCAACTTAAGTCATCGAACTCTTAGCAACAAGACAAGTATCTTTAGGACAACTTTTGAAGTTAGCAACATAAATGTTACCTTGTCTTACTCCAGCCAATAGAATATTTTCATTTAAACCATCTAATACATAGCATGCATTATGAGTAAATTTGACACAAAACCCTTTATCACAAAATTGTGAAACAGATAGTAGGTTGTGCTTCAATCCTTCCACGTAGTAAACTTCTTGAACTTGAACATCTCCAATCATTAGTGTTCCAACACCTTTAGTAAGTCCAAAGTTGTTATCTCCAAACATCACTCTAGGTCCATCAATGGTTTGATAGTTAGAGAGAAGTCGTCTTTCATAGGTCATGTGCTTGGAACGACCACTATCAATATACCAGATGACCTCAAGAATGTCTCCTCTATCAACTATCTTCTTATCTTCCCGCAATCACAAATTTATTGCTTAGGTACCCTTTGTATTTTGGGTCCTTTCATGTTAAGTTGACTCTTAGGAATCCAGGATAAAAATATCAATGTTCCTTAAAACCATAGATTGAAGCTTGCATCCATATCTATCTACTAAGATAAGACTTTCAAGATCAATCGATTTAGTTGATCTTTTGAAATTGTCTTGAATCTTGGTAAGAATGGATAAGATCTCGCTTCTTCCATCAAAGCTATTATACCTAAGATAGATATTTGATTTAGTCTTAGGTTTAGCCTTAGGAGTTACTTTCCTCGTCGATTTTTCTTTTGAAGTATCGGATGAGGTAATTAATTCCTTTGGTTTCAGGTGAATAAAGTTTCTACCTTAGGTTTAGTTGCTTTCACAAAGACTCTAGGTTTTATAGGATCATTTTTCTTATTCCTATCAAAACCTAATCCAGCTTTTATCACTAGACTTCGAGATGAATTGAAGATTTTATCTATTGTGGTTTGAGAATTATTCATAAGTCCTAACTTGAGATTTAATTCTCTGTTAGTTCTTTTATAATTCTCATTCTCGGAATAGATGTTTGAAATTTTATTTTTAAAGAACTCGGTTCCTGTTCTAACTTATCTGTCTTATCGGACAAGTGTCGGTGATCATCTCGATCGACATTCCCCTTGAATGTACGGTCTGATTTCTCACTTTTAGTCGATTGACCTTAGTTAGATCAGAAATTTGATCTTTTAAATTAAGATTTCCAGTCTCTATCTGTTTATAGGCAGATAGAGCGGTCTCCAAGTCTTTCAAAAGTTTATCAATAAGACTGGGATCGATTTCGAGATAAGGTGTCACAGTCATTATCTCGATGATGAATAGTAATGTACCTCTTTAGCTATTAGACATATGTCATCATCGACCCCAAAATCGAGATGAGGATGAGGATGATGATGTCTCACGAGCTTCTTCTTTCTCGGCTAGGAGAGCTCTCGGTCCGCATACCTTCTATCTCTTTTCTTCCTCTTTTCTTCTCTCTCTGGGAGTGAGTTGAGGACAATCATATTTGTAGTGGTCGGGTTTGCTGCGGGTATAGCATATATCTCCTCTCGTCTGTTTTGGACTACTATCTCCTCGTCGATAGGTGACCTATGACTTCTTGGTGATCCTTCTTTTTATCATTATCCGAATTCTTTTCATCCCTGTCGATCTATAATTCCTTCGATCTAATCTGTCTCTTTTGTTTCTTCGTACTTCATCTTCGATCTTTCATATCTTTTCAACAAAAGAGTCATTTCTTCTTTACGAGATAAATCGAGATGCTTTAGAAATCTTTTCGATTCATCCCGATGAACAAATGCTACAGCTTTTCCGAGATGTAGATGACTCGCCTCATCTTCTTCATCTTCAATGTGAATGTCATATTCGAGTGCTTTAAGATGAGAGAAAAGAGTATGATGTGATATTGATGACAAATTCTGTGTTGCCTTGAGAATATTTGCTTTTTCTCTCCATCTTTTGCTCAAAGATTTGAGTAATTTGTTGTTAATTTCTTTCTCGGTGTAGGTCTTACCCAAATCACCGCTTTGTTCACAAGATTAGTTAATATCACGTCTAGTTGATCTACAGTTTCACCATCCTTCATTTTGAATGTGTCAAAAGCATGTAGAACAGTGAAGCTTGTTTTCTTTGACTGTTCGGATCCTTCACAAATTCCGGCAAGAGTCTCCCACATTTCTTTGGCGAGTCTTGTATCTTTTAACCTTTTCTATCCAATCTTTACTTAGAGTCTCAATGATCTCGGTTCGAGCTACTTGATCTAGATTATGGACCTTTCTTTCATCATTTGTTAACTCGCAGCTCTTCTTTTCTTATGCGGTCACGGATTCGGATGACTCAACTCCGATCTTTGGTTCCTCCATGATAGAATTTTATAGGTCCCTCTTCAAAAACCTCTTCCATCTTATCATGAATGGCTTTTAGGTGATTCTCCATCCTAAATTTCCAGTAATCATAGTCTTCAATTGAAAATTCAGGAAGATTCCTAGACTTTTTGTTTTTCCTTGATGACATGATGAAACAAAGAACAAAATACTCCACAAACTAATTAGTAGCACGTTAGTAAAAGAAGAAAATGAAGAAAAATCAAGATAATTTGAATCTTATTCAAGACCTAAAATCAATATCGTAACGACTTAACACCGCTCACGATACCACTTGTTGGTCCCTGAATGTTGAGTTGATTTAAAACCTTGAGATAACCTTCTAGAACAAAATCTAGAAAGGGGGTTTGAATAGATTTTGTAGATTTTGAATCTCTCAAAATCAATTCAAAATATCGATTAAACACAATGAAAACAATTGTTAACTCAACTTTTAATAAGATCAAAAGCAAGGTGATATTTAGATTCTAGTTAAGATTCTGAATTTTAATCTTGAATTAACAAAATTGTAACTTGAACAGAAATGAACGAAAGCAAGAAATAACACCAGGATTTATAGTGGTTCGGATTATAACAATCCTACATCCACTCTCCTTCTCCAAACTTTGAAGAAGGGTCTTCACTAGCGCTTACTTACTTCTTGTACAAACTTTACAAATTACAACTTGATCTTCAACTCTTCAAAAACTAATCAACTTTCTAAAATCTAACTCTAAGAACAAGATGTGTTTCTAAAGATGTGAAGTGAAGTGTTCTATAAACACTTAGAAAATATTTGAAATCTCTCTTGAAAACTACTTTGTGAAATCAATAGTAAGAAAAATGGTGTGTAAAATCAGATTGACATAAGTATCTAGAAGAATAAAATCTAGTCCTATTTATAAGTACGAAAAGGCAGGTTAGTTTGTTAGTTAGTTCTAACAATGAAAGCTACTCAACAAACTTAATCTTGAAAACTACTCTTGACCTCGGTGATTCTTCCTACTCAAATGCAATCGACTTGGTGAAGACTTGCCTTTCTTATTCTACTCAGCTTGTCTTGACCTCGTCCGAGCTTCTCATGATCGTCTCCTGCAGATGACTAGCTTTGAGCTTGTCTTGGATGGCTTGTAGACTTTGATCTCTAGCTAACTTAATCGACTCTTGACCCGATTGATCGGCTTAGAATTGAATCACGATGCGAAATTTGTTTAACAACGTTGTCTGCTCATCTGGATTTCTCCTTTTAACTCATCAAAACTCTACTTGGTCTAACACAGAACAAACCACTCGGCCAAGCCAAGACAAGGCCACTCGGCCGAGTGGAACTCCCGATGGCCGAGTGGGACCACTGGCTGCGCGATTTTGTGCGAAATCTGTCATTTTCGAGGCCCTTCTTTGCAAATTGGAGTTTGTAACTTTGCCCTCACTATATATACTTTCCATTTCAGCTGATTAGAGGAGATTCCACACTTAGCACAAATCATTAGGTTTTAATTTGAGAATTCTCTCTGCACATAGTTACACACTGATTACACATAGTAGTAGGAGTTCTTCAATTTCTTTTTCTTTTTAATTTCTGCAAAGTATAAGCTAGAATTTACATTCAATCAAGTGTATTAACACATTTTAAGGTGACTTCTTACCTTTTTAATCTATTTCTATTGGTTTATTTCTTTAATAGCATGTCTCTTTATCTTTTCCATTTCATGGATTTATTGCTTAAAACCTTGATTGACTAAATCTTGTAGTGTTTGGGTGTGATGACCCTTAGATGAGTTGATTATGGTGTTTATATGATTGGGTGTTTCAATTATGGGGTTGATTGATTACTCTCTTGTGCTTTGTATGAATTAATTGCTTGATTATTTCTTGAACCCTTGTTTGATGAATTAATTATCACAAAGATATTTGGGTAATTGAATTATTGGCTAGGGTGTTAAATTTTAATTGTGTGATTGATGTCAATATTGGATTAACGCAAGGATACTTGGTTAATTCCATTAGAACCCGCATTTGAGTACATTAATTGCTTGATTTAATTGCTTGTAATTAGTGAGGGCGTTAGAGTGTTGTCTCGAACAATCTTACGTGCTTAATGATTGGAGTGAATTGATGCACGTTTTAGGGCCTATTTGAGCTAAAGTGTTGATTTTTGTGCATAAATGTGAAAAGTATCACTCTTTTTGCCTAAAAGTATTATTTGTGAGATTTTGATGTTTTTCGTCCATTTTGCAGGTAATTCGGTGGAATTTTGCCAAACCGAGAGTACCGTTATTCTTAGAATGAAGAGACGAACATACTGCATTTAAAACGGGGTCGGGGCCGAAGCCCCGTGCGAAAAAAGTTCCTAGACTCGAGCTGCGATCGAGGGACAAGAGCCTCGAGTCGAGGGCTGTGCGAGAGAAGATCAAAATTCAAAGAAAGGCATGAGCCTCGACTCGAGGCCTGACCCTCGAGTCGAGGAATGGGACAAAGCGAAGCCTCGAATCAAGGCACGACCCTCGACTCGAGGGGGTGGTTTTTCAATTTCGCCTATTTAAAGGTGAAGCGAGCATTTGGGGAGATAACTTAGACACGGTTTATAATAGCAGTTAGTAGCGGTTTTGGGGCGATTTCTCGGGCCCCAAGCCAATTCCTTCCTTAGATTAGAGTAGAAGTTAGAATTAGATTTAGATTTCCATTGATTGTTGGTAGATTAGCCATAGATTAGCATTTGATCCTGTAATTCTTTTAATTCAAGCTTGTAATTCATTTGGAGATTGTTGTTGAAGACTCAAGCATTCCTATTTTTGTTGATTGAAGATCATTTGGTGATGTTTTTCCTCTTTTGTCTCTTTAATTTCTTAATTGTTGTGATTTGCTTTGTGTTTGATCAATTCTATCTTCTTCCCATGGGTATTGTTTGTGGTACCATGGGCTAACTCTCTTGTTCTTGGGTTAATTGAAATTGATGATGATTTGATTGATGATGCTATGATTGTTGTTGATTGGAGATCAAGTGAGTAGATTGCTTACTAATTGTGATTCTCATTTGTGCTTCATACATAATTATCTCTTTAGATTAGTGTTTGATCACCCTAGCTATAGACGAGAGTTGCACTAACGTGATCCGGGATTAATTGGGTGATAATTGTGTATGAATGTGTGGATTGGGTGCTTGGAATCGAGAGATTAGTTGCACTAAGGATACTCACATTAGTTTGTTTCCTAATTGTGATTCTTCATTGTGCTTTGTGTAAAATTGTTTCTTTTGATTAATGGTTGATCACCCTAGCAATAGGCGAGAGTTGAGCTAACGTGATTTGGTGTTAATCGGGTTTCAATTTTGTATGATTGTATGAATTGGAGATTTCTACATTGAGAGATGGGAAAGACTAAGGATACTCACATTAGGCATTGTGATTTTAGTGGAGTGATTAATTTCATGATGGTTTATGCTTTCTATCTTAGTTGATTTGCAATTTGATTCAATTGTAGCTTGTTGATTGATGTTAATCCTAGCTACCTTATCCCACCATTTATTGTTGTTTTTGTTATCGCATTCTAAGCGTTCGATCAATTGCTTGCTCCTTGTTGTTTTGTATTTTTGCTTGTGTTTTGTTGTTTTTGTTCCAAACCATTGTTGCAACTCTAGTCACTAAGAACTCGTATTTCTAGGGCCTCATGTGCATATTTTTTCCCTTGGGTTCGATATTTTGCGATTGGTCTTAAAAGCTCTTGCCCTATACACTCCAAACAAATGGCGCCGTTGCCGGGAATTAGTTTTGCGCCTTAAGTGAGACCTAGGAATTGTTTGAAGTGACTACTTGTTGCCTTTGTGTTTTTGTTTGTTTTGTTATTTTTGTTGGAATTTGATACTTGCTTATCTTGTCTAGATGGAAGGATACAACTCATACATGTGGATTCAAGAGTATTATCAAGAGGGTGGAGTGTATTCTCCACACTTTGAAGAATTTGGATACAATAATTGGAGGAACTATGAAGATACTTCTCAATTGCAACAAGTTCCTTCCAATTATGAAAATTGGAGATATGAAGAAATTTCTCCCCAACCTCAAGAGATGTTTCCATACTATGAGCCTTATGATCAAACATTTGATCCATGTCTTGGATTTGAGTGTCAAGGAGCATCGGGAGGTGATTATTATGATGATAGGAGGAGCTATGAGAATGACTATCCAATGCCACAAGCTTCTCCTCAATTTGAAGAATGGGGACTCCATGATATGAGAGCCATATTGCAAGAGATGCTTGGATTTTTGTTGGAAAAATTTGAGGAAGATGATGCAAGATGTGATCAAATGCTTCCCTTGTACGAAGAAATGTATGAGACCAAAGAACAGGTTAATTCATGGATAGAGGGGAACATGGAGATCACCGGAGTGCATTTCATGTTTATCAAGAGTCAACTCAAAAATTTTCTACACCAAGTAAAGAACATGACTATCATGGAGAATCAAGAAGAAGAAGGGGAGGAAGAAAGTGAAAAAAAGATGTAGAAAAGGGTCTAAGCAATGAGGATGAAAGGAAGAATTTCCTTTTCAAAAGTGAGGAAGAGGAGTGTCCATTAATGGACATGGGCTTTAATGAGGAAGCAAATCTCGAAGCACCAAATGAGGAATTGAAGATTGAAATGAGCATCTCTATACCTTCAAACTTTTCAATTCATACTTTTATTGAAAATGATGCTTCTAATGATTTTATTTTACCTCTTGTGCACTTTGACTATAGGAAAGCATTAAGGAATTGCTTGGGCATCCTTGGGAAAAAGGAACGGAGAAGGAGGATGGTGAGAGAGCAAGAGGCGAATCCACCAAGAATAATGTTCAAGATATATATGGGTGGTTGGCCTATCTATTATGTGGACCTCCTAGATTATGAAGCTCAAAGGTTGAGATACAATGGCAAGGAGGACCGATATCCTTGGCCATTCCGATAAAGAAAGTGGGAAGTGAAAGAATAAGTCCGGCATAGGACAATAAAAATAGCGTTTGATGGGAGGCAACCCATCCTTTTTATTTCTTTGATTTTGTGTGCTTTTTCGTAGATTAGTATTTGTTTTGTTTTTGGGAGATTTGGCTTGCTACTTAATTGCTCATGCTTAGGAAAGTGTGCTATATGCTTTGGGATTCATATAGGTTGAGCTTATTGTTGATATCATTTTGAGTTGCATATATTTTTATCACTATCATTCTAAACCTTGAATTCATGTTATCATTCAAGTTTGGGGGTGTTGGTCGTTATTTGGTTCTTGCTTCTCTTAGTGGTAATTATTTGAAGATTCTTATGCCCGATTGTAGGTACACTTGCTAGATGAATGGGAAAGCGATTGGAATTGCAAGGAAATGCAAGATCAAGAAGGAAAGAGCTAGGAAGCTTGATGATCCCTACATGCTTGAAGGAAAAAAATGGAGTTTAAAGGCTTATTGGTACAACACTTCCTTTCAAACTTAGACTTGTCTAAGTTTGGGGGAGGGATTTCTCTTCCCTTCTCTAATTCTTTTGTGCTCTTCTATGATTTTGGGGTTGGATGAGCTTATTGCTTAATGATGATGATGCTATAATTGTGTCTTGGTTTCCTTGTATATTTTGAGCTTGATTTATCTTGAGCTTAATTGTGGATTTATTGCATATCTTTGAGTATGATCTTGATATAGTGAGTATGCTTGGACTTATGTACATGAGCACTTGTGTTGATTTGCAAGACTTATTGGATTTTGATTTGATAATGAGTAGATTTGTAGCTTGAATCTAGCTTTCTTGATTTATTGTGTGAAGATGAATGTGATTGATGATGCTTGATTCATTGCTCAATTTAAACCCGTGAGCTTTTGTGTCTTAATAATCGTACATCTTATACGGTTGATTATATTTCTTTGTGAGTGCATCATTCATGATTTGTATGCTAGAACTTGCCACTAGACTTGTTGATATTGATCTTTGTGTGATGTCTTGAAAGTGATAAGAGGCCATGTTTGATATGTTTAGTCACTTTGCAAAATTTTCCCTACCAAATACGTTTGATTTCCTTAGTAAGCATTGTTGAGCCTTATGATCCTTATTCTTTAGCAAGCCAAGTGAAATTGAAACCATTTTAGCCTATTTTATGAGCCTTTCTTGTCTTATATTTAGTTGAGCTTGAATGTTGGCTAAATATGGTGATGTGATTGCTAAGTGTGGGAAGATGATGAGCTAAGTGATGAATGAAGCATAAAAGAAAAGAAAGGTTGTGAAAGATTGAATTGTGACGAAAAAAAAGTGAACATGAAGTGAAAAGAAGAATTCAATTTGTGAGCTTAAAAGAGAAAGCTCAAGTAAATGGTGGATTTATCATTGAAGTTAAAAAGGAAGAGTGTTGCTTTAGATGAAAATGAAGAGATTGTGTTTTGTATTGATTAGCTTACATTCAAGTCTCTACTACATAGTCACTCTTATCCAAAAACATTCCACCTTTCTAAAGAGCCTACCTTACAACCTAGAGAAATACCTCTTTGATTCTTGATTGATCACAAGTGATTTAGATTGAGATTAAGTCTTGTGGCAAGCATATGGTGTGCAAGTTTGTGAATTTGATGATTGAGTGCTTTATACCTTTATACACTTGAGTGAAGAGTGAAACACTCCATGGAAGGAGCAATGTGTTGAGTATTTGATTGAGCATTTGTTGAGCATGATTCATCTTGATGGCTAGTGGAGAGTTGCATTGATACTTATGTTCATTGATGAGTTCGATTGTCTTATTTTTCGTCTATGGTGCCATGTGACATAATTGCAATCAATTCACTCCTTTGTTCTTAGTTTCTACGTTGCTCGAGGACGAGCAACAATTCAAGTTTGGGGGTATGATTGGAGTGAATTGATGCATGTTTTTAGGGCCTATTTTAGTGCAAAAAGTGAGCTAAAGTGTTGATTTTTGTGCATAAATGTGAAAAGTATCACTTTTTTGCCTAAAAGTATTATTTGTGAGATTTTGATGTTTTTCGTCCATTTTGCAGGTAATTCGGTAGAATTTTGCCAAACCGAGAGTACCGTTATTCTTAGAATGAAGAGACAAACATACCGGACGAGACGGAGGTCGGGGCCGAAGCCGCGCGAGAAAAGTGCCACTGGACTCGAGCTCGATCGAGGGACAAGAGCCTCGAGTCGAGGGCTGTGCAGAGAAGATCAAAATTCAAAGAAAGGCATGAGCCTCGACTCGAGGCCTGACCCTCGAGTCGAGGGATGGGACAAGCGAAGCCTCGAGTCGAGGCACGACCCTCGACTTCGAGGGGGTGGTTTTTCAGAATTTCGCCTATTTAAAGGTGAAGCGAGCATTTGGGGATATAACTTAGACCACGGTTTATAATAGCGATTAGTAGCGGTTTTGGGGCGATTTCTCGGGCCCCAAGCCAATTCCTTCCTTAGATTAGAGTAGAAGTTAGAATTAGATTTAGATTTCCATTGATTGTTGGTAGATTAGCCATAGCTTAGCATTTGATCCACTGTAATTCTTTCAATTCAAGCTTGTAATTCATTTGGAGATTGTTGTTGAAGACTCAAGCATTCCTATTTTTGTTGATTGAAGATCATTTGGTGATATTTTTCCTCTTTTGTCTCTTTAATTTCTTAATTGTTGTGATTTGCTTTGTGTTTGATCAATTCTATCTTCTTCCCATGGGTATTGTTTGTGGTACCATGGGCTAACTCTCTTGTGCTTGGGTTAATTGAAATTGATAATGATTTGATTGATGATGCTATGATTGTTGATGATTAGAGATCAATTGAGTAGATTGCTTACTAATTTTGATTCTCATTTGTGCTTCATACATAATTATCTCTTTAGATTAGTGTTTGATCACCCTAGCTATAGACGAGAGTTGCGCTAACGTGATCCGGGATTAATTGGGTGATAATTGTGTATGAATGTATGGATTGGGTGCCTCGGAATCGAGAGATTAGTTGCACTAAGGATACTCACATTAGTTTGTTTCCTAATTGTGATTCTTCATTATGCTTTGTGTAAAATTGTTTCTTTTGATTAATGGTTGATCACCCTAGCAATAGGCGAGTTGAGCTAACGTGATTAGGTGTTAATCGGGTTTCAATTTTGCATGATTGTATGAATTGGGGATTTCTACATTGAGAGATGGGAAAGACTAAGGATACTCACATTAGGCATTGTGATTTTAATGGAGTGATTAATTTCATGATGGTTTGTGCTTTCTATCTTAGTTGATTTGCAATTTGATTCAATTGTAGCTTGTTGATTGATGATTCATTGATGGATGTTAATCCTAACACCTATCCCACCATTTATTGTTGTTGATGTTATCGCATTCTAAGCATTCGATCATTTGCTTGCTCCTTGTTGTTTTGTATTTTTGCTTGTGTTTTGTTGTTTTTGTTCCAAACCATTGTTGCAACTCTAGTCACTAAGAACTCGTATTTCTCGGGCCTCATGTGCATACTTTTTCCCTTGGGTTCGATATTTTGCGATTGGTCTTAAAAGCTCTTGCCCTATACACTCCAATCACTTAATTGATCATGCATACCTAGGCTTACCAAGTACGGTTGTGTGTGAACTTTCGTTAGATATCTCCTATCGTCACCCTTGTAATTGATTTCTCAATTGTATGCTAGTCATAGTTGATGAGTCTTTGGTGATTTGCACCGAACACTCTTCTCTCTTATTATTGAAATCTCTTTGCTAGATTGCTCTTGCTTTATTTTATTGTTTAATTGCTTTCGTGTTATTTAAATATTTGCATATCCGTGATCGCTTCTATAATACTATGGCAACGCTTAATCTCATGGTTTCATTATCCTCCTAGTCTCGTGGGTTCGATAAACTTGGTAGAAAATTCTTATCACTAGAAATTACTACGATCATAAAGCCACTGTTTTGAAGTTATTGTGTAAGTGCCTTACGTAAAACCTATGTTCTCACCCGGGAAAACACTTTGAAATGCACCGTATCAAACCCTTTTGTTTATACGAAATGAAGGTGAATTCTTGAGGCTTGATTTCTAAGTCCCTCTTCATTACGTAAAAAACCATTCCCATATTTCACCATTTTCCTTTTCTACCTTTGCATAGGCAATCGAAATAAATTGTTGTTAGGATCAACTCCCTTGCGATCAACAAAATACCCCCATACTTAGTTTTCGAAAACACCCATCCACTCCTAATATAGGTCTACACCAGCCCATAAATCCCCTCTTCATGGCATTCCAACGAGACATAAAACATATCAAACCTACCCCCTTGATTGTGCCTAAGATAATAGTAGATCCGAGATTGGTTTTCCTCGGTTCTTACGCATATGACCATAATTTTGCATATTGTGCATCGGCATCACCCTCTATCGGCTTGAGTGCTTTCTTCTTGGCCTTATAAGCCTGGTTCCTAGTCACTTCAACTCTAATGTCATGCACGGTGTCCAACATAAACCCCGGATACATCCCTACTCCCATCAAATTGAAACCTCTGCAGAAACCTATCACTCAACCAAGTTGAGGTCGATTCTTTGTTTTTTTGAGAAGGGGCACGGGTATGTTTGCTATGATACTCTAATGTGTACAGTGCTTTCAAATATATCATTGGGGTATATCCCTTCCAAGTCGAGCCAACTTGACATTATCAACAAAGCCTTCAAAAGTTCATCATCATCATCGAGATCATTTCCAATGAAAATCGGGATCCTCGAAAGATTCATAGTCGACTCTTCTTCAACTGGCATCCCGAGTTCATCTAATGTTTGTACTTCCAATGGCTCCACATAAATGTATAATTCTCTATCAACTAGATACCTAGCAGCCCATTATCTCAGATCTTCATCATCAATAATGAATTTGAAAGAGTCATTTCTCGATCTAAGGTAGTATTTTGACTCCCCTTTCACACGACCTTAGCACTAAACTTAACTAAATTTGAGACCTTCATTTCGTCTAACTTAACCCAATCAAACACAAGCTTATCCCCCATACACGGTATTGGGCATGTTCTTGAAAACCCCACCAAAATACAAAATAATCGATAAATATTTGCTTTTATGTTCTGCAAATAAAATAAACACAAAAAAATAAAAATATAAGATTTCATTCCACATGTGTAGAATAAAAAATGGTAAAAAAGTAGCATGGGGACAGGGGATCATATATTTATTTCACTTTCCAAATCTGTCATGTTCAACCACGAAGCCAACCATATTTATTTTATATGACCACATATACTCAACACACCTACTTTATTCAACTACACACGCGATTCATTATAAAAGCCCAAAACTCACCATAGTTTGGTACATGCCACTCCATGGCTCCTTTCTTTCGAACAAAGACCATCTCTCCACCCACAAGGACGAGCTATGGAAGGCATAGCTGTTCAATTCTCACCAATATTGTAGGATGAATGATCGATTTCGCGAGTTGGGTTTGTTTCGATTAGGGTTTATTTTTTCCGGGTTAGCCGTTTTGATTTGGGGAGATTTTGAAATTTTTGTTTAATTTCATTGTAATTTGAGTGTAATTTCATTTCATTTCATTTGCATTTGGTTCCATTTCATTTAAATGCAATTTCATTTCATTTAAATTTAATTTGGTTTCATTTCATTTGCATTTCATTTAATTTGAATTTCATTTAATTACGAGGCATTTTATTTTTAACTTTAATGTTGCAAAAATTCCACGTAGGAGCCAAGTCATTATTCTCGCGGATTTCCCCAAATTTCCAAAGCACGTGGCGTGCACGTGACTAACCGGCATGTCATTGTTTTTACGGCATAATTTGGACGTAAATTGAGCAATTTTAAAAATTATGGGACTAAATCAATTTTATAACTATCACAGGACTAAATCGAAAAAGCGAGATAGTTATGAGACCAAATGGGCTTTAAACTCTCTAAGGTTGCAAGAGACATTTTGCATGTCCCGCCTCAACCGTTGCTTGTGAACAAGCTTTTAGTTTGGGGGTTATACGTTGGATGCGACGAGATCAAACATGGCCGTGGAAAATGTCGAGAACCAATGCTTGCTCGATGATTGGGTAAGAGTCGAGCATAGAGCTCAAATAGCTCTTGTAGAAGATGAAGATAGCGAAGAATGGACGACATCCACCGGCGAAGTGAAGGGTAAAGAATCAAGCATTCAACCATATCAACCAAAAAGGTAAATTTTGAGGTAAGAGAACTACGTGGACTTTGATTCCTAATTGGATACGTAGGCACCTTAATTTAAAGTTATGGACTTAGAATTTCTAAGTTAATTTCTTAAAATTAAGCTCAAGTCAAATTTCTTTAATCCCTTCCACTTCTCTTTAATTGTATTTAATTTGTAATTGATCAATATTCTATAGTTGTAATTTGTAAGTTGTAAATTTGTAATATTTCAATTTTAATATTCTATATTGTAATATTTTTAATTTTATTGTAAGTTGTAACATTTCAATTTCCAATATTTTTTTATAAGTTGTAAATTCATTTATATTTTAAGTTGAATAAATTCATTTATATTTCAATTTCAAATATTTAATTTTAAGTTGCAATTTGCAAACTTGCAATGTAATTGTAAGTTAAATTAAATTCAATTTCAATGTAAAGATAAATTAATTTGCACATATAATGTAAGTTGTAACTTTTAATACTATTTTTAATATTAATTCTAAGCTATAACAATACACATAACATGATTAAATTTAAAAAGATAAAAATAAAAAACAAAAAAATAAAATAAAAAGGAAAAAAGCTATAGGAACCGCGGTTCGAGAATCGGAACCTAAACCTTGGAACCGCTTGATTCGGTTTCGATTCCAAAAATTGAAAAACCAAAAGCTGCCGATTTGGAACCGGAACCAGATGGTTTTCGGTTGGGCATGTCTATCTTTATAGTTCCAGGACTTCGGTAGCGATGGTCTCTAAACCATCCACTAATACTAAAGTTTTGCAACACACTACAATACACCAATAATTTACAAATAATAATTATTAATTATTACTTTATTAGTAATAATTTGGAAAGAAATAATGAGGAAGTAGTTTATTAATTAATAATTATTACTTTATTAGTTTTAGTTTATTTATTTTATATATAATATATTTGTAGAGTGTAGTGTGTAGATAGTAAACACGTATCGGTATGTAGTATGTACTAATGAAGTATGTATCTATATCATAATATTTATAAAAAAAAGAGGAATCGGGTGACGGGCCAACCCAGAAACCGTGAGGCTTGTCCATTTAGCCGCGGGCTAAGCGGTCCGGGCAAAAAGCCCGATTTTAAACGGGCCATTGAAACCTCGGCCCTAACCACGCATTTTACAGGCAAAGCGGGTTGGCCCGCTAGCCGCGGCCCGTTTAACATCTCTAAGCATATCGTGGAAGCGGCAAGACGGTTGGCGAGAAGGCGAATAGAAGATAGGCGGTAGACGAGAGGAGCGAGAAGCGGCGAGACGGAGGCATCACTAGCTTAGGATTTTTAGGATTTTCTCATATCATTTTCCACACATTATTCCCAACTCATTAGGGCATACTCTTTCCTTAGATTTACACACAAATACACACATAGTTTTTAGGTGTTCTTAATTTCATTTAAATTTCTTGCAAATAGAAGATAGATTTCATACAATCAAGTGTATTGACATATCTCCTTATTTCATTAATCTATTGGTTTAGATGCGTGAAAAGCGGCCTAATATTTTCCGACTGGGACAATGCCGAGTTCAGTGGGCAATTCCACGTAATCACCTTCTTCGTCAATATATAAACTGCAAAAATACGTCGGAGGGTTCTCCGTGTAGGCACTCCGACACTCAAGTCAAGTAATCGGAAAACTCTTAAGAAGAATATATTTAGTTATTTAAGCGAGTTAATTCGTAGTTATTCTTTTACCTACACTTTACCTTTATACACGTGAAAACTACAACGACGGTTACCAGCTCTCCGCTGGTTGTCCATCGTAGACTCTCCATCTCCGTTCGTGGTCACCCCACTTTACGGAGATTTCGTCCACCTCATTTCCCGGCTCGGTCGAGATTTGGGTTAACACTTTAGGATCCCGGGAATATTCCTTTCTTGGGCTCTAAGTTGCCTTAGATATCTCAACTGATTGTTTCAGCTCAATATTAACTTCGTTAATGTGGAGATATGGGCACGAAGGCACCATCTCCGAGGTCTACTCTTTATGCGGGCTCGCGGCCGACTGTAGCATATCGGGCTCTCGGCTTGGGCTCGTGGCCCACTGCGGCATATCAGGCTCTCGGCCCAACCGCCACCAAGGTGGGTTACTCCTTGACTCGATTTTACACCTTAGAGAGAACGGATCGTGCTCCTTTTGCGGCCCAATCTCATTTGGGCCCACCTCTATTTGGGCTAGGCATATTTTCCGTATCAACCACTCCCTACTCCGGTGGCGGATTGACTTACGGAGTACAAGAAAAATGGAGCGACCCCCTCTTTATCTTCCATTCAACTTTGTACCCACCTATGGTTTTTCCGCGGATTATCAATCGCTACTGACTTTTCGCCCCATTTGCTTTCAAACTTCTCGGTGATACCTCGTATTACGTACGCTTTGTCCATTAGTCACATCAGCGCTTTCACATGCAACCCTCGGTTTCTTTCTGTCAAATCACTATAAATCCTTCCTTTTTTATTTCTTTTTCTTCTTTTTACTTATTCTTCTTGCGAAGTTTTCTCCTCTTCTCCTTTATTGTAGATTTTGTCGATTCCCTTCCTCTCCGCCTCTTTGTATCACTCACATCCTCCAGGTAAGACTCCATTTCTATCTCTTTTCTATATTTTACTTAAGAAAGTTCGTAGTTTCTTTGAAATATGTCTAGAGTGATACCCCAGAAAATCCCATTTCTCATGAAGCTCCCATCATTCCTCTGCCCCTATATCTAGGAACCCTCAACATTCCCTTTCAACGACCTCCATGGGGAGATAAGACCCGCTCTTGGGCTTCTTACTGCGGCCCCTCGAAACTTTGCAAGAAAGCCCTTGGCCGTTATCAAGATGAGGGGATGATCCACGATTCTTATTAATTAGAGTCCCCAGAGTAAGCACGATAGGCCCAATCTCACTAATCCTCCTACCCTAGCTTTTTGGCATGCTCAATTTAAGGCGGGGCTTCGTTTCCCTCCTCCTCCTTTCTTGTGTGAACTCTCGAATTTGTATCAAATCCCTCTGAATCAATTCGTCCCTAATGTTATTAGGATGATGATATCTTTCTATGTTCTAATGAAGGGTAATGGTGGCAAGCCTACTGCCGAACTCTTTTTCTCTCAATACTCATGCAAAATTGTTGGCCCCTTTTACTATGTCATTAATAAGGTAAAAGCTCATGTCTGTTCTTGGGGAGATCCCTAATATCAATAAGGAATGGAGCAATCACTACTTTTTGTTACTCTCCCTACTCACTGGCCTTTCTTGTATCAAAAATGGGTTTATAAGAACCCGTCTCCACCTATTCTTCCTCTCCGAATCCATTCGGCGACTAATCGCCGTGTGATCGGAACCTGAACTCCCATGTTACTCAACATGGGTACTTCTACTGCCGAGATTTGCTCGAATCCTCGACTTCTATCCCATTTCAACTTAAGTCAGTGAATCTTCCTCTTGAAAGAAATGATGGTAAATACATGACTTACCTTTTCTCTGGACTACTTATATACTTCGTGTTCTAATGCATATCTAATTCTAGCAGTGCGAGATGCTGCGTTATTAAAGGTGCTTTGGAAGGTCCAGCGGGTTCCATGACAACACTCCCTCTAACTCGGCCCCGCTCCACGAGCCGAAGATGCTCCTCACAACTCCTCACCTCCAAGGTTGAGGAAGGTGACCTTCCCCCTCTCAAGAGGGTGAAGACTAGGAAAGGAAAAGCTCCCATCGATCAAAGCTCGCTACCATCGGAAGGAACTCCCGCCATAGGTACCACACTTGAGGAGTCGGGCGTTCCCCGGCCGATAGGCGTGGAATCTCCATTGCCCGGTTTCTCTACGGCGAAATTTTTTAGTGGTGATCTCATCTCACGATTGTGAGCTGTTGTTAAGCCTCTCCCACGACCGGCCAACAAGTACAAGCGGCTAGCCATTTTGCCCAGTTATTTCTCTGTCTACTATCGCTTTTCTCTCTAGAATTTCTCATCGCACCATATCTCATACTTTCCTATTTTCTCTAATTGCTTCCAGGTGGGTGTCTTGCTCTCGGAGTTTATGGAACCCGTTCAATCGTCTCCCCGCTCCCGACCTCAAGGAACTTGAAGACTCCCTCGCCTCGGTGAAAAAAGAGCTCCCACGCCCTCATCCGTGTTCAAAAGGCTGGAATCGAAAGTGTCCCTCTTCGAGTTAGAGACGTCCTCCTTGAAGGAGGAATCAAGAAAGCCCGGGCGGCCGGGCGGCCGCCGAAAAGAAATGAATGATATCTCGCTCCACTTCTCCTTGCAAGAGTCTCGGATTCATAGGGAGGTCTTTGTGCAAGGAGCTTGATCTCTACTCCGGTCCTGTTCTATGCCGAACGGCCAGAAATTCCTACGGATCTCTACAATCATCTCTCCGTGAACCTATCGGGAGCACTCAAGCTTCCTAGGCGATATGGCTCCCCACCTCGGATATGCCTATGAGTATGGGTTTGACGCGGCTGTCAAGCAATACTCGAGATGCTTCTTTCTCAGGGAGTTCGATAAGGTGAGCCCGCTAGCTATTTTCCCCCTCCCCTGGTTTCAAAGGAGATCCTTTGAGGGATATAGAGGAGAAGTGGTGGCTCCTAGTGACGGGAAGCGGTTTGAGCTTGCACGGATAGAAATAACCACGCCTCACTGGAACCAATGAAAGAGCCCCTCTGCCCCTGACGTTGGATATCCCTCTCTCCTCCTGGAGGTCTGCTGAATCAAGCCCGGGTAGAAGGCAGTGCACTCGGCTCCGGATGAACCCTCTGGTCCCCCTCCTTCTTAAGCTTTTATTTATTTCTTCAAAACAATCTCTATGGATGTAATCAAACAACTTGCTTTTTGGTCATTGGTCTTTGGTTTATGCACTGACACTGCTACTCCCCCTTTCGGGTGGCTTTTGTCACTTTTTGGTACTCTTTCTCCCTCTTTGGGAGTTGTTTTCTTTATCTTTGAATCGATGCTCCTCCTGGCAGGATTTATACATTATATTGCATATTTCTTACTCACCTTGCCGAGAATATTATTTATACGTAGCTTTCTCACTTGCCTCCCTTGTCGGGAGTTGATATATTGTGCATGCTTATTGTGTTTATTCATAGCTTCTTCTAGCTTGATATCTGATTGATCAACATAGGTCCTCTAGGTGAACTTGCTGATTCTCCAAGTTCTTTGATGTTTATTAGCTTGTCCTGCCCTAGGCCTTGACTTACCTAGTCTTGCCTCTATTATCTTGAGTAAGCCTCTAGGTTTGCATATCATTCCCAGACCCCTCTTTGTTACAAATTTGAATCAAGTAGGGTTTTGTGAAACATTTAGCCACGCCTCGTAAGACTTAGCCTAGTTTTAGCCCAACTATCCTCTATTCTCGTATTTGTTGAGTTCTTATGAACTGCTGGCATCTTTATCGAACTTCCAAATGTCTAGCTTTGGTTTCTTTGAGCTATTTCTTAGCTTCACTTCTCGCATGACCCTTTTCGGGTTTAAGTTTAGTTAAACACTATAGGTTTAAATTAGTGTTTCTTTTAGCTTGTAATCAACCTTCTCTGGGTTTAGGTTTTAGTTAAACACTTGTAGGTTTAACTTAGTTTTTCTCGAAGCTATCTCTTAGCTTTGATTCTCGAGCTATCTCTTAGCTTGTAATCGACCCTCTCTGGGTTTATGTTTTAGTTAAACACTTTGTAGGTTTAACTTAGTTTTCCTCGAAGCTATCTCTTAGCTTTGATTCTCCAAGCTATGTCTTAACTTGTAATCAACCCTCTCTGGGTTTAGGTTTTAGTTAAACACTGTAGGTTTAACTTAGTTTTCCTCGAAGCTATCTCTTAGCTTTGATTCTCAAAGCTATCTTTTAGCTTGTAATCAACCCTCTCTAGGTTTAGGTTTTAGTTAAACACTATTGGTTTAACTTAGTTTTTCTCAAAGCTATCTCTTAGCTTTGATTCTCGAGCTATCTCTTAGCTTGTAATCAACCCTCTCTGGGTTTAGGTTTTAGTTAAACAACTTTGTAGGTTTAACTTAGTTTTCCTCGAAGCTATCTCTTAGCTTTGATTCGGAGCTATATCTTAGCTTGTAATCAACCCTCTCTGGGTTTAAGTTTTAGTTAAACACTTTGTAGGTTTAACTTAGTTTTCCTCGAAGCTATCTCTTAGCTTGTAATCAACCCTCTGCGGGTTTAGGTTTTAGTTAAACATTGTAGGTTTAACTTAGTTTTCCTCGAAGCTATCTCTTAGCTTTGATTTTCGAGCTATCTCTTAGCTTGTAATCAACCCTCTCTGGGTTTAAGTTTTAGTTAAATATTGTAGATTTAACTTAGTTTTCCTCAAAGATATCTCTTAGCTTTGATTCTCGAAGCTATCTCGTAGCTTGTAATCAACCCTCTCTGGGTTTAGGTTTTAGTTAAACACTTTGTAGGTTTAACTTAGTTTTTTCTTCTTTTATTTTGTATTTAATTCGTAAATACTCATCACATTTGCTCTTTTTATTGCATGCTTGCTAGCATTGTACTCGTTATTAATTTTCATATAATCGATATGTATTATAATGCAATCATGTCAAACATCACACCATCGTACTATCTCAATCATGATTAGTTGTTGTAATAAACTGATAAGACTCGCACATCATGAAAAATATTTCTCATTAATCCATAAATAAAGTTGTTTCATTGACCATAATCGATCAACACAAGTCATAACTAACTTGGCTGGCCTCTTTAAAAAACCTCCCTACAAGTAAAACCACGTGGGAAACACATGGCGAGGGAAAAAGAGTACTAGTGGAACGAAATTACATCATACTCATGAACACAAACGAAGCAATCCTAAAAGCGAAAAGCAGAAACGGAACCACCTACTTGCAGCGAGGTGGGTATCTCCTTCAGAGCATAAAATTTCTTTAAGTGGCGAGATATTCCAGAGCCTCGCAATTTGATTTCCTTCCATGTCTTGTAACTTGTAAGCCCCTCCTCTAAGGACTTTTATCACTTTGTAAGGCCCTTCCCATTTTGAATCCACTTTCCTATTTTTTCAAGGCGTCGGCTTGTCTCGACTCCTTCCTCGAACCTCCGCATTATGACTTTCCAAATGTAAATGACTTTGATTCGATTCTTATATCTTTCAGCTTTTTTCAAGTGAGTCATTTCTCTCTCTTCCTCAAGCATATCCAAGTTTTCCCTCATCAACTCCTCGTTTCTACCTTCCTAGAAGTGGGCTAGGCGGTGTGTTTCCATCCCCACCTCAAAAGGTATTCTGCAGTGCCCGCATACACCGTGAAAAGGGGACTCTTCCGTTGGTTCTCTCGGGGTGGTTTGATAGGCCCACGTAGGCTGATTCGAGCTTATCTACCCATCTACCTCCAGCCTTATCCAGTCGGTGATTGTAGGAATCGGGCAAGCGATTTTAAGACAACTAAGTATATCGAACCCAAGGGAAAAAGTATGCATGTAACGCCATAGGAATACAAGTTATCGATGACTATTGTTGCAAAGCGGTTTTGGCTCTAAAACTACAATTCAAATGCAAAAATAAAAACAAATAACTAGGCAAGCAATTAATCAAACACCTTATATGCTAGAACAAGTAGCTAAAAATCAATGGGGATTGGGGTGCTAGGGATAATATCCATCGAGGAATCAATGATCAACAAGCTATGATTGAATCAAATTGCAAATCAACTAAGATAGAAAGCATAAAACCATCATGCAATTAATCACTCCATTAATCACATAATGCCTAATGTAAGTATCCTTAGTGCAACTAATCTCTCAATTAAGAAGCACCCAATTCATACAATCATACACAATTATAACCCGATTAATCACGGATCACGTTAGCTCGACTCTCGCCTATTGCTAGGGTGATCAAACATTAATCTAAAGTGATAAAAAATGCATGAAGCACAATTAGAATCACAATTAGGGAGCAATCTAACTCAATTGATCAACAATCATCAAAAATCATAGCATAAGGCAATCAAATCATCCTCGATTTCAATTATCTCAAGCACAAGAGTATTAGCCCATGCCGCAAAGTGCAAAACCCATGGGTAGAAAATCTAATTGAGCAATTAAGAATCTAATCACAACAATCAATGAATTAAAAGGAATAAAGTGGAAGAACATCACCAATTGAATCCAAAATAATAGGAATGCTTGAATCTTCAAGATAGTCTTCAAATACAATCTCTTCCCTTTACTTGAATTACAACTTGAAATTGAAAAACTAATGGATCAAAAGCTAATCTAGTGTACAAATGATTAAAATCTATCCCAAATCTATCAATCTAATCAAACTACAATGAGAATTAAGCTATGGAATGAGAAATTCGCCAAAATCAGAAAGTAACCGCTCTAATCAAGGCTATGGAGATTATGCTCTGGTTTCCGCTCAAATGGGCTTTAAACACAAATTTTCAATTTTGGTCATCCCTCGACTCGAGGTTGGGGCCCTCGAGTCGAGGCTCGTGATGTCGTGTTAGTGCTTTTCTAATTTTTCTCCAGCCTCGAGTTGAGGCTCGGCCCTCGACTCGAGCTTGCCGCCTTGCCCTACTCCTCGACTCGAGGCTCGGCCCTCGAGTCGAGCTTGCTTCAAAATCTTGAATTTCAACTTCTGCCTGCAACCTCGAGTCGAGGTCTCGGCCTTCGACCAAAGGTCGAGTCCAGAGAATTTTTTCGACCGGACTTTGCCTCGACCCCGTTTCGCCCGTCTTGATCGTCCTTCACCCTATGAATGCCGGTACTCCCGGTTTGGCTAAATTCCATCGATTTACCTGAAAACGGGATGAAAAATATCAAATATCTCACAAGTAGTACTTTTTAGGCAAAGTAGTGATACTCTACACATTTAGGCACAAAATCTAACACTTTTGATCACTTTTTGCACTAAAATACACCATAAAAATATGCATCAATTCACTCCAATCATAATACCCCCAAACTTGAAGTGTTGCTCATCCTCGAGCAACGTAGCAAATAAGCACAAAGGAGTGAATTGATTGCAATTATGTCTCATGGCACCATAGGCGAAAAATAAGAAAATCGAACTCATCAATGAACTCAAGCTTCAATGCAAACTCTCTACTAGCAATCAAGATAGATCATGCTCAAACAAATGCAACTTCAAATGCTCAACACATTGCTCCTTCCATGGAGTGTTTCACTCATCACTCACGTGTATCAAGGTAAAAATGGAACTCAATCATCAAATTCACAAACATGTACCCCATAAGCTTGCCAAATGACTAGAATCAAAGAGGTCTTTCTTCAAGGTTGTAATGTAAGCTCTTTGGAATGGGTAGATGAATTTAGGTAAGAGTGACTCAAATAGTAGAGACTTGAATGATAGGTAAGCAATACAATACACATCTCTTCAATCTTCATCAAGCAACTTTTGCTTTTCAAAGTTCAAACACCACCATTCACTTGAGCTCTCTTTTTTAAGCTCACAATCGAATTTTTATTCTTTTCATTTCTTTTTTTCACAACCTTTCTTTTCATCTTCTCAATCATCAACATAGCATACAATCTTTCCACCACACTTTACATGCAAATCATCAACTATTAGCCAACAATCAAGCTCTACTAAGTATAGGACAATAAGGCTCATAAAAATAGGCAAATGACTTCAATTTCACTTGGCTTGCCAAATAATAAGAAAATTAGGCTCAAAATGGCTCACTAAGGAAATCAAATGTTTTTGGTGTGGAATTATTTGGCAAAGTGACTCATCATATCAAACATGGGCTCTTATCACTTTCATGACATCACACAAAGATCAATCTCAATAAGTCCAAAGGCAAGTTCTAGCATACAAATCCATGAATGATGCACTCACAAAGAATTAATTCAACCGTATAAGATGTACGATTCTCAAGGCACAAAACTCACGGGCTTAAATTGAGCAATGAATCAAGCATCTTCAATCACATTCATCATCACACAATTATCAATCATGCTAGCTTCAAGCCACATATCAACTCATGATCACTTCAAAATTCAATATGTCCTTCAATTCAAGCACAAGTGCACATGTACATAATCTCTAGCACACTCACTATGTCAATAAAGATAACTAAAATATATGCAATACGTCCACAATTAAGCTCAAGACAAATCAAATCCAAAAATATGCATGAAATTCAAGATATCAATATAGCATAATCATCATCATACCAATAAAGCTCAATAAATCCAAAATACCACAATCAAAATCATTGATAGGCTTAAAAGTCAACACTCACCCTTCAAGTATAAAGGGATCGTGTAGCTAGTAAGTCACCGGTTAAATTATCGATCCAAGGGAATCAAGTGTGAGATATCCCTAAATTTACTAATTTAATCATAATTGTAGCACAAATCATCCAACAAGATTAAGGTGATTCAAATAATAATTAGCAAAAATAATTAACTAAACTAACTAGCGCTAAATGCAATCAATAAGAAAAAGGTGTTAGGGTGTTTATCAACAAATGGGGATCAAATATGCAACGAATTCAAATGAGCATTTATCAAGTCAATCAATTAATAAGAGCAATATTTAAACGAGCAATAATCCCGTACTTGGTAAGCCTAGGAATTACGCTACAAATTAAGCACGAAAGATTGAGAGGACTAAGTCACCACTTTCCTCCCGGGGTAAGAACACGAGTCAATAGGTTCCTAGCGTGTCTCCTCTTCGATACTAAGACACCTTGCCTATGGTCTCTTCACTAATCACCCGACTACTAATCTAATTAATTAATGTGAATTGATGCAATTCTAATAGCAATAATCAAACTCTAATTATCTAATTAATTCCTCACCCAAATGAGTTATCTAAATACCCAAGTCTCCTTGTGATAATTAAACAACTATGCATGGAATTAGAAATTAATCAAACACATAGATCATTCAATACCCATCAATCCAATTAATTTAATCAACAATCCAAATAACCCATAAGAATTCCTCACAATACTCAATTACCCATAAACATCAAATCACCCTAGTACTAAGGAATTAGCCAAACATGATGAAAGTAAATAAACCCATGAAATTAATAAAATAAACAAAGATCATTACAAGAATTGAACCAACAAAACTGAAATTAAAGGAAAAATATCACCTAATTGGCGTCCAAGCATTAAGAAATCATCCGTAGAACATCAAAATTGAAGAAGAAATGCAAAATCTAGCTATGTGTGTAAAAGTGTGTAAAAGTATGTGTAGGAATAAAACCATATTTTTTTCTCTATTTCTTTCTCTAATTTTTGCGCTGAAAATATGTATCCTCCTTCACGTCCGTTGTCTTCTTATTCGATGAAAATTTGAAGTTTCAAATGTATATGCCACATGTCACGCTCCGTTGGCGAAAAGAAAAAAAAGAAAACTTGATGAAAACGTGTTCACGCTTTCTCTGCAAAGCCGCTCGACTCGAAGTCGGCGGCTCGAGTCGAGGATGAAATCACGCCTCGAATCAAGTTGTGTGAAGATTGAGGGCTTGACGCTGCGGTGAAATTGGTCGCGGCAATGGCGCAGTGCGGCGGTATGGCGGTGGTTGTGAGAGGAGATCGACAATGGCGGCGATGGGGTTTGGACAGGTGACAGCGCTGATGTGCGGCGGCGAGGACATGCTGTTTCCGGCGATTGTGGTGCGCCGGTGATGGGTTCTTTGTGACGACGAGCAGTGTGAGCGGAGAAGATGATTCACGGCGGCGGAGATCGGTGATGGGTAAGGTGGTTTTCGGCGAGATTGGTGGATGGGTGGCATCAAGAGTGAATTTGGTGGTTGTTGGTCGATTTGGGGCAGCCGCTGGTGCGACGGATCTGTGAAAACGATGGAGGGTGTACTTATCAAAATCGTGGGTGTAGTGGCTGCATCGGCTGTGGGTGCCTCGCCTAGAGGGGAACAACAGCTGGAAACGGTTGCTAATACCCCGTAGGCTGAGGAGCAAGGAGGAATCCGCCCGAGGAGGGGCTTGCGTCGATTAGCTAGTTACGATGGGTGTATCGCCGTTGTGTGTAGCGATTTGTTTTTCCGCCGTCTCAACTTCGTTCAGCCGTATCTCCTTCATACGAACTCCGTTTGACCCGATTATTTTTGCAATAAGACCGTCTCTTGACCCTCTTTCATACCATGCTATTGCTCCATTAAGTTGAATACCAAAAATGTCCTCCATTTGCACTCAAAGTTGGCCTCAAACTGCACTTTAAAACTTACAACACCAATTCAAATAATCAATTGCAATTTGCCAACTAAATGTGAATTAACATGAAAATGATATCAAATTGTGACAATTAATCACTCAATAATCATACAATTTTCACACTAATCAATCATCCATACACATCATCAAATAGCAATCATCAAAAACTCAAATCCATCAAAGTCAAGAAATGAAGTACATCCCCAAACAACCACAAATCATCAAATCAATACAAATCACCTAAGAGGAATCAAAGAGAGCTAAATGAACTAGTGGATAGGGATAGAAAATAGGAGAGTCTCCTAATCATCGAACGATGGCGGTGGAGGAGGGTAGTAGCCCGGCCCGAAATTCCATGAGCTCATCTGCTGGAGGAGTGAGTACATATCCCGCCGATTCTTGAGATACTCTTCACTGCATCCTCCTCGTCTCCTCATTAAAGTGATGAGACTCCTCCATGACTCGGAAACACTCATCCCGCCTCATTAGACACTCCAAGCTGCATCCTCGGTCGGCCCACATCTCCTCGGTGAGGGTCCACTCTCTGTGATGAGCTGCCGGCCTCGAGACTCTACTCCGCATCTCATCACGCGGTAGTAGTTAATCTGGCCTCAAGTCCTCGTCCTCATCTATCTGAACCGGCCATCTGCACTGCTCCTCTTGACTTCCTCTTAAAAATTACCTATTCAACCCCAACGAACCCAAATATGCAAAAACTAACCATTTTAGTCTCTCGATTTAAGCCCGATCGCTCATTCGATCGAGGAGACCGGGATCTCTTCCTTTTTGCTCATTTTTCACCAACTTTTAAGCACTTCTCCTTTCTTTTCGATCTTGAATTCCCTTGCAATTTCGATCTCTTTCCCAATCAATGGTAATGAGTGTACCTACAATCGGGCATAATAATCATCAAATCATTACCATAAAGAGATGCACGTAACCAATAAACGATCAACACCCCCAAACTTGAATGATAGCATGAATTCAAAGTTTAGCATGAGAGTGATACAAATATATGCAACTCCAAATGATATCAACAATAAGCTCAATACTCCCAATAAATCCCATAGCAAAATATCATAACCTTCTAAGCATGAGCAATACAATTCCAAGCTAATTCTCATAAAAACGAACCAAAAACAAAAAATAACAAACAACAACACAACACACCAAAGCAACACAAAGGATGGGTTGTCTCCCATCTAGCGCTAGGTTTAACGTCCTTTGCCGGACGGAACTCAAGGAGTTCATACTTCCCTTTCATCGAAGACATGAGGATCATCCTTGTGCATCACTAGATTCTCTTTTGCAAAAAGGCAACATCCCCACTTGTCTTCCAAGAGGAGCTTTCCTCCTTCTTTGATTTCCTTCACCGTCAAAACCTCCTTGAGTCTCTCAACGCCTAGTAAAGCTGCTCCAATTCAATTCGCTCCACACCACTTGATCGCCAACTTCAAAACTTGCTTTATTCTTCTCAAGTGGTGTCCTTTTCTCCTCTACTACCCCCAAACTTGAGCCTTGCTCAAGCTTGGTCACTTTCTTCTCACTCTCTTCATCCTTTTATCTCCGGGGTCAAGCAAAGGTTCCATGAGTGCTTTCTCCTTCCTAAGATCATCCAAAGAAACACAAGACTTATTAGCAATTACTTTACAAGAAGGAATAAAATGATCATTAACTAAAGAATTAGAAGAAGTAGAAGGTGTAGAAACATCCCTATCAATGGAAGGGTATAAATCAATGATCTCTATGTATCTACACGTCTTCTTCTCCAAAGTACTTGGAGCTTCTTCTTCCAATGGAGCTCTAGTAAATGTCACCTCTTCTCCATTAAAGCTCAACTTGAGCTCCCCCTTTTCAACATTGATCATAGCTTTGCGGTGGCAAGGAAAGGTTTACCAAGAATGATAGGTGCCTCAAGCTCTTCCTTCATGTCAAGAACAATAAAATCAACCGGGAAGATGAACTTGCCAACTCCTACTAATACATCTTCAACGATCCCAAAAGGATGAGCATATGATTGATCCGCCAATTGAAGATTGATATTTGTAGGAGTCACCTCTCCTAACTCCAACTTCTTAAAAATGGACAAAGGCATGATATTTATACTAGCTCCCAAGTCACACAAGCCTTGGACTTTCCCATTCTCTCCAATTTTATACGGAATTATAAAACTCCTGGATCCTTTAGCTTTTGAGGTAGGTGTCTCTCTAGAATCTCCTTGCACTCCTCCACTAATTTGATCATACCCTTCTCATCCCATCTTCTCTTCTTGGACATGATCTCTTTCAAAAATTTCTTATAGTGGAGAATTTGCTCAAGGGCATCCAATAGTGGAATATCAACATGCAAGCTCTTAAAAACTTCTAAAAACTTACCAAATTTCTCATCAAGCTTCTTCCTCTCAAGTCTTTGAGGAAATGGAACCGGAGTAGGTCTCATGGGAACTCCCCATGCCTCTTTCTTGGACTTCTCTTCTTCTTTCTTGGACTCTCCCTTTGCTTTCTCTTCTTCACTTGCCTCTCTCTCCACAACCACACTTTCTTCTATCACTTCATCTTTCTCCACCTCTTTCTTAACTTCAACTTCCTTGGGCATCTTTGGGCCTTCATATTTAGCACCACTCCTTAGTTGAATAGCACTACAAAACTCTTTTGGGTTGGGCTCAGTGGTAGATGGATACTTCCCTTTGTTTTGTAAATGGTCCACCGTACAAGAAAGCTTCACAACCGTGGTGGCCAATTGCCCCACTTGATGCTCTATGGTCTTAAACCTTGTGTCCATTTGCTTCCCAATGTCATCAAGCCTTGAGTCATTTGCCTCTAACCTCTTCACTATCATACCAAGGAGCTCCTCCGTAGTAGCCTTCCCCTCATTATTAGGTGCTTTGGCACCGGATCAAATCCGGGAGGAAATTGGACGGCGACTCTTGGATTGGCATAGGAAAAATTTTCATGTCTCCTCCAATTGGTACCATTAAATGGAGCTTGAAGTTGAGGTTGAAAATTTCCTTGAGGCCTATTTTGATAAGGCACTTGATATGGCCTTGCACCTTGGAAATTGCCTTGATAATTGCCTTGATAGCCTCCTTGATATGGAGGCCTTCCCATGTAGTTCACTTCTTCAATCGGCAAAGGACTTGGACACATATCAACTTGAGGAATGGATGGACTCACACTTTGTTAACTTTGGGAAGTAGTAAGAGCTCCCAAACAGTCCATCATCGTCATCATCTTCGTCTTCATAGACTCTATCTCCTCCACATGGGACACTCTATGATGTGCTCCATGATTAACCGACACTTGAAAAGAATCTTGGGCAATATTCTCCATAATCTCATTCATTTGCCCCACCGTCTTCGACCAAATAGAACCATTAGCACATGTATTTAGAAAAGATCGATCCCCATCCGTGAAGCCATTGCAAAAGTACATAATGGTTTGTTCCTCCGGAAAGTCATGTTGGGGACAATTAATAAGCAACATGTCATACCTCTCCCAAGCTTCCGGCATAGTCTCTCCATTCTTTTGGCGAAAATGAGAAATCGCCTCCTTAGCTTGCACCGTCTTGGATGGTGGATAAAACTTCATCAAGAATCTTTTGTTTAAGTCTTCCCACGTACGAACGGTTCGGGAGGAAGAGAATTTAGCCATGCTTTGGCTCTCCCTTAAGAGTAAAGGCAAATAGCCTTAGCTTCTTAGCATCCTCGGGCACTCTGTTGTACTTGGTTGTGTCAAAAATCTCTAGAAATTGTGCCATGTGTTGATGAGGGCACTCCTCTTCATCTTTCCCTTCAAATTGCTTCTCTCTAAGCATCCTCACAAGAGCGGGACTCATCTAAAAATTATTGGCTTCAATTCTCGGCCTTGCTATTCCATCATAATGCTCACAAAGTTGAGGCTCAAAGAACTCCCTCAATGGCCTACCTTGAGGTGGAGGCTCATTCATCGGTTGTGGGTGGGCTTGTGGAATGTGAGGTGGCTCTTGATATCGTGGCTCATGATTGTATGGAATATGAGGATAGTATTGTGGGAATTGTTGTGGATGAGGTGGATAGTATGGATATTGGTGAGCTTGTGGAGGGTAGGGGTATGGATTTTGGTAGGGAAATTGATGTGGTGGCATCCGCTTGAGGAAAGGACCAACATGAGCATTTAAAGACAAATTGTTCCCATGACCTCCTCCATTATCTTGCAATCTCCCTCTCCATTTGCATTGACCTCCTCAACATGAGGTTCACCAACAACTCTCTCTTCATTCCTCAACTATTGTTATCGATGACTATTGTTGCAAAGCGGTTTTGGCTCTAAAACTACAATTCAAATGCAAAAATACAAACAAATAACTAGGCAAGCAATTAATCAAACACCTTATATGCTAGAACAAGTAGCTAAAAATTAATGGGGATTGAGGTGCTAGGGATAATATCCATCAAGGAATCAATGATCAACAAGCTATGATTTAATCAAATTGTAAATCAATTAAGATAGAAAGCATAAAACCATCGTGCAATTAATCACTCCATTAATCACACAATACCTAATATGAGTATCCTTAGTGCAACTAATCTCTCAATTAAGAAGCACCCAATTCATATAATCATACACAATTATAACCCGATTAATCCGGATCACATTAGCTCAACTCTACTTTATTGCTAGGGTGATCAAACATTAATCTAAAGTGATAAAAATGCATGAAGCACAATTAGAATCACAATTAGGGAGCAATCTAACTCAATTGATCAACAATCATCAACAATCGTAGCATAAGGCAATCAAATCATCCTCAATTTCAATTATCCCAAGCACAAGAGTATTAGCCCATGCTACAAAGTGCAAAACCCATGGGTAGAAAATCTAATTGAGCAATTAAGAATCTAATCACAACAATCAATGAATTAAAAGGAATAAAGTGGAAGAACATCACCAATTGAATCCAAAATAATAGGAATGCTTTCAAGATAGTCTTCAAATACAATCTATTCTCCTTACTTGAATTACAACTTGAAATTGAAAAACTAATGGATCAAAAGCTAATCTAGTGTACAAATGATTAAAATCTATCCCAAATCTATCAATCTAATCGAACTACAATGAGAATTAAGCTATGGAATGAGAAATTCGCCCAAAAAGCTGTAAAATAAGCTGCTCTAATCAAGGCTATGGAGATTATGTTAGATCAAGTAGAGTTTTGATGAGTTAAAAGATCAATCTAGATAAGCGGACAACGTTGATGAACAGCTCGAGATCGGAATTTGGTACTAAGGTGATCGGATTAAGCTTAAGACTAGTCGAAGTCGGTGGAGATCTAAAGTTGCAAGTCATCCTGGAGACAAGCTCAAATCTAGTCATCTGCAGGAGACGATCATGAAAAGCTCGAGGCGAGGTCAAGACAGTGAGTAGAATAAGAAAGGCGAGTCTTCACCAAGTCATTTGAGATAAGTAGGAAAAATCAGTGAGGTCAAGAGCGAGTTTCAAGATTAAGTTTGTTGAGCGGTTTCCAATTTGTTAGAAGCCGACTAACAAACTAAGCTGTCTTTTCAGAGACTTATAAATAGGCCTAGATTTTATTTCTCAATACACTTATGAAAATACGATTTTTCACACTATTCACTATTCGATTCACAAAGTAATTTTTAAAAGAGTTTTCAAATATTTTCAAGTGTTTGTAGAACACTTCACTTCAATATCTTCAAAACCACTTCTTATCCTTAGAGTTAGATTTTAGAAGTTTGATTAGCATTCTTGAAGAATTGAAGATCACATTGTAAGTTGTAAGTGTGTAAAGTAAGTGAGTAAGCGGCTAGTGGAGACCCTTCTTCAAGTTTGGAGAAGGAGAGTTGATGTAGGATTGTTATAATCCGAACCACTATAAAATCTGGTGTTCTTTCTTGCTTTCATTTATCTTTCTGTTCATTTTACAATTTATTGTTCAAGAATTAATTTAAATTAAAGTTAAAATCTAAATATCGGTGTTGCTTTTGATCTTATTAAAAGTTGAGTTTAATCTTAAATTTCCATTGTGTACTTTGGTACTTTGAATAAATTTTTAATTGATTTGAAAAATCGAAAAATCTATTCAACCCCCCTTCTAGATTTTCCTAGAAGGTGATATGTTTACCTAATCTACTCAACTATTCGGGACCAACAAGTGGTATCGGGCGGTGTTAAGGCATTACGATATTGATTTTAGGTCTTAAATAAGATTCTAAATTATCTTGATTTTCTTCATTCTCTTTATCATTACTAACAGTGCTACTAATAAGTTTTGTGGAGTATCTTGTTCCTTTATTTCATCATGTCATCGTGAAAAAGTAAGAAGTCTAGGAATCTTCCCGAGTTCTCTATTGAAGATTATGATTCTTGGAATTTAGGATGGAGAATCACCTAAAGGCCATTCATGATAGGATGGAAGAGGTTCTTGAAGAGGGACCTATAAAATTTTATCATGGAGGCACCGACCTGGAGCCGAGTCGGTGAGTTGAGCAGACGGGAGAAAAAGAGTTACGAGTTGACAAATGATGAAAGAAAGGTCCACAATCTTGATCAAGTAGCTAGAACTGAAATCATTGAGACTCTAAGTAAAGATTGGATAGAAAAGGTTAAGAGATTCAAAAGCGCTAAAGAAATATGGCAGACTCTAGCCAATGTTTGTGAAGGATGCGAACAAGTTAAAGAGAACAAGTGCACTCGAGTCTTGCATGCATTTGAGACATTCAAAATTAAGGAAAATGAGTACTGTGGATCGGTTAGATGTAAGGTTGACCAATCTTCTCAACAAAGCGGTGACCTTGGAAAGAATTATACGAAAAGGAGATTAATAACAAGATTACGAGATCATTAACCAAGAGATGGAGGGAGAAATCCAATATCCTTAAGGCTACTCAAGATTTATCTTCTATTACTCACCATACTTTGTTTTCTCATCTTAAAGCTCTAGAATATGATATTCAAATAGAAGGACGAGGAGGATGAGATAGAGTCGAGCACCTCGTCCAAGTCTGTTGCCTTTGTCGATAAAGAAGACAAGGTGTCAGCAGTCTGTAGGAGCTGACTTATCTTTGAAGGAAGCGAGATGGCTTTGCTCACTAAAAGGTATGATAAATTGAGAATGAAGTATAAAAGAAATAAATTGAGATTTGCGGGAAAGGATAAATCAAATTCGAGATCGGGTAGAAAGGAAGATGAGTCAGCAGATGATGACAAAAGCGAAGTCGAGACAAGAAGATACGAGATCACTGTCGGAAGAAATCCTTCCAGCCCTAGATCGAGACGGGAGTGATACTTGTTACACATGCAACAAGCCGGGACACTTCAGCCTATGATTGTCCTCAACTAACTCCTAAGGAAAGGAAAGAAAAGAGGAAGAAGAGAGACGGAGGTTTGCGAGATCAAAGGGCTTTGTTGGGTGAAGAAAATGAGCCAAAGAAATCATCATCATCATCTTCCTCATCCGATTTCGGATCGGATGATGAAATCATCTCACGGCTAATGAGGTAATCTACTATTCATCTTCTAATAATGATTCTTGTCGATGCATCGATCATGACCAAGCTGTTATTTATGAATTCTTGAGAGATTTAAAGACATCTCTGGCTGCTTATAAACAGCTAGAGGCAGAGAATTTGGCTTTAAAGGATCAAATTCAAATTCTAATTAAAGGCAAGCACGGTGATGAATTGTTCGTAAATCGAGGAAACATTCAAGCGGGGAATGTTTTCCTCAGCCGAGGCTAGTACATCACCACCTTACCCGAAAGGTTAGAAAATGAATTGAAAACTTTAAAAGACAAATTTGAAGTAGTCTGCTTTGAAAATGAATCAATTAAGAAAGACAATGAGAAGCTTGTCTTCAAAATTAGTCAACTTAATAATTCACGATCGAATAGACCATATCTTTAATACCTCTCGTAAATCCCATGACAAAACGAGGTCTTGGTTATGATAGAAACAATAAATCGGATGTACAAAAACCTAGGAAATTTGTGAAAGCATCCGATCAATCAAAAGAGGTTAAAATTGGTCCCTGAAACCAACTAGTCGAGATAAGGACCGCATCTCCCACTGAAAACAAAAATTCAGCTAAGGACTCCTTATCAGACTAGGAGAAATCCAAGAACCAAAATAAGAAGAAATTCTTATTATAATTCTTTTGATAGAAGGAGCGAGATGTTATCCCACATTTCTGTAACGCCCGGAATTGAGAAAGTCGACCTTTGAGGTCTGACGTCCTAAACCCGAGTCATCACTTAGTGAACCATAAAATCGAGCCAAAAATTTCTTTTTAGAAGGCAAAGCTATTCATTTGAGTTGCAGCGGAAGATTTCACAGACACTTATTTAAGACGTTTGAACCATATTCATAACTAAATGAAGAGATTAATCGTTTGACAAAAGTCACCGGTGAGTCTAAGGTTCAACTCTCGGGAAAATCGTAGTGACGAGTCTTTAACAAAAATACAAATTTTCATAAAGATATAAAGCGACCCATTTAGATAAAAGGAGAGTGGAAGCGGTCGTCTATTGCAGCTCCCGGCCTCAATCTCGTGACACGAAAATATTAGTTATAGGGCGTGAGATAAAATCTCGATGGATGACCTGACATGTTATACAGATTGACAGAAATCCCAAAATAGTTGAATGTTTTATCCTTTATTCTCATCTTTCGTTATTTACTTCCTTGTTATGGCATTGTGTACATTTGTATAAGGTAATCTTCCGTTATAAAATTTTCATCCTTTAACTTCCGTTCGATTAAGAAATTCATCTTTCTTTAAAACAGCTTAGTACATAAATATAGCACGTATGAGATGGCACATGATAGTTTCCTATCACATCCGATCTCCGTAATCACATTGTGGAATGGCACGTTTACACGTCCGAGACCCGTAATCATCACTACAACATAACTTAGATTATGTAACACCCCAAAATTGTTACCTATTGTGCATAAAGTGTTACTTAATAAGTGTTACCTAATAAGTGTTACCTAATAAGTGTTACAACATGGTGTTACATAAAGTCATTTATGTTGTATTGCATATTGCGGGATGGCACGCTTACACGTCCGAGACCCGTAATCATATGGGAGGGCACATGATAGTTTCCTATCACATCCGGACCCCGTAAACTTTCATCATATGGGAGGGCACATGATAATTTCCTATCACATCCGGACCCGTAAACTTTCATCAATGGGAGGGCACATGATAGTTTCCTATCACATCCGGACCCCGTAAACTTTCATCAATGGGAGGGCACATGATAGTTTCCTATCACATCCGGACCCCGTAAACTTTCATACATCATATAGGGCAGTAAAATAAAGCTCATCATTGGATGATCACACATTTATAAGTTATGAATTCACATGCTTTTGGTGTTTGCATCTTTTAAGAAAATCTGTTTATGTTTGATTCGGAAAACCGACAGTCCATATAATATTAACTAGCTATACGAGATAGTGTCACCCACCTGGAAACTTTTAAGAGAAAGTTTAACTTCTTGTGATTGATTAGGCCTCTCGCACGAAATCTCGGTCTCGGTTCCGACCGTACTCTACCTAGCACAATCCGTATGTTTAGTTCGACAAACCTTTTTGTCCATTAGAAACATAGGTTCTCGATCTTATTGTGTCTCTCTAAGTCTAGACTTTGGTATTTAGAGGTACTTGTTTCGTTAACCGATCTTATGGATTCAAACCTTTTGGTTTAACGGTATTTCTAGTGTCTTTGTCGGTTCAAGGTTCGGGATTTGGGTTAGTTGGTTTTATTCTATTATAAGAAACTAAATACCACATTCATGGAGTATCACATAAATCGTACATCACATAAGGCATGCTTAGTTTTCTAAAAGTTAAGTAGACTATTGCTCCTAATACTCTACCATTGAAGAAAGTGACACGTAAACATGCATAAATAGAATAAGATACTTAGACTCATCCAAAAATCATGAAATTTTAGTATGATATATATCTCTAAATGTGGAACAAACTCCTTTAAGGGTCCAAGTTCATTTGAGTTACGAAACTATAGCAGATTTTGAAATAAGGACTCTAAGTTTCTGTTTCGGCAAAACAGTGACCTCAAACTTATAAAATCCATAACTCTTTGTAGAAATATCCAAAAATTATGAAATTAAAACATGTGATGCAGTACTCAAATTTGAACAACTTTCATTCAGGGATCCAAGCCATTTGACTTACGGATTCTGTCCAGAAAAATCGTGAACATTCAATCCATCGTTTGGCTCGGTTACTGAACATGTCTTACGAGAAAATTCATAACTTATTGGATACTCGATTAAAAATCACCAAATTTTAGAATCTAGTTATAAATAGGTTGTAGGACGTCCATGAATTTTTCCATAATTTATTACTTAAGCAAAACTGGAAAATAAATTCGTGCAACACAGAATAGCCCTATGCGTCGAACATCGACCAGGTACTCAGAAAACGAATTTTATCTCATAAAGTACTAAACGAAAAGTCATGATTTTTGATTATGATTTACAACACATCAAGGGGAACATCCCAGATTTTTCCTAGAATTTTATAACTATCAGAAAGGGGAGAAATAACAGAAATGAGTCACTGCTCCCAGATTATGCACATTTACGTCACACATATTTCCACGATTTTATTCTCCTTACACATTGACCAGAAAATTATGAAATTTAAACATGTTGTTCTAGACTTCAAATAATACATCTAGGAATGTTTCCATGATTTTTAAACGGGTGGAAAGGGTCCAAATGAATTTTACAAAACGGGTCAGCAGCTAGGGCATATAATTCGGCAGTTTCATACTTCAAGTATAACTTCACCATTTTGACTCCAAACACCATCATTCCAACTCAAGCACTCCATATAAGATTAAAACATATCAAAGCAAGCTCTTAGGGCTTCCTAAACTATTTTTCCTAAGTCTTCTAAGCTAAGAAGGCATAAGACTAAAAGAAATGGCTAGGAGGCTTACCCTTGGAGAGTTTCTTCCCTTTCTTGAGAGCCCCAAAGCTTTTTGGTTGTGTGGGAAATGAAGAGGCAGCCCCTCTATTTATAGAGGAGAAGGAGGAGGTCCATGGCTGATTTGGATGGTGGGGGAGGAGATTAGGGAAAGAATAGGCTCAAGTCTAATTGTACCTATCCTAGGATTTTAGAAGATTTTGGTTAAAGGGTACTACTCTCACATGCCTTCACATGGCCGGTTGTTTTGGGGGTTTTGGGCTGTCATTTTGGCAGCCCACTCTTTAAAAATGTATTGTGATCTCGACGTTGAATTTTCGGTATTTTCGGTCTGAGTTTCGGCTCCAAAAATTATTAAAACGCGCGATTGGAAAATAAACATTTTTCATTAGGGTTTTCTTGAGTGTTTCTCACCTTTAAAGGACTCATTGATCATTATTAAACAAATCCGGATTACGGATGTGAGTTCGAAAAGTATCGATAGATTTTCGGGTTGAAAAACCGCTCACGCTTGGAGAAAAATTAAGAAAACCACATAGAATTTAAATCAATCAATAAAATAAATCAAACTTAGAAAAATCAAATATAAAACTCTAGGTTTTGGTTTTGGGTTATTACATTTCCTAAGTTTAGGAAAATTACTCAATCAATACAACAAGTTATCATTCAAAAGTGATACAATTGTGGATGATTTGGTAGAAAGACCAAGTCTAATTTATTGTCTGGAGATGAGATGTTTATTTGGTTACCTAAAGTGATACTTGACCTTAAGGACCCAAATCACTAGGGTACCTTTACAATCGATCTGCTTTTTCAGATACAGGGATCATCACTCAAGGAGGAGATCTTAGCTTCAATATGGTACATTGATAGTGGTTGTTCACAACACATGACCCATAACAAGAGGCTGTTGTCAAATTTCCAAAGCATTGATGGTCCTAGAGTCTTATTTGGTGACAATAATTGTGGTCGACTAAAGGTGTAGGTACTGATTATCAAGGATATTCGTGTATTTGAGGTATATTTTGTTGAAGGTTTGAAACATAACTGCTATCTCGTTTTCCAGCTTTGTGATAAAGGTTTTCTTGTCAAATTTTCAAGGGATAAATGTGATATTTTAGATAATTCCTCGGATAAGGTATCGCTAATCGGCTTCAGACATGGTAATGTCTTTGTGGCCAACTTTAATAGTTGTCCCAAAGATACTGTCTGATAGCTAAGGGTGGAGAAGATCTCACTGGCTATGGCATAAGAGGCTTAGTCATCTCAATTTCAAGACCCTTAGTAAGATGGCTAAAAAGAACCTTGTCAAGGGATTACCCGAAAACTTTTATCCACCGATCTTAAATGTGATGCTTGTCGAAAGGTAAACAGCCTAGACACTCATTTAAGAGTATTAACTCCTCTTCATCACGAAAGAGTGTTGCAACTACTTCATCCGGATCTGTTTGGACTGTTTCTCCTCTCGGTTTCGAGTGGAAGGAAATATACTCTTGTTGTAGTAGATGACTTTTCTAGATACACTTGGGTTATATTTCTTTTCAAGAAAAATGAGACTATGAACAAGATTCCGATCTGTCTGCATGATTCGTAATGAAAAGAGTGTTAATATTATTAAAATAAGGAGTGATAAGAGCAATGAATTTTTGAATTCTTGTTTATCTAACTTTTTCAATGAGTGTGGAATTATTCATGAGACATCCTCAGCAAGAACTCCTCAACAAAATGGAGTGGTTGAAAGAAGGAATAGAACTTTGAAGGAAGCAGCCGGTGAGCATGTTGGTTGAGTATGATACCCCTCACAGGTTCTAGGTGAAGCCATCAACACATGACTTGTTATACCCGAACAGGTGCCTAGTTGTCAAAGACAAGGGTAAGACTCCATATGAGATTTGGAAGGGTAAGATTCCAAGGATCTCATATTTGAGCTTTGGTTGTAAGTGTTTTATCCATAACAATGGGAAATCTAAGTTAAGAACCTTTCATGTTAAGGCGGTGATGGAATATTCTTAGGATATTCTAACACTTCCAAGGCATTTAGAGTTTTTAACAAGACAACCCTTTGTGTGGAGGAAACCCCTCATGTTGTTTTTGATGAGTTGTATTCTTTCTCGATAAAGTGAATCAAATTTACGAAAATCTAGATAAAATTGAACTAACCAAGACTAAACATAGAACCGTCTATCTACCTAGTCTTGATTCGAGAATCGAGATGAAGAAGAATCCCCATCTCGATAATCAAGACAACTTTTGATCGGACTCCATCAGATCGAGACACCCTTGACATCAATCGATCCGGAGATCACCTGGTGAAGGGGGAACGTCACCGAGGTTGAGTCGGAGGAGTTGCCTACCGAGACTCAAGATGAGGATCCTTCTCCTAATATAGGCAAAAGGATGAGAAGCTATCATCCATCCGATCGATTATAGGAGACCCATCTAATAGTGTGCAGACACGAATGATCTTTGGACACGAAAGTCTTTTCATCTGTTATGTGCCGCTTCTTGAACCCAAGTCTATTGATGAAGCTCTATCGTACTCCAAATCGGATAAGCGCCATGCGGGAAGAAGCTGCATCGCTTGAAAGGCAAAATGTTTGGGAATTAGTGGAAAGACCCTTACGTAAAGATTATAGGCACCAAATGGGTGTTTAAAAACAAAGCAGATGAGAACAACATTATTGTTCGAAATAAGGCAAGATTGGTTGCACAAGGTTACTCACACGAGGGGATAGACTATAATGAAACCTATGCTCCAGTTGCAGATTAGAAGCAATAAGGTTGTTCTTAGCATTTCGCTGCATATAAATCTTTCAAAGTCTTTCAAATGGATGTTAAGTCTGTCTTCCTTAATGGTGTGTTGCTTGAGGAAGTCTATGTGGAGCTTCTCCGGGTTTAAGATCAATAACAAGGTCTATAAACTCAACAAAGCTCTATATGGACTAAAACAAGCTCCCGAGCTTGGTATGATACCTTGTCTCGATTTCTTGACATCAAATGGATTTTCAAAAGGCAAGATTGATAGAACTTTGTTTAGAAAGGAAGTAGATGGTAACATCTTATTAGTTCAAATTTATGTAGATGACATAATCTTTGGTTCACCTAATCTGAAATTATGTGAAGAGTTTAGTATTCTCATGAAAAACAGGTTTGAAATGTCAATGATGGGCGAATTAACATACTTTCTAGGCCTACTGATTAAACAGATGAGTAAGGGTATATTTATACATCAGCCTAAATATGTTAAGGATCCGATTGAGAAATTTGGAATGACTACTAGCAGAGAAGTTAAAATACGTATGGCAACTAACTTCTCTATGGATTCGGATGAGCAGGGATACCCACCGATGCAATGGAGTATCATGGACTGATTGGATCTCTTTCTCTATCTCACCGCAAGTAGGCAGGACATAGCCTTTGCGGTTGGGGTATGTGCAAGATTCCGATCTAATCCCAAGAAAACTCATCTGAGACGGCTAAGAAAATTCTAAAATATCTCAAAGGAACCTTGCAAGTAGGGTTATGGTACCCAAATGATGACAACCTTGAGCCGACAGTTATTGATTGATTTTGGAGGATGTAAGATTGATAGGAAATCCACTTTAGGAACTTGTCAATTCTTAGGCAACAAATTAATTTCTTGGTTATCTAAGAAACAGGACATCATCTGCCACCTCCACAACTGAAGCCGAATACATGGTACCGGAAGTTGTTGCTCACAACTCCTCTGGATTAGTCAACAACTTAGAGACTATAATATTCAAACATCACTGCTCCTATTTCGTGATAGTAATAGTGCAATAGCAATGACTTACAATCACATTCGCATTCTAGATGTAAGCATATAGATATTAGGCATCATTTCATTAGAGATCATGTTGAGAAAAATGACATTAGGATTGAGAAGATTGCCACCGAGTCACAAAGCAGACATTCTTACAGAGTTTTAACTCAAAACTAACTTCATTGTGAGTGTGTCTCTTTCTTGTAGGTTTTAACTTCATCAAAAAGGGGGAAATTGTTAGATCAAGTAGAGTTTTGATGAGTTAAAAGATCAATCTGGATAAGCAGACATAACGTTGATGAATAGCTCGGATCGTAACTCGGTACTAAGTGATCCGAGACTAAGCCTAAGACTAGTTGAAGTCGAGTTGGAGATCTAAAGTTGCAAGTCATCCGGAGACAAGCTCAAATCTAGTCATCGCAAGAGACGATCATGAAAAGCTTAGACGAGGTCAAGACAAGTGAGTAGAATAAGAAAGGCGAGTCTTCACCAAGTCACCAAAGAGTAGGAAAAATCAGGTGAGGTCAAGAGCAGCTTTTCAAGATTAAGTTTGTTGAGCAATTTCAGTTTGTTAGAACCGACTAACAAACTAAGCGTCTTTTCGGACTTATAAATAGGTCTAGATTTTATTTTTCAATACACTTATGCAAATTTATCTTCCCGCTTTCAATAAAATCTGGTGTTCTTTCTTGCTTTCATTTATCTTTCTCGTTCATTTTACAATTTATTGTTCAAGAATTAATTTGAGAATTAAAGTTAAAATCTAAATATCGGTGTTGCTTTTGATCTTATTAAAAGTTGAGTTTAATCTTAAATTTCCATTGTGTACTTTGGTACTTTGAATAAATTTTTAATTGATTTGAAAAATCGAAAAATCTATTCAACCCCCCTTCTAGATTTTTCCTAGAAGGTGATACTTGTTTACCTAATCTACTCAACTATTCGGGACCAACAGATTATGCCTGTTTTCCGCTCAAATGGGCTTTAAACACAAATTTTTTATTTTGGTCATCCCTCGACTCGAGGTTGGGGCCCTTTAGTCGAGGCTCGTGATGTCGTGTTAGCACTTTTCCAATTTTTCTCCAGCCTCGAGTCGAGGCTCAGCCCTCGACTCGAGCTTGCCGCCTTTGTCCTGCTCCTCGACTCGAGGCTCAGCCCTCGAGTTGAGCTTGCTTCAAAATCTTGAATTTCAACTTCTGCCTGCAACCTCGAGTCGAGGTCCCAGCCCTCGACTGCAGGTCGAGTCCAGGAATTTTTCGACCTGGACTGCGTCTCTAACCCCGTTTTTGCCCGTCTTGATCGTCTCTTCACCCTATGAATGCCGGTACTCTCGGTTTGGCCAAATTCCGCCGATTTACCTAAAAACGGGATGAAAAATATCAAATATCTCACAAGTAGTACTTTTAGGTAAAGTAGTGATACTCTACACATTTAGGCACAAAATCTAACACTTTTGATCACTTTTTACACTAAAATACACCCTAAAAACATGCATTAATTCACTTCAATCAGTCGGGCTCGTATCCGTTCACAATCGTCCTATTGGTGACCTCCACTGTCCATTGACTTGGGGGTGCGCCACCGAGGTAAACCTACTGAATGATCTTCATATTATCACACCATTCTCGTACCATGGTTCCCATGAATCGGGTCCCATTATATGACACCGAGAATCCTAGGTATGCCAAACTGCAGCAGATATATCTCCATAAAAATTTGATTATGTTACCTTCCTCGATCCTTGCTAAAGGTGCGGCCTCTACCCACTTGCTCAAGTAGTCCACCGCTACCACCGGGAACTTCCGTTGCCCCACCGCTAGTGGGAATGGGCCGACTAGATCTATCCCCACTTCGCAAAGGGACATGGGGAATGCATGGCCACTATCTCCTCTGCAGGGAGGTGGATAAGACATCCGTATTTTTGGTATTTTTCGCATTTCTTCACCCAATCTTTGGCATCACTGGCTCATGGTGGGCCAGAAATAACCAGCCCTCAAAGCTTTCCGAACTATTGCTCGAGCTCTTGCATGGTTAGCACTGACCTTCATGTATATCTTTAATAACATACCTCCCTTCTTGGGTGGATAAACAACTCAAGTAAGGCTGCATGAAAGATCGTCGGTACATCTGTCTCCGATCATTACGTATCGGATCCTCCATCTCTCGAGCTTTCTTCCTATCTCGGGCAACACTGGGTTACGCAACACTCGATAAATACCGGTTCTCCAATCATCTTCTCGCTCCAATGACCCCTACTAAAGGAGCCATAGCTTGCTTCTACAAATCACGAGGGTGATCTTCCCACCTCCCCGCAGTGTTGCTGAACTCGCTAGCTTAGGCATGCACTGCTCTAGAATTTTCTTCCCTTGGTATTTATCTCGACTTGAAAGAGCTGAACTGCTCTGCAGCCTCCGCTACTCGTTGGAGATAAGCTATCATCTTCTCTCTTTTGCTTCATACCCACCAGGTAACTTTCTTTGGGTCACAAGTTGGGAATCTAAGAACATGACCACTCGTCGTGCTCCCAGCTCTGCGGCCATCTCCGCTCCTCGGATTAAGGCCTCATACTCAGCTCCATTATTTGAGGTGATAAACTCAAAACTCACCGCCAATTGTGTCTCACGACCCTCTGGATCGATAACCACGATCCCGGCTCCGCAACCCCGCATGGATACTGAGACTCCATCTACATAAACTCTTCATTATCCTTCCCGTAGTGCACGCATCCCTTCTGAATAAAGTCGGATAAGACTTGTTCTTTGATGGTCCTCTATGGCTCGAATTCTACATCATACTCCCGGCTCGGCGGCCCACTTGACCATCCTCCCCGAGAGATCAGCTACGCCAATTACCTGCTTCAGGAGATAATTAGTCCGAACAACGACCTTATGTGATAAAAAATAAGGCCAGTAACCTCCGGCCGTGACCATTATAGTCGTGGCTGCTTTCTCTATCTACGTGTATCTTTCCTCTACTCCTTGAATCAACTTACTAATATAGTAAATTGGTTTTGGGTTGACCCCTCCTCCTTCACCAAGACTCGAGCTGGCCGATATCCCACCTACAGTAAAGGTAAAGGTAAAGTGTCTCCCTGCATCGGCTTTGTTAACATAGGTAGGCTGGGCTAAGTGTTGCTTGAGCTCCTCAAATGATTGTTGGCATTGCTCACCCATTCGAATCGGGATCCCTTCCTCGGGATTCTAAAGAAAGGGTAGCTCCTCTCCGCGGATCTAGATATAAATCTACTCGGTGCTATGATCATTCCATTCAAAGCATCTGCAGCCTCCTTGATATTAGTGGGGGCTGCATATCGAGGAGCGACTTTCACTTTGGGGGTTGACTTCAATACCGTTGGGTCACCATGTATCCGAGGAACTTTCGGACCTCACTCCGAAAGAACACTTTGTTGGATTCAGCTTCATGCCGTTTGACCTTAGCATGGAAAAAGCTTCCTCCATATCTCGCAACATGTCCTTCTCGCTTTACACTTTTTACCAAAGATATCGTCCACATATACCTCCATGTTTCTCCTGGTTCTTAAACATCTTGTCAACCATTCTTTGATAGGTTGCTCCTGCATTCTTTAGTCCAAAAGCATTCTAATATAACAAAAAGTCCTGCGATAATGAAACTCACCTTAGGAATATACGGAGGGAAGATTTGTATTTGGTGATAACCTTGATAGGCGTCCATCATACTTAGCAATTCGAATCTAGAGGTGGAATCAACCAACCGGTCAATCCGCGGTAATGGATAATGATCTTTGGGGCAAGCCTTGTTTAAGTCTCGAAAATCTACACACATTCTCCATTTTCCACCTGATTTTGCCACCAACACCGCATTAGACGGCCGGTGGGGAAGCTGAATCCGCTTCACATGTCCCGCTTCCAACAATTTTACCTTCGCCTTTATTATGGCGTCTTTCTCTGGCCCGAAGACTCTCAACCTCGCTTAATTGGCTTAGCTTTTGGATCCACATTGAGATGGTGAATCGCTACCTCCTCTGGAATACCTGTCATGTCGGCAGGGAGAAAGCAAATATGTCCGCATTTCTTCGCAGAGCCGCTACCAGCCTCCTTCTCTACTCCCGGCCCCACTGGGCCCCAATCCTCATTGTGTATCCCTTCTTGTCTGGGTACAACTTGATCATCATCGCCTCCTCCTCGGCTCTCATTTTGGGAGGATCGGCTCCTTCCGTAACCTTACACCTCTTGGATTCTCGATCAACCTCTTTATCTCTTTTCAAGCCACGGTAGAGTTCTTTATCAACTATCTTTACAGCCTTCCACGTAACACTTATCGGACTTCACCGGTCACCAGCCTACTTCACCCACCTCATCGTTCATTGGAAACTTGAGTTTCATGTGATACGTTGATATAATTGTTTGGAATAAATTCAATACTTGGCCTACCAAAGATTATGTTATAGGATAATGGTACATCAACTATAAAAAAATTAGCCATAACCACCCTCCTGTGGAGCTTCACCAAGTCCCACCCGGAGGGTTACTCGACCTGGGGGGTGTACTGCCCCCTCCTGTAAATCTGCATAACACTGTAGTTACGCATTCGTGTTCATTTTCTTAAAGCGATCTAAGAAAATGATGTCTGCTGAGCTCCGTATCCACGAAGATCCTCGCAACGGTGTATTACGCTACATCCGTGGTGATGACTAGAGCATCAGTGGGACTCCTTCCCGATTCCTTCGTCCTGCTGGACCAAAGTGAATCCGAGGTGTGTAATCCACCTCCTTCGATCCACCTCTCTCGACACCTCTCCCACTTCTCTCCTCGGAATCCTCTCTCCAGCCTTTACGTGCTCAAAATGAGCCCCCTCAGTGGACCTCCGACTATCATCCGGATTAATCCTCGCTCGGGAGGGCCTCTCTTCTTGCCTTCCTTCGGTCATTTTTCTCTTCTCCTCAGCTTTATCATCAACTTCTTTTCTTTTCTATCATCTAGAACTGACCCGATCTCTATAAATAAACTCTTTAAGATGGCCTGCTTGGATCATTCTTTCAATTTCATCACGTAAGTGAAAATAATTGTCAGATCATGCCTATATTCGTCATGGAAGCGACAAAACTTATCTTATTTGGGCTTCATCGGCCCTCTGGATCGTGACCATGGAAATTTCATCTCTGGATGATCCGATGCAACCCCAGCCTCCGACTCGGCTCCAACTTCAGCCGGGTGTATTTTCGAACTGGAGCGAGGTCCAGGTTTTGTTGTCTTCTCGGCTTTATCGTTGGGCTTTTCTTTGTAGATTCTTTCTTTTTATTGGGTCCACCTGGCTTGACTTACGCCATCTTTGCTTTCCTCACCTCCTCCGGTGTGACGTATTTCTCCGCCCTCCTCAACAGCTCATCAAATGTCTAAACATACTTTTTGCTAAAGAATAAAACAGGTCACCATCTCGGAGGTTTCTAGTGAAAGCATTGATTTTAACCTCTCGGGGTGGCGGTGAGAACCTCCGATCTTTGCTGGTTGAATCTTTTCATGAAAGCACGCAGCTCTCGCTTTCTCCTCGCTTCATGTTAAACGGTGTCAAGGTAGCCTAGGTTGCATCCTAGCACCGGCGAACCGGTGCAGGAACAACTCTCCGAACTCCTCGAAAGACCCGATGGAGTTGGGCTCCGATTGGCGAACCATTCTTGAGTGCCTTGGGCCAGTGGTTAGAAAAACCACTGCACTTTACGCCCTCTCCATATCAATGAAGGAGGGCGGAATTTTTAATCTTACCAAGTGGTCATAGGGGTCGATTGTACCATCATACTCATAATTAAGAGGTTTAAAATTACTAGGCAATTCATCTTGCAAGATACTCTCGGTAAATTGGCAACTGTAATGCAGTCGAGGTACACTAACCCGGCTTTCCATTCGGTGCTTCATGTTGTTCATCTGTTTTCTCAAGGACTTGATTTGCTCCTTCATAGCCTTCGACTAGGTATCTCATGTACCCTCTTCCTCGTCCTCTATCTTACTACCTCGGCTGCTGAGGAGTTGTCTCTTTTCCCCTTGCAGCTTCTTCGGCACCTACGTCCCTTACTCGAGGAACCGCAGATCTTCTATCTGAATTCCTTCAACTCCCAGGACCTCTTCATGGTTTTGGACTCTACTTCCCTTCTTCACTCTTCCCCGATAAAGCTCATCCTGCCTACTCCCCGGCTTGGGATCGAGTAGGCGGGTTCACGGTCATGCTTCTCCAATCCTCCCCCGGGTGGGCTCTATCCCCCTCCATCATCGCTCTTGCGATAGCTCGGGCTATTATATCATCCTGCTGCTCTGGGTGAGGGCAATGGTGGCAGGTGATGTTGAAGCTGTTTGTGGTGCCTCTCGTGGAGGGACACTAGTACTTCCACGGACTCCGGCTAGGGGATTCCCTCCGGAATCGTAGGGGAAGCGAGATGTGCTAGCTCCTCCGTTCTGGCAGCGACTCCTACCCACAGGTAATGCCGACCGGGAACCATGCTATCATCTTGAACCACCGTGATAGGTGAGATATGGCCAGCTAGGTACGGCAGACGGCGGCGTGGGGTTGGGAGCAGCCCCTCCTTGAGTTGGATTTGAAGGAGTCATCCTTCCACAAGCTAGTACCGGTGCGATCGGCCTCATTGGTGTGTGCTCACCCACCATACTTTCTTTCTTTCAAGTAATGGAAAAGAAATTGAAACTCACGTGTCGGCTTTCCCACAGACGGCGCCAAAAGATCCGTGAAAACCGACTGGTATTTCTCCACTTGGGACAATGCCGAGTTTAGCTGGGTAATTACACGTAATCACCTTCTTCGTGAATATATAAACCTGCAAAAACACGCCGGAGGGTTCTCCGGCGTAGGCACTCCGACGCTCAAGTCGGATAACCGGAAAACTCTTAAGAAGAATATATTCGATTAATCAAGCGATTAATCCGTAGTTATTCTTTTACCTTCACTTTACCTTTATACACGTGAAAACTACGGCGCGGTTACCATCTCTCCGCTGGTTATCCATCGTGGACTCTCCACCTCCAATCGTGGTCACCCCACTTTCTGGAGATTTCGTCCACCTCGTTTCTCCGGCTCGGTCGGATGGAGTCAACACTCTAGGATCTAGGAATATTCCTTTCTTGGGCCCTAAGTTACCTTAGATATCTCAACTGATTGTTTCAGCTCAATATTCACTCATTAATGTGGAGATATGGGCTGAAGGCACCATCTCCGAGGTCTACTCTTTATGCAGGCTCACGGCCCACCTGTAGCATATCAAGCTCTCGGCTTGGGCTCATGCGGCCCACCTGCAGCAAGATATCAGGCTCTGGCCCAACTGCCACCGAGGTGGGTTACTCCTTGACTCAGTTTTACACCTTAGAGAGAACGGATCGTGCTCTTTTTGGGGCCCAATCTCATTTGGGCCCACCTCTATTAGGCTGGGCATATTTTCCCATATCGGGTTTAATTTTCTTTTAATTACGTTTTTCCTAATTTTGATTTACATAGCTTTGTTGTTTAAATTCATGTTTGGCTAAATCTTATTGTGTTTGGGTGTAATGACCCTTAGATAAGTTAATTATGGTGATAATATGATTGGATGTTTCAGATTGATTACTCTTTTGTGCTTTGCATGAATTAATTGCTTGATTTAGTCTTGAACCCTAGTTTGATTAATTAATTATCACAAGGATATTTGGGTAATTGAATTATTGGCTATGGTGCTAAATTTTAATTGTGTGATTGATATCAATATTGGATTAACGCAGGGACACTTGGTTAATTTCATTAGAACAACATTTTAGTACACTAATTGCTTGATTTAATTGCTAGTAATTAGTGGGGGTGTGTTAGAGTGTTGTCTCTAACAATCTTACGTGATTAATTGATCATGCATACCCTAGGCTTACCAAATCTTGTTGTGAGTGAATTTTTGTTAGATATCTCCTATCGTCACCCCTTGTAATTGATTCCCCAAATATATGTTGTCATAGTTGTGAGTCTTTGGTGATTTGCACTGAATACTCTTCTCTTATTTGATGTCTCTTTGTTAGACTACTTGCTTGCTTTATTTTATTGTTTAATTGCTTTCGTGTCATTTAAATATTTGTGTATCCTCGACTAGCCTCTATAATTCTAGAAACGTACAATTTCATGGCTTCACTTCACCTCTAGTCCTTAGGGTTCGATAATTTGATCGTAATTTCTATCCACTAGAACTACACTCCGATCAATGATGTGCGATAGATAAGACTGGAATATCTTCATAAATAAGAGCTCTTCAAAGAGTACAATTCTTCAAGTAAAAGGATGTAGGAGAAAATATTAAGACTATGGCACTTACATTATCAACGGTATTTGCTAGAGCTATGACATAGAAAAAAGAGCTCATCGGAAGTATGACCTAATGAATTAACAAGTATGAAAGGAGTAAAGACTTAATATAAAGAAAATATCTATTTTAGGTAAGCTCAAATACGACCAGGCCTCTTACAAGTAGTAACCCAGATTGTATTCGTTAGAAGCTTGATCATATCCCAAACCGGAAAAAACACCAGCCCATTTGGATCCTTCCGAAATTGATGTGCTTGTTAGGAACAACTATTGTATTAGAAGTTAAAGGATTACCTAAAAAGAATAAATCTTCTTCATTCCAAAATACTAAAAGTCCATTGCGGTGTAGCCAATATTTCGAATGGATTGTCTCCATCATCGAATACCCTTTTGTTGAAGGAAGACCCTTGGGGTGTTGAATCATAAACTAATAGGTGCTTTCCATATTCAGCTTGGAATATGAAGTAATATCGATTTTGTTTCATCATCTTCTCCAAATGTGTGTTGGAGAAATATGAACTACTAATTATAACACTCAAAGCATAGATTTGCATACAACTTTGAACCGACAGAGGTTTTTCTTTGGTAAATATGAAAGGATTTTCGTTTCTATCTCTAGTGGAAAAGATGGAGAAAGCTTTTGATTCTTCATAGTTCTGATTTTACAAATTTTGCATGAGATATAATAGGATTTATCATATATATATATATATATATATATATATATATATATATATATATATTCAAATATTACAGTCCTCGGTAAAATATTACCGTTGTAATTAATTGAAAGACAATATAGTTGTTGAGGTAGTCGTTATAAGGGTAAATTTGCTCGAGAATTTCCTTTTTTTTTTTTTTTTGTATAAATTTTGTCAATATATAACACACGGGGATTTCTAATCTAAAAAATAAATAAATAAGCCTACAAAATAGAATTATGTCCAGCTCTTTTAATTGACTTCATGCAAGAAATATCACATATATTCAAGATCATATTATCGTAGTTATAATCGACCAACAATAATACGTGCATCGAAACAAAAAAATCCGGGTGGATTATACTACGATTGCGAGGTGCATGGTTGGTCGCATTGGTGCTCTCCTTAAAAATGAGAGATCAACAAGAGGAAGATGATGCATCAAGTATTCTACGAAATGGTGCAGGTGACCAACTTATTTAAAATGGATAACTCCTACAAGATAAAACTTTCAATTTTGTTGATTGGAAATTCAATCACTATTGTAGCGTTGTTAGTGTTTGGTGGGATTATCAAGAGTCTATTTGTTTGAAAAATATTTATCAGAGTGTATTTGTTTGAAAAAAATTTAATGTCTTATCGGTATCTATCAAGAGTATATTTGTTCTTAAGAAAAAGTTGTTCAATATTTCAATAAGATATATGAATTGAAATTGCATCATCAAATATTTTAAGTAACTATCATTTTTTTAAAGAAAACTTTTGGGTCACTTACATCTAGGTACAATTCTAACACCTAAATTACTATTAGATACAATCCAAATCTAAATTACTACTAGATACAATAATAAGGTGCAATCTACCAAAATTACCCTTCTTCACACAAGGACCAAAATTGTTGCGAGTTTTCTTAGCACCATTCTCAAGGTGATGTGACTTGTCTCATTATCTTTTTCATTCTTGCAGCTTCGATTTATTTCCAAATTAGAGCCCAAATAAATCACTTTTTTAAATTCCTTCATAATTCATATATAATGTTGTAGAAAATAATTGTTGAAAAATTTTAGAAAATGTGCAGATTCAATAATCGAATATCGGTAACAATAATTCATATGTGCAGTAAACAATATCCAAATAATTCATATTTACAGTTGGTTATTTTTTCGATGCATTTTGATTCAAAATTAAAAAAACACAAAAATTATGACACAAAAATCAAAATATATAGTTCCGAATTATTCCCACAAAAAAATTATGTGCGAAAAAAAAAACTCTACATGTGCAGAAAATGCACATGTGCGTAACTATCTGCACATTATCACTATAAAAATACAAGAACAACAAAATCAAACCAAGAAGTTGTATAAAGAAAATGAGCAGATGATTGAAACCTAATTTTCTTAAAAAAAAAAAAGAAGCCCAAATCGTACCACCTGCTTATTAATGGTGGAGGGTTTCAATGACATATCGATTCCCTTACACAACCCTTCACATAGTTGTTTAGTACCACCTCGCTTATTAATCACACTCAATTCCTCTCCCATTTCTACGGATTACTCTCGATTCTTACCAAATTTGAATCTTCTAATTTGATATCTTCCTTCTCACGCACGTCGCCGTTATCGGATCTGCACCACCGCACGTCGTCGTCGTCGAATCTGCACCACCGCACAAATTGTGCAGATCAGCGCACCACCGCACGTCGTCGTCGCACGATGGCACAGGTATGCCCTTCGTCGGGCGTCGGCAATTTCTTGAAAAATAGCAGCGGCATCGGGCTTGGAGAAGCGGTTGCCGGACGAGAGACGGTCGAACAACTCGCCGTCGCTCTGGGTGCAGATCCACCATCTGGTCGAACACATCTCGTCGCTAGGGGTGGTAGGGTGGTAGGGCGGTGGTTGGGGCGGTAGGGCGGTGGGCGGTGGGGTTGGGACGTTGGGGCAGGGGCGGGGCCGTGGGCGGTGGGGGGCGGGGCGGTGGAGAGAGAGAGAGAGAGAGAGAGAGAGAGAGAGAGAGAGAGAGAGAGAGAGAGAGAGAGAGAGAGAGAGAGAGAGAGAGAGAGGAGGGAAGAGAGAGAGGCGTAATGTGATGCGTGAAAGAAGGGAATACTAGGGTTTTATCTTTTTGAGGGGTAAAATGGGAAGTGATTGTAGTGAGAGTAACTTTTTAAAAGGTAGTTCCCCATAGTCATTTTTGTGCATATATTGTACCCCATAGTAATTTGCCCAAAATTTTTATATAATACTAATTGAGTTGGCATATATCTAAATCTGCAAAAAAATAGAGGATATGGTAGCTTTATATGTTGGTCAATTTAATCGATTATAGTTTCAACGAAATATGTGTTCAATAATATACATATAGTCAAAACAATATGATTTCGTTGAAAAAATTGATCATATGGACCAAAATTCACATATGTGTACATAACCTTACAAAAATTGTGAATATATGTTCAAATATAGACATAATTAGCCTATTCCAAAAAAAAAAATCACAGAAAGTTCAAAGAGCTATTTTGATACCCAAAAATTACACAAAAAGATATCAACATAACTTCAAATTAACTGCACATAGAGTCATAAATCCTATTTTCCAAAAATTGATCTGCCAAAATGGTATGAGTCAAAAACATTCAACAGTATGATCAAAATTCTCATCGGTTTGCAAATGGGATTTCTTTTTTTGGCAAACTTGATTTTCTCGAAAACCTTAAACCCCATAAGAAGGAACTCTTGATTTTCTCGGAAGGCACAGGGCGTTTTAACAACGGAGGAGAATCTTGAGCGTGTACCATTGGTTGGAGATTCAAATCTTTTGATTTCAGGTATTGGATAGATCTTGAACTTATAACAATCACGGTACGTAGATGCAAAAATTACTCCTCTACCTTAGAAAACACTTATGGACACATCTTACTGCGATTACAATTTGCGGTATGTGAACATGGAAAACCGATGGTGACCATTGTTAGCGGGAACACGTGTTAATACACAAATCAACACAAACCGATGGAGATGAGCTAACTAAAAACTTACCACTAGGACAAGGGATTACCGTCCATGAGCGAGATAAGTCAACATTGACAAGCCACAAATCCTTCTTTCTTGGACATAATGCACTAGTCCATTTCTAGCTAGTGTTACTTCTTTCAACTTGCCACCCTGATTTCTACAATGAGATAAGAAAATAGTTATAGAAACTTATGAACTAAAATATAGAATATGTTAAAGAAATATGGGAATGGTCAAATTGGATATAATCAATCATTGCGATTGGGAGCGATCGACCATCCTTGATCCAATTGTTAAATGACTCTATGGCATTAGACGTCATTTCACCATATCGATGATATGCGGTGAATAAGCAACAACCCACTTCTCGTATGGAATTGAAGATAACCACTCTTGACTAACCTACCCCCGACTTCTTTGAATATGAACAATTTCTCTTCAAAAGTCTAATGTTAGGTCTGATGCGTAAAAACTGACTGGGCCCGTTTTCCCACCGGGTTCCACGTGGGTAAAGTTTTTACGCAATAAGATCCCTAGCTCTTCTCGAACGTACTGCAAAAACACGCCGGAGGGTTCTCGGCAAAGGCACTCCAATGCTCAAGTCAAAGTCACCGGAAAACACTCAAGAAAGTACGTAGGAAGTAGCTAAGTAAGAGTGATAGTTAATCGATATCGTTACCTCCCTTACGAGAGGCTTATTTATACGACGTTAAGAGTGATAAGCTGTCCATCACGGTTTCAGTGGCATTATCCCGCACGTTTCCTCATGATGTCGTGCGTGGATATCTTTTCTCTCAAGAAATCTGATTGTGCCTACGTTTTCCCTCCACAGACGGAGGTTAGACCCGATCGATGAAGGAATATATGAGATATTCCTTGACTTGAGTCTTAATTATCTCAATTACTCGTTACTTCTCATGTTTCTCGGTCTTATCGGATAAGTAACCGACATGGGCCTGGTTAAACACCCGCGTGCTCTTCAAATCTAAATGGGACTCGCGGCCCACTGCAGCTAGGTTTGGGCCTCGCGGCCCACCTGTAGTCGGGTTTGGGCCTCACGGCCTGTAGTTAGCTTGAGGCCTCGTGGCCTATCTCGTAGTTAGGTTTTGGCCTCGTGGCCCATCTTCATACAGGCACAGGCCTCGTGGCCCACCCGTAGGTAGGTTCAGTGGCTTCATAGCCTTATTGCGGTCGATCAGGCTCGGACTCCATCTCGGGTTTTTCTCCCTCTATCGAAGATATTTGGTTACGTCATTGGGCCCTATGTGTAGTTGGGCTCGACATTTTTATCCACATCAACCACTCCCTACTCGGTGAGCGACTCGGAGCTTACTAGAGTAAGGAAGATTAGGCGATCCTTCCTGTAGTTTCGATTTTAGGAACATCCTCCTGGAGCTTCAGCTTTGGGACATCCTCCCTACGGCCTTCAGCCTTTCCGGGATACATCTCCCTCATTGTTGGAGTCTAGTGACTCTTCGACTTCCTAGGCCGCCACTGCCGAGCATGCATCCTTTCTTGATTTTTCGTACTGTGATACCGTCTCCATTAATTCCTTCTTTATTTGAAATCAGATTCCGCTTCTTCTTCTTTCTCTCCTCTCTTTTTTCTTATGCCGGTTTGGCACTTTAAACTCTGTCCTCCTGGCCGGGAGTTTTACTTTTGAACTCTGCTTGCCTTGGCGGGGCCTTTTGTCGTGAATAGACGTATCCTCCCTTGTCGGGAGTTTATTCTCGTATATGATGTTTATCGTCCCTTATCGTGAGCTTTGTGTGCCCGTCTCCTCCCTCACCGGGAGTTGTATGTTTTTTATCTGCACTTTTCGTGTGCGATTTTCTTTGCGCACATTTTCAAACTATCTAACTTCTAAGCCGTTAGCTTGAATGCATGCTTTTTCACATAGGTTAGTAACCCATCTCGCTTGAAATTCCCCTTTTTCATTCTTAGGAGTTTATGCCTTAGGTTCTCGAGACTTTCCCTTGATTTCATAGTCTAGGAGTTTCTCTAGATAGCTTTTTCTAAGCTCGAGGTTATCATTTCCTTAGGTTTAACACGGTTTCCTTTCGAAAAAACTGGTTAAGACCCTTTTCCTCCAATTTAGGTAAGTTCAAACCATTTTTGTAGGTTCAACTTAGCTCCCTCTTAGGAGACTTTTTCCAAGTAAAACCTCGGGTAAAGCCCCCTTTTTGTTCAACCTAGGCCTTCTCTAAGCCATGGTTTAGATCCTTCTTTCGTGCAATCCCTCTAGGGTTTGCATATCCTTAAAAATGGTTTTAGCTTTTAACCATGAAACCCTCTTCTTTAGGCTTCGGGTGAATTGAGCATCTCTATAGGTCTAACTTAGTTTCCTCGAGAAAAGACCTTTTCTTGGTTTAGGTAACTTAGTCTCGACTGGAAAAACCTTTACTAGGTTTAGGTTAACTAAGACCCTTTCTACAAGTCTCTGCCTTTTAAAGCTTCCTCTTAGCCTTTCCCTTTGCAACCCGCCTTGGGTTTGGGTTAGGTAAAACCTCCTGTAGGCTTCTACTTTATAATTCTTCAACCCTTCTTGGGTTCTAAGGTGACCAAACCTTTTCTATAGGTTAGGCTTGGTTTTACGAAAAAACATTTTTCTATGTTGGGATTAAACAAACCCCTTTACGCAGTTTAATCGAGCTTTGTCAAAGCTATATCTCAGGTGGATCTCTTAATCCTTTTTTAGTTTAGTAAAACCCCACTTATAGGTTCCATCTCGTATTTTTGTAGTTGTCTCTCAATAATTTTAACCTTTTACGTAGGTTTAACCGAGTCTCTTCAAGCCATCTCTTAGCTTTAACTCGCATTTCCCTTCGGGTTTAGATTAGTTAAACTTTTATAAGTCTAACTTGGTATTTTGAAGCTTTCTTAGCCTCAAATTACGTAATTCTTTACTGGATGGGGGTCTAGTTAAGCTCCTTCCTATAGGCTTCGCTTGGTGTTCAAGCTATTTCCTAGATTTTGCTTTGCAACCCTCTCTCTGGGTTTAGGTGGGTTAAACCTTATCTCGCAAGTTTAACTTAGTTTTCCGAAGCTATCTCTTAGCTTCTTTTCTCGTAACCTTCTCGGGTTCAGTTAGTTAAACCCTCGCCGCAGTTTAACTTAATTTCTTGAAGCTATCTCTTAGCTTCTATTCTTCGTAACCTTCTTGGGTTTAGGTGGGTTAAACCTTTTACGTAGGTTTAACTTAATTTCTTGAAGCTATCTCTTAGCTTCTTTTCTCGTAACCCTTCTCTGGGTTTAGGTAGGTTAAACCTTTTACGTAAGTTTAACTTAATTTCTTGAAGCTATCTCTTAGCTTCTTTTCTCGTAACCCTTCTTGGGTTTAGGTGGGTTAAACCTTTCAAGTAAGTTTAACTTAGTTTTCTCGAAAGCTATTTCTTAGCTTCTTTTCTCGTAACCTTCTCTCGGGTTCAGTTAGTTAAACCCTCGCCGCAGTTTAACTTAATTTCTTGAAGCTATCTCTTAGCTTCTATTCTTCGTAACCTTCTTGGGTTTAGGTGGGTTAAACCTTTTACGTAGGTTTAACTTAATTTCTTGAAGCTATCTCTTAGCTTCTTTTCTCGTAACCCTTCTCTTGGTTTAGGTGGGTTAAACCTTTTACGTAGGTTTAACTTAATTTCTTGAAGCTATCTCTTAGCTTCTTTTCTCGTAACCCTTCTCTAGGTTCGGGTTAGTTAAACCCTCGCCGCACGTTTAACTTAATTTCTTGAAGCTATCTCTTAGCTTCTATTCTTCGTAACCTTCTTGGGTTTAGGTGGGTTAAACCTTTTACGTAGGTTTAACTTAATTTCTTGAAGCTATCTCTTAGCTTCTTTTCTCGTAACCCTTCTCTGGGTTCGGGTGGGTTAAACATTTTCTATAGGTTTAACTTAATTTCTTGAAGCTATCTCTTAGCTTCTTTTCTCGTAACCCTTCTTGGGTTTAGGTGGGTTAAACCTTTTACGTAAGTTTAACTTAGTTTTACGAAGCTATTTCTTAGCTTCTTTTCTCGTAACCCTCTCTGGGTTTAGGTGGGTTAAACCTTATTTGCAGGTTTAACTTAATTTCTTGAAGCTATCTCTTAGCTTCTATTCTTTGTAACCCTTCTTGGGTTCAGTTAGTTAAACCCTTTACGTAGGTTTAACTTAATTTCTTGAAGCTATCTCTTAGCTTCTTTTCTCGTAACCCTTCTTGGGTTTAGGTGGGTTAAACCCTCTCTGTAGGTTTAATTTATTATTTAGAAGCTATCTCTTATCTTCTCCTCTCTCGAACTTCACCTAGGCTTAAGTTGGTTAAACCCTTGCCGTAGATTCAGCTTTTACACGCGGCAAACTATTCCTTAGTTTCGATCTCGTAATCCCTTCTTTGGCACTAACCTAGTTAGACGCTTGTAAATCCAACTTGATATCCTCAAAACTTTCATAGCCTTAAGTCTAATAGTCCTCTCTGGATGCGGGTTTTGCTAAACTTTATAAGTTTAACTTAGTAACTTCAAAACTTCGGCAGCTTTCAAATCTCGAAACCCTTCCTAGGTGCAGGTTTAGTCAAGCCCTTCTTGTAGGCTTGGTCAAGGCTTATCTTAAAGCCTCATCTCGTGTTTGTCATTGATCGGTCACCAACCCTTGCTATAAGGTAAACTGGGTCTTTCAAGCTACCTTTCAGCTTTAATTCTTGCAACCTTCTTTGGGTTTAGATAGGTTAAACCCCTCTCGTAGGATTAACTTCGGTTTTTAAAAGTTATTTCTTAACTTCTCTTCTCATAACCCTTCTTGGGGTTTAGGCGGGTTAAACCCTCTCTGTAGGTTTAACTTCGGTGTTTCAAGCTATCTCTTAGCTTCTTTTTGTTGTAACCCTTCTCTGGGTTTGGGTGGGTTAAACCCTCTCTGCAGTTTAGCTTTAGTGTTTGAAGCTATCTCTTAACTTCGTTTCTCATAACCCTTCTCTCGGGTTTAGGTGGGTTAAACCCGGTCTCGTAGGTTTGTTTAACTTTAGTGTTTTGAAGCTATCTCTTAGCTTCGTTTCTCGTAACCCTTCTCTCGGGTTTAGGTGGGTTAAACCCTCTCTCGTAGGTTTAACTTTAGTATTTTGAAGCTATCTCTTAGCTTCGTTTCTCGTAACCCTTCTCTGGGTTTAGGTGGGTTAAACCCTCTCTCGTAGGTTTAACTTTGTTTTCTCGAAGCTATCTGCGAGCTTTGAATCTCATAACCCTCACTGGGGTAGGTTTAGTTAAACTCGTAGGTTTAACTTAGTTTTCTCTAAGCTATCTCTTTAGCTTTGAATCTTGCAACCCTTTGCAGGTTCGGGTTAGTTAAACCCTCACCGTAGGTTTAACTTAGTTTTCTCGAAGCTATCTCTTAGCTTTGAATCTTGCAACCCTCTTTGGGTTCAGGTTAGTTAAACCCTCACCGTAGGTTTAACTTAGTTTTCTCGAAGCTATCTCTTAGCTATGAATCTTGCAACCCTCTCTGGGTTTAGGTTAGTTAAACCCTCTCTGCAGGGTTTAACTTAGTTTTTCGAAGCTATCTCTTAGCTTTTTTCTCGCAACCCTCTCTGGGTTAAGGTTAGTCAAACCCTTTCGCAGGTTTAACTTAGTTTTTCGAAGCTATCTCTTAGCTTCTTTTCTCGAACCCTCCCTAGGTTCAGTTAGTTAAACCCTCGCCGCAGTTTAACTTAATTTCTTGAAGCTATCTCTTAGGCGTGAGTATTCTCTCGAGCTTTTCTCGGCTCTGAATTTCTCCGTTAAACATCTCGGTGTTTAGGTTTCTCAAGTTATCTCTTAGCTTTGTAAATTATATCTTAGTTAAACATCTCAAGTTTAACCTCATTTTGTCGAGCTTTATTCGGCTCTGCAAACCCTTGATGGGCATCCGGTTGGATTCTTGACAAGTTTATCTTATCAAGATTAGTTCTAGGTTTTTGCGCCTAAGTCTTTCATTCAAGCCACCTATGACCTCCTTCAAAATCTAATCAAGCTTAATAAAGTTTTTCATAACTCAAAGAATATCACTCGGAAAGAATCTCTCTAGACCAACTTGTTAATTCTCTACACAACTTCAAGCGGTCCCTTCTGGGATGTTTTTTCGGTAATTAAGTTTAACTCTCCTCAAGCTCTTTCAGAGCTCTACTTTGGTTTTCATACTCAAATGATTTCACTCGGACCCCATTCTTTCTCGACCTTTATGGTTTTATTCCGTCCCTTGCGTGCCTTTTCGACTTCATAAGGGATGTCAATCTTTCAAACCTGTAAAAGGCGTCAAGATTTCAACCCCGTAAAGGATGTCACAATCTCAAACCCGTAAAGGGCGTCACAATCTCAAACTCGTAAAGGGCGTCACGGGCGTCACAATCTCAAACCCATAAAGGGCGTCACAATCTCAAACCCGTAAAGGGCGTCACAATCTCAAACCCGTAAAGGGCGTCACAATCTCAAACCCATAAAGGGTGTCCAAGTTAAGTTGTCTAAGTTTAACTTAGTTTCTTTTAGCTTCATTAATCTCAAATTTCAGTTAAACACATCGGGTTTAACACAAGGTTTTCAATTCTCGAACTTTCTCTTAGCTTTGCTAATCTCAAATCTCGATTAAACATATCAAATTTAACTTAGGTTTCTCAATTCTCGCAGCCTATCTCGTTAGCTTTGCTAATCTCAAATCTCATTTTTTTCACTTCTAAGTACTCATATAAATTTGCAATACTAAGAAATAAGAAAATACTTCTCTCATTCAACACAATAATGTCTCATTGATCATAATCGATCAATGTAAGTCAAAATCAACTTAGCCGGTCTCTTTATAAAACCTCCCTATGGCAAAACTCATAGGCGGGAGAAACAAGAGTACCGGTGCGGCCAAATCACATCAAGTAAAGAACCGCAAATAAACGCAATATCAATCAAATGAAGTCCACCTACCTCAGTGAGGTGGGGTTCGAACACGTAACCTCTTGAGAAGGCACACACTCCAAGGTCGAGCAATTTGATTTCCCTCTATATCCTAGAGTTCATATGCTCCTCCTCCGGGAACCCTAACAATCTTGTAGGGCCTCTCCCATTTTGGGTCCAACTTACCCAATCTTTCGAACGTATCAACCACTCCCCTACTCTAGGTAGTAAGGTCCAGCTAGTAACATCCCGACTAGCGAGAGTAGAGAGAATTTTCAGTGATCTCCAAGGTATTTGCACTAGGCTCGAACCAAAGCTCCAGCGAGGTGGGTATCGTTATTTGATACTGAATTTTGGGGATGTCAAATCTCCCTTCGTGGGGGATAAACATCCTTAAGTATGGTTTAGTGAATGATCACTTGTACATCCGACCCCGATCATCACGAATCGGGATCTCCATCTTTGCATTTTCCTCTTATGCTGGAATGAATCGGGGTCTGCAATACATTAAAAATTACAGTTCTTCAATCGTTAGTTGCTCCGATAACCCCTTGATGGGATTGTGGCTTCATTTCTGCAGTCATCACAGTAATTTTCCACTTTGCCTCCGGTGTTCTTTGAACTCGTCGGCTTGACGGGCTTTCTACTTGAATTTTCTTCCCGAGGTATTTATCGACCTCAAAAGATGAATACGCCCAGTAACCCGCTACTCATTTGGAGTTAGGCTATCATCTTTTCATCCTTTGTTACACATCCATCTCGTAGTCTGCATCACCACTGGGATGCGAAAACATGACCACATGTCGTGCTCCCGGGGCCGCCATCTCTACTCCTTGGATCAAGGCTTCATATTCAGCCCCATCTCTACGGCCCACCTCGGCCATCCCACTGAAAGATCAGCTCTCCGAACAGTGACCATTATAGTCAAAGTTGTTTTCTCAATCTACGAATTATTACGTATTTCCGTGTTTGTAGTTGATCTCCAACCACCTCACCGTGTGTTTAGCACTTCGAGTTTGCATATTTCTCCTCCCTCCAGGGAAGGTGTTTCTCTTTCCATCATTATTCATCGGGCATAATCATATTTTCCTTTCTCCGGTAGGGATATCATGAGAATCCCATCTTCCTACCTCCAATGGACCTCATTCATGAAAAACCATCTTCTCGGTTAAGGGGGAACTTTTCTCCTTTTCGTGTCTAACTCGCTGGGAATACCTTCCTCTAGAGGGAAGTTGTACCCTACCTCGTTGATGGGTATAATTTACACATCCGCAACACTTGTTAATACTAAGTCAAAAATATCATAATCATTTGAACGAACATCATATCCGAGTATTCATCATATCCAAAAACTAAGGCTTCGTTAAAATCATATGAAATTAACATAAGTCGTACCTTGCTCACGCCAATATTCTTACCACCGATTCATGGTAAAATTACATATTCGTGGTAAAAGAGCAAAATTTAGAGATTTTACCAATTTATCGTCTAGATGGGGGTTTAATTGTGCTTAACTATACCCTTGACATCTCTAGGTCTCTTCATGCCCACCTTACTCTAGGGAGGACGTCATTGTCTCGTAGGTGGGATTATGTCGATTCCACCCATGGCTTTCTCCACAGCCTTGCCTCGCCTACGCAATTGGTTTTCCTTCTAAAATTCGTGAGGGAGGTGGTGGTAGATTGGTCCTCCTCCCTCTGAAGTAAGACTGCACCCCACCTCGTTTGATGGGTACACTTTCCACAACCGTAATACTTGTCGTAACTAAGTCCAAAATATCACGGTAAAATAATCATGCTCATTTAATATGACATCATATTAATATATCGTAATACTTAGAGACACTCAAGAGATAATGCTCTGTTAGAATCAGTGAAGTACACGAAGTTGTACCTTATTTATATCAACATCATCACCATTGACTCATTGTAAAATTCCATACTCGGGGTAAAGAGCTAAGTTCATATATCTTACCGAATTATCGTCTAGGTGGGGGTTGTATTGCATTCAATAATGTACTTTGGACACCTTTTGGTCTCCACTTATCCACCTCGCTCCGGCGAGGACATCGTCATCCTATCATCTCATCAAATTTGTTATTCAAGTGGGTGGTTACGCCCTACTCAACAATGGACTTGACACCTCCTGGTCTCCTCAAGTCCACCTCGCTCCAGCGAGGACATCATTATCATGTCTTTTTATCGAACTATTATTCAGGTGGGTTTTCACGTTGTACCTATGATAACAACTTCGTACAATCTTGCATACAATGAAAATCAAAGTTAAAAACTAAAAAGTTTGGAGCCCTTCGTTCGACTCAATATTCCTCCTTAAATTGAGAGGGGTTTTTAACTAAACCACATTCTTTTTCAAGCTGGGATAGCTTCCCATCTGCACGTCCCTAATATTTAGGGATCACTATCTCTGATTGATTCGGTCTTCCACAAAAATGGAGACTCCAAACTGCATGCTTCTTGGTAGGGGCCGTGATCCACCCACCGCTTCCATGTTGGTCATTCGATGACCATGAAAACATCAATATTCAATAATTCTAAAAATAAAATTCAGGAACAACTCACGTCTTTGCTCATTATTCCCACAGACGGCGCCAATCGATGCATAAAAACTCACTTGGGCCCGTTTCCCCACGGGTTCCACGTGGGTAAAGTCTTTACGCAATAAGATCCCTAGCTCTTCTTGAACGTACCTGCAAAAACACGCCGGAGGGTTCTCGAGGCATAGGCACTCCGACGCTCAAGTCAGTCACCGGAAAACACTCAAGAAAGTACGTAGGAAGTAGCTAAGTAAGAGTGATAGTTAATCGATCTTTGTTACCTCCCTTCGAGAGGCTTATTTATACGTACGTTAAGAGTGATAAGCGTCATCACGGTTTCAGGGCATTATCCCGCACGTTTCCTCATGATGTCGTGCGTGGATATCTTTTCTCTCAAGAAAACTGATTGTGCCTACGTTTTCCCTCCCTGGACGGAGGTTGGACCCGATCCAATGAAGGAATATAGGAGATATTCCTTGACTTGAGCCTTAATTATCTCAACTACTGCGTTACTTCTCACGTTTCTCGGTCTTATCGGATAAGTAACCGACATGGGCCTAGTCAAACACCCGCGTGCTCTTCAATCTAAATGCAGGCCTCGCGGCCCACCTGCAGCCTAGGAGAATTCAAATCTCTTCAAATCAGGTGCGTATGCACAATCACTAAAATTTTCACCTAGCTTTTACGATTAGAATTGGATCATCCGGTGGAAAAATGACCCTTTAGGTTTGTTAAAAGGTGAAATAAGCGAAGAAATGGACAGGATTATCAAAAATAGAGTGAATGCCAACATAAGTCCACAGTTCCTATTGGATATATAGAAAATTTGTCTATCGTTTTTACAAAATCACTAATCTTAGAGAGGAACCAGAGCCATTTGTTGATGTTTTCAGATGACACAACAAAGGCAATAGGGAATAGTCCTAAAAATGGATGGATAAATAAATTGAAAAAATCAAAATATATTCTACACATGTGCAAAATCTCAAAAGTAGTTATAGGAATAAGTGGAAAGAAGGACTCTTGCTAATAGCTTTTCGACCAGCCAGTAGCTCCCGCTCACTTACCCTACGAAGCGAGCGGTCCACTGAGTCGCATCCCTACTCACCTGGCTAGCTCAGGCTTCAAAATGATAACTTCCGCTTCCAGATCTCTAACTAGATCTACTGTAGAATACACATCAATTTTCTATATTTTCATAAAAAAATTGAAAAGATTGTATTTAAATAAATTCCCTAATTAGCTTTGCAGCCCATTTACTGAAACCAAAAACCTAAGAAATAATGAGTTGAATGTAAAACAATAAAATAAATTTACATAAAACACCACTATTTATTATATTTTTTTCAAATTTATACTAATGTAAAAATAGATGTATGTGAATAACCTTAAATGTAAGTGATGTGTAAAATATGTACCGCTAGGTGGGTAGGTTTTCACTTTGGATTTGATGCGAGTAAATTGGATCGAGCTTTTGATATCACCTCATCCACTAAAAGAATCACATGCAAAAATACACCGGAGACATGCCGAGGATTCTCCGGCGTGGGCACTCCAACGCTCAAATTAGAATACAAGAAAACCCTCAAAGGATGAGATCAAAACACGCAATGTGAAAGAGTATATCTTACTCCCTCCATCTCAACATTGCTTTCACACTTACCTTATTTGAACATCCCAATATTGTTTTCACACACTAAAAATGAATATCCTCCATAAACTACACTCTCACAATACCATTTAAATTTAAAAATATCACTCTTATGTTATTCTATTTTTATTCTCTCTCTTACACTTTATCTTATTTAACCACCCAAAATATCATTGCGCTTTAGTCATTAGGATTTCCCTTGGTAGTGCAATAATTCTCTCTAATTGTCATCCTTCTCTCCTTTATAATCCTAATCTAACAAAGAATGAGCCTTATTTTGGCCTCCTCGCTTCTATTGGGCGAAGCCCACTTACATTTGGTGGGGCTTCTCTCATCCTCCTTTCCCATTTAAGGGTTAGGGGCATTACCAAGAGGTACAAAATGGGAGGTAACATTACCACTAGGTACAAAAACTTTTTTAGCATTACCACTAGGTACAATAATATTGTAATTTCCAAGTTTACCCCTTATTTCCTTAGGATTTGACTTTAGTGGAGAAAGACTTTTTCAACCTAGTTACTATTCATATTTCCCTTCCCAATGTACTTTTTTGTGCAGCCAAAAATAATACACCCATAGTTTCATATAATTTTCGTTTCAAATCAATTTAAAAAAACAAGAACACGTTTGGAAGGAACTTCATCTTCTTCGTGGAATTTCGTCGAGAATTTCATAATGCGAGTAAGAATGAGGCGGCGGAGCTCCAACGTCGGAGCAAAGTCGCCGAAATCATCCACCGCGCCATCGGACTCCGCCTCGACAAAGAGCACTCCTCACCGTTGCAGTTGATCTCGATTCGCCCATCTTCGTCCCTCAACGGAACTAGGGCGCGGCCGAGCGCCTCCTTCATCGCCGCCGTGTCGAAGAAATTGGCCGCCCGCTCGGGCGGTAGAAATACACGCTTGGTGTGGAAATTGGGGACCACCAAATCGACGTTGGAATTCCACGGGCTGATGAACGGCGTCGCCGCCGCCGGCCTCACCAACGGCGCTGGTGGGTGTCGCGACCTCGACAAAGAGCACTCCCTGATTTCAATCCGCGCTGGTGGGTGTCAACGGCGCTGGTGGATGCCGTGCGCCATTTATCACCGAATACAATCCCTAATTTCAACGATGAAGAATTAGGAAAAAGGAGTGGTGGAACAGACGACGTCGGAGATTTCTATGTTTGCTGGAGTAATGGCGTGAGGGATTTTGGAGTTTAGGGAAATTATATTTGCAGATCTGCTGGAGTAATGGCATGAGAGATTTTGGAGTTTAGGGAATTTAAATTTGCAGATATGTGAGGAAGAAGATGGGTGTACTAATCCGAATGGTTGGTGTAGTTGGTGGGTGCACTGCCTAATCTGATGGGTGTATCAGGGATGCAATTTTTTTCAATCACATTGGATATTATGCAATTTAGTTGCAAATTTTGCATTTGAGTTGAATATTTTAAAATTGTGTATTTGCAATTTAGTTGAACATTTTGCAATTAAAATGAATATTTTACAATTTCGCATTTTGTAATTATGTTGAATAATTGCAATTTGGTTGGATATTATATTCAAATTTGCATTTGGTTGGATATTGCAATTTAGTTGAATATTTTGCAATTGCAATTTAATTGAATATTTTGCAATTAAAAGGAATTTTAGAATTCTTTTGATAAATATTTCAATTCTTTTAATAAATATTGCAATCTTATAAATCGAATTGCAATAGTTTGATAAGTAATGCAATATGAAATTAAAAATTACAATCATATGAAAGTATTTGCAAGCTACCTAAAATTATTTACAACAGAAAGTATTATAATTGCAATGATAAATAAAACACCAAAAAAGCATTCAATTACTTCTATACCCAATTTTTGTTTCAAGGGGAGCCACAACCGGCTCGAGGTAAACTAAATCCAAGAATTGGTACTAAATTTTGATAATTTTGTATTAGATAACAAGAATTGGTTGTCAAAATAAGTTACAAAACAACTAAAAGGAAAGTTTGAACCAATCCGGCATAATTTCCACGCTCATAGGAGGCAATGGTTAACAATAAAAGGCTAAAAGAGTTTTTGAAAAGTTTCAAATTCAGCTAAAAATATGAGTTATATGCATTTTCAACTCTTCAGAATATTAAATATGACGGAGAGAATTCCTTTGAAAATAAGTATGAAATTTATAAGAATGACAAAATATAATGAATAGAACCTCTCAATGTGTGTGTGTGTGCGTGTATTGAGTTCAAATGAGACAAAGAATGGCACTAATGGCAACTAAATTCAACGAAATGATGTTTTACGGGCTAACATTTCAGTTTTTAACCTTCTTGTGCAAATATATTCTAAAACCAGTATTGAAGAATTTCTAAAATCATGAGCTTTCACCACCTCAATAGAAATGCACATGCAAATGCAAAATTCTCATAAGAATAATATCTAACTCATCGATCAATGAATTGTAATATCTAAATCATGACGGAGGCTGCTTTCTTTAATTTATATTCCATTCCATCGATCAATGAATTGTAATTCTCATCTAGACCATTCATGTCACCAGGTCTGTTTCCCATATTAAACATCCCAAACTGATCGCGTGCCTTCTCAGCCTTGCCAAGCTTCTCGTAAAATGGATTCAAACTCCCATTGCCAGAACTACGTTGTTCAAAACTCACATTGCCAGAACTCCTTTGTTCGAAACTCCCATTGCCAGAATTCCTTTGTTTGAAACTCCCATTGCCAGAGTTCCTTTGTTCGAAACTCCCATTGCCAGAATTCCTCTGTCCAAAAATCCCATCCCCAATATTCCTTAGCTCAGAATCATTGACAGGTTCCGACGAGTTTAAGTTATCCCAGTCATCAGAAACTGGAAAATTAGAAAGCTTTAAATTTAGGTAATCAATGGGATAGAAAGATTCCATGTTTCTACCTGTCAATCACCAAAACTTAAACTGATCCTATATCAAACACTTTGGTTATGTTTGGTTAGAGATGGTGGTGGATGGGATGGAGGATGGAGATAGAAAATGGGGATGGGGGTAATCCTGTGAATAGTAAATGTGTGTTTGGTTAGGGATGGAGAAGTAGGAGTGGATGGAGCTTTATGTTAAATCAAAATTGATGTTGTATTATTTTAATATTGTTAGTAGGTTGAGGTAATGATTGAATGATTGTGATAGAAGATGATATAATATTATATTATTGTTAGTTAGTGGGATAATGATTAATGATTATAATTATTATAATTTTTATATATATATATATATGTATATATTTAATATTACATATTAATGTTAATATTTTTATTTTTTATATATTTGTATTAAATATTATTGTACATGTATACATATATATAATGTGCATATATAAATATGCATATTTGTATTAACATTTTTATATATTGTCCATAAATATTAGTAATATATATATATATATATATATATATATATATATATATATATAAATGGATATTCGTAAATAAATATGTAACAAATATAACATATATATTTTACATATAAGTATTTAATACAAAAGTACCATTGTTCATACAAGGAAAAATTTTCCTCACAAAATGTTACTACATACCCATTGTTCAACTATATAAACATATCACAATAATTTATGTCCAAAAGATTTTAATTGCAAGTTCTAGTGTAAGCCAACCGTTTTTTCGTTAAATCATTTTTATTAAAAAGGTAGGTGGTGGGTGGTGGAAAATTAATAGGAAAGAAGTATTACGTATTTGGACAATGTTATTTAAAAAGTGATACAAATTTATATAAAAGTGATAACAATTTATGAAAAATAATAATATTTATTAAAATAAAGTTGATAGTTTATTTATAATATCTACAATAAATAAAGGTGATCATATAATTTTTTGTGCATAGAATAAATAATTTAATTTAAAATAATAATATTTATTAATTTAATTTAATAAGGTATACAATAAAGTGAGAAAGAGAAATAAATATAATATAGTATGTTTAATGTGAAAGATAGAGTTGATGTGATTGTATTGGGATGAGTGAAAATAGGTATATAGATATATTATAGGGTTGGATGGGTATTTGGATGGAGATTTGAATGGAGTCAATCCAAAATGGGATGGGGGATGAGCCATCCAAATCCGGATTGACCCATCCTTAACCAAACATGACCTTTGTTAAGATAGAAAAATGCAAAATATGGAGATAGAAAAAGTATTTTACAATGCCCATGTTTCTAAGCCTTCATTTTAACCTTGGATTACATAAACGAGATAGTAATACAGACTTTTTCCTTTACAAAATGCTCATATAAACACATTTATTTCATTGTTAATCATTATATTCAGCACATATAGGATCCATCAACTCACCTAAATGAATTAAAGCTTAAAACTAAATAAAATTGAAGAAATACTCACCTGAAAACGGGCTAGCTGAAAAAGCCCGAATGCTTTGGAATCGACGAGACAAAACAGCGTTGGAAGACCACGGTGCACTTCGAATCAGTTTCATTTTCCCTGCAAATCAAGAAAATTGAAACCCTGAAAAGAAAAGCTAAAGTCAAGGAGGTGGTGGAAATTTCATAAACTCCTTGAACTGTGAACGGTAGAAGGGGTTGGGTGGGAGGCGGGTTTAAGGGTTGAGGGAAGTTTGTTCTTCGATCTTCTCAGCAATTTGAACTGTGATTCGGTGAATGCCCGGACCCGATCAAGATCAATAGCGGAATTCAACAAGAAAACAGAATTAAAAAAAAAAGAGGCTCGACTGCTGTTTGGAAGAAGAGGTACTGTGTCACGCCATGGCCGCAAATCCCCACGAGAGAAGACGCCGGATTCGGCAGGCGCCTGAATTTGAACACAATCCCCACGAGAGAAGACGCTGGATTGGGGCAGAGGCGCCGAATTTGAACACAGACGGCGGATCCATGGGCGTAACCCTAGGGCGGAGCACGACGGGGAGATTTGAGAGAGAGAGAGAGAGTGATTTTGAAATTGTGAGAGAAAGAGTGCGTGGGTTTTTTAAAAAGAGAGAGAATGAAATTAGATATAATAATGAGTTGGATTTGAAATAGTGATGTACCGTGTATTTGGAAAAAGTAAGGGTATATTGGGAAACTCACAAAATTTTTGTACCTTGTGGAAATGTAAAAAAGTTTTTGTAGTTTTGGTAAGAATCACTTGGGCCTTGTATCCCCTTGTAATTAATCCTAAGGGTTAAACTGAGCTATGAGGTAATTTATGAACTGAGACTAACTACACTTTTTTAGTGGTGAATGAATGAAGTCCACGTCCTTCAACAAAGAAAGTGACTTTTAGTTGATTTTAATTATGTATATTAAAATTTTAAAACAATATTTTCATTTAATTAAGTTTTTTAAAATGTTAATATTATTTTATCAATTTTAATATTCAGAATGAACTTAGTGTACAATAAAATATTATTTAATTTAATAATTATGAGATATTCGCATACAGGGATGGAGGGACACTTTGGTCAGGGGGCCATTGGGCGCCCTTAATACTTACTCCCTCCATCTTGGAAAAGCTTTCATATGTAGGAGGGCGCACACTTTAAAAAAAAAAAAAGTAATGATTGAGATTTTGAGGGATTATTTTGTAAAATTTTATGTATAGAGTAAAAAAATTTTATTGAATTATGTGTACGTGAGAGTAAAAAGTAATGATATTTATGTAAATTAGTGAAAATTGTGAGGGTGAAATCTATAAAGAGTTTTCTATTTTAAGGATGTGAAACTTATAATGAGACGGACTTAGAAAGTGTGAAAGTTTTTATGGGACATAGTGAGTATTTGTTTTTACTATATACTCCTCCGTCCCATTCTAAGTGTTTCAAGTTGTCATTTTCGTCCGTCCCACTCAAAATATCTCATTCTTTTTTTGAATACCCCACTATTATAATTATCCCTATATTACATACATATTTACACAATATGTCACTCATTTAATTTTTTTTTATCGGTAAATGTTAGTTGTTAGTAGTTAGAAGTTAGTTCGTCAAGTCTCCTTACAAATCTAAATTCTCCAAGTCTCCTTATATCTCCCACTCCACCCGTTCCCGAAGGATCGAACTCCAGTCTCCTACTTAAGTGAGGAGCCCGGTGTGGGCTATGCCCCCTTAGTTACTCATTTAATATATTTAAATACATTTTTATTTTTCTTTATCACATCACTTATAATATATTATTATTATACTATCTTTCTTAATTCTTATGCCCAAAAGTATTGGAATACTTAGACAGGGACGGAGGGAGTGCGTTGACTGTTGTTTCCAATTTGTTTCTTGTGTGTAGTGATGAGTCTTGCTTAGCCCACATTCTTAGAATGTTTGTGGATCAAAATTGATTCTAATAAATAATATGATTCTAAATTATATACTCCCTCCCTCTGAATAAGTTATCCACATTTTTGTAATACGAAAATTAAGAAAATTTAATTTGTGAACTTTTTTAGAATAAAGGATAAGAGAGAGAATAAAGTGTAAAGATATTTTGGGTAATTTAATGAGATGAAATATGAGAGAAAATAAAGTAGAGTAGAATAAGAGTAGTATTTTTAAATTTAAATGATGTTATGAAGATATTAATATTGTGTAATGTTTCATTTTTAAGAGTGCATAACTTGATGAGACAAACAAAAAAGTAAAGTGTGTATAACATCTTGAGACGAAGAGAGTACACTTTTTTAAAGGAATTCTAAATTATATTTTAAAGAACAAATTTTGTATGAAATAAGACGTGATATTTTTATAATATTTAAATTTTTAAATTTATAAAAATATTGCATCTAATACAATTTTTTTTTATTTCAAATGCTTTTATTTTATCTATTTGGTTGGGCTCGATGGACTTATATTACAGGACGAAAGCCAAAACATGTGGTAATTGACGTCACATCAATCTGTAGGACTGTAAAATGGAATTCATCATTTCAAGAAGTCTTAACTGTACAACAGGACAAGCAGTACGTACCACATTTCTGCAAACATTAATGACGGTATGAGACTTATTTACAAATTACAATTTACATCTCTCCTTTGCTAAGGCTAATTTAGGGTAGACCAGGGGTGTAACGAGTTGCCTAATTACTAATTAAGCATCAAATAGATGCTTTGAGGACATGAAAAACCTCAATATTCGTAATACAAATTTATTCATATATATATATATATATATATATATGTATACACACATATATATCGAACACCACGCCCATATTATGATTTAATTTAATACTTATAATAATAATAATAATAATAATAATAATATATTTTCCGTTCCATCAACACTCAACACAGGAAAGGGGCAGGGAAGGGAATACATCATAATTCGAGTATTATATTTCGACGCTGCAGCCAGATTGCACAAACCCTGCATACTCATCAGGTACATTTATCTTGGCCAATTTACCTTTTTGCCCTTGGCACAAGTAGAACCCATGCGGCGCGCCCTGGTAAGCTGAGCCGGTGACCAATGTACAGTCGCCGAGGTCGACCCCGCAAGCCCCGACCTGTACGGCCGAGTCCACCTCCGCCCAGCATATCAGTGAATTCTTCTTCCCTGTGCTTTTGCCGACGCACGACCTCGGGCAGCGGCTCGCCTCCCAGGCGTCGTCCACGCGCCGCCACCGGCCCGAGCCGATATCGTAGGCGTCGGCGCTGTTGTTGAAGGCGCCTTGCGTGTCTGTGGCGTAGCCGCTGACGACCCAAAACTCGGAATCCATGACCACACCTTCGCACTCGTCTCGCTCCTCACTCATCCGGCTCACCTCCGTCCATTCCTTGTTGTTTATATCGAAGATCCATGTCGAATTCAAAGCGTTTTTGCTCTCGTCGTGCCCCCCAGCCACTATTATTTTTCCCCCAATGGCGCCCATTGCGAAAAACGACCGGGTTGAAGGCATATCAGGGCACTGAGTCCACCTCTGAGTCGTGAACTCGTAAACGAAAACGTCACGCACCGGCTCCCAACTCGACGGGTCCCACCCGCCCATTAAAATAAGCTTCCCTTCAGTGCTTGCCAGCTGACAGAACATGGGCAAACCATCCGGGTACTTCGGAACCGGGTCAACTCGGTCCCATTCGCGACTCACTGGGTCAAACAGAGAAATCCCGTACCTGGGTTGACCCGCGTGCTTCGAATCGGATTGCATCGGCAGGGCTTGAACTAGGCAGGCAGCCTTGTAGGTGAAACCGGTTTGCTTCCTGTGGTAGTAGAAATCCTTGCTTTGCAGAAGATTGCGCCAGCGTCTGCAGACTCGGGACGAGAGTCGATGGGCTGAGTAGTGCAACCGGGTAAGGCATTCCAGAGCGAGTTCCTCGGGTAAACCAGGTATCAACTCGGTGAAATCATGATTATCCATAATAATTTTTGATTGATTGATTACTATTTTGCTGTATCGATCTAATATGAAGATTTTGATAATTGAAAGGTACATGTGAAGAACTGAGAAGAGGATACCTGATATATAGTGGCCCGGTGGGGTGAACCTGAAGCGCATTGTAAATCTTCGTATCGAGAAATCAACGGATTACACGTGTCACTCGCTTGTTCGACTTTCGCCGCTGCTTGCATTGCAACTTGCAAGTTGGAATACACAAATCTATGAAAATTAAATTTGAACCAGTTATATTTCATTGCCTTTATTCGCTTTAAATTTTACGTTGTGATAATTTAGAAGTTTCTTTTACAAGTTTCATTTTTTAAAAATAAATATTCTGATCATATGTTTTTAAACATTTATTTCTATTTTTCCTTTAAAAATAAACAAGTATTTCTATTTTCGCATAAACTTATAATATCAATTTTTATCACTTAAATTAAAACACTCTTTTTACGTTTATTTTTTATCAATAACTTTACACATAATATGTAATCTTTCCTATTCAAAATATATGTCATTTTAGATGAATACACACATATTAAGAAAATAATTAATTTTTTATTATACTCTTAGGGGGTGTTTGATAAAATTGTAAGGAATTGAATGAATATAAGAATGGAAAGGATATGGAATTAAAGTCATACCACTCAAATATGTGAACTATAGATGATACTTTTGTTTTTTAAAATCAAAGTTATAGTAAAATAATTTCAAGACACATTATGACTTTGATTTTCATTACTCACCTCCTAAATAGTCAACATAAATATTTGATTTTTTTATAAAAAGAATATATTAATTTAAATATTTAATGCTGTTAGGATAAATTTAAAAATGTATTTAATTTGTTTAAAAATACAACACATCGTCTAATTTGTAAATAAAATAAAAGGTTAAAACGAGATTTATTTTGAATGAAGGAGTACCCGTTAAAATTGGCGTAATATAAATTTAAAGAAGAAGGGAAAATCAGAAAAAAGAAGGTGGGTGCATGAATTGTAGGGTGAGGGTGAGCGCAGAGTAAAATTGTCTTTAGATATCTGGAAGGTTATATGATCCAGATAGAGAGTTCAATCATTCAAGTGAGAGAAGAGAAGCATTGACTGACTGTATACAAAGGATAAGGGCGGGCTTTGGTGGGGCCTACGCCTCCTTAGTATCTTTTGATATATTTCCTTATGTAAAATATTGAATAATTCTGTTTGAGGCGGAATTTGGACGACACGCACGCAGCGGATAACGAGATAAGCTTTGGCCTTCCCTGACGTGGATGTGTCCCCTCACTTTTTGTTAAAGCGGTGAAAAGCTGCAAAAGCCGTTAAAAGCAGCGTGCAATTTAATCTCTTGAAACGCTGCTTTGATATAACTCCTATTTGTTAAAAAAAAAAAAATTAAGGCTCCCATTCAAAGCGTGCCAATATTTTTGGCCACGGATTTTAAAAAATATTATATAATAATAATATATACAAGTGGTGTGATAAATAGAGATGAAAGGTATTATAATAATACGGATTTAATCTTATATCCACAAGTGAACATCAATTTATATACATACCACTTATGCGGTATGTCAATCACCTATCATGTGACGCCACATACACAGTGGAGTCCACTATCATTTAATTAATTAATTATGTGGCATCACATAATTGGTGGTGGACATATAAATTGATGTCCACAGTGGCATAAGATCAAATCGTATAATAATAATATAGTATAAGTGATGCGATGGAGAGAGATGAAAAATGTAATTAAATATATTAAATGAGTGACATATTGTGTAAATATATATGTAGTTAAGGATAATTATAAAAGTAGGGTATGAATAAAAAAGGAATGAAACACTTACGTGAGACGGCCAAAAATGATAAAATGAAACACTTAGGGTGGAACGGAGGGAGTAATATTTTTAAAAAAGAATAAAAATTTAAGGACCCATTTATAGTTTTGGATATGTATTTATTTTTTAACGTAATCTGTTCATATGATATATAATATTATAAGGAAAAAAATAGATTGATTTATAATTATATATTTAATAATATATTTTTATTCCTAAATTAGTTTTTATATTAATGTGGGCACACATTTTAAGAAAAAATATAATGAGTGGAGTATTGAAGGGTAATTTTGTAAACTTTAATTATTAAAGTGATGGAGGTAGTTGGATTGAGTGTAAAAAGTAACGGCATATTGTGTAATATATGAATATTTTTAGGGTAAAGTTTAAGGAGAGATTTCCTATGTAAAAACTAATGTGGGACAAACAAACAAAAAAATGTGAAACCGGCGTGGGACAAAGGGAGTATTATATTTTTATGATGACATATTGACTCAATCGCTTTAATAACGGTCAAACTCGGTTAGACCTAGTCCGATCGAAAGCGTTAAGGCGCTTCAGTCAATGTCCGCTTTCGCTTTTTAAAACATAGGGAATAATACGAAAAAAATTTTAAGTGAAGAGCCCGGTGACCAAGTGGGCTAAGCCAATGGTTAGGCAAAATAAGGTTTTATTCAAACCAATTGAAGATATAAGATGTACCCGAAATACAATGTACAACGAGGATTAATCGAGTTAACTTATAGCATACTTATAGAATCTACCAGCCAATGATTCAATGTAATGTTATATCTGAAAAAATATTAATCAAACATCCAAACCTTCATTTTTATCTCTTGAAGTACTTTAGCAGAATTCACTTCAATATTGTTGAAGGTTGCATTGTTTCTAACTTTTCAGATCACCCATGTTAAACATTCTCAAATACAGATGGCAAGAACTTTACCTCTTTTTCCTCAGAAGATATCTGAGTGCATAAAAATATCTCAATCGTATAATGATGTAGAGCAATAAGCACAGTCAACCCAAAATACATTCCTTGAGAGAATAAATTCATATAACGTTCCAGAAGACTTCTTCTCCAAGCCCATCTCCGATTTCACTCACCTTCTTATATATTTTAAGATGTTTTTTTATCGGACAAACTCGAACCTATGACCTTATGGCCATAGGTAGTGGAACTCTAACCATTTGAGCAATATTTCACTTTGTTTCATATGTTTTTACATGCCTTTATGATACTTATCAAATATGAGTATTATAAAAATAGATAAAAATATCACGTCTCATATATTAGATCGTCTCATACAAGTAGTTTTAGTGTTATCATTTCGTATTTTATTTTATTTAGAAATAACACTTACTATAAAATTATCAATTTATATACATATTAAAAATAAAATAAAAAATTATTCATTTTTCTCTTTAAATTTAACATTTCGTTATTTTTGGCATTTAAAACTTAACATTTTCTTTTAGAAAATTATGTTCCCACATTTATAGTAAGGAAAAATACAAATAGGTTTAAAAAAATTAAATTACAAATAAGTTAATGTTCAAATATATTTGTGCGTTCCTTTTAAAACTTAATATTTTCTTTTAAAAAATTATGTACTCATATTTATAGTAAGGAAAAATTACAAAAAAAGACTTAAGAAAAATTCAAAATTACAAATAGGTTCATGTTCAAATATTTTTGTGCGTTTATGCAAATATTTTTGTGTTTCGTTTCAAATTTTTGAATTTTTTTGTACCTATTTGTAATTAGACTTTTTTTTTTTAATCAATATGTAAATGACCCAGAAATTCTTATAGTAAAATACTTTATATTTTTATTTCTTTAATACTTTCTCTCTATTTTTTTACTTTTTCTATATTTTTATCAATAATTTATACTAAAATATTATATTTATTAAAATTTGTATCATTTCTCTAAATATTAAATTTAAAAGGGGGCTTATGTTATAGTGAGTAACAACATTGAATTCGCCCCTCATGTACAGTTTATGTTTGTAAATACAAGTGGACTAAAATAATTTTAAGTGCTAGAAAAGTAGATTAAGGAGAAGTTGGTTGGAGCTGTGGAGGTAATGGAAAATGAGTTTTAAAAAAATGGGCATTTACATATAAATTAAAAGAATAGTTTAGTTATAAGTAGATTTAAAAAATTAATTAAATAGAAGTATAAAAAATATTTGATCAGATGTATAAAAATATTTGAATATGAATCTATTTGTAGTTTTGAATTTTTCTTAAAGGTATTTGTAAATTTTTAAAAAATAAACAAAATTGATGTTTGATGAAAATGTATCATTCAAAATTAAGAAATTTCATTCTTTAGAATTTAGATTGCATGGGGTGTATTTCATTTCATATTCCAAATAAATTAATTAAAAAGAATCATATTTATTTTTCTTAAATAAAAAAATCAATTGATTATTTTTAATTTATATAAAAAGTCAACAAAACGATGCTCTTCTCTAGAAAAAAAAATTAAAAGTTAAAGTCAAATTTGATTCCATGGTTAAAAAAATGACAACCTATACTAAATTAATGAGTATGATTGTTATTGTTATAAAATAAAGAATGAGAAGAACAAGAATTTAAACAAGCGGGAGACATTTCACTATATTTTTATTATGTGTAACGATACAATAATGGAGATGTATAAATAGAAAAAGAATTGAGATGTAACCCCCATTAGGCATCTTGACCCATTAAATATATTTTCCAACAAGTAATGTCCATAATTATACTACCTCGTCCCCAGAGATCAGTTTTCAGGTTGACTTTTTAACGTGGTTTTGTGTGACATTTATTTCATAATAATATGTGAGCAAAAATTATTTTATACTAATGGTATGCTAGTTAACCTTATTAATTATCATACCATTTATATAAAACAATTTTTGTATACATATTACTACGAAATAATTCTCACACAAAAATCGTTGAAAAAGTCAACCGTGGAAAACCGATCCGGGGACAGAGGAGTAATATATTCACAACACTCCCCTTGGACATTACGTCGTGATATTCATGTCTCATTAATCCTCGACAGAGTAATTTAGGGGAGAATATGAGTACAATCATTGATCTTCTGGATCCAATCTTCGTGGATTGTTCTTAAGTTGTTATTACCCTCGAAGACAACTATCTTCCAAGCCTACACATCCCAATAGCATGAACATATTTTTCAAAAGTAGATGTAGGAAGTGATTTAGTAAACAAATCGCAGATTGTCACTAGAGCGTACCTTTTGTATGATAATTTTACTACTCTTTGGAGTTCATACGGATAAAAGAATTTCGGGAAATGTGTTTTGTCATGTTTCATTTAACATATTCATTACTTATCCGTGCAATACAAGCTACATTGTCATCATAAGGACGGTAGGGGATAATCACTTTTAGAATGTCATGTGTTTTACCAATGACTTTAACCAAACACATTCTTGTGTAACCTCATATAAAGCAATAATATCTGAATGGTTTGAGGATGTGGTAACCATAGATTGTTTAATGAGACCTCCATGAAATTGCGATACCACCGCAGAGAAAAATATAACCAAATTTCGAGATACGCGGTATGGGGATCGGACATATAACCAAAGATCTGCATAACCCACCAATGTTTTGTCTTGATTTCTTGTATAAAATAAACCAAGATCATATGAACCTTGAAGATATCGTAAAATATGTTTAACATCATTCCAATGTCTCCTTGTTGGAGAAGCACTAAACTTTGCAAGCAAATTTCTGCAAATGCAATATCCGATTTGGTGCGCTTTACTAAATAAAGTAATGCATCAATTGCGCTTAGGTAAGAAACTTCGGTCCTAGTATGTTTTACGTATCTTCTTTAGGTCTAAATGGGTTCTTATCCACTTCAAGAGAGCGAACAACCATTAGTGTGTTTAGCGGATGAGATTTATCCATATAGAATCTCTCCAACACCTTCTTCAAGTAGGTTGGCGGTGTACAAGGATTCCTTCGAGGACATGCTCGATCTGCAGGCCGAGACAATACTTGGTTTTACCCAAGGTTTTCATTTCAAATTCAACCTTTAAGGTTGATTTAGCTTCTTCAATCTTCTTACATATTCCAATTATATTTAGATCAACTGAAATGAATCAAAAATCATTTATTGATATATTTATAAATATGCAAGGAAATGCTTCATTGTTTATATATTCCTTCTTCAGGAGAAACTCACTAAGTCGATTTTACCACATACGACCGACTATTTTAGGCCATATAATGACCTCTCAGCTTTTATACTATACATACTACGATTTTCATCATTCCTCTTACGGGAATCTTAAGTCCATCAGGGATTTTCATATAAATATTGGCATCCAGTGACCCATATAAATATGCGGTTACAACATTCATTAATCGCATTTCTAAATTTAATTTTATTGCTAGGGATATTAAGTAGTGGACTGTATTCCATCCATAACGTAAGAATATGTTTGATCAAAATCCATACCGGGTTTTTGCGAAAACTCTTGAGCTACCAATCTCGCTTTGTATCTCACCACCTCATTATTCGCATTTCGTTTCGTACAAATACCCATTTATATCCAACAACGATAATATTTTCGTGTGTACGTGCGATAATACCAAATACTTTTCTTTTGTTTAGCGAGTCTAGCTCGCCTCAATTGTTTCTTTCCATTTTACCTCCCGAGCGCTTAGGCACTCGGCTATTGACTTGGGTTACGGATCTAGATCATTATTTGTAATAGAAAGAGCAATTGTGGTGGAAAATTTGTTGTCGACAACGGTAGTACTTTTATTATAAGTTTCTCCCGTATTTATAATATTTTTAGTAACTTTTATGTTTACATCAACCAGATCTTCATCATTTCCCAAAATATTTTGGTCTAGTCGTCCCAATCCTAGTATTTTGTGCATGTATATCGTTACTAGGATTTTTATCTTCAAGACGAATCTCTTTAGGAGATTTCAGGAGTGACTAAATATTTTTGCTAACTTTAGTTTTTTGCGGATTTATTTTCTTTGTGTTAAGAGGTCCTTTACGCTTACGCGTATGGGGGCATCAATATGTATACTTGATTTCATTGGGACCTCTACCCACAAAGGTGCATTTACAACCGGTATATGCGATTTATTCACTCCTTTATGATCGGTAAATGCATCCGATGATTACTTGCTAAATATTGCAAATTAATTATCTTTGAACTTCGATTCGGTTTGACTAGTACGTGGATCTAAATATCGAAGATCTTTTTCATTCCATGAAATATCTCGGCATTCATTTAATTTTGGATTTTTATCTCCCTAATGCCGGGAAATGATCTTCATCAAATGTGCGATCGTAACCGAGCCACAAATTGATCCCTTGTCATAGGTTCTAGGTATTTCATAATGGATGGAGATTCAAAACCTATGTATATACCTAGTTTCCTTTGTGGGCCCATTGAGGTACGCTTTGGTGGTAATATGGAATATATATTGCACAACCAAATATGTGCAAATGGGAAATATTAGGTTTTTTCCCACGCACTAGTTGTAAAGGGGAGTAGTCATGATATACGGTAGGTTGGATTTAAATTAGAATTGCGGTATGTAAAATTGCATGCCCCCAACATGAAATAGGTAAGTTGGAATTTTGCAATATCTAGCAATTTACCCTTTTCACATGCATCGCAAATAAATTCACTAATGGAAGGGAATCAGTTCTTTGGCATACTATGACCAATGGAATTAGACAAAATTCGACGTATCATATTTTATCTTGGATGACCATTAAATTTTAAGCTCATGACAATATGGAGATTAGAATGTTGAATGTATGTATAATACAATCCGGATGAGAAAGAAGGAAGTTTTTCAACATGTTTTCGACATCCTAGTGATTGTGTCATCAAAAGATATGCACTATTGTTCTCGGTGTCGGTTTCAATGTAATAACCATTTGATCGATGTCTTTAAACCGAGAAGAGTACGTTTAGATTGTGGATATAACAATGCATCATTAATGATTGATTCCAGTATCCATAGGGAATCACTTTGAAGCTCTACGAGCCTATTATTAAGATATTATCATTGACAATTGTTGTGACACTCTCCCTTTTTTCCACCAAATTTTGGAAAAAAATTTCTATCTTTCAGGATAGTGTGTGTGGTAGTATTATCTACCAATCACAAAATATTATATATCTCCATAAGCCAAGACAATTGATGATTCACAATTGAAAATAACATTTTAATAAGCTTTGGAAAGTTAAATAATATTATAAACACTTAAAAGGATCAAGTATTTTGATCACTCGTCATCTCCGAAATCTTTGAGCTCAACACTTAATAGGTCAAAGTCCGCTGTGCAAACTAGAATGATGAGATTTTTTACTTTCCAAAATTTTTTATTTCAATTTAGGAACTAAAAACGTAATATCACAAATTCTATGCTCTTTAGAATAGCAGCGAAATATAGTAAACTCATTTTAAATAAGCAATTAAAATCACATTGTCTAGTGCTAGCGGAAATCGCTGGTTACTAGGGAAATTTAAAAATTGTATTTTATATGAGATGCATTTATAATGTGGTGGTGTCGAGAAAAATCAAAACCTTTGCCTTCGGGCATTAATGGATTGGGAACTTTGTACTTATTGTCATCTCAACATAGATAAAGTTAGGTGAGCCCAAGTCAAGTAATTATTGTCATCAAGAGTAAGCTCAAGTAAAATTATCTCGAGTAGTATCAAACATCTTTTCACTACAATTATTAGGAAGTAAAAATTAGGTCTAATATTTAAGAGGCAACAAAAATATTCTATTGCTTTCAAACATATCGTAAACCGTATATGCTTTGCATAACTCTTGCACAACCAATTCAATCTAAATATATACATAGAATAGAAATAATTTTGAAATATTCACAATCTCTTAATATTCAATCTAAATATTCACAGTCTTTTCAAGAACTTTTTCAATATAAATATAATCGAGCATGTAACATGGCAAAGAACGAGTATTATAAATATAATCTGAGCATGAATTCTAATTCCTTTTATCATATACCGCAATTAATTAGTATTATCATATAATATCTATAAATATATATATATATATATATATATATATATATATATATATATATCAATTATTGATGGAAGGATAATTAAAAAAATACAAGAATCTAGTACCTCAATTAAAAAGGCCAATGATGCCGAGAGCCAAAAGGATTTGTTTGAGAGCCGGAAGAGATTCCTAATTGATAGAACACTCGTACGATAACGTGTTATAAAATAAAGCATGAGAAGAACAAGAATTTGAACATATTTCACTATATTTCTTATTTTGTGTAACGATACAATAATGCGGATGTATAAATAAAAAAGAATTGAGATGTAACCCTAAAAGTCCATTAAGCATCTTGACTCCATTAAATATATTTCTCAACAAGTAATGTCCATAATTATAATATATTCACAACAATTATTTCAATACTAATCAAATAATTATATGATTATATAATTAATACAAGTATCATTTATCATTGTTTATTACTATTATTACCATTTCAAATTTTATTCCAGCAATCCGGCACCATCAAGTAATTTACTTTTAACTTTTTAAGTAAGATTATTTGTATTTTTTTTTTTTTTTTTTTGATCGGTAAATGTTAGTTGTTAGTGGTTAGAAGTTAGCTCACCAAATCTCCTTACAATTCCAAACACTCCAAGCCCCTCCTTATACCTCCCACTCCAATTCGTTCCCAAAGGGAATCGAACCCAGTCTCCCACTTAAGTGAGGAGCCCGGTGGCCAAGTGGGCTAAGCCCAGGTGGCCAAGTGGCCAAGTAAGATTATTTGTATTATTATTACTATTCTCTATATAGAGAGAGTATTCTAACTTATCATTTACTCGTGGTACTTTTTTCCACCACTTATTTTACATTTTAAATTAAATTTATTTAATTTGTTGCCCACCTTGGAGTGGCGAGCTAAGGGCCTTGGCGAGATATAGACAGCGAATAGCTCGGGCACCGTGGCCTGCCCGACGAGCCCAACTCCAAAGACATGCGGTGGAGCTCGACTTTGAAGACAAGTGGCAAGCTCGACCCCAAAGACGAGCTCGACAAGCGGGATCAACGATGTTACCGACCAAATATGATCACCCTAATTAGGAAAGAGATTCTTGTAACAATGCTAGTTAATTGTCAACATACCTAGTATGGAAACAAATCCATAGAATATCAGGAAATTTACGTCGCCAGATAGGCAGCAGACGTTAGTGGACCATAATCATCCCCGATTACGAATTTCGGTACCTCATCCACAAATGCAAAATCATGCATTAAATGCAACCCAAAATCTTGGGATACTAGGACAACATTCTTTTATTTTTTTGTAAAGCAAGAAATACCCGAAGGCGTAAACCCCTCCCCTTGGTCGGGTGGGTTGTAACTCGAGGGATGTGCACGAGTGGCGGCCATACAAGGGAGAAGACTTTTAGGAGATACGAATCCAAAGCAACAACCCCAACAATATTTCAAAGCAAATAATTGTTACCACATGAAATCGAACACGGAATATCGGAGTGTATGTGCTCTATTCACCTTGCCCACTTACCATCCGTTTATGACCTTGTGGGCACTAGGACAACATTCTTGCTCTATAAATAGAGTGTTTTTGACCAATAAACACACAACCTAAAGTTAGAGCCTAAAAAATCAACAACTTTTCTCTCTCATTTATAGATTTTGTGCATCCATTGTTCATCTTTACATTGAATTAATTAAAAGAATATTAATTACTCTAACCATTCAATCTTTTATTTATTTTATTCGATATCTAGCTACATTGAACAGGTTCATCTCATGGTTGGGGGACAAAGCAAGTCATTCTTTGGTACCTTCTCGAAGTAAAAGTTCTCTTGGAACAAAGAGAGACGGATTGCCTTCCGTAAATTGAAGGAGGTCAACCCTAAAATCCTCGTCACAAACCTGTGTCAAGCGAGAAACTCTACTTCTACCTTGCCGCTTGGAGTCCACTCTCGGGGCCATGCTTATTCGAGCGGACAACCAACAACACTTATCGATATACATTATAAGTCAAGTCTTGCACGACACCGACATGGACCAATTTAGAGGGGGGCTGTAGCCCCCTAAATTTTTTAGTGCAGTGTATATATATGTGTATATGTATATAATTATGTTAATATATGTATTTAGTTTTCTACTACTGACCTCCCCCATCGATAAATTACGGATTCGCTCGCGCCGAGCTCCGATACACCTGCTGGAGAAGCCGCCTATGCCTTGATCATTGGTGTTAGAAAGCTAAGGGCCTATTTTTTTATCATCGGGTCGAGGTCTTCACCACACTACCTCTCCGCCAAGTGCTACATAGACTGCAGACACAGACCTAAAATTTTGGAATTTCAACCCGTCCGATACGGATACGCACCGGGAATTTTGTTTTAACAAAATATCGGTATATGCCAAGAAATATCGATAAATTATCGGTATCGATTGACTCAGCTTAAGATTTTACAAGATGTTGAAAATATCAATCGAAATATAAAAAATATCGAGAAAATATCGAATGTCGTTAGAAAATATCAGTTCTTTTTTTTTTTTTTGGATTTTCAAAATGGGAATCAACTAACACTCAAATGACAAGAGAATAAAGGTGAATAAAGTTGCATAAATTTCGTCCTTGGTCATCGAGTCATCAAAAAGTGACATAAAGCCTCGCATGCATGTGTAATTGTGTATATGACAATATTTTTTTTTTTTTTTGTCTTTTCATGAACTCACATGCTTTGTTAAATTTATTGATTGAGAGCAACAAGCTTGCCCTTTATAAGATGGACCATTACATTTACAATTTACTATGACATATATAATAGCAGAACTATCTAATCGCTTTCTCGGGAAAACTAAGAATGCCTTCAAAGCCATTAGCCTTAGATTTTTTTAGAGCAATCCTTCTCTTATTTTTATATAAGTTTTTTCATTCACAGCTTTACTTTCGTTATTTATTGATAAATTTCTTCTACTCATTTTTCTATTCTTGCACCATTTTGGTAGATTGAGAGGATTTAACAATTAAATCACCACTATATCAACTATCAACAAGTTTATTCCACACACATCATCAAGGTAATTTTTATTTTATGTATATGTATATTAAATTTTTCTATTATACTAATTCATAATGAAATTACTCTATTTTACATAAGCATTTATCAATCAGCGATAGTTGAAAGCTATAGAGCATATATCTAAAGGGATTGAAAATCATCATAAAGGCTGAGATTGATTATAGCTTTAACTCACCTTTTATTTTTAGAGGGTATTTGAAACATATATGTTGTCTTATGGATAAGATATTTTAGACATTCATGCTTAAAAAAATATTTGAAATATGAAATTAGAAATGTTTCAAATAAGTTGTTCGATCGATACATCTTACGAACTTATTTCTCAATAAAGTATCTAACTGTTATATCTTTTCAACTTTGGTGTTATATCTTTCCTTAATTTTCTAGCATCCCATAGTGATCAAGAATCGTATAAATAATGAAGTACTCATAACAACTTTGATCACTCTTACTCTCGGATGCCATATGGAGGTCAAATCATGCCTCAACAACATGGTGATTGGCTAAATCCACACTATTCAACTCATGGTCGAAAATTTGGACAAGATAGAGCAACATACTATCGGCATGTCCGTAACTATGTTCGTAATTGCTCTAATTTGATGAGTTGGTATCGGTATTGTTTAGATCAAGATGACATTTCTTCTTTTACACTTGAGCCTCATAGGCCATCCTTTTGGTATTAGTTGTCATGTATTAACTAAGTATGAACAATTATTGTATCGCTTTAGAGTTTAGATTGCTTATGTATTTTATTGCTTGATATATTTGTCATAAACAATTCAATTTATTGAGAATGTGTGATTAAATTATGTATTAAAGTTAGAAGGAACATTCTCTAAAATTTCATGTTAAATTTCCATCATTTTATTAAAATTTCCATCAATTTTATAATTTTTACCGATAACGGTATTCTAAATCGGTATTTCTACCGCCGACACCGATATTTTCTTCCTTACCAAGATGCGGCATCACAAACCTCTCGAACGGCGATCAAAGGATAAGTCTTCACAGATTTCATCGATGAGCTCACCTTCCGGACCAACTCGGCTAGGTTAGATTTTTGCCTAGGAAGTTGTTCAAGGATGACTCGTCGGCACAATCTTGCGCCGAGGCGAGACATCCTCCTCGTCGGCCTAGACGGACGGTGCTTCGTAAATGCGGTCAAGTTCGCCCGAGTACGAGACCTTAGTCGGTGGCCTTAGACTCTCTTTTGGTCGTAACTCACTTTTGGAAATGGTCATTTTTAATATTTAAAATCACATTTTTATCTTCAATCTACAATTTAATTTTTTAAGTATGTTGTGATTAATAAATTGATGTTAATTTGTATATTTAATTTATAAAATACATGAACAACAAAAAAATCTATTAATATATATTTATTTAATCATCTCGCCTAGTACGCAAATCTAAGCGCTAGAGTTATATATTGTTATATATTATAGACTTCAGTCTCTAGAATTAAAAGCAAAATATGATTGAAATTATATGTCTCGGTTTCGATGGAACACCATGCAAGTATACAACAACTATTGTTCACAAACAATTTTTTTTTAAATTTGTAATTACAAGTAAGAGTTAAAAGCAAAATATGATTAAAATTATATGTCTCGGTTTCGATTGTACACCATGCAAATATACAACAAATGTTGTTCACAAATAATTTTTTTTTAAATTTGTAATTACAGGTAAAATCTTTTTGGTGGGAAATCTAAATTTGTGGATTTATTACTTTTTCATAAAATTATCAATTTTTATATATTTGAATTATAATTTCAGTTTAAATATATAGTGTATTATAAATATTTTTCTTTATAAAAATATTTAAACAATAAAAAGAATTTTAAATTAAACTTTTTATTATTCTTAAAAAAATTCTTTCATCCCACAAATTTCGGAACTAGGTATAATGAGAGAATAAATGCCAACTAAAAAAATGAAATAAATAAGTCGGAGAATAACATAAAGTTGACAAATTCTTATATGAAATATTTCACGGATCTACCCGGTTTTGACTAAATGGAGTCGTGTATATATATGATTTTTGGCGGTTCGGCCACTTTTTCCCATTTTTAAATTTTCACCGTCTTCCCTGGATTTCCCGCGACGATCGTGAGTGGTTTCTTCACAATTTCTACGACGGTTTTCCAACGGTTTATACGGCGTATCTCGGTTGTATTTATAGACGGTTTCCACGGTTTGTCTTATTTTTCGTTTGAAGCATCGTAGACGATGATAGGTACTGTTCGATATTTTTTTTTTTCTTTGTGTAATTTTTTTGATTTTATTTTTGTTTGTGATCGTTCTCTTACGGTTTTATGTGTATTATTATTTCGTCTAGTTCTAGTTTTTGTTATTAGGAACCCTAACTTTTGGAGTTAGGGTATCTACTATTTTTATGTCGTGTAGGTGATCTTCGCATTTTTTTTTGTTAGTGTATCTATGTTTTTTTGCTCGTTTACTGCTGGTGTTTGGTATTTACGGTGTTTTTGTTTATGTATTTTATTTTTTTCGTTGTTTTTATTGTTTCTGATTACGTGTTCGTTTTACATTTACGCTTAGTGTTATGCTCTGTTTTTATTCGTTTTGTTTTAGTTGATTTGGTATTTTTGTGATTAAAGTTCGTTCTTCTTTGTATACGTATGTTGTGTGTTACAAATATATTCTTTTGTGTTTTTAATGTAATGCTCTGCTCTTTTTTTGTCTCTGTTTTTTGTTTTGTTTCTTTATGGATAGTAACATAATGTATTTTATTTAGTAACATGTTTTATTTATGTTAGTAACATGTTTTGTTTTTAGTGTAGTAACATATTTATATTTATAAAATAACATATGTTTTTTTTTAGTAACACAATTTTTGCTAACATAATGTATTTTGTTTAGTAACATGTTTTATTTATGTTAGTAACATGTTTTGTTTTTAGTGTAGTAACATATTTATATTTATAAAGTAACATATATTTTTTTTTAGTAACACATTTTTTTGCAATATAATTATCGATGTGTTTTTTTTTTTTTTTGATACAAGAACATATATTAAATGGCTCCTAGGAGAACAAAGGATTTGGCTCCAAAAGGTCGAGAAAGAAGCGGTAAGAGACATCGAGATAGTAAAGAATCAGGTGCCCAAATTGATTATATCCAAGTCTCTCGTTAAACGGGATAAGAAGGAAAAGAAAGATTGTTCTAGGCCTTCACATGACAAAATAGGTATTTTTATCTTTTTCATTTGCCTAAATTGGTTAAATATTTTTGCATTTTATTTACGTTCTGATTTATATTTTTATTTTCCTTTATAGGGATTTCACTCCTCATGGGAGGCCTCTGCTGTTGTTGAACTTATTAACTCACTTAATGTTGTTCGGAGGGAGGTGTCAAGAAGATTGGCTTTGATGGTCTATTAAAGCTGAATTTGACTAAGTTGGGTGGTTATCCTATGCTTGATGGCTAGTTCACGTTTTAATCCGTGCGGTTGGCAACTATACATTAGTCGAGGTCGTAGTTTTGTGATTACGCCGGATGATGTTTATGATATCTTTATGCTTCCAAGGAATCGGGGTTGTAATGTTGTGTCTTTCTTACTCACGAGGGGAGGATAATGTTCTGTTGGAGAAGTTTGCGAAGTATGGTTTGAAGTCCAACTCTAAGTTGAGCGAGTTGGTTCTTTGTTTTTAAATCCCATCCGAAGGATGGGGTGAAGATTTTAAGCATTTATTTATTTTTTACGTATGTCGTCTCTGTTTACACCATTGCAAACCATTTGGTTTATTAAAGTCTCTTGTTGTAGTAACATAAATTATTTCTTTTAGTAACACTTTAACATTCCACTTAAATGGTTTTTATCTATCATGTAAAAATATTTCTCACATATCTACTTATACCAGCTTTATTATTTTATTTTTATTACACTTTTGTACTTGTAGGGTTTGCGATCGTTGGTGGAGGATCTTATGAATGACATAAGCGAGACGTCTAATGGTTATATCATTAGACTTAATGAAATAAAAAAGAACTTGCCTGATTCAACCTCTCGAGTCGATTCCCGCTTCGGGCAAACGAAAAAAATTGAAAATGTTGATGAGCTAGCTGAAAATTTCATGCGTGCAAAGAACATAGCCGATATGCCAAGCTATGAGTTGTTTTGAGATAATCCATTTAGCGATTGCCCATCGAGTGATAAGTCTGTGGATGTTGATGATGATGAGTTCTCATGTGGTAGTTACTGATAGGGAAGATGATGAGGAGGTCCTTGGTGATGAGGATACTGTTAGTGAGGATGAAGAGGATGAAGATGAGGGCATCGAGTGGGGATGACAATGAAGAAGATGATGAGGATGAAAGTGGAGGGAAAAGTGATAAGTCCTGGCCAGGATGTGGATGAGAAGGAGTCTCAAAGTGTTGATGATGGGGGAATGATGAGAATGCGGAAGAGGAGAAGTCGAGGGTGCGAGGTGAGGGAGGGCGAGGATGAGTTGTAGGGAAAGGAGCAAGAGCGGGAGATGGAGAAGGGAGAAGATGATAAGGAGGGTGAGAATGAAGAAAAAGATGAGGAGGGTGAGAAGGAAGGTGGTGAGGGTGAAAAGGAAGTTGGTGAGGCTGAGAAAGGTAACGGAGATGAAGTCATGGCACAAATAGTGATGAGATTGATGTTGAGGCCGTTGAGGAAGCGGTGGTGATTCTTTTAGGAAGCTACCGATTAGGGTGAATTTGTGCGTGCTTATACTGTGGTTTATTTGCTTATTCTTATATATTTTATGAGCATTTTCTCCCGTATTCGTACACTTGCGAGGTTTTACGGTTGTGGAAGGTTTTTGTTGGTTTTGTAGGTGTTGATCATTCATTTAGTACGATTCAACCTTCCATCAAACCTCTCTTATGTTCATGTTCTCGGTAAAAGTGAAGCATCGAGAGGAAATTAGAAAGGCATGAAGGCGAGGGTCGAAACGCATAGAGTGGAATCGCCAAAATCGGAGGTCAAATGCACTGTCTCGAGCTCATCTCGAGTCACGTCTCGAGTGAAGTCTCGAGTCGAGACACATCTAACTCGAGTCGAGACGTAAGGAGATTTACGTGAGCAAGCTAGCATGTCTCGAGTGGTGTCTCGACCCTGTCTCGAGTGGCGTCTCGAGTCGAGACAGGTGGTCAACTCGAGTCGAGACGGCCAGGCAAGCTCGAGACGAACAGAGTCAACTGTCTCGACTCGAGTCGTGGCAAATGTCTCGACTCGAGACAGGCTTCTCGGGCAGATTTTGCGAGAACTTAATTTTCGAGGGACTCACTTGCAATTTCAGCCTTTTCACTCGAGCCCCCGCTATAAAAGCCCAATTTTCCGAATTGAAGGAGAAGGAACTCATTTTGGGAACACAATTCCACACTTAGCTTAAATTAGCTTTTATTAGAAACTTTGAACTCTTTTTCCCTTTCCTTATTTTTCAAATTCATAGATAGATAGCTTTAATTGATTAGATTAAGTTTACCCATTGCTTATCTTAGTTTAGTTCTTCAATTCAAGCAAGGAATCAACTATTGTAAGGATCTATTGCAAGTTTTCATCCATTCAATTAAGGTGATATCTCCCAATTTATTGCTTTCATCTAGTTATTCATGGGTAATGTTTATATTGCTTTGATTTCTATTATGTTGATCAAACTAGCCATGGGCTAACCCTCTTGATTGCTTGGGTGTTGGAATTACACATGATTTTGGTGTTGATCTTGAATTAATCACTTTGATTGGCATGTGTTGTGGTCTTAATGCTTCTACTAGTGGGCTTTGTGATGATCTCTTGATTAATTGATTTCATTAGCTTGATTCGTTGAATTAGTGTATTACAACGAGAGTTGGGTATGCTTAGGATAGGATTGAGTGAACTAATTGATTGATTTTGATGATTTTGATCGTAATTGATTGCACCGAGAGGTGAATGAGTTGCTAGATTCCCCAATTAGTGGACATTGCATGCCTAGGTGTGTGGTGAAGGGACGACCCTAGACATTAGTACCCGATTGTGAACGTGTTTAGGTGATCAACGGTCCTAGGAGCTAGCTTGCTAGAAATTACGTGATCGCTCTTAGCTTTTGCCATTTCCATGCCTTGATTTGTGATCGATTCATGTGATACCCGAAGGATTGTGTAAGGAAGACACCCGAGCGATCGTTTCACACACTACTTGCACTCGTTAGAGTTTTATTTGTTTCCTTTTGCTATTTGCTCGCTCTTGTTTATTTTGTTGTTGATTTAAGTGTTAGCATCCGGATAGCCACTATAATTCTATAGAAACATATGTTTTTGAGGCTTCGCCGTTCTCCTAGTCCCTTGGGTTCGATATTTGTTTGGTCGTAAATACTTAGTGCTAAAAATATAAAAAGCCGATCAAAATGGCGCCGTTGCCGGGGACTAGTTGAGGACACTTAGGTGGAACTTGAATTCTAGTTGAGTGGAGTTACTAGTGGCATTTATTTTTGTTGTTTTGTTGTTTTTGTTTTAAGAGTTTGATACTTGGTCTCTTGTTGGTAGGTGCTTGATCGAACTTTGAAAATTGATAACGAAGCTCTACCAAGAAGAAGGAATCGGAGGAGGAATCGTAGGACTTTTGATAGAGAAATGGAAGGAGATCCACCCCACATGGAGAGAGGGTTGCTCATGAAGGAGGAGAAGGGGAGATCAATATTCAAGGCATCCAAGTGGAATTGAGAGGTGCCCAACCTCAAAGAGAAGAGATGGTGCATCAAAATCCACCAAATCCCCAAAATCCTTATCCTTACCCTTACCCCTATCCATATCCATATCCACCACCTCCAATTCAAGGCCAAAATCCATATCCATACCCACCTCCATATCCACCATATCCTCCATATCAAGACCAAAATTACATTGATCCATACAATCCTCCACCACCACCCTTGCATAACAATCAAAACCCACAAAACCCCCACCTCAAAGGGAAGGTAGACCCATTCGTGCCTATTTTGAGCCTCAACTACGGGAGTATTACGATGGGATAGCTAGGCCGAATATCCAAGCTAATAATTTTGAGATTGCACCGGCTATGATCAAGCTTCTCATGGAGAATCAATTTGAGGGAAGAGATGGGATAGATGATCCTCACAAACATTTGGATAGATTCTTGGAGCTAGCGGATACTATGAAGTTTAATGGAGTGACCGAAGACGCAAAGAAATTGAGGATGTTTGCATTCACCCTCACGGGAAAGGCCAAGCAATGGCTTAGCAAAACCTTACCACCGGGAGCGTGCGTACGTGGGAGGAGATAAGTCAAAGTTTTTGCTTAAATTCTATCCTCCTTCTCGAACCGTCCAAGCAAGGAATGAAATTGCCGGTTTCAAACAAAAGCCAAAGGAGAGTATCAAGGATGCATGGGAACGTTTCAACAATTTGTTGATATCGTGTCCCCAACACGGCTTCCCGGAGGAGCAAACCATATGCTTCTTTTATTGTGGAGTGGATGAAGCATCTCAACTACATTTGAATGCATGTGCTAAGGGGGACTTCTTATTCTTGACCTCACAAGAAGCCATTGAGATTTTAGATGGTGTAGCCAACAATGCCTCCCAATGGAACACCAATCAAGGTCCTAATCAAAGGGTAGCTCAAGTGGAGCAAGGAGACTTGATGAAGTCTATGATGATGACACTTATTGATAAGGTGAGCTCACTTACCGCCAACCAACAAAGAGATGTCACTCCTCTTCCAATGATGCAAGAAGGGCAAACTCTTAATCAAGTAGGGCCATGTGAAGATGTGAACTATATGGGAAGGCAACCTCAAGGAGGATATCAACAAGGCTACCAAGGAGGAAAACAATTCAATCAAGGGCAATTCCGAGCCCCGTATCAACAAGGAGGTCAATCTTCTTTTCAACAAGGAGGCCAATTTGCTCAAGGTAACAATTCCTACAACTCAAATGTCCGTAAGAATGAAAACTTTTCATATGCAAATCCTAAGGCCGCCGTACAATTCCCACCCGGATTTGATCCGGAGCTAAACCGCATAATGGAGAAGGGAAGCCTTCAACGGATGAGTTGTTAGCCTTGTTGATCAAGAAGACAAGAGAAAGATGCGAAGCTCGAGGCAAGATTTGATAAGATGGAAGCAAGACTAGATAAGATGGAGGGTTTGTTTGGGAGCCAAATTTATCAACATGGTCACCAACTCAAGACCCTTGAATTCCAAATGGGACAATTAGCCAACACCTTGGGAATTTGCAAAATAAGGGGAAGTTTCCTTCAAATACCGAGGTGAACCCAAAAGAGCAATGCAAGGGAATTCTATTGAGAAGTGGTACTAAGTATGATGGACCATCAATGCCAAGAGAAGGGAGTTTGAAAGGGAGAATTCTCATGAGAAGAAAGAGATTGAAGAAGAGAGTGGTGAAGAGGAAGAAAACGAGTTTGAGAGATTTGATGAAGATGAGGAGGAAAAAGGGATGAAGAAGGAGGAGGATGAAGCTTTGTTGAAGAAGAAGGAAAAGGTGCTCGAAAAGGGAGTGTTCAACTCGAATTCCAAAGTGAAAATTGGCCAAGGAGTTGAGGGAAAGAGAAGAGCATGTGCCTTGTGATAGATGGGGGTGCCCAAGACACCAATTCCACCTCCTTTTCCAAAAAGGTTCATGAAGCAAAAGATGGAAGAAAGATTTGCTAAATTCTTAGAAATCTTCAAAAAGATTCACATCAACATACCTTTTGCCGATGCCTTGGAACAAATGCCACACTACATGAAGTTCCTCAAAGATGCGATTTCCAAGAAGAAGAGGCTCCAAGAGCATGAAACGGTGAGTTTGACGGAGGAGTGTAGCGCCTTGCTCCAAAAGAGTGTGCCACAAAAGCTCAAAGATCCGGGGAGTTTCACAATCCCTTGTGAAATTGGTGGAAGTGATACAATGTGGGCGTTATGTGATCTTGGAGCAAGCATAAACCTTATGCCTTACTCTATCTACAAAAGGCTTGATCTCGGTGATATTAATGAGGTCTCTATGACACTCCGGTTCGCCGATCGGTCGATTAAGAGGCCTAGAGGAGTGGTTGAGGACGTTCTTGTGAAAGTGGATCGTTTCATCTTTCCCGCGGACTTTGTGATATTGGACATGGAAGAAGATCAAGATGTGCCTCTCATTTTGGGAAGACCGTTTCTTGCAACGGGGAGGCTATGATCAATGTGAAAGATGGAGAGCTCAAATTGTGTTTCAACAATGAGGAGATCAAGTTTTCTATTTACAAGACGTTGGAAAAGAGTGATCAAGTGGAGAGTGTTAGCTTCGTTAGCTTAATTACGGGGTCATTCAAGATGAATGGGAAGATTTCTCAAACTCTTCTTTGTCTCTTGATTCTTATTCTTTCTTAAATAGAAATTTGCATGCATTGCATTTGGGTGAGTCTAATGAATTTTCTTTGCATATTTCTAATGATTGTATAGGCAAAGTTGATGAGAAAATGAAGGGATGTGATCAATGGAGAGGGCAACCCAAATTTCTACCCTTGAAAATAGAAGGAGAAGAGGTGCCTAAATTGGAGGAAAAGAAGGACAAGCTCAAGCCTCTACCCGATCACCTTCGGTATGCTTATCTAGATGAAGAAATGAGGTACCCCGTGATTGTTTCTTCTACTTTAAGTGCTAATGAACTTGAGAAATTATTGCATGTGCTAGCTAGAAACAAGGGTGCTTTGGGTTGGTGTATTGACGATTTGAAAGGGATTAACCCATCTATTTGTATGCATAAAATAAGGGTAGAAGAGGGTAGTAAGGCTATAGTGCAACCTCAAAGACGGATTAACCCTTTAATTCAAGAGGTGATTAAGAAAGAGGTGATTAAATTCCTTGATTCCGGTATGATTTTTCCTATTAGTGATAGCCCATGGGTATCTCCTTTACATGTGGTGAGTAAAAAGGGAGGGATGACGGTGATTACCACCGACTCCAATGAGGTCATTGCTACGGGTAGCGACCGGTTGGAGAGTGTGCGTAGATTATAGAGAATTGAATAAGGCTACATGCAAAGACCATTTTCCCCTTCCCTTTATGGATCAAATGTTGGATCGTGTGAGTGGACATGCATTTTATTGCTTTCTCGATGGTTATTCGGGGTACAATCAAATCATGATTGCCCCGAAGATCAAGAGAAGACTACATTTACATGTGCTTATGGAACGTATGCGTGAAGCGTATGCCATTTGGATTGTGTAACGCTCCCGCAACGTTTCAACGTTGTATGATGTCTATTTTCCATGATATGATTGAAAATGTGATGGAGATATTTATGGATGATTTTTCAGTTTTGGAAGTTCATATGATGTGTGCTTAGCTAATCTTGAGAGTGTTCTTAAGAGGTGCCAAGAAACTAACCTTGTCCTAAATTGGGAAAAATGTCATTTTATGGTAAGGGATGGGATAGTTCTTGGCCATCATGTATCTCATGCAGGAATTCAAGTGGATAGAGCCAAGGTTGTGGCCATTGAGAAGCTTCCTCCACCCACAAACATCAAGGGAATCCGTTCTTTCCTTGGACATGCCGGTTTTTATAGGAGATTTATAAGGGATTTTTCCAAACTCTCTAAACCCCTTTCACATTTGCTTGAGAAAGATGTTCCTTTCGAATTTAATGATGATTGCTTGTTTGCTTTCGGGGCTTTAAAGGAAGCATTGATTTCTACGCCTATCCTTGTGGCACCAAATTGGGAGGAGCCTTTTGTAGTGATGTGTGATGCTAGTGATTGGGCTATGGGTGTGGTGTTGGGACAAGTGAGAGAGAAGAAGTTTCGAGCCATTTATTATGCGTCCAAGACATTCAATTCTACCCAACTCAATTACACTACAACGGAGAAGGAGCTCTTAGCGGTGGTGTATGCGGTGGATAAATTTCGACCCTACCTAGTAGGTGCGAAAACCACCGTTTATACCGACCATGCAGCCATAAGGTACTTGATGACGAAGAAAGACTCTAAGCCAAGACTCATTCGGTGGATTCTACTCCTACAAGAATTTGACTTGGACATCAAGGATAAGAAGGGGAGTGAAAATATAATTGCCGATCATTTGTCACGATTGGAGCATGATGAAGGGTATGATGAAGAAAGGGGTGAAGTGAAAGAGGAGTTCCCGGATGAGCATTTATTTGCTATCAAAACCAAGGAGGATGGAGAAGAAGGGCCATGGTACGCGGACTTTGCTAATTACCTTGTAGTAGGAAGGGTGCCCTATGACTTGAAACCACATGAGAAGAAGAAATTTTTGAAGGATGTGAAGGATTACTTTTGGGATAATCCCTTCTTGTACAAGAAAGGGGTTGATTCCATTATTAGAAGATGTGTGCCTCAAGAGGAATGGGAGAGTATAATGACTCATTGTCATTCATCACCTTGTGGAGGACATTATGGAGGGAAAAGACTACCTTTAAGATTCTCCAATCGGGCTTCTATTGGCCAAAAATGTTCAAGAGTTGCAAAGATTTTGTGATGAGATATGATAAGTGTCAAAGAAGTGGAAACATATCAAAGAGGGATGAGATGCCATTGAACAACATGCTTGAAGTAGAATTGTTTGATGTTTGGGGCATGGATTTCATGGGACCGTTTCCTAATTCATTTGGAAATGAGTACATTTTGCTAGCCGTGGATTATGTCTCTAAATGGATTGAAGCGGTTGCTACAAGGAACAATGATGCAAAAACCGTGATTGAGTTTCTAAAGGGAATATTTTTGCAAGATTCGGAGTGCCAAGAGCATTGGTGAGTGATGGGGGTAGCCACTTCGTGAACAAATTGTTGGCTAATGTCTTAACTAGTTATGGAGTGTCACACAAGGTCTCCACACCTTACCATCCTCAAGCGAACGGACTTGCCGAAGTGTCTAATCGTCAAATTAAAAAGATCTTGGAGAGAACGGTGAGCACCTCAAGGAAGGATTGGTCTAAAAGTTAAATGATGCGTTGTGGGCTTACCGTGCGACATTCAAAACTCCTATCGGGATGTCACCCTATCAATTGGTGTTTGGAAAGGCATGTCATTTACCGGTGGAGTTAGAGCACAAGGCGTATTGGGCCACCACGAAAAGTGAATTTGAATAGTGATTTGTGTGGTGAGAAGAGGATTTTGCAACTCCATGAGCTTCAAGAATTTAGGGAGAATGCTTATGAAAACGCTAAATTGCTCAAGGAAAAGACAAAGAGATGGCACGATGCTAGGATCACAAAGAAGAAATTTTCCGAGGGTGATGAGGTGCTCCTTTATAATTCAAGGTTGACAATTTTTCCCGGGAAGTTGAAATCGAAGTGGAGTGGGCCTTTCAAAGTGAAGAAAGTCCATCCATCCGGTTTTGTGGATTTAGTGAATGAGAAAGGTGAAGAGTTTACGGTGAATGGGCATAGAGTTAAACTTTACTACTCACTTGAGGATAAGGGGTAGTCCATGAGATCGAATTGAGGGAAGTTTGAACTCCTAGAGTTCCGTCCGGCATAGGGCGTTAAAAATAGCGCTGGATGGGAGGCAACCCATCGTTTTCTTGTTTTCGTGTTCTTTGTTTTTGTTGTTTTTAATAAGTGGATGTTTCCTTATTTTGCTTGTAGGTTGTCCGGATTCATTTGGAGATGGGGTTTATTGTTGGGACGTGTGCAAATATCGTGCCGGTGCATTAAGGTATACCCAGGGCTCGAACTTAGACTTGCTTGTCAATGTCTAAGTTTGGGGGTTAGAGCTAGGTATTGCACAGGCGCACGTCACTTGTTATGTTTTTGAGCTTTATTGTAGGGGGTATGCTTCGTGGTGTTTAATGTAGAGCTTTTATCTTCTTGTATCTTTTGGGTATTGTGGCCTTGTGGTGCCTAATTGTGGGTAGTTTTGTGCAAACTAGATTGCTTGCACTATTGTTCCAAACTTGTAATTGCTTAGCAAATGAAAAGTTTGGGGGTGTGCTCGTTTAGCAATTCTCGTTTGCACTAACTTGCCTTTCACGGTTTGCGGTAATCGTGGAAAAAATTTTGTGGAGTTGTTAAGGGGTTTGTGCTTTATTTTGCATATCATTGTTGGATGACTTATTTTTGGTGATTTTGCTTAGAAATATGTGGGATTTTGGAATATTTGATGCATTGATTTTGGTGTATAAGTGTTGTGTTGAAAAGGGAGGAGAAAAAGGTGAAAAAGTGCTCGAAAAGCCTTGTCTCGAGTCGAGGCGGTGGACCAACTCGAGTCGAGACGTAAGGAGATTTACGTGAGCAAGGGAACACATCTCGAGTGGTGTCTCGAGCTGCATCTCGAGTGCCGTCTCGAGTCGAGACAAGCCAAGCAACTCGAGTCGAGACGTAAGAAATTTTACATAGCCAAGCCACCGTGTCTCGAGTGCCGTCTCGAGTCGTGTCTCGAGTGGCGTCTCGAGTCGAGACGACCACCCGACTCGAGTCGAGACGGGGAAAGCAGCGGCGGGTTTCAACTCTTTTAAAGGTACGTCTCCTCATTCTTCTTCATTTCATCTCGGTTCGAAACGCTTTCTTCTTCATTTATAACGCACGAAACGTCCATACTCCCCAATTTCTCACATCATAAACATCCCAATCCACACAAATTTACAATCCCTCATCTCATACACTTGAATACTTCCTTAATCCTTGAAATTTTGGGCGATTTTTCCCAATTCCATTCCTCTCTCGGGTCGAGCCGAACTCTAAGTGCTTGAAGTCTTCTTGTTTCACTTATTTATCCACACAAAGGTATGTGTTCTTCACTTTTCTCTATTTAATTTCCATGAATTCATGAATTATTGGTGAACTTGTGCATGAACCCTAGAATTTGGGAAATTAGGGATTCTTGGATTAATGCCTAATTTGATGAATTGCTTGATGAATTGTGAATTATTTGCCATGGGTTTGATGATAATGAGTTCAATTTGAGATGGGTAATGCCAATTTGTGATGAATTTTGAATTTTGGTCCCTTAGGTTTCAAATTAGGCATAAGTGGAGATGTTTGGAAATGTTGCATATTTGTGTGAATTGAGAGTGAATTTTGCATGAAGATTGCTTAGATATTGTTGCTAAAACATGAAAGAGTTCATGGTTTGATTTTGATTGGTAATAGTTGAGTAATTAAGATAATCCTTGCATGCCCCTTTTCGAATTGTTTGGAATTATTTTGGCTAAGGGTTGAAGTTGTGAGGATAATTCTTGCATGCCTTGTTATTGAATTGTTGTTGAACTCATGTGTATTGTTCGTGTTTGAGTTTTGCATAATTTGGTAACAAGTTGAGGTTGTGAGAGGTCCTTAATTATTCTATTGCCTATATGCTTAACTACACTTTTTGCTTTGTGTAGGAAGAAAAATGCCTCCTAGAAGGAGAAACCTAAGAAGGGGAGCTCAAGAGCAAGAAGAGGAATTGGTTCCTCAAGTGCCGTATGATATGGCGTGGTACCCGGCCGAAGAGCGCCGAATGATACATCAGTTATGCTTTCAGGGATGTGGGCTCAAGCCTAAGCATTTTTGGTATCAATTTCGGTGAAGGTGGCATCATTTATGTTGATCGATTTATCGAGTTGGGAAATATGAGCTTGAGACCAACTCGGTATTATGATGAGGGATGCGCCGAGGCTCTTGGAATTCGGGGAGATGTAGAGGAGTTATTCCGAAGAGTGGGTTGGGGAGATTTTATTTTGATTCGAAGCCATCCTACAAGGGGCTTATGATGGAATTCTTGAGCACGGTGGAGGCTCATGGGCAAAATTCGATGGGGTTTGCGGCGAGCATCACTTTGTGACTGGGAAGCGAAGATCGGTCGTTGACAACAAGTGAGCTTGCAACGATATTCAACACGGAACCGTATTCCGCCCCATCCGATGAGTGGTTTGATGCCAGCGAGTGCAGCGATCGATTGCGGCTAGAAAGCGAGGACGATTTGCCGGATTTCATCCAAGCAAGACTAAGGCCTCGCAGATACGGAACCCAGTGCTCGGTATATCCACAAGATCATTGGCCAAGCTTGTGTTTTCAAGATTTGAGGCCGGGTTCGTGAGAGAGCACGAATTATTCGTCATGTACGGATGATTCAAGGTCTACACACGCACCTTGGATACTACTTGATTGACTTGAGTTTATGCGTCGAAAAGAAACCGATGAAGAATGTGCAATGTGGAGGATTGATTACTCATCTCGCTGAGCACTTTGGGTGGGATGCCGAGAGAACTCGAGCACAACCTCTTGAAGGACCAATGAGACTAGATTTGAAGGCGTTAGCCAATATGAAGATGCTCAAGAGGGTTCGAAGACGTTATTATTTCAATCTCGAGGCCGATGGATGGTTCCCACTTCCAAACCGGAGTTGACCACAATTATTGAGGGAAGTGTGGCGAACCTCAACTTATCCTCTCGGGAGCACAGAGCTTGGATGAATTCCGGAGACTTGCCGGATGAACCAGAGCCTAGAAGAGAACGAGGCGAGTCATCGAGGATGCAAGTCGATCGGGAGGATGAAGAAAATGAAGAAGAAGAGGAGAGAGATCCATCACCACCGCCACCGCTAAGAAGGAGAGAGCCGATTCTTGAGGTGATGGCACATACCTACCATCGTCGTAGCGAGTATCAAACACTCTTGCAGAAGCGGCGAGCGATTGCATAACAGGATGGAGGCTCAAACTCGACGATTACTGGATTGGAGCAAAGAGTGGTGGGGTTGGAGCGGGAGGCGAGGCGGCGCGAGAGGAGATTACGGAGGAAATTCTCGGTAACCGAGATGAGGCGGCTTGAGATGCGGAGGCGATGTACTCATGGTTCACCTCTCAAGGCTATTTTCCTCCGCCTCCGCCTCCGAATGCATGAGTGGTGGTATCTCTCGGATTTAATTTCTGTATCTCTTGCCTCTTGATGATTGTATTTGAATTGAGAAGATTGTTTTTAATCTTGATTTGATGGGATGTATTAATGATTGTGTGATGTTTGTTTGTAATTTCTTGGATGCTTGTTGATGGATTGTGGATGTTGTTTTTATTGTTGATTCTATGATTATTCTTGAGCTTAGTTGTGGATGATTGTTGAAAATCTTTGTGTTCATTTTTGTGAATGGATGTGTTTGGGAGGAATGATTTTTAGATGATTCAAAGGCATGTGAATGGATAGTGGAAAGTTGAACTAGTGAAGTGAAATGAGTGATGTGTTGATTTGATGCTTGCATGAGATAATATGTGTAGTGGATATGTGAGTAATCATGCTTGAGTTCATGTTCATGGAAACCATGTAAGCTTTAGAGCCTAATGATCCGTGCATCTTCACGGTTTCATTCATTGTTGAGAGATTCGATCACATTGGTGCATACTAGAACTTGCCTTGAGACTTGTCGAAATTGAGTTTTGTGTGAAATTCGTAAAAATGACAAGAGGCCATTTTTGGTTTTTAAAGTTACTTAGCCAAATTGTATCCCCACCAAATCGATGAATTCCATTGTTAGCCCACTTGAGCTTTGAATCCTATTTTCTTTGGCTAGCCATGTTAAATTCAAACCATTTTGTCTATCTTAATGAGCTTTTGTCCCTATGATTAGTGGAGCATGAATTGTTGACAAGAAATGGTGAAAGCAAGTGATAAGTGTGGTGGAGTGATTTGCTAAGAAAGATGAGAAAGAAAAGAAGAAAAGAAAAAGGGTTGAGAAAAAAATTGAATTGTGAACGAATGAAAATGTGAAAAAGAAAAATTCAATTATGTGCTTGAAAGTGCAAATGGTGAATAAAAGATGTGGAGTTGTGAAGTGCTTGAAAGAAAGAAAGAAAGAAAAAGCAAAAGAATGAGTGATGGTTGATGATTTGAATTGAAAGTGTATTGGATTGTGTTGTTTAATCAACTCTTATTGCTCTACTAATGATGGAATCACTTTGCGAAAAAAAAAAAAATTCACCCACCTTGTCCAAAGAGCCTACGTTACAACCGTAAGGAAGTCCTCTTTGATTTATGTTTGAAGCACAAAAAGACATAATGGAGATTGAGTCTATAGGCAAGCATATGGTGTGCATTTTTGTGCATTGATTTTGAGTGCATACACGTCCAAAAACTTTTTGAGAGTTGAGCGAAATACCTCATGGAAGGAACATGGATTTGAGTGTGTGATCTTACATTAGTTATTGCATGTAATATTCTTGTGTTGGTTGATGATTGACATTGATGCTTATTGTCATGGATCAAGTTTGATGACCTTATACTTTCTAATGCTAGATGAGTTTCTTGAAATCAAATTCATCCTTGATACTCTCCCCGAGCAAATCTAAAACAATTAAGCACAAAGGTTGAATTTGATTTCAAGAAATTCATCTAGCATTAGAAAGTATAAGGTCATCAAACTTGATCCATGACAATAAGCATCAATGTCAATCATCAACCAACACAAGAATATTACATGCAATAACTAATGTAAGATCACACACTCAAATCCATGTTCCTTCCATGAGGTATTTCGCTCAACTCTCAAAAGTTTTGGACGTGTATGCACTCAAAAATCAATGCACAAAAATGCACACCATATGCTTGCCTATAGACTCAATCTCCATTATGTCTTTTTGTGCTTCAAACATAAATCAAAGAGGACTTCCTTACGGTTGTAACGTAGGCTCTTTGGACAAGGTGGGTGAATTTTTTTTTTTTTGGCAAAGTGATTCCATCATTAGTAGAGCAATAAGAGTTGATTAAACAACACAATCCAATACACTTTCAATTCAAATCATCAACCATCACTCATTCTTTTGCTTTTTCTTTCTTTCTTTCTTTGAAGCACTTCACAACTCCACATCTTTTATTCACCATTTGCACTTTCAAGCACATAATTGAATTTTTCTTTTCACATTTTCATTCGTTCACAATTCAATTTTTTTCTCAACCCTTTTTCTTTTCTTCTTTTTCTTTTCTCATCTTTCTTAGCAAATCACTCCACCACACTTATCACTTGCTTTCACCATTTCTTGTCAACAATTCATGCTCCACTAATCATAGGGACAAAAGCTCATTAAGATAGACAAAATGATTTGAATTTAACATGGCTAGCCAAAGAAAATAGGATTCAAAGCTCAAGTGGGCTAACAATGGAATTCATCGATTTGGTGGGGATACAATTTGGCTAAGTAACTTTAAAAACCAAAAATGGCCTCTTGTCATTTTTACGAATTTCACACAAAACTCAATTTCGACAAGTCTCAAGGCAAGTTCTAGTATGCACCAATGTGATCGAATCTCTCAACAATGAATGAAACCGTGAAGATGCACGGATCATTAGGCTCTAAAGCTTACATGGTTTCCATGAACATGAACTCAAGCATGATTACTCACATATCCACTACACATATTATCTCATGCAAGCATCAAATCAACACATCACTCATTTCACTTCACTAGTTCAACTTTCCACTATCCATTCACATGCCTTTTGAATCATCTAAAAATCATTCCTCCCAAACACATCCATTCACAAAAATGAACACAAAGATTTTCAACAATCATCCACAACTAAGCTCAAGAATAATCATAGAATCAACAATAAAAACAACATCCACAATCCATCAACAAGCATCCAAGAAATTACAAACAAACATCACACAATCATTAATACATCCCATCAAATCAAGATTAAAAACAATCTTCTCAATTCAAATACAATCATCAAGAGGCAAGAGATACGAGAAATTAAATCCGAGAGATAACGGAAGAAAAAGATGAGGAGGGTGAGAAGGAAGGCTGGTGAGGGTGAAAAGGAAGTTGGTGAGGTGAGGAAGGTAACGGAGATGAAGGCTGTTGGCACACTAGTGATGAGATTGATGTTGAGGCATTGAGGAAGCATGATCGATTCTTTTAGGAAGCTACTTGGGAATTTTGGTCTGATGCTGATTTTGTATCCAATTTTGTAAATACTAATTTAAGTTAGCTATCCGAGTTGGATAGACATGAGATTGAGTGGTTGATTACATCTTCCGGACTTACGAAAATTTATTGTAAGTATTTTTGTTCTTCCGATCTTTTTTAATTATTTTTGTATGCATTATTCATTTATATTTGTTAACCTTTTTTTTCTCTTTTTTTGTTGCTTATATGTATTTGTTTCATTTATGCGAGGAGGAGTTTTATTGTAATGATGATGTGATGTATTTGGCCAATAGGAAGGATTTCTTGACAATGCATGCCGATACCGAGATAGCACACAATGTTCTTAATGCTTTGTGCTTTTACGTTGCGTTGTCCAAATCATAGGTCATGTTCTCGCGAGCCCATCACGTTTTGTTTTTGGGGTGGATTACGGTGTAAGATTTTTTATTACGGTAAAATATATTTTGTGTTATATTAACCCATGTTTGTTATTTAAGTAACATATATATATATATATATATATATATATATATATATATATATATATATTAAGATTTTTTATTACGGTAACATATGTTTTGTGTTATAGTAACCCATGTTTGTTATTTAAGTAATATATATATATATATATATATATATATATATATATTTTTTTGTAGATACCGTTGAATAGGATACTACGCGGTGACCACGATAGGGAGGCATATGAGAAGAAGGTGATGGGAGGTCTAGAGCATTGGTTGGATATGACGTCGCGGAGAGTGTTCATGTCCGTTGAACTGGTAATGTATTTTTTATTTACTGATAACACATTTTATTACGCATAGTAACACATATTTTATTTCTTTATTTATTTTATGTTACTGATTTTAATGCCATTTTGTATATATGAGCATTACGCTTTACTCATTGTGAATCTTTTATCGGGTAAATTACAATATTTGAATAATCTTATCCATGTTGAAAAGAGGACGTACAAGAGCTACATGCGTCTGTTGGTTAGTTTATTTTTTTATTTTTACTTATACTAGTGTTTTATATATATATATATATATATATATATATATATTTTCTGTGTGTTTGTTTTGTTATCTTATTCTTGTCTTTTTTTGGCTTTGTTCACATAAAATATTTATTTTAAGGCTGATGAAGAAAATGAATCATCGGGGTTAGTGATATCAATGTATTTAATATTGAAGATGTGTAGTGAAATGGAAGTCAAAGAATGTGAACAAGGATTGTGGTCTCTTTTTTATGCACCATATCATGAATTTTCATGGTGAAATTTATGATGAGCCCGATCTTTCAAATGCATGTTTTTAATTTTTAGTCTTTCTTTTCTTTCTTTTTTTTTTTTTTTTTTTTGTGTGTGCTTGTGTTTATTCATTGCTTTTGTTTTTGTTTCTTTTGTTTTGTAGGCTGGTATGAGGATATTTTATAGAGCTAAATTCTGCTCTATTGTGGTTGAATCCCAAACTAACGTTGAGGGACATTATCTTTCGGAATGTTCTTGCATTTTATAGGAAGAAATTATTGGGTCTTTGGTACAATGAAAGATCCTGTTGTTCTTTGTTGAGAGAAAGAGGAAGGCTCGATACTATTGCATATGAAAAGAGAAAGATTTTAAGGCCGAGGGTTAAAAAGACTAATGAATATTAAGTTTATTTTATTTTTCTTACTAAGTTTACGATCGGGAGGGTGATGAATACTGCTGTTTTTATGGTGAAGTTTGGTTGGTTATGTGGTTATTTTTGTTGGGGTTGATCATGTGGTTGGGGTGATGAATACTTTGATGAATACTATTTTTTTTTTTTTTTGGTAAAAACTTATGATGCTTCTTTGGTAATTAGTGCTAAGACTGATCCTTTTTGTGGTTTTTAGGTTGGTAGTGTCTGCTTATAGTTTAGGATTGTGTATGTACATTTGTAGTAATATTTTAGTCTTTTTATCGTAATTGATGTGTTCTTTCATGGGATATTTATTTGAGTTTGTGTTTATTTGTCTCTTTGTAATATATCTATTTTCTTGACAGGGATGTAGAAATTATGTATGTTGGGCAATCACCCATCATAAGGTATACATCACATATAAAATTATTCAAGTAACATAGTTAAAACATGTATTGTAACATAGTTTTTGTAATTTTTTTTTAAAAATACAAACATTATTTTATCACATATCAAGTTTATAATGAAGACTACGGTGCCGGAGAGTATGCATATGGAGGTAATTCATACTTGCATAACTCTTATCTTCTTTCTAATGAAGTATGACATAAAACTAAATTGATATAAATATAATATATACCGTAATATAAATATAAATGAATAGTAACATAGTTTGTTCTAAATGTAACATATATATACTTATATATGTAGCAAATTTTATATGCAATCGATACACATTTCAATTAATTATGTCAATTATAGTAGTAGTAACACAATTAGATTGTGAATATAACATAGTTTTGATTAAACGGTAACATTGAATCTAACATAAAAAAATTAATAACTAAAATTAAAAATGCAATAATAATGTGCAACAATGTCACATTCTTTTGAACTGATACAATTGAATATTAAAATAAATGGCGGTTTGGGGTTGCAAGGTGCCAAATTCTTTTGCTATTGTTGCTGCTCTTTTTTTGCCTCTAGTGAAATGGTTTTTACCCGTGCTTTTCGTCCCTTTGTGATTGATCGTTGAGGGTCCAATATAGTCATTCTATCTTCAATCTCAAAGATCTTTGAGGTTGCTTTCTAGAGACTAATGTCTTAATAACCGGTGAGTCCCTTTCATAACTATCTTCTAGTATTTTTCGTGCATCCTCGTTTTATTCGATTCTAAAATCGATTGTAGCTCTTCCTTGCCATATCATGTCTCCATGGGATTGTACTACGAGCTTGATTTGTTGTTAGTCCCCTATTTTTGTCCCAAAAGCTGTTTTTGTATTTTTGTCCACCTCCTACATAAGTATGCATTTGGTATTATTTGACCTTTGAGTTAATATGAAGTGCTCATATTGAATAACCACATAGTATGCCACATTCCTCAAATTTCTTGCGGTGACCGCACACAAACCATATTTTTTTCAAAGATCACCCTATTAACCATACCTTGTGCGGTAACATCATATATGAAAGTAGTGTCCTCTCTTCCTATACATTTTGAAGTGCATGATAGGCTCTTGAGAAATTCTTTTTCAAAAGTATTGAAAATGTCAAGTGTGTAAACTTAGAAGCATGCTTCACTATTCCATTAATTTCTAAAGAAGATCCACGGCTTTTTACGTTGGCATTGGAATTCATCATTTCTCTCTCTTGTTCTCCATGCACTTCTTGTGTTATTGAAAATTTTATAAAAATCTGTCAACCCGGTGTTCCGCCTCAAATTGAATGAAATGGAAGCTGTTTGTGCTTTTACTTCTTTGTGAAGATAGTATTCTAGCGAGAGAAAAAGTCTTTGCTCAATGCAGTGCACCACTTTTCCTTCAAATTGTAGAGTCTTTTAAACCAAGCATTATCATGCAAGTTGTAGTCTGTGATCATCTCATTCCAACAACTCTCAAACTCATCCATATCTCTACAGCCCGATAAACACTTATTGAATGCATCTTTAAATGCATTATTTCCTTTGAGCTTTGCAAATCGCTGGCGCATTCTCTTTGGAGGTGCCACAGTATAGCCTATGTCATGCTTTCGGAAAACATGTGGCATCACAAACAATGTAATGAAATAGTAATAATAACACATTTATACCTATAAAGTAACATTATATATTTTATATGGTGACACATGTGATAGTTATCGAGTAAGTACTAATTATATCGATTGAAATGAATTAAAATCATACTTTACGTATTGCATTTGCAATTGCTAGATTCTCGTCGAGTGAATATTGTTCTTGGACTTCTCCCCCATTGATTTCTTGAACACCGTAAAAGTCACTCAAAAGTTTCGTCTTTTCATCGAATAAGAATGCTATACCAAACATGGTATCTTTCCGGTGATTGTTTATCCCAACGAATGGTGCACAAATCAGATCATACTTGTTAGTTTTATAAGTAGTGTCAAACACAAGAACATCGCCATATATTCCATAATCTTCCTTCATCATCGAGTCCCTCCAATAAACATTACTCATCCTGCCCTCATCATTCATTTGTACCTTGTAAAAGAACTCACTTTCCTCATCCGACTGATTTTGTATTAGTTCCATGAATGTTTTTGCATCACCACCTTCTATGTTTCTTCTCTTGTGACGATCAACAAAGTTCATGTGGTCCTTCATTGTATGTCCAACTTGATATTCTCCTCCCGCACTATAAGCTAGGTATCCGAAAGAGTCAACTAGTTTTATACCGGATGTCACCATTTCCTTGATAACATCGGCCTTCCCACTGTAATTGCTCTTTTCCGACGATGCAAATGACTCCATTCTTTTCTCGTTAATGGATGATTATGGTCTATTGTGTGCTTTACTACCTCATATCTTCCATCTTCGATAATTTTTGCTCTCATTTGTGCCTTGCAATTAGTTCTCGTTTCCCCCATTTTTGTTCTTTGTAGACTTTCGGAGAAGTACATTATCGATATTGTTCTTTAAACCGTTGGAAGAACACATGTACAATTTATATGTTATTGTGTTGTTTCCATCGGAAGAAACAATCCTGTTGACTTACAGACACTAAACCCCAATGAACAGGCATGTGCCTTGAATAGATCATACATTTGATCTATTGTATCTCTCCTAATTCCAATAAGTGAACCAGCATATTCATCATTTTGTAAGTTATTTTCTTTGGTTTGAGTGTTAGGATCATCCAACATCTTTGTTGATTCCACAATAATCATCCCTACAAGGCACCACTTTTATTGTAACACTTTGTTTGGTGTATACGGTAACATATATCATTATTAAACTATATAGTAACACCGTTAGTGAATATAGTAATACATGTAATTTTTAAAAGTAACACAAAAATATTAGTTTCGAAATAGTAACCACGTTCACCCCATGCGGTAACATACATATGTGAAATAAGTATCATATTTTTCTAATTAAGCAATTTAATGTCGAGTTCGTGGTTTTTCATGATTGTTGTTGTATAATTCAATTACCCAAAGATCGCATGTGAGAATTAACACAATTACGGTGTTGAAGAACTCGCAGAATTATCATTGCGATTATCTAACAATTTTCAAAATAATCATCCATGTTTCCTTCTTTTTTGTGCGAATTTACTCGTCTCGATCTTTTGGTTGAATTTTCGATGTTGTTTTCGTCGATCTTTATTGTCTTAGCGCCTCATCGTCGTCATTGCTCTGCGTAATTTTACGTGTTTTGCGATTTCTAACCTAGCTTGCATGATATTTATTTTCGACCCGTTTTCGGTTGGCACGACCAGCGAGTTTTTTCCTTTTTAATTGATATTGCATGGTGAAATATTTCACGCAGAGCAGTCGCTCTAAGTTGATTTAGCATCAGCCTTGAATAGTTTAAAAAACATCTGCCGTCACCACAAAAACGAATTTGGCGAGGGGATTAGCGAGGGAATTAACGAGGGGAGGGGATTAGCGAGGGCTTTACCGAGGGAATAAGCCCTCGGCAAAAATCTTGTCGGAAACACTTCCCTCGCCAAATTCCTCGCTAATTAACGACGGTATGAGCCCTCGCTAATTGCCGAGAGGATTTGGCGAGGCGAGTTTAGCGAGGGCTTTAGCGAGGGCTTATTTGGCAAGGATTTAGCGAGGGCGTTTGGCGAGGGTTTTGGCGGGGTTTCGCGAGGGAATTAGCGAGGGGGTTTTGGCGAGGGAATTAGCGAGGGAGTTTGGCGAGGATTTAGCGAGGGGCTCGGCGAGGGCAATTGGCGAGGGTATTGGCGAGGCCGGCGGCGGCGGGCCCCTCGTCTTGCCCTCGCTAAATTCAATTTCGAAAAAAAAAAGAATTGCGGCCAGGGGGATCGAACCCGCGCCCGGCCGCGGCACGGGCCTCGGTGAGCGAGTTTTTTTCGCTCGACAAAGGATTCGAACCCGCGACCTCCGCGCGAATGGAGGAGAGGGCCTTGGCGCTTTACCGTTTGGGCAAAGCTAATCATTCGATATAGTTTTGCTTTTAAATATATTAATATCATATTATGTTCAATATTTTATATATATTTAATTTATAAATGTTATTCAATTAAATATGTTTAATATATAACTATTATTCAATTATATATGTTATCATATATATTCAATTAAATTGTATACAATATTTAATATATTTATTATTATTTTATAATAATTGTATATATTCAATTAAATTGAATATATACAATAATTAAATAAAACCACATTATTACACTATTCAATTAGTATATATATTATTGTTTTATAATTATTAATATTGTATATATTCAATTAAAATGTATCCTATAATTCACTATATACACATTATCATATATTATTGTTATTATTATTATTGCATATATATATTATCATGTTTATAATTATTATTATTACCACATATATATTCAATTAAATTATCAACTATATTATCATGTGTATTTATGTACTCTTAAACAATTAAAATTAATAATTTAAATAACTAAAATTCATCATCTTATAAATTAATTAAAATTCATACACATTTAAAATTCATAAATTCTTAATTAACGTACATTCGAGAAAAATTCATTGTTTTAAACACAAATAATTAATTTAGCGGCGCCTAGAACCCGGGACCCACGGGATGGTGATCAGAACCACCGGACCGGATGGGGGAATATCACCACCCGGACCGAGATGGGGGAATATCACCACCGGGGAAGGAACCCGTAACCCCGCAACATCTCCTGGAGTTGACGTTGCATGTCCGCCGCAACTCCAATCGCATCTCCGCTCGCATCTGCTCCATCTCCAACCGCACCCTCTCACGCTCCTCTTGGAGCATCCGGTCCATATCGGCTTGGGTGATCCCACTAGTAGGAGTGCTCGATGATGAGCAAGAGCCGGAGGGATGCGTCTGGACTTACCTGGTGGCCGAGACCCCGAACCCTCCCGTGTTGTTTTCCAACTCTTTGGACATAGATCTGGGATAAGTCGGGTTGGGGTTCGGAGCTCGACCTCGAGAGGGCTGAGGCATCCGGGAGGCCGCCTCTTGTACTTCATCTTGTACGAATATTTCCACAATTAAAAATTTAGATTACAAAAATAGACATATATATAATTTTTTTATAAATTATTACATAATATAAAATGAAAATACTTACAATTGTGTCACTAATGCCCCGTAGGTGTACTCCCTTCGGGAGTTGCGTGGTAATGCTTGCACTATGTCCCGATCGGTGGGGGGCCGTCCATGCTTCCTCTCTGTATTTATTTAATTAGAACCACATGTTTAATTAAAATATTGAACTAGCATTAAAAAAATTACTTACAAAGTCATATGCATACTTGGTGATCCACGGGATCCGCCCTATGACGGGACATGCGATACCCGTGCCTCCAGGCTCCGACATTCGATTCCTCCTACAACTGCGCGCTCTTTGACCTCACCTCTTCTCTACCCCAATACTCGGCGGTGGATTGAAGACGGCGTCATCCCATCCAGGCACTGTTCCTTGGTGAAGAACAACTTTTCACGTTGTTCAGCATATCGATGTATCTTTCCGCCCTACGAAGGAACAGGTGATACACCTCCGTTTAGTTAAATGTGAAGGGTCCCACCTAGTCACTCTCTGCCAAACAAAATATTATTGTACTCAATAAGCGTTAAAGTTTATAAATTAATCAAAATTAAATAGCGAATAACAAAATATAATGTACACCGAAATGACTCGATGCGTCTGCCGACCTCCGAGGAGATATCATCAGGAAAGTGAATGCACCGGGCTCCATATGTTTATACATAATATCCCGAATAATCCTGGATACGATTCGATGGCATAAACCTGCAAAAGCGGAATAAACACGCGAAATTATAATAGACATATAAATATGACACGGTTTATTATTCACAAGTATTTAACTTACGTGCCTCGTAGATCCATATATCGAGGATCGAACCCGCGAGGCTGGAGGCTGGATCTGGATGGTCCTCATAAGACTCGTGAGCGGCCTCGTCCGCTTCATCTCGCTGAATAATGGGTACGTGCTGGTACCTGGACCTGAATCCGCACGCTCCGTCGACCCAAATCGTCCCTGGACCCCAGCACGGTCCCCTCCATCCAGACGGTCCGCTCATATGTAACAATAATTAAATAAAACCACATTATTACACTATTCAATAACAAATAATTCATCATATACTCGAGCAATGCATTAAAATGAAACACACATAATTATTACACTATATATTCAATATTCATCGAGTTTTCATCCTCCTCCTCCTCTTCACTCTCCTCCTCCTCCTCATCATCATTTTGTTTGCAAAATCGGGATATGAATAGTCCAGTGTTTCCAAGCCAACGAATTTGCGGGGTGACGCATAACACCAGCCTCATCATTATAGCAACTAGCATGCCATATCATATCCTTAGCGGTAGTAGTGGTGATACGGTCCTCTGTAATCGAGGAATGATAGGAAAATAGAACATCTCTTTGAAAGAATTTGTTCTTTTTCCATCGACCATCCACACCACGTCTAGCGAGGTTTGAATCGGGATCGACCACAAACCTTACAAGATTCAAGCTCCTGTCCGCACCCCAATATATCATACAATTATTTGCTGACAATCAATCCTCTCTACGGGAAGACCCATCCCACCCATCAACTGTTTAGTATCGAGAAAATTTCTTGGGCACTGATTTTACGGAGGGCAAATCTCACTAATCAAATCAACTATTTGATTGTAACCCCTTTCGAGCAGTCTATTCTCGGTTTTAATGTTTAAAAGACGGGCATTGAATGACAAGCGAGAATGAGACTACTAACCGAGAGATACGAGATCTGATCCATTTGCCTGAAGCATGTCGAAAAAAATGTGCGGCATCTTTGATTAGGAGGTTCCTCACTAAGGGGCTCTTCTTCTACATTTTGGAAGCGATGTTAGAACCGGAAGTTAAGTCCATCATCATATTTTGGTACGAGCTAGGTCTTTGCGGTGTAAATCAACTCTATATGAAGTCGACGCCGGTGATCATAGTTTCGGTGTGGCATAGAATTCCAATTTTGCTCACCGTGCAAAATTGATTGTGATAATTAGACATAAACCCATGCCTAAACAAATGTGATTTCACGTCAATGGGTTCTCTAAAACTATGGTTCCTACATTTGAATTTCGAGCAAGGACACCTAATCTTTCCTCCACTCATCCATTAGGGTTACTAGTAGCGAATTCTATAAACGATTCGATTCCACTAAGAAATTCGGGAGATATCATGCCATTAATCGTTCTTGGACCATACATCCAACTACGGCTTGAATAATTCATCTGTTCAAATTAATGAAGATTCAAAATTTAATTAAATCATATATAATTAATTCTTCCACTTAATATTTTTTCCTAATATTAATATATATATTTTCTAAAAATTTCGTGAGTTTTGTTTTATTTTATCGCATTCCCAGCTTAATATATCAAGTAATTAATTCCTAGTGCATCCATTTCCGACTTAATTAAAATTAATCAAGTCGGAACGCACATTCTGACAAACAATACCAAACAATTCATCAACCCTCAACTCCAACATCAACTTGAATCGAACATCGATTCAATTTTCAAAACTAATATTATAATTGAACTATCATACAAAATTTGATCGAACATCGATCACCATATATATAAATTATTATTATATCATATATATGAGCATGCAAAATAATTTTAAATCAAATAATTATTACAATTAAATTAAAAGCATATCTTTAAATAATTAATTAAAAAAAGAATACTTACGGTGATAGTGGTGGCGTGTAGTGAAATTATATGCCCGGATCGAATCTTTTTTCAACACACCTACAAATATATAAATTATAGCAATTAAATTAAATTATAATAATATTAATAATCAAAATTATATAATTGCATAATTACTAATTAATTAACACTAAATAATTATATAATAATCTTATACTACTAATTTTCCTAAATAATTACTAATAATCAAAATACACATAACAATTACAAAAATTAACACTAAATAATTAATAAATCACCAACTATATATAACAACAAACTTATTAAATTGCATAATTAATATTTTCCTAAATAATTATATATAATTCATATACTAATAATTTTCCTAAATAATTAAAATATACATAACAATTATACAAATTAACACTAAATAATTAATAAATCACCAACTATAACAACAAAATTATATAATTTCGTAATTACTAATTAATTAATATTTTCCTAAATAATTAAAATACACATAAAACAATTATACAAATTAACATTAAATAATTAATAAATCATCAACTATAACAACAAAATTACACAAATACATGCATATTATGTATAATAATAACAAAATTACACAAATACATGCATATGAAAAATACAAATTAAATTTGTAAAATAACAACAAAATTAACCGATTAAATCATAAAAACTCACCGTAGAAATGTTCAGGAATAAGTAGAACAAAGCCCGACTATTGTACGGACCAATTTGAGCGCGGCGGACGACGGAGCGGCGCACGGCGGCTGGAAAAAAAAACAAGGGGATACATCTGCGTGGGGAAGAAACCCCTTTGGGTTTTAATAGTGGGATTTGCCGAGGGGCCCAGCGAGGGTATTGGGCCCTCGGTAATTTTAATGGGCCGAGGGGCCCTCGCTAAAATTTTGCCGAGGGAATAGGCCCTCGCTAATATTGCCGAGGGTTCGAGCCCTCGCTAAGGCTTGCCGAGGGTATTTCGTCGGTAATGTGCTCGGTAATTGGCGAGAGCTATTTTCCCTCGCCTATGCCCTCGTTAAAATACCTCGTCTTGCCCCTCGTTAATTAGCGAGGGTTTTCGTCCCCTCGGTAATTTCCCTCGTTAAATCCACCTTTTTTGTAGTGCGTGAATGAAGAATTTAATAACATGATATGGGTCATTTATAAATGTCTTGGCGAATTCAATAAGTTTTTATTGTGGCAACTAATGCCAAAATTTAATTAGAAATAAATAATCAAATTATATATTTACCCACAAATTATTTGAATTTAAACAAGACAAAGGTAGATTCCTTATCCACAAAATTAGTGACAAGCCATGTGCTTATTTATATCTGATGATGACAAGGCCAAAATTGGGGAATATATACCTATCACTAATTAATTTTCTAAAGGTATAAAGTATTTTCTGAATTTATTATAAAATTGATTATAATTCATATATTCTAATACAATAAATAATATTATTTAATAAAATAATTAATCCTCTCAAAATAGTAATGTGGTGAATGGAATGGGATATCTTATGCCCATTACCAAGTTTTAATAAAAACATAATATAATACTCTCAAAATAAATTTCATAATAAACAATTTTTTTCATTTTTATCTATCCTCAAACAATATAATATTACACTATATGCCACTACTTTTCTCACAAGAACCCCAATTTAATATCATTAAACAACTCTCTTATTAAAGTTGAAAAGACTACCCTACCCCATCAAAAAAAAATTTATATTATTAAACAACTTTTATATTAAAATTTTTATTAAACAGTAAATGTAGTAGCAGAGTGTGGAATGAAGGGAGTATTGATTTGAAGAGGAAGTATTGAGATGTCAATATTAACTTGTTCTATCATGACTCATGACTGTTGCTTGGGTCATTCCATCCCATAGCGGGACGATTCTGGGTATTATATCAACTCCGCGCCTCGAATTTGTGCCCGTTTTATATATTAAAATTTAATATATATATATATATATATATATATTAATAAAGATGAAAACTATATATATATATATATATATATATATATATATAGAGTATATGAATAACAATCATTCAACATTATATATATTTTTAGGTCAACAAATATTTAATTAAAATCTTAATTTTATGTTATATATATAAAAATATATTATATATTTTGTTTACTATAATAAAATATTTAAAACGGGCCGCATCGTCCTGCCCCGTTCAAAGAATGTGATGGGTTTGAATATCTAAGTATCTGCTCCAACCTAGTCTGGATATCCCTACTTGTGTAAGATGTAATATTTGTATATACTTTTATGATATTTTTAAATATAAATATTATAAAATTAAATAAAAATATTACGTGTTATGTATGAAAACGTGTCATAATTTTTAAAATTTTTTTGGATAATTTAAATATCTTGTGGGAATATGTAATAATAAATTTGGTATAAATTTTTTGGGTCCAATTAGTAGTGGGGCCACGAGGACACCCCCTTCTTGGCCTTTGGTGTTAAAGCAAGGATAAATTATGCCGCCCATTTGCGCATCCCAGGCGGAAGACGTTTTAAGATATTTATGTATTTATTCACCGGAATCATTAATAATGGATTATTTACATATAGTTCAAAAAAAGTAGTATAATTATAAATAGGTTTAAAAATTTTATAGAAATGCAAAAAAAAAAAAATTTACAGAGAAACATAAAATATTTGCACATTCAACCTATTTATAATTTTAATTTTTTTAATCTATTTGTAATTTTCTCTAAATTATTACTTCAAATTTTTAGCTTTATTTTATACACTAATTTTTTAATAATAATACTCCTCCGTCCATATAAATTGCAACAATTTTTGGATAACAAAAAATTTAAAAAAATATATACTTTATGCTTGATTGAGGGATAATTTTATCACAAAAATACACTTTTTATTTTATTGAATTATTTTATAATGACATTTGTGTAAATATGGAGATATTCTAAGGGTAGATTTTGTGAATAATTGTTTATTTTTATAGTGTATAAATTCATATGGGACATCCCAATATGACAAAAGTGCAAATTCATGTGAGACGAATAGAATATTATTTTATATAAATCTTTATACTATAGTAACATACGATTCATAAGGACAAACTTCTATAAAAAAATATTGTGTGAATCAATTTCACCATAAAATTTATTTTGATAGTATTAATTATTTTATTAAAGGATATTAGTTGTTTTACTATAAATTATTTCATCTATCCTTTTTAAAATACCCAATTTGTTAAAACCAACGTCCCAACATAAATTACCCATTTTTTTGACAAATGTTCTCTACATCTCTCTCAACTTTTTTTTCTTTACTAAAAATTATGTCTCATCTAAAAATCAAGTTGTAAAAAAGTGTGAAATTAATTAAATATTAATTCTCAAACACGACCCTCACTCATGGATTGGATTTTCAACTCTCCTTTCTCGAGGAGGAGACCCAATGAGTTAACAATTTACTATAACCAGAGTTTTTTTTTTTTTTTTTTTTTTTTTATGCGGAATCGGACTCAAAATTTGGGCATGAGCAAAATGGTGAGAAAATTATTTTTCAAGGACCTTAACTTAATGTTGGTGGCAAAATAAGGACTCTAACTTTTCGGGCAAACAAAATGAGGACTATAACCTTTTGAGGTGGCAAAATGAGGATCGTAGCTTTTCGAGTTGGAAATTTAAGGACCATAACTTTTAAAAAATAGCAAATTGAAGTCAAATCGTAGGAATCCACCCAAATTAGACCCAAATCAAGTTCGAGGCCAAAATGAGCCAAATTTTAACCCAAAATCGGGTCAATTAGCCCGATTTGTGAAGATTTGGCCTCAATTCGCCACCTTTTAAATTTATTATCCTTAATTTGCCAATTCAAAAATTTCGGTCCTTATTTTGCCAACCCCAAAAGTTATGATCCTTAAAAATATTTTTCCCGCCAAATGATCTAATACCATAAAAATTCCACTTCATCTAAATGCTGAACTTGTAGAGATGTGTGAAGTCAATTCATTTATATTAATTGTCATCACATCTCAATACGCATGACACATTTAATAATATATCTTTTTGAAATTTGTATTATTTTCCAAAGAATAACTTAAAGGAAAACAGATGTAATATTAATTTTGAATAATATTAAATATTTATTAAAAATATTAATTTTTTATTATAAAATATTAATTACAAATCAGTTTCACAAGTAAAATTTATTTACATAAAACTAATTTAAATAAAAAAATATATGTAAAGTAAAATGAAGTTTAAAATTCAAGAGATAACGTTCCCGTTCACGCCCCCTTGAATCCATCCTGTAATGATACTTGTTTATTTTATTATTTACTACTTTTTATATTTTACAACCGCTTTCCAATAATACACATTGAATAAATTTAATTCTTAAATAATAATTCACCCTGACAAGTATTAAATTTGAATATTTATTTTGTTTTGCCGCGTCACATGTACTAATATTTTGACGTTTATGATTAAATAAATATATGTTCTTTCTAAACTTCAACAATATTTTGCTAACTCTAGTATAAGAAAAGATATTCATAAAAAAAAAAACTTATTAATGTTGTGTATTTAATTTAGACATGTTCCTGAAGACAACCCTATATTACTAATATTACTAATAGGGAGTTTGTTTTTGCTTAGGTGTCGTCATGAGATTAATTTGGATGAGGTGTCACATTTTTATTAAATGTATATATATGTTAATAATATATGTGTCATTTTCCCATTGATTTATAATTAATATATGGTATTTATGTGGCATTTTAATATAGGAATTAATTAAAAATATATTTCTAAGGAGGTTTGAATCTTAAACCTCTTGCACAATATGTATATTTTTTAATAAATAATTTAATATATAAATATTTGAATTTTTAAATATCTATTTTATATCTAAAAAGTGTTATCATATGACAATTTTTAAATATAAAATTATATTTAACTTAAGCCTATAAATGTATATATGTAAGAGAAATTGTGGTTGTATCAACTTTTATTAAAAAAACTTAATATAATCATATATGATATTTATTGTAAATATACAATATACATATATTATTTGGAGTAATATTTATGCATCAATTATATAAAAAAATTCTATTAATCGTCTCCTTTTTTTGTATTAATTGTAAAATAAATTTGAAACAAATTTTATAGTAAATTCTTTCACATAATTATAATAATTCTAATCCCTAGCATTAATTGTCAAACAATTAATATTACCATTATTTAAATTTAATTTATAATTATAATTTTTTTATACATATATATTATTTTAATATATATATTATTATTTGAAAATATTATATATAATATATTATATTGTAAAGTTTATTTAACGAAAATACCACGTAATACGCGGAGCTCACCTAGTATTCATAAAAAAGACGACATAGTTATAAGAAAAGGCATATTCATAAAAAAGACGACATGTTGGAAACATTTATGGCTACCAATAAGCTTTAATTTAATATTCCCTCTTATTCAAAATTAGATTAGTACCTCTCGTTTACGCGGGTTGTTCTCAAATTATTTTTCAATACATCAAATTTATTGTCATAAAATATATATAATCTTACATATTATTTAAAGTTGTATGATATAAAATAGAATTAATCATTATACTCAATATTATGATTTTAGAATTAATCACTATACTCAATATTATGATTTAAGAAAAATCACATATTTAGAATTATATTATATAAAAAAATAATCATATTAATTTAAAATTATATATAAATATTAAATTAGATAATATCAAATTTTTATAAAGAAAAATACTTTGAAATAATATTAATGCGGTATTTTGTGACGGCCAAAAAAGGATAAGGCCCGAGTGATACTATTCATTTTCTTGCCCAGCCCAATTGAAGATCCGAGATGGGCATGATTTAATCTTTGACAATTAAGCCCAAATGGGCTGAAAAAGAGGTATGGGCATGAAGCCCGCTAGGCTGAATAGGCCTTAGATATTTTTGAAAGGTAGTTGAGAGAATTGGGGGTTAAGTTTTCAGATAGATATATCTTAACCCACGATTTAGCCATCAAGAGAAATAACCCCACATGAGGAGAATCACGATGAAACGTGATTAATTCTATAGATAACTGTAAGTATTATCTATAAATACTACACTTCATTCAAGAAAAGATACACAATATTTTCACACTCAAACTTACGTACTTTTAATAATACGATCTTTTGGGTTTTCTTGGTATCGACTTGAGCGTCGAAGTGCCTACGCCGGAGAATCCTCCATATAATCCCAACTTTCGAAAGCATGAGAACTTCTCCTACTCAAACCCAAAAGTCGCCATTACATTGCCTCCGGGATTTGTTCAGGAGCTCGTGCACCCAACAATGAGGGAAGCCAAGCCTTGAGAATTTGCTCACAAGTTTCATGGGATCTCAAAATCAAAAGATGGAGAAGATGGAGAGGTTGTGAGTTCTTTGGCCAATTGATAAGCTTAAAAGCTAACACTCACCCTTCAAGTGTAAAGGGATCGTGTAGCAAGTAAGTTACCGGTTAAATATCGATCCAAGGGAATCAAGTGGGAGATAGCCCTAAATTTACTAATTTAATCATAATTGTAGCACAAGTCAATCAACAAGATAAACAAGATTCAAGCAACAATTAATTAAAATAATCAACGAAATTAACTAGCAACGAGATGCAATCAATAATAAAGATGTGCTCGGTGCTTATCAACAAATGGGAATCAAACATGTAACGAATTCAAATGAGCATTTATCATGTCAATCAATTAATAAGAGCAATCTTTAAAACAAACAATAATCCCGTATTTGGTAAGCCTAGGAATTGCGCTACAATTAAAGCACGAAAGATTGATAGGACGAAGTACCCTTTCCTCTGGGTGATAACACGAGTCAATAGGTTTCCCAGCGTGCCCCCTTCGCTACTAAGGTTTCTTGCCTTTTTTTCTTCACTAATTACCCGATTATTCGTCTAAGCATCTAGTGTGGAATTGATGTATTTCTAGAGGTATTAATCAAGTCTCCTTGCATTAAACCAATATTAACTCTAATTACGTAATTGAACCCCTCACCCAAATGAGTCATTAGAACTACCCAAGTCTCCTTATGATAATCAAACCACTAAGCATGGAATTAGAGAACAACTAAGCAAATAGATCATTCAAACCTCATCAATCCAATTAATTAATCAATAATCAAAATTACTCATAAGAATTCAACACAATACTCAATCACCCATAAGCATCAAAACACCCTAGCACTAAGGAATTAGTCAAACATGATAAAATAAATTAAACCTGTAACATTAAGGAAATAAGCAATTGTCATAACAAGAGATTGAACCAACAAAATAGAAATTAAAGGAAAAATATCACCTAATTGGCGTCCAAACATTAAGAAACCATCCTTTGATTATCAAAATTGGAGAAGAAATGCAAAATCTATCTATGTGTGTGTAAAAGTGTGTAATAGTGTGTGTAGGAATTAAATCCTATTTTTCTCTCTATTTTCCTGCTAATTATCGCTGAAAATGTGTTACGCTAATTCTCAAAAATCTGTCTTCTTACTGTTTGCCATCTTCCCTTTTCAATCGATGAAAATCGAAGTTAAATGGTAAGGGAACATTTCCTCACGTGGCACACTCTCATTGGCCAAGGAAGAAAAGGAAAATCATGCTGTAAAAACGTGGAGTGCGCTTAGAAAAATGACAATGGGGTGAACTCATCTGAAATGTGGGTGCAGTTGGTGGGTGCACTGCCTAATCTGATGGGTGCCACTCGCCTTTGGGTGTACCAGCTGTTATTTCGCCGTCTCAACTTCGTTCGACCGTATATTCTTCATATGACATCCGAATGACTTGATTCTTTTACTACGCAAAGCTCTCTCGACCCTCTTTCCAACCATGTAATTGCTCTATTGAATTGAATACAATAAATATCCTCAATTTGCACTCAAAGTTGACCTCAAACCTGCAATTTAAACTCATAATGTCAAATCAAACAATTAAGTGTAATTGGACCAAATAATAGTGAATTAACATGAAAATTATATCAATTTAAGAAAATTAAGCACACAATTATCATGCAATAATTCACCCTAATCAACTCTCCCAAACATAAAGTGTTGCTCGTCCCGAACAACGAAACAAATAAGCACACAAAAGGTGAATTGATTGCAACTATGTCCCATGGCAAAAGATGAAATTAGGACAATCAAACTCATTAGTGAACACAAGTTTTCAATGCCACTTTCAACTAACACTAAAAATGTCATGCTTTGACAAGATGTAAGTTCAAATGCTTACTCAATGTTCCTTCCAAGGAGTGTATCTCTCATCACACAAGTGTATAAGGGCAATTGAGCACTCATCATCATCAAATCACAACCATACACATCATATGCTTGCCACAAGACTCAATCTCAATTATTCATTTTGTGCATCAACTACAAATCAAAGAGGTCATTTCAAGAGGTTGTAATGAAGGCTCTTTGGATGAGGTGGGTGAATTTGGAAGAAGTGACTCAATGTTAGTAGAAGCAATGAATGTTAATTAGACAATTCAATCAAATTTTCACTTCACTTCAACAAACACTACTCTTTCTTTTCTTTTCATTCTTTTCACATAACATTCACCACCAACACCTTTGAGACTTTCCTTTGCATTCAAGCTCAAATTGAATTTTCTTCTCAAGATTTTTTTTTATTTTCACCATTCAATTTTTCTTCCTTCCTCTTTTCTTTTCTTTCATCTTTTTATCTCATCACACTTATCCAATTCATACCACCACACTTTCTCAATTTCACTTCACCATTCTTTTGCCAACAATCATGCTCTACTAATCATATGGAAGCAAAGGCTCATAAAGATAGACAAAATAGCTTAATTTCACAAGCTTGTCAAAGAATAAGGCTTTAAGGCACAAATTGGCTTACTAGGGAAATCAATGACATTGGTGGGGTAATAGTTGGCTAAGTAGCTAAACAAACCAAACATGGCCTCAAATCATCCTCATAGATCCACACAAAACTCAACTTCAACAAGTCTATAGGCAAGTTCTAGCATGCACAATCGCAAATGATGCACTCAACAAGGAATCAACCGTTTTCATATACGATTCAAGAGGCTCAAAAGCTCACGGGCTCAAAAATTAGCAAAGAGAATAAGCATTCTTCATTACACTCATCATCACAAGACAACTTCTCATGCTAGAATCTAGCAACAAATCAACTAAATATCACATCACAAATTCACCATGTCCATCACTCAAAACAAATATGCCACGTACATACCTCCAAGCATAACACCTCATCAATTTCTCATCAAATAGACTCAAAGATAAGAATAAAATCCACACTTAAGCTCAATATTCACAAAACATTTCACACAATTTTCTCATTACCAATGAGAGGCAAGTTAGTGCATCAAACATTGCTAACTAACACACCCCCAAACTTTTTCATTGCAAAACAATTAAAAGTTTGGTAAATGTAGTTAGCTAGGTGAAGTTGCACACAACTACCCACAATGAAATCCAAAACTATATCAACAAGTAAGCATATTCACAAGTAAGCTCATCACAAAATTATGTACAAGTAAATATATCATATAAGCCCCAAACATGAGGTGCACCGGTGCAAATGGAAAAGGGTGAAAAGAGGCACACCTCCCCCAAACTTAGACGAGTCTAAGTCTAAAGAAGGTGTGGTACCGTAAGGTCTTCAACTTCCTCTCAACTTCAAACTTGTAACTCACCAAGTCTCATTAGCACACCTCGACCTTCTACAAGGATCACAAAAAAATCACACGCACTTATTGAAAGCAAATAAACAAAACAAAAGCAAAGAAAACAAGAAAACCGATGGGTTGCCTTCCATCTAGCGCTAGTTTTAACGTCCTATGCCGGACGGAGCTTGAGTCAGCTCAACTATTTGCTATCCATTTCATCTTCACTGCACCCACTTCCTTGGAGGATGAAGCATAATGATGTTTCCCTCCTTTGCTTCTTCTCTTCTTCTTATCGAGACCAATCCTTCACCTTCTCCTTCTTCGCTTTCTTTCCTAGCACACAAAGAGAGATATCATTAGCAACATTGAACTTGCTTGAATCATGAGAATCATCAATAATATGAGAGATGAAGAGTATAGAATGAATTGAGCTTGTTTTTGGAGAATCCTTCATGTTCATGAAAAATGAGATTTCTTCATCATCCACTTTGAGCTTAATCTTCCCCTCATTCACATCAATGGTAGCTCCTCCGGTAGCCAAAAATGGTCTCCCAAGGATCAAGGGGATGTTGGGGTCCTCTTCTATCTCCATCACCACAAAATCTGCATGGAAGCTAAATTTGTCTACCTTCACCACCACATCTACCACAACTCCTTTTGGATGAACGAATGATCTATCGGCTAGTTATAGGGCCATGTGGGTTGGTTTGAGATCACCGAGCTTCAATCGGTCATAGATAAATAATGACATCAAATTAATACTAGCTCCAAGGTCACAAAGAGCCTTCTTCTTCTCACCATTACCCAACTCACAAGTCAATGTGAAGCTTTTCGGATCCTTCAATTTTTGAGATAGACTCTTTTGAATAAGAGCACTACATTCCGTGGATAGACTTATCATCTCACACTCATCAACCTTTCTCCTCTTGGTGATCAACTCTTTCAATAATTTGGCATAAGTGGGCATTTCCTCAAGAGCATCCATCAAAGGTACATTGGCGTTCACGTTCTTGAAGATTTCTAAGAACTTTGAGAATTTTTCATCGAGCTTTGCTTCATGAACCTTTGAGGAAATGGTGGTGGAACATAAGTCTTGGGTACCCCCATGCATCACACTCAACGTTGGCACCTTCAAGCTCTTTTCTCTCTTTCTCTTTCCTCAACTCTCTTGTTATTTTCCACTTGGGAATTCTCTCTTCTTTCTTCTCTTCTTTCAACTCTTCCTTTGCTTTCACAACACCTCTTCCTTCATCTTCCTCTTTACCACTCATCTCTTTCTCCACTTTTTTTCATCTTCAACACCCGTTTCTTTCTCAACTTTCTCCTCATCTTTCTCCACCGGCATTCTTGGCCCTTCATAATGAGTACCACTCCGGAGTTTAATTGCCATGCAATGTTCCTCGGATTCATTTCCGTAGTAGGAGGAAGTTTTCCTTTTTGGTTTCCACCACTTGAAGAAGTAACTTGACCAATTTGAAATTCTAAGTTCTTCACTTGATTGGTGATTAGTGTGAAAATTGCTTGAAATTCATGTGATCTATTTGCTCAATTTTATAGAATTTCTTGCATTATTTACACTAAATTGACTAATTGCACTTCAAATGAGATAGGTATTGTTTTGCTATTTTGTAGGTAATTTGAGTATATTTGGAGCAAAATACGTGCCTTTTATTTTGTTGAGTCAATTGAAGGAGAACTCAAGAGACGAGACAAAATACGAGAAAAATTAATTGGACTTGAGAAAAAATAATAATTGAGGCCCAACAAAATGGAGGCCCAAACTATTACTTTGATTGAAAAAGACGGTTGATGTAAGCCAAATTAATAGGCAAAGTGCACCTCCAATAAAAAAAAAAAAAAAAAAGAAAAGTCAGCGTCGTGAGCATCGGTAAGTAGGAGAAGGGCAGTGATGGCGTGAGGGTGGAAGGCGGCAACGAGGTTTTCTTGAGTTTGGAGAATTTTTAGGGTTTCTTCTCATTTTTTCACACACACATAGAATTAGGTTTTCTTCAATTCCTTGCAAATTAGTAATAGTTTTTCATTCAATCAAGTGAATCAACACATACGAGGTGATACCCATCCTTATTATTTTGTTTTAGTGGTTCATTTATTAATTAGCATGTCTCTTTCTTTTCTAATTTCTTTAATTCACATGGGTTTGTTTTATTATATAATGTTAGACTAAATTTTGTGTGTTTGGGTGTTTTGATGCTTATGGATGATTGAGTATTGTGTTTAATTTTTATGGGCAATTTTGATTGTTAATTAATTTATTGGATTGATGAGGTTTGAATGATCTATTTGCTTAGTTGTTCTCTAATTCCATGCTTAGTTGTTTGATTATCGCAAGGAGACTTGGGTAGTTCTAATGACTCATTTGGGTGAGGGGTTTAATTAAGTAATTAGAGTTAATGTTGGTTTAATGCAAGGAGACTTGATTAATACCATTAGAAATACATCAATTCCACACTAGTTGCTTAGACGAATAATCGGATAATTAGTGAAGAGACAAAAGACAAGAAACCTTAGTAGCGAAGGGGACACGCTAGGGAAACCTATTGACTCGTGTTATCACCGGGAGGAAAGGGTACTTCGTCCTATCAATCTTTCGTGCTTTAATTGTAGCGCAATTCCTAGGCTTACCAAGTACGAGATTATGTTTGCTTAAAAGATTGCTCTTATTGATTAATTAGCATGAGAAAGCTCATTTGAATTTGTTGCATACTTGATCTTCATTTGTTGATAAGCACCCGAACACCTCTTTGTTATTGATTGTATTTCGTTTCTAGTTTAATTGCGTTGATTGTTCTTGTTAATTGTTGCTTGAATCATTGATCTTATTGATTGACTTGTGCTACAATTATGATTAAATTAGTAAATTTAGTGCTATCTCCTACTTGATTCCCATGGATCGATAATTTAACCGGGTAACTTACTAGCTACACGATCCCTTTACACTTGAAGGGTGGGTGTTGGCTTTTTAAACTTATCAATTGGCCAAAGAACTCACAGCCCTCTCCATCTTCTCCATCTTTTGATTTTAAGATCCCATGAAACTTGTGAGCAAATCCTCAAGGCTTGGCTTCCCCTCATTGTTGGGTGCACGAGCTCCGGATCAAATCCCGGAGGTAATGTAATGGCGGCTTTTGGGTTTGAGTAGGAAAAGTTCTCATGCTTTTGAAAGTTGGGATTATATGGAGGGTTGTTTGAGGGATATCGGTTTTGGTAATTTTGTGGAGGGGCTTGGTAAGGGAATTGATTACCTTGAAAATTTCCTTGAGGATATGATGGTCTTCCCATATAGCTTGCCTCTTCCACATGATTAGCAACTTGGTGAGCCTCAATGCTTCCTCCTATCACCCTCTTTTGGTCACATCCACAAATTCATCCACATTAGTTGTCAATTGTTGCACAATTTGGGCAAGGGCCTTTATAGTTTCACTCTCCTCCACTTTGGCAATTTTGTAAGGTCCCCTTCTTTCGGTAGGCCAACTAGCCGTGTTGCTAGCAATATTTTCAATTAACTCCTTAGTCTCTCTCCGATTTTGTCAAACAAAGATCCACCCGCCGAAGAGTCTAGAGTTTGCCGTGAAAATGGAAGACATCCATAATAGAAGAAGCTCACAATTTGCTCATCCATGAAGCCATGTTATGGACATTTCCTTAGCAATCCATTGAACCTCTCCCATGCTTCATGTATGTTCTCCTCTTCAAGTTGGGTGAATTAAGCAATGGTAGTCTTGTATTGAAGATTCATGGAAGGTGGAAAGAATTTTAGAAGGAACTTTTTGCTCAAGGTCTCCCACGAGTCCAAGCTATCCCTAGGCGGGAAGCTATCCAATCTTTGCTCGATCCCTTAGTGTGAGCGTGAATAATTGAGCCCTCCAAGCATCTTCACTCACGCCATTCATCTTCACGGTGTCGGCATATTCAAGAAATTGAGCTATGCGGCGGTTCGGTCTTCATTGGGATCACCTCCGAATTGCTTACTTTGAAGGATATGAAGAAAGGCCGGCTTGATTTCAAAATTGTTAGCCGCCAATGGTGGACGTGCAATCCCATCGTAGTAGAGTTGGACGGGAGGCTCAAAATACTCCCTAATATGTCTTTATCTTTGATCCTCTCTCCTTTCGACCACATCTTGGTCATTATTGTTCTCCATATTTCGTTCCCGAACTCTTGCTCTAGCTTGAGCTCTCCTTCGACGATTTCTCTCCCGGTTTCTCCTTCTAGCGGTTGCTTCGATCTCCAAGTCAATAGGTATTGGTTCAACACCCCTTTGTCTTGAGTTCATGCACACCTAGAACAAACACCAAGTATCAAAATCCTCTCAAGACAAGCTAAAACAAGATAAACAAAGCAATAAAAATAAAAAGCACTATCAATCACTTTCAACGTTCAATCTAAGTTATCTCAAACAACGATTCCCGGCAACGACGCCAAAACTTGATAAGCTTAAAAGCCAACACTCACCCTTCAAGTATAAAGGGATCGTGTAGCAAGTAAGTTACCGGTTAAATATCGATCCAAGGGAATCAAGTGGGAGATAACGCTAAATTTACTAATTTAATCATAATTGTAGCACAAGCCAATCAACAAGATAAACAAGATTCAAACAACAATTAATTAAAGCAATCAGCGAAGGTGTGCGCACGTGTTTTGCGAAATGTTGTCACGAATGTTGGCACATTCGAAGAGCAACACGAGACAAATAAATAATCGAAATGTACAGGCGGAAGTCTTAAACACGTTGCAAGATGGATATCAAAATTTTGTATAGACTATGAATAAGTCTATCTTGCCCAATGACAACGATATTATCACTAGTAATTGTTAAGTGATACAATCGGTGAAAACATAAGCTACACCGTGAATGGATCAACGTATATAGTGACTAGATAATATTCAATCTAACCTATCACTAATACAAATAAAGACCCAATGTTGAGTGAAATGTTGGAACATTCACCAACGGAAGTATCGAGATAGAAACATACAATAAACTCGATAATCTATGCCAATAGACTATGCTAGATTGTGTTTCTCTCAACTCCAAGTTTTAATCTTCATAAGCGTGTATTTATAGAATCTGGACACTCTTAGTGCTTGAAGATAACTTCCACATCTCCCTTGAAAATAGGTAACTTCTATGTAACTTCCCCATGATCTTTATAACTTCTCTTTGCTTGCCTCTTTCAACCGCATGACTTGATGGCGCCGTAAGTCTTCAATCTGAAAGAACAAGTCAATGAACAAGACAAAACGTGGGTTAAGGGTTAGTGAAAGTGGAAGGGCGAATTCGATGTTGTGACGAGAATGTTGGCACATTACGAGTAACACTCGTCATAACATCAACAATCTCCCCCAATTCGCCTTTCTCTTGGAACACACACGATGTTGCAACAAAATGCGAGAATGTGTACACAATAGAGATAAGTAAATTAATATCAAGTAAATGACATCTTTTTACTTAGCCAAAACGAACATAAATAAAAACAATAAACACTTAACATCAAAAGGACTTATACTATGAACAAAACATAGACTAAACAAAATCGAGCTAACACAAAACAATATAAAATTAGAGCAATAAAACAAAGACAAAGTACTAGACTTAACAAAACTTAAATCAGAGCTTAACCATAAAACACATTAATACAAAAATCGAGAGCTTAAAGACAAAAACACTTAACCAAAAACAACATAACAAAAATAAAATCGAACACGGTATCACGAACTTAACTAAATACCAAAATACTATTAAGTTCATCAAAATAGCTAACACGTAATATAAGTTCGAAAAGATATAAACATAAAAACAGAAAAAATAAATTGAGTCTTTACAAAAATAAATAAAGCTTATAAATGAAGGTTTAGGAGAGGATTGAGGCTTGTAATGAATAACATTTGCATCTTCAATAGTCTGCACGAACTCCCCTCTCTTCAAGCTTCTCTACCTTGAAAGCTCCCCCTTGCTTAATGTCCCCAATCATCCAAATCATCATACGGTACAATGAGATCTTCATCATCCCAATCTCTGCATCTATCTTCTCGGCATCTACGTCCATGTTCGAAGTGCTGGGTCCATCATTGTTATGCGGATTTGTGGGCACATTCTCCGGCGCGTGCAGGTTTCTGTTTTAGTCTCGATGCAGGAGCTGCACTTGTTCCAGCTCGGATATATCATCATCTGGTCCTCCTTGGTTCCATCACCATTAGCATTTACACCTTGACTGTTCGGCGGCAATATCGGCAACATCCGCGGTGGAGCATCAACTTGAGCGGCAACATCGAGTCCTACTCCCCTGTGACGGTAGAAAGTAGTGCTTCCCGAGACCCTTTTGTGCATTTCAAGGTTGCTCAACGAGACACTTGGCATTAGTGATTGAATTTTCAGTCATAACAATCTGATCTCGGATGAATTGCGGCTGTAATTGCGGAGTGTTGGCAGCGTGTGTGCCAACATTTCTCGGCACATCGGCTGGTTGATCAATAGGAACTTCGAGGTTCGGGTGCATTAGGATCTCTGTAGGGCGAGATCAATCACACGTGGTCAGTCCTCGGTACATGTGAGATCCCTAAACTCGGAGCAAACGAACTTATTATCTCTGAATTTTCCCTTTGAAACCCAAGAGCTGAAATCATCATAAAAATCAGACTAGGATACGGCGTGTCCTTTACTTGACACCCTTCCAGAATATGTCATCATATTGTCAAAAATTGTCTTCCCAAGATTAAATCATTGCAAGTGGCCAATTTTGTACATAAGTACACTTGTTCGGAAGTAAGGGTAGTGGTGTTGGATGAGGGCAGCCAATTGTACACAATTAGCTTGTACAAGACACTATATAGACTTGTCAAAACCGAGGAATTCATTCTATACCTCCAAGCGGTAATCCTTCCCCGGTGATAACATTAATCACTTCATCAAGGTTATCAATAGGAGGATCTTCATCATCCCTAGTTCTAAGAAAATTGTTAATCTTAGCGGGAGTAACCTCAATCACCTTTCCCTAAATTTGACCTTTCCATAATTCTTGGAATCGACCTAGAAATCTTGCCCTTTAAGTTTGCATAAAATTCATATACCCTTTCAATCGGATAAGGAGTGGCAAATTGAAGTGCAAACATCAAAGATCTTTCTTCCGGATAACCAACCAAATTCATAGAAACAAAGTCATCCATTTTAATTATCCTTTCTCCAACAATCAGTCTAGTTCTTAAAGTCCTAAACTTATCACTATCCACACCATTATAGCTATCATCGAATCGGATGAAGTCATATTCGAGAGAGGAATCGGTATGTACCTCATCGAGACTTAGCCTTACTTGCTTCGAGATGAAGAAGACTCGAGTCGAGAGGACGATGTGTCCATTGGTGTGCCAACATCCTCTGGCACATCCTGCGGGTCATTTCGCTTTTGCTCCTCTTTTCCAAGCGAGTAGCTATTTCAGCCAATGTTTGATTCATTTACGAATCCTCGGTACTCCCCCTCGGGTGAGTGCCAGGAGCAGAGGCTTGATCGCTCGTTTCCTTCTCTGGACTAGCTTCCCTCATCTCTTCTTGAGACGATTGAGAATCAAATACTTGAATCGGTTTTGAAGCAACACCATCATCATGCTCGCTTTTTCCCTTTTTAGAGTAATCCACCCTTTTGCCCATGGTTCGGTAAGAACGCCTTTTCGACCGCGTCCGCGGAGCTTGTTGTTTTTTGTCGAGCGGTTTCAAAGCGAGCGGTGAGTTCACCGGTGTCGGTCGAGTCGGTCGATGGGTCTTCTCTTGGAGCATCTTGCGATGATTGTGGCGGTGTAAACACTAAGTGTTTGTACTGCTGGAAATCAACCTCCACGTCGCCTACCTTGACAACGGGGTAAATCGGGCTTAGTGAGAGTTTTGAACGCATAGATGATCGATCGGAGGTGGCTCCTTCAGCTAGTTCAACCGTCATTGGGTAAGTCTCGAGAGCGGGGCTTCGCTAGCCGCCGCTAACCGGATTTTGTGGCGTTCCGCCCAAAATCGGAATTTCGATGGTTGTTCGACGGGAATCTCGGCATGTGTTGGCGATATTGGCACATCCAACAATCCAACCCTAATTGATGTGGGTGATGTTGGGCCCAGTGCGCCAACAACATCGGAGATATTTTACGAGGCCATTGTTGCAAGAAGTCGAAGGTTTCGAGAAGAAGATGAAGTTCTTTGGAGAGTTTGAGTGTTGTGAAGGTGAAGAGCCCTTTCCATCAGCCATGATAATTAATACTCTGCAAACACTATTCAAATTATATTAATTAAATAATCAATTTGAATATTAATAGAAACTGAATAATACTAAGTAATATAATCAATAATACCTTTGAACTCTTGTGCTTAAAATTCGAAACTTAGATATAATGTATAGAGCACCGAGTATTACGGTCCTTAAATAGGGAATAGAAAGATTGCGAAGTTGTGAACACATCGAAGTTAAAAGATAAGATTTAATCACATCCCTAAAAATTAGGGCATTATCAAATGTTGGAAGTTTATTTCAATGACATGCTAAAAACACTTTGAAAATAATTGCACAATTAATTAAATTAGACTATATAATATTCTTTGGGAACAATTTTAAAATAAATAGATCTTCATAAAATAATATTCGGAAATTTTTAAACTCATAGAGGTAAATATACATACGAGAACCAGAATGTTATTCACCGAATGTCGGCACACACACTTCTCAACACGGTTTTTACATGATATAAATTCATTTGTGTTGCACTATATTTTGCTTTACCCACTTATTCACATTGATCCATTTTTCCGAGAAGAGATCATCGTAGTTGTCGACTCCGTGTCCCATAATTACTCAATGGATTGTGAATATATTGATGCATTCAAGTCACCTTTTGAAAAGAGAACATCGTAGTAGTCAACTCCATGTCCCATAGTTACTCAATGACATAGCATCTAATTGTGAGTTTATTTAATTGCATTTGAGAGAAGTGTGTCCAGGACAATTTATATTTATCACGAGGTTCTAATACTATTTACACAAGAGAGTTCAAAAACACTAAATATTACAATACTTAGAAAAATTTAAATAAATTGTTCTAGTGTTGTTACAAATGTTGGCACATTTGTCACAACACACAAAGACAAATATTGGTCTAATTAGTGCATAAACCTAGAGATTTTCTAAGAGAAGAAAACCTCTCATTATCATGGGCTTTAGTAAAAATGTACAATCTGCTTTTCGGTAGAAATGTATTCCAACTTTACAACTTCTTTTTCTATAAGGTCCCTAATAAAGTGGTGTCTAATACTTATATGCTTAGTTAACGAATGTTGCGGGGTTCTTAGATATATTAATTGCACTTGTATTATCACAATAAATAGTAAGAGTATTGCTCTCCAAACCGTAGTCATCGAACATCTTCTTAAGCCAAAGCGGTTGAGTACAACAATTTCCCGTGGCTATGTATTCGGATTCAGTAGTAGATAGGGAAACACAATTTTGTTTTCGGCTATGCCAAGAAACAAGATTGTTACCCATGTAGAAACATCCACCACTTGTACTCTTCCTATCATCACTATCACCCGCCCAATCGCATCACTATAGCCAATCAAAGAACAATTAGTGTCTTTGCTATACCATATTCCATAATCACATGTGCCGCCACACATCGAATTATTCTCTTAACCGAATTCATATGAGATTCTTTAGGATCAACTTGATAACGTGCACATAAACAAACACTAAACATGATGTCCGGCCTACTAGAAGTCGGATACAAAAGACTACCAATCATCGACCTATACAATGTTGGGTCAACATTTGTGCCAACACTGTCTTTACACAACTTTTGTGTCGATCCCATAGGTGTCTTCATGTGTTTAGCATTGTCTAAACCAAACCTTTTCACAAGATTTTTGGCATATTTGCTTTGACAAAAGAAAATATCATCCTTGCATTGTTTAATTTGAAGACCTAAAAAGTAATTGTTGGTCCCTGACGAGATGTGCAAGGAGGTGGAAAGTCTAGAAGGGGGGTTGAATAGACTTTACCACACTCAAAACTTTACAACTTTTCGTGAGTGAGTGTGAGGTTAGAAGACTTTGAAGTCTTCTGCAGCAAGGTACTCGAGTGTGCTAAGTGAGATCGGCGGACTTCGGAAATTCAAGTCTTCGATGGTGCGGAAGCTAATCTCGTGTGTATTTGAAAAACCCTTTTGAATAAAAACCTTTGTGAAGAATATTAAGCAAGTTTAATGCGCTTTTAATAAAACGATGATGAATGAGCGGTTATAATTATGTATGCGTAAAGTCAGTAAAGACACGAGATTTTTATAGTGGTTCGGATATAACGATCCTACGTCCACTCTCCCCGATTCCACAGGGCCTTACTATCCACCAAACTCGGTCTTGTCTCCTCTAATCTCCTTGAGGATTCGACCACGGGAAGTTTAACAAGTTCTGCTCTTGGTACAAACGATTCGATCTTTGAGTGTTAACTCTTAGATCTAAAAACAATCAACCTTTTCTCGTCCGAGATAATAAAAGGTGATTTACACTTCCTTGACCAAAAATAAATCTCTTAGAAAATTCAACGTGTTCGATCAATTTCGTATGAAGAGTTAAGCGTGTATAACAATGAGTGAAGGAGTTATTCTTGATGTTTCTCGCGCGTGTATTTTTTAAAATCCTTCACTCCAGCTTTTATGATTCAATTTGACTAGCCGTTAGGCTAATTTGTCAATCGAGTCTTCAAATAAATGGTAAGTGATCGTTGGAAGATTTGTTTGACTTTGGATAATTGATTTTACGATACCAATCAATTATGCCGTGATTGATCTTGATTGATAATCAAATCTTCACTTGGTGACTTCGAGTATCTTAGAGTTATCTTTCGACTTTTGTTATCCCCGATGAATTTCTTGAAGTCAACTCTAGCAACTTTCAACCTTGCTCCAAAGCACATCGAAGCTTGCCGTAGCATGGATTCCAACCTTGCTATCTTCACTTGAACCTTTCTTGACAATACTTCTTTTTGCGTAAATCTTATCATCTCTTCTTGATCTTCATGACGCCCTTCTAAATGACTTGAACGAAATCTCTCTTAGATCTTTAAGTCTTCTTATCAATGACCTTTTAGTTCTCAACCAATCGATACAAAAGGTTAAGCCTAGCAAGTTTAAGCTGTACTAAGACATAAACCCTATCTAGATCATCGGTGACTAACGAGGTTCAGCTGGTCCTATTACACATAGGTTTTAAGAACATCATCAAAACATACAAATTCAAAACCTAACAGTAATTCAAGTCTCCAACCATCGACATTTCAAAGGTAGTGGTCATTTCATGTACAAATAATTCAAGCATTTTCTCACATGTAGAACCAAACACTATGTCATCAACATATATTTGAGCAATCATAATATCATATCCAGAATATTTAATAAACAAGGTCCTATCGGCTTCACCTCTATAAAAACCGAATTCAACTAGAAAATCAGTTAATCTACCATACCATGCCCTAGGTGCTTGCTTTAAACCATATAAAGTTTTCTTAAGTTTATAAACATGATCAGGAAATTTATGATTCTCAAACCCCTTAGGTTGTTCTACATATGCTTCTTCCATAAGAATTCCATTTAGAAATGCGGCTTTAACATCCATTTGATGCGCTTTTATATCAATGTAGCATGCAATAGCAAGTAATCTTATGGACTCAATTCTAGCAACAGGGAGCAAAAGTCTCATCAAAATCAATTCCTTCTACTTGTGTATAGCCTTGAGCTACTAATCTAGCTTTATTTCTTACAACATTACGATTCATCGGTTTTGTTTTTGAAAATCCATTTTGTACCAATTACATTCACATTATCGCCTAGGCACAAGTATCCAAACATCATTCCTTTTAAATTGATTTAATTCCTCATGCATTGCATTAATCCAGTTTTCATCTTTCATAGCTTCATCAACATTTTTAGGCTCATTGAAAGAATGAAAACATTCAAAGTTCACCTTGTTACACATAGATGTCATACAAATCGATCTTACCACATGTCTTGCATCAAAACTCAATTTTCTCCTCGTTTGTACACACGATTGTGGTTTACCTATGATCTGTTGTTGTGGATGATTTTTGAGAATCCTCGGAAGATGGTACTCGTAGCGAGGATAAGGCATAGTTCTATTAATTTACGGATGTTGAGGTGATGTTGCTTGATGTGGGCACATTTGTAGCAACATTCTCAATTGATTGAAATTCGAGAACTTTGCATCCGCTCAATAAGATCAGTTACATCTTCTTCAATGGCATTATCTGCAAGACTTACATTATCATCAAAAACAATATTCATAGACTCTTGAACAGTATCGGTCCTAAGATTATAAATCCTAAAAGCTCTCTGCTTTCTAGCATAACCAAGAAAGAAATCCTTATCACTCTTTGAATCAAATTTATGAAGTTGGTCTCTATCATTCGAATATAGCAAACACATCCAAAGACATGAAAGTATTTGATTAGGCTTTTGTCATTCAAAAATTCATAAGGTGTCTTTGTGGAATTAGGTTTAAGATAAACTCTATTTGAAATATGACAGACAGTATTCAAAGCTTCAGCCCAAAACCTTTTTGAAAGTTTCTTGGATAAAAGCATTACTCTAGCCATCTCTTGTAGAGTTCTATTTTTCCTTTCGGCTACACCATTTTGTTGAGGTGTTTTAGGAGAAGATAATTCTTGTATTATGCCTTTATCTTCACAAAATTTAGTGAATAAACTGTTCTCAAACTCCCTACCATGATCGGACCTTATTCTTTTTATCTTAGTGTTATACACATTCTTAAACCTTTTATAAAGAATTTTGAATACATCAAAAGCATCTCGATTTCTCTTTAAGAAACTCAATCCATGTAAACCTTGAATAATCATCTACTATGACAAAAGAATATCTCTTTCCACCAATGCTTTCGGTCTCCATTGGTCCCATTAAATCCATATGCAAAAGTTCAAAGCAATGTTTCGTAGTACATTGTGTCAACATTTCATGTGACATTTTGACTTGCTTACCACTTTGACATGATCCACATACATTCGACATGCGTACTTGTAACTTAGGCAGACCTTTAACAGATCAAATTTTAACAATTTGATTATGTTTCTATAATGAGCATGTCCAAGTTTTTGATGCCAAAGTACACTTTCATCGGTTTGAGCATTAAAGCATGCTTGATTTGAATCGATCAAATAGCAATTATCAACCGATCTATTACCAACCATAAGACATTTATCATCAACTGTTTAGCACATAGCATGAACTTTTGTCAAACTTCACATGCAAGTCATCATCACATAATTGACTAATACTAATCAAATTTGCAAGTAAACCTTTAACATGTAAGACTTTTGTCAAGTTAGGAAAACCAGGAACATTCAATGTACCTATACCAATAATTTTACCTTTTGAACCTCCTCCATATGTAACATTTCCACCATCATATGCCTTATAATCAGTGAGATAACTTTCCTCACCGGTCATGTGTCTAGAACACCCACTATCAAAATACCATAGTCCGGAACACATGCTTTTAAAGATGTATAGACAACATTACATACGGTATTTGACTTTTTCACCCAAGTAGATTTTTGAAACGAGGTTTTGAAATGATTTTGAGCAGTCTGTTTGAATGTTGAGGAGAATGTGGCAACATTTTCAACGATATTTTAGAAAATTTCTTGTCCTATCTCATCCTTAAACAATTTGGTCTCTTATGTCCTTCAAGAAACAATAATGACAAACATCCTTCTTTTCAAAATTATTTTTCAACTTTTCGGTTTCAATGAAGGTTTTGTAAACACAACAGTTTGTTATTGTTTAAAAGCGAGTGATATTACCATTATAACCAAGACCATGTCTACTTGTACTTCCAATTGTTAGTACCTCATCAAGTTTAAATTGAACTTTACGAATATCTTTTGAAGTTCGGTGTTGTGCCTTTGAGCTCCTTGAGATTACATATCTCCAGATCTTTTCTTGTCAATAAGACTTCAAATCTTATTACCAACTCCTTTTGGTATGACTCTTCAATAGTTATGTCCTTCAAGGCTTTTGAGTGGATTCCAACTCCTTTTCAAGCTTTAGATAAGCTGGACTTACAATCTTTGCAAACAATATTAGAAGTACCGCTTCATCTATACAAGAACTTGAGAAACAATTAAATTCTGGAACCTCCAATGTTTCCTCAAATGTTGGCACATTTGACTCAACATCGAGAATCATCCAAAGAAATCATCAAGCGTATCATCATATATAATCCTTGCGGAAAAAACATATTCTTCATTCTTATCGAATCATCTTCACAATCGGACTCATCACTTAAGGTAGCGAAATTTACCCTTTTTCTCAAAAGAGTGTTGACACATTCATTAGCATAATGACCAAAACCAGAACATGCATCACATTTAACATTTTTCCTATATTGCGGATCATATTTGATCTTGTTACCTCTATCAAATTGCCTAGGTTGATTAACATTCCGATTTCTATCAGTGCAATTGACGTGAACTACCGATCTGTTCTCTCTCTTGATTCTTAATTTGCAAATTATTTCTAAGTCTATTTGCTCTCTTTTTCAAAAATGCATTAAAGCGCTTAGTTAAGAAAGCAATGTTTTCGGCATTGTCGGCACAATCGTCACCAACATCTTCATCGAATCTATTTCAAGAACAAGCGGTTGTTATCAACACATGAAGAAGTCTCTCCTTTGAAAAGCAGAAATTTTCCTTTCGGATTTCTCACTATCTCTTTGGGAAAAATTCATTTCATACGTTTTCAAAATACTCACCAACTCATTTTGAGTATTAGCATCAAGTATATCTTTAGCTTCCTCAATAGCACATATCTTAGCATCAAAACGTTTAGGAGCAGTTCTTAAGATTTTATGTACTAACCTTGTATTGGATATAGCTTCACCAAGTGCTTGAGATTCATTGGAAATCTCGGTGATTCGTTCATTGTAGGAGGATATGGTCTCATCTTCCTTCATCCTTAAATTTTCGAACTTGGTTCCAAGCATCTTCAACTTCGTCCTTCTTACACTCTCGGATCCTTCACAATGTTCTTGTAATCTCTCCCATGCATCTTTTGCAGGATACACAATTAGAAATTATTTTGAACATGGATACATCCGTAGAGGTAAATAAGGCATTGAGTGCCTTGAATTGAAGTCGGGCCGTTGTCACCTCATCATTTGTCCATTCTAACTCATTTTTGATTTGAGCTTGATATTGTCATCACTGGAACAATCGGTGGAGTCCATCCAGTCAATATACTCCTCCATGCATGTTTATCAATGGATTTGATGTACATACGCATCTTAGGCTTCCAAATTGCATAATTTGAACCATCTAGAACGGGTGGCCTAATTGGGTGTCATAGGATAATCCATTGCAATAAATCACACCAAACACAGGATCTAAACTTCGGGATAACTTGAGTTTTATGGCTCAGTACCAATTGAAGGTGTGCGTACGTGTTTTGCGAAATGTTGTCACGAATGTTGGCACATTCGAAGAGCAACACTGCATAAATAAATAATCGAAATGTACAGCGGAAGTCTTAAACACGTTGCAAGATGGATATCAAAATTTTGTATAGACTATGAATAAGTCTATACTGTCAAACGACGATATTATCACTAGTAATTGTTAAGTGATACAATCGGTGAAAACATAAGCTACACCGTGAATGGATCATCGTATATAGTGACTAGATAATATTCAATCTAACCTATCACTAATACAAATAAAGACCCAATGTTGAGTGAAATGTTGGAACATTCACCAACGGAAGTATCGAGATAGAAACATACAATAAACTCAATAATCTATGCCAATAGACTATGCTAGATTGTGTTTCTCTCAACTCCAAGTTTTAATCTTCATAAGCGGCGTGTATTTATAGAATTCTGGACACTCTTAGTGCTTGAAGATAACTTCCACATCTCCCTTGAAAATAGGTAACTTCTATGTAACTTCCTCATGATCTTTATAACTTCTCTTTGCTTGCCTCTTTCAACCGCATGACTTCGGTAATCGCCGTAAGTCTTCAATCTGAAAGAACAAGTCAATGAACAAGATAAAACGTGGGTTAAGGGTTAGTGAAAGTAGAAGGACGAATTACGATGTTGTGACCAGAATGTTGGCACATTACGAGTAACACTCGTCATAACATCAACATCAATAAAATTAACTAGCAATGAGATGCAATCAATAATAAAGATGTGCTCGGTGCTTATCAACAAATGGGAATCAAACAAGCAACAAATTCAAATGAACATTTATCATGTCAATCAATTAATTAGAGCAATCTTTAAAACAAGCAATAATTCCATACTTGGTTAGCCTAGGAATTACGCTACAAATTAAGCACGAAAGATTGATAGGACGAAGTACCCTTTCCTCTCGGGCGATAACACGAGTCAATAGGTTTCCCTAGCGTGCTCCCCTTCGCTACTAAGGTTTCTTGCCTTTTGACTCTTCACTAATTACCCAATTATTCATCTAAGCATCTAGTGTGGAATTGATGTATTTCTAGGGGTATTAATCAAGTCTCCTTGCATTAAACCAATATTAACTCTAATTACGTAATTAAACCCCTCGCCCAAATGAGTCATTAGAACTACCCAAGTCTCCTTGCGATAATCAAACCACTAAGCATGGAATTAGAGAACAACTAAGCAAATAGATCATTCAAATCTCATCAATCTAATTAATTAATCAACAATCAAAATTACTCATAAGAATTCAACACAATACTCAATCACCATAAGCATCAAAACACCCTAGCACTAATGAACTAGCCAAACATGATAAAATAAATTAAACCTGTAACATTAGGAAATAAGCAATTGTCATAACAAGAGATTGAGCCAACAAAACAGAAATTAAAGGAAAAATATCACCTAATTGGCGTCCAAACATTAAGAAACCATCCTTTGATCATCAAAATTGGAGAAGAAATGCAAAATCTATCTATGTGTGTGTAAAAGTGTGTAATAGTGTGTGTAGAAATTAAACCCTATTTTTCTCTCTATTTTCCTGCTAATTATCGCTGAAAATGTGTTCTCGCTATATCTCAAAATTTGCCTTCTTACGTTGTCATCTTCCCTTTTCAATCGATGAAAATCGAAGTTAAATGGTAAGGGAATATTTCCTCACGTGGCATGCTCTCATTGGCCAAGGAAGAAAAGGAAAATCACGCTGTAAAAACGTGGAGTGCGCTTCTGCGAAAATGACGATGGTGGTGAACTTATCGTAAATGTGGGTGCAGTTGGTGGGTGCACTGCCTAATCTGATGGGTGTCACTCGCCTGTGGGTGTACCAGCTTGTTATTTCGCCGTCTCAACTTCGCTTCGACCGTATCTTCTTCATATAACATCCGAATGACTTGATTCTTTTTACTACGCGAAGCTCTCTCGACCTTCTTTCCAACCATGCAATTGTTCCGTTGAATTGAATAAAATAGATATCCTGAATTTGTACTCAAAGTTGACCTCAAACCTGCAATTTAAACTCATAATGTTAAATCAAACAATTAAGTGCAATTGGACCAAATAATAGTGAATTAATATGAAAATTATATCAATTTGAGACAATTAAGCACACAATTATCATGCAATAATTCATCCAATCACCCAATGTTGGAACGAGGCTGCGGCCAGGAGGAGGGTCTCGACTTACCACCACCTCCTCCTCGGATTCCCGATGGAACCCCTCTAACTGAAGTAGCTAGAAATATTGGACGTGAAAATGTATCGGTGGCAGTCCCACCTGCCGGTTATACTAATGCGGCATTAACCCCTTTGTCACTATTGCTTTAACCAAGGAATAATTGGATGAGATAGTAGCGAGCCGTGGAGAGAGCCATAGCAGGGAGTGGGGAGCATCCCACCTATCGAGAGGCCGAAAGAGCGGGATCGCACGCACCCGGCCCCGGCCGGGAGCAAGCGGGAGGAATATCATGATGAAAGGAGATGGGAATATGAGTCCAGGAACCAGGAGGATGTCCCGGATCGGATGGAGGCCGTGAAAGAAGATTAGAAACATCAAGGGCGAGGCCCGCCGATAAAGAGAGACCAGTGGGAGAAGGGAAGTTGCCCGCCGGCGAGGAGGGAGAAAAGTTGAGGATGTGGAGGAAGGAATTGGAGATACTCATTCCGAAGACATAAACAAACAGATGAAGTCCTTAAGGAGGCGGATGGATGCAATGAAGCCGCAGATATATAACCGGGTTAGTGTATTCCAACCGATAACGAGGTTGTCGATTTTACGAAAATATTTTACAAGATGAGTTATCCACTAACTTTAAGCCATTAAATTATGAGTATGATGGTACCACCGACCCATATGACCACCTAGTGAGATTTGAGAATTTTGCCCTCCTCCATTGATATGGGGAGGGTGTGAAGTGCGAGGTTTTCTTAACCACTTTGTCTAAAGTCGCCAAAGATGGTTCAACCAGCTTGAACCCAACTCGCCGATCCTTTAAGGAGTTCGGTGAGCTTTTTCTCCACCAGTTTGCTAGTGCTAGACGACAACCGAGGGCCACATTGACGCTTTTTAACATGAAGCAAGGAGAAAGCGAGAGTCTCAGAGCCTTTATGAAAAGGTTCAACCAGGCGGCATTGGAGGTTGTTGGTCCCGAGATTGAGTAATTACAATCAACTAAGTACACCTCCTAGAGATAATCTAGAGGGGGTTGAATAGATTATCTAAATTTTTCCCAAAATTGATTATCAATCCAAGAGACCAGAGATGATCGTAGCAGTTTTAACTCAATCTTTTAATAAGGATCTAAAGCGATCGAGAATAATTTTGTTAAAGCAATTGAATATCAATAGAAAGATAAATTCAGAAAGTAAAAACACGGGGTTTATAGTGGTTCGGATCAAAATGATCCTACATCCACTCTCCTCCTTCAACTTGAAGAAGGGCCTCGACTACTTACTAACTTACTTACTAGAGATTACAATTACAACACCTTGAAGATCTTCTCCTTCAGCCTATCTTCAAACTATCAATCTTCTAGAGAATTAGAAAGATACAAAGCAGTAATGTGTTTGAAGATATACAAGGTAGTGTTCTTTAAACACTTAGAAATTTTATGAAAAGCTTTTTGGGAAACTTGTGAGTGCTTTGAAAATTGTGAGTATCGAATTATGAGTGCTAAGAGTTCTTTTTAGAATTGTGCTTATTCTTATTTATAAGCACTGTAAGACGGTTAGTTTGTTATAACAAACTAAAAATCGTTTAACAAACTTATCTTGAAAATTGTCCACGACTTGGTGATCTTGAGTTAGTCGTCTACTGCCGACTTGGTGAAGACTTGCCTTTCTTATTCTACTCAAATTGGTCTTGATCTCGTCTTGAGCTCTTCATTATTCTCTCCAACGAGATGACCTCTTCAAGATCGTCTTCGGATGACCTTCTCTTTCTCGACCTCGGTGACTTCATTAGCTCTACCTAGTACGATCGGTCTAGCACTAATGTTTACTACTTCACTGCTCTATACATTCTCGGTTGGTCATCTTATTTACATGAGCTAGTTCTAGTCTATATACTTTAACTCATCAAACCGAAAACACGATACCTCTTGCTACTCCGTAAGTCAAGATCAATGCGTTTACCAAAGAATCTGCGAGACGGTGATCTTTTCTCCTCCTGGCTAAGAAGCCGGTGAGGACTTTTGATGAACTATTACACAGAGCTGAAAAGTACGTTATCCTAGAGGAGGTGCGAAAGGCAAAGAGAGGCGAGGTTAAAGCCTCTTGAATGTTTATCACTTAAGGAGATTTTATGTCTAGATCGCCCTACTTATGCGGAGTTAGGTTAGTCCGTTGTTTGTTCTAAGTACTTTTTCCTTTGGTGTGATGTAGTCCCACCGGTACTCTTTTTCTCCTATCTATAGGTTTCCCACCGGGTTTTACTATAGGGAGGTTTTTAAAGAGACCAGCGTAGGTTACTTGTAACTTTGTGTTGATTATTCATGGTCAATGGGGCATTATTATGATTATGAGAATTGAAGTTATTTTGAATTGATTGAATTTCTTTTATGAATAAAATTTTATTATTACTTTGAAAGTAATGCTTATTTACTTCCACACTTGAGATGGAGTTATTCCCAAATATTAAAATTCAAAGTAACTTCACAACAAAAAAACAAAAAAAGAACGTACAAGATTACAGATTGTCGAGCCTAGCAAGACTTGTGTAAGAAAAATTGGTGAATCTTTAGAATTCAAGGCCCTCACCTGGAGCGAGGTGAACCGGAGGGGACTGGAGATGTCAAAGTGCATTCTTTGAGTAAGAGGTAACCAATTACCCAGGATGACTATTTGTTGAGATGATAAAAATATTCTCATTTGGAGCGAGGTGGGCACGTGAAGGCATGGAAGTGTCAAGGGCATTGTTGAGCACAATGCAAACCCCTATCTAGATGATAAGTTGGTAAAATCTCTAAACTTAGCTCTTTTACTCTGAATATGGAATTTTACCATAAGTCGGTGGTAATAATATTGATACAAACAAGGAATGAAGTCACATTAATTTCACATGATTTTAACAAAGTATTATCTTTTGGGTATTCCTGAAAATTCTAACATAATGGATATAAAAATTGTACTCACTTTGAGGTCTAAAAATCTAAAAATGGGAAAATCAAGAGAATGTGATTCAAAGATTGAACCGAACTTGGGAGAGGCTAATGTCATGATACCCGAAAGGGCTTGGATAAAATAACTTAGGCATAAAAACCTAAGTTGATTTCAAATTTGTGTAAATTTGAAGTCGGATAAACTAAGATGGACACCCATAAAAGGTCTAGAAATCGCGCCCGAGATAGGGATCGAGAGTTTGACGCCCATTAAAGTGCAGAATTTGACGCCCAAAAAGGGGCTGGGAAATTGACGCCCTTTAAGGGTCCTGAAATCTTAACGCCCTTTACGGGTTTGAAATTTTAACGTCCTTTACGGATCTGAAAAGTGATGTCCAAGCGAGTGCGACAATTTGAAAAGCCGACACCCGGATGGGGTCTTGAGAAAAATGAAGTTAAGAGATAACTTGAGAAAATTTTAAGTTAAACACGATGAGTTTAACTAGATGCCCAGAGATGGGGCTTTGAGAAAAATGAAGTTAAGAGATAACTTGAGAAAAACTAAGCTAGACTCGATAAGCCTATTTGGATGCCCAGAATGGGGCTTTGAGAAAATTGAAGTTAAGAGATAACTTGAGAAAAATTTAAGTTAAACACGATGAGTTTAACTAGATGCCTAGATGTGGCTTTGAGAAAAGCGAAGTTAAGAGATAACTTTAGAAAAACTAAGCTAGACTCGATAAGCCTAGTTTGGATGCCCAGATGGGGCTTTGAGAAAATTGAAGTTAAGAGATAACATCAGAAAAACTAAGTTAAACATGATGAAATTTAGCTGAATGCCCAGATGGGGCTTTGAGAAAAACAAAGTTAAGAGATAACTTTAGAAAAACTAAGCTAGACTCGATAAGCCTATTTGGATGCCCAGATGGGGCTTTGAGAAAAGCGAAGTTAAGAGATAACTTCAGAAAAATTTAAGTTAAACACGATGAGTTTAACTAGATGCCCAGAATGGGGCTTTGAGAAAAATGAAGTTAAGAGATAAATTCAGAAAAACTAAACTAGACTCGATAAGCCTAGTGGATGCCCAGATGGGGCTTTGAGAATATTGAAGTTAAGGGATAACTTTAGACAAATTTAAGTTAAATATGATGAGTTTAGCTGGATGCCCAGATGGGGCTTTAAGAAAAATTATGTTAAGAGATAACTTCGAAAAACTAAGCTAGACTCGATAAGCCTATTTGAATGCCCAGAATGGGGTTTTGAGAAAATTGAAGTTAAGAGATAACTTGAAAAACTAAGTTAAACATGATGAAGTTTAAGCGAATGCCCAGATGGGGCTTTGAGAAAACGAAGTTAAGAGGTAACTTTAGAAAAATTAAGCTAGACTCGATAAGCCTTGCTGGATGCCGAGATGGGGCTTTGAGAAAAGCGAAGTTAAGAGATAACTTCAGAAAAATTAAGTTAAACACGATGAGTTTAACTAGATGCCCAGAATGGGGCTTTGAGTAAAATGAAGTTAAGAGATAATTTGAGAAAAACTAAGCTAGACTCGATAAGCCTAGTTGGATGCCCAGATGGGGCTTTGAGAAAATTGAAGTTAAGAGATAACATCGAGAAAAATTTAAGTTAAACATGATGAGTTTAACTAGATGCCCGATTGGGGCTTTGGAAAAAATGAAGTTAAGAGATAACTTGAGAAAAACTAAGCTAGACTCGATAAGCTTCTTGGATGCCCAGATGGGGCTTTGAGAAAATTGAAGTAAAGAGATAACTTGAGAAAAATTTAAGTTAAACATGACGAGTTTAATTGGATGCCCAGATGGGGCTTTGAGAAAAATGAAGTTAAGAGATAACTTCAGAAAAACTAAGCTAGACTCGATAAGTCTAGTTGGATGCCAGAGATGGGGCTTTAAGAAAACTGAAGTTAAGAGATAACTTGAGAAAAATTTAAGTTAAACACGATGAGTTTAACTAGATGCCTAGATGTGGCTTTGAGAAAAGCGAAGTTAAGAGATAACTTTAGAAAAACTAAGCTAGACTCGATGAGCCTATTGGATGCCCAGAATGGGGCTTTGAGAAAATTGAAGTTAAGAGATAACTTTAGAAAAATTTAAGTTAAATATGAAGAGTTTAACTGGATGCCCAGATGGGGCTTTAAGAAAAATGAAGTTAAGAGATAACTTGAGAAAAACTAAGCTAGACTCGATAAGCTTTTGGATGCCCAGATGGGGTTTTGAGAAAATTGAAATTAAGAGATAACTTCAAAAAAACTAAGTTAAACATGATGAAGTTTAACGAATGCCCAGATGGGGATTTGAGAAAAGCGAAGTTAAGAGGTAACTTTAGAAAAATTAAGCTAGACTCGATAAGCCTTGCTTTGGATGCCCGAGATGGGGCTTTGAGAAAGCGAAGTTAAGAGATAACTTCAGAAAAATTTAAGTTAAACACGATGAGTTTAACTAGATGCCCAGATGGGGCTTTGAGAAAAATGAAGTTAAGAGATAATTTGAGAAAAACTAAGATAGACTCGATAAGCTTTAGTTGGATGCCCAGATAGGGCTTTGAGAAAATTGAAGTTAAGAGATAACATCGAGAAAAATTTAAGTTAAACATGATGAGTTTAACTAGATGCCCGATTGGGGCTTTGGGAAAAATGAAGTTAAGAGATAACTGAGAAAAACTAAGCTAGACTCGATAAGCCTAGTGGAAACCAAATGGGGCTTTGAGAAAATTGAAGTTAAGAGATAACTTGAGAAAAATTTAAGTTAAACATGACGAGTTTAATTGGATGCCCAGATGGGGCTTTGAGAAAAATGAAGTTAAGAGATAACTTGAGAAAAACTAAGCTAGACTCGATAAGTCTAGTTGGATGCCCAGATGGGGCTTTAAGAAAAGCGAAGTTAAGAGATAACTTGAGAAAAATTTAAGTTAAACACGATGAGTTTAACTAGATGCCTAGATGTGGCTTTGAGAAAAGCGAAGTTAAGAGATAACTTTAGAAAAACTAAGCTAGACTCGATAAGCCTAGCTAGATGCTCGAGATGGAGCTTTGAGAAAATTGAAGTTAAGAGATAACTTTAGAAAAATTTAAGTTAAATATGATGAGTTTAACTGGATGCCCAGATGGGGCTTTAAGAAAAATGAAGTTAAGAGATAACTTGAGAAAAACTAAACTAGACTCGATAAGCTTAATGGATGCCCAGATGGGGTTTTGAGAAAATTGAAATTAAGAGATAACTTCAAAAAAACTAAGTTAAACATGATGAAGTTTAACTGAATGCCCAGATGGGGATTTGAGAAAAACGAAGTTAAGAGGTAACTTTAGAAAAATTAAGCTAGACTCGATAAGCCTTGCTGGATGCCCGAGATGGGGCTTTGAGAAAACTTAAGTTAAGAGATAACTTGAGAAAAATTTAAGTTAAACACGATGAGTTTAACTAGATGCCCAGAATAGGGCTTTGAGAAAAATGAAGTTAAGAGATAATTTCGGAAAAACTAAGATAGACTCGATAAGCCTAGTTGGATGCCTAGATGGGGCTTTGAGAAAATTGAAGTTAAGAGATAACTTGAGAAAAATTTAAGTTAAACATGATGAGTTTAACTAGATGCCCGATTGGGGCTTTGGGAAAAATGAAGTTAAGAGATAACTTGAGAAAAACTAAGCTAGACTCGATAAGCCTATTTGGAAACCAAATGGGGCTTTGAGAAAATTGAAGTTAAGAGATAACTTGAGAAAAATTTAACTTAAACATGACGAGTTTAACTGGATGCCCAGATGGGGCTTTGAGAAAAATGAAGTTAAGAGATAACTTCAGAAAAACTAAGCTAGACTCGATAAGTCTAGTGGATGCCCAGATGGGGCTTTAAGAAAACGAAGTTAAGAGCTAACTTGAGAAAAATTTAAGTTAAACACGATGAGTTTAACTAGATGCCTAGATGGGGCTTTGAGAAAAATGAAGTTAAGAGATAACTTTAGAAAAATTAAGCTAGACTCGATAAGCCTATTGGATGCCCAGAATGACGCTTTGAGAAATTAAGTTATGGGACCAAAATTGAATAAATTCCATGTCACGTGACAAAATCCGACGTCGTTTTGGATTTTCTAGAAAAATGGAATAAAAATTGGACAAATTTAAAAGTTATGGGATCAAAATGGACAGGCAACTTTTTTAGACTAAAACTAGAGACCCAATAAGTTAAGATACCAAAAACTTTTTCTCGGTTAAACACTATCAAGTTATGAGTTTTGACAAATTAAGGACAATAAGTTTAAAAGGTGTCGAATTGAGGTCAAATCTTCACAAATCGAGCTAATTAACTGATTTGGGTTGAAATTCGGCCCAAATTGACTTGAACTCGGGCTGAAATTTGGGCCCAATATGGGTTGATTCGACCGATTTGACCTCAATTTGCTTATTTTAAGAGTTACTGAGTCCTTAAATTGACAACTACTGAATAATTGTCCTTATTTTACTATCTCAAAAGTTATGGTCCTCATTTTGCCAAATTTAAAAGTTAGGGTCCTTATTTTGTCACCCCATTAAGTTACGGTCCTTAAAAATAATTTGTTTAACTAAGTAATTAGTTGAGATTTTGATCAGTTCAATTAGGAAATTTTTATAATTTAGAAAATTGGACAAGTTTTAAACCACATGAACTCCGTTATTCCTCACTCGTGCCGAATTCTTAACTTCTACTTTTTGGAGAGGAGGCTCATCGAGTGGATTAAATTTGGGTGAAGTTGCTTTCAACGAGATTCATATCCAAAAGAGTTAAAATTCTATTCGTCCCATAACTTTTAACTTTTCCACAAAAGGTCTCATAAAGTTTAGAATTTTTAATTTTGTCCGTAACTCCGCAATTGTTCGAATTTGGTCCCTTTTTGTTGGATTTTGCATTTTCATCCCATAATTTAAACTTTTTCTCAAAAGGTCCCAAAAAATGTAAGCGCCAATGCGACGAAATTTTTGAAATTTTGTCGACTTTTGGACTGAAATCAAACTAATTGAGGAATTATGGGATAAAATTGAAAATTTTAATTTTTGGGGACCTTTTACGAAAAAAGTCTGAAGTTATCGGACCAAATTGAATTTTAACTCAAACCTAGAATGTGGGTGTGAATCAAAGACTTTGTAACTACGAAATAATTTTATCACATCTAAAAGTTCAACCTTCTAAAAAGTATCGAATTAATATAATTTTTATATTAATTTCTTTGCAGATTGCATATATGTCATTTATCTTAATAGCAATAAAAGATGTTATGATCCTGTCAAAAAAAAAAAAAAAGATCTTATAATATTATGTAACGGATTCAAATTGTTAATTAAATAAAGTGATTTTTTTCTTATTATATTTCGGAGTGATCGATGCTTAAGGTTGTAAGTGAATCGAGATGAGCGAAAACACAATTATTATGCTTATTTGAAATATTACAGGTCGAGCTATATAAGAAATGACAAAGTCTTGTATGTTAGAAGAGATCAATGGTAATTTTGGTCTCTGAGTTTTAAATTTATTTTATCGATCCATATATTTTTCCCCCACTTCCGATACTATAATGTCGTCGTGCCACTCTTTCCCATCTTCCAAAATTTCTATTTTTAGAAACAAAACAAACGACCTCAACCTTTTCAGCGGCTTGGAATGGTTCTTGACAACTATAAATACATGTCTTGTTTGCCAATGTTTCTCATCACATCTCAGAGCTCGGTCATCTTTCAATAAAGGGATCGAAGAATCCTTCCGAGCTCTGAATAAAGAAACAAAATATTAGTTAGTAAATAAAATGGGAGACTCGCCTAACAAGAAGAAAGTCGTCGTTGCCGGATTGGCCTCCATCCTCTTGGTGGCCGCCGTTGTCGCAGTCGCTGTTGGCTCCTCCAAAAGCGGCGGTGCGCAGAAAACCTCCGGCAGCAGCAAGGCGGTGCAGGCCCTCTGCTCCCCCACCGATTACAAAGAAACTTGTGAAAAGAGTCTGGCCCAGGCCAACACCACCAACCCTAAGGAGCTCATCAAGGTGGCCTTCGATTTCACCGTGAACAACATCGGCGATGTGCTTAAAAACTCGGCGCTGTTGAAGGAAGCTGCGGCGGATCCGAGCACGAAAGAAGCCTACGACGTGTGCCAAGAGGTGCTGGAAACCGCGGTGGAGGATCTGAAAAGATCGGTGGAACAAATCGGTGAATTCGACGCCACCAAGACCGGTGAGTACGTGGAGGATTTGAAGACATGGCTGAGCGCCGTGATTACGAACCAGGAGACGTGCATCGACGCGTTCGAGGGAACCACCGGTGACGCCGGTGAGAAGATGAAGAAATTGTTGGCCACTGCCAAGCAACTGACCAGCAATGGATTAGCCATGGTGTCGGATGCCCAGTCCATTGTCGCATCCTTGCAACTGGGAGGCAGCCGGAAACTGCTGTCGGAAGAGCCTGCTTACGCAAAGAGGAGGCTTCAACAGGCCTCTAGAATGTCTCTGAAGCCTACTATTGTGGTGGCCCAAGACGGCAGCGGTCAGTTTAAGACCATCGGGCAGGCCATAGCTAGTCTGCCCAAGAAGAGCAACGACTCCATCGTCATCTATGTGAAGGCTGGTCTGTACCAGGAGTACGTTGAATTCCCCAAGTACGTGAACAATGTTATGTTGGTGGGAGACGGTCCCTTGAAGACCAGAATCACCGGCGACAAGTGCTTCGCAAAGGGTGTTAAGACCTTCCACACCGCCACAGTTTGTGAGTTTTCTTCAGTTCTATTCTATTCTATTCTATTCTATTATCAATGCATGCATGCATGCACTTGCACTTGGCTACTTCGGACATTTGAATTTATTTTAATTATTTATATATCTGCAGCCGTGAATGCCGAAAATTTCTTCGCCAAGGACATCGCATTCGAGAACACCGCCGGCCCAAAAGGGCACCAAGCCGTCGCCCTCCGTGTCTCCGCTGACAAAGCAGTCTTCTACAACGTCCACATCGATGGTTACCAAGACACCCTCTACGCCCACACCAACCGTCAATACTACCGCGACTGCTCCATCTCCGGCACCATCGACTTCATCTTCGGCGACTCTCTTGCCATCTTCCAGAACTGCAAGTTCATCGTCCGCAAACCTGATCCCAACCAAGCTTGCATGGTCACCGCCCAAGGCCGAATCGAGCCACGCAGCATCGGCAGCTTCGTCATCCAGAACGGTAACATCACCGCCGAGCCTGCATTCCTCTCCGCACAACCACCACACAAGGCTTACCTCGGCCGCCCATGGAAGGAGCTCTCAAGAACCATCGTCATGCAGTCAAACATTGACGGTTTCATCGACCCCACCGGTTGGTCTCCCTGGATGGGAAACTTTGCACTTGACACATGCTACTATGGGGAGTACCAGAACCGTGGAAAGGGTGCAGACCTCTCACACAGGGTTAAATGGGGCGGTATCAAGAAGATCACACCAGAGATTGCGCAGAAGTGGACCGGACGAGTGGCGTATGCTGGTGATGAGTGGATTATTCAGACTGGAGTTCCATATGTTCCCACAATGATGAAAGTTTAAGTATTGTAATTTTAATTAGAGGTGTATGTGTTGGTAGTGTGGATTTTGTATGATTAACTCCACATCTTGTGATATTTTAACTAATAATAGGATTTCTTCATTGAAAAATATATATGCATTCATTATCACTAGGATTTTGGAATAGTCTAATTCTAAAAATCAAATCAAAACTTATTCGACGACATCATTTGACAAAAGTTTATTTGAATACGTACAAAGATATCAAATAAGTTGGGCTTTTGACGTAAAAATGCATTAGCTAGATATATTAATATATTAAATTAATAAATATAAAATGATAATTAAAATAAAATTATATTTAACGTCAAAACATTTTCACATAAAATAAAAATAACAAAACATAATTAAAATTTTACTATTAGTTATTTTAGTTCATTGATAATTTATTATCATAAATTAGTACAGAAGGTTAATTTGTAAATTTGTATTGAAAAATTACAATAAGGATTTTTAAGTAATCTTATATTCTTTTGTTTAGAATATTAACCATTTTGTCTTATTACGAAACTAGATCGCTAATGACAATGCTAGATGACGTGTCAGCTTTTAATTGGATTCTTAATGTCAGCGGGATTAACAACCTGTTTGTCCATAGAAAATTCAAAATAAGTTTGAACAATTTTGGCGCCAAATTGTAGAGTAAAAGTGTGAAAATATGATCAAACTACTTGAGCTTAACTCGGATAAAAATAATTGGTACCATAACTTATCGAGTGTTCAATTTCATCCCAAAAATTCCAACAATTCAACTTTGATCCCATAACTTGTAGAAAATTGAAAATGGCACCGTTTTTAATCAGGCGTGGCTCAGGTGCTCGCAAAGATTGAGAATTTTTGTTCAAAATGCTAACCTGGGCGCTGAGTGACATTTTTTTTTATTTTTAATTAAAACAAGTACACCTCATTAAAAAGGACGAATTAAATAAAATCAAAATACATATGCATAGTGGTGGGAGAGAGACGTGTGTGTGTTCTTGTGTGTATTGGTGTATGTGCGTGTACATATACATATGCATCTCCCTAGTGCACCGAGAGAGGAAGTGGGACGTGCTAGGTTTATTATATAAATATGCAAAATGAGGATCATATCCTTTCGGGCTAGCAAATTAAAGACAATAATAATTTTACAAATTGATGAATTGAGGCCAAATCACCCAAATCGGGCTAATTGCATGGCCCTATTCATAGTGAAATTCAGCTCATTTGGCTTATACTCGGGCTGAATTTTAGTCCCAATTTAAGTTGAGTCAGCTGATTTGGCCTCAATTTGTTGTTTTCAAAAGTTATGGTCCTTAAATTGCCAATCTTAAAAATTTACGGTCCTCATTTTGACATCTCGAAGAGTTATGGTCCTCATTTTGTCAGCCCAAAAAGTTAGGGTCATTATTTTGCCACTCCTACTAAGTTGCATTCCTTAAAAAATAATTTAGCCGTGATTTGTTGGTAATCACTGTGGTTAATAGCTAACTAACTAAAGTTAACCACCTAACACATCAAGAGCCCTAACAAAATCCTATACTCAGTGCTTGTGTTGTGCATGTGAGTACACAACAATTATAACATGCTCCGACTGTTTGATGAGAATCGCGATTTACTATCAATAATTTCAATGCTCCAATTCAAAGTGGCAAGTACGGAACCCAAACCGATACTCTAGCTCGAGCTAGAAAGTATTTAATTATTAGCTATAAAGCTTCTTCTATTTTTCTTCGAAAAAAATAAATTTGATCCCATAACTTATTAGGTCTCCAGCTTTTGGTCCCAAAAAGTTGTCTGCCCAATTTTAGTCCCATAACTTTTGAATTTATCCAATTTTGGTCCCATAACTTTTGATTTGTCTAATTCTTGTCTAATTTTCCCGAAAAATCTAAAACGACGTCATTTTTTGTCATGTGACATGCGCGTGTCGGCAAAAATTGGGACCAAAATTGGACAAATTCCCATGTCACGAGACAAAACGACGACGTTTTAGATTTTCCGCGAAAATGGGACCAAGATTGGACAAATTCAAAAGTTATGGGACCAAAATTGGACAGACAACTTTTTGGGACCAAAACTGGAGACCCACCAAGTTATAGGACCAAAAACTTTTTTCTCTATTTTCTTTTATTCAAAACAAGAGCTACAAGTCCTTATTTATACAAGTCTTCCATCATGAAATGGATGGAACCTATCAACCAATTAACTTCCTAATTACTAACAAACTAACAACTTAAAGAAAGAAAACTACCACAAGAATTACAAAAATTAAGTCCAAAAAGTTACTGGACCAATACTGAAAAACTAAGTTTGCATCACTGCCCTTAGACTCTAGACAAAGAACATTATACAAACGCTGAAAACGATTTTTGTGTGTCCATGTGTAAACTAGACCTATTCAATTGCTATCTTAATGAATGATGACCTCTTTACTCCCCAAGCGCATATAGTAATTAGGAATGACCGAATGAGTTTGGTGTTATTTATGTACTTATGGCCTTGTGAGTTGTATTTTATGTCCCTTAAATGCGAAGAGTAATTATGATTTATTAATTATAATACAGCTTTAAAAGAAAAAACCTTTTCTTTTTCCTTTTGAAGTTATTTTTAAATTGTTAATAGTTTCCATCTAATATCTAAGGGGTAAATTGCATTTTTAGTCCCAAGAGAATGCGTGGTCTACAAAATAGTCCTCTTTAACTTTGACACTTTTGGTTCGTTCTTTTAGACATTTTTAGTCCCAAGAAAATTGCAGTTTTGTTCCTAAGAGAACGAGATAAAATTGCAGTTTTGGTCCTAAAAAATAATGGTCGGGACTATTTTTGCCAAAAAAAGGACCTAAAAAGAAGGTGAGATTAAAATTGTCGTTGAAAAATTCTAATAGGACAATAACTATAATTTTCCCAATATTTAAGGATGTCAATGTTAATATTGTTAAGTGTAGGCTCGTATATATCATATCTGATTCTATTTGTTGTTTGTAACAGTCACGTTATAATTTAAATTCCTTTGTAAGTGTGTTGATGACTAGAGCTACCGACTTAGATTTCTTTGGCATATTCCGTCTGGGTGAGTATACTCGAATCAAAGTATGGGGTTTGTTCTTCTGTTGGGGAATCGGGTAGTGTCATTAGGACTTAAATGTCAGGTTTGGTGAAGACTTATTTTTGGAAGGATCATTGGTTAGGGGAGTCAAGGTTGTGTGAGTCTTTTCCTTGACTTTTTCTATTAGCTCTGATAGTTAATTGTCTAAAGTAGGAGAGGAGAGTTAGGTTATTGTGTTTTCGTCCCATAACATTAAACTTTTTATAAAAGGTTCCAAGAAAATGTACGTCAGTACTTGTGTCGCTTGGGGAATTCCAGTGACTTTTGAACTGAAATCGGAACAATTAAGAAATTATGAGAAAAAATTAAAAATCTTATATTTTTGGGACCTTTTGTGGAAAAGTCCTAAGTTATGGGATCAAATTGAATTCTAACATCATGAAGTGTATTGAACAGGAGTCTGGTCACACGTGATCTTTCACCAATTTCATTACCAAAAACTTTGTTATTGTTGAAATGGAGATTATTGAAAATTCTCGTGGCAACTGTATGGAGCTGTGTATACTTTATGGTGAAATGGCTTTTATGAAATTCTTGTTATATGTTCAATTTGACATATCTTGAATTATGCAGTGGCTGGCTATTCTCCGAACAACAAAACTAGTCAATCCTTTCTTTGCATTTCTGGATCAAGAGGTTGCCCACCGATTGCAGCTCGAGGATAGACAAGATCCACTCCAATCCAATTGGGGAATTTTTTTTTCAGGACCGTAACTTAGGGGATGGCAAAATAAGGACGGTATGTTTTCGGGCTGGCAATTTTAGGCCCGTAACTTTTAAGCTTAACAAAATAAGGACAAAATAGCCGAATTACACTTAATCGGGCTGAAATTGAATACATGGATGCCATTTAGACTCCAACTCATTAAGAAGTTGCCATGTCACATACGGGGGTGGCAAAATAAGGATCGTATATTTTCGGGTGACAATTTTAGGCCCGTAACTTTTAATTTTAGTAAAATAAGGACAAAATAGCCAGAATCTTTATCTCATCTATTTCTAAATCTCCATCTATCTTACGTTGCATTCTATATTTTCTCCATTTTGAAATCCCGCATTCTAACGAATCCTAATCCTTAAAACGGTTTTTTTCCATAATTTTAAATTTTAAATTTAAATCTTATTCATTTCCTAATATGGTTATTAACTTTTCCTTAAATCAATTTTATACTCATTTTATATTTTCACTCTTCAAATTTTTTCGTGCATTCACATAAAAATTTACGCGGAGTGGTATTTTTATTTAATATATATCTTGTCGATTTATAAGTGGTGCGAAATTAGCCCAATTAAGTGTAACTAGTATAAAACCCGCATAATATGCGGGGTGTTTTATAATATCATTTATTTGTGAAGGAATAACATAACATTAACTCGAATTCATGAAGGAGGCTTCGCCACCTTAGCACTCAAATGTTAGGGAAACAACAACATGCAACATAAGCAATCCGAATGAAAATTCATAATTTTCAACACAAATACATCTCTTGAGTCGAATCACGTAAAACCAAATCAAAAATTGGATACTCAAATTTATACGCAACGCATTGAAAATTATTCAAAATTTTAACAAACAATATTTGATTTCATCATATAATTTTTAAATTGAATCATAGTGGAAACACATAAGTAATCGTAAAATCATATCTCGTATAAGTCAAAGCAAGATATATTAGATAAAAACGCCACTGGCGTAAATTTTTATGTGAATACACGATAAAATTTGAAGACTGAAAATATAAAATGAGTATAAAATTGATTTAAGAAAAATTAATAACCATATTAGAAAATGGATAAGATTTAAATTTAAAATTTAAAATTCAAATGTTATGGAGAAAAAAACTGTTTTAAGGATTAGGATTAATTAGAATGCAGGATTTCAAAATTGAGAAAATATAGAATGCCACGTAGATAGATGGAGATTTAGAAATAGATGAGATAAAGATTTAGGCTATTTTGTCCTTATTTTGCTAAAATTAAAAGTTACGGGCCTAAAATTGTCACCAAAAACATACGGTCCTTATTTTGCCACCCCGGATGTGACATGGCAACTTCTTAATGAGTTGGAGTCTAGCTGGCGTCCACGTATTCAATTTCAGCCCGATTAAGTGTAACTCGGGCTATTTTGTCCTTATTTTGCTAAAATTAGAAGTTACGGGCCTAAAATTGCCAGCCCAAAAACATACGATCCTTATTTTGCCACCCCCTAAATTATGGTCCTGAAAAAATTCCCATCCAATTGGTCTTTCTGCTGTTGAAGGCTTATGATGCGGATTTAACGTCGTGGGCTCAAGAATGCATATAATCGAGCCCAAAAACGAGGATACGAGCCCAAGCTCAAGAGGGGGCCATCGACTGTTGCTGCAAACAACAATTAGTAAATAAGTCCCAGGTTGTTGGGCCTTTTCAGATTATTAATGAGAGCCCATTAAATAAATCTTTTGATTGGGCCATTTTCCTTTCTTTTAATTGTTTAGCCCAACTAGCAGATAGATAGAAATTGGGAAAGAACTCTGTATATTTAAATGTTGTAAGCCAGATTCGTGGGGATTAGGCAGAAATAAGACAACTCTGGGAAATTCTCCCTTGCTAGCCGATGCTTGCCGACCTGAGTCGGAGTTCCAGAAATTCATTCAATTGCGTGATTCCCATCAATTGGTGCTTTCATTGAGAGCGGCCATCAAACGGAATCACGCCGGAAACCTAGCTGAAACAAATGGCAGGAACAGGAACACATCGTGAGCGAATTGAGCTTCTTGAAAGAAGGTTTGAGGTGATGGAGGCTGGAATCAACAAGATCTCAAGGATTGAAAAAATGTTAGAAAGAATAATGAGGAAAATATCCAAGAAAGGGGAACTGGATTCTTTCTCTTCTTCCTCCGGAGAGACGTCGGAATCCGACTCAAGTTCAGATGATATTCAACTCGCGCGAACAGAGGAGGATGAAAGCGCCCTAAATTGGTATGCCCAACCTTTAGCGGCGACGACCCAAATTCGTGGCTATCACGGGTGAGTCAATATTTTGATTTGAACAAAATTAAGAAGGTAGATAAAGTACGATACGCTGCATACTACTTGGAGGGTGAAGCCAATATGTGGTGGCAATGGCTAAGTAGGGTGTATAGCAAGAAGGGAAGGATAGTTCGGTGGAAAGATTTTGAACGAGAATTAATGGTGCGATTTGGACCTTCTGAGTATACCGACCATGATGAGTCTCTCGCCTATATTCGACAAAAGGGAACTTTGCGAGAATATCAACAAGAGTTCGAGCGTTTGGCAAACAGGGTACGCGATTGGCCGGAAAATGCCCCGGTGGGTGCATTTATGGGCGGGCTGAAACCCGAGTTAGCTGCGGAAGTTCGGGTTCATCGACCCCAATCATATGTTGAGACAATCGAAACGGCGCGATTGCAAGATGATCATTTAAATGCAGCAAGAAAGGCAGCGCGCAAGGGACGGCTGGAGTAACCTACGTTGATTCAAAAATAGGGGGAAACAGTGCCACCATCGAGCAACAAGGGAGTACAAATCGCTCCATTCCTCCCGGAGTGCGAAGGTTGCCATGGGATGAGCTACAAAAGAAGAGAGAAAGGCTTGTGCTTCAACTGTGATGAGAAATTCGTGCCCGGACACAAATGTAAGGTGAAGCAAGCTTTCTTGATTGAACCCGTAGAGTCGAGTGACGAGGATGAAATGGGTGAATCTGCTAAGACCGATGAAATGGAGGTGTCCGCTCACGCTATGGCGGGTACACGCGGACCACGTACCATGAGAATAGGCTCTCGGATCAAAAATAGAAGAGTAATAGTGTTGATTGATAATGGGTCTACCCACAATTTCTTGAATCAAAAGATTGCAAAGAAACTCAATCTTGCGGTAGAATCAGTAACACCATTCTTTGTAAGAGTCGCCAATGGAGAGCGTGTTAAATGTGATCAATTATATAGGCAGGTACCGATTAGAATACAAGGCATTGTGGTTAATGCTGATTTATTTGCACTACCCTTGGGAGAGCTAGATGTGGTTTTAGGAGTCCAGTGGTTGGAAGTGTTGGATTCCATATAAGAATTAAGAATACCTACCAAATGCGGAAATGATATTCTTTAAATCTATGAATCGAGACCCGTTGATCTAGAACGCAATTACTAGAATTGCTTCTATGTTTTCACAATTTAGATGTGTCGGTATCGGTGGTGTCAAGAGTGGGATTCTCAGAGAGTGAAATCTTTCATCGGAGAAGAACGCTTCGATTTTACGGTTTCCAATCCCTTTTAACCGCATTATCAATTAAGGAGGAGAAGTTATCTAACTTCCTCCTTGTAATTATCCACTTCATGTGTGGATTAATTAAGTATTATATATATAAATAATATATATTAATACTTAATTATTTAATTACTTTCATCTCCCACTCACACATGAAGTTAGAGGCTTAATCCCATTTGCTTCGTTCCACCACCATTCGATATACCTTTTATACGGACAAATAAATCGTGTGACCCTCGAGAATATGAGTTTTAATGTTATATACTTGTTAAGGATATATAACAACTCAATCAGCCACAAGAAGAAAATCAAAACTCGTTGTACCCAGAATTCTTTCAATTAACACAAGTTGACATATCTCTTACAATCCCTTGTAATTTACTAGAGCATATTCAACTTTTTTGTCAAAATACTTATGTATTCATAATCAAGTTCTCAACTTGATTGACCGTCAATGAATCACAATAGAATGTGTTAATAAAGATATTCTTCCTTTCAAATAAAAATCTACAGACTCCCACTATAGCCGCTTTCCTAGACATGCATCGTATCACCGAATTGTCATGGCTATTGATAGCATGCTAAAGTAGCATCACTATAGTGAAGACTTAGAAATAAACTAGAAAGTCCAAAGGGTACTTCTATGAGGTCAGTTAGAACCTCAAGGACTCATACTATGAGAAAAAAATTTGGGATTATATTTCTCATATCCTTATGGTCATCTTAGCACATGTAGTATGATGAACACATGTTACAATGTCTTAACTTCCAAGGTGGAAGCGTATGTCATTTTAAATTTTAGACATTGTATAAATCACGATTCAAGCGTATCTACAACACTTAACTAAGATTTCCTCCCACTATTGGTCGGGAAATCTGATGATTTAGCTTTGAAACAAGTTAAATAGATTCGTGGTTAAAATCTATTACGATTATTTTGAATAATATAATCTCAACTTTGCACATTTTCTAATGTCAAAGGTGATTGCTCAGTATGAGAGAACCAATCATAACTTGTAGACATACCGATATATGAATTCCATATATTTGTGATACATAAAATGTTATTTCTATAACAAAAATTATTAACAAAATACAATATCCACATCGCATTACATTATATCCTATGTAAACCAAAAGCCTTAACATGTCCCGTAAAAACATCTCTAGGAATGGCTTTGGTAAAAGGATCCGCCAACATCAATCGTGGTAGAAATGTATTTAAGAGTCACTTTCTTCTTCTCTATAATATCTCTAATAAAATTATACTTAGTATCGATGTGCTTGGTCTTTCCATGATATTTGGGATCTTTTGTGTAAGCAATTGCCGCTTGATTATCACAATGCATTGTGACTGCTCCCACCGGAGAATTCACAACTCCCAAATGTTTCAAAAATCTCCTCACCAAATCGATTCTTGTACCGCAGATGCACATGCCACAAATTCAGCTTCCATTGTGGACAATGCAATGCAAGATTGTTTCTTGCTACACCATGAGATCGCTCCATTGTTGAGCAAAAAGACATAACCAGAGGTCGATTTACGTTCATCTAAATCACCACTCCAATCAAGGCTACGTATACCCATTTAGTGTCACATTATTTCCTTGGTAACAAAGATAATAATCATAGTTCCCTTTAGATATCCGAGAATCCTCTTTACCGCAATCCAGTGCTTTTTACCGGATTAGATTGATACCGCCGACTAGACCAACAAAGATAACAGATGTCGGGACGTGTACACAACATTGCGTACATTAGACTTCCAATTGCATTAGCGTATGGTACTTTGGACATTTCAGCTTTTTCTTCGGAGTCTTTGGACACATATCACGGCTTAATGATTCGCCTTTAACAACAGGAGTATCCACAGTGAGCATTTATCCATTTTGAATCGCTCTAAAAGTTTTCTTATGTAAGTCTCTTGAGACAAACCAAGTAGTTTTCTTGAACAATCCCTATGAATTTTTACACCAAGTATGTATTCGCTTCACCCATGTCTTTCATTTCAAAGTTTGAAGATAACCATTTTTAATGGTCTCAAGATACTCTTTATTGTTTCCAGCCTAACAAAATATCGCCTACATATAAAGATAGAATCACAAAATTTTTCATGGATCGCTTAACATAGACACGGTGGTCTTCGCTTATCATGACAAAGTTATATGAGATTATCGCTTTGTGAAATCTCAAATACCATCGCCTTGAAGATCGCTTAAGTCCGTAAATTGATCTTTTCAATTTACAAACCTTCTCTTCGACCTTGAAGAATGAATCCTACTGTTGTTGCATGTAGATTTCTTCTTCTAATTCTCCATTGAGAAAAGCAGCTTTTAACGTCCATTTGATGTAATTCTAAATCCATACTAGCAACTAGGGCTAGAAGTAGACGAATTGAGGCAAATCTCACTACCGGTGAAAAGGTTTCTTCATAATCTATACCCTCTTGTTGAGTATATCCTTTTGCCACCAAGCGAGCTTTAAACCTTTCTACCGATCCATCACCTTTCTTTTAATTTTGAGAATCCATTTATTCCCAATTGCTTTCGTCCTTTAGGAAGATCAACAAGTTCCCAAACTTGATTTGATCTCATAGACTCCATTTCCTCTTCCATTGCTTTTTCCATTTCTCCTTCACGGACAGATAAAGCCTCTTGTATATTTCTAGGCTCCTCCTCATCTACCGGGATTTCTTCCCCATTTTCTCGAGACACAAAGAAGACGTGCCCTTCAATGTCATAATGCCTCTTAGGCATATGTTTTCTTGAACTTTTCCTAGATTGACGCGTTGTAAGATCTTCTCAGATAAAATGTTCTCGCCAAGATCCATCCGATCTTCAACGGGAAAACTCTTATCAAGATCCACATTCTTTATTAAACCACTCCCACTTGGATCCGATGTAGAGTGATTTTCGCCGCCTCAAAAATTGGTTCAATGTTTCGAACCCCCTTCGATCAGTGGAATTCGGTTTTAAAAAAATTGCATTACGTGATTCTATTTCATCACACTCCCATCTCCTTGATCTCCGAGAAACACGTACTCCTTTAGAGTGATCACGATCTTATGAAGATACATTTCTTTCCTCTTGGACCCAACTTTCCATACCGACTCGTAGAATCATGTACAAAAGTCGCAGATCCCCAAGATCTAAGGTTACTTAAATCGGGTTTTCTACCCGCCCAGAGTTCGTATGGAGTTGAAGCAATTGACTTTGAAGGCACTCTATTCAACACATAAGCCGCGGTAAGCAACGCATCCCCCAAAAAGAGACAGTAAATTAGCTTGTGCCATCATGGATCTAACCATTTCCAACAATGTCCTGCTCCTTCTCTCAAAGAACACCATTTTGTTGAGGAGTGTAAGGAACGCTTAATTGCCGGATTATTCCTTTTTCATTACACAATTCCTTGAATTGATCGTAAAGATATTCACGCCCTCTATCGGTTCGTAAAACTTTTACAGCTTCTCTCTTTTTGATTCTCAACCTCATTTAGGTAACGTTTGAAACAAGCTAATGCTTCAGATTTGTGAGATATCAAATAGACATATCCATAACGTGAATAATCATCTATGAAAGTAATGAAATAAGAAGCTCCATGACGTGCCCTCACATTAACAGACTACATATATCAGAATGGATTAATTGCAATGGAAAATCAGCTCTAATAGCTTTGCCAAAAGGTTTTTAGTCATTTTACCAAAGAAGACAATGTTCACATCCTGGATAACTCGACTTTCGAAGATGAACTTAAGAGTCCTTCCGACAAGTCGATTCATCCTATCTTGCCTAATATGACCTAATCTAGCATGCCAAATGTTATTGTCTACACAAGCATCACTAGAGGAACAAACATTTAGAAAACATGAATGATCTTCATAATAACTAAATGTAGTTCTATTACAATCTAAAATCATAAAACCATCAACAAAGTGTCCGATTACCATAACAAACATCATCCTTGCTAATAATAACCATGTCTTTTGAAAAAGTATATTAAATCCTAAATTAAGAAGAATCACATGTAAACGAGATTCCGTGTGATCTCGGGAGCAAATAAGACATCATGTAGGATAAAAGCACGACCATTGCCCAACTCAAGTTTGCAAGTCCCAACTCCTTTGACTTCAACTCGAGCATTATTACCCACATATATCCATCTCGTCCCCCTCGGAACACGACGGTAATCCACATATGCTCCTCTCGTCCCTTGTTACGTGGTCTGCCGCTCGAGTCTATAATCCACAAAGGATAAGATTCGGTCAATAACACAAGATTAGAGACATAAATCATGCTCAAAATAGAATTCTTATGAATTACCTTGTCCCTCTTGGGCTCAGGGCATTCACGCAGCAAAGTGGCCAAGTTGATGACAATTATAACAAGGCATTTTACTCTTATCTTTCTTCTTTTTAGCATGCTTTTTCTTCTTCTTCTTTCCCTCGTGATTGTTAGCTGGAACATCGGGATTCCCGGTCTTAGGTTGCTTATTCTTTTTCCCTTTCTTCCAGCTTCTTCTTACGTTTAAAGCCCGAAGCTTGTTTCGAATCGGATTCAAGAAAATAAGCACCGGATGAAGGCTTGGCAGCTCCAAGGCGTTCATCTTCTAACTCTACATGACGAGCTGCATCACTAAAAGTCTTAATGCTCTCGTTGTGAGTTAGATTGACCTTTAGATGTTCCCACCTATCGTGGAGTGACCGAATTAAAGCTTGAATTTGTTGCTCGTCAGAGAGTATGTGACCGGCAGACTTAAGTTCTCTCGATCATATTAGACATTTCCCGAAGGTGTTGTCTTATGGTATGATCACTTTCTTTTGTAAGTATCGAACTTAATCGTCACCGCCTTAATCGAGTAATCGATGTGCCACCATACTTTTCCCGCAGATATACCTGCATATCATGGGCGGTAGGATGCTGTTCACACTCGTGAATCATGTCATCAATCACCGAGCTCACTAAAATCCCACGAGTGGGAATTTTTCTTTTTCCACGCCGATAAGCTTCTTGGTCCCTCCTCCCTTGAGTTCCTATCCCAATTCCAGGATCAGCCATCACATGGTTTATAGCGTCCAAAGCATCTTGTTCGCGTCCAAGACATACCATATCTTGTGACGCCAAGTATCATAATTGTCTCCATTGAAGTTTTTCACCCTTGTTCAACTCAAAGAATAATCGACTTGGATGCCATTGTCTTTTCATAGAGAAGTAACTCATTATGTTAATAATATTATCACACGTTTAATCAACTTTTTTATGTCAAGTCATAAACATCTAATAAATTGATACAAGACTTGATTTCAAAAATAACTTAAAGCTATCAATCATCAATCAATGTCAAATATCTCAATAAAAGATTTCATACTTTATAACATAAAAAAATATATATATGAGTTAAGCAATAAATAAAAACTCATAAAACCACATCAAGTTGAATACAAACATTTTCAAATAACCACGTAAGAAAATGTATCAATATTCATACAAAATAACGACCATTTAAACGCCTAACAAGGACATTCTCTCGACGTTTGTCAACCTTTTTAGTGCCTACATTGAAAGCAACTTGTGCTAAAGGATCTATAAGAGGGTTCTTAATCTTACTCTTAGATCTACCATTTAATCTAAGAACATCGTAACATCTAAGACCTCCCATCCTTGAGCACATCATTTTAATAGCTTGTTTTTTATCGATCTCTTGATTCTTTAGCCATTAATCTCATTGTGTCGATGCCGTAGGCTTTTCTCCGAAAAAAACCACGTTTGCTAGAAGACAGCCTTGTCCCAAAACCTTCCGTAAATCGGATCAAGAGTCCTCGCCCATGTATCCGGACTTTTAATCTCATCGGCTAAATACATTGGGCAATTTTCTTTTGCACGTAAGAAAATGTAATTGGACATATAACTCATTCATATGAAGTTCATGGTCTCTTATGCCGTGATATGGCTTCATCTTACAAGTCATGAATTCTTTAAGTACATCATCCTTAGTTTGGATGTCTTTCGTACTAATAACTCTAATGACTCCCATATTTCCGAACCATAAATTACCAACAGGACTAAATTAGTTAAACTTCATCATAATGAATTTAAATAAACTTTTAACACATGAAATCACAATTTCAAGTGGAATAAGTTAACTCACTATTGATGCAAGTGTAACCATAGCTCCCACTATCATATATGAGGCATTGCATGAAAACAACTATGTTTCAATATAGTCCAAACAATAATTTGAAGAGATAACAAAAACAATCATACACTATTATAATGAACATAAGGCATATTATGAAAACATGCTTGAGAGAAAAAAATTTGAAAAAACTAGTCCATGTACTTTAAAACACTATTATATGTCCGAAAAGACTTTTAACACGTAAAACGAGATCCGAAAAGCTCCCACTTGCCGGAAAAGTCTTCACGCGCCCGTACGCGCGGAAGGGAGCGAGCTCCCACGCGCGGCACGCGCCTCCGGGAGGTCCCACGCGCTTCCACGCGCCGCCACGCGCCTCGTAACAGCCTCCCGCGTGAGTCCACGCGCCGTTGACGCCGTTGACCACCGCCGCGCGTGGGTGACACGCGCTGCGTTGACCACCGTTGACCGCCGCGCGGGTCTCACGCGCGCCGCTGCTGCCGCCGCTGCCGTTGACCGCCACCGCCGCAGCCGCTGATTGCCACCGGCCCGCCGCCGCTATCGTACGGGCCAGCCGTCAGTCCGGTTCGGTTCGAGTCGGTCCGGTTCAATTCGAGTCGGTTCGGTTCCAATTCCCGAGTCGGTTCGGCCAAAAGCAGTTCGGATCGGTTGATCGAGTCGACCCGAGTCAACCGGTTGGGTTTGACCGGCCAAAGACTTCGCCAAAAGGAGTTTGAAATAATTTTCAAAAAATTGCAAAAAGTCCTTTGAAAATATCGAATTCTCGAAAAAATCCTCAAGTTTAAACTTTGCAAAAATGGCCCATTTCGAAATTTATTTTAAAAATCATAACAAATTCGTTTCAAGGCCAAAAATTCAAACTTTATGTCTACGGAATCCTCATTCAATGCTCTACAACTTAGTGTAAACATAATGTGAAGATTCGTAACATACCAAAATTCGATTTTTCTATTTCAAAACTTTCTTACAAAAAAAAATATCAAATGCTTAAAACATGCACTCTTAAACATTCATGCATAGAACATGATGAAACAAGTTCTAAAAAAATATCCCATAAGAGATCACATGATTTACATAAACATTACGATGACATAGCATGGAATAAAACATGATTTTATAAAAACACAATATTCTCATTCAATACTATAACGTCACTTATGTAAACAGAGAATATATCAAGTTTTCACAAAAATATATTCCGGCATAAAATACGTACCATCATATTTAAACTCATGTCATCATATTTAAACTCATGCCAACATATTTAAACGCATGCCAACATATTTAAATACATGCCATTAAATTTTAAACACATGAATGGAAATCCAACTTGCTCGATACCCTTTGTTGGATTCCATATAAGAATTAAGAATACCTACCAAATGAAATGATATTCTTTAAATCTATGAACCGAGACCCGTTGATCTAGAACGCAATTACTAGAATTGCTTCTATGTTTTCACAATTTAGATGTGTCGGTATCGGTGGTGTCAAGAGTGGGATTCTCGAGAGAGTGAAATCTTTCATCGGAGAAGAACGTTTGATTTTACGGTTTCCAATCCCTTTTAACCGCATTATCAATTAAGGAGGAGAAGTTATCTAACTTCCTCCTTGTAATTATCCACTTCATGTGTGGATTAATTAAGTATTATATATATAAATAATATATATTAATACTTAATTATTTAATTACTTTCAGGAAGGATTGGGAAGAGTTGTAACGGATTATGGGAAGGGCACGATGCAGTTTGAATGGAAAGGCGACATAGTTACCCTGGTCACTGGAAATCGAGAGCAGGTGCTGGAATGTGGAGCAAGGAGCGTCGTACGTATGATCAAAAATATTTTGGAAGAACCCAGAGGGCTACCACCCCAACGTGATGGAGACCATCGCATACCATTAAAAGAAGAAGGCCATGCTGTCAACGTACATGTATCTCAACTTAAACGATGTTTGGAAAAATCAAGAAGCAGTGGACGATAGACTTCTTGCTGTGAATAAGGATGGTAACTTGACATGCAGACCCAGCAAGGCTCAAGAGAATCATCATATTAAGCGAGGTGCACGTTTTAGGTGGGAAGTACTAATAGAGTGGGAAGGCCTGCCGGATTCCAAGTCGACATGGGAAAATTTAGAAGAAATGAAGATCCGATTTGCAGATTTTGTCCTTGAGGACAAGGACAGTCGCGAAGAGGACGGGAATAATGCGGACGAACGTCGTGGGCTCAAGAATGCATATAATCGAGCCCGAAAAACGAGGATACGAGCCCAAGCTCAAGAGGGGGCCATCGACTGTTGCTGCAAACAACAATTAGTAAATAAGTCCCAGGTTGTTGGGCCTTTTCAAATTATTAATGAGAGCCCATTAAATAAATCTTTTGATTGGGCCATTTTCCTTTCTTTTAATTGTTTAGCCCAACTAGCAGATAGATAGAAATTGGGAAAGAACTCTGTATATTTAAACGCTGTAAACCAGATTCGTCGGGATTAGGCAGAAATAAGACAACTCTGGGAAATTCTCCGTTGCTAGCCGATGTTTGCCTACCTGAGTCGGAGTTCCGAAAATTCATTCAATTGCGTGATTCCCATCAGCTTACTTGGTTTGGGATTTGGCTTTGTGGAGGTTGGATCAGTCACTCCATTTCTAAACGAGGGTAATTCAAAGAATACCCACGTGACACGAATTTCGATCCCATTGACTTTGTCTTTTAGATACTTGTCCTCAAACTTTCATGTTTTTGAAAATTTCGTCCTTATAATATATTATATAATAAATTCACAAATATTTTTTTTTTTGTTATTCTAAAATACAAATCATTTTAAAATAATATTAACTAAATAAATTATTTAAGATTTTCTATTTTAAATTATTTTCAATAGTATTTATATTTATTAAATTATTTAAATTAATATTTAAAAAATTAATTGTGAATTTATTATATATTTATATATTCTAAATATGAGAAAAAAATATTTAAAAAAATATTTATATTAAAAGTCTAATACTCCCTCCGTCCCGGCCTAAGTTGTCTCATTTTACCATTTTCATCCATCCCACTTAAGTGTCTTATTCCTTTTTTATACATACCCTACTTTTATAATTATCCCTATACTACATACATATTTACGCTTTACACAATATGTCACTCATTTAATATATATATAAATACATTTTTTTATCTCTCTCCATCACATCACTTATACTATATTATTATTATACTACATTTCATCTCTCTCTATCTATCACATCACTGTATTGTATTATTATTATATAATATTTCTTAATACTTGTGCCCAAGAGTGTTGGGACACTTAGGCCGGAGACGGAGGAGTAGTTTTTCTCGATTTTTTAAGGTTTTATATGAATTTTACAATTAAAAAAAAGACACATCGTGACAATCCCTACCAAATTTGTGCCGTATAGGTATTTAGCAATTAAAATTTTGCCAACACCTAAGATACCGTCATAAAAAAATTATTCCTAGGTAACTTCAAGTTTTCCCCAAAAGGTCCTAAAATTTAAAATTTCAATTTCGTCCCATAACTTCGTAATTATTACAAGTCTGGTCCTTTTTTTGCCGGATTTTACACTATTTATCCCATAACTTTGAGCTTTTTCTCAAATATCAAAAGAAAAAAGTTTCATGTAATATATTTTGAAAACGTTATACGAAATCGTTCACTAACTTTTAGGGTGCGATATTCGCACTATTTAAATTTAGGAAAAATGTAGTTTTTGTCCTATAAGTTTAGTGACTATATTTTTAGTCCTACTATCTTTTGACATTTGATTTCGATCCTGTAATTTTTAAAAAAATTCATTTTTCGTCTGAAACCTGCTGTCCCTGTGTCACCCAAATGGTGATGATGACGTGTAAATATTTTTTTATTATTAACGACGTGGATCGATTTTGTGTGTTAATTCATTTACCACGCCAACCGATTTGGGGGTAAATCTTCTCGTCCACATAGTTTTATTATATCTCATTTGGGTTGGGCCAAATAAAAAGGGCTTCTACGGTAATTATAAACTAAAATCACGGCCCAATAAACGTGGTAACCATCGGACCTCAATATCTCTAACCTATTCCGCCAACATCCCACGATGACACCCGAGATCGTGTTAATTCTCACCCGCCACGCAAAGAATCGAGAGTGAATTGATGCATGATTTTTGAGGTAATTAATTGCAAAAAGTTATGAAAAGTATTAGTTTTTGAGCTTAAAGGTGTAATGTATCACTCTTTTGCATGAAAAGTATTATTATGTGGAAACTAATGGTTTTTTGATGTGTTTCGTCTCATTTTTAGGGTTCTCGGAGGATTAGACCGAACCGTGAGTACCGAGAGTCATTGGTCGAGCACGGGCGCCTCGGGTCGAGCTTGTAGCTTAGGGAAGAAGTGTGGAATTTTTAGCGCGCTCAAGTCCAATAGATATTACGAAAGGCACGATTACTAACTAAAACGCGTCCGGCCAGATGGTTAGTCGCTTGCCTTTGCGCGTTGGCGTCTTGTGTTCGAAACTCGTTAGGGCGATTCTACTTGATTTTTCTTAAGCGAGCCACGCTTGAAGCTATATATATATTTATTATAAAGAGCGAGTTTATCGAAAAGGATCGTGGCTGGCCTAGGCGGAAAGGTGTCCCCATTTTTGCCTACGTACACGAGTTCAAACCCTAGGTCAAACTCCATAAATGTAAAATTTTTCCTTTTTTAAAAAAATAAGGTCCTAAGCTCGACTCGAAGCACATAAAATTCAATTTTTCTCTTTTTAAACCCCTTTGAACGAAAAACAGAGCATAAGTTAGTTGGAATTTTCTTAGGTCGGTCAGTGGTGTCGCCCGACTAATATTAGTCAGACCGTAATATTGTGCTACGTGTCGTCGCCCCTTGTTCCACCGACCGCTACTTGTTGCTATATTATGTTATATATTTTTACTTTGTATGATTGTACTATTTTACCCTTATTATAAAATAAAATTACAAAGTTAATTTAATGATTGTACTATTTTACCCTTATTATAAAATGGGCGTGTGTTTAACAAAGATGTGGCAGTAGAGATGGAAAACTTGACTCTCCCTAGGCGCCAACAGTCCCGAGGTCAAACTCCATAAATGTAAAATTTTTCCTTTTTTAAAAAAATAAGGCCCTAAGCTCGACTCGAGGCACATAAAATTCAAATTTTTCTCTTTTTAAACCCCTTGAACGAAAAACAGAGCATAAGTTAGTTGGAATTTTCTTAGGTCGGTCAATGGTGTCGCCCGACTAATACTAGTCGACTGTAATATTGTGCTACGTGTCGTCGCCCTTGTTCCACTGACACTGCTACTTGTTGCTATATTATGTTATATATTTTTTTACTTTGTATGATTGTACTATTTTACCCTTATTATAAAATAAAATTACAAAGTTAATTTAATGATTTAAAAAAGCGAAAATTATAAAATACTTGTAAGTGATACTCATCTTCTTCATCTCAGTATCGAGTTGGGAACGCCTAAACATAGAAAACCTAAATTGAAATTCTAATTTCTAAATTCATCAAAATCACCGATCTAGTAACAATGAAGAATGACGGCGTCGGTAGTTTGATGATGGCACCTTCAAGCCGACTAATTAATTAAAATTTTGTTTATGATTTTAGTTTGATTGAGAGATCAATGGAGAGAGATGACAATGGATTGTGAATTTTATTTTACAAGCCGGAGAAAGGGTCTGATTTCTTCAAAATATTTGATAAACTAATTAATTAAACTCTTGTTCATGATTTTAGTTTGATTGAGAGATCAATGGAGAGAGATGACAATGGATTGTGAATTTTATTTTACAAGCCGGAGAAAGGATACGATTTCTTCAAAATATTTGATAAACTAATTAATTAAACTCTTGTTCATGATTTTAGTTTGATTGAGAGATCAATGGGGAGAGATGACAATGGATTGTGAATTTTATTTTACGGTGGAGAAAGGCGTCGATTCCTTGAAATATTTGATTTACAAATCAATGTAGAAGACGATGGTGTAGCGGAAGTTAGTTTCACGAGAATGAAACGTGTGAGGAGATGATTTTCACATAATGATGTAGCAGGAAGTTAGTTTCAATAGAGAAGACGATGATGTAGAAGGAACGTGTGAGGAGATGATTTTCAATGGAGAAGGCGATGGTGTAGCGGGAAGTTAGTTTCACATAATGGAACGTGTGAGGAGATGATTTTTATTTTAGAAATCAAATTATTAAATTAAATTATAAAACATAGATATTCTCATTTTGAAAATAAAATAATTAAATTAAATCATAAAAGTGCGACAACTATTGCGACATAAAGCGATGACTAGTGTGACGCTTAGTGCAACAGTAGCAGGTCATCAATTTTAAACCATTAAATTTTAGATCTAATGGATCATAAAAACTAACTAATGTTAATTAGGGCTACACCCTAACCGACATAAGAAAGTCCCTTAGGAAAGTTATCATTCGTTTTTAGGGCGATTTTTGCATTTTCAAGCCAATTTCCACTTCCTAGATCATTAGATTTACATTTCTAGTTAGATTTCCATTCATTGTTGATTAGATTAGCATCTCTCCTATTAGATTAGTGATTCAAGATGTAATTCCATTGAAGTGAAGTTTACATTTGTGGATATCAAGAATTCAATTTCATGGCAAATATTGGTGATGTTCTTCTTATCTCTTGTTTTCTATTTCTTAATCATTTTGTTAATTGCTATGATGATCATGCTAATTGATTTTTCACCCATGGATTTTACTCTTTGCTTCATGGGTTAATTCTCTTGTGCTTGGGATAATTAAAATTGAGGATGATTTGATCGCTCTTGCTATAATTGTTGATGATTGTTGTTTAATTGAGATAGATAGTTTCCTAATTGTGATGTTAATTGTGCTTCATGCATTTTTATCTCTTTTCATTGGTGTTTGATCACCCTAGCAACATACGAAAGTTGAGCTAACGTGATTAGGGATTAATCGAGTTATAATTGTGTAACATTGTATAAATTAGGTGCTTCATAATTGAGAGATTAGTTGCATTAAGAATACTCATATTTAGGCATTTTGTGATGGATGGAGACATTATTGCATGATGTTCATACTTTTATCTTGATTAAATGGTAATTTGATGCAATTATAGTGGTGATCATTGATTCCTTGGTGGAGATTACCCCTAGCACCCATTCCCCCATTCATACTTAGTTGGAAGTTTGCTTAGCTTGTTAATTGTTCTAGTTTAATTGCTTGTTTAATTGTCTTTGGTATTTCATTGTTGGTAGATTGTATAGTTGAAATTCGAGCTTGCATCAATAGTCATCGAAAACTTGTGTCCTAGGGTCTCATTACATATCTTATCCCTTAGTTTCGATAAACTTGATTTGGTCTTAATAACTCTTACCCGATTATACCACAATTAGCAACCTACACCATAATTCCCATCTTCGAGTCAACGCTGCTTTCCCGATCTACACGTAACCTCTCCTCGTATCTCTCCCGCAGCCGCCCGGCCGGAGTTCTTCGCGACGATCTCCGCGATCGATTTCCCTTCCTCCATCTCCGCCACCTCGGTAAATTATGCGATAATTTTCACCGCTTGCGACGCCATATCCCCGATCGGCACTCCAATCGTGGCCGATAATTGTCGGATTTATTTTCTTTCTCGTAGCCGATTCTACACTTCTTCCGAGAAGATCCACCGCTAATATGGGGCTACCGGTGAGCGATTGGCGGTAATTCTAAGCCTTGTTGTGGTATACATTGCGGGCCTTTGGGTGATGGGCCCGTTGAATAGTCTGTTGATCGGCATTGGCGCCGGGCTCTTGATCTCTTTCGTTTAACCCACCATTGTGAATAACACAATTTTTTAATTAGTGTCGTTAATGTGTGCATATGATTGTTTGGTTGAAGGGAGTGATTTTTGAAAGAAATTGTTGGCTCGCGCCGCCATATCCCCTGATCGGCACTCCAATCGCGCCTCACATAAGGCGCACGAGAAGATTTACCCTCCCAAATCGGTCGACGTGGTAAATGAATTAACACACAAAATCGATCCACATCGTTAATAATAAAAAAATATTTACACGTCATCTGTCACCGATTGGGTGTGATTGTCGTCATTTTATCGTAGCAAATAATTTCGACCAACCAGCTTATCGAACCCACGAGAATTAGGAGAGCAAGGATCCCTAGAACTACAAGCTTCGCGGAATTATCGAGTCAAACACGGGATTATGCAATAAACTATACCAACAATTAAAACCAACAAATACGCTTAGAACAATTAACTAAATAGCAAGCAAATATAAAGCAATAAACTAGAAAGCGAATACCACGAGACAAATATCAAGGAGAAGTGAGTGCTCGGGTGCAATTCACCAACGAATCGCCAATTATGGATCAAATACAACCGGATAACCACATGCGAGAGAGATAAGGTCAATCACGAAAGAAGCACTCAATCGCATCGGATAAGCCTAGGAAGAGCACACAAGAAAACACGTAGATTGTCTTAGAGACGACACTCTAAGCCCCTTCACTAATCACTCAATTCACGATCAAGCAATTACGTATCCCTATGTAGGTTCTAATGAAAATTAACCAAGTCTCCTGCGTTAATCCAATATTGAATTCAATCACCAAAATCAAGCCTAACACCTAAGCATCAATTTAATAAATCAAATCTCTTTGAGCAAATTAAATCAATTACAAAGGATTAAAACTCAATCAAGCAATCAAATCATGCAAAGCACATAGAGATAATCAATCTCTCACAAAAGGAAAATCCAATCACATCATCACCATAATCAAGTCATCAATGGATCCTCACACCCAAGCACCAAAGGATTTAGCCACTCATCATGAAATCAACAAAACCCAAGGCAATCAAGAGTGAAATTAAGTAACCCATACCAATTACAATGAAATAAAAGTAAGATGAGAGAGATAACACTGAAAATCTTCAAAACTTGAATTAAACTTGCAATTCTTACAAAATCCTTCAATCTTTGCTAGAAATTGAAATTACAATGAAATAAACTATTAATCTAAGCTAGATAATCCTTGGGCAATTATAATTAAACTCTAATCTATGGAAATTTAAAAGCAATTAACTAATCTAAACTAGTGTGTGTAAAAAGTGTGTAAAGTGTGTGTGGGAATTATCCCCTATCTAATTGTATGGAAATCCTATCTAATGATGTGTATCCTCCAATTAGAAATCTGAATATGAAATATATATAGTGGGGTTGAGGATTAATTTTAAAATATTGCAATTTAGGCCCCAAAATATTAAAAATTGAGAAAGATAGAAACGCTGCAAATCTGTGAAGCTTCAACTCGGTTTGGAATTACTCACTCGGACCAAGGCAGAAGCAAGCATGAACCGAGTTGATTTCTTGGCCTAACATTCTGTTTCTCGTCGTTTGCCTCGGCTCGATTGACATGAGACTCGAATCGAGTTGTGGAATCGCCTCGGATCGAGTTGAAGTGGACGCCTCGGGTCGAGTGATGGATTGCTGGAATTTCAACGATGACGACTCACGGCGAAGAGATTGGTGTTGCTGTTGGTCGATGATGGTGAGTCGCGTCGCCGGCGAGAATGAATCCACAAGGAGGCGGCGCTGGAAGGCTTCGACGCGACTAGAAATTGCGATGCGGCGTCGATCTGAGTCTTCGTCGATCTGCTACGGCGATAGTGGTGGCATGGATTTGTGGTGGCGGCTCTGGGTGGTTGTCGGCGGGGATGGCTGTTGATTGTTTGGTCGTCGCCGGAACTGGTGGCGACGGTGGTTGGGGCTTCGTCGGCCATGGTAGTGATGGGTTGGTGTATTATGGGAATTTGCAGATTCTGGGGATGCGCGATGGGGGCAGATCTGCTGAGAACGAAGGTGGGTGAACTATTCAAAATGGTGGGTGCAGTTGGTGGGTGTACTTCTTAATTTGATGGGTGCATTCGACTGTTTTGCCTACCACAACTTCGTTCGATCATATTTTCTTCATACGAGTTCCGTTTGACCTGATTCTTTTGCGTTGTGAAGCTCTCCCGGCCCTCTTTCTACCCATGCAATTGCTCGTTTGATTTGAATAAAAAAATATCCTCAATTTGCACTCAAAATTGGCACCTACAAATTAAACACTCAAAGCACCAAATCAAATAATTAAATGCAATTAGCCAATTAAATGTGAATTAACATGAAAATAATATCAAAATGAGACAATTAAGCACAAAATAATCATGTAATTTTCACACTAATCGGTGACCTGTGACAGCGGGTTTCGTGACGAAAAATGAATTTTTTTGAAAGTTACAGGACTGAAATCAAAAGTCAAAAGATAGTAGGATTAAAAACATAGTCAGCTAGACTTACAGGACAAAAAAACTCCATTTTTCCTTAAATTTACATATACAGTGACAAGATTGAGTTCACAACAATTTGATCACAGTAAATTAAGACTCCAGATTAAAACATCATTGCGAAAAGAAAAATGTTAAGTTTCATATTTTGATGTGATATACATGAATAAATGAAATCGAATTATAAAACTAGCCAATTAATTATATTAAAATTAATAATTAAATAGCTAGCTAGGGCGATCCGAGAAAATAGACCAAATTATAGAAATTTGACTTCCGTTAAAATTGCATGCATGCATGGCCACTATTCATTCCGATCGATCGACCTCCTGTAATGTCGTGACACCAAAATTTCTATTTTTAGAAACAAAAGTAACTAACAACCTCGATCCAAGACCACTATAAATACGCGTGTTGTGAACCAAAAATTTCATCACATCCAGAGCTCAGAATTCATTCATTCAATAAAGGGATCGAAGAATCTGAGCTCTGAATAAAAATTAATTAGTGAATAAAATGGGAGACTCCCTAACAAGAAGAAAGTGGTCGTTGCCGGAGTGGCCTCCATCCTCTTGGTGGCTGCCGTAGTTGCCGTGGCAGTTGGGTCGACCAAACACGGCGGTGCCGAAAAGCCAACGACGGGGCCCACGAAGGCGGTACAGGCCATCTGCTCCCCACCGATTACAAGGAAACTTGTGAAAAGAGTCTGGCCCATGCCAACACCTCGGACCCAAAAGAGCTTGTGAAGCTAGCCTTTGACGCCACCGTGGAAAACATCGGAGGTGTGCTTAAAAACTCGGCGTTGCTGAAGGAAGCGGAGGCGGATGCGAGCACGAAAGACGCGTACAATGTGTGCAAGGAAGTGCTGGAAACCGCAGTGGATGATCTGAAAAGATCGGTGGAACAAGTCGGGGTTGTAGACGTGAGTAAGGTTAATGAATACGTGGAGGATTTGAGGACATGGCTGAGCGCCGTTGTGACAAACCAGGAGACTTGTATCGATGCGTACAACGAAACGAACAGCGATGCGGGTGAGAAGATGAGGAAATTGTTGGCTACGGCAAAGCAATTGTCCAGCAATGGCTTGGCCATGGTGACTGATATCTCATCTATGATTGGATCTTTACAATTGGGAAGCAGCCGAAAATTGTTGTCGGAAGAGCCCGCTTTCGCAAAGAGGAAGCTTCTAGAAGCTGCTAAAATCGATTTGCAGCCCAAAATCGTGGTTGCCAAAGACGGCAGCGGCCAGTTCAAAACAATCGGCGAAGCCGTTGCTTCCTTGCCCACCAAGAGCAACGAGACAATCGTGATCCATGTTAAGGAGGGTGTGTACGAGGAGTACGTTGAAATTCCCAAGAATGTAAACAATATAATGATGGTAGGAGACGGCCCCTTGAAGACCAGAGTCACCGGCAACAAGTGCTATGCCAATGGTGTCAAGACCTACCACACCGCCACCTTTGGTAATTTAATTTTTTTCATTATTCAATAATACCGATCTATATATATTTTTTCACTCCATCCACGAACATACCATAATACCATTTCATTCATTCACTAATTATATATATATTCTTGCATGCATGCAGCCGTGAATGGTGAAGATTTCTTCGCCAAGGACATCGGATTCGAGAACACCGCCGGCCCACAAGGCCACCAAGCCGTCGCCCTCCGTGCCTCCGCTGACAAAGCAGTCTTCTACAACGTCCACATCGATGGTTACCAAGACAGCCTCTACGCCCACAACAACCGTCAATACTACCGTGACTGCACCATCTCCGGCACCATCGACTTCATCTTCGGCGATGCCCTCGCACTCTTCCAGAACTGCAAGTTCATCGTCCATAAACCGGGGCCGAACCAAGGTTGCATGGTCACTGCCCAAGGCCGAATCGAGCCACGCAGCATCGGCAGTTTCGTCATCCAGAACGGCACCTTCACCGCCGAAGAGGCATTCCTCACCGCACAACCACCACACAAGGCTTACCTGGGTCGCCCATGGAAGGAGCTCTCAAGGACCATCATCATGCAATCCAACATTGAAGCCTTCATTGACCCCACCGGTTGGGCACCCTGGATGGGAAACTTTGCAATTGATACATGTTACTACGGAGAGTACGACAACCGTGGACCCGGTTCAAGCCTCGCAGGCCGGGTTAAATGGGGTGGTATCCAGAACATGACAGCTCAGATGGCCGAGAGTTGGACCGGAGAAGCAGCTTTTGGTGGAGCAGCTTTTGGTGGTGATGAATTTATCAAACAGACTGGAATTCCATATGTTCCCACAATGATGCAACTTTAATTTAAATGCATCTGGTAGTTATATATATAATTAATTAGTGCTACTTGTAGACCTACTCGATCAACTGATCGATTTTGGAATATGCATGGATGCTTCACTCCATTTTTGTCATAATTATTATAACTACAAATTCTATTTTCTTTTCTTAATTTAGTCATCGATCGAACAAACAATATCAGTACTCTATATATATACATTTATTTACTTATACCATATATATGACCACATTTATATATAATAAATACACTACTACACAATCTATTAATTAATTATTCACATCCCTGCTACAAATTAATTAAAAACGTTGATAGATAATGAAAATTCTATCTAATAAGATTTCTATTGTCTGTTTAGATATTAAATATGGTAGAGTACCTCTCGCTAATATATAACGATCTTATATATATCCCGTTATCTATTCTAAAACAAACAACGGAATATAACTGTTGTCTTTTATAAAAATATATGTTGTGTATTCAATCTATGACAACGAGTATTATATGTACATTGTCTATTAATTCGATCTAAGACAACGAACATAGACAATGGAATATGTGTTGTCTAATCAAATTAAAAATATGAGTTTTATAGCAATTTTGATTTAAAATGACCAAAATACCCTATTTACTTATTTTTACTAATGCTGTCAAACCCCAAAATTACCTAGCCCTAATTTTACCCCAACGAGACACCCAACGAAAAGAAACTAAGATTGACGGTGGTAGAGTGGAAGAGGAAGAGACGCGCAATGGAGGGAAAGTGGTATATGAGGGAGAAAATTTATTTTCAATGGTATTTTCAGATTTATTTATTATTAAATTTAAAAAGATTCACGTGCCATATGAGGGAGATAATTTAAAAAAATGGTTATGTAACTTTGTCCGAATTTAAATTTGGTCATTTTTCTTTTTATTTTATCAATTGTAGTCTTTTTGATATCAAAACAAGTCATTTTTTCCTGATAATTCAAATTTTGGCGAAAATTTATTGTAGCATCTGAGAATGACATAAAAATGTATCAAAAGAACGGGCTCGACAAGAGTAAAACGCTCGGAATTGGCGATAAAAATTGAAAAAAATCATGATTTGGAAGTTACGATTCACGAGAGAGGTGTAATCAAAACTTGAAATTAATTTAGGGTTTTGCTTCTGGATGACAGACGATGTAAATGAAAGTGGACACGGCCAACGTGACAAGAATATAAAATTAGGGTAATTTTCCTGTCAAAATTGGAATAATCTGGTGAAAATAATCAAAATGGACACTAAAAGGATCAAAATTAATAAAATAAAAGGAATAAAGACTAAAATTGAATTCAAGTAAAGATACAAGATAGTTTGTGATTTTTCTCCATATGAGGTTGCATAATCTAGTTGTCAAATCCAAATCATGAAAATTGGCTGGAGATCATAAAATTCCCATTATGATTTGGGGAAGTTCAAATTAATTTCTGATAAAACAATGATTAAAGTTGACATTGATAGGACTAAAATTGAAAACATGCTACAGGACTAAAAGTGGAATCAATCTAAGTTATATGAGGATTTTGTCTCTTGATATTAACTCGTCTTTTGTGGGTCTTAAGACTTTTATATATCTACAAGAATGTGTTATCACTCCTATACTAGTTCCATTTTGCATGAATGACAAGTATTCAACATGAACTTACAATTATCTTGACATACATTAGAGGAAGCACATGGGTGTCAGTGTGGAACCTAGCTAGACATCTGTATGGGGTTGACCTTCAACTCGACATAGTTGACACACGGTTCTGCCTCAAAGCTTGGACCCTTCATAACGTGTACGTCGATTAATGAGGGTGGTCTTGGTCGGAGGTTTGACCAGGAGATTGAGCCTCCATATTGAGTGCACTTTCCGGGTTAAAAATTTAATTTAGTCCAATAACTTTGGACTTTCGTAAAAGGTCCCAAAATTTTATGATTTTCAATATTGTCCTATCCTAATTGTTCTGATTTCAGTTCAAAAGTCGTCAAAATTCCACAAACGATGTTGTAGACGCACATTTCTTGGGACTTTTGCAAAAATCTTAAAGCTACGAGACAAAAAGTGCAAACTTCTGCATACAAAGACCAAACTCAGAAAAATTGCGGGGTCCTGGGTTGAAATTGAAAATTCAAAAATTTTTGGGACCTTTTGCGAAAAAAATTCAAAGCTACGGGATCAAAATGAATTCTAACTCGCACTTTCCGTCTACTGGGAATTCCTGGGCCAGTCAAAAGAATTTGAATTGATGGCCACCACCAAAGTTGTGATCTGGCGAGTGACGTCTATTCAGGTTTGTACTGCTGCTTAGAGGTATGACTCCAATAAGGACACACTTGCTTTTGTAGGACGTTCTAAGATTACTTTCACACACCAATTTAAAAAAAAAAAAATTCTCAATATTAACAATTTTATACAAAATATCATTACTTTTAGGCTCAGACATGCACACAATCCAGCTTATTTATTTACTTTATACGTACAAATTTACAAAATAAATTTACAAAATATCCCCTCAAAACCCAATTCATTATTCCACTTTCTTAATATGTGTGTTCATCTCCATATGAAAGTAATCATGAGATTGAGGTAGTATATTTATTTCAATTTTTTGAGTGATGTTTAGGGTTGTAAATTAATCTAGTTCAGTTGAAAGCATAACTAAACTTGCATGTTTGAAATATTACTATATATATATATATATATATATATATATATATACAGAGAGAGAAAGTTTATATATAATATGATAATTAATAAAAGTTTAAACTCTAGTATTTTTACATTTGCCTTTACCCACAGGGCCGCATTTAAATAGTTTTTTTTTTTAATTGGATAAATGATAATTTGAACTTATGATCGCATTTAATATCTATATATAGGGATTTAAATTATTTTCGTCCTCTAACTTTTCACCTTTATTGAAATGGTCCTCTAATAATCTATTTTATAAATTTAGTCCACTATATTTACATATTTTGTCAATTTAGTCCAAATTAGCCGGAAAATACATTCAACGATGACGTTTTGATCACGTGCGACCAAATTTCGTCGATCGTTGATGAGTTAGTTTTTTTATCCACATGGCACTAGCGTGACAATTTTTGGCTGTGCAATGGCGGAAAATGATCGCGACGGCGGCAAATGGCTTGCGACAGCGCTGAATGGAGAGTTGTCCCGCATCAGCGGCGGCAATGATGGGTGGAGCGTCGCGATGAAGTGTTTGTGCTGGGTTCGTCAATGGTGAGAGTTCCAGCGACAGCGCTGAGCGGATTTGCAGCGGCGATGCTGCTGTGCGGTGAAGAGAGCGACGTCGGCGACGGTGACGGTGCGGACTGATCTGCGGTGGTGAGTGGCTGAGGCTGGCGGCGAGATTTTGGTTGATGAGCACGACGGCGACGAAGGGCTGTGACGTCGGCGAAGGGCGGTGATTGTTGAGAGGGGATGCGTCGGCGATGGATCGTCGGCAATTGATGGTGGTGTCGGCGTCGGCGATGGTGGTTTGTGGTTTTTGTTATTGGTGATGTGGGTTTGCGCCGCTGGTGCAGTAGAAGATGGTGGGTGTATTCATCAGAATGGTGGGTGTGCTGGGTGGGTGTACTTCTTAATCTGATGGCTGCACTCGATTGTGGGTGTAACAGTTTGTTTTTCGCCTATCACAACTTCGTTCGATCGTAACTTCTTCATACGACATCCGTTTGATCCGATTCTTTTACGTTGCGATCGTCTCTCGGCCCTTTTTCTATCCATGCAATTATTACATTGTTTTGAAGACTTTAATTTCCCTGAAATTGTCCTCCAAAATCACCTCAAACCTACACTTTAAAACTCACAACACCAATTCAAATAATTAAAAGCAATTAGCCAATTAATTGTGAATTAACACGAAAATGATATCAAATTGAGACAATTAAGCATATAATAATCATGCAATTTTCACACTAATCATATGTTCATCTCCATATGAAAGTAATCATGGAATTAAGGTAATATATTTATTTATATTTTTGAGTGATGTTTAGGGTTGTAAATTAGTCTAGTTCAGTTGAACGCATAACTAAACTTGCATGTTTGAAATATTACTATATATATATATATATATATATATATATATATATATATATATATATATATGGTTTTTTCATAATCGGTAAATGTATAGAAAGTTTATATATAATATGATAATTAATAAAAGTTTAAACTCTAGTATTTTTACATTTGCCTTTACCGACAGGGCCGCATTTAAATAGTTTTTTTAAAAAAATTGGATAAATGATAATTTGAACTTATGATCGCATTTAATATCTATCCATAGGGATTTAAATTATTTTCGTCCTCTAACTTTTCACCTTTATTGAAATGGTCCTCTAATAATCTATTTTATCAATTTAGTCCACTATATTTACATATTTTATCAATTTAGTCCAAATTAACCGGAAAACACATTCAAAGATGACGTTTTGATCACGTGTCCGTCATGTACGAGCAGATTCCAGCAATCGTTGATGAGTTGACATTTTTTTATCCACATGGCTCTAAAGTAGCATTTTTTTGCAATTAAAACTATTTAAAAATTGCTAAAAATTTTATTTTTTTATTTTATATATTTGAATTTTTTATTGCCAAAAATTGTCACGTTAGCGTCATGTGGATAAAAACCGACTCATCAACGATCGACGAAATTTGGTCGCACGTGATCAAAATATTGTCGTTTAATGTGTTTTCCGGCTAATTTGGACAAATTGGCAAAATATGTAAATATAGTGGACTAAATTGATAAACTAGATAATTAGAGGACCATTTCAATAAAGGTAATGATTTAAATCCCTCTATATATATTTAACTCGCAAATAATATTTTATCAAGCGATATCGAATTAGCCAGGTATATCGAAACTTCATATATTGTATAATATGTTTTTACTAACACATGCATGATATATAATGGGTTTCAAATTAACGTGTGTGTACATATGTGATTAATGCGCGCAAAGAAAATAGTAATAATGGATACTTTTAACTGAAGAAAATCTATATAATTTGTTATTATTACAAGAAATATTGGAGTCAACCATATTACAAAATCCACTAATTAAAATTACAATACTTAAACTTTCATCATTGTGGGAACATATGGAACTCCAGTCTGAATAATCCACTCATCACCAGCATACGCCACTCGTCCGGTCCACTTCTGCGCAATCTCTGGTGTGATCTTCTTGATACCGCCCCATTTAACCCTGTGTGAGAGGTCTGCACCCTTTCCACGGTTCTGGTACTCCCCATAGTAGCATGTGTCAAGTGCAAAGTTTCCCATCCAGGGAGACCAACCGGTGGGGTCGATGAAACCGTCAATGTTTGACTGCATGACGATGGTTCTTGAGAGCTCCTTCCATGGGCGGCCGAGGTAAGCCTTGTGTGGTGGTTGTGCGGAGAGGAATGCAGGCTCGGCGGTGATGTTACCGTTCTGGATGACGAAGCTGCCGATGCTGCGTGGCTCGATTCGGCCTTGGGCGGTGACCATGCAAGCTTGGTTGGGATCAGGTTTGCGGACGATGAACTTGCAGTTCTGGAAGATGGCAAGAGAGTCGCCGAAGATGAAGTCGATGGTGCCGGAGATGGAGCAGTCGCGGTAGTATTGACGGTTGGTGTGGGCGTAGAGGGTGTCTTGGTAACCATCGATGTGGACGTTGTAGAAGACTGCTTTGTCAGCGGAGACACGGAGGGCGACGGCTTGGTGCCCTTTTGGGCCGGCGGTGTTCTCGAATGCGATGTCCTTGGCGAAGAAATTTTCGGCATTCACGGCTGCAGATATATAAATAATTAAAATAAATTCAAATGTCCGAAGTAGCCAAGTGCAAGTGCATGCATTGATAATAGAATAGAATAGAATAGAATAGAACTGAAGAAAACTCACAAACTGTGGCGGTGTGGAAGGTCTTAACACCCTTTGCGAAGCACTTGTCGCCGGTGATTCTGGTCTTCAAGGGACCGTCTCCCACCAACATAACATTGTTCACGTACTTGGGGAATTCAACGTACTCCTGGTACAGACCAGCCTTCACATAGATGACGATGGAGTCGTTGCTCTTCTTGGGCAGACTAACTATGGCCTGCCCGATGGTCTTAAACTGACCGCTGCCGTCTTGGGCCACCACAATAGTAGGCTTCAGAGACATTCTAGAGGCCTGTTGAAGCCTCCTCTTTGCGTAAGCAGGCTCTTCCGACAGCAGTTTCCGGCTGCCTCCCAGTTGCAAGGATGCGACAATGGACTGGGCATCCGACACCATGGCTAATCCATTGCTGGTCAGTTGCTTGGCAGTGGCCAACAATTTCTTCATCTTCTCACCGGCGTCACCGGTGGTTCCCTCGAACGCGTCGATGCACGTCTCCTGGTTCGTAATCACGGCGCTCAGCCATGTCTTCAAATCCTCCACGTACTCACCGGTCTTGGTGGCGTCGAATTCACCGATTTGTTCCACCGATCTTTTCAGATCCTCCACCGCGGTTTCCAGCACCTCTTGGCACACGTCGTAGGCTTCTTTCGTGCTCGGATCCGCCGCAGCTTCCTTCAACAGCGCCGAGTTTTTAAGCACATCGCCGATGTTGTTCACGGTGAAATCGAAGGCCACCTTGATGAGCTCCTTAGGGTTGGTGGTGTTGGCCTGGGCCAGACTCTTTTCACAAGTTTCTTTGTAATCGGTGGGGAGCAGAGGGCCTGCACCGCCTTGCTGCTGCCGGAGGTTGTCTGGGCACCGCCGCTCTTTTTGGTGGAGACGACGACGCCGACCACGGCGGCCACCAACAGGATAGAGGCTATCCCTGCAATAGCAACCTTCTTCGAGTCCCCCATTTTTTCCTCAGTTTTTATTTCTCTCTTTATTCTTTTTTTTAGGGGTTTTCTGCTTTTCTTATTTCAGAGCTCCTAAGGGAGGAACTCTGTTTATTCTGGGAACCCCTGTGAAACTCTTTTACTTTTTGAGAGATGAATTTTGGTTAGAAGAAAGGGATGTATTTATAGTTGGAAAAATGGAGAAATTTGAGGTTGATTATTGAGTTTCTAAAATTAGCAAGAATGTGTAAGGCTATCCGAAATAAGAGAAATCTGCTGAAAGAATGGCCGTGCATGCAAAAACGGTAGTTAATTCTGTTCATACGTGATCCTATTTTCTTTCCTATATTTAGTTTTCAATTTTATTTCGTAAATAACTTCATACTGCATGTTTGTACAATTACAATGTCACATTATATACATATATATGAATAAAACGAGATATACATAATATTCATCATGTTTTTCAGCTGGTGAATTTTAGCCCTTTAATTAACCCTATTTTACTTTCATTTTTTAATCAATTACAAAATCATAATTATGAATACATTGTTTGCACAATGATATATATAAATATATATATATATATATATACACACTCGACTTCCCTTATTCTTAGGAAAAGATTTCAACTCATTCCAAAGCTTGAATTTGTTTAAAAACAAAAAGTGTGAAATTTATTCATTTACATTAATTTTCTAATAAATTGCATGTTTCTTTCATATACATTAAAAAAATAATAAATTGACTACAAAATATTTTATAGGTATTTACATTTGTCTACGAATCCCTACAAAAAAATTATACTAAATATACTTATAGGTAGTCTATTTGTCTATGGAAATATAATCTCTAGACAATTACCTATTTTGTAGATATTTAATTATTTTAAAATGTTTCATTAGTAATTTTGTAAATAAAATGTTGTAAAATAAATTATAAAATTTCATAGACGTAGGTAAAGTTGAACAATCCTCACTATTTAAATCCACAATTAATTTTATTAGAAAATTTCATAGTCAATTAATTCATTCTTGTAACCAATTTGGTAATTCGGTGTTTTCTTGTAGTGATATACCTCAAGCTTATTACAACATTATTGCCATTCATAAAAAAAGGGAAGGAAAAACGTCCCGTAAATGCAACATCGGATAAACTACACCAGTTGCAGTATCTACCGTCCATTTATATACACACACATGTCGGTGTGTGCAAAATGGAACAATAGAAAGCACGACAATTAAGACCTTCTATCAAAGCTTAGCAGCTCTTCTTAGTTCTAACAATGCAATAGTTCCCAAGTGGACTTCATCAGGACCATCTGCAATTCTCAGTGTTCTTGCAGTAGCCCAGAGGTGAGCAAGAACAATGTCATTCGATACACCCGCAGCTCCGTGCACTTGTATTGCCATGTCGAGCACTTTCAACGCCATGTTTGGAGCCGCAACCTGCTCGTTCCAGATAATTATCAAAATAAGGGAATATGAACCAACTTAGAAAAGATGCGGTTGGGATTTCCTCTTATGCGTATGTTCTGTTAAATCTTTTAAATGAATGACACGTACGTTAAGAGGTGTAATTAACCATCATTATCATTCGTTTATTGCTCCAATTTCTTGTTTTATGTGTCATTCATCTACGTAGCGTAACAGATGTTGCATCATTGTGTAAAAGAAAACCCTAACTGGAAAAAATGGTGTACGAGCTTCAAAATCTAAACATCAAACATTTTTTTCCTGTACCTTGGCCATGGCGATGGTTCCACGGGCCTTTCTGTTCCCAAGTCGATCGAGCTGATCTGCAGCTTCAAGAACCAGCAACCTAGTTCTCTCGAGTTCTATACGGCACTGCAGCATGGGAAAATCAACATATTAGGTGCGGCTATTGACACTCCAAATTTTACTCAAAACACCCATTTTTTAGCTATGTTCGGTGGTACATGATGCTAAAAATGTGGAGTCATTATCAAATTACGTCCTGTAAGGTGGATCAAATATAAATCATTGTCTTTCCACTTTATCAATTTTAGTCCTAGCGTGTCCAATATCAGTTCTAGATGCAATTGATTTTCTGTCAAATTAGACTGAAATGGGACACACCGAAACTGGACACCCTAGGACTAAAGTTGAAAACATGGAACAAAAGAATATTTATATTGGGATCCATCCTAAGTTACAGGACGTAGATTGATATTAACTCACACATTTGGGTGTGAGTTAGCCGTACCTTATTAGAATTGCGAAGATAACAAAAACGACCTGATTACTCATCTACAAGAGCCTTTCGGGAATTTATAAGTTGTTTAAAGAGTTTATTAAGTAAAAACTAGTCGTGCTTGGGCCTATTTGGGCCCGAAAACTCGTGTAAATAAATCAAGCTACTCGTCACAGCATTACATTCGAGTGGAAGTACTAACAGGCTAACCTTTGCAAGCTCTGAAAGAAGCGAACCATGCTCTGCAATCAGCTTGTCAAACGCACGTCTGCTTATTGCTCGTTGAATCATCAAATGTATGCCACGCTCAGCAGCGCCAATCAGCCTCATGCAATGGTGCAATCTTCCCGGGCCCAGCCTACCCTGATACAGAGTACAAGCAAGTGAAGCACCATTAGAGAAACTAGCCTAACAAAACACAAGAAAACAAGTGTGAGTGTGAGTGTGTGTGTGTGTGTGTGTGAGAGAGAGAGAGAGAGAGCACCAAACCCCACCTGTGCAATTTCAAATCCACGACCCTCCCCTAAAAGGATATTCTTGGATGGAACGCGCAAATTCTCGAATGATATTTCCGCATGTCCATGAGGTGCGTCATCAAAGCCAAACACCGTCAATGCTCTCTTTATGTTCAGACCAGGGGTATTGATGTCTACCAGGATCATAGATTGTTGTTTATGCTTCGGGGCTGTGAAGTCCGTTTTTCCCTGCATATTTTCCGATTTAGAATATTGACTTTGGAAGATGATCTTAAAGGGTCTATGAAGTAGCCTAACTAACCATGACAATAAGGATTTTACACCTAGGATCCATGGCTCCACTTGTCCACCACTTTCTCCCATTGATAATATACGAATCTCCCTCTCTGTCCAAAACAATTTATATGTTTATATAATATATGTTAAGAAATCACATTTCAAAGTTGTCAAGATCGTACCTAGTGATAGAACACTCGATATTGGTAGCATCAGAAGATGCAACTTGCGGCTCTGTCATTGCAAATCCCGACCGAATATTTCCTTCAAGCAACGGAACAAGCCATGTACGTATTTGTTCAGCATTTCCATAGCGCATTAACACCTAGAAAAAAAAAAAAAAAAGGCAATCGACGCAGAAGAAAGCATCACATAAAGTAGAAGTTTAGTCAACTGCGTTTAACCAAAAGTGTTTCTTTTCCTAACCTCCATATTTCCAGTATCTGGTGCTCCACAATTAAACACCTGTGGTGCCCATACGGATCGGCCCAAGATCTCACAAAGGTATCCGTACTCGAGGTTTGAAAGACCAGGTCCTAGTAATTCATCAAATGCCTCGTTCACATGACCATCGCTTTTTTCACCAGATATGACTTTCTTGACCCTAGCAGCACTATCAAACTGCATACATCAAGTATATAAGAAAAACTTGAGCATAGATAACCAAGAGATGTAATAAGAGAAGAACAAAATGGTAATTGCACGTACAGGAATCCATAAGTTCCACAGTCCTTCCTTTTTGGCTAGCTCCTTTAACTTCTCCTCTTCAGGGTGAACCGTCCAACGCATGCTTGATTGAGCAAGTTTGGCGAACTCATGTTCCATAGGATATATGTGATCCTCAATAAACTTGATCAATCTGTCTCTTAAGTCTTGAACCTTCTGACTGGGAACAAATCTTCCTCCACTTGAATGGAGGGTCCCACCGCTTTCTTTTCTGACTTGTTGCACATGTTCTCGAGGGCTTGATTCTGATATAAGGAAATCAAGACAGCATTTCAAGCAAGATTTAGAATTGAAACTACCTTATAATTTTTAAATCTTGATACATTCTCATTACATAAATTAAACTGGACCACGTTGCTTTTTCAGCCCAGTCGAGGTAAACTCAAAAAGATGGAAAGTAAACTCAAAAGAAAATAAAATATTTTTCAAATTGAGGTTACCATGTGGTGGATGCGAGGAAGAACAGATTCACTCTCAATAAATTGCCAGGCAATCTCGATGAAATAATCAGCCTTCTCTCCAGCACTGCGGGCACGCTCTCCTCCTGAAGCATTTCCCTACAAGAATGTGGCCACAGAAAGATACTAAGCACTTACATGAAAACCAGTAACACTAGTTAATAAAGTTCAATAGCCGATACCAAGATCCATCTGCAATGCACTCCAGCATAGATTGATGCCCCACGGAACAACGAAAAGGCAACATAAAACTTCCATTGAGAGGCAGGCCATGGTTTTCCCTGTTTTGCAATCATCAATCACAGGTATGAGCTCTAAAATCTAAACAGAAGTAACCATGACATTTAATTTATACAGCAAGCCATGACCAAAATCAAGTTAAATTCTACAGCCAAATTTTTCTGAAGCACTAAAGGAAAAAATGGACAGAAAAATATCGTAATCAAAATGAACAGGAAATTGCTTTACTCCTTTCTATATTGACTATTTGTAAGCAAAGTAGAAATTCCAAAAATGACGTAGGCAAGTAGTAGTCCTTACAGTAGCAGCACAATAATCTGCCAGATACTCGGCCAGTGAAGGAACGCCTTCAGGCACTCCACTCAGTCCAATGTAATGCTGGCATGACACAGGACAAATAAAGATCAAAGCATGCAATTATTTACGAGAAATAAGTATTTTATCCCATTCTGACAGAACACACAGTTTCAAATGTTCAATAGCAAACATAATAAAATAAAAAAGCAGTTCCATAAGTGTCGCAATTGACATGAGTACCAAGCAGCTGTATGCAACATCGCACATTTGATTGCCAAGTGTGGATAGTTCCCAGTCAAGAATACCAATCACTCTATCCTGCAGGTAAAATTAGCAAGTGATCTATAGATGTCCCAAGAACAATCAGATAACTCATGGAATAATAAGTGCACATCAACGATATTAAAAAGTTTATGTAGATACTGACCTCATTGGGATGGAAAACAAGATTATCAATGCGAAAGTCGCCATGGACTAGACCTGCTGCTGCTCCTGAAGAATCTTCCAAAGGAATATGCTGACGCAGCCAATCAACAAGTTCTAACATTCGAGGATTTCTGTTAGACTTGCCCTCACCAGTTGAAACAAGATATTGCTTGGCCCATCTCTCCACCTACGAAAATGTGGAATATATAGTAACATAAACTATATTTGTTCATGTTCATATTTGGTTACCAAACACTCCAATTCATAAAGCATCGAAAGTCTTATTGCTGTTTTATAAATCCAAATCTGTCTAAAACTGTAGAAAAATTATAAATTCAAGAATATCAAGCTTAGTCGCCCTACAAATTGACAATAGACTAGAAAAGTAGGTGAATGGATATTGGTTTAAGAGAAAGAATGCACCCACTTTAAGAAAGCAATTGCCCACCTGTCGTTTACAGTAGTTATTCGGTTTCCCATAGCTGCGCAGACCAATGGCATCCACATCAGCAAAATGAAGAGAAGCTAAAGCTTTAGCAGTTGCACGATATATTGCGCGCCTTTGTGTAGCTTCTACATTCTAAACAGTGATTTATAAAATAATCAGACCTCCACTACTCAATTGCCTTAATTTTCAATAAACGAGAATGGTGGCATCAGAAATAGTGAAATTCATACTGGCAGCAAGGGATCCATGAATATGCGCCCTTCCAAGTATTGCATAATATAAAATGGAGTCCCGATCACACTTGAATCGGTACATAGACAAAAAACTTTAGGTACTGGAACTAATGTATGAGTACCCAAGGCATGTAAAACCTGCAATTTTGAAAATGGCCACCAAATTAAGCAGAGCCAAAATTAGTAGAAGATAAAATTAAGCACTTGAAGCTAATAAAGAGATGTCAAGTAATTAGGATAATGATTTGCCTATGTGACATAGAGAGAGAATATAAAACCTGAAACTCTCGCTCAACAGCATGTGCAGATTCAAGCAATTTCCCCGGAGGTTTCTTTCTCATAACATAACGCTTCTTTGACGATCCGCTGTGGACTTCCAGGAGGAATGTAGGATTTGATTGACCATGCCCAAACTGAATAAGAAACAAAGACCAGAAAAATACATTTGATATAAGCTTTTCAATGGCTGAAGTTTTGTAACAAATCAAAATAAATTCCACAAACCAACTTCAAAAAATGGCTGAAGTTTTTATAATGGACACAGAACCAGTTCAACATATTAACTTCCCAAAGATGGCTTCAAAGCGACCATGACGTAGATCCAAGATTACTGTGGGTGCTCTGTATTAATTGACAGTCAAGCTTAACATAAACTCTAGACTGCTCTTCATTGATCAACTTAGTTCCTCAAGTAGCTTGGCCTCTCAAGAACAGAGTACTTTTGCACGTGTTAAGTGTATTGAATTGGATTCCCAATTCACTAAGGCCTTATTTGCTTCACATGATTGATCTTGATAGATTATCCCAACTAATTCATCTCAACTAATCTATTTCATCCTACTCTGCCCTATCCCAACTAATCAATCTCATCCTATAAAGCAACGAGTCTAAGAAAATCAGTTATTTACAGAGTGATTGCCATATTATTGAACTCCTTAGGACTTCAATTCAACTTCACCAAGCATTAATCTTGCTCAGCTCAATTTACAAACTTGAAAATTCAGGAAATAGAGAAGATGGAAATTTATTAATCGCACCTCCCTTTTATTCTCTTATAATTGCCAGTTCGATAATTTTATGACAACCTATCAGCTTAAACCCAGACCGTTTGCAAATTTTCGAAAGTATAACCACAAAAATCAGTTTTCTAATTTAGCATAAGCTACAAATTAACAAGATCCATCAACTATTAAACAACGATAAATAACAATTCAGTATGATCAAAACTGAAATTCACCGAATTTCTCAAAGACCTACTCCAAAAAGAGGAACTTGTTAGCCCAACCAGCTCTTCCAAAACCAAGTACAACAAATATTATTTTCGAAAAATAAATTTCTCAAACCTTCACCAAACCTCTAGAAAAAAAAACAAGAGACGATGGAAAGCAAAACCTGAGAAACAGTGAATTGTGAAGGACTTTGAGGGAACCCATCAACATTCCCAATCACATAACGGAGCAAAGCATCAACGTCAAATTTCTGAGCAGGGTCGACCCGCCCCACTAGTTCCGATGTGCGGCTTGCCATTTTTAGCCGTTTTCAGCTGCTAGTACTTGGTACTTGACGGAGGAAGGCAGAGAGAGAAAGGGATGAAAGGGAGATTTTCTTTTTCCGTTTTCTTTTCTACTTTTTTTCAAGATTTGTTCACTTATAAATTTACAAGAAATTGCCTAAATGTGGAATATAATAACACGATGGATTATCGTTTCAAAAAAATAATAATAATAATAACACGTTATGGACTCATGGGTATATGTCGAATTATCCTCCCAATGAAATTTACGCATATTTATTAGTATCATTAACACAATGTTAGTTTTTTGACTTTTTATTTTTATTTACTTGGTAAATGTTAGTTTGTTAGTTCGTCGATCACCTTATATTTTCATAATTTATTCTCAAAGAGAATCGAACTCAATCTCCCACTAAAGTGAGGTAGTGGTGAGGTGGCTTAGCCCACTTGATTATTTTTGTACTGTTTTCAATAGTAATTGGTAAGTCATGTTCTGATTTCAAATTCTTTTATAGCCCGTAAATCGCAGATTTGAAGTATGAATGACAAGTCTATCTTCTTTTTTTTTTTTTTTATCGGGTAAAGGATGACTCGAACTCATGAATCCACGATCTTTGGGCCATAGATAGTGGGGTCTAATCACTGAAATTGCACCACTTCGTCCTATCTTCTTATTTTGTGTGGGTAATACAAAAAATTGTATAATGTTTTACAATATAATATGTGTTATTTATATTATTAAAAAAGTACTTGTTAATATTAGTTATTATAATCACTAATTTATAATTTCCTCTACAATCATTAATTTCATAGCGTATCCTCAGACTTAATACTAATAACATATAGGTAATTAAATTATCATTTATCTAACAATACCTATAATAGTTTGGCCAAATTAATTTAAATGTAGCAGGTAGGAAGTCTAATAATGATCATTTTATTAAGCAATAGTTTGGCCAAATTAATTTAGCTTGAGTACTCAAAAAGCCTAGTGCGTGGGAGTATATTACGTGCACGGAATAAAAGATAAAATAAACTCATTTGATGAAACTAAATTTAAATTGCCAAAAATCACAATGTTTTTCTTTTATGATTTCTCAATGACAATTCTGTAAACACTCGAATTGCTTACTCACAATAATATTGAATAATATATATTCCCTCCTTATGATTTCTTTCATATGCAGCGAGGCACATGAGGATAGTTGAGGTAAACATCACAAGAAATGTTTCAAATAAATCTAACACCGTGTTTGGTGAACGTGTATGTAAGCCGGAGGAGGAGTTGAAAATACGAAGGCAAAAGTGGTCAAGACAATGCAATAGTAGTTGATGTTATATCAATGGATAAAACGGATTTGAGTGCATTGTTCTTCTCTTGAAACTCATTGCGAGATCCGAAAGATGAAGTCAAAAAGGGAGAAGTGGGCAAGAAAGGATTGAGGCCCTCTCGCTTGGTGTCGAGGCCAACGAAATCGATAATCTTGAAGGCGCATACACTGAATCGAAGCAAAGAAAGGTCAAGTAAAGATAAAATCGGATGAGCTTGCCGCTCTCCATTGAGGGTGACTCGGATCGAAGAAGCCATCCGAGAAGATGAGGAGAGGAGGAAGAAGGAGGAGAAGTCTCGCTAAGCCGATGGCCCGAATCAAAGAATCGAAAAATCTTCGGAGGCCGAGGCAAGGGCAAAGGGAAGAGTATGGAGGAGCCGGCTCAGTGAGATCGTAATTGCAAAATCTACCAAGCCCGAGAAGAGGAAAAGGGAACGACTACTCAAATTTATCCGAGGAGCAGATCGAAGGATCGTGCAAGAGAAGGAGTGGTATGGAGAGAGGGAAAGGAAGAGACTCAAGAAGAAGAACAAGTGGTCCGGAAATGAAGTGGAGCAAGGACATAAGGAAGTGGGTGATGAAATCTGTGATTGATTTGTGTGTGAAATGCATGATATTTATGTGTTTTAATGTTCATTTCTATATAATTTCATGCACTAACATCCATGATTTGGACAAGATTGAGTTCATTTGGAGAAAAAGGAAACAAGACCTTTCGGAAGGTATGGAGAGACTCGTGCGAGAGTCGGGACGATAACAATCAAAAAGTACGAAGAAGGATGTTGTGTGGCTCACTTGAACGGTCTAGTGGGACGACTAGACTCGAGTGGGGAGTTTGAAGTGCTCAACAATTTGTAAAAACGTTAGAATCTCATTTGATCGGAGTCACCCCACTTGAGCGGTCGAGTGGGGGTTGAAAATCAGATTGTTGCGCAAAGAAGACCTCACTCGACCGGCCGAGTGAGGCGACTCGGTCGAGTGAGGGTAAGGATCAGGCTTTGGCCGGACAAGGACCTCGCTCGACCAATCGAGCCGGGCCACTCGACTCGGCTGGGAACGTGGAAAAATTGCTACACGACTATTAAAGTTGCTCATCGGGTCGAGCCACGCGACTCGAGTTGAGCGAGCTTGATTTTAAGGTCGCGTTTGGTGATTTCGACGAAAACGTGAAGAAATGAAAGAAAAATCGGATTTTTGAGAAGGAGAAGCCAAACAAGGCGGAAGGGTTGTTGGGGAATTTGAAGAAACTTGGAAAGGAAGAAAGGAACACACACACATTACACACAACACAGGATAGTAAGCTGCGTTTTTTTAAAAGGAGAGAGGAGAAGGAATAAGGCAATAGTGATCACAAATACTTCCATTTTTAGTGTAGTTTGAAATACATTTTGGTAGATAGTTTAGTTTATTAGTTGTGTTTTCATTCCAAGCAAGGATCAAAAGTTGATGTTGCAAGCATTCTATTTCAATCAAGAAATATTGGTTTAATCTCTTCACTCTTTTATTTATTGCTTTCATTTATGATGTTTATTGTTATTATGCTAGTTATTTCCATGGGTATCTCTTCTAGAACCATGGGCTAAATATTTTGTGCTTAGTATATGTGAAACTATGTGGGATTTAATTGTTTAGCTTTTTAATGCTTTAGTTGATGTTGAAATGGGAGATAATGGGTTCTTAATTGTTGATTAATATTGGCTTTGTTAAATTGCATCTATTATATTTATCATTGGACTTCTCTAATTAAATACGAGAGTTGTGTTAGTTTACGTCCATAGTTTATCAAGGGGTGTGAAATATCGAATGTGTTTGTTGAATGCTTAGACACTCGAGAGAGGCTAGGTGTTTAGAACACTCACAATTAGGCATTAAGTGATTAAATGGTCTATTTAATTATGTAATGAAGCCTTGCATGTTGCAACTTACTTAACCTTCCCCCATTGAAACTAGATTATTGCATGATTAGTTAGCAATTAATGAACACATAGTGGATCATACACGAAGCATATTCCCATCACTTGCACTTCTTGAAGTTAGATAATATTTAATTCCTTGCATTAGCTTATTAGAATCTTAGTTAAATTTCTTGTGTTTTAAATTTAGCTTGTTACTCAAAACTTGATTAGTAGCTATAGTTGCATGACAACACATAGTTTTAGGGACTCATTGCGTGCTTGCTTCTCGTAGATCGATATTTTAACTTGGTCGGCTTGCCTTTACTTCTACTACTACGACCCCGTGCACTTGTGGGTTAGTAAGAAAATTTTGTAAAAGGTTTTTCTCCAATCAGCGATGAACAAGACTTCCGTCCTTACCATTGATCATCCGCCCCTCCCAAGATGGTCACAGTGTCACCACAAAGGAGTACAGGGAGAAGAACTTGGATGCCGGATGGATGTACCACCGGTACATTCTCAAGGCATCCGAGTCTTCACCAAGATGAGGACCTAAGGTGGCACGAGTGGATGGAAAGGAAGATGTTGATCTCTATCGAGCCTTATCAACGAGGCAAATAAGATATTCAATGTTAATTTGACAACCCTCGCTTATGAGTTCGCAAAGCCAAAGAGGAACGCTAATGGAACCATCGACTACACTGGGTGAAAAGCATAGTTACAAAAGATGAAGTCGAGTCAGGACTTAAGGATGAAAGCGAGTGAAGCCGCTAAGGAAGAGAGTCTTCAATCGGCTAATGGTTCCAAAAGCAGATCAGGTGGGGTATCTAGATAAGATCAATTTTCTTTTCTCATATTTTATCTTATCTGCATAAATTGTAATCAGTAAAGGTGGTTCTATGAATGAGATTTTATGAACTTATCTCGAATGACATTGTCTTATCTTTTCAAGCTTAAGTTCCTTATTGCTTTCTAAGAAAATATCAAAAAAATTCTAAATGTTAATCGTCTGAGAAAAAAATTATTCCTTAAAACAAAAATTTCTTAAAAATTTTTCTAAGTATAAAAATTTTCCAAGTATGGAAATTCTCTAAGTGTGAAAATCTTCTTAAGTGTGAATAAGTGCTCATATGTGAACCTATCTCGATTAAAAGATGCTTACGTGCTTAGTATGCTTATCCGATTATCTGAATAACCTTGACTAACACCATTGTGAGTTTGTTTCTTTCTTGCGCTTTTAACTTCATCAAAAAGGGGGAAATTGTTAGATTAGAATTTTAGTTTTGATGAGTTAAACTAGACAAGCTCATGTAAAATTAGGATGACCAAATTGAAATTATATGGATCACCGATGTAGTAAGCTTTGTACTAGCCGATCGACTAGGCAAGGTAAATAAAGTCACCGAGATCGGGAAGTAGAAGGTCATCTCAAGACAGTCTTGAAGAAGACATCCGTTGGAGAGAATAATGAAGAGCTCAAAACAAGGTCAAGACCAAATGAGTAGAATAAGAAAGGTAGGTTTTCACCAAGTCAACAAATGACAACTAACTCAAGATCACCGAGGTCGCTTTTAAAGAAAAGTTTGTTAAGCGGTTTTTAGTTTATTACAACAAACTAACCGTTTCTGAGACTTATAAATAGGTTTAAGCACAGTTCTTAGAAGAACTCTTAGCATTCTCGCATTAAATTCACATTTTCTAAAAGCACTAAAAATCTTCAAAAGTTTTCATAGTTTTTTTAAGTGTTTAGAGAACACTTATTGTACATCTTCAAATCACTATCCGCACCGAAATTTCTAGATTGGCTAGTTAGATTGATAGTTTGAAGGTGAATTGAAGACAAAGATCGTCAAAGTCCTGTAATTGTAATCATCAATGAAGTCAATGAGTAAGTAAGTGAGTAGAGCCCCTTCTTCAAGTTGAAGAAGAAGAGTGGATGTAGGATCTTTTGATATGAACCACTATAAATCGTGTGTCATTTACTTTCTGCATTTATTTACTGTTGATTTTCCGTAATTTGAATAAACTTGTTTCAGATTGCTTTTAGATCCTAATTCATAGATTGAGTTTAAAAAATTTTCCGTTGTCAAACTTTGATTTTAGGAATCTACAATTATCTCTTGAATTGATAATACGAATTTTCGTAAAAGATTTAGATAATATATTCAACCCCCTTCTAGATTATCTCTGGAAGGTCTACTTGTTTTAATTAATTACTCAATCTCGGACCAAAATGTAGGAAAGAGAATAAAGTAGAATAAAATAAGAGTGATTTTTTTTTAAATTTAAATAATATTGTGAGGGTATAGCTTATGAAGGGTATTTCATTTTTAGGGTGTGAAAGTAATTATGAGGTGGACAAAAAGAAAGTGTGAAAGTAATCGGAGATGGTGAGAGTATTACAAATCTAATTTAATTAAAGTAATTTGACATACAGAAAAAAAGACATAAACTCTAGATCATAACTAACAAACTCAAATTGACGAAGTGGTATAGCTCAAGTGGTTAGAGCTCTACTATCTATGTCCAAAAGATCATGGGTTCGAGTCACCATTTAACCGATAAAAAAACTAACAAACTCAAATCAAAATCTTTAACAATTCCATCCATAATTTAATCATATTATAAACATGATTTACACTAAAGTACTAATAATAATTTTTAAACGAAGATAAAAGGTAAAATAAAATAGATTGGCTAGATTTAAGTATCCACCTGTGATGCACTACTTGCTTCAATATATATATATATATATATATATATATATATATATATATATATATTTGATCGTGCAAAAAGGTATTTTATTCAAAAATACTAGGGTACAAGGGATACCCGTAGAAAGTACAGAGTTACAGTAGTATCTAAAAAAATGAGACAGGAATTATAAAAAGAGATTAGGATTTTCAAGCCAACAAAGAAATGAAGCATTACAATGGATAAAGTTTTTAAGTAGACGCCATCTCCACACCTTGCTTTTAAATTTTAATCTCCTCAATAATAGCAGTAGCCGAAGAGCTTTCCTTTCCGTTAAAAATATAGTTATTCCTAGCTTTCCGGATCACCCAAACAACACACTCCCAAATAAAAACAACAAGTTTCTTGCCCTTCGACCCACGCAAGATACCCGAGTGATCAAGAAAGTGTGCCTTTAACTCCTTAGGTTGAGCAACGAAACGCCGATCCACCAATAGCAAGGCTGTCCAAATCTCCACCGCCTTAGGACACAAAAGGAACAGGTGTGTTGCTGATTCTTCCGTAAATTGGTAGCAATAGCACTTCAATTGATTTTCAGAGAGCTGAATGTTTTTTCGTGCAAGGTTTTTGTAGTTGGGAGTCGGTCACGAAGTAACCTCCATACCATCATTGCCACCTTTAACGGAACAATCTTACACCACACTAACCTGAATTCAACTTCCAAGTCTTCGAATCTTGAGGGGCCAGCATGTCTTCAAAGTGATAATAGCATAGGCCGAGCTCGCCGAGTAGCAATCATTCAAATTTCTTAGCCACCGCCAACCGTCCATCTTATTATGAGAAGGCTGGAACTCGTTTAACACAGAGAGGAAAAGCGTAATAAAATGTTCATCTCGTTGTAGCAAAGGCCTCCTCCACACACAATTCCAAGACCAATTATTCCCCTCTCATGACCCAATATCCCTAACCAAGACATCCTTATCTCTACAAAGGCTAAAAACCCAAGGAAAAAGATTTTTAAGAGAATCGACCCAACCCAAACATCCTCCCAAAAGTTTATATCACCACCATGTCCTAAAGACCTATCTAAATTTACCAAAACACCAATTTCCCCCGTTCGACACGGATTAATAACTTCCCTCCACCATTTGGAAACTAATCTATCTCTCCTAAGCACCAAACACCCCTCCTTAGTAACTCTAATTTGACCATGAACCGATCTAAGGACTCTACCTCGCAAACACTCGTTTCTGTCAAAAACCTCCAAAACCATTTTCCCATAAGAGCCAAATTGAAACTCCCCAAGTCCCTCACACCCAAGCCCCCTTTGATTTTGGTAAGCAACCGATTTCCAATTGACCAATGCAAATTTTCTAAAATTCTCTCCCCCTCCCAAATAAAATTCCAAAAGATAGAATTTAAATCTCTCAAAGGTTTAGCGGGAGCCTTACAAAAGGACAGGTGATATACCGGCAATGCAGATAAAACGACATTCAAGAGAATTACCCTACCTCCAATAGAAAGTTTCTTATATTCCCAAGTTTTAATTTTATTTTTCACCTTTTGAACAAGATGGCACCATTCTGCAGCCTTTGAAATTTCCACCCACCTGGATTCCTAAAGTATTTAAAAGGAAAAGTGCCCACAGTGCATTTAAGCGTAGAAGCCATCTCATCCAAACTCTCTCTGCTCAAATTTAAACCCATGATGCTACATTTCTGTGACTAACCTTCAAGCCGGAAAGAAGTTCAAAATTTCTTAGGATAGCCCTCATAGCCCAAGCATTAGATTGATTCCCGAAGTGATGAAAATAGTGTCATCCGCATACCGCAATAGAGAGACTTTGATCTTTTCTCTTCCCAATTCAATCGCTTCAGAAATTTTCCTCCACAGCCTTTATTTACCGGCATTTTCAATCCTTCCGCCACTATCAAATATAAAAACGGGAAAGAGGGTCCCTTGGACGTAGGCCTCTTTCAAGATTAAATTCACTGACGGACTTACATTGACCAAAACATTTCTTTGTGGCCAAAGAAACACATTCCTTAATCCATCTTCTCCACTTTTATTTGAAGTTAAAATGTTTCATCATCTTATCCAAGAAAACCCAATCAATCGAGTCATAGGCTTTGGCAAAATCGATTTTAAAGAAAACTCTCTCAACCTTTTTTGCCTTAGTTTCCTCAATTGCCTCATTCAACACTACCACTCCATCGTGAATATATCTTCCTCCTACAAATGCACTTTGCGAATCAAATTATACAATCCATTACCCTACTAAGTCTACTACCAACACTTTTGAAAGAATTTTGTAGACACTCCCAATGAGAGAAATAGGGCGAAAATCATTCAAAGAATCTAGCATCTTCCGTTTTGGGATAAGTACAATATATGAAGCATTGATACCCTTTACTAACTTTGCCATTGCAATGAAACTCTTCCATAAATCTCAAGAAATCAACCTTCACTATATTCCAAAGCATTCTTTGAAAAATTTCATATTAAAGCCGTCCGCCCTGGACTCTTTGAATTGTCACAATTCCAAATTGATTTTTGAATTTCATCTTCCGTAAATCCTCACACAACAAATTATTATCGATCTCAAACAATTTGAACTCACCAAATTTTGACTCAAATTCGGCCTCCTAACTCTCTGTCTTACGAAATGATTACGAATAAAATCTTTGATCTTTTTTTTTTTCACAATTTCAACATCTTCTAACCACCCCGCACTGGCCCAATCCCAACTATCTCATTTATTCTTTGCCTTTGATTCACAACTTTATGGAAGAATTGTGTATTTGTATCTTCGTCCTTAGCCAAACTTAGTTTTACCTTTTGAGCTATCAAGCCATTTCTCCAATTAAGCTGCCTAAACAAGTTCGTCGTTACCACTTTTCTCTCGTTAATCTCACTATCGTCGAGCCCAAATGCGTCGTCTACAATATCTAACTCTTGGATGGTATTTCGCAGCCTTCTCAGTATATTCTCTTCAAGAGAACCAAACACATTCTTATTCCAGAATTTTAGCTTCTCCTCTAAACCTTTCAACCTCTCCTTCAAGACAAAACCACCCCCACGACTTCTATATTCTTCCAATTATTGACAACATATTCCATAAAATCTAGATGTGAGACCCACACATTCACGAATCGAAATGGCTTTGGACTCCAATCTAAAAACTTAGTTTCTAATGAGATTGGACGGTGATCCGAAATCAATCTTGAGAGTCCTTTCGGAGCGTGTTTTGCCATTTTTCTAGACACACTTCATTCACCAAGAACTTGTCAAGTCGGCTCTTACATCCGCTGTTCGGTCTATATATATATATATATATATATATATATATATATATATATATATATATATATATATATATATATAACTAGAGCGAAACCCCACGTATTACATGGATTAAAAAATATTAATTTTGAGCCGGTATATATTTCGTAAATATGGTAAAGTTATCGTATTACTATTTCTAAAAAATTATAGTATCAAATATTTGATCAATAGGGAGTATTAAAAACTCACGGAAGTATCAAAAAGGAAATTTTTTTGTATCAAGACCCAATTTTTAGGTCGAGTCTCAATATAAGTACCGATTTTACATGTGTCTCAATTCAAGGCTTGATTTTTACTTTAAGATTTGAATTATATTTTTTTATTTTAGGGCGCTTTGTTACGAAATCTTCAATGAGAATGAGAATGGGAATGAAATTGACTTTTCCACCTATGCCCCAAATTTATTGGAGGAAGGAATGTCTCCATGTTGATTACATTATTGGTGTTGTGCTCCAATTTTGAAAAAAATGAGACAAAAAAGCTTGTTATTGATGGCGAAGGGAATGATTGAGGAGAAATGATTGTAGATGGGGAAAAGGTTAATCATAATGGGTAATCATTACCTTATTTAGGAGGGAAAATAATGGCATTCATCATCTTTTATTCTCATTAAACACCACAATTGTCTTATATTAATTCTCATTCTCATTGCCATTGAAGAATTTCCAACCAAGCGGCCCTATAAAAAATCAAATTTCTAAATTAAAATCATACAACTGTTAATTACAAAAAAATATCATCATTAATTTGAAAAAAATCGTCACTAATTTTTTAATTAATGATGCACGTCTGTAATTTTTATTTTTATTATCGTGCGATTTTAATTTATTTGCATTGTATGATTTTAATCCGGAAAACAAATTAATAGTTATCATTATTAAAAGGAAAAAACACTAAAATAATTTTTAAAATATACATTATATAATTAAACATTATTATAATTTTTTATTGGATCTTGAATTGAGAAAAAAATTTAAATCAAAACTTAAACTGTGAAAAAAGTAAAAATTGACTCTTATTAATATATATATATATATATATATATATATATATATATATATATATATATATTATCAATGCATAATTCCATATTTAACTAAGCGCATAGAATCACTCTATTTCAAAATAAATGAGTATTTATAAAATAAATGATTTTGGAGAGTTAGATTGACAAATAGTAATATATAAGATGATTAACTTTTAGTTTTTCACTAAGGTAGTATATAATTTGGGGTACAACTTTTTTTTTCTAAAACCACATATGCGTTTGCAAAAATTTATTTTAGGGGTACTACAGTTTTACCCCCTTGTTCTGTTATACATCCGCCTTAATTCATGATTGCTGATTTTACACATAAAACAACAGAAAGATCAAGAAAATGTCTGGGTTTGATCTTCAAGTCAATTTTGCTTCTATTTTGTACAACAATGGATGATTTTGCGGCCAACAATATTATTCAAAAGGTAATCTGTATACAATATTAAGGAAAAAAGCAGGCCTTGTCTTCATGCATTTGGATGATTCAGTTGATAAAATTCTAAAAGAAAACTAAGTTTGCATGCATATACTTTATCTATTTGTAAAAATGTCTGTATCAAGACAAATGGTAGGCCGGCCACGTCGAGTAATCTATTCATTTGTCCTCAAACGGCAAATTGATTCTATCTCTTTCCCTTAAAGCTTCATCAATCTTGTTTCATGTTATCAAAGCCATCTAGAAAATTGACAGAAAACGGCGGAATTATGAAGAAATGCTTGTTCTGTTTGAGTTTTTGCATATTTATCTGTGTGCATGTACTCTGCTATCAGCATGTAGAGATTCTTGAATCTTGCTTGGTTGATCACAGAGTGAGAAACTTCTCTCTCTACCCAACATCTGTCAACAATCCATCCACTTACTTCACCTTGCTCGATTTCTCAATCCAAAATCTACGATTCGCAGATCCTTTGGCCCCTAAGCCGATAGCCATCATCATGCCAGAGAGCAAGCAGCAGCTGATTGACAGTGTTTTGTGTTGCAGGAAAGGAGTGTGGGAGATTAGAGTGAGGTGTGGTGGACATAGCTATGAGGGCTCGTCCTATATAGCGAATGATGGGTCGTCTTTCGTTTTGATCGACATGATGAACTTGGATCGCGTGTCTGTTGACTTGGAATCAGAAACTGCATGGGTGGAGGGGGTGCAACCCTTGGCCAAACTTATTATGCAATTTCTGAAATTACCCCCGTGCACGGTTTTTCAGCCGGTTCTTGCCCTACGGTTGGGATCGGCGGCCACATTGCCGGCGGTGGATTTGGGTTGCTGTCAAGAAAACATGGCCTTGCTGCTGACAATGTGGTGGACGCTCTGCTAATTGATGCAGATGGGAGATTGCTAAACAGGGAGGGTATGGGGGAAGACGTGTTTTGGGCTATTCGAGGAGGTGGTGGAGGCAATTGGGGAGTCCTTTTCGCATGGAAAATCAAGCTGCAGAGGGTCCCACACACCGTTACATGTTTCAAACTTTCCAGGTCTGGTTCAAGACGAGACGTGCTGAACTTAGTTAACAAGTGGCAACACGTCTCGCCTGAGCTAGACGGGGATTCTACTTGTCCGCTTTTGTGGGGGCTGCCTTGCCGGAGACGAGAAAAGTAGGGATTTCCGTTACATTCAAGGGGTTCTATTTAGGACAGAAAGGAGAAGCTCTGTCAATCTTGAATTCTGTTTTTCCAGAACTGGAAATCATGGAAGAAGATTGTAAAGAAATGACATGGATAGAGTCTGTTGTTTACTTCTCAGGTTTGCAAAACGGGAGCAGCATTTCCCGCTTGAAAGACAGGTTCTTACAAGAGAAGCACTACTTCAAAGCCAAATCAGACTATGTAAGAAGTCCAATATCAAGAGAAGGTATATTAAGTGCAATAGAAATGCTTGAAAAGAGCCCAAAGGGTATGTTATACTAGACCCTTATGGAGGAGCAATGAACAGAATAAGCAGTGAATCTTTACCTTTCCCACACAGAAAAGGCAACCTTTTCACGATCCAATATTTAGTAGAGTGGAGACAAGAAAACAATTCTGAAAGCCAAGATTACATAGACTGGATCAGGGGATTCTACGACGCCATGGCGCCCTATGTCTCGTCCACCCCGAGGGCAGCTTACATAAACTACATGGACTTTGATCTTGGAGTGATGCAAGCCTTGAGTAGTGCTGTACAAGTCGATAATGCAGTGGATGTAGCTAGGGTATGGGGGAGAAGTATTTTTGAAAAACTATGATAGACTTGTAAGAGCCAAGACAATGATTGATCCCTTCAATATATTTAGGAATCAACAAGGGATTCCTCCAATGTCTAATACTTCTTATGGTAGAGCACAAATGAAGGAAGTGGATTAAGCTCAATTTCTTGTCTTCTCTTTTTTGCTTTCCTTGTAAAAAGTTTGAAGGTTTTCTAAGTTATCCTGAGTTTGTAATTACATTTGGGATTTTCAGAATTTTGAATTGTCAACTCTGAAGGGATTAGTTTGGATGTGAAAAAACCATTCTATTAGATGGAAAAGGTTTTGAATTGCACCAGTGCATTTCATTTATTACACATGTCTATTATTTAGTGAGTTTGTCACCTCTTTTTGTTTAATAATGAAAAAATAAAAAGATACTTGGAAGTGAGAGATGAAAATAAAAAAATCAGTTACAAGAATCAGATTCATTCAAGATTGAATACAATGATTAAGCTAGATATGATATAGAGCATGTGATACTAGAGAACCAGATTCCAATGTCCTAGATTAAAATTTTATTCCATAAGCAGGAATATCAGCAATCAAATTTGTCCAGCCATGACAAGGAAATTTTTCAAAATTTGCTGGAGTTTTATAACTGATCAAATTCACTACATGAAATCCTTAATTTCCTACTGTGATTTTCAATAACGCGTTTCATTCACCATATAGCTAACATAAAATTTTACATGTAGTTTACACGATCAAATGAAATACGAGATTCAAATTCCAAACTCTTGAATCATATGAAAAAGTGCTTGGCCTTTGAGAGAATATGCCCTTCTTCTATGGTCTTATGTGCCTTGTTCGAAAGATACGTGGCTTAGTGAAGTCAACTAGCTAACTTGACTACTTGAGTATAGCATTACATTCTCTGTCTGTCTGATGTCAGAGAGAGAAAAACTTAATAATTTTTGGGAATGTTAAGGATAAGCAAGAGTCATATTATCCATAACACCTTACACAATTTAATGTCTAATCACTTTTATTGTTTCTTTAAGGACGGATAAGATCTCATATAGTTGTCCTTTTCTTATCATAATATCTTATTTTGCATAATTTGTTCTTAAAATGAGCCGTATAAGGTGGCTTAGATAATGCAAGAAAGCCTGATCAATCCAAAGGCTAAGAGTAATAAAATTCCACAAGATCTCTGCTTATACTGCAGATAAAGAATCCATTGCATAGTAAAAAAGTAGCCCCAATACTTATCTGAAGAGAATCATCATCAATTCTTTTATCTCTAGAAAATTCCATTCTTCAACTTGACACTAAATATCTTCAATATAAAAGGAGCTCAATTGATTGATTGATCCTCAATAAAAAAAAAAATCTTTCTTACACGGAATCATTACAATAGGCATGGAGTGCTTTACATTGTTAGAAACACAGAGAGAGAGAAAGGGGATAGCTTCTTCTGCATCTTCATCACAAGGCCTGAAAATAGATTGTGTTTACAAGTATCATTCTCAGCAGCCTCATATTTGCCAGGTGAAGCCATCGGCCTCGAACGAGACAGCGATGAATCATCGTTTCGAAGTGGTGCAGTTTCTTGATGGATCCTCCAAATTAGACCATTCCAAGATCAAATCTGTGGCTATAGCTTGTTAGATTAATCCATACACGTATTTAGGCAATCCAATCAAGATTAGGTGGAGCTTTAATCTTGGACACAAGATCCATTTTCTGTCTCTTGTTCTTGTACAGAAACAGAGTAACTATGTGAGAGAAAGTGATGTTTTCATAACAACAGGCATGGTCAAGTATGCAGTAAAAATTGTTTATAAGCAAAAAAATCAAATAAAATGTTGGTGACTAATTTCAGTTTCTCAGCTTTCCGCGTCATGCATGTAAAATAAATTACATACACAATAACATGATCTTTGAATTTAAATCTAAATAATACATGAATCTTAAAAAACATGTTTCTCACATTCAAAATCATATAAAACTTAATTGTAAAATACTAACCTTGTGCAGCCATTGATTTGTTGATGAAGAAGTTATTTGATTTCTTCTCTCCCTTAGCCCTTACATAATTATCTCGTGACACTTTTATGGGCAGAGAAAGGAGTAGTTTCTTTTACCGCAAGAAACCGCTCATTTAAAACTGTAATTCACACTGTCTATCAACGTGTGAGGAATAGATATATATTAAACCATAAGAAAATATGGGCAATAAATATCTTATATATGGGCCACAATAATATGGGTCATTAATAATATCTTACATTCTCCCACTTGGCTCATGTGGCGTAATATATATAATTAAGTGGTTTAATTAACATAATGTGCGCATCATAAACCGATTTCATCATCATGTCAATACTAAGTATATTCTAACACAAGTCATGGCGGTTCTGCATTATTTATTCAACATAGTTCCTTCCATGTACCATAATGCTAGTTTTCTACTTAATATGACTCATAAATAAAACTTCATAAATACTTTACTTAAATGTCTTGATTAGAGACAAGATCCTATTACACTTCAAGTCAAACATTCATGTATACAATTACGACAAAATAGGATTTTGTTCAATATCGAATCAAAACATTAAAGAGCTCAAAGTGTCAAATATAGTCAAGATTTTTGAATGATGCCCATTCTTTCGACATGCCCAATAAATGTCTTTGGAGGCGATCCTTTCGTTAATGGATCAACAATCATAAGATCTCGTGCTAATGTGTTCAATTGACACCTTTTATTTGAACTTCTTCTTTAACGGCAAAATACTTTAATTCCATATGCTTAGCACTTTTGGAATACTTGTCGTTCTTAGAGAAGAATCTGCAGAATTATCACAATAAATTTTCAAAGACTTGGCAATCTTGTCGACTATTCCAAGTCCGAAACAAAGTTCCGCAACCAATTCTCTTGAACCGTGGCCTCAAAACATGTCACAAATTCAGCTTCCATAGTGGATGCGGCAATTACAGATCGCTTCACACTTTTCCATAAAATTGCTCCTCCAAATTAATAGAACAAGTATCCAAATGTGGATTTTCGAGTATCAACACATCCAAAGATAATCAATCTGAATATCTAATCACTTCAAGATGATCGGACTTTCGATAAGTAAGCATGTGATCTTTTGTTCCTTGCAAATATATCGGTACTTTCTTTGCTGACTTTCTAATGATCCATTCCTGGATTATTTTGATAACGACTAAGCATTCCAACAAAGAAAGTGATATCGGCCGTGTACAAGTTTGTGCATACATCAAGCTACCAATAATTGACGCATAAGGAATGTCTTTCATTTGTCCTCGTTCCAATTCATTATTTGGACATTGCTTAAGACTGAACTTATCTCCCTTCTCGGATTGGAGCGATGCTTGATGAGCACTTTTCCATCCTAAATCTCTCTAGAACTTTATTTATGTATGCTTTTGAGACAACCCTAACAATCCTTGTGATCTATCACGAAATATTTCTATTCCGACCACATAAGTTGCTTCTCCCATATCTTTCATTTCAAAGTTCTTAGAGAGATACTTCTTGGTTTCATACATCATACCAAGATCATTTGTTGCAAACAAGATATCATCAACATACGTAATCATAAAAATAAGCTTACTCCCACCGACTTTAAGATATATACACCGATCAACGGTGATTTCCTTATATCCAAAAGAAGTGATGGTATCGTTGAATTTGAGATACCATTGTCGAGAAGCTTGCTTAAGTCCGTATATCGATTTCTTTAATTTACACACCGTATGTTCTTTGTCTTCAATAGAAAAACTTTCAGGTTGATCCATATATACTTCTTCCACTAAATCCCCATTTAAAAAGTTGTCTTAACATCCATTTGGTGCAGCTCCAAGTCATAATGAGCCACTAAAGCCATAATAATTCTAAAGGAGTCTTTCCGAGACACCGGTGAAAATGTTTCTTTGTAATCAATACCATTCTTCCGAGTAAAACCTTTGGCAACAAGTCTAGCTTTATATCTTTCGATATTGCCATTTTGAGTCACGTTTAGTCTTGAAGACCCATTTACACCCGACTCTTTTACAACCTTACGGCAATTCTACTAGATCTCAAACTTCGTTATGAGCCATTGATTTTAACTCTTCTTTCATGGCATTTAACCATTTAATAGAATTATTGCTTTCTATGACTTGTGAAAAGGAAACTGGATCATTATCAAATTTTGACTCTTGTAGATAAACCACGTATTCATTAGAAATAGCAGGTCTTCTTTGTCTTTCAGACCTTCTTAATGCTACTTGTTGTGGTTCATCTACTATAGGTTCATTAACGACATGGTTATCAAAGATGGGTTCATTAATGACAGGTTCATTAACAAGAGTGTTATCATTTATTTGTTGTTCTTGTAAATTGTGTGGCAATTCAACAACATTAGGAACAACAACATGAGTAGAAGTACTAGGTAGAGGAAACTCAACCTTAACTTCTTCAATGTCCACTTTTTGTGGTTCTACACTCCCACCGATTTCACCATTTTCAATGAACTTGTCATTACCAGTTTCCATAATCCTCGTACTATGATTAGGAGAGTAAAACTTATACCCTTTAGATTTTACGGATAACCAATAAAGAAACCACTTATGGTTCTTGGATCCGATTTCTTTTCATGTGGATTATAAATTCTCAATTGCTGGACAACCCCAAACATGCGGGTGTCTTAAGCTGGGTTTCCTACCCGTCCACGATTCAAAGGTGTCTTAGGAAGCTGCTTTGCTAGGAACCTGTTTAACACATATGCAGCGATCTTGATGCATACATCCACAATGAGGTGGGTAAAGAGGAATTACTTAACATACTCCTAACCATATCCATTAGAGTACGATTACGTCTTTCTGCTACACCATTTTGTTGTGGTGTACTGGCATAGTGTATTGAGCATAAATGCCACGTTTTCAAGAAATTTAGCGAATGGGCACGGGCATTGCCACTGATTCATCATATTTTCCATAAAATTCACCACCTCTATCAGACCTAATGATTTTCACCTTTCTATCCAATTGTCTTTCAACCTCTTCTATAAACACTTCTAAAACATTTATAGAATGAGATTTTTTTGTAATAGATAGAGATATCCATAACGTGAAAAATCATCGATAAAGGTAATGAAGTATCTTTCCTTCCCAAAGGAAGGAACATCAAAAGACGCACAAATATCGGTGTGTATTATTTCAAGAAGTTGTGTACTTCTTGTGGCTCCTTTCTTTGTGTGTTTTGTTTGTTTTCCTTTAATACAATCCACACAAATACTAAGATCGGTAAAATCCAACTCATGAAGGATCTCATTCTTTACTAATCTTTGTAGTCTTTCTTTGGAGATATGCCCCAAACGTTTATGCCACAAGTAAGCGTAACTTTCATCGACTAAACCACATTTAGTTCCAACATTATGATGCAAAGTCATAAGGGTCTCGGCAAAAAGATGATCAAGTTTAAAACGATACAAGCCATCGGACAGAATACGGTAACCGACAAGATGATTTTGTTTGAGCAAGCTAAAACATCCATTACCAAACTTAAAGCAATATCCAACAGAATCAAGTTTAGAAAGAGAAACTAAATTACGAGAAACTGAAGGTACATAAAGAGTTTCAAACAAGTCTAAATAATGTCCAAGATCTAAAATTAAACGATAAGTTCCCAACCGTTAAAAAAAGCGATAAGTTCCCATGGCTTGTACTAGTGCTTTGACTCCATTCCCCATGAAAACAAAGTTTTCATTTGGGTTTGTGGTTCGGGTTGTAAGGAATCCTGCATCGTATTGGAAACATAAGTGGTACAGCCGAATCAAGCCACCAAGTATTATAAGGAACTTCAACTAAGTTTGATTCATGACATACTAAAATATTAAGTATACCTCTCTTTTCGAATCAATCTTTACATTTCGACAAACCTTTTGAAAGTGTCGAGGCTTCTGCAAAACCGACACTTTAGATTATCGTGTTTCTTTTTCTTGATTTGAGCAGATTACTCATTTACATTATTTGGTGCTTGCTTGCTCTTTCCTTTCTTCTTTCCGGCTTTCTTTCTAGCCCCTTGATTCATTGCGAGATGAACAACATGAGTTCCCTGATTCTTAAGTCTCGTTTCCTCTGAATTAACATTCCGTGAAGTTCATTCACATTCCATTTGTCTTTCATGGTATTATAGTTCATTTGGAAAGGACCATACTCGAGAGGGTAGTAAGTTTAACATAAACCGCACTAGAAAGTTATCATCTCTTGTCATTCCCAATGACTTAAGTCTTTGCAGTGTTTGTCATTTCAATGACATGTTCATGCATGCAACGAGAACCATCAAACTTTATGGTGGTTAAAGTAGCCATCAATGTCCCAAAGTACACATATCAGAGTTTGAGAACATTCTTTCACAGATGCTAAATATTCTTTAGCACTTTCAGTTTTAGGAATGGTAGACTTGATGTTGTCGGCTACACTCATTTGCATAAACATAAGGCTCGGTTTGTTCCATTTTACCCAAGCATCATGGGCAAATTTTTCATCATCGCTGCTATTTTCATTAATAACGTGGCTTGTCAACTTCGAGTGTTGAATCAAGATCCAAAACACCAAGGTGAAAATGGATCGTCGAGACCATTTATCGAAGTTTAGACCATTAAATATCGTAGCATGACGAAGCAAGCGAATGAAGAGTGACGGGAACATGTACTGCAGAATAATTTAATTAATACATATTAATACTTTGAATTAAACAGATTAGGATCGAAAAACATTAAGCATATATTAATGATCTCCTTTGGGTGATACATTAACATACAAACATAATCATAATGATGCTTTGTAAATTCAAATAATTAATAATTTGATATTTTCTTTCTAAATTATTTTGCTATCTTTGGATATACAAAATAACCCATAATAAAATATCAATTATTACTATTATTTTCATAATTTATAAGACTAAATGATCGACCTTTGGTGATCTGTAAATGTCTTATAACCATGAAATTTTGAATACCCATAATTATCGAGACTAATCAAATCTCAAGCATCACATATGTTAGGATTTGGATTTGTATGTTTTGATGATGTTCTTAAAATCTATGTGTAATAGGACCAAGTGAACCGTTAGTCGGTGATGATCTAGATAGGGTTTATGTCTTAGTACGGTTAAACTCGCTAGACTTAACCCTCTGTATCAGATTGGTTGAGAACTAAAGGCCTGATAAGGAGACTTAAAGATCTAAGAAGAGATTTCGTTCGAAGTCATTTAGAAGGGCGTCATGAAGATCAAGAAGAGATGATAAGAGTTACGCAAAAGAAGTATTGTCAAGAAAGGTTCAAGTGAAGATAGCAAGGTTGGAATCCATGCTACGGCAAGCTTTAGATGTCTTTGGAGCAAGGTTGAAAGTTGCTAGAGTTGACTTCAAGAAATTCATCGGGGATAACAAAAGTCGGAAAGACAACTCTAAGATACTCGAAGTTAGTCAAGTGAAGATTTGATTATCAATCAAGATCAATCATGACATAATTGATTGATATCGAGAAAATCAATTATCCAAAGTCAAACAAATCTTCCAACGATCACTTACCATTTCTTTGAAGATCCTGATTGACAAATTAGCCTAACGGCTAGTCAAATTCGATTCATAAAAATTGAAGTGAAGGATCTTAAAAAGAGATACACGCGCGAGAAATATCTGAAACAACTCTTTCACTCATTGCAATACACGCTTAACTCTTCACACCGTAAATTGATTGAACACGTTGAATTTTCTAAGAGATTTATTTTTGGTCAAGGAAGTGTAAATCACCTTTCATTATCTCACGAGAAAAGGTTGATTGTTTTAGATCTAAGAGATAAACACTCAAAGATCGAATCGATTGTACTCAAGGGCGGGAACTTGTTAAACTTCTGTGGTCGAATCCTCAAGGAGATCGGAGGAGACAAGACCGAGTTTGGTGGATAGTAAGGCCCTGTAGAATCGGGGAGAGTGGACGTAGGATCGTTATATCCGAACCACTATAAAAATCTCTGTGTCTTTATTTGCTTTACTGCATTCATACTTATAAGCTGCTCATTCATCATCGTTTTTATGAAATCGCATTAATCTTGCTAAATATTATTCTCAAAGGTTTTCTTTAAAAGGGTTTTTCAAATACACACGAGATTAGCTTCGCACCATCGAGAAGACTTCGAGTTTCCGAAGTCTCGCCGATCTCAATTAGCACACTCGAGTACCTTGCCGCAGAAGACTTCAAAGTCTTCTAACCTCACACTCAGCTCACGAAAAGTGGTAAAAAGTTTTTGAGTGTGGTAAAGTCTATTCAACCCCCTTCTAGACTTTCCACCTCCTTTCACATCTCGTCCGGGACCAACAAGTGGTATCGGAGCGGTGGTTCAACCGACCACCGGCTTTGGTTACCAATAGTCTTTGAGGAAAGACTGTTGTGGTCACTGAGCAGATCTTTTTGAAAACCGTTTTCATAAAACTCATTGCATTCATTGCATAATCATTTTATTACTAATAATGAGTTCTCATAAGAGCGGTAAAGAAAGCTACCAGAGTTCTCTATTGAAGACTATGACTACTCGGAAATTTCGCATGGAAAATCATCTTGGTGCAATTCATGATAGGATGCTTGAAACACTTGAAGATGGACCAATAAAGTTTTACTTTGAACCAGTAAGTTACGGGAGCGGTGGAGCGAAGCATCTACTCGGCGAGAAGATTGAAAAGAAAAGGAGTGAAATGTCAAATGATGAAAGGAAACTATTTAATCTTGATCAAATTGCTCGGACAGAGATCATAGAGACTCTAACCAGAGAAGCTTACGAGAGAGAAAGTCAAGACATGTAAGACCGCAAAAGAGATGTGGGAAACCCTAGCACTCATGTGTGAAGGTTCGGAGCAAATTAAAGAAAATAAGTTGCGATCTATTCTACATTCGTTTGACACATTTAAGATGAAGCCCGATGAGACAATAGATCGAGTTGGATCTAAGATGACAAATATCATCAATAAAAGCAAGTTCATTAGGAAAGTCTTATACCGAGAAGGAAATCAACAACAAAATTTTGAGATCTCTAACTAGTAAATGGAGAGTCAAGATCACCGTGATCAAAGATACAAAAGAACCGAGCAGGATAAGTCATCATGAGTTATTTTCACATTTGAAAGCTCATGAATATGATTTGAGACAAGAAGAAGACGAGGACGAAGGAAATTCAAACTCTTTGGAAAGGAAGTTGCTTTCAAGGTCACTTCGAATCACCATCAAAAGAACCTATTGGAGAGGACTTAAGCTTGAAAGAACAAATGGCCTTGACGAGAAAGTTTGATAAAATGAATTCGAAATTTGGGAAATATAGAAGACATTGGAAGAGTTCTAAGAAAACTGGTTTGAGATCAGAAACAAATCTTGAGATAAGAGATCAAGATTCCAAGGAGGATAGGAGGTTCAAGACTCCATAAAGAAAAAGAGAAGAAAGTCCAAGAAGAAGAGACTTTTCTCCTAAAAGGAATTCTAGTCCAAGAAGATCCTCAAGAAGTGATGCTTGCTATAATTGTCATAAATCGGGACATTTCGATTATGATTGTCCAGATCTAACTCCAAGAGAAAGAGAAGAAAAGAGATTGATGAGGAGCAGAAAGTTTGCGAGACAAACGTGCTTTGGTGGTCAAGAGGAGGATACTCTTTCAAGTAACTCAACATCATCTTGAGACTTCTCTTGGGACAATGATTTGTGTCTTATGGCAAAAGGAGATGAGGTACTTTCGATTCCTGTTCTTCTGCTTCTCGTATGTCTTGTGCGAAGAGTTTGACCATAACTTTGTTGATAAGTTAATGGAAGATCTCAAAGCTGCTATAAACGCTTACAAGCGTGTGGAAAAGGAGAATGTGAGCTTGAAAAAGAAATTGATCGATTTACACAAGAATCTATTAGCAAGACATCCGAGACACTAACAGATTCTAATCGAGATAACTTGAGAAGAGTTAAATACTCTTAAAATGAAGAATCTTGAACAGGGTTTCTTTGGTAGAAAGGTTGCTTGCGAGAATCTTGAGAAAGCTGATCGAGTTGAAGATTCTACAAGCGAAATTCGATGAACTTTTCCATCGGCATGAGCGTATAAAATCAAGTGAGGAACGTTTAAGTTTGAGGTTGGATCAAGTGAATAAAGCTTCTCATGCGGTTCAAACAATAGTTGAATCGTCTCAAACACCTAACGTAAAGAAGGGAATTGGTTTTACCATTGCCCAATCCTCGCGAGTTCAAACAAGTGTACTTAAGAAGAGTACACATGTTAAGGGTAATGATTTGGTAGGAGAGGGCTTCAAACCTAAACCTCGATAAGGGTAAAAAGGTTCTTGACCCAAAATCAGTCGAAAGGGAAGAAGAGTAGTTATACTCAACAACCCAAACAAGCGATGAGGTATCAAAGAAGGGAATCCCAATTTAAGAAACCTCAAGAAGGTCGAGAAAAGTAGACATCAGCCGAAACCATCTCGTGGAGACAGTCTCGGTGAAGACTACACAACCTAAGCAAACTTGAAGCTTGCTAAGCGATCTACTAAGCCGTCTGTGCACTGTGAGATATGAATCTTTTGATGGCTCAAGTAGAACGTACCCTTATCATCAAATCCTCGAACCATTGTACAACGGCTGATCACTCCATCTAGAGGACCTCGGAAGGGTGAAGTCTTACGGAAGGAACACAATCGACACCCATAGACAAACATTCAAGAAGGCACCAAAGGATGAGGTTGTCTATGTTGATATGTATGGAAGAAGGATAAGATCTTACGAATACGATAAGAAGAATCTATTCCTATGGATTCCTAAAGATTGTGCTAACTCTCAAGGACCCAAACCTAAAGGGTACCTAAAACTTAACTAACCGTGCAGGACGCCGTGGGACATGAAAGAGAGGTTGCTGGAAATCTATGCAGTACATCGACAGTGGGTGCTCAAGCATATGACTGGAAACAAGCAACTCTTGAGCTCAATAAAATCACAAAATGGCCCACGGGTGGTATTTGGAGACAATAACTTTGGTATTACCAAAGGTGTTGGAACTCTATACATTGGAGATGTACGTGTGGAGGAAGTTTTCTACGTGGAAGGATTAAAGCATAACTTGCTTTCGGTCTCGCAATGGTCTGTGATAAGGGATACTCGAGTTAAGTTTTCTAGTTCTTTGTGTGTTGTTTTGTGTGGTTTAAATGATCGGTGTGCTTTTAAGCGGCTTGAGAAAGGGGAATGTTTATGTTGCGAGAATTTGAAATGCCCAAGCAATACATGTCTTGTAGCAAAAGTACTTAAAACAAGTGGTTATGGCACAAAAGATTGAGTCACATAAATTTCAAAACACTAAACAAGATAGCCGAAGGTCTCTTGTAGAAGGCTTGCCAAATGAAGTTTTCTCAAAAGATCGAGTTGTGACTCGTGTCGGAAAGGAAAGCAAACTAAGGCCTCATTCAAGGAAATTTACGTACCAACGTCAAGTAGGGTACTACGGTTACTTCACATGGATCTATTTGGTCCAAGATCACCATTGAGCTTCGGTGGTAGAAAATACACTTTGGTGGTGGTAGATGACTATTCAAGATTCACATGGGTGATATTTATGTTCAAGAAGAATGAAACCATCACAAGATTACCGGAACTCTGAAGAGATTACAAAGCGAAAAAGGAGAAAGTGTTGTAAGAATTAGAAGTGACAAAGGAACCGAGTTCTTAAACGCTCACATAGCGACATATTGCAAAGAAGCTGGAATTCAACATGAAACGTCTGCGGCCCACACTCCACAGCAAAATGGTGTTCTTTGAGAGGAGAAACAGAACACTCAAGGAAGGCCAGAACAATGCTAGCGAGAATATAGTGTTCCTCGGAGGTTTTGGGCGGCTGTGAATACGGCATGCTATACTCGAGAATCGAAGCTTCTTGACCAAAGAATATGGAAAGACACCATATGAGTTATGGAAAGGTAGAATTCCCGTGTTTCTTTCTTTCGTGTTTTTGGTTGCGGAGTGTTTCATTCATGACAACGGTAAATCCAAGTTAAAAACTTTTGATGCCAAGGTTCTTTGATGGGATATTTTTAGGATATTCTAGCACAAGCAAGGCTTATCGAGTTTTTAATAGGAAAACTCTTGTCGTGGAAGAAACACCCCATGTGGTTTTTAATGAATCTACCGTTGAGTCTAAGGACAAAGGAAGAGAAGAGTCAGCGATGAAGGGTTTGAGAAACTTGAACTCAAGGACAAGACAAAATACGTCAAGATTCACTTACCTATTTTAGATTCCGATTCGAAGATGATCAAGAAATCTCAAAGTTGGCAGAAAAAGGAAAAGGTATTCTTGAGACAAGAGAAGACTCAAGCAAAACAAAGTCTGGCGATGTAATCTCAAGACCCTGCGATGACTCACCCGAACTCAGGACATAAATTTATCAAATCAAGGGGAATGACTCAAGATGATGTTCCAATAATGTCTTGAGAAGAGTTGAACGCATCTAACGAAGGAATTGGATGACAGATCATCCCACCGATTTAATCTTAGGTAATCCACAAGATGGAGTTAAAACAAGAAGAAGGATAAATGCGGATGGTTTATTTAATGCTACGTTTCTCTTCAAGAACCAAAGAATATTGAAGAAGCAATGGTGGACACAAAGCTGGATAGAAGCTATGCAAGACGAACTAAATCAATTTACACGACAAGAGGTGCGGATACTCGTTGATAGACCAAAACATCAAAAAGTGATTGGAGCGAAGTGGGTTTTCAAGAACAAGAAAAATGAGAAAGATGAGGTCATCGAGAAATAAAGCAAGGCTAGTTGCGCAAGGTTACTCACGATCGGAAGGAATTGACTATGATGAGACGTTTGCCCAGTAGCAAGATTAGAAGCTATAAGATTATTCCTTGCATACGCAGCATATATGAAATTCAAAGTATATCAAATGGACGTAAAATCAGCGTTTCTAAATGGAGTTCTTGCGGAAGAAGTATACGTTGAGCAACCTCCGAGGTTTCGTACAAGGAGATCAAGTATACACTTTGAAGAAAGCTTTATATGGATTAAAACAAGCTCCTCGAGCTTGGTATGATACATTATCACAGTTTCTACTTGATCATGGATTTAGTAAAGGGAAGATTGATCGAACCTTGTTCGGAATTGAAGAAGATCGTGATATTCTTTTAGTCTGCATTTATGTGGACGACATAATCTTTGGATCACCAAACAAGAAGCTTTGTGAAAAATTTAGTAAATTGATGCAGAGTAAGTTTGAAATGTCTATGATGGGAGAAATGAATTATTTCTTAGGACTTCAAGTCAAGCAAACTTCAAAAGGAATATTCATAAACCAAGCAAAGTATACCAAAAATATGCTAGAAAAATTTGGAATGATAACAAGCAAGGATGAAAAAATTCCCATGGTGACAAATTACAAGATGGATACGAGATGAGGATGGTGAAAATGTTGATCGGACTATGTACCGAGGACTAATTGGTTCTCTGCTTTGTATCTAACAGCAAGCAGACTGACATTTCTTTCGTGGTTGGAGTATGCGCAAGATTTCAAGCCGATCCAAAGAAAAGTCATTTGGATGCGGCGAAGAAGATCTTAAAATATCTCAAGGGTACCACAAACTTGGGTCTTTGGTATCCTGCTGATGACAATTTGGAACTCGGTGGATATTCCGATTCGTACTATGGTGGTTGTAGAATCGATAGAAAATCAACCACAGTACTTGTCAATTTCTTGGGAGTAAAGCTGGTCTCGTGGTTTTCTAAGAAGCAAACTTCGGTGGCTACATCAACCACGGAAGCAGAGTATATGGCCGCGGAAGTTCTTGCTCACAAGTACTATGGATAAGTCAACAATTACAAGACTACCACATTGTCACTAAAGAAATTCCTATCTTACGTGATAATAGCAGTGCAATTGCTATTACTCGAGAATCCAAGATTACTTCACACAAGATGCAAGCATGTGGATATACGTCATCACTTCATTAGAGATCATGTCGAAAAGAGAAACATTCGAATGGAAAAGATTCATACAGAATCGACAGAGAGCAGACATTTTTACAAAACCTTTGGCGAAGCACGGTTTAGAGATCTATCGGTGGAACTAGGTCTATTAGATCCGGGAAAAGCAGCTTCTTTGAAGAAGGGTATAAAGTTTGCTAAAGCAGAGTATAAAGCTTCTTTGAAGAAGAGTATAAAAGCTTGCTGCGGCGAACTTTCAAACCGGAGAAGCGGTCTAAAACCTTGCTTTGCTCTGATACTCGGTGGTATCGATTGATTACAATATCAAGCGATGATATGTTACTCTTACTCTCTCGATTTACTACATTTATTTGTTTAAAAATTATTCTTGATATAAAATATTCCTTGTTTCTTATAGCTAAAATATTTTTCGAATATTTTATTTCCTTACTTATCCTCGGCTCACGAAAATTAGCAGCTGTGAATTGTCAAATCAAATCTTTTCAACCATGCGGTATGGGATAATTTTCCTTTAAAATATTATTCCCTATTCTATTTCTGCGGACCCGAAATTCACTCAAATTTTGGAAAATTACCTTTTCAAATCCATGAGGACACGCACTTTTGAATTCGAACCGTTTAATTTATAACCGTTCGATACGATCGTGCAATATACCAATCAACGTTCAAATCTTATTTTGTATTTTTAAAATTTTAGCGGTTTCTTTCTTCTTTCTTATAAATTGGTATTCTTTTCTCTCTCTTCCTCATTACTTCATACTATTGTTCATCTCTTTCCTTCTTCCGATTTTTGTTCATTTTTTTACGAGTTAATACCAATGGCTCCAAAGCAATCTTCTTGAAAACGATCGCAGGGAAACACAAGACTCTCGACCCTCTGGTTCTATCGGAGAAAGTACGGAGTGAATTATCCGTAGATTTTAGAACAACTGGACAGCGGGAAGCGGTGGAGATTACTGAATCTCCTATCCGATCGGGGTTTGTATCGATCTTATTCGGCTCACTCTTACGAGCAGCGAACTCTTGATGCTTATGTGGTACGGTTTAAGTTCGCGGTGATTTTGGTAGAAACGTAATCAAAACAACAGTGTATGGCGAGTTTGACCATCGGACGAGAGGATGTTCATCAACATTTAGGGTTATCACTGCAAGGTATTGACCCGAGAATCTTATATGTCGAGATAATCATCTCGAAGCCTTTCGTTCTCTAGCGAAAACTTCATGTCGGCATCATGTGTCGGATTTGAAGAAAGCATATCTCAAAAGGAAGTATACTGTTGTTTGACATCATGGTGAAAGTGATGTTTGGTGAACGCAGTATGGATTGATGAAGTCGAGGCGTTTGTGTGCTTTAAAGGCGATTGTGGATGGAGTCGAGTGTGATTGGGTCGATAAATTCTTTGAGATTCTGCGAGAAGGAAAAGAATAGGTTCTTTCGGACGAGAGGTGGTTGGAAATCCGAGAAGTGAAGGTATGGGTGTGGAACAGATGCGTTTCCATGTCGAACAAGATTACGGTGTTCTTGGAAAGGGTGATGCCCAACACGGCGTGGGACCCAAAGTGGACGAAACCATATACTAAGGCAAAGTTTATGCGAATAAGGATGAGGAGCTCGGTGGTCCTCCCGATTCGATGATGAAGAAGACCAGTGAGATTGAGGGGAACCGCAGATGTGTCACCCATCGGAGGAATTGCCCGATAATGGATATTGGTGGAAAAGATGAGGCATCAAAGATTCGGATATTAGTGATCGAGGCACCAGCAAGTTCCAAGGCTGCTAGTACGAGGAGAAGACTCGGAAGTCTTACGCGGCGAAGATCAAATTCCGATTTCTCAATTACCACGAGAGAAAGGCAAAGAGGTTCACTTTGTGGCAACCGGAAAAGATTCGGTGAGCGGTCGTACCAGAGGAGCACGAGATGCCTCCTAAGGTATCCTGGAAAGAAAGGATCGTCGATGGTGGATGCAATGGAGGTTGATGATTCTCCGATTTCGGATCTTTGAAGAGATGGTCTCTCATGAATCCGCTAGTAAGGAGGAGCAGTACCAATTCCGTTTCCTTCTCTTTACGAGATTCCCTCTTCTTCCAAGCTTCGCACCGATGGAAATTGGCGATGATGTTGCGGGCATGGGTGCCGCCGGAGCCTATCACCCGGAGTTGAGGGTGATCACGGTGGAGGTGTGGTTGGAGATGTCCCAATGCAGATGGTTAACCTTGGCCGATCGATTTCGTGGTCCATTTGAGAAGTGTTTGATTGCGAGGTTTCTACGTGGGTGGACAGTAAGTTTCCTAGATTACGGGATATGTCGGAGGAGCGAAGCTGGCGATAGACATCCTTGTATGGAGAAATGCGAGTGGGAGCAATAGATGATCTTATTCTTCCTCGGCAAATGAGATTGGCCATAATGAGTTCTCTCTATGGGAGTTCGAACTACGAGAACAAGGCTGGAGTTGCCAAAGCTTTTGACCTAACTACGGATCATCGATTGCATGCCTAGTTGCTCGACCGATGGATGAACCGAGAACTGCGAAGGTAGTTCAGCTCCTCCTTTCTGATTCTGAAGAGATCAAGAAAGGTGTTTCTACTATCCCTCCTCCTCTTCCCGATTTTACATCCGTTCGCTTGCCCAATTTTATGCCGTTATTGTTCATGAGAATTTGTATAACTCTTACTCCTCAAAGTTTCTTTGAGTTAACACAACAGTATGCTTCTTGTTTTGTATTGGCTGCTAAATACACTCCTCTTCTTGAGTCTATTGAGTCATCCAAGTCCTACATCGAGTGCCATTCAGACGGCCCCCTCTTTGATCCGTCAAGCCGATATGTTTCGAACAACGAGGAGACTATCATCGAAACTCTTTACGGCATGATGCTAAATAATATAAATGAGGTGAGAAAGCACGTTGAGAGTGTAAAGGATGAAGGTGAGAAAGCGAAGCCACTCTCGGGAAGGTGTTTGCTTTGAAAGAGAGGCGATTGAGGACAGATTTCGGACAAAGATGGAGGATCGATTGAAGAAACTCGAGTGCCATGGAAGCACCGATTAAAGGAAGGAATTGATCGAGAATGCGGCTACCCAAGCATCTATGCTGGATATGGGAAAGCAAATTTAAATGCATCCAAGAGGCAAATGCTCAATTGGACGGACGGCTACGGCTCACGCAGCCGACACTGCTGCTGCTTTGTTCAGCATATGCTCAAAATCGATGAGAAGATTGCTTCTCCAATAGCAGTGAGTATCTTTGAAGCTGCAAGTTCACGGAAAAGTTTCTCGCCTACGAGGCGGGATATCCTTGCCAAGATGACGAAATGGAAGGTCGGTGGACCCCTCTTTTGAATGATGTTAAAAAGGGGAAAGCCGATTGAAGCGAGATGGTTGTGAGAGATGAGGCTAAGGATAAAGAATTGAAGGATTACGAAAGATAGAGTGGAGAATTTGTTGAAAGTTCTGTTGGAGCGGAAAGAAAAAGCGAGTTGAAAAGGGCATTGCGAGAGTCTGCTGGAATGGGTGAAGATGAAGGTCGAGTTCCCAACCCGAAAAGGAGAAGGTTGATTAAGATGTCTGAAAAAGTTCAAGGAAAGTCTGCTGAAGAAGAGTTGGAGGCTTTGCATGAGGAAGCCTTCTGGTGACTTAGAAACTAGAAGGATGGAAGAGAAGGATAGTCACAAGATGATCAAGCTACTAGGGAAGCAAGGGAAAGAAGTGGATGTCTGGAGAGCAAACGAAAAAGGCGGTTCATACCGAAGAAAGGCTGCTGTAAAAGCAAAACCTCTTTGTGTCAAGGAAGAAGCGAGGAAAGAAAGGAAAGAAGCTCTTTGGAGCGAGAGGTGAGGAAGACTTTATCCTCCCCACAATTCGATGGTTTTGTGGATGATTGCCGTCCTCAGGAGAGATTTGAGGTGGAAAGCAGCAAAGAGGGATTTCATATGCTCTCATACTATGTCTGCAAAAGTATTGGCGTCGGAGGCCAATGAATAGAAAAACATTCTTTGCTTGGATGGAGGAGAAGCACGGTAATCTCTGGCGAGATATTAAAGAGCGTCTGTGGAATTCAACTTTGAACCTTCAAGCGCGAGAATTTGAAAAGATTCCTACTCGATCCACACGAGATGGGAAGTTTGACCCGGTGAGTGTTCGCAGGGACGCTCAAAATGCTTGGCTGAGGTCAACCCACCTATTGGAACAAATAACAGAGAACTCTATGATAGAGTGTATGAGTGGCTAAACGTTCCAACGAGGGTTTTGAAGGTATGGTGAGGAAGACATGAAGGTTGTTGGTTGGGAAGTTAGGCTGAGAAGGCTGTTGATGTTAGTACTTATCTTTTTATGCATTTCCTTGTTATCTCTTGTTCTTTTTGCTTTTCACTGTAATTTGTCTTGATCGATTTATATATGAATAGAAGTGAATGTTTTGCGCCTAGACAACTTCTCGTTGTCGGCTGGTTTTGATTGAGATCTTTTTAAGGTCTCTTTGTCTTTCTTTCGCTTATCCTTGTTTGTGAGCAGTTCTCAAGAAGGTTTTAACATCATCAAAAGGGGGAATTTGTTAGGATTTGGATTTGTATGTTTTGATGATGTTCTTAAAACCTATGTGTAATAGGACGAACTGTTAGTCGGTGATGATCTAGATAGGGTTTATGTCTTAGAATGCAGTTAAACCTGCTAGACTTAACCCTCTGTATCAGTTGGTTGAGAACTAAAGGTCAGCGATAAGGAGACTTAAAGATCTAAGAAGAGATTTCGTTCGAAGTCATTTAGAAGGGCGTCATGAAGATCAAGAAGAGATGATAAGAGTTACGCAAAAAGAAGTATTGTCAAGAAAGGTTCAAGTGAAGATAGCAAGGTTGGAATCCATGCTACGGCAAGCTTTAGATGTCTTTGGAGCAAGGTTGAAAGTTGCTAGAGTTGACTTCAAGAAATTCATCGGGGATAACAAAAGTCGGAAAGACAACTCTAAGATACTCGAAGTTAGTCAAGTGAAGATTTGATTATCAATCAAGATCAATCATGACATAATTGATTGATATCGAAAATCAATTATCCAAAGTCAAACAAATCTTCCAACGATCACTTACCATTTCTTTGAAGATCGATTGACAAATTAGCCTAACGGCTAGTCAAATTGATTCATAAAAATTGAAGTGAAGGATCTTAAAAAGAGATACACGCGAGAAATATAGAAACAACTCTTTCACTCATTGCAATACACGCTTAACTCTTCACACGAAATTGATTGAACACGTTGAATTTTCTAAGAGATTTATTTTTGGTCAAGGAAGTGTAAATCACCTTTCATTATCTCGGATACGAGAAAAGGTTGATTGTTTTAGATCTAAGAGATAAACACTCAAAGATCGAATCGATTGTACCAAGGGCGGAACTTGTTAAACTTCCTGTGGTCGAATCCTCAAGGAGATCGGAGGAGACAAGACCGAGTTTGGTGGATAGTAAGGCCCTGTAGAATCGGGGAGAGTGGACGTAGGATCGTTATATCCGAACCACTATAAAAATCTCGTGTCTTTATTTGCTTTCTCGCATTCATACTTATAAGCTGCTCATTCATCATCGTTTTTATGAAACTGCATTAATCTTGCTAAATATTATTCTCAAAGGTTTTCTTTAAAAGGGTTTTTCAAATACACACGAGATTAGCTTCCGCACCATCGAGAAGACTTGAGTTTCGAAGTCTGTTGATCTCAATTAGCACACTCGAGTACCTTCTTGCCGAGAAGACTTCAAAGTCTTCTAACCTCACACTCGGCTCACGAAAAGTGGTAAAAAGTTTTGAGTGTGGTAAAGTCTATTCAACCCCCTTCTAGACTTTCCACCTCCTTTCACATCTCTCGGGACCAACAACATATATATGGGTAATCAAAATATTAATCATATAATTTTGATTTATTAAACTTAATAGTCGAGACCACTTTGTTGATTAACGAGACCAACATTATATAAATCTAATTATATAATTTACCTTATAGTTAATGGAAACTAAATCCTCAATAATTTAATCACATAAATTTAATAACATATTTAATGAACAATAATTAAATATGAAATCTCAAGCATTTTGAATACCCATAATTTAACTAAACCTCATAAGATATTTACGTATTATTTAAAACTAGCTTTTGCCCGTGCGATGCACGGATCTATTGTAGATTTTTTTAAATTTATATGTATGAATATATATATATATATATATATATATATATATATTTATAAATTTTTAAAATGTTCTCATAGAACTAATAAAAGGAGAGATTAAGCAATTTCATTTGAAAATGGTTGTCAACTATACAATTCTTTGAAGTTATAATGTACATAATAGTGAGGAAGTATTTTATAAAATGTCTCATATATAGAACATGATAGTTTTTCTTAATTTATAATATTCATTTTTCTAAAAGTATCCCAAAATATTATATAATAAGTATTTAATCTCTAACAATACTATTTTCCTTCAACATTTCAAAATCTTTGAAAGTAAATTTTCCAACACGACCAAGTAAATCGAGAGGGAAAGAGAGACACTTCTATAGGGTTGTAGTATTTTAATAGCATGAGAACAATCGTTAAATAATGAAAACTCATAATTAATCCTCTTCATGATATGCAATTTTTACATTTAAAGTAAAAGTAATTCATAATATTCAAACTTTAAAGTACCTCAAAAGAAAAAGGTTAAACATGGTAAAAAAATTGTATTACTCTAAAAATCTCACTTTGTAGTCTTTGCTAAACTTCATAAAGTAATATATGCTAGTGTGAACTTTTAACCTCTAAACTCGAACTCCATAACAAAAAAATTAATTGAAGAAAATTATTGTGATGATTATGTTATAATGCAAATATTGGATCCTAGAAGAGATAACAATCCAGTGCTAATGGTTGAATTATACAATCTAACATGTGTATAGTTTTAAATAAGGTAACTACTTGAGTGCATGAAAGGAGGAAATCGGACCGTACATAAAAAAAAAAAAAAAAATTCCATCCTTCAATTTGAATAATCCAAAATCTCATGAGTTTCATATGTGTTTTCAGTCCTACAACCAAGTGGTTTATTCCATATCTTTTTTTTTTTTTTCACGATATTGCCAACAAAGCACCATCTGCTTTTTACTCCCATACATGCCTAAAAGTGTGCAAAGTTTCAAGCATTAATTGTATTACTTTCTCTAAAGGATATCCTACATTTCTACTAAATACATGATGGTGGTGCAAAAGAACATATTGTTTATCATTGTTATGTTTGCTAATTACTTCAACATAGTCACCACAAATTATATTGAGTAGAATCGAACACCAAATTTATCAATGAGATTGAGATCTCACTTTATGCGCATCTTTTTAATAGATGTTCCACAGTTGAAATGTTCATCGAATAGCCCTCATAAACTTTCATACCTCAACGTGTGTAACCCCTTGTCTCAATCAAAGCATCTATCTAACATACCCAACCAAAAATGAATAATATAAAAACCAAACATACTTACACATTTTTCGATGGCCGAGGTGGGGAAGTGAAAAGCCAAAAGAGTCGCGGCAACTCCTTTGTATCTCATTTCAAAGCACACCACAGAAATCTATGTATGGCCTAACAATCCTAATTAAACACAATTATTTGAATATGCACATGTATATTAACTTATTCAGCTCTCACTCTGAAGAATAGAGGGTGAAGTTTTGAAGGAGAAAATTGGATGGAGCCGATTGTTGCTCCTTTATTTCAACATGTCGAGTTATTCTTGCCCAAATATGAGAAAAAACACAAATTAGACACATAAAAAACCGAAAAATAATCTGAAAATCCCATATCTTAAATGCACAACATATAAATGTGAATTGATCGTCATAAATAAAATTAAACCTAATTACCTCAAGCCATAAATTAATTCCAGGATATGAGAAATAAAGAGAAACATGATGCACTCTATATTGCAAGTATTACATGATCTAAATTCAAACAAATTATTGAACTTAAGGATTCTCTTCATCACTCACTCATGTTCAATAATTGAAAGAAGAGCTATAAAGTTGCTTATTAGCCCAAAGCTATAAATTCCTTATGAGAAAGAAGGTGAGGTATAATTTTTTTGCCACTATCCTTTTCTTTAATCATCAATTGCAAGAGCCCAAAAAAAAAAAAAAAAAAAAAAGAAATCATCAATTGCAAGAGATCTACACCGAGTACAATATTATACTTGATTTTGCAAAAGCATTGATGTATAAACAATTGATACTCAACAATTAACAACTAAATTTTGTCCAATTTACCTTCTTGGAGATTTTTGTAGTAGGTGTTAATCCTTTACCACCTTGGAGAATAGCTTTCTGCGGATACCGCAACTACACATTCCATGACACACGGGCGGGGACAATCGATCTCGAGTTTACTTCAGTGACGTTCTTCGTTGAATTTTGCAATACAATTACGTTAGTTCATAACAATAAACAACGTATACTACCTAGAAAATAATCAAATGAAACTCAACAAAATGACACATGCACTAAAAATATGCATTTAGGACAAATTTATTAAATAGTTGCAACTAAGCAATTCCCTGTCATTATTTTGGTACCCTCTACCAACATTTCCACGATTCACACTGAATTCTAAAATGCTAACACAGAAATTAAAAATAATATTCCAGTATTAACAAACATTCTAGAAGAAAGCCCACAATTAATCCTCCTAAAAAAGGGAATAAAGGATATCGAGTCTCTAAGAAAAAAGAAAAACACTCCTCAAGTTCATTGATGTCCTCGAATCGGGAGGCACACGAATCGCAAAATCGTCGCCGTAGGAACCGGGACTAAGACTTGGTATTAACAAAAAATTGGATGAATTGGAAGATGATTGTAGCGGAGAAGGCGGCGGCGGTTGTTTAGGCATGGCGGGCGATGATAAGAATGCGATGGCGACCACTGATTAGGAAGAAAGAAGAGAAAAAGATGGATGAAAGAAGAAATTATGACGTGGAGAGAAAATAAAAAACAATGAGATGATGGAGTTTAACGTAATTACGATGAAATTTTCTTCCATAACGGTTTGTGCAATTAAGAAACCAAAAAAATAATTAAGGCATGATCAAGAGGGAAGATGGATGGATTTTAACGCAATTCTCATAGAATTTCTTTTTTGTAGATTATTGCGGGATTGTTTTGAAAGGGACAGATGTCAAAAATTAGATTGACAAATGGCAGGTTTTTAAGGGATGATCCTTCTATTATATATATAGATTTCAAAATTATGGGTATTGAGATTACCCCAATCAAACCTCATATGGGTATTTTTAGGGGTGAAAACGGATCATATATTTTCCGATCGATCCGAGCCGTATCCGGTCGGTATCGAATTCGGTAAAAAAATAAGTATCGGTGAATTCGAATACGGATACGGATAGTTGACTTCGGATACGGAATCGATACGGAATACATAATATCCGACCGTATTCGAAGTTTTACCATATTTTATCGGATATTATTCGGATAGCAAATCCGGATATCCATTTTTTTAATATATTTTATATTAAAAAATAATATATATAATAATATAATAATATTAAAAAAGAAAAATATTAAAAAAATAGAAAGAGGACGCGTACTCTTCCGGTCTTCCTCCTCAATCATATTTCCATTTAAAACCTAGGTGCCGCCGCCGATTCTCAACTAGCAACCACCACCGCCGATTCCCGACCACTTCCACCTCCACGGCTCCACCGAACCACCGCGCACCATCCGTCGCCGAGGAGCTTCTTTTTTTTCTTTCTCTTTTAAGGGAGATGTATTATATATATATATATGTATGTATATATTATATGATATATATGTCGATTTAGGCTTTATATTTACACAAAACTCTATGTATTACACGGATTTTATACATAGTTATGCTAGTGTATTTTGTTTTTGAAAGGTATACTAGTGTATTTTGTGTGTGTATATAGACGTGGGTATGTATGATGATTGATGAGGAGACGGAGGAAAAATTTGAGATACGAGGAGTAAATTATGAAAATTATTAATTAAACATTTGAAATTTACTATTCAAAGTATTATAAATGCCATCTTATTTAAGATTGCAATTTCTATATTTGTGGGTTAAGCTAATTTAATTCTCTTTTCGGTGTATGTATTGATTGCAATTCTCTTTTCGGTTTCTATATTTGTTTTGATGATTTTCGTATGAAATATATTATCCGATTATAGTTATTCAAATTCGGCTCGGATTCGTCCGATATCCATCCCGTATCCGTATACCGAATAGTCGAATTCGTATTCGAATCCGGCTTCCGTATTCAACTCCAAATTCGAGAAAAAATATGGTTTATGATATGGTATAAGCACTATCCGTCCGTATCCGATCCGTTTTACCCACGAGTATTTTCAAAGCCGTGAAATTATTTAACTGGGGTTTAATTGGGTATTCAAGGAAAAAACCATGAAATTCAAAATGCTTCTTGATAATATCTTACGTATTATTTAAAAATTTCATAATGCCCTAATAAATAGGAAATTATTTAAGGAACATATTTAATCTGTGATACTTTTATAGGCGAGAGAAAGGAGTAGTTTCTTTTACCGCAAGAAATTGCTCATTTAAAAATTGTAATTCACACGGTCTATCAACGTGTGAGGAATAGATATATATTAAAACCATAAGAAAATATGGGCAATAAATATCTTACATATGGGCCACAATAATATGGTCCATTAATAATATCTTACAATGCATTCGTTTCAACTTCGTGGAAAGAACACACGGAGATTTTGAGGAAGTAATGCTCGTTTCCATGGATTGTTAACGAGTGGTGCGGTGGTTTCAAAAGTAACTTGAAGATGCCGGCGTCGGAAAATGTTGTCTTTGTGGCTGATAAACGAAGTGTTATGCAATGCTATTTATAAGGAAAAATTACAAATAGGTGTAAAAAAATCAAAATTACAAACATGTGTAATGTGCAAATTTTTTGTGCTTTTGTGCAAAAACAATTTGTGCGTCTGTGCAAATTTTTACACCTAGTTGTAATTAGGCTTACCTCTTTCTACCTTATTGTAAATGACCCTATTTATAAAGGATTTTAAGTAAGGCCTCACTTGGTAGCATCTTTTATTTTTATATGAGCCATATTATTTAGTAGAGGAAAGGATATTATCTTTGTTTGAGTACGGTATAATACAACATTTAATATAACACTTGGTACGCAATATAAAACTTGTATAATTTTATACTTTGCTTGGTAGAACGTATAAAATTGTACATCTTTAATGTAGTTGCTTGGTAGTATGTATAACATCCATATAAACAATGCAAAATACTCATTTTGACCTCCAATTAAAATAATACTATAGAAATTATTTTAAAAATCATTCATTAATTCTTCGTTTACACGATGTTGTTGAATTTTCGGTTATGTGTACTATTTTTTTATCGGTAAATATTTGTTCCCAAGGGAAATCGAACCCGTGTCTCCCACTAAAGTGAGGAACCCGGTGGCCAGGTGGACTAAGCCACCTATTTTGTGCTATTGATGTGGGATTTATAGTGTTGTGTTATCAAATTGCACTAAAACCGCAACCGCAACAAGGTGTCCCATTTATATATATATATATATATATATATATATATATATATATATATATATATATATATATATATAAGAAAATAGTGATTTTTTCAATATATTCCTACCCAAATTTATTTTTACGTTATTTTTTCTTCACTACCACATTATCTCTATTTATTCTTAATTTTTAATGTCTTTTAAATTTTTGTTTTCATATTAAAATGGATAAAAAGAATAATTATTGATAGTTTTTAGGGAATTTTTTGTTCAATTTTCCTACGACATTGTAAATTAAAATTATGTCCATTTTTAATTAAAATTAATTATAACTAAAATATTGAATACACATAAATATGGAATATTATATAACATATTGCAATATGTTTGAATGATTATTAAATATTTTATTTGTGTAGAGAATTGTGAAATGTTATATATAATTTCCATCTATTAAATTAAAATAGTCTCCACCATCTATTCAAAGTAATCAATTTTTTTATTTTCATAATTTTATTAAATTTTTAATATCATTTTAAAAAATAGTATTTATAACAAGTTTAATATATAATTAATTAAGATAAAAACCTAAAAGCCAAAGTACCACAAGCCGGTGAAATGGCGGAGCCCCACTAAAAACCTCCTTAAAGTAAAACCCTCCTTGGGGAAACCTCCAAGGTAGGAAAAGGAAAACTCCTCTAAAAATTAATGAAAACGGAAATACTCCATAAATCTATCATTCTCTGCCAAAAGTTTAACAAACAAAGGAATTTCATCCCACCAAATATAATTATCATAATCAGAGAACGTAGATATAGTATCTGCACCGAATTACCCTCCCTATAGATATGGACAGGTCTTGAGCTCCACTCCTTGAAGTACCTCCTTCATCCAAGCCCATGAAGATCTAAAAACCCATGGCACCGCAGGGTTTGAGTTTTGGAAAACCGAGATCACATAAGTAGAATCGACTCTAAAATAATTTTGGACCATCCCATATTGATTGCCACCGTAACCCCCTCAATTGCTGCCCATAACTCCGCCTCATAAGCATAGCCACGTCCCATCTTCCTTGCAAAAGCCACCTCGACAAAACTCATGAAATTCCAAAAACAAAACCTCCTGGATACGTCCATTAACTTCACTCCCATCCGAATTTATTTTTATGAAACCAAGAGGCGGAGAAGCTCATCTCACCATTGTAATGGCTTCCGTAGGTCTCTAGGCAAATTTACTTCCTAAAGCGAACACAATTGAGATCCAAAATTGAATTAAAATTCCAGCCCAAATCCATACACCCCGCCTCAACAATAAACACCCGAAGTTGCGCAAGAAAAGTGTTCAAGCAAGGAATTGTCCCGTCCCATTTAGCAAGTGTTTCGCGCCTTCCAAATCATCCAAGAAAGCGTAATCCACGCCATCTTCCACAAATTTAACATTTTGGGGCTCAAACTCACAGAAATTATTTGCAAAAGGAATCATGAAAGCCAAAAGCACTGTCAATATCCACCCCAAATATTCCCGTTATTGCACGAAATTATCTTGGAAGCAAAGGAGCATGAACTAAAAATATGATTTGTAGTTTCAGCTTCTCTATAGCAGTAACACGCACATAGACGGCCCCTCAATACCATGCGATTGCTGCACCTCCCAAGTAGGCACCTTAGACCAAATTAGCCGCCAAACAAAGGTCGATCTCGTTGGCGGAATATGTTTCGCCCATATCCATTTCCCCACGAAACTTCAGGGGAATTTGTTGCGGCAAATTTCGTAGGGTCGCCTTAGAAGTAACAACTCCCGATTTGTGATGAACCCATGCAAGAGAGTCCACGAATGCGTAGCAATATTAACAGAGATAATATCCAAGCATATTTGAGGAAAATTCTCAACAAACCCGAGGTTAAAAAACCCAGCGATTATCCACTCTAAAGTCGATATCTTTTGATTTAACGTGTGCCACATATTTGTTGGCAAACCCACTTTTCGGCCACCACATATCCAAGCCGATTATCCGTCCAAAATTGGACCTTCGAATTAAATCCCGGAATCCAACGAGAATTCTCATATATGGCAACTCTAATTCTATCAAGACCATGCCAAATCGAAGATGCAATATAATATCGTACCTCATGTCTATACTGTAGTAGAATGCCTTTGTCGAATAAAAGAAAGAATCGGATCCTTCTCGGTTAAAATTTCCCAAGCCAACTTAAAAGATAACTCTCATTCACAACACGAATTGAGCGAATACCGAGCCCTCCCTCCTCATGCGGTGCACATGCTCTGGACCAAGCTACGATTACCATAATTACGCCCGAGAACATCATCATTCCAAACAAAGTTTCGCATTGGCACATCCACCTTTTTCAAAAGAAGCCTAGGCCATCTGTAAACCATCATACTATGAGTGAGGGAAGAAGCAATCACACTATTTACCAAACATATTCTCGCCACAAGTGAAAGGGATGAGCCACTCCATCTGTCAAATTTATCCAAAATCTTATCCGCAATTGACCGCAAGTGGGAGGAGCGTGGCTTACCAAGAAAATAGGAACTCCCAAATAAAGCATTAGTGTGGATCCCTCGGCAAAATGCAAAACATGCCACAAAAAGTGCTTAAATTCATTGTAATATTGCGTCCATAAGCTAACAAGCTGACACAAGCGGCACCATATTGATTAAAAATATCTCGAATAAGCAAAATATTATCCTTAGTTGCCTCACAAAAAATTAGGATGTCATCAGCGTATAAAAGAGTAGATGGAACAGCCACACCAAGCATGGCCGAAGCATTAGTGATACGCCGAATGCCTCCACGATATGCAAGCATTTTGGCCAAAATATCCTCTCCAATCGCAAAGAGTAATGGCGACAAAGGGTCACCCCGACGGACTCCTCGCGAACAATGAAAAAACCCTCCAGATGACCATTCATAGATATCGAAAGACGAGCGTAATGTAAGATGGAAGAGATCAAGTCACAAAACTTACGCCCAAAACCCATACACCCGTAACATGGATGAGAAAATCCCAATGCATTGTGTCAAATGCTTTCCGTATATCAATCTTAAGGGCCATGCTTCCTTTCCCTTTGTCCGTGCAATGAAAACTCTATGAAGTACTTGCAATACAACGATGTATGCTTTTACCCGAATGAAATCAAATTGAGACGGAGAAAGGAAAATCCTTAAGATATGCCCAATTCGTGTGGCAATAATCTTAGTGAAAATTTTAAATAAAAATTCCCTAAGACAATGGGTCGAAAATCCTCCACCTTACATGCCCCCACCTTTTTCGGGACTAATTACGACATTTGAATTAAGCCCCAGCATTAAGGATGTCGTAAAGAAATAGGACACAACCGCAATGATGTCTTTTTAATAACCAGCCAAGCCTCTCGGAAAAAGACCCCACTAAACCCGTCGGGCCTCGGTGCGCTCATCGGAGAAAGACCAAACACAACGGCTCTAATTTCCTCTTCCGTAGGAACGCCCACAAGTGAAATACTCGATCTTTGGAAATCCGTGTGGATGAACTCATCAATAAATTGTAGGGAAGGCCTCTCCTCTTTGGTATCACTAAAAAGGGACTGTAGAAATTTTGAATATGAGTCTGAAATGATTTGCGGATCCTCACACAACTCATTTTCAACCATCATTGACGAAATAGAAGATCTCGCATCCGGCAACCCCTGTGTAAACGATGAAAGAAAGCGATGTTACGATCACCATCAATAAGCGATGATTGAGGTTTTTCCGCATTAAGAGAGAGTGTTGATTCTCGTAAAGTTTCGTTAATTTTAGCAATTAACTCTTCTTCTTGGCGTAAGAAATCATTCTCGAGAAGAGTCGGTGAAAGAGCGTTGTTGTAAAATACCCAATTCCCTCTGCTTGCTCCTCAAGCAGGAGGAAAAGATTACCAAAAGTTTCTTTTCTCCACTCTTTAAGCTTAATTTTAAGTCTTTTAAGCTTACGTACACAAACTGTTATTGGGTCTTTTGGTGCCATAAAAGGAGCCCAAGATTGAAATCACAAAAGCAAAGTCGGGATGATTAATCCGAAACTTTGAAATCGAAGGATCTGCAATCGACGCCACATTAGTCCGTGTTAGATCAAGAAGTTTTGATGAGTTAAAAGAAGCGATTCGGATGATCGGATGACTGAAGAACAGTGAGATTAAGTCCTTATGCTAAGCCGATCGACGAGGTCGAGAACCAAACTAGTCACCGAGGTCCGGAAGATTACAAGTCATCCGAAGACGAGCTCAAGTCTAGTCATCTGCAGGAGACAAGTATGAAGAGCTCGGACGAGGTCAAGACAAGCCGAGTAGAATAAGAAAGGCGAGTCTTCACCAAGTCACCGCAGACGAGTAGAATAAAATCACCGAGGTCTAGAGCGGTTTCCAAGAATAAGTTTGTTGAGCGAGTTTCTAGTTTGTTAAAACTAATTAACAAACTAACTGTCTTTTGAGACTTATAAATAGGTCTAGGCACTTCATTAGAAAAATAATAGAGAGATCACACAAGTTATTCTTTTCAACAACATATTCTCACATTTCACAAGATTTCGAAAAAGCACAAAAATAGTTTTCAAGGATCTCATCATAGATTTTTTTTTTTAGTGTTTATAGAACACTTTTCCGATACATCTTCAAACACTCTTCTATTACTTTAGAGTTAGATTTTTCAAGAATAGTTTAGAAGATTGAAGGTTTGAAGATCAGTTGTAATTTGTAAGTTGTACGATTGTAAAGTAAGTAAGTAAGCAGGTAGAAGAGACCCTTCTTCAAAGTTTGAAGAAGGAGAGTGGATGTAGGATTGTTATAATCCGAACCACTATAAATACAGTGTTCTTTATTGCTTTGTTTGACTTACTTGTTTCTTACAAATTCCAGCTTATCAAAATCAAAGATAGATTTGAGAATCAAAGTTAGATCTAAAATATCGGTTTGCTTTTGATCTTATTCAAGTTGAGTTTAAAACTGAATTTCATTTGTGTAACTTTGAAGTTTTGAGTTAGATTTAAAGTGATTTGAAAAATCTATAAAATCTATTCAACCCCCTTCTAGATTTTATCCTAGAAGGTTAACTCAAGTTTTCTTAATCAACTCAACCAATCGGGACCAACAAGTGGTATCAGAGCGGTGTTAAGTTGTTACGATATTGATTTTTAGGTCTTGACTAAGATTGAAATATTCTTGATTTTCTTCATCTTCTTTATTGTTACTAATCGTGCTACTAACAAGATTGTGGAGTGTTTTATTTTCCTATCTCATCATGTCTTCGTGCAAGAGCAAGAAATTCAGGAATCTACCCGAATTTTCAATTGAAGAGTATAACTATTGGAAATTCGGGATGGAAAATCATCTCAAGGCTATCCATGATAGGATGGAGGAGGTTCTTGAAGAAGGACCTATTAAATTTTATCATGGAGGCACTAGCAATGGCACTCAATTAGCTGAATCCAGAGTCGGACAAGAGAAAAAGAGCTCGAAACCGACAAGTGATGAGAGGAAAATCCACAACTTAGATCGGGTAGTCGGATCGAAATCATCGAAACTCGAGTAAAGACTGGATTGAAAAGGTCAAAAGATGCAAATCGCCTAAGGAGATGTGGCGTACACTTGCAAATGTTTGTGAAGGATCGACCAAGTAAAAGAGAATAAGTTGCGATCGTATTACATGCCTTTGATACCTTCAAGATGAAGGAAAATGAAACAGTGGACCATAGATGTGAGATTGACAAATCTTCTCAACAAAGCAGTGATCCGGGGAAAGAGCTATACAGAGAAGGAGATTAATAATAAGATATTGAGATCTTTAACCAAGAGATGGAGAGAAAAGTCCAATATCCTTAAAGCAACTCAAAATTTATCTTCTATTACTCATCATACCTTATCTTCTCATCTTAAAGCTTTAGAGTATGACATTCAGATAGAAGATGGAGTCGAGCACCTCATCCAAGTCTCGTTGCTTTTGTCAAAGAAAGAAGACAAGATGTCAACCGAATCAGAGGAGCTAACTTATCTCTCGAAGGAGCAGATGGCTCTGCTCACCAAAAGGTATGACAGATTAAGAATGAAGTATAAACGTAATAAATTGAGGTTTGCAAGTAAGGACAGATCTAGATCCAAGTCAAGAAGAAAAGAAGAAAACTCAACGAGATGATGACAAGAATAGGAGCCGCATAAGGAGATTCAGATCCCCTGTTAAAAGAAATCCTTCCAACCCTAAATCGATAGGAGTGACACTTGCTATACTTGCAATAAGCCAGACACTTCAGTATGATTGTCCTCACCGACTCCTAAGGAAAGGGAAGAGAAAAGGAAAAAGAGAGACAGAGATTTGCAGACCAAAGGGCTTTACTGGCTGAAGAAAAGGAATCAAGAAAATCATCATCATCATCATCATCCTCATCTAATTTCGGATCGACGATGAAGTTTGTCTCATGGCTAAAGAGGTAGTCTATTATTCATCTTCCGATAATGATTCCTCGTAACTGCTTTCTCGATAATGATCAAACCGTTATTCATGAGTTATTGAGAGACTTAAAGACATCTTTGGCTGCTTATAAACAGCTAGAGACAGAGAATTTGACTTTAAAGGATCAAATTCGATTCTAATTAAAGGAAAGCGGTGATGAACTACCTTAAACCGAGGAAACATTCAAGGGGAATGTTTTCCCAGCCGAGGCTAGTACATCACCAAATTACCCGAAAGATTCGAAAGTGAATTGAAATCTTTAAAAGACAAATTGAAACAATCTGTCTTTGAAAATGAATTAATTAAGAAAGACAATGAGAAGCTAGTCTTCAAAATTAGTCAACTTAATAATTCACAACAAAGAATAGATCACATCTTTAATACATCTAAAAATCCCATGACAAAACAGTCTTGGTTATGACAGAAATAGTAAATCAAATGTTCGAAACCTAGGAAATTTGTAAAAGCATCCGATAACCCAAAAGAGATTAGAATTGGTCCTTGGAAACCAATTAGTCAAATAAGGATCGCATCTCCCACCTTGAAAACAAAAATTCAGTGAGGACTTCTTATTAGACTAATAGAACTCCAAGAACCAAAATAAGAAGAAATTCTTATTACAATCCTTTTGATGGGAGAAGCAGATGTTATCCCACTTTTCCTAAGTCCAGGAAAATTACTAAGTCCGAATACAACAAGTTATCATTTAAAAGTGATACAATTGTAGACAGATTTGGTAGAGAGACCAAGTCTCGATTTATTATTTGGAAATGAGATTTTTGTCTGGTTACCTAAAGTGATGCTTGACCTTCAAGGACCCAAGATTACTAGGGTACCTTATAACTAATCTGCTTTTCAGATTCACAGGATCATCACTCAAGGAAGAGATCTTAGCCTCTATATGGTACATTGACGGTGAATGTTCACAACACATGACTTATAACAAAAGGCTACTATCAAACTTCCTATACATTGATGGTCCAAGAATATTATTTGGAGACAATAATTGTGGATGACTAAAGGAGTAGGTACTCACGATTATCAAGGATATTCAGGTATCTCGAGGTATATTTTGTTGAAGGTTTGAAACATAATTTGCTATCTTGTTTCCCAACTTTGTGATTAGGGTTTTCTTGTCAAATTTTCTAAAGATAAATGTGATATCTTAGATAGTTCCTCGGATAAGGTACTTTTAATCGGCTTCGGACACGGTAATGTCTATGTGGCCAACTTTAATAGTTGTCCTAAAGATACTTGTCCGATAGCTAAGGGTGGAGATGACCTCACTGGCTATGGCATAAGAGGCTTAGTAATCGAATTTCAAAACCCTTAGTAAGGTGGCTAAAAAGAACCTTGTTAAGGGATTACGAGAAACTTTATTCTACCGATCTTAAATGTGATGCTTGTAAAAAGGTAAACAACCTAGACACTCATTTAAGAGTATTAACACCTCATCATCCGAAAGAGTTTTACAACTACTTCATCTTGATCTGTTTGGACCGGTTTCTCCTCTCGGTTTCGGTGGAAGAAAATATACTCTTGTTGTAGTAGATGATTTTTCTAGATACACTTGGGTTATATTTCTTTTCAAGAAAAATGAGACTATAAACAAGATCCACGATCCGTCTCGCATGATTCAAAATGAAAAGGGTGTTAATATTATTAAAATAAGAAGTGATAAGGGCACAAAATTTTGAATTCTTGTTTATCTAACTTATTCAATGAGTGTGGAATTATTCATGAGACATCATCAGCAAGGACTCCTTAACAAAATGGAGTGGTTGTAAGAATGAATAGAACCTTGAAGGAAGCGGCCGGGAGCATGTTAGCCGAGTATGAAACCCCTCACGAGGTTACGAAATGAAGCCATCAATACTGACTTGTTATACCCGAGCAGGTGCTTGGTTGTTAAAGACAAGGGTAAGACTCCATATGAGATTTGGAAGGGTAAGATTCCAAGAATCTCATATTTTAGAGCTTTTGGTTGTAAATGTTTCATTCATAACAATGAGAAATCTAAGTTGAGAACTTATGATGCTAAGGCGGTGATGGAATATTCTTGGGATATTCCAACACTTCCAAGGCATTTAGAGTTTTCAACAAGACAACCCTTTGTGTGGAGGAAACCCCTCATGTGATCTTTGATGAGTTGTATTCCTTTTGAGATAAAGTGAATCAAATTTCTAAAAGTCTAGATAAAATTGAATTAACCAAGACTAAACATAGAATTGTCTATCTACCTAGTCTTGATTCAGACTCGATGAAGAAGAATCCCCATCGAAAATCGAAGAAAACACGATCGGACTCCATCCGAGGAGACACCCTTGACATCACCGATCAATGGGGTCACCGATGAAGGGGGAACGTCGGCTCGGGTAGAGTCGGGAGGAGTTGCCTACCGAGTCTCAAGATGAGGATCCTTCTACTCATATAGGCAAGAGGATGAGAAGTTATCATCCATCGACTGCAGTTATCGGAGACCCATCTAGTAGTGTGCAGACACGAATGATGCCGGACACCGAAAGTCTGCATTCGCTTGTTATGTGTCACTTCGAACCCAAGTCTATTGAGGAAGCTCTATCTCGATCCAAACTGGATAATGACCATGCGGGAGGAACTACATCAGTTTGAAAGGCAAAATGTTTGGGAATTAGTGGAAAGACCCTTACATAGAAAGATTATAGGCACCAAATGGGTGTTCAAAAACAAAGCAGATGAGAACAACATTATTGTTCGTAATAAGGCAAGATTGGTAGCTTAAGGTTACTCATGCGAGGGGATAGACTATGATGAAACCTATGCTCTAGTTGCGATTAGAAGCAATAAGGTTGTTCTTGGCATTTACGCTTATAAATCTTTCAAAGTCTTTCAAATGGATGTTAAGTCTGCTTTCCTTAATGGTGTGTTACTTGAGGAAGTCTATGTGGAGCAGCCTCACGGGTTTAAGATTAATAACAAGGTCTATAAACTCAACAAAGCTCTATATGGATCAAACAAGCTCCCAGAGCTTGGTATGATATCTTGTCCGATTTCTTGATATCAAATGGATTTTCAAAAGGTAAGATAGATAGAACTCTGTTTAGAAAGGAAGTAGATGGTAACATCTTGTTAGTTCAGATTTATGTAGATGATATAATCTTTGGTTCACCTAATCTGAAATTATGTGAAGATTTTAGTATTCTCATGAAAAACAGGTTTGAAATGTCAATGATGGGTGAATTAACATATTTTCTAGGCTTACAGATTAAACAGATGAGTAAGGGTATTTTTATACATCGGTCTAAATATGCTAAGGACCTAATTGAGAAATTTGGGATGACTACTAGTAGAGAAGTTAAAATACCTATGGCAACTAACTTCTCTATGGATTCAGATGAGCAAGGGATACCCACAGATGCAACGGAGTATCGTGGACCTGATTGGATCTCTTCTCGATCTCACCGCAAGTAGGCCGAGACATAGCCTTTGCGGTTGGGGTATGTGCAAGATTCCAATCTAATCCCAAGAAAACTCATTTGGAGTCTGCTAAGAAAATCCTTAAATATCTCAAAGGAACTTTGCAAGTAGGGTTATGGTACCCGATTGATGACAACTTTGGTGGCGAGTTATTCAGACTCGAGACTTTGGGGGATGTAAGATTGATAGGAAATCCACTTTAGGAACTTGTCAATTCTTAGGCAACAAATTAATTTCTTGGTTATCTAAGAAACAAACATCTCGTTGCCACCTCCACAACCGAGGCTGAATACATGGCACTGGAAGTTGTTGCTCTCAACTCCTCTGGATTAGTCAACACTTAGAGATTATAACATTCAAACATCATCTGCTCCTATTTATTGTGATAGTAATAGTGCAATAGCTATGACTTACAATCACATTACGCATTCTAGATGTAAGCATATAGATATTAGACATCATTTCATTAGAGATCATGTGGAAAAGAATGACATTAGAATTGAAAAGATAGCCCTTTGAATCACAAAGAGCAGACATTCTTACAAAACCATTAGCAGAGTCTAGATTTAAAGAATTATGCTTAGAATTAGGATTACTTGATGCATCATTAGCTGATTTCTTAATTCAAATTGCTTGCATCCGATTAATGTATTCCTTATTTTTGTTTCTTTCTTTTCTTTAAATTAATGTCTAGAAAGAATTATCGAGACTAGATATGAGTCAAAGGACAATCAGGTAATGATATAATTGATTTCCTATTTTGGAATCAAGAATCAAGGATTAGTCATATTGACCTTATACGACATGATAATTACTTATTCGACATTTGGTAAATCGTACGAGGGCACAATAGTTAGCTGATTTCCCGAGAAATGATGACTATCTCGCACCCTATCCGATCTACCTCAAGTTACTAATGGTTTTCTTCAAGTCTATGTCTTTGCAGGAATAGGTCACAAATCATCTCGTTTCACCTCATCTATCATCAACCTTATTATCCAGACACCTTTGTCTCTTAATAAAATCCATATATTGTGTTTTCTTATAAAACTCTTATCGGATTGATTGGTTGGAAAACCTAACTTTAGAAAATTAAATCGAGCCTGTTTATTTAAATTTTTTAAGTTTGCTAAAAGATAAAACTAAGGCTTTTAAAATCAGACAGGTTACTTTATCGAGATGACTTTACAAACCCATCTGCTTTTTTAAAACCCTTATACGAAGTAAGGTAACCCTAGGCCGACGTCAGTATACTTACTTCTCTCGCATAAAGTAACCTACAAATCACAAATCAACAGTCTATAAAGTAACTATTTACGCATTCCAAAGGCAAGTAGCATCCACGCTACCGAATCCCAATCTTTTATCCAGACTTTTAACCGTTGATTTTCTAAAAGCGGTTTCTCTTTCCAAATTTTCCCTCCTATAAATACATCTTCTTCCTCAATCAAACTTTTTCACTTTGAGAAAATTATACCTATACTCTGCAAATTTTCAAAAACTCTTAGTCAAATTCTTTCATGAGCACTTCTCAAAAACGATTAGGAGTTACATCAACAATGGTGGAAGTACACACCGAGACATACAACAAGAAGATCAAGCTCGGAGATGTACGTCGACTTTGATACCACCACCGATGGTGAATCGAGGGAGATTCTTGAGTTATTGGAAAGGTCGGGATTGAGGACTTTCTGCTCCAAGAAATCCACCTTCAATAAAACTCTGGATATGAGAGGCATCGAGTTCTATGTCAACAGGACGTTTGAGAACGGGATTTTCAAAACCCGTGTCTACGGCGAGGTGTCGATGAACTCAGCGGAGGTGGCACGAATTTTTGATACAAGCTATGAAGGAGTAAACCCCCTCTCATACAAATCGACGACCGGGTAGAATCATTCGAGATGATTGCCCGAATTCAATTAAGGATCGAAGGTCCGAATCGAAGAAGAAAATGCTCCGACGGAGATATCGTGCGCTAATGACGATATTGGCGAAGGTCATTTTAGGGAGCGAGAACTCCCATGATGGGCTGACTAGACCCGAGTTGTCTGCATGAGGGCTATTATTGATGGAGTTCAAGCCAACTGGGCCGGGATGCTATTGGGTAGGTTTGAGACGGAAAGGAAGAGACAGGAGGTAGTTGGTGGGAAGTGGCGGGCGAGATCAATCACCAGTCTATTTAATAAGGTGACGGTGATATTGGAGGATATCTTGTGATCGAGATCAAGCTGGCTGATGGAGTCGAGCCTATACAAAGCAAAAAGGGCTGTGACCAAGGATGAGCCACTCGGGGCTCCGGCCAACTCGAGACGAAGGAGCGGTGAGGTCGGGGCTCGGGATCCATCACCGAGGAGGCTGAAGAGGAAGAAGAAGAGGAAAGGGAGGAGCAGCCGACGGTGAGCTCGAGGCTTCACACCAATGAAGTCAAGGAGAAGGCCAAGAGAAGGAGGAGGTTGGTGAAAACCTCGAGCTAGGGGAACCTCTGCCGATCACCCTATTCTCATGGTCAAGAGGCACTTACGCTGGAAATAGCAGCTAAAGTGGTCCAATCGGAGGAGGTACAAGAAATAAGCTGCGAGAGGACCCCTTCCCCACTCATAGACAGTGTACAATTCTCTCCCTCCCCCTCTCCGGCCCACTGCGATGAAGAGGTGACCCAGCCGGCACCTCCGAGCCTCTAAAACAGCCTACTCCCACAATAGTCCAAGCCACAACCTCATCTTCCCTTCCTCAAACCCAAATCTCATCTCCTCCACCCTCCCCATCCGATATGCTGTCCTTCCTCACCGGACCAGCCTACTCCCCCACCCCCATATCTACCATCTCTCCACCAGCCTTACTCCCATCTTCTCCAATTCTCTCTCACACCCAACCCAACCTACTATACCTCACCAACCCCTTCTCCACCATCCACTTCATCCGAAATACCACCCTTCCATCTTTACCCCCACCGAGAAATTCCCCTCCACCACCATCGACGCCCTACTTCCTCCCAACCTTACGAACCCCAACGGTGGATACCTCCAACATCTTTGGAGATATCCACATGAGCTCCCCAAGTCCAACTTCCCCACCCCTCTTCCTCATATGATTCAGAGGAAGAGACCAATCCAATTTTTGCCATCTCCTCGGCCTTTAAGGATTTACACAAGCGATCATAACCAAAGTTCAAAGGCTGATGGAGAGGAAGACGAGGAAGGTGATTCGAAAGCGATCACCGATACAATGCTCGCCAACATCGATTGTTGAGGTCAACATCACTCGCAACCTATCAGCCAACCTTGGCACTGCTTGCTGATACCCTACCGAGTAACCTGGAGGAGGAGGTGAAGGTGCTCAAGCAAAAGGTGGCGGCGGACAATGAAGTCCTCGGTCAACGCCCTTACTGATCGAGCAGACTTGAGGATTCGTTGTTCTCGCCTTGGAAAAACAACTCTGCACTCGCAAGATGAAGTCAAAAAGGGGAAGGAGTCTGAAGGAAGAATGGACACCCTCACAGTGGAGTCTTGTCCCTCACGAGACAAGTTAGATTCAAAGGCAGACTCGGTGAGTTGGAGGCGCCCAAGGCCGAAATCAAGATCAAATCGATTTAATCGGCCGCCTTACAACCGAGGGTGACTCAGATTGAGGAGGCCATCCGTGAGGATGAGGAGAAGAGGAGGAAGGAGGAGGAGGAGAAGGCCGAGAAGCTGCGGCCAAGATGAAAGAGACCGAGAAACCCGAGGCCAAGGGCAAGGGTAAAGGCAAGGCAAGAGTGAGCCGAGAAGTCTTCATCACCGAGCAGTGATCACCCTGCACAAGCCGAGCGCAAAGGAAAGAACTGACTACTCAAACCTCTCAGTGGCGGATTAGAAGAATACACGCCGAGAAGGAAAAATATGAGAAGCCGGAGAAGAAGAGGCTGAAGAAGCTAGGAAAGGCGGAGGCTGAAGTGGGACGAGGGATACTCGGAAGTGGGTATCAAAGGCGGCCGATGAAGCAGACTTCCGACCTATCCACCGCTCATCGCCTCCTCCTAAGATGGTCTCGGGCAAAGCACACCAATACAAGAAGCAAGCTCTGGGATGCCGATAGATGTACTATTGGTACATCTTGAAGGCATCTCCATCCGTGCGGTGATGAAGACATGCAGTGGCATGAGTGGATGGAAAAGGAGAATGCCGATCTATATGGGAAAGCGCTCGATGAGGCGCACAATGTTTTCAAGCTGCGATCCGGTCGCTCCGGCTATGAGCAAGACACTCCCAAGCTGAAAGAGGATGGATCTCGGACATGGAATGGGTCAAATCGGTCATTATCAAAGGCGAAAGAGAATTCGAGCTCACAGACGAGAATGAACTCAAACAAATTTCAGAGCGAGGATTTTCAATCGGTGAACATTCCGAAGCAAGCCGATGGGGAATCGATAGACAAGATTTTCTTTTCCTTATCTTTTATTTCTATCAGTTCACCTATCTCGTAAATTGTAAATATGTGAATAAATATACTTGGATTTATTTGAAATACTTGTCTTATTTCTTAAAGTTTTTTTCGCTTTAAGAAAACTTAAAATTTTCTAAGTATAAATCATCGAGAAATTTATCTCTCGGACTTAAAATTTTCTAAAATTTTTCTAAGTCCTAAGACTCAAAATTTTTTTAAATATTTCGAAGAGTCTAAAGGTCTTGATTTTTTTAATTAAGTGCTTTAATTTGAATGAATCTGTTTTAATGTGAAAATGTGCTCGATATACCTATCTCGATTATTTTAACTAACTCTAGAACTAACTTCATTGTGAGTGTGTTTCTTCCTTGTAGCTTTTAACTTCATCAAAAAGGGGGAAATTGTTGGATCAAGAAGTTTTGATGAGTTAAAAGAAGCGATTCGAGATGATCGACGACACGAAGAACAGTGAGATTAAGTCCTTATGCTAAGCCGATCGAGACGAGGTCGAGAACCAAACTAGTCACCGAGGTGCGGAAGATTACAAGTCATCTCAAGACGAGCTCAAGTCTAGTCATCTGCGGAGAGACAAGTATGAAGAGCTCGAGACGAGGTCAAGACAAGCCGAGTAGAATAAGAAAGGCGAAGTCTTCACCAAGTCACCGCAGACGAGTAGAATAAAATCAGTGAGGTCTAGAGCGGTTTCCAAGGAGAGTGGATGTAGGATTGTTATAATCCGAACCACTATAAATCAGTGTTCTTTATTGCTTTGTTTTACTTACTTGTTTCTTACAAATTCCAGCTTATCAAAATCAAAGATAGATTTCGTAATCAAAGTTAGATCTAAAATATCGGTTTGCTTTTGATCTTGTTCAAGTTGAGTTTAAAACTGAATTTCATTTTGTGTAACTTTGAAGTTTTGAGTAAGATTTAAAGAGATTTGAAAAATCTATAAAATCTATTCAACCCCCTTCTAGATTTTATCCTAGAAGGTTAACTCAAGTTTTCTTAATCAACTCAACCAATCGGGACCAACGATCCGACACCCGAGTAAAAGCGGATTGTGATACAAATTCGCCCGTGGGAGAACAATCACTGAAATCGACTCCCATGATTCAACAAAAAGTACTGAAACCAAAGGCCTATCCAATCTTGAGGCAAGCACAGGCCGGAATGGCTACTTCTCCAAGTGAAAACGGTCCAGAAGTTTCCATATCCACAAGACCAGCCTCCGAAATAAACCGACGAAATTCCTCACAAGAAAGTTCTTGAATACTCTTGACCAATTTGCTCATGAACCCTAACAATTGCATTGAAATCCCCATTAGACAAATATTAAGCGTGGCAAGAGGAAGCGCATAACTCCAAAGCAAATGCCGCTCCACGTAAGAATTAGGCTGCGTGTATGAAACCATAATATTGATCCCCTGGACAGCCTCAACCTTAATGATAATTAGTTGTTCCGTAGCGAGAAAGACAACCGGCGCAGGAGCTACAGAACGCTTGCAAGCAACCCAAAGGTTAGGTAGCAATCCATTTCCTCTACAATTCTCGACAAGAAACAACATGTTGATACTCTTCCGTAACCTTGGCCTTAAATCAAGACTTAAGATTTTAGGTTCCGCAATGGCAATTATATCCGGTTATGCATGCGACAAAGCTCGCAAAGCATATCCCGGGTGGGGTCATTGCCAATCCCCTAATGTTCCGTAAAAGAACAATCATTGAGAAACCCGATCAGCTCCGTGCTTCGGCGGATCATTTTCCTCCTCACATTGAGTCCGCCCAACTTCTTGTGGAAACCATACGCATTGAAGCCAAAGCCTCCGTATTAACATTCGAAGAGATGGTGTAATTATTTTCATGCATCGGAGAAGAAACTAATGGCTTATTACGCAAATTATAATCCTTGGTAACCTTAGACTTACCCGCTCTATGTTTAGCAAGCTGTCGCATGTGAATCCGGCCTAAGAGATGAGCTTCCAGGCCGCAACATGCCCCCATCCACCACAGGAGAGTACACATTGCCGTAAGGTCTCCCTCTCCTTGAGCAGACGGTTGGAAGTTATCGACCATATGTTCAACATTAGCATCGTGGAGAGCTTTGCAACCCGACTCTGCTATAAGATCCTCTCTGTCATCAACATCCACAAGTAATGCAAAGTCGTTCGTAGAGGCTAAACCCCGTTGATTATTAATAGCCACATGAATAATGGGATCTTGTTGATTATTAACAGCCACATGACTTATGGGAGGCTCTTCGAGAGGAGGTTCCTCCAAACTCCTTCCACCTTTTCGCACTCCATTCCCTTCCCTCATATTAATTTTTCGAGGCTTATCCGTGCCCTTTGTAGGAGCCTTGCCCGTCTCCCCAAGGCGAACCTTAACCGAGCGACAATTTTCTAGAGAGTGACCCACAATTCCGCAATGATTGCAAAAAGGGGGTAGTTGCTCGTATTTCAAAGAGGCAAACCTAACTTGCCCAAATGTTTCGAACATTATAAAGTCCTCACACCCTTTCGTCATGTCAATTTCAATCAGGACACGAGGATAATGGTACATGGAGCCTAATTTTGTATGCTCATCCATCTTAATAACCGTACTCCAAAGCCGAGGCGCATGAATAATCTTTGGCTGGAAAAACTCCATCGGAATTTCGTAAAACCTTACCCAAACTTGAGCTAAGTTAGTGTTCACTTTATAGGGATTAAATCCACTAACCCAACATTGAAGCCGCATCATTCCGGATGAAGACTCCAAGCCCTTTTATCCAAAATTTTGTTCCTGTCTTCCATATTTGGCAACCGAATATTAAAATATCCTCTTCCCAAAGGAATTAATTGCAGTTTCCCGATTCGGTAATTCCCCACATCTGTTGGAGAGTTTTCGTGAGATCAATCAAGGAATATGGCGCATCTCCCGACGCAAGAGAGAGTTTGCCGATGAGGGAGTGCTGCAATTGCGTAACCCCTTCTCGCACAAGAGACTCATCAATCTTAATCCGATAGAAATTCACCCTTCGGTTGCGCCACCATAGAGGTGTTCACATCATAATCCGGCAACAAAGGAGCCAACACCGCTTAAACATAGCCGGCATCTGCCCCGGAGAATTTTAAGCGGGGTCAACTATCTCCGCGAGGCTTCAAAACCGTTTGTGTTAAGAATATGCGTGGTAGCAATTTTCTCAACCGTTTATGTCGGTGGCGAGTTTCAGGAGTTACAAACTCTATATCACCCGAGCGAGGCCGAGAGTTGTTTCCAACCAAAGTATCAATGCGCATAGGAGAGGACGACAATAACGATGGAATCAAGGTTTCCAGATGTTTTGAAATGGCCGGCCGATATGGACTCAAAATTTGTTGATTGAGCACATCCATGAGTGACGTCGGAAGTGGAGGCCGAGCCGCCATGTCGGTGGCGCACCGGCGGGAACAAGTCAAAAATTAAAAGTTCAAATTCAAAATCGCCCCTTAAAAGTCGGAGCCCTTATTCTCCTCCATACCACTAAACTAATCTATATCCATTAATTTAATAATTGTGAGATACTCATATATTTTATCTCATAGAATTTACTTATTATTAAAAAGTATTGAGAAAAAAATATGAATAATGAACAAAATAACTCACCTCATATTAAATTTATTAATATTCAAATCGTGCACCGTATAACTAAAATTCCAAATGCATTCCCATAACCAAAATTCTAAGATAATTTCATATGAAACTTCCACAAAATGAAACTAGCAAATTACAAGAATCCGAATAGACCACAAAAGAATATAAATTAAAAAATTGTTAAATGCGTATATACGTTCGGTACCATACAATGAATACAAAGAACACAATATTTTTTTGATATTATCAAGAGTAAGAATTATAGGAGCAACACTGACCGTGCATCGAAATCCTTTCGTGCATTGATTGAATGATTTGTTTCGCATATAAATGCTTCATGCTCAATCTATCAAAAGCGAGCAGGAGACTTGGAGATGACGAAAGCGCGTAATACTACAAATATGAACAACAATTTCTTCTTATGCGCAACAACCGAAGGGACTAAACAATAACGAAAAACGTACATCACACCAATGTCCACTCTATGTAAAAATGATCACAAATGCATTATTTTAATGAACCAAAAATACAAAAAAATAAACGAGAAAAACAACTCCCTAAATTAAATTATAAAACAACAAAATGAACAACAACAATTTCTTCTGTCCGAGGTCAACATCTTACAAAGACTAAAGAAATAAAAAATAAGAGAAACAACGTACACCACACCAATGCCCACTCTATGTAAAAAAATGATCACAAATGCATAAAATAAACGAGAAAACCAACACCTTAAATTAAATTATATAGCAAGAAATGAACAACAACAATTTCTTCATGTCCAAGGTCAATATCCTACAAAGACTAAAGGGACCAAACAATTAGAGAAACAACGTACACCACACCAACGTCCACTCTATTTAAAAAATAATTACAAATGCATCATTTTAATGAACCAAAATGCAAAAAAATAAATAGGAAACCAACACTTTAAATTAAATTATAAAGCAAGAAATGAACAACAATTTCTTCTGTCCGAGGTCAATATCCTACAAAGACTAAAGCGACCAAACAATAAGAGAAACAACGTACACCACACCAATGTCCACTCTATGTAAAAAAATGATCACAAAATGCATCATTTTAATGAACCAAAATGCAAAAATAAACAGAAAACAAACACCCTAAATGGATGTTGCTCCCACTGTTTTGATTACCAACTATAAACAATGAAATATATGAGAAATAAAATAATAAAAAAGTAAACCCATGAATAGCCCACACAAATGCCAACAACTAAATTCATACGGTGGGTTAATTCGGATAGAAAATACGTAAAGACAAACATATCAATTCATACAGTATATAAATGCGGACTCTTTATAAACTTGCAGACAAGATGCTCAGGTAATTGTTGCGGCTTATTAACCATCAATTATTGGTCCCAAAGCAGGAACATCATTGCAATCCAAAATTAAAATTGCAATAACAAATGGAAATCATAGAAGCAAAAATTGATGGCAAAACCCGGGAACATCAAGCACAAAACTGAATTCCCTCTCTAAGGCAAATTGTCGAACATATTGTGTGCAAGCCAAATCAAGAAAGTAACAACGACAACAAAGCTTAACAAGCAGTCTCTCAAAATTCGAAAATATAATTGCATAACAACAATAGATAGCTCAAAATCTTTACCATGAAAGCAATAATCAATTACTCCCAAAATTCTCACTGTCACTCTTGTCATCTCCCAAATTCCCCAGCTTATCGAAAAAACAAACCAAAAATAGGAAGAAGAAAAAAAGAACTAACACGAAGGCGACGACAACCTCTCAAGCAATGGAATGGTGACAGCAAATCATCGAACGGCGCAACCAAGAGTCGCGAAATACTCCGGTTAACCCTCCAATCGCGGCGGCGCAACCAAACATGCGGCGGCTAGGTTTTATATCCAATGCTGCGTGCGAGAAGAAAAGGAGAAATACCAAAAATGAATTCAAAATTGAAAACACCGCGCCTTGAATCATTCACGAGGCAAAGTTGGGAGAAAAATACACCGTAGAACTCACCTTTGAGTAAGAAGGGGGTCGAGGCCTGATTAGTTGTGCGAGAAGAGAACAGTGAAGATGGACAATCGCAAGGTCGGGTCGGCGTATAATGGTCGGGTTGGCGGCGACATAAGACCTGGTACCAAGCGGCGTATTACGTTGTTTTTCCGAAGCTGTCGTGGCCGTATTGCACCGTAAAATGCCCTTATCGGTCGTACCAAGTGAGGCCTAAGAATAAAAATCAAATTAAGGGTATCCCTTTACATAATTATTACTCCCTTCGTCTGCACACTCCTAAAATGGAAATATCATATAATATTAATACCCTCATAATATCATTTAAATCACAAAAATGTCATTTTTATTCTATTCTCTACTTTATTTTTTTCTTACTTTATCTCATTAAATCACCTAAAATACCGAGTATGTGTTTAATCGACTCGATTTATTTAAAATTTAAACTTCAAATTTTAAGGTAATCGCCGCGCGAGGGCCGGAGATCGGTTTTACATCTTGTAAACTAAAGCGGAAAGTTGCGATTGCAACGTGTCGGAATAGGAGAGGCTGCGAGGAGTGCATTGAACTCGTATGCTCACCTAACCTTTTGACCGATGTATTTTTATTTTATTTTTGTAATAAAAACTTTCATTTCTAAAAGAAAAAAAAATCATGGGAGGAAAAAGGGCTTTGTGAAAAAAAAAGAGCCCAACCATTTTAACCGGGCTCACATTGTAACTTATTGAGCACCCCACCAAGATAAACCCTCCCAAGTTCGAAGTCCTAATGAGGCCAGTGTAGAAAAATGCCTAATCTATGCATGATAATTAATTAATTATGAAAGAAACAATCGGATGTGTAGTGTAGAGGTGAGCGAGAAAATTAAAAATTAGATTTTTCAAACCGGATTGATGAGATTCAGGTGAGTAGGTTGATTTAGTTTTAATAAAAAATTGCTATTTGATACGGCACAAATATGTTTTGGGCCGAGTCAGTGCCCAAATAAGGTCAAGGAGCCGAGGAATGGGCAAGGGCCCAACGAGAGCCCAAAGAGAGGCCCAGAGCGAGAGATGTATGGATAAGCCCAAAATATTGATATGGGATCAGATTAACGAGAGTAGAGTAAGTAGTTAGGATAGTTACCGGTAAAGGGGCTAGCGGTTAACACTAAACCTACGAAATAGGGATTAACTAGTGAACAATTGAAGACTCGGTCAAACAGAGCACGAAAAGGGTATGAAGAAGGATCTAGAAGAGGATATGCCGAGAAAAGAGGAATGGGACGTGGAGGATGGACGTAAACGTGGGAGGAACACGATGAAGAGTGGAGAGCTTCATCGGAGGGTGGAGATAACCGCTGCCTTTTTAGGTACTATTTATGTATGATCGGCATGGGAGAAAAGGTACGAATTCACTTATCTACTTATCACACTTTAAACACGTTAAACTATCTCCATTAACACTCATTCAGCTAGTTCATATTAGCTCCCGAGAGGTCCCTATCCGGGTATTTAGGGCCCTCCTTTTACACTCTTTCCAATCACCGACTTGAGCGTCGGAGTCCCTACGCCGGGGACCTCTCCGGGGTGTTTTGCAGGTACTCGGAGCTCGAGTGCGGGTTCGAATTGCACGATTGTAGTACGTATTTGAAGGGTGATCTCGCGGATCTCACGTACGGGGTTCGATTCTTGTTAGTGTGACTTTATTACGCATATCAAGTGGCGCCGTCTGTGGGAAGCTTAAGTTTAAGACGTGAGTTTCCTATGAAATTGTGATTACTATGACTGGAGGACAAGATGAATCTAAGAAGGATGGGGGAAGAGGTCGGCCATCTTTGACTGTCCCTTTTCCACCCCTTATCACCGAAATAGTAGCAAGAAGGGAGGTGGCGTTGCCTCGCACGACGGTGAGTGCTAGCCCCGACACGGAAAGGGCTCGGTTGGATCTCCATACATCTCATCCGCAAAGGGAGGATGCAAATGTGATTTCAGGAGAAAATCAAACTCTAGGTGGATCGGGAGTAAGCAGAGAAGAACCTCCTACTCCACCTTTGTTGGACAAGGTGAAGGTACAGGGCCGGTGGTGATTCCCGGGCATAGGGTGTCCGCCTCTCAAGGCCCCGTGGCCCCTAGAGTACCGACAGCCTCTCGGGAGCAGATTGATGTTACAGTAAGGACCATGTTGGAGGCTATCCTTAGAGAAGGAATTCAGTTTCCCACGCCCCGGAGGGAAATGAGAAGGAGGTTAACAGAGAATCGGTGCAGGTGTCATCACGGGCACATAGATCTGATGGAAGGGATAGAGCAAGGGCTCGAAGCCTGTAGAGGAGGATAAGGTGATTTCGGGCAGCCCCGAAAGAGCCAGAGGTAGAGATACTGCAGAGCGTCCCGCCAGAGAGAAGGAATGTGGGGGATGCAATAGAAGGTAAGGGTGATTCCCATCACAGGAATACCGGAGGCCAAATCTCGGCTCTCCGTAAGCAGATTGACAGTATGAGAAAGCAGATGAATACTCGGGTTAGTGATTCTAGATCTGTATCTGGTTCCCGATTTTTAATGAGATTTTGCGGGGCGAGCCACCCAGAACTTCAAACCTTTGAATTATGAGTACGATGGGACGTTAAATCCCTATGAACATCCGGTGTGATTCGAGAATTTGGCTCTCTTGCATCGTTATAGTAAGGGAGTCAAGTGTAGGGTCTTTTCGACTACATTGGCTAAGGCTGCTCAGCGTGATGGTTCGACCAATTGGGACCCAACACCATCGGCTCGTTTGAAGAATTTAGCGACTGTTTTTACATCGGTTTGCTAGTGCGCGGAGATAGCCTAGGGCGACGCCGACGTTATTTAACATGCAACAAGGAGAGAAAGAGAGCTTGCGGGCCTTCACGAAAAGTTTCAACCAAGCTGCCTTGGAGGTGCCCTCCGCATCACAGAGGTAAAGATTAATGCTTTGACTAATGGTTTACGTGATGGGGATCTGTTCTCCTCTCTGGCAAATAAACACATTAATACGTTCGATGAGCTGCTACGAAGAGCCGAAAAATATGTGACCTTGAAAGAGGTGAGGAAGGCAAAGAGGAACGAAGTCAAGCCGTTGATAGGAGAACCAAAGAAGAAGGGGCAGAGGCCAAAGATATACCCCAAGCAGCTGCACAGGCGTACACGATCTCGGAGCAGTTCGAGAAGTATACTTCGTTAAAGATAGAGCAGCGGAGGTCCTGGATGTAGCGGCGGACCATCCCGAATATGAAGTTTCCTTGGTCGAGATCGAGGGGATCTATGAAGCCTAAAGAGGACAGGTTTTGTCATTTTCATAATGAGTATGGACATGATACTAACCAATGTTTTCACTTGAAGGATGAGATCGAAAGGCTAATACATGTCTGGCACTGAAGGAATTTATCTACGAGACCGGTGGTCCTCGGAGGTTTAAAAGAAAGGAATCAAGAGAAGACGGAAGACAAACACCGGGGCTCACAAGACCCCAGGAGGAGCAACCACCACCCAAGAGAGGTGCTATTCAAATGATAATGGGAGGTCCGACCGATGGAGATTCATTCGAGGCATGGAAGGCTGCTGTTCGGGCTCTGCATGACAGAGGCGAAGGTGCGAGACAAGAGAGATAGGGCGAGTGACGAGCACTCCCCGCATCCACTTCGGACCAGTAAGATGGTGGAGAAACTTCGGGGACCTCATAGCGATGCCTTGGTAAGTACTATCGATATTGTTGGATATGATGTAGCTTGTATTTTTGTGGATACAGGAAGTTCGGCCAGATATTATGTTTCGGACTGTTTGAAGAGGATGAACACGAACGTGAGATTAGAGCCTCGTTGATACGGCTCTATATGGGTTCACCGGAGGAGCTATTCAGCCGCTAGGACAAGTGATGTTGCAGGTGGGTGATGCAAACTCAATATTTTAATATTAGTCCAGTAACTTTTTACACTTAGTTTTTGTAATTCTTTTTGGTAGTTTCTTTCTTTAAGTTTTTAGTTTGTTAGTTTGTTAGCAAGTTGTTAAGAAGGAACTTCTATATAATGCTTTGTATGCTCATCCTTTGGAAGGAATGAGAAATATAGTTCTTTCTTGAGCAAATATTATTTTGCAACCGACGTCCCTTGCCGGCCCGAGCGGGAGTGTCGCCGAAATAGTTCGTTGATCTTGCAATTCTTGCAAACATCGTTGCTTGCCGGCTTTGAGTCGGAGCTCCGGTGTATCGGTAGAAAATGATGGGGACGTTCTTGATCGTGGATGTGCCGTCTTCATACAATGTGATATGTGGAAGACCGGTCTTGAATACTTTCCGAGCAATAGTATCCACCTATCATATGAAGATGAAGTTCTGGTTGAAGATCAAGTAGGGAAGTAAAAGGGGACCAGTTCAGTCTCGAAGATACTATGTAGATTCCGTTAAGATGGCCGATAAGTGATTAGGGTGAATTATTGCATGAGTTTTGAGGGATTTAAATGCATAATATGATGAAAAGTATTCTTGTTTGAGCTTAAAAGTATAGAGTATCACTTCTTGTGCTTAAAAGTATTACTACTTTGAGTTTAATGAATTTCGTTTGGTTTTATCTCGTTTTCAGAGTTTCGGTGGAATTTAACGAAATGGAAAGTATCGGGATTCATATGGCAACGAGATGAACACGTAGGCGAAAACGGGGTTGGAGGTGCATATCGGGCCTAAAAATTCCTGGACTCGACCTATGGTCGAGCAGGAAGCCTCGAGTCGAGGGATTGGCCATAATTTAAAAGTAAAAATTTGAAGGATCCTCGAGTCGAGGTCCAGTGCCTCGAGTCGAAGGATGAGCCGAGCCTCGAGTTGAGGTTCATCCCTCGAGTCGAGGGATGTGTCCGGTGGGATTTTTATTTTTCTCGTCCAATCGTGAGCGCGACACGTGGCGGCGGTTATATACATATATATACGAAATTACACGGTTTTACGGCGTGTAGAGAGAGAGAGAGAGAGATCAAGAACATACAATTTTACACATTTTTTCACACACATATAGTTAGGGTTTAGATTTATTCTTCAATTGAGACGATCAACGAATGATTTCTTTATGCTTGGACGCCACTTAGGTGATATTTTACCTTTAATTTCAATTTTATTGGTTCGCTCTTTTGTTATGACTTCCGTTTATTTTATTAATTTCATGGGTTTAATTCCTTCAATTATGCTCAGCTAAATTCCTAGTGCTAGGGTGTTTTGATGCTTATGGGTGATTGATTTTGTGAGGAATTTTTATGCGTTATTTTGATTGTTGATTAATTGATTGAATTGATGAGGTTTGATTGATCTATTTGTTTAATTAATTTCTAATTCCATGCATAGTTTCTTAATTATCTCAAGGAGACTTGGGTATTTAGATAACTCATTTAGGTGAGAAAATTAATTGAGAAATTAGAATTAATATTGGTTTAATGCGGGAGACTTGATTAATACCATTAGAAATACATCAATTCCACATTAATTGCTTAGATTAGTAGTCGGGTGATTAGTGAAGAGACCATAGGTAAGGTGCCTTAGTATTGAAGGGGAGACACGCTAGGGAACCTATTGACTCGTGTTCTTGCCCGGGAGGAAAGGGTGACTTAGTCCTTTCAATCTTTTGTGTATTTAATGTAGCGTAATTCCTAGACTTACCAAGTACGGATTTATTGCTTGTGTTAAAGATTGCTCTTATTAATTGATTGACATGATAGATACTCATTTGAATTCGTTGCTTATTTGATCCCTATTAGTTGATAAGCACCGAGCACCTTTTATCATAATTTGCATTTAGTTGTTACTTGAATTTCATATTTGATTTAATTAATCATTGCTTGAATCTCATTGATCTTATTAAATTGTTTGTGCTACAATTGCAATTAAATTAGTAAATTTAAGGCTATCTCACATTTAATTCCCTTGGATCGATAATTTAACCGGGTAACTTACTAGCTACACGATCCCTTTACACTTGAAGGGTAAGTGTTGGCTTTTAAGCCTATAAAGTTTTGGCGTCGTTGCCGGGAATCGGTGTTTGAGATAACTTAGATTGAACGTAGTTGATGGTACTTTTTGTTTTTGTTTTTGTTTATCTTGTTTTTGCTTTGTCTTGAGAGGATTTTGATACTTGGGTGTTTTTAGTTATGTATGAACACAAGATCGGTGGTGTTGAACCAATACCTATTGACTTGGAGATCGAAGCAACCGCTAGAAGGAGAAACCGAGAGAGAAATCGTCGAAGAGCTCAAGCTCGAGCAAGAGAAAGAGAACGTGAAATGGAGAACAATGACCAAGATGTGGTCGAAAGGAGAGAGAATCGAAGAGTAAATCCAAGAGAAAATCCAAGGGAAAGACCAATCCGGGAGTATTTTGAGCCTTCCGTCCAACTCCACTATGATGGGATAGCTCGTCCACCATTGGCGGCTAATAATTTGAAATCAAGCCGGCCTTGCTGCACATTCTCCAAAGCAAGCAATTCGGTGGAGATCCCAGGAGGACCCGAATCATCATATTGCTCAATTCCTTGAGTATGCCGATACGGTGAAGATGAATAGAGTGACCGAAGATGCATGGAGAGCTCGTCTCTTCACATTTACTCGAGAGACCGGGCTAAGGATTGGATTGCCTCTCTTCTACGAGATAGCTTGAGTTCTTGGGAAGAATTGAGTAAGAGATTTCTATTGAAATTTTTCCCACCTTCAATGACCCCAATGCAAGACATTGATAGCTCAATCTGTTAAATGGAGGATGAGAATATGCATGAAGCTTGGGAAAGATTCAATAGCTTACTCAGAAGTGTCCTCAACATGGATTCGTTGATGAGCAAATAGTGAGCTTCTTCTATTATGGACTTGATCCTCCATCTCGAGAGAATTCTTGACTCAAGTGCGGGTGGATCACTCTTTGACAAGCCCGGAAGAGAAGCTAAAGAATTGATTGAGAACATAGCTTGCAACACCGCAAGTTGGCCAATCGAGAGAAGGGTCATTTCAAGATTGCTCAAGTAGAAGAGAATGAGACATTGAAGGTGCTAGCCGATGTGGTTCAAAAGTTAGCTACAAAAGTGGATGGGATAGTAGAAGGTGGCATGAGAAGTAGCATCCTCAAGTGGAGGAAATCAAAGAGGAAAGTTCCCATCAACAACGGAGGTGAACCCGAAAGAGCATTTCAAGGCAATCAAATTGAGGAGTGGAACACAATATGAGGGGCCACCAATGCCAAATGAGGAAGAGGAGAAAGAGAATAGGGGTGAGACGTGAAAGAAGGAGGAGAGTTTGAGACGGTGGATGCTCAAGAGACTCTAGAAGAGCAAGATGAGGTAAGAAAGAGAAAGAAGAAGAACCAAAGAATGAGGAAAGAGTACCAAAGTGGAAAAAGGCAAAAGAACTAAGGAAAGAGAAGGAGAAAAAGGAGCTTGAGGGAGCCAATGTGGAGTGTGATGGATGGGGTATTCCCAAAACTTATGTCCCTCCACCATACCCACAAAGGTTCATGAAACAAAAGCTTGATGAAAAGTTCTCAAAGTTCTTGGAAATTTTCAAGAATGTGACCATCAATGTTCCATTAATGGAGGCCCTTGAGGAGATGCCAACTTATGCCAAGTTTTTTAAAGACTTGATTACAAGAAGAAGGAAGGTTGATGAGAGGGAAACCGTTAGCTTAGTGCACTACTCCAAAGAAGTTTACCTCCAAAGAAGAAATATCCGGGGAGCTTCACTCTCACATGTGAGCTTAGCAACAAGGAGAAGAGGAGAACCTTATGTGATTTAGGGGCAAGCATCAATCTCATGCCCCTATCCATCTTTAATAGGCTAGAGCTTGGTGATATGAAGCCCACATCCATAACTCTTCAACTTGCGGACAAGTCGTGTACATATCCAAGTGGTATTGTGGAGGATGTATTGGTAAAAATTGAAAAGTTCATTTTTTCGGCCGATTTTGTGGTGTTAGACATGGAAGAGGATGATAAAGTGTCATTGATCCTAGGGAGACCCTTTCTAGCAACCGCAGGAGGCGGGCGTGGATATGTTTTCGTGGAAGATCACATTGAAGATGGACAAAGAGGAGCTCACATTTGATATTTATGAAGCACCCTAAGGAGGAAGGAGAGTGCAAGAGCATCGATATAGTGGAAGGATGTGTCATTGAAAAACTTGAAGCATTTCTTGATCCTTATTACTCTAATGTCTTTTATAATCCTCTTTATGATAATTGCTATGAGTTTGATGGTTCTTCTTCTTGCTTTGATAATAGGTGTTTGATGGAGAAGGAAGAGACTCACTCTTTATGGGATAGGAAGACTCAAATCTTACCACATCATGAGCCGGTTCATGGTGTCTCATAAGAGAAAAAGAAAGAAGCGCTTAAACTACTTAGGAACACCTCAAGTATGCATACCTTAGAGATGGTAATGAATGTCCGGTAATCGTTTCTTCTTTCCTTAGTGATAATGAATTGTGTGAGTTGTTAGATGTGCTTAGGAAGCATAAGAGTGCTCTAGGTTGGTCCATTAATGACATAAAAGGCATAAACCCATCTATATGCATGCATAGGATTCGTCTTGAAAAGGATAGGAAGCCTATAGTTCAACCCCAACGTAGAGTAAATCCTGTTATTCAAGAGGTTATTAGGAAAGAGATTATTAAATTCTTGGATGTTGGTATGATTTTTCCTATTTCCGATAGTGAGTGGGTTTTACCATTGCATGTAGTCTCTAAGAAGGGGGTATGACTGTGGTTAAGAGTGATAATGATGAACTTGTTGCTACTAGGCTTGCTACCGGGTGGAGAGTTTGTGTTGATTATAGGGAGTTGAAGCGAAGCCACATGTAAAGATCATTTTCCCTTGCCTTTTATGGATCAAATGCTAGATTGTCTTAGTGGGTTCTCACACTATTGTTTCTTGGGCGGGTACTGATTGCCTTTTATGGATCAAATAATGATTGCACGAGGACCAAGAAAATACATCTTTACATCTTCTTATGACATTTTTGCATGGAGGAGGATGCCGTTTGGGCTTTGTAATGTCGGCCACCTTTCAACGTTGCATGATCACCATTTTCCATGGTCTTATTGAAAATATTATGGAGGTGTTTATGGATGATTTCTCGATTTTTGGTAATTCTTTCCATACTTGTTTACATAACCTTGAGATTGTTTTGCAAAGGTGTGAGGACACTAATTTGGTTTTAAATTGGGAGAAGTGTCACTTTATGGTTAATGAAGGGATCGTGCTTGGACATCACAATTCTACGAGCGATTGCCTTTTATGGATCAAATAATGATTGCACCCGAGGACCAAGAAAATACATCTTTTACATCTTCTTATGACATTTTTGCATGGAGGAGGATGCCGTTTGGGCTTTGTAATGTCCCGGCCACCTTTCAACGTTGCATGATCACCATTTTCCATGGTCTTATTGAAAATATTATGGAGGTGTTTATGGATGATTTCTCGATTTTTGGTAATTCTTTCCATACTTGTTTACATAACCTTGAGATTGTTTTGCAAAGGTGTGAGGACACTAATTTGGTTTTAAATTGGGAGAAGTGTCACTTTATGGTTAATGAAGGGATCGTGCTTGGACATCACATTTCATCGAAAGGCCTACAAATGGACAAAGCAAAGGTGGTGACAATTGAAATGCTTCCACCTCCATCTAGTGAGAAGGGGTTCGATCTTTCCTTGGTCATGCGGGGTTCTACCGTCGCTTTATAAAGGATTTTTCTAAACTCTCTAAACCTCTTTCTAAATTGCTTGAAAAGGATGTTCCTTTTGATTTTAATGAAGAGTGTTTATTGTCTTTCAGTCTCTTAAGGGCGCTTTGATCTCCTCACCTATCCTTGTGAGCCCCAATTGGAAGGAGCCTTTTGTGCTAATGTGTGATGCTAGTGACTTTGCGATAGGGGTAGTTTTGGGGCAAATTAGGGAGAAGACATTTCGAGCCATCTATTATGCCTCAAAGACATTCAATACCGCCCAAGCAAATTACACAACAACCGAAAAGGTGCTCCTAGCCGTGGTTTACGTCGTAGATAAATTTTGTCCCTACTTGATTGGAGGAAAGACCATCGTATACACGGATCACGCGGCTATATGGTATTTGATGACCAAAAAGGATGCAAAGCCACATCTTATTCGATGGATTCTATTGTTACAAGAGTTTGATATTGAGATTCTAGACAAGAAGGGAAGCAAGAATGTAATAGCCGACCATTTGTCAAGGCTTGAGAGAGGGCAAGTGTTCATTGAAGAAGATGGGGAGGTTCAAGAAGAGTTCCGGATGAGAAGCTTTTTGGAGTTTAGGGTTTTTATTGGCCAACAATCTTCAAGGATAGTAAGGCATTTGTTGAGAGATGTGATCGTTGTCAAAGAATGAGTTCAATCACTAAGAGAGATGAAATGCCTATGACAATTTTCATGGAAGTGGAGATATTTGATGTATGGGGCATCGATTTTATGGGACCATTTCCACAATCCTTCGGTTATCTCTATATATTGGTGGGAGTTGACTATGTGTCCAAGTGGATTGAGGTCATCCCAACCAAGAAGAATGATGCCCAAGTTGTGCTTCAATTTTTGAAGAAGAACATCTTCTCACGATTTGGTGTGCCAAGAGCATTGATTAGTGATGGAGGTTCACATTTTGTGAACAAACTCATGGAGAAGTTGCTCGAGAAGTATGGAGTAAAGCACAAGATTTTCACGGCCTATCACCCTCAAACCAATGGATTGGTGGAAGTCTCCAATAGGCAAATAAAGCAAATCCTTGAGAAGACGGTTAAGGTGAATAGGAAGGATTGGACTATATATTTAGATGATTCTTTGTGGGCTTATAGGACGGCTTATAAGACTCCTTTAAAGATGTCTCCTTACTAACTCGTCTATGAAAAGTCATGTCACTTGCCGGTTGAGTTAGAGCATCGTGCTTATTGGGCTATTCGGAAGCTCAATCTTGATGAAGATGCTATGGGGGAGAAGAGAATTCTCCAACTCCATGAGTTGGATGAATTTTGTTCAAATGCCTATGAGAGCTCTAGGATTTTCAAGGAGAAAACAAAGAAATGACATGACCAAAAGCTCAAAAAGAAGGAGTTTCAAGAAGGTGATCAAATCCTACTTTTTAATTCAAGATTGAAACTCTTTCCGGGAAGTTGAAGTCAAGATGGAGTGGCCCATTTCGAGTTGCTAAGGCATTTCCTAGTGGATACCTTGAGTTGACAAATGAGAAGGATGAAAGGTTTGTAGTGAATGGCCATAGAGTGAAGCCCTACTTTGTGCCATCTCAAGTTGGGGTGGTGGAGATGCTATTTCTTGAGGAAAGTTGAGCGACTCAAGCTCCTTCCGGCATAGGACGTTAACACTAGCGCTAGATGGGAGGCAACCCATCGTTTTTCTTACTTTTATTGTTTTTATTTTATTTATTTATTACGTTTCAATAAGTGTGTGTGATTTATTTTTGTGTTCCTTGTAGGAGGTCGAGGTGTACAAGTGAGGCTTGGTGAGCTACAAGCTTGAGGACGAGAAGAATTTTGAAGACCTTACGGTACCACACCTTCTCTAAACTTAGACTTGTCTAAGTTTGGGGGAGGTGTGCCCCTTTTCACCCTTTCTTTTCATTTACACCGGCGCACCTCACGTTATGTGCTTATTTGGATTTCATAGTGGGTAGTTTTGTGCAACTTCACCTAGCTAACTACCTTTGCCAAACTTTAAATTGCTTTGCAATGAAAAGTTTGGGGGTGTTAGTTAGCAATGTTTGTTGCACCAACTTGCCTCTCATTTGTAATGAGAAAATTTTGTGAAAATTTTTGTGAATATTGAGCTTAAATGTGGATTTCATTCTTATCTTTGAGTCTATTTTATGTGAATTTGATGAGGTGTTATGCTTGGAGGTATGTACGTGGCATATTTGTTTTGATTGATGGATATGATGAACTTGTGATGTGTTGATGAGTTGAATTGTTGCTTGATTCTAGCATTAGAAATTGTCTTGTGATGATGAGTGTGATGAAGAATGCTTTCTCTTTGCTAATTTTAAGCTCGTGAGCTTTTGAACCTTTTAAATCGTACATGAAAAAAGCGGTTTGATTCCTTGATGAGTGCATCAATTGCAATTTTGCATGCTAGAACTTGCCTATAGACTTGTTGAAGTTGAGTTTTGTGTGGATCTATGAAGATGATTTGAGACCATGTTTGATTTGTTAAGCCACTTAGCCAAATTCTACCCCACCAATGCCATTGATTTCCCTAGTAAGCCATTTTGTGCCTTAAAGCCTTATTCTTTGGTAAGCTTGTGAAATTAAGTCCATTTTGCCTATCTTTATGAGCCTTTGTTCCCATATGTTTAGTAGAGCATGATTGTTGGCAAATGAATGGTGAAGTGAAGTTGAAGAAATGTGGTGGTATGATTGGAATAAGTGTGATGAGATGAAAAGAAGCAAATGAAAAGAAAAGAGGTTGAAAGAAAAGAAAAATTTGAAGTATGAAAAAATGAAAAAATCATGAGAAGAAAATTTTAATTTGAGCTTGAATGCAAAAGAAAGTCTCAAAAGGAATTTGGTGGTGAATGTTATGTGAAAAGGATGAAAATGAAAGAAAGAGATGTGTTTGTTGAGATGAGGTGCAAAGTGCATTGCATTATTTGATTAACATTCATGCTCTACTAACATTGAGTCACTACTTCCAAATTCGTCTACCTCATCCAAAGAGCCTTCATTACAACCTCTTGAAAAGACCTCTTTGATTCATAGTTGATACACAAAATGAATGATTGAGATTGAGTCTTGTGGCAAGCCTATGGTGTGTATGGTTGTGATTTGATGAATGAGTGTTTTATTATCCTTATACACTTGAGTGATGAGAGATACACTCCTTGGAAGGAGCATTGAGAAAGTATTTGAAGTTGCATCTTATCAAAGTATGACATTTTTAGTGCTAGTTGAAAGTGGCATTGAAAACTTGTATTCACTAATGAGTTTGATTGTCCAAATTTCATTCTTTTTGCCATGTGACATAGTTGCAATCAATTCACTCTTTGTGCTTATTTGTTTCGTTGCTCAGACGAGCAACACCCTAAGTTTGGGGGAGTTGATTAGGGTGAATTATTGCATGAGTTTTGAGGGATTTAAAATGCATAATATGATGAAAAGTATAACTGTTTGAGCTTAAAAGTATAGAGTATCACTTCTTGTGTTTAAAAGTATTACTACTTTGAGTTTAATGAATTTCGTTTGGTTTTTGTCTCGTTTTGAGTTTCCGGTGGAATTTGACGAAATGGAAAGTAACAAGATTCATATGGCGGCGAGATGAAATGCGTAGAGGCGAAAACGGGGGTTGGAGGTGCATATCGGGCCTAAAAATTCCCTAGACTCGACCTATGGTCGAGCCAAGAAAACTTGAGTCGAGGGATTGGCTAGAATTTAAAGGTCAAAATTTGAAGGATCCTCGAGTCGAGGTCCAGGCCTCGAGTCGAGGGATGAACCGAGCCTCGAGTCGAGGTTCATCCCTCGAGTCGAGGGATGTGTCCAGCAAGATTTTTTATTTTTCTCGTCCAATCAGAGCGCGACACGTGGCAGGGCGGTTATATACAAATATATACACGAAATTACGCAGTTTTTGAGGCGTGTAGAGAGAGAGAGAAGGAGATCAATAACACACAATTTTATACATTTTTCACACGCACATAGTTAGGGTTTGGATTTATTCTTCAATTGAGGCGATCAACGGATGATTTCTTTATGCTTGGACGCCACTTAGGTGATATTCTACCTTTAATTTCAATTTTATTGGTTCAATCTTTTGTTATGACTTTCGTTTATTTTATTAATTTCATGGGTTTAATTCCTTCAATTATGCTCGGCTAAATTCCTAGTGCTAGGGTGTTTTGATGCTTATGGGTGATTGATTTTGTGAGGAATTTTTATGGGTTATTTTGATTGTTGATTAATTGATTGGATTGATGAGGTTTGATTGATCTATTTGTTTAATTAATTTCTAATTCCATGCATAGTTGCTTAATTATCGCAAGGAGAGGCTGGGGTATTTAGATAACTCATTTGGGTGGGGGAATTAATTGAGAAATTAGAGTTAATATTGGTTTAATGCGGGAGACTTGATTAATACCATTAGAAATACGTCAATTCCACATTAATTGCTTAGATTAGTAGTCGGGTGATTAGTGAAGAGACCATAGGTTAGGTGCCTTAGTATCAAAGGGGAGACATGCTAGGGGAACCTATTAACTCGTGTTCTTGCCCGGGAGGAAAGGGTGACTTAGTCCTTTCAATCTTTCGTGTATTTAATGTAGCGTAATTCCTAAGCTTACCAAGTACGGGATTATTCTTTGGTGTTAAAGATTGCTCTTATTAATTGATTGACATGATAGATACTCATTTGAATTCATTGCGTATTTGATCCCCATTAGTTCATAAGCACCCGAGCACCTTTTATCATAATTTGCATTTAGTTGTTAGTTGAATTTCATTATTTGATTTAATTAATCATTGCTTGAATCCCATTGATCTTATTAAATTACTTGTGCTACAATTGCAATTAAATTAGTAAATTTAGGGCTATCTCACACTTAATTCCCTTGGATCGATAATTTAACCGGGTAACTTACTAGCTACATGATCCCTTTACACTTGAAGGGTAAGTGTTGGCTTTTAAGCCTATCAACAAGGCGATACTTTAACCGGCAACAGAACCAGGGGATCGGATCCGGAGCGAGAAGAGGTGCAAAGTCCTCCATGAAGAAGAGGAAGGAACCTCCAAGATTCAAGTGAGGAGGAGTTAATGCCGGTGGAGATATTCCCCAATAAAGCGGGTTTACCACCAGAATCGGGACCTAGATGGAGCACCAAGTCACCGAAGAGGTAATACGTTTGATAAGAGAAAAGTCCGGCTTTGTTTGTTTTTTCACCATTAGATATGAAGGGGATACCTCACGAGGTGGCGATGCACTATCTTAATGCTGATCCTAAAGTAAAGCCGGTGAAGCAAAAACTTCGACATTTTGGAGCTGAGAAGGACACGATCATTAGAGGAGAGGTGGAGAAGTTGCTTAATGCAGGACAAGTGAAGAAGATCGAGTTCCCGGAATGGTCTAACGCCATACTTGGTCCCTAAGGGGGTGGAAGGTGGAGGATGTGTATTGACTTAGGGACTTAAACAAAGCATGCCCCAAGGACCACTACCCGTAGCCAAGAATTGATCGATTAGTGGACTCCATAACTGGTTTTGAGTTGCTTAGTATGATGGATGCATATCAAGGATATCACCGAGATAAAGTTGTATTCGGGGATATCCCAAAGGTCGACTTTATTGTACCTTGTAGAACTTTTGGTTATGAGAAGATGCCTTTCGGATTAACTAATGCAGGAGCTACCTATCGGCACATGGTGGACAAAGTATTTCGGGAGCGAGATAGGTGGGAATATGGAGGTGTATGTGGATAATATCTTGGTGAAAAGCCGAGAGCCCCGGAGCATGTGGTGACCTAGGCGAATTTTTAGGACAATACGAAGGAATGGAATCATGCTAAATCTGCTAAATGCTCTTTTGGAGTCAAAGCGAGGTAAATTTTGGGATACATGGTGAATCAAAGAGGAATAGAGGTGAATCACGAGAAGGTGCGTGCGATCTTGAACATGCAGCCTCCTAGGACTTTGAAGGAGCTCCAGACGCTAAACGGGAGGGTATGACCACTGAGCTGGTTCATAGCTAGGTCAGCGAGAAAGGAGCTATCAGTTCTTAGGATCCTTAGGAAAGGATCTAAATTCACTTGGGACGAGCGATGCTTGGAGGCTTTTGAGGAGCTCAAAACTCCTCTAGCTTCGGCTCCCAACACTCACAAAGCCCTTGCCGGGTGATACCTTGTACTTATATTTATCTTTGGGGAACACTCCTTGAGCACAGTGTTGATAAAGGAACAAGGCTGCGAACGAAGCTTGAGTGTACTATGTAAGTAAGCTTATCCAAGAGGTGGAAAGTAGGTACACGGAGATCGAGAAGCGGCTTTGGCGATTATGATTACGGCCGGAGATTGAGGCCCTATTTTTATCACATAAGATTGTTGTTAGGACTAACTATCCATTGAGGCAGGTGATAGCTCGTGCTGATCTGTCCGGGAGGATGGTGAAATGGACAATTGAATTGGGTGAATACCAGGTGGAGTTCGAGCCCGGAAGAGCCATTAAGGCCCAGGCCTTGTCGGATTTCATTCAAGAGGCTACACGGCCGGAGGAGATCGCACTCTGTGTTAGATCGAAGAAGTTTTTATGAGTTAAAAGAGGTCGACGAGAGCCAATTCATATAAAGTAAGATGACCGACTAGCTGCGTAGAATAGTTGAGGTAAAGTCCTAGCACTAAGTGATCGGTGGGAAGAGTTAGGAAAGTCAGTGAGGTTGAAGAAGCGAGAGGTCATCGAAGACGACCTTGAGATAAGTCATCTCCAGGAGACAACAATAAAGAAATACAAGTTTTCACCAAGTCGGCTACAGACGACTAGGGTCAAGATCGAGTGGGGTCGAAGCAGTTTTCAAGAATAAGTTTGTTAAGCGGTTTTTAGTTTGTTACAACAAACTAACCATTTCTCGAGCTTATAAATAGATTTAGGCACGATTTCAAACTTACAATTCAGCACTCTCTCATTCACATTATTCACAAGTTTTTAAGCACTCACAAAAGTTTTTCAAAAGCAACATTCGAAAATTTAAAGTGTTTATAGAACACTTACTCTGTATTTCTTCAACACTATTGCACTATATTTTAGAGATTCTAGAAAGATAGAAAGTTGAAGATAGATTTGAAGATAGAAGATCTTGAGAAAGTTGTAATTGTAAGATTGTAAGTAAGAAAGTAAGTAAGTGGCGAGACCCTTCTTCAAGTTGAAGAAGGAGAGTGGATGTAGGATCAATTAGATCTGAACCATTATAAATTGTTGTGTTCTTTAATGCTTTACTTTACTTATATTGTTCTAAATTAACTTTCAAACAAGTTCAATTTCGGACTCTTAATCAGATTGCTTTTGATCCATAAAAGGTTGAGTTTAAATACATTTTCTGCTATGTGAACTTTGATATTTTGAATTGATATTCTAATCTTTGAAAAAGGATTTGAAAATCTATTTAACACCCCTCTTCTAGATTTTCACTAGAAGGTTATCTAAGATTCTTTATTAATTCACTCAATCCGAGTGGGACCAACAAGTGGTATCGGAGCGGTGTTAAGTTGTTTCGATATTGATTTGAGGTCTTAAAAAGTTTACTGGAATTGTTTCTTGTTTATCTTCTTTATTTTCAATCCACTAACATTGCTACTAACAAGTTCTTGTTGAGATTCTTTGATTCACTATGTCATCTATTAAGAGCAAGAAGTCGAGAAGCTTGCTGAGTTTTCAATCGAGGAATATGATTATTGAAAGTTCGGGATGGAGAATCATCTAAAGGCAATCCATGATAGGATGGAAGAGATTCTTGAAGAAGGTCCGATTAAGTTCTATCATGGAGGAACTAGTGATGGGGCTGGAGGCTGCAGAAGCGAGGGTGAGACAAGAAAAGAAGAGTGCGGAGGCGACCAATGATGAAAGAAAAATTCATAATCTGGACCAAGTAGCTAGGACAGAGATTATTGAGACACTTGCAAGTATGTGTGAGGGATCGAGACCAAGTCAAGGAGAATAAGCTACAATCGGTGTTACATGCATTCGACACATTCAAGATGAAAGAGAATGAAAGCGTAGACCAGTGGATGTGAGGCCCGACAAATCTTCTCAATAAAGTGCAGATTTGGGGAAGAATTATACAGAAAAGGAGATTAATAATAAGATACTCAGATCCTTGAGTAAAAGATGGAGAGAAAAGGCCAATATCCTCAAAGCAACTCAAAATTTATCCTCTATTTCACATCATACCTTATTTTCTCATCTTAAAGCTTTAGAATATGATATTGATTGAAGATGAGGAAGATGAGATGGAGTCTAGCACTTCATCTAAGTCTGTTGCCTTTGTCAACAAAGAAGACAAGGCAGCAGTGAGCCCAAAGGAGCTGACTTATCCTTAAAGGAGCAGATGGCCTTGCTCACAAAAAGGTATGATCGATTGAGAATGAAATATAAGCGTAATAAATTGAGATTTGCGAGAGAAGGACAGATCCAGATCCGAGATCAAGAAGGAAAGAGGATGACTCAGCGAGAAGAATCGAGACAAGAAGATACAAATCACCTGCAAGAAAGAATCCTATCAGTCCTAAATCAGACAGGGGAGACACTTGTTACACTGTAACAAGCGAGTCATTTCGGCTATGATTGTCCCTGTGACTCCTAAGGAAAGAGAGGAGAAAAGAAAGAAGAGAGATAGGCGTTTTGCAGATCAGAGAGCCGCTTCTTGCTGAGGAAAAGAGTCAAGAAAGTCCTCATCATCTTCATCTAATTTTGGATCGAGACGATGAAGTCTGTCGATGGCCAAAGAGGTAGATTATTACTCCTCATCCGATAATGATTCTTACAAATCTGTCTCAGACAATGACCAAAGCTGTTATCATAGGACTTTTGAAAGATCTAAAGATGTCTCCAAGTGCATACAAACAATTAGAGACTAAAAATTTAACTTTGAAAGATCGATTCAGACTCTAGTTAAAGGCAAACAAGTTGTGAACTATTCTAAGTCCGAGGAAACATTCAAGGGGAATGTTTACCCCAGGCCGAGGCTAGTACATCGGCTAGTCTGTCTGAAAGACTAGAAAATGAATTAAAATCTTTGAAAGATAAATTTGAAATGGTTTATCTTGAAAATGAGTCAATTAAGAAGGTCAATGAGAAGCTTGTCTTCAAAATGAGCCACTTAATAACTCACAATCAGTCATAGACCATATCTTTAGTAGATCTCAAAAATTCCATGATAAGACAGTCTTAGCTATGATAAAAATAATAAATCGAAGTTCAAAATCAAGGAAATTTGTGAAGGCAAGCTGAAACATCAAAAGAAGTTAAAATTGGCCCTTGGAAACCACAAAGTCGGATGAGGACTGCATCTCCTAATCGAAAAATAAAATTCGATTGAGGAGTCGATCGACCAAGAGGGTTCCAAGAACTAAGATTAGAAGAAATTCTCATTATAGTTCTTTTGATGGGAGAAGCGAGATGCTATCCTACTTTTCCAAAGTTTAAGAGCATTCCCAATGGGAATCATCAAATTTGCTTCTACTCCAATAAATTTGCTTCTCCATTTGCCTCTAACACTAAAATCACTCCCAATCATAACACTCAAATTTTAACTCAAATGGAATATTCTCTTAGAATATTCTTAGTTTAATCAATTTATTTTTATTTTATCTAATATTTATATATTATCAAATTTATAATTTAATATTTACATTTAAATTTTAAAATTAAACATAATTAAAATATAATATATTTAATAAAAAAATTAAAGCACAATAATTTAATGATATAAAATATCAAAGTTAAATAACACAATTTATCACAATCATATATTAATACTTAAAGAAGATTACATACTAATACGACATAATGCGAAAAGAAAAAAAAAGAAAACAACAACAACAACATAATGCAAATACTAAAAAAATATAAATTACATATTCATAATCACTAATTTTACGAATTAGAAAATTCTGGAAGTGGTCTTGGAGAGTACTAGATTCATGTGTGTTTTAATTTTTGTATGCGTAGATTATGCTTTTGTGTGTTTTAATTTTTAGTATGCTTGTTTTTTTTTTTAATTTAAATTTGGTATTTTCTTTATGTTATGAAGTTCTATTTGTATTTTGTAATTTGTAATTTAATGTTTAATATTTTCTTAATGTTGTCTTATTAAATTTTAATTAGATACAATTTGTATTTCTATTAAATCAATACATTATGTTATTCAATCAAATGTATACTACATACTTTAAATTAAATGAAAACAAAAAAACTAAATAAAAAAATAGTTTGTCGGGTGAACAGTGGACCGGCAAATTGGTCCTACACTTGTTCACCTACTACCAATTTGCTTCTATAATTGGGGTAGCATTGGAGTTGGTTTTAGAGGCAAATAAGCCTTTGCCTCTCAATTTGCCGGAGCATTGGGAATGCTCTAAGAAAGTTACTAAGTCCGACTACAATAAACTCTCATTCAAATGTGAGGTGTTTGTAGACAGATTTGGTAAACAGAATCCAATCTGATTTATTATTGAAAAATGAGATGTTTGTCTGGATACCCAAAGTGATTGTTGACCTTCAAGGACCCAAGATCACTAGGGTACCTCATACCTAATCTGTCTTGCGGGGAATCACAGGGATTATCACTTAAGGAAGAGATACTAGCTTCAATTTAGTACATAGATAGTGGTTGTTCACACACATGACTTGTAACAAGAAGCTACTATCAAATTTTCAGAATATAGATGGTCCCCGAGTTCTATTTAGAGATAATAGCGTGGGCAGGACTAAGGGGTTGGTACTTTGATTATAAGGGATGTCCAGTATCGAGGTTTATTTTGTAGGAGGTTTAAAACATAACTTGTTATCTGTTTCTCAACTCTGTGATAAAGGCTTTCTTGTAAAATTTTCTAAAGATAAGTGTGATATCTTAGATAGCTCCTCGAGATAAGGTACTTTTAGCGGCTTCGGACATGGTAATGTCTATGTGGCTAACTTTAATAGTTACCCCAAAGATACATGTCTTGTAGCTAAAGGTGGAGATGATCTCGGTGGCTATGGCACAAAGGCATAGTCATCTGAACTTCAAAACCCTTAGTAAGCTAGCTAAAAAGAATCTTGTCAAAGGACTACGAGAAATTATGTTCAACCGATCTGAAATGTGATGCTTGTCAAAAGGTAAACAGCCCAAACACTCTTTTAAAAGTATTAACACATCCTCATCTAAAAGAGTTTTACAACTCCTTCATCTTGATTTGTTTGGACTGTTACACCACTCGGCTTTAGTGGAAGGAAATATACTCTTGTTGTTGTTGATGATTTTTCTAGATATACTTGGGTAATATTTCTTTTCAAAAAGAATGAGACAGTGAACAAGATCACGATCTGTTGAGACAAATTCAAAATGAGAAGGGTGTTAATATTATTAAAATTAGGAGTGATAAGGGAACTGAATTCTTGAATTCTTGTTTATCTAACTATCTGAATGAGAATGGTATAGTTCATGAGACCTCTTCGGCTAGAACACCATAGCAAAATGGAGTTGTGGAGAGGAGAAATAGAACTCTCAAAGAAGCGGCCGGGAGCATGCTAGCTGAGTATGGAACACCTCATAAGTTCGGCTAAGGCTATCAACAACTGCTACACCCGCAGATGCTTACCGAGTCAAAAGTAAGGGTAAGACACCTTATGAGATTTGGAAGGGTAAGGTTCCAAGAATCTCATACTTTCGTGCTTTTGGTTGTAAATGCTTCATCCATAACAATGGGAAGTTTAAGTGAGGACTTTTGATGCTAAGGCGGTGATGGAATATTCTTGGGATATTCCAACACTTCCAAAGCTTTTAGAGTCTTCAACAAGACAACTCTTTGTGTGGAGGAAACTCCTCATGTGGTATTTGATGAATTGCATACTTTCTCGAGATAAAGTGAATCGATTACGAGATGATCTAGATAAAATTGAACTAACTAAAACTAAACATAGAACAGTTTATCATGTCTAGTTTTGATTCGATTCGAGATGATGAAGAATCCCCATCTAAGAATCGAAGGCAATCCCTCTTTAGACTCCATCGAGGAGACACCCTTGATATCATCCGATCGAGACAGTCGGTGAATGAAGGGGAACATCGCTTAAGCAGAGTCGAGATGAGTTGTCTGCCTGAGTCTCAAGATGAGGATGCTTCTACTCAAATAGGCAAGAGGATGAGAAGTTATCATCCAACCGACCAAATCATTGGGGACCCATCCAATAGTGTGCGGAGACACGAACAATGTTAGATTTCCAAAGTTTGTTCAGCTGCTATGTATCACTTCTCGAGCCTAAGTCTATTGAGGAGGCTCTATCTCGATCCAAATGGATAACAGCCATGCGGGAAGAAGCGCATCAATTTGAAAGGCAAAATGTTTGGGAAGCTGGTGGGCCAGACCCTTACATAGAAAGATTATAGGCACCAAATGGGTGTTTAAGAATAAAAATGATGAAAACAATATTATTGTTCGTAATAAGGCAAGATTGGTAGCTCAAGGTTACTCATAGTCCGAGGGGATAGACTATGATGAAACCTATGCTCCGATTGCGATTAGAAGCAATAAAACTATTTTTGGCATTTCTTTGCTTATAAAACTTTCAAAGTCTTTCGAGATGGATGTCAAGTCTGCATTCCTAAATGGTGTGTTACTTGAGGAAGTCTATGTAGAACAACCTCCTGGGTTTAAGATCAATAACAAGGTCTATAAACACAATAAGGCCTTATATGGACTGAAACAAGCACCCAGGGCTTGGTACGATACTCTATCCGAATTCTTGATTTCAAGTGGATTCTCAAAAGGTAAGATAGATCGAACTTTATTTAGAAAAGAAATAGATGGCAACATCTTGTTGGTTCAAATTTATGTGGATGATATTATATTTGGCTCACCTAATCGACTTTATGTGAAGAATTTAGTGTTCTCATGAAAAATAGGTTTGAAATGTCTATGATGGGTGAATTAACATATTTTCTAGGCTTGCAGATTAAGCGAGACGAGTAAGGGCATATTCATACATCGGACTAAGTATGCTAAGGACCTTATAGAGAAATTTTGGGATGACCACTAGTAGGGAAGTTAAAATACCTATGGCAACTAACTTCTCTATGGATTGAGATGAGCAGGGGATACCCACGGATGCAACGGAGTATCGTGGACCGATTGGATCTCTTCTCTATCTCACCGCAAGTAGGCCGGACATAGCCTTTGCGGTTGGGGTATGTGCAAGATTCCAATCTAATCCCAAGAAAACTCATCCGGAGACGGCTAAGAAAATCCTTAAATATCTTAAAGGGACTTTGCGAGGTTGGGTTGTGGTACTCATCCGATGACAACTTCAAGCTATCGAGGCTATTCGGACTCGAGACTTTGGAGGTTGTAAAATTGATAGGAAATCCACCTCTGGAACTTGTCAATTTTTAGGCAACAAATTAATTTATTGGTTATCTAAGAAAGCAGACATTTGTTGCAACCTCCACAACCGAAGTTGAATACATAGAGTGGTAGTTGTTGCTTTAACTCCTCTGGATTAGTCGGCGGCTTAGGGATTATAACATTTAAATATCATATGTTCCTATTTACCGTGATAGTAATAGTTCAATAGCTATGACATACAACCCTGTCTTGCATTCTAGGTGTAAGCATATAGATATCGAGACATCACTTCATTAGGGATCATGTAGAAAAGAATGACATTAGAATAGAAAAGATAGCAATTGAATCTCGAGAGCGAGATCTACTTACAAAACCCTTAGTGAGTCTAGATTTAAGGAATTGTGCTTAGAATTAGGATTACTTGATGCATCCTTAGCTGATTTTTAAGCTATTATTTGTATCTTATATCTATTTTTCTTCTTTCTTTCCTTTCTTTAAATCATGTCTAGAAAGAATTATCAGACTAGATATGTGTCAAAGGACAATCAGTAGCCGATATCATTGATCTCCCTCTTAGGAATAAAAAATCAAGGATTAGTCATATTGACCTTATCGACTTGATAATTGCTTATTCGACATCGGTAAATCAGACAAGGACACAATAGTCGGTGATTTCTTTAAGAGCAGATGACTATCTCGCATCCTATCCGACTTACCCTAGCTACTAATGGTTTCTTAAAGTTTGTGTATCTGCAGGAAGGTAATAGAGTAACATTGTAAGATCAGCTTGAACTGCTAAACCGATAAAACCACCTCATCTGTTCACCCCTTCTTTGTTTTACGAAAAAAAAAAATGTGTTTTCAAAATTTTCAAAATTATTCTCACATGACTCATCTATTTCAAAACTTTTCAGATGAGTTGTTCTTTGAAAACCCAAATTTGAGTCTGATTTTTTTGTTAAAATAAAAGTGTTGATTAGCTTGTCTTAAATTTTGCTAAAAAGGAATGAAACTAGGCTGTCTTTTGAAAAACCCAGACGAGGTCATTTCTCGAGCAATTCAAAACCTTGTTTGTTTTAGAAAACTTTTGTGCAAAGAAAGGTAAACCTAGGCTTACGTCAGTATACTTACTTCTCTGCATAAAGTAACCCTACTAGCGATCAAATCAACAGTCTACACAGATTACTTTTTATGCATTTCAAAGTCGAGTCATCTTCACGCGCGAATCCCAATCGTTTATCTCGGTTTTAACCGTTGATTCAAAGACAAGAAATCATTTCAAATAAATGACTCGGATTAAAAACCTCCCTCCACGTGTTTTCTTTCTCCAAATTTTCCCTCCTATATATACATCTTCTTCTTCGTTTAAATCCTTTCAATTTCAAAAAACCATTCATACTACTGCAAAATTTTCTAACTCCCAAAACCCTTTCTAAATCTTGTATGAGTCATACTCGCGATTTATAGGAATTACATCAACAATGGTGGATATCAACAAGGATGCCTATAACAAAGATAAAATCGAGAGATGTATGTCGATTTCGACACCACCTACGATGAAGAATCGCTACAAATTTTGAGATTACCGGAGAGATCAAGATTGAAGACCTTTTGTTCGAAGAAATCGATTCGAACAAAACCGGTTATGCGGGGTATAGAGTTTTACATTAATGGGGTATATGAGAATGGAGTTTACAAGACAAAGATTGATGGTGAAAATCGACAATCACGACGGCCGAGGTTGCTCGGATATTTGAAACGAGTGATGAAGGTGTGAATCCTCTCACATACAAGAATAGTGAATAGGTAGAATCATTTGAGATGATTGCAGAACATCATTCAAAGATCGGAGAATGTAATTGAAGAAGAATATGCTCGAAGGAAGTATCGTGCATTAATGACGATACTAACTAAAGCTATTCTTGGGGAGCGAGAACTCCCACGATGGATCGACTGTGCCACTACTGAATCGCATAAGAGCCATCCTTGACAGAGTCCAAGTCAACTGGGCTGAAATGTTGTTGGTCGAGTTTAACACCGAGAAGGGTAAGTTGGAGTTTGTTAATGGACGGTGGACAGCCAAGTCCATTACGAGTCTATTTCAACAAAATTACGGTGTTGTTGGAGAACACAACGACCGGTGAGATCAACTGGACAGAGGCGGGGTGAGGAGCTATCTGGCGAAGGGCTTCTCACCAAAAATAAATTGATCAGTGGGCGGTGACTCGGATGAGGAAGCACCGAGGAGAGGGTGGCTGAGCCCTCACCGAGGAGGACCAACCCATAGAGCCGACAGTGGGCTCAGCCGAGGCTTCACAACCGATGAAGTCAAGGAGAAGGCGTCAAAGAGGAGGAGGCTGATCAAGGCCTCGGACCGAGTCTGCTAATAGAAGAAGTCCAAACCTTGGAGGTGGCGGCAGCACTGTTGTCGATCACGGGAAATACAGGAGATCAGGCTCCGAGAGGATTCCCTCCCCCTCACCCAAAAGAGCAGACATGCCTTAAAAGGTAATATCCTTCGGCGCTACCTCTAGCCTATCTCCCTCCCCCTTCCCTCATCGCCCACTCTGGCGATGAAGAGGTGACCCAAGCCGGCACCTCCGAGCCTCTCCAACAAAGATACTCCCAAAGAAGTCCAACCCAGTCTCCCATCTTCCCTCTACCCCAAATACCAACCACCTCCCACCATCTCCATCCGACTACTTATCCTTCCTCACCGGCCCTATCTACTCACCCACCCCAATAACCACCATCTCCCCTCCTACCTTGTTACCCTCAACCTCATCTCCTTCTCATCTAACAGTGAACCTGCACCCTCCACGTCTCAACCAACATCTTCTCAACCACCCACCTCACGAAATTCCACCCCCACCATCCGGTATTCCATCCTCCCCCAACCCATTCCTCAAGCCCAAGTCTTGGATATTTCCCACAATATCTTTGGGGATATCGAGATGAGCTCCCAGTCAAAAACCCCCTCCTCTCCCTCATCATCTCGACTCAATCGAGGAAGACACGGCAACCCTGTCCGCAATCTCCTCCGCCTTCCAAAACCTCGCATCGAAAATCATTGAAGGTAGAGAAGATGATGGCCAGAAGACGAAGCAAGTAATAAGGGCGTAATGCACACCATGCTAGCCAATATGTGGATAGCCGAGGTGGCCGAGGACAACGCGATCTGGTGGAAGCTCGACTGATAACATCGACTTGTGTTCCGTTGTGCCTCTTTGGAAGACCAGCTCCGAGCCCTCAATGATGAAGTCAAAAGGAGGAAGGAGTCGGGCAAGCCAAAGTTGACACCCTCACATGATGTACAGGCAATCTCGGACAAGCTTCAACTCAAAGCCGACACTGAGGCTAGAGGCGTAAAGGCAGAGCTTAAGGAAAAATCAAACGAGCTTGCCGCCTTGCAGTGAGGGTGACACAGAGATAGAGGATGCCATTCGAGAGGATGAGGAGAAGAGAAGAAAGGAAGAGGAAGAGAAGACTGAAAAGTCGCTGCTAGACTCAAGGAGTCGAAAAACAATCAAAGGCCAAGGGAAAGGAAAAGTGAGAAGGAGCCACTGAGGTTACATTTGCCAAATCTTTGAAGGCCGAGAAAAGAGAAAAGAGCCGGACTACTCCAACCTCTCCAAGAACAAATCGACGGATCAAAACAGAGAAGGAGTTGTTCGAGAAAAGAGAGAAGAAGAGGCTGAAGAAGGCTGGGTAAGGGAGCCGAGTGAAGTGGAACAGGGATACCGGAAGTGGGTCTATAAGGCACTGATGAAGCAGATTTCCGCCACGTCCACCGCTCGTCCGCCCCGCCTAAGATGGTTTTGGGTCAAGACACCGAAGAGTATAAGAAGAAGAGCATGAATGCCGATGGATGTACTGGTACATCTTGAAGGCATCCCCAACCGGTGCAGCAGACGAAGACCTTGATGGCACGAATGGATGGAGAAGGAGGACCCGGACCTCTATGGTAGGTCGCTTTCAATGAGGCAAGTAATATTTTCAAGCTGCGACCTAGTCGTCCCGGCCTATGAGCATGCCAAACCTAAGCCGAATGCGGATGGGACACCCGATTTGAACCGGGTTAAAACCGTAATTGCCAAAGCCGAGGTGGAGTCGAAGCTCACAGATGAAGAAGAGTGAAGAAGCTAAGAGAGAGAGTCTTCACAGTGGTGGGATGTCGGAAGCAAGCCGATGGGGTGTCGATAGAATCGGGATTTTTCTTTTCCATATCTTTCTTTTCTATCAAGCATCCTTCTTTGTAATATTTATAAATGTGATGTGAACATACTTGATCTCATCCGAATTACCTTGTCTTATATTTTTAAGCTTACTTTCTATCGCTTTCTAAGAAAACTTAAAAAAATTTCTAAGTGTTAATCTTCCGAGGAAATTCCCATCTCGGATTAAAATTTTCTAAAAAAATTTCTAAGTCTTAAAATTGTTCTAAGTCTTAAAATTTTCTAAGTCCTAAGACTTAAAATTTTCTAAGTACTAATCATCCGATAATGTCTTAAGACTTAAAACTTTTTAAAACTCTCTATAAAACTTTTTCCAAAATGTTTCTTAGTGTGAATTAAGTGCTCTTATGTGAATAAATCCGAACTAAGTGTTAATGTGCTCTAATGTGCTCATCTGTTTATCTTGAATAACCTTGACTAATATCAGTGTGAGTTTGTCTCTTTCTTGCAGTTTTAACTTCAACAAAAAGGGGAAAATTGTTAGATCGGAAGAAGTTTTGATGAGTTAAAAGAGGTCGACGAGAGCCAATTCATATAAAGTAAGATGACCAAGTTTGTTAAGCGGTTTTTAGTTTGTTACAACAAACTAACCGTTTCTCAAGCTTATAAATAGATTTAGGCACGATTTCAAACATACAATTCAGCACTCTCTCATTCACATTATTCACAAGTTTTCTAAGCACTCACAAAAGTTTTTCAAAAGCAACATTTGAAAATTCAAAGTGTTTATTGAACACTTACTATTTATTTCTTCAACACTATTGCACTATATTTTAGAGATTCGAGAAAGATCAAAAGTTGAAGATAGATTTGAAGATAGAAGATCTTGAAAGTTGTAATTGTAAGATTGTAAGTAAGAAAGTAAGTAAGTGGCGAGACCCTTCTTCAAGTTGAAGAAGGAGAGTGGATATAGGATCAATTAGATCCGAACCACTATAAATTGTTGTGATCTTTGCCGCTTTACTTTACTTATATTGTTCTAAATCAACTTTCAAACAAGTTCAATTTAGACTCTTAATCAGTTGCTTTTGATCCATAAAAAGGTTGAGTTTAAATCTGTTTTCCATTGTGTGAACTTTGATATTTTGAATTGATATTCTAATCTTTGAAAAAGGATTTGAAAATCTATTCAACCCCCTTCTAGATTTTCACTAGAAGGTTATCTAAGGTTCTTTATTAATTCACTCAATCATGGGACCAACACTCTGGAAGCTCTATGTGGATGGATCAACGACAACGATGGGTTCGAAGCCGGTATTGTGATAATTGATCCCCAAGGATTAGAGACTCAGGTGGCTGTCAAGTTCCAATTCCAGATCTCTAATAATGGGGCGGAGTATGAGGCGCCCGATTAGAGGAGTAGAGATGGCGGCGGATTTGGGAGCTTAAGGTATAATCATATTTTCTTACTCTCGGTTAGTGTCCCAACAGGTGAATGGGGATTGTGAGGCTAAAGACCCCAAGATGATAGCATATAAAGACCGAGTGAAGGAGCTGGAGAGCAGGTTTTATCGATTTGAGGTCCAAAGATACCTAGAGAGGAGAATATGAAGGCGGACGGATTGGCGAAGCTTGTTAGTTCCTCACCGATAGGAGGGTCGAGCAAGATAACTTTGGTCACAGCCAAAAGGGAGGCTACAGAGCCCGTAGTTGGAGCTATTGAGGACGCTGTAGATTGGAGAAATGAAATGGAAAGCTTTAACTCAAGACCTGCTACGGGGTCTAGGAGAGATAAGCAATTTAGAATCGATTCTATATAATTGGTGATCAATTGTATAAGCGATCTTTCACATGTCCATATCTAAGATGTCTATCTAGAAGGGAAGGAAAGCATGTGTTGAAAGAAATGCACGAGGGATGTGCGGCGGATCATGCAGAGCTCGGGCGCTGCAAGAAGGACCCTAAGGGCCGGGTACTTTTGGTCGACTATGAATGAGGATGCAAAGGACCTAGTGAAGAGGTGCGAAAGGTGTCAAAAGCATGGCCCGTTGATCCACCTTCCTACCGAGGATATGGGGGCTATGTATGCCGTGCCCTTTTGCAAATGGGGAATGGACCTCGGTAGGGCCCTTTCCCTAGCTCGTGGCCAACAAAAGTTCTTGTTTGTGGCGGTGGACTACTTGATAAATGGGTTGAGGCAGCCCCTTTGGCTCGAATCGATGAACAAAATGTGATAAAATTCTTGTGGAAGTTTATATGTTGCAGGTTCGGAGTTCCCAGGATCCTTGTGTCGGACAATGGGACTCGGTTCAATGGCGAGAAGGTCAAGAAATGGTGTAAGGCCTTGAAGATCCGCGAGAAGTTCACTTCGATGGCACACCCCAGTGCTAATGGCCAAGTGGAGGTCACCAATCGAATCGTGGTTAATGGGATCAAAGCACGATTGGAGAGTGTTGTGGGAGCATGGAGTCGATGAACTAGACTCAGCTTTTATGGGTCTATAGAACTACTTCGAGAGCCGCAACAAGTGAATCTTCTTTTCGATTAATTTATGGAGTGACGTTGTCGCTGCGAAATAGGGATGAGTTCCCATCGATTGAGCATTTCAATGAGGAGACAAACCAAAACCCGATGAAGGAGAACTTGGACCTACTCGAAGAAGAAAGAGAGGCCGCCAGAGTGAGAGCGGAAAGATACAAGGCCGGGGATCAAGGCAAAGATACAATAAAAGAGTGGTTTCTAGAATGTTTGAAAAAGAAGATATGGTGTTGAGGAGAGCCGATGCTTTGAAGCCAATGAAGAAGCTGGAGCCCAACCGGGAGGGACCTTATAAGGTCGTGTAGTTATTATCAGGGAGCATATATTCTAGAAGAGATGGATGGGACACTGTAGCGGCCACGGAATGTCACCAATTTGAAGAGGTTCTTCGTTTAGGAGTACTTATTATTATTATTATTATTATTATTATTATTATTATTATTATTATTATTATTATTATTATTATTATTATTATTATTATTATTATTATTATTATTATTATTATTATTATTATTATTATTATTATTATTATTATTATTATTATTATTATTATTATTATTATTGCTTTGTAGATTGATTTCATAACCTTTGATTCGGATTATTGTACTTTCACCCTACTAATACTCTTTTCTCCCCTCCTATGGGAGTTTTACCATAGGAGGTTTTTTAAGGAGATTGATTTAGGCTCTTCGGGGCCTATGTTGACATTGTCAATGGGGTATTTCGCTTAATAAATTTTTTTTTAGTTCACATTGAATGTTTACTTTATGAAAAATGAGTTAATGTGGCATGAATTTGTTCGATTCCAATCGAAAAATGCATGATAAGCAATGAATAATACGACTATAAAATGATTTTGATTAGGTGAATCCGAATATTCACCTAGGATTTTTAAGGTTCAAGAACGACCTTAAAAAAAAGATTTAATGGCTCGAGATAGAACCCGGATTTTGGCTAAGTAAATCGAGATATTTACTTATGATATTTTAAGGTTCGATAACGACCTTAAAAAGATTTAAGGGCCCAGAGAGAGCTCGGATTCGATTAAGTGAATCGAATATTCACTTAAAATTTTATAAGGTTCAAGAACAACCTTAAATGAATTTAATGGCTCGAGATAGAGCCGGATTTTAGCTAAGTAAATCCGAATATACACTTAGGATTTTTAAGGTTCAAGAATGACCTTAAAAGATTTAAGGGCCCAGAGAGAGCCCGGATTACGATTAAGTGAATGTGAATATTCACTTAGGATTTTTTAATGTTCAAGAACAACCTTAAACGAATTTAATGGCTCGAGATAGAGCCCAGATTTTGGCTAAGTAAATCGAATATTTACTTAGGATATTTTAAGGTTCAGAACGACCTTAAAAATATTTAAGGGCCCAGAGAGAGCCCGGATTCGATTAAGTGAATCTAAATATTCACTTAGGATTTTTTAAGATTCAAAAACAACCTTAAACAAATTTAATGTCTCGAGATAGAGCCCGGATTTTGGCTAAGTAAATCGAATATTTGCTTAGGATATTTTAAGGTTCAGAACGACCTTAAAAGATTTAAGGGCCCAGAGAGAGCCCAGATTCGATTAAGTGAATCGAATATTCACTTAGGATTTTTAAGGTTCAATAACAACCTTAAACAATTTAATGGCTCGGATAGAGCTCGGATTTTGGCTAAGTAAATCGAATATTTACTTAGGATATTTTAAGGTTCATGAACGACCTTAAAAGATTTAAGGGCCCAGAGAGAGCCCGGATTACGATTAAGTGAATCGAATATTCACTTAGAATTTTTAAGGTTAAAAAACAACCTTAAACAAATTTAATGGCTCAAATAGAGCTCGAATTTTGGCTAAGTAAATACGAATATTTGCTTAGGATATTTTAAGGTTCAGAACGACCTTAAAAAGATTTAAGGGCCCAGAGAGAGCCCGGATTCGATTAAGTGAATCTCAATATTCACTTAGGATTTTTTAAGGTTCAAGAACAACCTTAAACGAATTTAATGGCTCGATAGAGCCGGATTTTGATTAAGTGAATCGAATAGCCACTCAAGATTTGCAAGGATCGAGAATGACCTCAAAAGGATTTGAAGGCTCGAGATAGGGCCACGATTTCGAATAAGTGAATCCGAATATTCACTTAGGATTTTTAAGGCTCAAGAATGACCTTAAAAGAGTCGATGGCTCGAGATAGAGCACAGGGTTTTGTCTAAGCAAATCTGAATATTCGTGTAGGATTTTTAAGGTCCAGGGAGTGATCTTAAAAGGCTCTAAGAAGGCTCTAACACTTATGATTTTTTAAGGTTCCCGAGACACCCTCGAATTTTTACGAAGTATTGAGTGAATAATTATTCACTTATGATTTTTTAAGGCGCCCGGGAGAGCCTTAAATTTTTTACGAAGTAGTGAGCAAATAATCATTCACTTATGATTTTTTAAGGTTCCCGAGAGAACCTTAAATTTTTTATTTAAGTATTAAGTGAATAATCATTCACTTATGATTTTTTAAGGTTCCCGAGAGAGCCCTAGATTCTTACGATCTATTAAGTGAATGAACATTCACTTAGGATTTTAAGGTTCAGGAGAGAGCCTACTCTACGTGATCGATAAAAGGAATTTTTAAACTAAGACAAGTTATTCCTAAAGATTAGAGTAATTGATATAGCAGGAAAAATAATTACAAGCCATGACATTTTGTAAGACCATGCAAAAGCGGATTACGGTTAAGAAAGTCCATGCAGGACCTATTAGGAAGTAAAATAATATACGAGGGCTGCAGGCACAAACAGCCTGCGGAGGCCCGGGAGATTAATACCAAAAGAGGCTTGTTGGGGCACAAACAGCCCAACAGAGGCCTATCGGTTACGCCTCGAGACACAAGCGGCCGGGCTAAGCAAAAGTATTGTTTAAAAGCATAAAAGGTAAATTGTTCAGAGATAACGAGGAAAGAAAAGAAGTCTAATTAGGAGGAATTCACAGTGTCTTTGCCCGAATGACGGCTAGAGTCACCGTCTTCACTTCCGCTTCTCTCTCATGGGCGCCGGCAGGGGGTCTTCGGATCCCAGTTCCGGAAGATAGGATACGGAGGAGCGATCATCGGGAGCAGGTTGGTAGGGGTGACTTCAAGACTGAGCTGCAAGATACGGAGCCGATGCAAGGAAGCCACCAAGGCTCATCAGTGGTTACCCTCTCCATCACCGGGAAGTTGGGAGGGGTCTTTAAAGTCTGAAAATTGGCTTCTCGGTCGTACTCCCCTTTGAAATCAACGGCTTGATCTTTGGGCCGATAGCCACATCAAAGCCATGATCCACGAAGAAGGGGATATACTCCCCTATGTATCCCAGTAGCCGGGATCGCTCTTGTATGCCTTCACCCATGAAGAGTGAAGGTCTCCTAGAAACTTCGCCCAATAGGAGAGGTGAAGAGGAGCTCGGACAACATTTGATCCCCTCGGCCTTGAACCGCGATTCTGCCTCCCTTGCTGCGTCTTAACCGGTTGGACCTCCCGAACAAAGACTGCAACTTGAGACTTCAATTTTTGCATTCTTGGAGAAGCTGGTTGCAATCCGTGGAGAGCTCCTCGACCTTGATTTCTCTAGGTCGAGAAAAGATTCTGCTTTTTCTTTCGCTAGGATCAAAAAAGAAGCTGTATGAGGCGGTGACCGAGTCAGAAAATAGGATCCCAAACTAATTAAACACGTAAATTCAGAGTTAGCAATGAGACATAATAAGGATGAGATATACTAAAAAGAAGTGCTCCTCGCGAACGGGATTACCTCAAAGAAAAGACTCGAAGTGCACGCGATCTTCTCTCGCTAGGGAAAGGCCGAGCAGGACCGAGAAGCGCACGGAGAGGTGTATCTTCGGCAGAAGGAAGAAAGAGGGCTCTCCTCGGTGGGGCTAGCCTCTAAATCAACATGAGGGGTGTGGGAAGAGCTACTCTTTTTCCCTTTGGGCCATTTTCGCTCGGCTTCACTGCGGCCGGGAGAACCTCTTCGAGCTCACCGCCTTGCAGAGGCCGCTCTCGGTCCTTTTAGAGACAGAGGAGGGGCCTGGTATAGAGAGGGTGGGAACAGAAGGAGCATTATCCCGAGCAGGGGAGTGATTGGGGCCGAGAGCCTGCAGAGCCGGGCCGGGCTTGACGCACTTCGATATCAAATTCATCTCGCACACGGAGAAAGTAAAATCAATATTTATACGAGACATGTGTACGCATGTAAATACAAATGCAGGTAGAGATATGCTAAGAGAATGCATTATAAAGAGAAATTTACCATCCTCAAAGGCTAGAGGGGTTTCGGAGAATCGAAACCAAAATGAGACAAAAGACGGGGATTACTACTAAGATCAACAGAGTTAAAGAGGTCTCGCCTCTCTGCGTGCGAGTTTAACTTGCGAATGACACAGTAATTGAGACCGGAGGTGGATTGAGGGTGGAGAGCCTTCATCGGGGGTTCTTGAAAATCCACCCTTCATGAGGAAAACCCCAAGGTTCGGGGGATAACAAAGAAGTATTCCTCATTCCATTGGGGATACTATTATGAGGACGAGTGAGGAAGGAGCATAAGCCCCGAGTTCAGGCCGTGGTATAAAAGAAGGAATGGAAGATTTTACAGTTGAAATGGGTAAAAAGAGATCCCCACTAGGTTCTCCCGGCCCCTTTTACTAGCATGTAAACGGAGATCATCATTTGGAGGCCGTTGGGGTGAACTGATTTAGGGGGACCACGAAAAGTTCGAGATTCGAATAAGAAAATGAGAGGGGGAAGCGGAGACCGACACGGATTTGCTCTCCCGAGAAAGCTAGGGTTCGGCCCTCGGTGAGATGGGGCCTTTCCTCCGCACTGTATCCGGGTAGAGAAATCGGGGAAATCCACCCCGGTGGTGAAACTCCTCTAATGTCCCTAAGGACATCCTAGAGGAGGACGAGATTTGGTCTCGGGGATCTCGAAACGGGAGAATCATCCATGACTTCTTGTTCGAAAGAAGGAAAAGATGGTAAGGGGATGATGGAATTAGAGCAGAAATGAAAAATACCTAGTGGAGAGGAAGACGATAAGGAGAGGAGGTATCTGGAAGTGCGAAAATCTTGAAGAGGTTTTGCCGAGAACAATGAAGGAGAAGAGTGGAAGGGACAAACTTAGAAATTTGAAATACAAATATAGAGGGGAACAGTTATGGCCCCAAAACTGGGATATAAAGGTGCCGCCTCCTTATTGGACGATTAAGGGAGGCGTATTGATGGCTGAGTGAAGCGTGTGACGTTTGATGGGATGGCTCTGCACTGGCGGGAAGCCGAGAAGTCTCTCGATCGAAGAATCCTAATGTATCCGGTTACCGATTTTTTATATAATCGCCTACTCACTCGGGCCCTACACGTTCCAAGAGAGTAGGGGAGCGATTGATACGGCACAAATATATTTTGGGTCGAGTCAGGCCAAATAAAGTCAAGGAGCCGAGGAATGGGCGAGGGCCCAACGAGAGCCCAAAGAGAGGCCCAGAGCGAGAGATGTATGGATAAGCCCAAAATGTTGATATGGGATCGGATTAACTAGAGTGGAGTAAGTAGTTAGGATAGTTACCGAAAAGGGGCTAGCGGTTAACACTAAACCTACGAAATAGGGATTAACTAGTGAACAATCGAAGACTCGGTCAAACAGAGCCCGAAAAGGGTATGAAGAAGGATCTAGAAAGAGGATATGCCGAGAAAAGAGGAATGGGGCGTGGAGGATGGACATAAACGTGGAAGGAACACGATGAAGAGTGGAGAGCTTCATCGGAGGGTGGAAGATAACCGTCCTCTTCTGTACTATTTATGTATGATCGGCATGGGAGAAAAGGTACGAATTCACTTATCTACTTATCACACTTTGAGCATGTTAAACTATCTCCATTAACACTCATTCGCCTAGTTCATATTAACTCCAGAGGTCCCTATTCGGGTATTTAGGGCCCTCCTTTTACACTCTTTCCGATCACCGACTTGAGCGGAGTCCCTACGCCGGGACCCCTCCGACGTGTTTTGCAGGTACTTGAGCTCTGCACGGGTTCGAATTGCACGATTGTAGTACGTGTTTGAAGGGTGATCTCGCGAATCTCGTGTACGGAGTTCGATTCTTGTTAGTGTGACTTTATTGCGCACATCACTATTAAAGTTAGAATATTTTGATTTTCGATTTGGTTAGTATTAGTTGAAATAAGCTGAATTAGTCGAAATATTATTTATATTTATTAATTTATTTATTTTTAATATGATTTTTAAATACATTTATCATCATAAAATTTAAATCATAGTTATTTGTATCGTTCTTTATTACTGGTTTTTAACATTTTTTAATGTATTTGGTTTTTAACATTTGAATTATGCATATTTTTTATTTTTTCACATGTCTAATTAAAAACAAGAAGAGAAAATGAAACCTAGCTCACATTTTTCAAACATTAAAATATTTAAAGTAAAATAAACGAGATTAGAAAAATGAGAAAATAGCTCAATATATATAAAAGACATGACAAATTTTATTTTATATCTAATTAACCGATCACGTTAATTCAGTCTGTTGATTTTCCAAAGTTTAAGTTCAATTTTATATTATATGTACATAATTTGGTACAATTATAAAATTCATACCTACAAATATGTGTGTGCAGTCTTACGTTTTGCTAACAAATAAATTATTTATGGAAGAATTAATCAAATGTATGCGTATATTATTAATCAAATTAACTCCACTATTTCTTTTAGAAGATTTAGTTTTAAATTTTTAATTGAAGGTTTCCAAAAAAAAAAAAAAAAGTGTTCCAAATTAACTTGTAGGGCCAAAATTGCAGTTTCATTCGTAATAAAAGTTAGCAACAGTTTGAATATGTATAGTTCGAGTGCCTCTATCGACTAGTCCACCTCTCACTCTCAGAGCCATGGCGGCGTCGCTCTTTGCCACCCGGCGCATGTTAGCTTCCATCGTATCTCGTCGCTCCCGCATTTCCCTCCCTGTCCTCCTCCACCATCACATCTCCGAGCAACCACAAGCCTTAATGGACAGGTCCACTGTCCAGAACCGGTTTAGCACATCGCGGTCGGGTTATTCTCCGTTGAACGACCCGTCGCCGAATTGGAGCAACCGTCCGCCGAAGGAGACTATTCTCCTCGATGGTTGTGATTACGAACATTGGCTTATCGTGATGGAGTTTAACTCGGACCCTAAGCCCTCGGAACAAGAGATGGTTGATACTTATGTCAAAACCCTAGCTTCCGTTGTTGGAAGGTGATTGTGAAATAATTTATTTCGTTTAAGTATTTGTGGTAAAATCTCATAATGAATGTATTGTATTCAATTTTCTTTTTTAATCAATCAAAACTGGTGTATCAAACTCATCACGTCACCACATGAGGCGAGCTAATGTGGTCTGTGTATAATTTTTGGAAAAACAAAATCATTTTTGACAAAAGACAAAATAACTCGAAAGAAAATAAAGACGAATCATAAACAAGAAAATGGGGTTGAATTTAGGCCTACGGTTTAAGAAAAAAAAATTGTTAAAGAAAGAAGAAATTGAGAGAAAGGTTCTTTTCCCCCGTTTTTCTTTGTGAATCTTAACTCTGTTACTGCGATTATTACATATGATTAGAATGAGATCTAAGCTATTGATTAATTGCTGCATTTGCTACATTTGATGTTTTTTTGTGTGTTAATGGAGTCTAACTCACAGCATAAGTGTTTATTTCATGTTTACATTATGTTCTCATGTTCATTGTTAGACTTTTGGGGTATTATTTTGTGATTTCATGTTGTACTAACTTTATTTTGTAGGACAATATGTGTTGAATGTGTTATATTAATATATAAATGATGTTTAGTTAAAAAGGACAAGAGGCGCGTCTAAGGTGCTCCTTGTTCCTTGGATGCTAGGACCCCTCTTGTACCTTTAACAGCTATGGTTATTCAAGGTTGTCCTGCTGTACTCCATGAGAGTCACATTCTCTATAATTATTGTAGGATAAAATGAATGATTTGAAGTTGAACCTGCTGAGAATATGTCTATCTAATGTTCTTTTGATGCAAGAGAGATTATCTGGTGATTAGGTTCAGTTTTCCTCCTTTATATGTGTATTTTGTTCGCTTGACTTACAAAGAGTCAGTTACAGTTTCCTGAATCTGTGTTTGCCACAGTTCATCAGTGCCTCTCCATTACAAAGGCGGGCGATGTATGCTAGACGCGTGCCTGGCTTTGCCTTTGCGCCTTGGTCGAGGTGTCTGAGGCGCACCTTGGCTGCAATAGGGCTTTCAGAGACTAGAACTAGAACTAAGGGGAAAAATACAGTAGCATGTGCACCTACCAGTGCATGATCTATGCAATTAAAAAGCTCTAAACAAGTAGAGAAGGAAAATGGCAAGGAAAAGATTGTGAGAGGATCCTCTATATGGAAGAAAATGAGGAGGAAGAAGAATTTTGAGAAGAAGATCCCCAATTTGATGGTGATGATGAGGAGGGGGATTATGATGAGAATGTGATAATGAGGATGATTAGTTTGCTACGTGTTAGCCTTTGATGTGGATATTTATTGTTTGCTACTTATTAGCCTTTCATGTGGATATTTATTGTTTGCTACTTATTAGCCTTTGAAGTTTGCTACTTGTTATTGTCTTATTGAAGTTTATGCCTTTGATTTGTGTCATTTTGAGACCTTATGTTCTTTTGAAATTCATTCTATTAGTCCATTATGCTAGTATGTTTAATTTAAGTTTATATACTGTTTTTGTGAGTTTGTAGAGTTAATATACAAAGGCACGCCACCCTCGGTGCACGTGCAGCCTTAACAACTTTGGTGTTTGCACAACTGGCTAGTGTTGGATTTTATCATTGTTACACATGATTGCAGAGGTAGGAAAAATTTCGTTTTCAAGAGGGGTTGTGCAGAATGTAGAGTAGGGCATTAGACTTGGTCTAAACTCATAATTTTCTATGATTACAATGACGTAAAAGCTCAACATATTCATTAACTTTAGTAGTTCAAAAGAACGTTTCTTTGAAGTTGATTCTAAATGTTGAGAGGATCCATTTCCTCCCTTTTCACTTATTCTTCAGATCTTGACTGGATCTGAGCTTCTCAAGCTTACATCTTGTTGCAGTTTGTTATGCTAAATGATGTACACTTGTAAGCGAAGTTCTTACAAATTTCTACTTAAAAATGCATAGGAGAAGCCGGCTGTGGTTAGTATGGTGAACTGGTAAAAAAATTGTGTCTAGTATGAGGAAGGATCTTCTGTCTGATTGTGTAGCTAAATGATTCAGGGTGGGGATCTTGACTGTGATTAAAGGTGCTAAGCATTTGGGTTTTTTCTTTTACTTTAGTTTATAATATTTCTATGCAGTCCGCAGGTCAGAGTACAATTTTCCTTTCAAGTAGATTTAACAATTTTATGGTTGTTGGATATGCAGTGAAGAGGAAGCAAAGAAAAAGATTTATTCTGTTTGTACGAGTACTTATACCGGGTTTGGAGCTTTGATCTCTGAAGAGCTATCATATAAATGCAAAGGTATCAGACATCTAATTTTGGAAACATCTGGTTCGGATAGTTTTAGATTATTGATGTGGCCATGTGGGCAATTTCTGGCTTATATGTTTCTTGAGCGATTTTCTGGAAAACAAATACCAATGAGACCACATTTTCATTTAGTTATCTGGTGTTGGTTTTCTCTTTTTAAAACTCTGCTTCTTCCGGATTTTATTTAGATTTCACTTGTTATCCTACGTCTAATTGTCTATATGGTTTCCATTATATCTGAATTTTATACCCTTCTTCCTTGAAAAAATTCATCGAGGTTTCTTCCTCCATACCACCCTGCCTTCTCCTACATGTCTAATTATTTTGAGTTTGACCTCATTAATCGTGCATCATTGATTTTCGTAGAGCTGCCTGGTGTTCTTTGGGTATTGCCCGATTCTTATCTTGATGTTCCGAATAAAGACTATGGAGGTTGGTGAATATATATACACAAAACTACATCCCAGCATCCATCCTTTTTCCATTTTCCTTCAGTTCATCTCTTACATATTCTCATGAAATGATGATATCTAGGTGACCTCTTTGTTGATGGTAAAGTCATTCATAGGCCACAATATCAATTTTCTGAAAGACAGCAAAATTCGAGAAGTAGGCCTCGTCCTCGGCATGATAGGCGTCGCGAAACCATGCAGGTACAAAGACCTCAAAATCAGCAGCAATCGCCTGCTGGGCAACCACAACAACCTGGGCCCAAAATGTGACTCTTCAAATGGGAATTATGCTTGAGTTGAACATGAGTCTTTGTCAACATGAATCCCATCTTTCTTATTAGAGGAGTGTGTATGAGCAAGGACAGTGAAATTGAACATGTTATATTATTTGAGTTTCTCTGATTTTACGAAAATTTAAATTTAGTGAACTAGGTTGATCAAGTTGCTCAATTGAAGATTTAAATGCACCCATTGCTTGGTCTCCCTTCTTCTCTAAACTCATTTAGTTTTATTTTTCTAAATTAGAAAGATATCAAATAACCTTGAATATGCTTTTTATGTTCTATAAAATACAACTCATACCTCAGTTTGAACACTAATTCGAGTTTCATTAGTAATATGGCGGAGGTTTTGATTATCAATCTATCCTGAAGCTTGTTACCTGATTTACCTCTTTCATATGTGCACAAGCAATATTATGGAAGACAAAAATTTATGTACACTAGTGCAATTGTTGCAATTTTGATCACATGGCGATTCATTCAAAAAAATACAAATATATAATGCTAAGTAGTAATTCATATGAAAACAATGGTTGTTCATAAAAAAAGGTATTAGTTAGTATTCTTTTTAATGGCAGCGGCTAAATATACCCTGATTTTTTCTTCAAATATTTCAATCACTATTTGTACCCCATGTATAATATAATTTACTTTTAATTTGCTATTCACACCTCAAATATAGACCATTATACCCTTTTTTGTACAAAAGAGTACAAATAAATTAAGTTGAAAAAGAACTAAACTGAAAATTATTAAATTGCAATTAAGTCATCTTAATTATCTAATCCTCGTATTTGTCCTCGAAAGAAGGTTTAAGTCTCCATCCAAAACATCCCTGTTGTCGCAACGGAATCCCCAAGATTCCAGTGACCTTCCAGAGCAAATCTCTTAGACCATGTTTCAATTCTTTAATTTAATATTTTGTCAAACTTTTTAGAAAAAGAAGTTATTTGAATTATTTAAACCCGCTGAACATGTAATTTGGGGACTTGTAAATTTAAATTGAGCCCATTTGGATGAATGATTTGAAATCATGATTTATGATAATATACTACACATTCACACAAACTAAATGGAGAAAAACTAAACGAATTGATTTGATTCACTCGAATATTAAACACAAGTGGTAAAAGTGAGAGGATTTCAAATGACTAGGTTTTGTCGGGCATTTGAAATCCTCCCCACTTATAAAGAATGTTAGCGCTGTAACCAAATCCATTCATTTAACTTTTTCTTCATTTCGATTTGTAAATGTATCAGATTATCCTCAAATCCATTGATTTCAAAACGACTCCATCCAAATGAGCCTCGATACTAGTTTTGAAGTTGTTAAATGTTGACAAAATAAGTAAGATAATATTTAACTTATATAAAACTATTTTTGTCTAAAAAATCTTGGAATATATAGTATATTCGGAGTTTATTTAGCTGCATACTGATACTACTAATATTTTTCATTGTAATGGATGATTTTATCCTATGAATTAAGAAAAGATTTTGGGTAAAATATTTTACCGTAAAATATTAAGAGTCCATTACTATTAGGTACAATATTAGAAACCCCATTACTATTAGGTACAATTTTTTTTTCAAATTACTAGGAGATACAACATTTTGGCTACTTTTTCCAATTTTACCCTTCCTTTTCAATTATGCAGAAATTGTGCGTAAACTTTAACAATTGTGCAGAACTTAATTATTGTGCCCAATATATTTTGTCCCCATTTTTTTTTCATTTTTTCTATTTTCAGCTTTTTGTTTTTATTTCACTATATTTTTTTCGCTATATTTTAATTCAAATTTCAAAATTTCAGTTTGAAAGATTTTTGACAAATTTTCTATATTTTTTCGCTATATTTTAATTTAAATTTCAAATTTTCAGCTTTTGTTTTTTTATCATTTTATCTCCTTTTTTTTTTTTTTGTCGTATTTAATTCAAATTTCAAAATATCTCATTCAAATTTGCGTAATATCTCATTCAACCGATTAAAAAAATAACACAAGAAGACCAAAAGAAATTAACATTATATTCTTGCGAGAAGAAGAAAAACATTGATTCAAACATATAATTTCAACATTGATCATCGTTCGTTTAAATATATCACAAAAATAAATGCACATTTGCACATGTGCGTAACAAAAATAAATCTACACATGTGCAATACAAACAACATATATCTCACGGAAAACAACTCAAATCTTGGTAATACATCCAAATCATCTCGTAAATTGTAAAAATATCAATAACTACACCGCACATGTGCGTAAATAAAAAAAAAAAAATCGCACATGTGAGAAATAAAAAAATCAAGTCGTCGAGAAGAATGAAAATCCAGATTATCGATCCAGAATATCGGAGAGAAAAATCGGCAAAAATATCAATAATTTCCTATAGAAGAATGAAAATCCGTAATAACAAACCATAAGTCTTGGAGGAGAGAAATTGCAAAGAACAAACCATCGATCCACCGTCGGAGAAGCGGTTGCCGGGACGAGAGAAGGTCGAACAAGTCGCCGTTCTGCAGGTGCGTCATCGCTGCCGCCTTCGCACCCTTCGGAGCGGATCTATGGCGCATTCGTCGGCGTGAAGGTCTGGATCTATGACAGATCTCGTGCGGTGGTCTGTGGTCCTCCGTCGATACTGCATTTTTCACCGTCGCGGTGGGGCGGTGTGTGGTGGGCCGCGGGCGTAGCGGTGGGTGGTGGGCCGCCCACCTTCGTCTCTCGTGCGGTGGTTGTCGGAGAGGAGATGAGAGAGAGAGAGAGAGAGAGCGAGCGGGATTTGTGAGAGATGAGAGAGAGAGAGATAGCGTGAGAAAGAAATGAGGGGGTGAGCGTGGGTTTTGGTATTAAATATTTGGAAAGTGGTATTTGAGGGTAAAATTGGTATGAAATAAGTTGACTTGTAGTGGAGAGTATTTTGACTTTTTATTGTATTAGAAAGTAATAAAATTGTGAAGATGGTATCTAGTAGTAATTAATTCAAATATTAATTAAAAAGATAAATTTTAAAATTAGTGGGTCTTCTTAAAAAGAATGGGTCAAAATAAAAACACGCAAATTCTTCTTCTTCCCCTTTCTCTTCTTCGGGTCAAAACAAATATTTTGGCCGAATTAGGTCGAAATCGCGACGACAACCAACATCGTAGAGACAACGGAAATCCGACGAAAACAACAACATAATTCAACCACGAGATCAAATTGAGGAGAAACGAGCAAAAAGTAAAAAAATGAGAAGACAAGGATGATTTTTTCAAAATTGTCAAATAATTAGGTGTTGGATGATTCAATTAGTGAAAACAATAGTGGAGAAAATTTAAACATTGATGAATACAAAGTTTATGTGAACTTCGATGATAAATTTACGCTCGCTTAAACTTGAATTAATATGACAACTGTTACATCAAGCTTCGATTTATTCATATAGTAACACACATTTCTCTATAAAGTAACACGTTTGTGTTCATATAGTAACACATTTTTTTAAAGAAAACTCGTACAAGGACAACAATAAAATCTGATTAATATAAGGTCAAACTTATTTTTTATAAAGGCAAGTAAGTGTTACTAGTTCATAAAAAATAAAATATTTGTTCATGTGTTGTACCGAGTTTGTTCATATTGTAACATATTTTTCTTTATACAAGAATACGTGTTTGACCTTATAGTAACACAACTCGAGAGTAAGATTTTATATTTTACCTTTGCGCGAGTTTAGTACCCATATTTGCCCTTACATTAACACATATTTACCTCAAATCTTATACGTGAGGATTAAATACCCATGAATTTTTCTTAACACATTTAAATCATTTTTCTTTTGAGATCAAATAAGTCTCATCTTAATAAAATTACACTCTATTAATGAAAATAAAGTTGTCGAATATTATAAACCTATTTGATCAACACATAAAATATTAGAGATTTATTTGACTATTTTTTTTTATTTTTACTTTTACATTTGAGCGATTATTTTAGGCAAAATATGTATTATTTATTTTATAGTAACACAAATCTATCATTATAGTAACATATGTTTAATATAATAGTAATACCTGGAACATCTCGAGGGCGATTTTTTTTTTTTTGTCCTTGCGTGAGTTTTGGAAGTATCCATTAAATCCGACCCAATCACTTTAGGATCCACAAATTTTATTAAGGCTCCATTTGGATAGAGTGAATTTGAAATCAAGGGATTTGAGGATAATATATATGTATTCACACAAACTAAAATGGAGAAAAACTAAATGAATGGATTTGATTCACTCAAATATTAAGCACATGTGGGAGAAGTGAGAGCATTTCAAATGACTAGGTTTTGTTGGGTATTTGAAATCCTCCCACTTATAAAGAATATTTCATTCATTTAGATTTTCTCCATTTTGATTTGTAAATGTAGGTGTATTATCTTCAAATCTATTGATTTCAAACGACTCCATTCAAATGGAGCCTAAATAAATTATTTCACGAATCCTAAATCCATGAAATATTTTATATACGAATTTGTCGTTAATTAATATGTTTCTATAGTTTTTGAGAAAAATAGTACTCCTTCGGTTGATTCCCCAAACTACTCCTTATGCTGAGCACAGCTCTGAAATGAGTTGTTTTTATTTTTCAAATCCCCACGTCGATTACAGGCACAGCAGCATCATTTGATCAAGAAGCTCCGGTTAGATTTTCACTACGCAGGACGGTGCCACTCACTGCGCAGGTTAGTACGAGCCCCCGATTGTATCTAGAAGCTCTTCATTTCTTTTTATTCTTTTTCGTTTTGGTAAACTAGGATTTCTCAAATTCCATCTCATGACGAATAGGTTTTCCAATACTTTTTAGATCTCATTTTCATTAATTCCGATCTGCTATTTTTAATTCTCGCATCATATAGTACATCTGGTGATTAATGTCTTCCGTTGAAACCGATTAGATTTCAGTTAATTCAATCGAGATTTGGAACAAGGCTAAATAATCATGAATCCGAGCTACGGAAAATCAAACAACAAAACGGGCTCGATTAATGCCTTCGATTTCGATCTTGGGCTGGGGTCGGGTCGATCAAAACCTTTGAATAATCAGAGAAACCAGTCGCCCGCGTATTCATCGACGACGTACACTTATTCAGCAGCCCAACAGAAGCCAAAGACGACGTCGTCCTGGACCCATCAGCCCGCACCTTCGGCTCCGTCGGGCTTGGGATCTTTATCCGGCCCGACGTCCATGGTGGGAGATATTTCGGGAAGAGCTGGAATTCTACTGCGCCTCCAAGTTCCGGAATATCATCCATAGGCATTGTGAATAATAAGAACCCAAATCTGTTTGGTGATTTGTTGGGCTCAGCAATGGGCCAGAACAAGGGTAACAGCAATGTGCCATTGAAGAACGCAGCTCCTGTTGCGAGCCAGAACACGCTGATGGGGTCTATGGTGAATTCATTGCCAAAAACTAATAATTCAGGTAACACTAGCAGCACTTGGGGATCTAATAATGCTAATAGTGGTGGCAATGTGAGTTTTGGTGGCAATTATAACAAAAGCTCGAGTGTTGGTGCCAATAGTGTGAATTTGGGGGAATTAATAGTAGAGGTTCGAATCTTGGAGGTCCATCGATGAAAGGTATGGCAGGGGGTGTTGTAGGAGGTGGTGCCATGGGTTCAAATAAGGACCCATTTGGATCTTTGGTTGATTTTGCGTCGAAGCCCAGTGCTAGTATGAACGCAGCAAGTAAAACTAGTGCTAATAGTGCTTTTGGTGATGATTCGTTTGGGGATTTTCAAAATGCCCCTGCCAAAACTAGTGGATCTTCATATTCAACAGGTGCTTTTCCTACTAGCAAAAGTGATCCATTAGGTGATTTTGGGTTCTCTAGTGCATCTGTAAATCAAAGCCAGCCTCCAAAGCAATCCTCGGGAGCAAATGATTTTGATGTGTTGTTTTCTTCGACTGGTGGTGGAAGCACAGGAGGGTCCGAAGGATTTACTAACCAGCAGTTTTCAGGGGGCGATGATTGGGGAATGGATTCTGAATTTGGTGGGAATGATACCGGTGGAACAACGACCGAACTTGATGGGCTTCCTCCTCCCCTGCTGGTGTTTCTGGTCCTGCTGCAAAGAGTAAGGGTATGGATAACTACAAGCAGGGCCAGTTTGCTGATGCTATAAAATGGTTGTCTTGGGCTGTTATTCTTCTGGAGAAGGCGAGTGATGATGATGGGGCGATGGAGGTTTTAACCAGCAGGGCTTCGTGTTACAAGGAAGTTGGGGAGTACAAGAAGGCTGTGGCTGATTGTACGAAGGTACCATTCTTCTTTTCTTTTTTTTTTAACTCTTCAATAGTATATCCTATTTGATTACTTAATTCATATTGGTTGGCCAAACAAAACAGTTATCTGTGGAGTACTGCAATTTTTAGGTTACTGTAATGAAAGCCTGAAGAATAATAGTTGCCCAACACTTTTGTTTGTAGAGTGGAAGTGGTGGAATAAATGGTTTATGGCTTAGCTATTGTATTGGGATACGACTTACACTTTCAACGCTTTAATTTATGATTCCTTGCTGCTTCTAAATCATCAGATGACAAATTATATGATATCAGTGATGCTGATTCTTTAAGCAGCATTGTGACAGCATTGAGAGTTTGAGACGCATCAATGCACTGGCTCTTACCGTTACGTTTTGTTTTGGCTGCTTGCAATTGGCTATCTACTATCACCCTCAAAATTATGTGTGTTAAACAGTCCTCAAAAAAAAAAATTATGTGTGTTAAACAGGGGTTTCATAGTTAATCTAAAATGTTCCAATTCTTTCAATATTGGATGCGGTGCCACAGTAGTGCTATTAAACATTCTATTGAAATTAAATTGCTTATGAGGTCAATAAGAGCCTAAATGTTGCATTATCTTGTGCAGGTGCTGGAACGTGATGGCAAAAATGTGTCAGTCCTAGTGCAACGTGCTCTTCTTTACGAGAGCATGGAGAAATACAAGCTCGGGGCTGAAGACCTCAGAATGGTTATGAATATTGATCCTGGTAACCGAGTCGCACGAAGTACCATTCATCGCTTAATAAAGATGGCTGAATAGAGAAGTTTTGGAATGATTTATCTTTTTATTTTTCTTATGTTCTATATACATATATAATATATATATGTATATATATATGCTTGAAAACATCAATGTCAAGTTTAATGCTCATTGGAGGAGCTACGCCGATTTGTTCAATGAAAGTGTTGTGATTATGATTTTAATTTTTTTTTTTGTAAAAATGCTGCGTAATTGAACGATGAAAGAGTCCTTATACCGAAGCTTGTATTCTGTCTTTTTCTTTTTGCAACTTCGTACATTTCACGTGATTCCTAATTTCCTTTTGTTGGTTTTTATTTTCTTACTTCAATATTTATTGTTGTTGATGTGTTATAGATTTTTTAAGATTCAACTTGAGACGTGGTTAAGGATAGAGTTGTTGCTATTTATGGTTCTTCTGACGAGGATTCAGTCTTTGAGAATTTTAAATGTTTGTTGCTTTTGAATCCTTCGTTTTCTGTCAAATTTTGTTCAGTCGTACCGTCAGTGCATTGTTTTGTTAGGGCTATATTTGGTTTTTTAAAAAAGAAATCAAATCTGAGATGAATTCACCATTAGACAAGATTTAACTTTACCTTAACGTTTAGTTAACCAAAGGGGCTTAGCCCACTTGGCCACCGGCTCCCATTTTAGTGGGAGACTGGGTTTGATTCCCTTTAACGAATTTGGAGTGGGAGGTATAAGGAGACTTGGAGAATTTGAAATTGAAAGGAGACTTGAAATTGTAAGGTTTAACTTTACCTTAACGTTTAGTTAATCAAGGGGCTTTACCCACTTGAGCACCGGGTTCCCATTTTAGTGGGAGACTTGGGTTCGATTCCCTTTGGGAACGAATTTGGAGTGGGAGGTATAAGGAGACTTGGGGAATTTGAAATTGTAAGGAGACTTGGCGAACTAACTTCTAACCACTAACAACTAACATTTACTCGATAAAAAAACGTTTAGTTAAATTTGTTTGAGATGTATTTACTATTTGACTATATTTGTTGGTGTGTCTACCATTAAATTAAATTGTATTCTTGCAATCGTACTTCGATTTATCATTTCGTGTTAATGTGTTTCAATTTATTAATGCAAGTTTGTTTGGTTTTTAAAAAAGATTCGAATCGAGATGGACTTACCTTTAGCTCCATTTGGATGGAGGGCATGCTCGAAGAATTTGAAATTGAAGGAGACTTGGCGAACTAACTTCTAATCACTAACAACTAACATTTACCGATAAAAAAAAAAAAAAAAACTTAACATTTAGTTAAATTTGTTTGAGATGTATTTACTATTTGACTATATTTGTTAGTGTGTCTACCGTTAAATTAAATTGTATTCTTGCAATCGTACTTCGATTTATCATTTCGTGTTAATGTGTTTCAATTCGATTAATGCAAGTTTGTTTGGTTTTTAAAAAAGATTCGAATTTGAGATGGACTTACCTTTAGCTCCATTTGAATGGAGGGTATGTTTGTTTTGGAGTGATTACAGGTGATATAGTTTGTTTTCTTTAAAAATCAAGTGTTTGTTATTGTTGATTTGTACTCCCTCCGTCCCAAAGAACCTTTCACACTTGACTTTTCAACGGTTTTTGTGTGAGAGTTATTTCATAGTAATACCTTTACAAAAGTTATTTTATATGAATGATATGCTAGTTGATCTTATTAACTAGCATATCATTCATATAAAATAACTTTGTTAACGTATTATGAAATAACTCTCACACAAAACCGTTGAAAAGTCAAGTGTGAAAGGTTCTGTGGGACGGAGGGAGTATTACTTATGGCCCACAAAATATGAAAGTCTAATATATGTTTTCCCATTTTTGAGTGAAAATGGATTCCTCCCTTTATGAGGTATTAAAATAATCATCCACTTATTACCAAGTTAATTGACAAAAATATTCATTTTTTATTTTAAAAAAATAGTAAATGGGGGTATAATTATAAACTTTTAACTTATCATATGAATTAATTCTCAATACAAACACTTGAAAATATTATGACTTATGTTAAACTATGTTGTAATATATATTAACAAACATTTGATTTGTATGATTTAATAAAACATATCACACATAAAAAGTCAAATGTATCACATGTTTCACTATCACTCAAAATTTAATACCTCGAAACAAACGAGTCCGGAGTGGATTTGAAATCAAGGGATATAAGGATAATATATCATGCATTCACACAAACTAAAATGGAGAAAAACTAAATGAATGGATTTGATTCACTCAAATATTAAGCACAAGTGGGAGAAGTGAGAGGATTTTAAATGACTAGGTTTTGTTGGGTATTTGAAATCCTCCCACTTATAAGTAATATTTGTGTGAATCAAATTTATTTATTTCAAATGACTTCATTCAAATTGAGCCTTAGATTAGATTTTACTTTAGCTTACCATTTAAGTTAAATTTGTTTGAAATGTTGTTGTGACATGGGAATAAGCAAGATAGTTCGTGCTCACATCTAGCTAAGACGGCGAGCACTGCTACGAGTGCTCGGCGAGCAGCAAGATTAGCCCACCAAGCAGCTTCTAGTGGACCTCGCGAGGAGGGCCCACTAGCGAGGACCGAGGAGCGACCACCCTGAGACTAAATCATCTCAATTAAGGGAAAATATCTCACAAAGATGGCACGGTCGGAAGTGTCATACCCCGAAAGGGAAAAGATCTCGCCGCCGCAGAGATCCCAACAGCCTTTGCCACGTGGAGGGCGCCGAGAGGGCAACAACTCCGCTCGTCCGTACAACACCCTACTGCAGCATTAAATTCTGTACTTTTACATTGAAAAATGCACCCGATTTCTTGGGATTTATTAGCCGCCAAATGACATGTATAAATAAGACCTATAAGGCACAATAACAAGGATCGAAAAACATCCACCCTTAAGATTGGGACTCATCCTCCCAACAATCCCTCTTGCATTTACCGCTTTCTTGCATTTATTTCCTATCATTGCTCTCATTTATTTCCAATCATCGCATTCAATATCCATAAATTCATACAACTAAACAGCCGATTATCCTCCTAAAATCATCATTAACAGTGTATAATCGGTGTAACAACAAATGTATTTACCATTGGATTAATTTTGTTAGGCTCCATTTGGATGGAGTGGATTTGAAATCAAGAGATTTGAGGATAATATACATGCATTTACAAAAACTCAAATGGAGAAAAGTTAAATGAATGAATTTCAAATGATTAGGTTTTGTTGACTATTTGAAATTCTCCCACCTATAAGTAATATTTGTGTGAACCAAATCCATTCATTTAGTTTTTCTCCATTTAGATTTGTAAATGTATGGTGTATTAATTATTATCCTTAAATCCCTTGATTTCAAATGACTCCATCCAAATGGAGCCTAAGTATATTTATCGCTTAGTTAAATCTATTCTTGCAAACGTATTTTGATTTATGAGGTGGATCATGTAGTATCATGATTGCTCTATTTTTTTTTAATGAGGGATGCTAATTTTTTTTTTGGTTTTTTTTTTTTTTTTTATCGAACAAATAAGGAATGCTAATTTGAACAAATGAGGAATGCTAATTTGATCGGTTTTACGACATTAACCAAAATATTCCATTGTCTTGAATTTAAGATTTAGGATAAGGTTTAAGTAGAAAAGGGTACAAGTTATTGTCCGATTATATCTAGCCATTTAGGTATTATTCCTCAATAAATGCTTACGAAATTCACATTGAAAAACTTTGTTTAAAAGGCACGATGAATATATATATATATATATATATATATATATATATATATATATATATATATATATATATATATATATATATATATATAATGACCTATTCTTTATGTAATTTGCTGAAAACTAGTTTTGAGATTTGATGAACTTAAACATACATGCAAAATATGCTATTGCGTATATGACAATATAAAATGGTCAAAAACTTTCACACACAAGGCGCAATTCAACCATAGCCAAGATTGCAATCAAAATAAATAGTATACTAAATTACAATTAGTTTAGATACAATTATCGCTAAGATATTATTTAAGTCTAATTCAATAAACGTAAGTTATCAATTTTTATTTATTTTTTTAATAAAAAAAGAGCACAACTATTAATATTTGAAATTTTAGAAAGAAAAAGAACGTCCACAACACATGCAGATTTCCCAAGCCATGCAGATGATAATGAAGTGATGATAGAAACGGAGCATTTTTAACGGCACCCGGTTTCTGGGGCTGCCGAGAATAATGATTGCTTTAAGTTGGAACCCAGAGGGGCTTGGGCCAGCTCTGATTCCCACCATTTGCGAGTTGGCTCGTGCTCGCAGCCGGATGTTATTTTCTTTTCGAAACTCTTTCGCTTGGTATTAGATTAGAAGCTCTTCGTGTTAAACTTGGTTTTCGTTTTTGTTTTTCGGTTGATTGTATTGGCCACGGTGGTGGTTTAGCGGTTTTGTGGAATGATAATTACAAGCTGCAGTGTTTCTAATTATTCTAGGAACCATATTGATCTTTTAATCTCTGGAGACGGGAGGATTGGAGAATGACTGGTTTTTATGGTTTTCCGGATAGGGGAGAAGACATCAATCTTGGAACCTTTTACGGCACCTTGCTAGTCTTAATAGTCTGTCGTGGGTTTGTATTGAGACTTTAATGATATTTTAACTCCAGAGGACAAAATGGGGCGTGTGGATCATCCACAATGGCTATTTAGAGGCTTTCGAGAAGTGAGTGGACAGCGATTTGGTTGGACGTACCTATCACGGGTTATCGTTTTACTTGGTTTCGGGTAGAGGAACGATTATGCCGTTGAAGAAAGACTGGATCGTGCAATGGCCAATTCAAATTGGCATTCTCGTTTCCGGGGCAACTCTTCATAATCTAGTAGCTCCTGTTTGAGATCATAACCCGATTATTTTGTCCACGAATTCTTTCGCTCGTGTTGCCAGAATTTTAGATTCAAATTTGAGAATCGGTGGGTTCTGGAGAAGAACTTTAAGGAGGTTATAGGGAGGGGTTAGGGTTTAACAATCTTGGTATTTGCGATATATTGCAAGCAACTGCAGAGACTCTCCATACTTGGGGGAATGCAGCGGACTCGAGTTTCGAATCCGGAAAAAGAATTGGAAAGAGACCTCGCAAGTTTGCACCGAATCCGAGTAATTGGGAGGCTGGACGCTTTAAATATGTAAGGAATGAGCTTAGTAAGTTGCTTACTAAGGAGGAAATGTATTGAGACAGAGAGCTAAGCTATTTTGGTTAAAAGAGGGGGATCTCAATACCAAGTTTTTTCATCGATGGCATCCTCTAGGAAGAGAATAAATAAAATAATTAAGCTTAAAAATAGCGGCGAGGTTTGGGTAGAAGATCAGGTTGGCTTGCGCTCCATTGTGAATAATTATTTTGATGATTTGTTTAGAGCTCCTCAAGGTGGTTATGATCCGGTTTTCTTGATGGTGTGGAGAGATGCATTACTCAAGAGCGTAATGATGAATTGACCAGGGCTTTCACTGTGATGAGTTTAAGAAGGCAATTTTCCAAATGCATAATGACAAGGCCCCTGGCCTCGATGGGTTTAATCCTTCCTTTTACAAAAATTGTTGGGCTATTATCGGTAATGATGTCTTCTTGGCATGCACTTCTTGGTTAGAAAGTGGTGAGTTCCTCGAAGGTTTGAATCATACCAATGTGGTCCTTATACCGAAGAGTGATAACCCAAACGATGAAGGACCTCAGCCTATCTCTCTTTGTAATGTTTTATACAAAATCCTTTCTAAGGTTTTGTGCAATCGGCTTAAGGGCGTGCTTCCGGACTTATTGATAAGGCTCAATCACTTTTGTTTCCGGTAGAGCAATCCAAGATAACATTATGGTGGCCTTTGAAACTATTCATATGATGAAAAATAAACGTCGGGGTAGATTTGGAGATGTGGCTCTTAAAATTGATATAAGTAAGGCATATAACCGAGTTGATTGGTCGTATCTTGAAGATATTCCGACGCAGATGGGTTTCTCCCGGGTTTGGGTTGGTTGGATGATGTTGTGTGTTAAGACAGCCTCTTACTCGCTCCTAGTAAACGACGATCTTGTTGGTCCGATTATTCTGGAAGAGGGTTACGGCAAGGTGACCCCTTATCACCGTATCTTTTCATATTATGTGCCGAAGGTTTTTCTACCGCCATTAGAAGGGCTACCTTGGCTGGTTTGTTGCATGGCTCTAAGGTTTGCCGATCTCGCACTGAAGTGACCCACCTTCTTTTTGCCGACGATTGCATCTTGTTTTGCAAAAGTACGAGAGAAGAATGTGTTGCTTTGAAACATCTCGCTAAATGCCTATGAAAGGGCCTCGAGCCAAGCCGTGAATTATGCTAAGTCCGGAACTTTTTAGCAAAAATGTGAGTGTGGAGGAAAGGGAGGTCATCGGTAGTATTTTTGGGGTGTATAACCCTCTAAACACGGGCGTTACTGGTTTACCTTCGTTGATCGGAAGAGATAAGCGACATATATTCGGCTTATATTAAGGATCGCTTATGGAGAAAGCCGCAAGGATGGAGGGGAAAGAAGATCTCTCGATTTGGCAAAGAAATTCTTATTAAAGCCGACAGTCAATTCCTACCTTTTGCATGAGTACCTTTCTTCTTCCATCAACTCTTCTCGACGAATTGCAAAGAATGTTAAATTCTTTTCCGGTGGGGAAGTAATGAAAATGCAGCCAAAGGTATTAAGTGGATGAGATGGGAAAAATTGTGTGTTCGGAAAGAAGCGGGTGGTAGAGGTTTTAGAGATTTTCATCTCTTTAACATAGCACTCCTAGGGAAGATGGGTTGAGATTATTGTCGAACTCGATGCTCTTGTTTGCCAAATATTTAAAGCTAAATATTTCCTGATCATACTCTTCCTTGATGCTAGTTTGGGGAATAATCCCGATTATATTTGGTCCATTTACACTCGGCTCAAGGTTTATTGAAAAAGGAGTTAGGTGGAAAGTTGGAGATGGAGCCTCTTTAAGGGTTTGGGGTACTCCGTGGTTGAACGACGATAGCGATTTTTTTATTCGTACCCCTCTATTGAGGAGGAGGGCTTGGAGGACCTGGTTGTGGAGGATTTATTCATCCCGTGTTCTCGTAGTTGGGACGTTGAGCTAATTCAACACGCTTTTTACCCTAGAGATGCAATTGCTATCTTGAAGACGCCGATTTCTCCCTCGGGTTTAAACGATAGAATGATTTGGCATCTAGAGAGGAATGGTGTGTATTCGACTAAGTCCGGGTATAGATTAGCCGCGTCACCGACCTTTGATGAAAATCTGGTTGAAGAAGGGAATTGGAGCACCATTTGGAAATTAGATGTCCCGCCTAAAGTGCGTGATTGTCTTTGGAGGGTTTCACGAAACGTTCTCCCTAACAAAGTCAATCTTTTCGAGAAAAGTGGTAGAGGATAAGAGGTATGTTGTCTGCGAAAAGGACCTTGAAACCAGTTGGCACTCATTCTTTAATTGCTGTTATGCCTTAGACGCTTGGAGAGCGGCGTGGTTTGACGGATTCTATTGAGGATGCCATTCGCCATGCAGATTCTTTGAAGGATGTTATCTTCACTCTTCTCTCGACCTTGAATAGAGTTGATGTGAAAAGATTTGTGTTAATTTGGCATATTTGGAAACAGAGAAACAAGAAATTATGGCAAGGCATGTTAGATCCACCAGCTCAAGCTTTATCCTTAGTTGATATATTTTGCGCGGATTATGAAGTGGTTAGAGGTGTGACTGTTTCGGCGAATTAATAGGAGCAGATGTGAGGCTTGACATAGACCTCCTCCCGGTGTAGTTAAAGTTAACGTGGATGCGGCTTTATTTGAAGACACGAGCGAGGTTAGACTTGGCATGGTCCTTCGAGATGATGTCAGAAATTTGTGGCGGCCAAAACAATGAAGATTTCGGGTTTGTTGAGTGCCGATATTGGGGAAGCTATGGGGTTTGTGGAAGCTCTATCTTGGATTAAGAATTTTGGAGTTGAGAGGGCGATTTTAGAGGGCGATGCTAAAATAGTTGTCGATGCTATAAATTCTAGCTGGGTTAGTAGTTCGTCTTTTGGTGATTTTATTGAGCAAAGTAAGATGCTCCTTAGGGACTCTCCTAATACTTCGCTTTTGTTAGGCGTGGTGCCAATTCGATGGCACATGCTTTTGCCAAAAGGGCTCGCAATTTTCGAGTCCTTGTTGTTGGGTTGATCCACCGTGATTTTGTGGTGAGACTTCCCCACCTGCTATTTGTTTATGCAATTGAGTTCCTTTGGTTTTCAAAAAAAAGACAATGTATTATCACCTACACTAGTAAAATGAATATATTGAATAAATATTCGAGTGTCAATAGCAGCGTTCTTAATAAAATTATAGAAAAATACAGTCAGAATGAAATCACTATCAATATGATTTGTATTCAATTCGATTAAAATTTCATTCTATACTTCAATTCGATTAAAATTTCATTCTATACTTCAATTCGATTGATAATTAAACAATGGAAATATAATTTAAAATCGATAATGATTCAAATAACTTAAATAGGGTATCTGGCTCCATTTAATAATATTCACTGAAAATAGTGTAGGAAAATCACTGTAGTCGATATATTTTTTATGGGTAAAAATAATATATTATAAAAATTGGGTAAAGGGTACTCCAACCCTTATCGTTAAACTGTAGTCGATATATTAATCCGGACTATCCATACCCGTAACCATCCGTAACCGAAACCCATTTCATATATAGCTACATTTAAACTCAAACTATAAAAATCAACAATCAAGTGATGAAGAATTGAAAAAGGAAGGAAAAGAAAACAAATCTCATCCAATTCCGTAACTTACCATCTTTCTTTCTCTTTACTCTGCGGAAATCTTCTTCAGAAGTTAGATCTCGGTATCAGTATAATTTGATTTGGATTTTCAGGTATATATTATTTATATGTAAATGTCTTCGTCGACGGAGCAATTGATGAGTAGCGGCGGTGGTGCGAAGTACGTTCAAATGCAATCGGAAGCGGAGTTTCCGTCGTTGGCGCCGTCGTTTTTGTCATTCCAACAGGAGGATTTTCCGTGGGATGATTCGGCTCGGATTTTTACGAGTTGCCTAAAGCTACCATCATTCAAGTATCGCGACCGGATGCTGGTGATATTAGCCCCATGCAACTGACTTACACGATCGAATTCCAATACAAAGAGGTGCATCTCATCTTCGAATTGTAGTTATATTATTGTGTGTTGTTTTCGTGGATGAGATTTTCTGAATTTTGAGTTTGCCTTTGTGAATTTTCGTTTTTGAAATGAAGATCGGAAGTTGAATAATTTAATCTCTGCAATCAGGTCGTGTTCGTAGTTAAATGTAATCTTTTCATTGTTGTTTTTTAATGAGAATTTATGTGTGTGCTTGCGCCTTAATCTTATTCTCGATTTACTTGGTCGTAAAGTCAAATTACTGGAACTCTTATAGAGTTTTAGAACTGATTTTCTTTGTTGCTTTTGTTCTAAGTTCACATGATTGAAATGGATTCTGAATTGTATATGGTATCACTATGCCGATTATGCTGAATCTAACTATGTTTATGGAAAATGATGTGCATCTTGCTTGAGTGGAAGCTACCTGTTTGTGGCAGGTGGCAGAGTGAATTCGGTGAAAAATAGATCTCATCTCAATTACTGCAGACCAAACTAATCATCAGTTTGTAAAATGTAGCATAATTGAGTTTGATTACTTTTTCGATATTCTTGAGGATTTAAAAATAAGATTAATTAGAATAACAAATTAATGTCTAATTATGTTTGTAGAAGCATTAGCCTCATGTTATCGAAGATTTTGTTTTTTTCTTTTCATCTTTCCACAATCAAAATCAAAGTTCCTAGTATAGTTAAAAGTTTATGGTGATTCCTTTCACTGTGTTCACTAATAAATAACGAGCTATGAGAATTATTGATCTCTTCCATGTACCCTTAAGCAGGTTAACTACAATGAGTCTATTCGTATCAGAGCAAAGCAATATTTATGCTTGGGTCTAGTTGGTGTAGTTTTAGCTTAATTAAGTGTTTTGATAAATCTTGCTATCAATTTGAATTTTGAATTCATACTCAATTGAAGTTTAATGATTATATTGTATTATCTTGCGTCCATTAAGCCCTTTTTGACAGGGAGATCCCTGCGATTTGTAATCTCCATTTTTTTTTAAAGAAAAGAAAAGAAAAAAATTAGGTATTGAAATTTCACAATTTATCATAGGTTTCGTCCTCAGTTATATTGCATTTTGATGACTTGGGAGCTTGAAACCAATTAAAAGTTTGAGAGTACCTGCAATCTCTCTCTCTCTCTCTCTCTCTCTCTCTCTCTCTCAAATGAACTGTATCATTTAAAGGATAGGACTTATTTTCTGAAATTCTGATTATCGATCAATTTATTCATAGTTCAAGTGGCAGTTAGTGAAGAAAGCTCCACAAGTTTTCTATTTACACTTTGCTTTGAAGAAGCGAAAGTTTATTCAGGAGATACATGAAAAGCAAGAGCAGGTATTTTATCCACATCATCTATAATATTTTATTATACATTCCACCTTTTATTGTTATTATATTACATTACATTTGCTATCCTGGTGGAAGCATAGATTCTTAAGCTTCATGTATACATGAAGTGAGGTTCCTCAGATTTTTGTTCTCCTTCTTGGAAAGATGATGAGTTTCTACTGTCAAATTTATTTCACTCTGTGTTGTGTATTGAGTGTTTATCTGTTATTGATTTACTCTTACTCTAATCTCCGAAGGTGAAAGAATGGCTTCAAAATTTAGGATTAGGAGACCATGCGACAGTTGTGCAAGATGAGGAAGAGGCAGATGATGAGGCTGTTCCTTCACGCATTGATGAGAGTGCTAGAATAAGGTGCTTCTTAGTCAAAAAGTGGCTTGTTTGGATCTCTAAAGAATGAAGTACGCTGATTGCTGTTGTAATAGTTATATATCTTACAGGTGATTTTTTGTTCAGAGATGTTCCATCTAGTGCCGCACTACCAATTCTTCGCCCAGCACTTGGAAGGCAGTATTCAATGTCTGATCAAGCAAAAGGAGCGATGCAGGGATACTTAAATCACTTTCTAAGTAATATAGATATTGTAAATTCCCAAGAGGTGAGGCCTAGTATTCTCCTCAACATTAATTTATTTGTATTTGCCATTTGAAGACCTAGAATTGATCTGGATTTCTTGTTGGATGAGATATTCTGTTTTTACTGGTAATAGCTGGAACATGGTTTTCGATTTGGGGTAGGGGGTGGGGGAGAGAGGCACACGGTTAACAGCTCCATCCGACATGAAGGCAATAACTGACATACTGCGTGACATTTTACTTGGGTTCTAATTAAGCAGCAGCATATTGTTAATCTTGCAAATTTGATTGGCTATTATATTTAATGATTTGATCATGCTTGTCTTAAACTGATATTTATGCAAAACTTTAGCTTAATAAATTCATCTCAAGACGAATTTATGTGTCTTTGAGAACTTGTTCCGAGGGTGCAGTGTTGGTAACTTTTGCATTACTTTGTGGCATATTCTGTTCATGTAGGTGTGCAAATTCTTGGAAGTTTCAAAGCTGTCTTTCTCCCCAGAGTATGGTCCTAAGCTAAAGGAAGATTACATTATGGTGAAGCACTTGCCAAAAATTTTGGACCACGGCGATGACAGAAAATGTTGCTCACAATGGTTTTGCTGTTGTCGAGATAATTGGCAAAAGGTATGAGTTTTCTTTGGTGCGCACCGCACGATCTAATATGTGTAGCTTCATGTTGTATAGTTTGTACGTATGCGAAGGCATGCATCTAATCTTCTGCTGTTGTGCTTTGTTACTTGCACAAAGTTGTCTTCTAATAGCCTTTCATGATTATCACTTTGTGTATTTTTACTGTTAGATCAGTAGTGTTGACTCTATACACTTGATTCCTTTACTAATCTTGTTACAGAGTTTTTGTTAATATCCTTTTGTACGTAAATAATTAAAGGAATTCCTTTTTGAAAGGTATGGACCATTGAGATGGTCAAACATATCCTTTCCTTATGCTATTTGATTAATGCAGCAATGGCCTATACTTGTTGGCAATATCAAATTTGTTATTGTGCTGTATAGCTATACTAAATGGAGCATCATTTTGCTAACAATGACGTTTACTTCTAAATGAAGTTTGTTCAGCCACCTGTAAGTATTCTGAGTATGTGGGCAGATAAAACCTTATGGCTCGTGTGAAGAGTGCATCCTTTATTTTGTAGTTGTATAATCCGTGAAATATGTTGGACTATACAATCTAAGAGTTTATACTTTACGGAAGTGGTTTGATTTCTAGTTTTTAGTTAAGCATCAAGCTTAGCGCCTATACTTCCACCTCTTACTCTCTTCTCTTTTTAGATATTTAGTGAATTTGATTGAAGTAGGCTGTCCTTGAACATTGATAGAACAGTCTGAGATGTATTCTTAAAATCTTATCTCATTTGCCTGTGCTTCAATTCTCAAAAGGATAGTACCCATTTACTCATGTGCTGATTCTTTAAATATAAATAGTAGCTATCTAAATAGATTTGGATAACCTGTAGGTTTGGGCAGTACTAAAACCTGGATTCTTGGCCTTCCTCAAGGACCCTTTTGATCCCAAGCCTCTGGACATAGTTGTTTTTGATGTTCTACCAGCCTCAAATGGCAATGGAGAGGGCCTAGTATCCTTGGCAAAGGAAGTTCACGATCACAATCCCTTGCGCCATTATTTCAGGGTAAGTCATGAATAAATCTTTTAATTTTTTTGTAACATTCTCTATTTTTATGCTCTTCTTCCTCAACATCCATTGTGGATCATAGTCTTATACTATCTTTGACCTAAGAATCTAATGTACAGTAGGCTTCAGGCAGCTTGCTGCTTCAATTGAAGCTCAAATAATTGAAAACATTGTTGTTTGTGTTGAGGCCTGTTCATTATCTGGTACTGGTTACAAAAAAATGTGGTTATATGGTTATACATGCTGCAAATCAAATTTGTTGGCAAACAATTGAATTGCTGCTCCTTTTATCTGATTAGTCTTGCTCCTGACCACAAGTGTTGGTTGTGATAGAAACTTCAACTTGTTGCTTGTTCACCTTAAGACTGAAGTTTTAACTCTTCCACTCTCTTGGTATTTTCCAATGTTTAGTATCAAAAATTTTGAGACCAAAGGAATATGCAGGATCGTATAACCTGCTTGGCTGTCAAAGCTAAGTGATCATATGCAGTTCATATAGTGCTGATAGTACAAAGTGGATGCTAGTAAATAACTGAGTTACTACCCAAATCTAACAGTTTCCTTTAGTTACCTAAATATGTCACAATTTACTTTGTTAGTTAAAAGATTGCCTTTTAGGAGTTTATGTATTCTATGTTAGGTGACTTGTGGGACTAGGAGCATAAGACTTAGAACCAAAAGCAGTGCCAAAGTAAAGGACTGGGTGACTGCAATAAACGATGCTGGTCTTCGACCATCTGAAGGTTGGTGTCACCCCCATCGCTTTTGCTCTTTTGCCCCTCCCGGGGTCTGACTGACGATGGCAGTCAAGCTCAGTGGTATGTGGATGAGTCGTGCCGCATTTGATGCTATTGCTTTGGCCATTGAGGAAGCAAAATCAGAGGTCTAATTCTCTAATTTACTATTTCATGAATTACCTATTGATTATTTTATGTTCTGGTGGCAAATTACTACTTGCATGATGCAGATATTCATATGTGGGTGGTGGGTGTGCCCAGAATTATTCCTACGTCGTCCATTTCGTGATCATGCATCCGCTCGACTTGATTCTTTGCTGGAATCTAAAGCCAAGCGCGGTGTTCAGGTAGTTAGATATTTTAGTATTTCAACAAATATTAGCTGAAGACTTCTCTAATTGATACATGTTGGATATTTGGTTACTGGTTACTGAAAGCTAGATACCTCATCGATGCATATCTTTCTTGAGTATTTTATCGTCAGCACAAAAATTACCTGGTTGTATTATTTTTTTGTTTTGTTTGTTACTGATTCACTTAAATGCTTGGTGTTTTGGATTTATCTTATTTATCTAGGTATACATTCTTTTATACAAGGAGGTCGCCCTAGCTCTCAAAATAAACAGTTTCTATAGCAAGAGAAAACTTCTGGGTATTCATGAGAATATCAGAGTACTTCGATATCCTGACCATTTCTCTACTGGTGTCTATTTATGGTATGCTTCCATTATACATGAGAAATTTCTTCACTTAACTTTTGGTTTTGTTCTTAGAGCTACTTTATTCAATCTGGTCTTTGTAGATTCTTATATGCATGTTCATGCTTCAGGTCGCACCATGAGAAAATTGTTATTGTGGATCACCAAGTATGTTTTGTTGGAGGACTTGATTTGTGCTTTGGTCGTTATGACTCTGGTTCACATCAAGTGGGTGATAATCCATCTGAGATATGGCCTGGCAAAGATTATTACAATCCAAGGTTTGTCTTAAATTGTACTGTTGAGATGGCACGATGCCTTAAAAGGTTAATTATTTCCAAATCAAATTATGTCTTTAGTTAAACACATAGTGTTGACAGCCAACCTTACAAAGTTTTCCATCAGTTTGTTATCCTTGCTACAGAGTTAAACATTTGACTTGCTATTAAATATGGAACTTTATTTTTTCCTGCTTTCGCAAACTTGAGGAATCACCATTCACCAGTATTTGATGGTGCAAATGTTGTTAACATGTTTGGGCAACTCATTTTGAAATCATGCAAAATGCTGCCTTTACTCTAAATTTCAGGGAATCGGAGCCAAATTCATGGGAGGACACAATGAAAGATGAATTGGATCGATTGAAATATCCGCGCATGCCTTGGCATGATGTCCATTGTGCCCTTTGGGGGCCACCATGTCGTGATGTAGCTCGACATTTTGTACAGCGATGGAACTATGCAAAGGTTAATATTTCTTTCTGTTTGGAAGTCGTAAGTTATAGAGACCGTACAAAATTTCTTGCAATTTATCCCACTTTTATGACCTTCCAGAGAAATAAGGCTCCAAATGAACAAGATATTCCACTGCTCTTGCCTCAACACCACATGGTTATTCCTCATTATATGGGGAGAAGTGCAGAGATAGAGTTTGGTAATAAGAATGACAACAATCATGAAGAAATTAAAAGAAGTGACTCCTTTTCCTCCCTCATCATTCCAAGACGTCCCATTGCTTATGCCTCAAGAGGCTAATGGGCTAGATGCTGTAAAAACAGAACCAAAACTGAATGGGTTTAACACGCATGATCATCATGGTCAGTCAAGCAAGCCTAGCAGGAGTTCATTCTTCCGTAAATCTAAAATTGAACCACTAATCCCAGATATGCCCATGAGGGGTTTTGTGGATGATCTTGACAGCTTGGATCTCCAGAGCCAGTCATCTTCCCATGTGTTACAGCCTGGTGCTGAAGCTTCAGAGATGGAATGGTGGGAGACACAGGAGCGAGGTGATCAAGTTGTTTCTGCTGATGAAATTGGGCAGGTCGGTCCCCGTGCTTCATGTCGCTGTCAGGTGAGTTTAAATCTCCTGCATAGTCTTAATATTTTTGATGTGTTATTATCCCTTCCGATTTGTAAGAGTCTGATGTTTAATTTGTTCCTCCTATTTAGAATGTGATCATGTGCTATCCGTTTAATTTATGGATTCAGTCATGCTAATACATGCACTAGAACATTCTCTTTGCTGCTAGTTTGCTTATCAGTTCTATGTGATAATCAAAGAGTACTGAGAGTTTTCTGTGAGTACTGAGAGTTCCATTCGAGCAACTCTATCATGTTATTTATATTCGGAAAGGAGCTTTGGCATTCATATCTCTATGTATAAAGGACATAATTCCCCATGTACTGTTCTATATGTGCTGGTACTGTTCAAGTCATCTTAGTATCAGTTCCCATTACTGCTTCATTATGACAAGGTACTATAAGTCACCGATAGGCATTGATAACTGAATCGCTCCACATATCATTTAAGAGTAAATTAGGGAAAAAGTTAACTGGTTTATTTAGTCGCCCAAGGTACAACATAAATGAATCTGATGAAGACAACGTACATACTTTCTCAATCTTGTGGGCATGATGATGAACCTGCTTCTCCCTCTATGTGTAAGCAAAATATTCATTTGGTCATTTGGGTTTCTTCCTGATACTTAATCGACAGTGTGTTTTCTGTCCGGTGTTAACTAGGTGCTTAAGCAAAGATGCTCATGACTGACATGCTTTGTTTGCAATGTTAACTTCTACCTTATTGTAATCATTGATGTCTTCTGATTTTCAGATTATAAGGAGTGTCAGCCAATGGTCAGCTGGTACAAGCCAGAGAGAAGAAAGTATTCACAAGACTTACTGTTCCCTTATTGAAAAAGCAGAACACTTTGTCTACATTGAGGTCTGTGATTACTTTTACCTTTAATTTCTATTTTCAGTAGTTGCATTATACATACAGTAAAACCCCCATATAGGAATAAACTTTATATAGTAATAAAAGATCACGGTTCCAACTAAGGGACTAGTTATATTTAGGAATAAACTCCACATTGTAATGAGTCATATTTATTTTCAGGCCCTTCTTAAGGGCTATGCCTCTATTTGGGAATAACCTCCTTATGGTAATATCTTTTCCTGACCTGGACAATATGACTGTATGGATACAGTATATATAATTTGACACTGTAAGCCAATTTCAGAATATTCTGCTTACCTTTTAAACAAATGTTCATGCATGGAACAAACATATGCTGTGTTCGCTCTCAAGCAGGATTTCATATACTTGTATTTCCAACACTCAACTCTTTCTTTATTGTGATTTTTCTCAACTAGAATGCTGCTTAAGCTGTTATATACTATGATATTACCTTCATTTTTAATCATGTGCTTGCTTCCAAATTGATAATATGTGTATCTACCTGAATGCACAATATTAACCTTATTTTGTTATAGTGAGGGTAAATAAGTTCATTTTTTTGAGATCAAGCTAAAAGGATTGCCAAGATAGATTATGAAGTTACAGTAAAAAAAAAGAAGGTACTTATTTAGTAACTCTATAAGAAATCAAAATGCAACAGGGTAGGAAATAATCAATCTACTTTACCTTTGCCAAACATAACATTGATTGTATGAGATCCTACAAAGAGAGGTGTAGAATAGAGAATACATGATAAGGCAGCTTATATCAAAAATAATTAAATGGGCATGTTACTTTGGTGACATCCTACTGTGTTTTAGAAGAATTTTTGTATGGGGTTAGCATAAAGTATCTCTGGTCTCCTTATCCTTACCTTCACTTTTATCTATTCTAAGATTTTTTTCTTTTCTGACATGCTCTTGTTAAATTTTTGTCCAGAATCAATTCTTCATCTCTGGTCTTTCTGGTGATGATGTTATTCAAAATCGTGTTTTAGAAGCATTATATATGCGTATTATGCGAGCTCACAATGAGAAGAAGTGTTTCCGGGCTATTATTGTCATACCTCTTCTACCGGGTTTCCAGGTCCTTAGATTTCTTTCTTTTTCTGGGAGGACTAGCATGTCTTTCTTAGCCTTCCTATTTCTGTTGCTGTGTAGTTCTTTATGTTTTTCACCATGTTAAATTTTTAGGGTGGTGTGGATGATTCCGGTGCTGCATCTGTGAGAGCCATCATGCACTGGCAATATCGTTACAATATGCAGAGGAAATCATTCAATACTGCATAACCTCTATGACCTTGTTGGCCCTAAAACTCATGATTATATATCTTTTTATGGTCTTAGGGCTTACGGAAGTCTTTTTGATGGTGGTCCTGTTGCCACTAGTCAGGTACATATGCAGTCTTCCCTTGAACAGCTTATTCCTGATTGCCTTCTCTTCCTTAGTCATGAATGCACAGTTCGAATGATATCGACTCTCGCTAAGCTTATCCAATTCATTGAGGTTTCTCTTGACAGTAAATAGGATAGTTTTCTTTTCCAAATTCTTAAGACTTCTCATATTGCCATCAGAATTGTGGAGAATGTTCATGTCATTTGAAACTGCTTAAGAATAATATTTTTAGTATTTATGCTGTCCTGCATTTCAATAACTATAAGTATTCTTGTGTTGGTAGTTTAGCCTACCCCAATTATTTGGGGGCTCGGTTTGTTTGTTTTGTTTGTTTGTTGTGTTGGTAGTTTACTGGTTTTGGAGTTGAATCGATTGCTGACCATGCATTGTGATGTGGTCATCTTAAAGTATTCTGTTACTATTTTTTTAAAAAAAGAACTGTCTTATATGGGAAAATTGAAGTGGTGTTAAAAGAATTAAAAGAGTTCACATATTCAAGGTTTGCAATCCCAACCCACCTACCTCATCCCCACTACCCCCAACCTCAAAGAACATCATAGAAAGGGCAACTTCAGTTGCTCTTCCTTTCGGCTATTTTGGAACCTTTCTGGATTGAATGAATCTCCATTTATCTAGGGATCAGCAATATATGTTTATTTTGTCAGGTATACGTTCATAGCAAGATAATGATTGTTGATGACCGCACTACATTGATTGGATCTGCAAATATTAATGACAGAAGTTTGCTAGGATCTAGAGATTCTGAGGTAATATCTAAGCTTCTACCCGAGCTTCTTCATTATATATATATATATATATTTTGTCATGATAAGCTTTTTCTTCATATTTGCATAAAAGATATTCATCACATCCCAAACTTAAAATGTTATCTACTGCTTTTTGTTGGTCGTAACGGGACTTCATAATCTCAGATTGGAGTGCTAATTGAGGACAAAGAATATGTTGATTCATGTATTGGGGGCAAGCCTTGGAAAGCTGGAAAATTTGCATCGAGTCTTCGCCTTTCACTATGGTCTGAACACATAGGTCTTGATGCAGGAGAGGTTGATTTCAGCTCTTCTCAAAGCTATATTATAGTGGTGCTGTCCAATAGAATAAATCGAAAATCAATTCTTTTTCATGTTTTGACTCGTTAACTTTTTGCTATTCTAGGTTAATCAAATAAAAGACCCAGTTATCGATTCAACCTATAAAGATATATGGATGGCGACTGCAAAGGTGAGTATAGTATACAGCTACTTTATCAAGCATCCCATACCTTTGGCAATGAGTAGTTCCATCAGAAAGTTATGCGATTGGTAGTTTTCTCTTGATAAACGACATTATCTCCTGTTATCGTGCTCAGCCCCCAATTTTTTTACAATGATATCCACGAAATGAGAAAATCAGAGAAATGCGTTAATAGACTTTAGATGCAAGAAGAAATATTGGATCATTAATGAAACTATTAAAAATATATGTTCTACTACTTAGCTATAAATGAGGATATATGTCTTCAGCGAACACATAGTGGTGTGACTGTCACAATCCAAATTTAACTAGTCCTGTGTCAAATGTGTTTTTACAGACAAATACGATGATCTACCAAGACGTCTTTTCTTGTATACCAAATGATCTGATACATACGAGGTACGTCTGAACATCCATCTTCACTTATTTCCTATTCGAGTGTGTCCATAACTTAACTTCATGACAGGGTTTCGCTCCGACAATGCATGAACTTGTGGAGGGTTAAACTTGGCCATACGACTACTGATTTAGGAATAGCTCCAAACAAGCTAGAAGGTTACCAAGATGGAGACGTCACGGGCACAGATCCTTTGGAAAGACTAAAATCTGTGAAGGGACATCTTGTTTCGTTTCCTTTGGATTTTATGTGCAAAGAAGATTTAAGACCCGTTTTTAATGAAAGCGAATACTACGCTTCACCACAGGTTTTTCATTAACTCGGCTCGATGACCAAGATCACCGTCGTCCTCTCTTTCCAATACAAGCAATCCATGCTCTCAGGACAAAGGTAACATACTATTCAACACTTGCACGAAGACAACATTTACCTAGTCTGCATATTGGGTTATCTCATCATAGATAATAATAATTATTCAACACGTCATTTTGTTGTATATTAATCCATATAGGAGATGAAGTACACATATAGAGGATGAAAGTTGCTGCAATAAAAAAGGCCTCTCCCATGCATTTGGTGTTATAATACTTTCTTGTTTATTAATTATTAGAGGCGGATTATTCTTTTTCTTTTATAATTCTTGAAAAACCTCAGTCTGTTGGACATCTCGGATTTTGTAATCCATGTGTAATATATTTGAATTTGTATAATTCTTTAGTATTGTGCTGTGCTTAGATAATATTTAGAACACATTGTTGAAGATTATGTTTGACTCTCTATCATTCATATGTTTTCTAGTTTAGTCGTTTTATGTCGAGTAGGCAAATCGTAGTCTATTCTTTTCTTATTTTGATTGTAATTTGTAAGTTTACGTCACTATAAATAGAGAGTTCCCATCAATAATAAAAATACAATACGGCTCCATTTGGATGGAGTGGATTTGAAATTAATGGATTTGAGGATAATATATCATGCATTCACACAAACTAAAATGGAGAAAAGTTAAATGAATGGATTTGATTCATTCAAATATTAAGTACAAGTGAGAGAAGTGAGAGGATTTCAAATGACTAGATTTTGTTGGGTATTTGAAATCCTCCCACTTATAAGTAATATTTATGTGAACCAAATCTATTCATTTAGTTTTTCTCATTTTAATTTGTAAATATATAGTGTATTATTTTCAAATCCTCGATTTCAAATCACTCCATCCAAATGGAGCCTACATGAATTTCGGAGTTCGGACTATTACTGTATCTTTTGCTCAGATAAAATTGATATGCGGCTCAATGTTACGTTCCTTTATAACTTATCAGATCAATCCAAACAAATTATTTTTACATTATTACAGAATGCATGTAATTTAGGTTGAGATGGGACTTATTATCAACGGAATATTGGGTTCTGCGTCAATATTTCAACTAGTTACTAGTAAGAAAAATATCAGGGAATAATTAGTTGGCAATTTCGAATTTTACTTTTGCTTCTTCAAGGTTTTCTTTTATAGTAAATGCTAGTTTAATGATTGGTTTAAGGTGTGATGTCAATTATCATTTGGCCATGTGATGTAAGCTGTCGAACGCAAGATATGAGTGTGTGTGACCATGACGTTGTAATATGTAAAAGTCGTAGATTTTTGCGAGTGAAAACATATTGATTACTTTAAACAAATTTTTGTAAAAGTTATTGTTTGTTATTTCTTAAATCAAATACCCATTTAATGAAACATGTCGGTACTTAATATTTGTTGTATTCTTCAATATTGTATTGTCACGAACAATTGATCACAATATTTATATTTAGAGGTGTTTAGGCCGAAACAAAAGCCCTTCATACAATTTTTAAATTTTGGATTCTAATTTTTATTGGAACTGATAAGAAAAATGTGTTAAATTTTTTAATATGGTCTTCAATAACATAAATGAGAACAATAATTTCAAATATTTATTACAAATTAAATAAGAATAAATTGTTTAGTTCGTAATGTCCAATCCGTCACAGCTAAAAAAATTATTGTATTAAATGATAAATTAAGAATAGAAAAAAATTCGGATAAGGGTCGTAAAAAGAAAAGGATCAATGATTATAAGGTACAATTTTATAAGTCTTAAGACTATAAGATACAACTTTTACTAAATTACTTGTAAATACAATTATTTGGTGTGTTGTTCCCACATTGCCCTTATATCTAATCGGATAATTTGTCCACTTGTCTCGATGCTATTGTACGAAGTTTTTCCTTTTCCCAAAGCACAAGATCGGACCTTCCGCACACTCAACCCATTTTTTCGCACATTATTTTTTCATTGCACTTTCCATTTTTCCTTTCTATTCAAAATTATCATTCTTTCTCGCACATTATTTTTTCATTACTGACTTTCCATTTTCTCATTCCATTCAAAATTATCATTCTTTCTCGCACATTATTTTTCATTGTAGCCTTTCCATTTTCCCTTTCCATTTAAAATTATAATACGCAAATATAAATGAAAAAATGTGCAGAATCACCATTTTCAAGTTGACTCAATACGCAAACAAAAACATGTGCGTAATCACCTCACTCAAATTTCAAAATTAAAATACGAAATACACAAAACAAAATCACCATTTCCATACGCAGAATCACCTCATTGCAGAATTACCATTTCTATTTCTATAGTTGCTGCACATGTGCAGCTCCATTCATTGCACATGTGCAGAATCACCAAACTCAACTTTCATAAAGAAAATAAAGATAAATATACAGAATCACCAAACTCAAATTTCATATTTTTCGTTTGAAAATTAATGTGGAGAAACAAAAAGAAAAATATAAAAATTGAGATGGTGATTGGTGAGAATATGTGGTAAATAAATAAGTTACACGTGTTTGATTTATAAATGAAGTGCAGAAGCTGTCTCTCTTTCTTCTCCACCCTTCAAAATGATTCCCTTGAGCTATACCTATAAGCTTCCAACAGTAGCTCCTCATTTTGCACATCTTCCACGTGCCTCTTCTCTTCATTATTACCCTCACCTATTCCGTACGTGCCCCCACCCTATATTATCCCCTCCTCACGCCACCTCAACACACCTTCACAACCGCCGTATTTCCGCCATGCCGATTGGAGAATCTCCGACGCCTCTCCGTCAGTCTCCTCCGGAAGCATTACCTTTCGAACTGAAAGATGAGTCCGATTTTGATCAAATTGTTACCCCCGATGGACTTGTGTCTGTCTGTGGCTTCGGTTCTCTTCTCTCTGGTTCGTGTGATCAATCTATTCCTTCAATTACTTGAACGAGAAGTGTTTAATTGAGGAAATATATGTAATGCTACTGCCGAATTGCTTCGCGTTTTGAGTTTACCTTTTGAATTTGTCTTAATTTGGAGTTTTTGAAGTGAATTTGCTGTGATGATGTTATCTTTGTTTTATTTATTTATTTTTACTGTGGTTGATGTTTAACTGATCATCACTTGCTAGAAGTTTCCTTATAGTTGAATGCATGAGCTCGGCTAATTCGTTTAGTTAAATTATGATTAAAATGCTTTGAAACGATTCTGCAGAAAGGAGTGCAAGGAGCACATTTCCGGATTTGATCAACTTTAGAATCGCAAAATTGAATGGATTTCGGAGGGTGTTTGCTCATGTTGCTCCTATTTTCTTTGAAAGGGAATAGCTAAGTCTGAAACCAAGGTGGTTTTCTTAATTTTTTTTTGTAAATAAAGTGAAGAAGCCTTTTAGAAGGATGTGTGCAACTATGGAGGAAAACTTAATTTTTATACCTTAGTCTTGTTAGAAAAGTAAGAAATTCTTTAAGGTTCCATTTGGATGGAGTGAATTTGAAATTTGAGAATAATATACCATGTATTTACACAAACTAAAATGAAGAAAAACTAAATGAATGGATTTGATTCACTCAAATATTAAGCACATGTGGGAGGAGTGAGAGGATTTCAAATGACTAGGTTTTGTTGGGTATTTGAAATTCTCCTACCTATAAGTAATATTAGTGTGAATCAAATCCATTCATTTAGTTTTTCTCCATTTTGATTTGTAAATGTATGGTGTAATATCCTCAAATCCCTTGATTTCAAAATGACTCCATCCAAATGGAGCCTAAGTGAAATTTATGTAGTGTCTTTCTGACAAAGTAGATGGAGTTAGCCTACTTGATCGTTGAAGGCTTGTTAGAAGTTAAGCATGTATATGCATATGAAAGCCAACTAGTTTTGTTTAGGGTCATTTTTGGCAGAATTATGTCTGATTAACATGTAAATTGTAGGCGCAAATATGTTATATAAAACTTTATGGTGGGTTACTTTTGATTGCTAAAATCAATCCAATCACTATTACTTTTGTTTAAATGTCAATTTGGGTGATCATGAATGAAACTGGATAACTATATAATTAGCCGGATATACTACCGGATATCAACATTCGATAGTGATGAGTGAGAAAAATGAAGAAAAAGTCAATTGAGGCCTTGTAACTTGGGATTTCAGAACTGGAATTCGGAGAAGGAAACAAATACTCGGATGATTTGAGTTTTTGGTGTCTGATTAAATTTAGCTACTAGCTAGCAGCCATCCTTCTTTCTTCATTCTTTATACGAACCTCAAGCTTGAGACAGACTTATATGCTGAAACGAACTATTAGGGTCGTTTGCTTCACGAGACAGGATTGATTAGATGAGATAGATTAAGTTGGATTGTATTGTTGGGATTAATATATTTGAAATAAATATATGTTTGGATTGTAGGATTGTTATTTTTTAATTTTCTAATGATAAAGGTAATTTTGTATTTGGATTGATGGATTAGGTGGGATTGATATTTAAATGACATAACTGCCCTCAACAATTAAAACAAGAATAGAAAATATAAGGATAATGTAGTAATTTTCAGCTTGGGACAAGGTAATCCAAACTCCCCGGTCGGATTAGTTTGTCCCAAGAGCATGGGATTAAGCTACTTTTGATCCCGGGCTCAATTTTAATCTTAGGCCAGAGTCCCTCCAAGCAAACATAATATTACTTAGGATTAAACAATCAATCAAGGCTATCCCATGAAGCAAACACCCCCTTATAGTTTTAGTTACTGATATAATAACTGTCCAACAGGAGATTTCGAGCTTGAGTGTGGAACCGTGTGAAAGTGAATCTCTTATAGTTACTACCTTTGAGATACAGAGATCAGAGGTACAAGATCATTTTCTATACTCTTAAAACTTAAGTTTGAGCTTGAGAAACTGATCTAACCGTGTATATTGCCTTGTAAAACGCAGATACCATCTTATATTGAAAGGGAGCATGAATTCCGATTTTTAGCTGTGAGTTACATCTACATTTAGTTATTTTATCAAATATTTTTAATTTATGATCAGAAAGTTCCATGATTCATGGCTATAGTTAATTTTTTTGGTATTTTCTAAAACTAGGTGACACCAGAAACACTTAATGGGTTGTTTTACACTACTCCATCGGTTAGCATGATACTAGCATGATACTACTTTCTTTTCTTTTCTTTCTAATTAGTAGTTGCATGACAAACTTTCATGCTTGTCATTGATGCAGGTATTGTGTGCACGTTATAGTGATGAAGAGTACTTTCTGAACAGATGTAAAGGTGGTTTTCTGACTTCTTAGCAAGCATACATAGTAATATTTTAAGAATTCGAAATGCAATGGTATGCAAACAAACCTGGCTGTTAGATGCCATCAAAGTCGAAATTATTTCAACTTTCTCTAAACCCAAAGGATGAACGATGAATAAATTATTGATGTGAATACTTAAAAACTTGACATTGAGGCCCTCTAAAAGTTCTAAGAAAGGATAGGATTGTCTGGGCTTCATGGATGGCCAATTGGCTGTGCTTTATATCTCATTGCCTTCTTTAAAAATCGCATACAAGATTACTAATTTTCTGAACGTTTGGTTGCAGGTAGCGAGGAGATCTTCCACCAACGGTATGGCCAATATGGAATTCACAAGATATGGATGGATGATATCTTACCCTGTCGTGTTTACATGCGCCACTGGTGAGTTTTAAAGGTTATATGAACCGTTCTTCTACTCAAAAAAAAAAAAAAAAAATTCACCAAATTACACAAGAATTGGAAATGACCACCTATTAGTAAAAACATCAAACATAATCTAGCCATTTCCCTTAAGAGTTGAGAAGAGACCCCTTAATGAGTTACAATACACAAGTTTTGTCTCAACATGTTCCAAAACATGCAGAAGCTCAAGCATACTAGTCTTAGGAGTTAGGTCGCCTGCACTTATGCATGTCTCATAATGTGCATTTTACAAGAAGGGTACCTTAAATGTGATGATATCCCAATTTGCCACTTTATATAACTAGACTCCTTTTATTGAAAATTGATTGTTTGTATCCCAATTTGCACAAGTTGTTAGTTCTTAAGTCGTCGAAATAAAAGCACTGACAAATGTTGGAATATATTATGCAGTGTTTTAGCAGCAAAGAACCTTAGTGATATGGCTTATGATAACTTCCTCGACCATACGTTTCTGAGTGACCGTAAAACAACCATCCGTGAATACTTAGCAACTTCAGGTTCGGGCATAATGGAAGAGGAGCCTCCCGAAGAGCTGAAACATCGGTATGGTGGTTAGTGTGAACGACACCTAAACGCATGTCTTTTGAAGATGAGACTGGCTTTTAGACACAGCTCTAGACTAGATATTTCGATTGATTGATAATTATTGATCTTAATATCGGTTAGATCAGGAATGCACCAGGTTTAGCTTTAGAGTATTTAAGGATTCTTTTTAACTATTTTAACTGCTACGAATGTCCTAAACCGACCAGTGTGCTTTCAGCAACATCAGAGAGCACAAAGGAGATCAACATGGATATGTTTCTTATCTTTCAACACCATATTCAAATGTTTTTTTCTGGAAATTTCTCTGTACAGTTCTATTATGTTCTGTTTCCAAATTTCGGTGTAAATTTCTGAATGTTTTTAACTTTTCAATCAAATGAAAGTGGAGTTTTTGAGATATGGGACTGTAATTCTAAGTGTCGTATATGTTTTTATTTCTTGAAATAACGAAACTATTGAAATTAAAACTTATGTCAATTTAGAGTTCAGGTGAATTTTTCTTCTTCAACTGGCAAAGGTTAGCTAAAATTATAAGTAAATACTTGTTTGAGATCGTCTCATATATGGTGACGTGATATTTTTATATGTTTTTGTAATTCTTTTTAAATATAAATATCATAAAAATAGATAAAAATAGCATGTCTTGTGTATGAAATAGTCTCATTTGAGACTTGCTCAAAATTATGAATACGGGATCTAATTAAACTATGTAATTTATTGTGTTATCAAAATTTAGTATTGTAGAGATTTTGATGCCTCGTGAATGTTGATGGAATGAATAAATTGTGACACTCTACTTAAAATCAACATTAATTTTCTCTTTTTCACTATTATTCCGTATTTTCTTTGTCGATCTACGTATTTTCTTTTAACATAATTCTTTATTTTCAAATAATGGTGAACCACTCCAACTATATATATTATTTCTCTAGGCATTCACAAACCACACACTCCAAAAAAATGCGTTTAAATAAATTAGACGCTTTCACGTGCATCATCGTTCCGCTTTAAATGTTGTACAGTACAACCTATTGAAGAAGATTTACCTACTATGAGGGCCGATTAGGGAATGAGGTACTATTGAGAATGTATTTTTTATTTTTGGATAAAATAATTACTCCTACTTTGTTTATAAGTTGCTTAATGATAAAATAATTACTCCTACCTTGTCGATTATATATGAGCAAGCTTTGATAATACTATATTTGTTAAAACTACGTTTATAGTTGAGGGGAGCTTTGAATGTTATGACGCATAAAACAAATGTTCAATTTTTTTATATTTTACCCCATCGAACTCAAAACAAACTTTTACTGAACATGTCAAATTGAATAACTTGATTTGATTTTCACCCACATAATTTTCCTACATTTCGAATCGTTTCTTCTACAAATTTCAAAGCTATGGTAGGCTAGATTTGAACCTAAAGCGCAGAGACAAATTAATAGTCAATTTAAAATTTTATTGGGAATTTCATTAACATAGACCAACTATAAGAAGGACTATAAAAAACCTTAATTAAATCAAATGGTCTAAATTAATCCAAATATCCAAGTCTAGGCTCGCATGTGCCAGATAACATTATTCTGATCCATTTTCAAGAATTCAAACATAAAATAAAGATAAAAATATCAAAATAAAATCCCCTATAATACAGCTATTTTTCTTAACTGCTCCACTTTGACTCCTTAAATACAACATTTATTGGAATTTAAAAGGAGTTATTTTGCTCATATTTGCATCACGTTACATTCTTCTCTCTCTCTCTCTCTTATCTATCAATGGTGATGATGGCTGGAAATGAACAAAGAAAAACAGATTTAGCTACAGAAATATGTGAATTATCAGCACGTGCAATTGCCTGTTCAAATGGTCATCATCCTCGTACAAACAAATCTCCATTTATCAACTGGTATCTTGTGCTTAGAGTATGTGCAATTTTTTTCTTTAGTTGAATTTCTTGCCGTGTTAATATGTTATGTCTTCCCATAATGTGCTCTCTTTTTCTTTCTTTCTTTTCATGCTTTACAGGTTGATGAAAATGCAGATATATGTAGCATAAGAAAGCAATTCCATAAGCTAGGTAAGGATTATGGTATGAATCAGCATTTGATTTTATATTTCAGCTTTTAGGCATGATTGTAAATTTTTTGTATTCCTCTCTGTGATAATGTGATGCCTATTTTCATTCAGCTTTGCAGCTGCATCCTGATAAAAACAAGCACTCTAAGGCTGAAACTGCATTCAAACTTGTTTCTGAGGTGGGCCATAAATATATATATATATATTCATGTGTGTATGTGTGCTCTAATTGAGTTTTCAAGACTTCAATACATATCTTTTAGATTTGCCTCACCTTCAAGAAAACATTTTGGTGATTTCTGTAAAACCATAAAGATTTATGTAAATCTCCCACCTAAATGCATATTAATAAAATTAAAACATCATTCATTAATAGAAAATTCTATCTCCCCTCTCATTACTACCATTTCTTTATTCATTTCAAAATAAAAGAACACTTCAAAGTTTGGTTCGAACAAGGTCGTGAGTTGGAAGAAACAAAGTGAAACAAAACATTTTTTTATACGGCGTCATAGCTAGCACTGGGTTGGTTTTGGCTGAACAGGTTATACTTAAAAATAAAAATCTATGTTCTCTTCATAATTGCCGAGAGTGTTCATGTTGTTCTTTTCGATTGGTTGTGGTTATTTTCTACTGAACAAAATTGGCAAATTTTTACGGACTTTATATGAAGACAAAATTGTCATTTCACATGTCTATTTTAATCTAAAAATTTACGGTTGCATGGCAGGCATACTATTGTCTATCCGATACTGCAAGACGAAGAGCATTTGATTCAAAGAGAAGAATCACTTCCTGCACCAAATGCAACACTATTCCATGCATCAATTCGGATCAAACACCACATCAAGAAACATCAAAACAGAGTCGAGCCCAACGGCGCAACGACCTTCGAATCAAACTCATGGACGAGGCCACCATCATCCACAAGTGCCTCATTGCCAACACTGCAGCATCAAGAATAGAGCCTGTGACAATAAACGGAACGAGAAAAGAAACCCCCATTTTCAACCCATCAGAATATCAGTACAAGGGATATCCTCATCACAGGACAATAAACTACAATAAGCTCCAAGATCTCAAAATTAGAAACAGATGGATGCACAACACAGCCAGTAATGAGTCCCCAATCTTTGAACATCGATCAGGAACATCATCGTTCATGTCTAGATGCTCTAGCACAAGAGATAATTGAATAAAACTTGTCTCTGAAAGCTCGTTTTCTTAGATAAATAAATTCCATTTTACAATAAAAAGATGACTGATGTGTAAAAGTCATCATACTACAAAATTTTCATCTAGCATGATTGATATAGCCCAGAATACAACTAGTAAAAGTGTGATGCTAATTTACTCTTCTTTAGCCGATTCATTGGGCTTGGGTAAAATCAGATCACCGCTCTCTATCAAGGGCTGCAGCTCTGCTTTCGCCAACTCCTTTACACCAGAGTTTGAGGTTTCCAAATAGGCAATAATCACCTTAGAACTGAAACACAAGAGTACAAGAATAAATAGAGGAATTTAAACAAGGAAAATTGTTTAAACGAGGTGGTTCTAACTTCTAACCTGTGACCTTTGGCCAAGATAGCACTATTCCCTTTCAAAGCTTTTTCCCAGAGAGTGGATGCGAATGGAGGGCAGTCCAGAACGAGCTTTCTGATGGCCCTGCTTGAATGGAACTGTTCCAAAATATGCTCTTCTTCTGCTCCATCAAGCTTAGGTTGGGCAGCTATTGATGCTATAGCTTCATGCAAATCATGCAACTTTTCGTCCAAAGTTGGATGGAGTATTCCATCGGTACCTCCAGCAACAACCTACGTGCATTTTCCGATGTACAGAAATCATTAATCCATTAGCTACGAAATATTACAACTAGAATAATCAATACGTAAATTATAGTTGAAGTGGGAACAAGATACTTACCTCAAATATGACCTCTTTCCCATATTTAGATCTTAGTAAGCCTTCTACCGATTCGGAACATGCATCAACAAGTTTCTGCCAAAATTAATTTTTAGAACATGATCAAACCAATCATTATAACAATCTGTAAAGCAGACGACGTTTAAAAAACTTTTAACCAGAGAAAACGTTTCATTTTGAATTTTAAGCAAAAAAAAAACAGATGATGATTTCAATGTATTAAGAGGACAGGTGAATTGTATACACATACAACGAACAATGTGTGATATTTTCCTAAATGGAGCGGTACTGTAATGGACAAACCTCGGCAAGCCCACTATTGACAAGCAACTCCTGCCTCCGCTTAAAAGCATCCTTCTTACCACCCTCATTTAGCTGTATATTTCCATTAGAATGATCACCATCGCTGTCCTTATCTTCTTTGACAGCTTCACCATCATCAGATGTTCCCTGAAATTAGGAATAGACAGGGTTTCAACTAGTCAACATCCAAGTGCACTTCAATGCTATAGAAAGCATAACAGAGAAAAAAGGGAACCAGATTTACCTTATTTTTTAGGCTTGGAATTGATAGGCTCAAAGATGCTAAATCATCTGGGCCTAAATATCGGGCACAATCAGGATGAAGAAGCTGCAAAAAGGGCGCCGTGCATTCTGCAAAGAAAAGAGAATAATCAAGTTAAGCAAGCAACGTTTTTACAAATACAAATAGAATTATTGCATGTAAGAATGAATAAGAGAAAAGAAATTATCAGTAAACCAGAATAAAAATGAAATTTTTATGTAGCGTTAACAAACCTGATCCAAAAGAAGCTCCTTCAAGGTTTGCTCTAGCTCACGAATGATAATCTGCAACAATTTGAACATATTAGTAAAAATTGGCATCTACTGGGGAAAGAAAGCCAGCCAAAACAAAAATTTTAATAAACCAGACCTTCGACACAAGTTTTGTGTCATCAACAATCGAAAGTAAGCAGACGAGTACCTGAAACAGTGATTGAACGTAAAGCTTGAAAGATTGTAAAAGTATAGAAAGGTCGATGAAATGAAAGATTGCAATTGGAAAATAGATTTAATGAGACAAAAGCATGCAAATTCATACCATACTCCCATATTTGTCACGAGCTATTTTTTCAACGTGGCCTTTCATGCCTTTGATGATTTTCTTCCGCTCCTATGGAATATCCATTAAAGAAAATCTTTAGAATAAATCTCACCGAACCATCCAAAACAAAAGAGTACAATACATTCTAATCGATAAACTTTATCGCGACAAACTTTGTGGTACCTTTGCACTCCCATGCTTAATACAGAGCATAGCAAGCCTGGATCCATCCTTGGTGTGGATCATCCGAACTAGACCTGAACCTGACAGCTGTTCGATAACATCTGCCGCAGAAGACTGCAAAAAAAAATTAGATAAAGAATAATGGTTAAACGACATTGAGCAGCTAAAGTAAGTGGAATAGAATTAATCAATAGTTACCAAAAGTACCTTATCTGCAATGCTCAAGTATTCCATCAATGCTCTGTGTACGATGGAATGGTCTAGTATCCCTTTCTCCAGAATGGGTTGCAGCACAGATGACATGTGACGTAAGACAGAGGACTTTTGCAACTTTAGCTTCGTAATTATATCTTCTAACCTGTAAAGATTAGACTTTTATGACACAGCAAAGCAGTTCCAGAAATTCACAAAATAAAATAAATAATAATTACAACATGCTCAGTATACTCAGGCATAGGCATCCAACCAATGGGTGAACGGAAAACAAAAGTTGCCAATTTTAGAAACACACTTAAACTGTAGAACATAGAGATACAATTCAACATACTAGATTTCAGCATCAAGAGATACAGACAGAAAGGAGTCATCTTTTTCAGATGAAACCAGAAATCATCATTAGAGGCATGCAATGAAAGTTTACCTCTGATTTGGAGTTCCATACGCTACACTATTATGCCAAATGTGATACAAGTTTTTAGTAAAATACTGATTGAAACTCAGCTGTAACAAGGAGTTGGTATTTCATATTTTTATATTACAGTCTCATTGTCACCAAAAGTACAGAATTTAGTACATTACCTGTTCTCTTTCATAGTAACCAAGTCCTTAAATAACTGAAGTTCTGGAGAAAATAGTTCGATGAGAAGAGCTTGCTTCTGACTTGCATTCCCAAGATTATATGCATGTTCAATCACTGCAAAGGCACGGTATTTACATTTAAACAATCCAGGACGTAAATAATCAAAGTAAAACAGAAATAACATACAGCAAGAATCAATCATGCCCTTTGGAGACTAGGATACAACAATGGGCTTAAGTTCTTAACTTCTTGCAACACCAAAATCATTTAAGAAACCCATACTTTCAGATTCAACACAACCCATTTTCTCTGCAGATCATATCTCATATCTTAAAGGTAAATGACTCGAGAGATGAGGCTATATTACAGCAGAAAATTTAATAAGAATTCCATTTCAATTATTGATATTCTGAATCATGTCACCATACCTAGGGAGCCAACCATATGTCGAAGAAGAGAAGCAACATGACCATGGAGAGACGATATAAATTCTGCTAGCTGTTCTTTTGGTGCTGAAACAAACAAAGATCTATAATGAGAAACAAAAATGTTATAGCTAAGATTCGATACAAAATAGGGGATAGATTAACGGAAATTAGTTCAGAAGCAAAAATCGCATTGCAGGATTATCCTAGGCAAGACATACCATGATCTAGCATCTTGGTAACGAGATGAACTGCATAAGTATTGCTTGCAAGAGTAATCAAGTGTGGCCGGAGCTCAATGAAGACAGCATTTCTTTCATCTTGTGTGCAATGTTTAACGCAAGTCTGTAGCTCAAGAAAAAGGCGATGCAATTCCATAAACAGAGAAACTTCAAAATTTTCAAATTTATCAGAAAGTAGTGATGGTGGGTTGAATGTTGGAAACCTGGAGAACACGAGATGAAACGTGAGAACTTGCAATTTCTGAAATTTTCCCTTCATCTTCTTCATGGCTTCACTTACCAACCTTAGACACAAACCAAGAGAATATTAATGTCCACTGAAATTCTGGTAGAAATAAACTAAATTAAACTATATTCCATTTTTGCTAATTAAAAGGTTGAAAAGAGCAAGAGGAATGGATGTTGTTAGAATCTGGCCAGCAAAAAAATCCACAACAAAGATATATATACCTCGATCTATCCTCTTTTGCAATATTACGTTGTCTCATCTTCTCCCAAAGCAGAGCAAGTTCCTGTTAGATATGAAGTAAGAAGAGGGTCCAGTCAAATTGATAAATAACTTAGAAAAGCACTTAAGAAATCTCAACAAAGTGCAAGCACAAGCAAGTGACAAACCAGATGATTAAGCATTATCAAGGCAAAGGAAGAAGCCATATGGCATATAGTTTTCTCATGCAGGGGATGATGCACGAATTACAGTAATGACTAGTGAGAGAACCACAAAATATGATTTATATTGAATTCTTAAGCATGCAAACACGTCTATCATATGTCTGAGAAATCAGCATATAGCACTCTTCATCATGTATACAAATGAACATTAACTGACAGGAGGCAGCATAAATCAGCATTAATTGATTACAAGTGGCATAGTTTGTAAAGATATAAGTAAAAATATGTTGACTATCGAAAAATATATTAGTTAGACACCTAGACTGAAAAAGAAAACAGATTGGGAAACCAGCTGGTAAATAAAGAAGATAGAAATACTTGTTCCAGTGTGTAATGCTTCTTCCTCTTCTTTTTTCTTGCTTCAGCTAGTTCCTGGAAAATGATAAATCAATGGAGAGCAACGGCAATGATAGGTAAAATCATGATCTAAATCAAGTAACCAATGTCGCAATAAAACACAAAAAGAAATGATATCTATCAAAGCAAATAAAAAAGAAAACATATTAATTTCTTTCATCAGCTAAAGTACGTAATGCCAAGCAGCACGATGCAGCTTTTTTTAAACCAAAGAACACTATATTAACCAAAAATACACAAGTGCATAGTTTTCTGTTGTTCGAATAGAGAAAGCCATTGTCTACGGTACTACTTTCTATTGGAAGAGTACCATATAACGATATCGTACAGTCTTGCACCCTCCTAATGTTAACAGCTCTACTCAAAATTCACGAAAAAAAAAAAAAGATTAACACACAAAAAGGTCGAACCTTTGCACGCAAACGACCTAGTTTCTTGGAGTCCTCCACTTCATCTTTCATCCCACTATACTTGTGGTATTCCTTTTCAGGTTTGTTGTAGGGCTTTTGGCGACTTTATTTTGCACATTGCTCGGATTGAACTTAGGCTTTTTATTATTCGAATTGAATTTTGGTTTTTCAGGATTTGAGCTTGGCCCTTCGGATTTCAGGTTTGGAATTCTTTTTCTCTTATTCGATTCGCTGCTCTTCTTTTGAGGCTTCGCCGCCATTGATGATGTAGGAGCAAGAGTTGATGTCTGCGACTGCGAAATTTTGTGAACGAATTCTTGTTTCTGTGTTTTTGCAGGTTTCATTTTCTTGTTAAGTTTTGTATTATTGGGCTGAATAGAAAAGCCCAATATTGGACCCAATATACAAGGCTGGATAGTCCATATTGGGCCCAAAATCAAGGCCCATAGTCTACACTTTTTGAGCCGGCCCACGTTATATGCACACACTTTTTTATTGAGAATACCCACATGATGAAAACACACACCGATTATTGAGTACACCCACCAATAACTCTCTAAAATATCCTTTAATATTCAGTTTCTGAAAAATTGTAAAATATTTGAATAATTTTTACGAAAATAAGTCAATTTTTGCAAATTATTTTTGAAAATTAGGCATTTTTCGAAAAAAATTCGAAAGTTAGTCACATTTTCATAAAATCGGACTTGAAAAATTTGAAAAACTCACACACTAAAAATGCACATTAATACATTATACAACATAGTTATCGTCGTATTTACGTTCATTAGCACCAAAACAACGCAACAACAACAATATTAATACAATAAATAACACACAACATAATGCAAATCCAAAAATAAAAAAACCTAGTTCTACATATAAAAACATAATTCATCGGAAGTTTCTGCCGAAAACATAGGATGGGTGCATCACCTTTTCATAATAAGGTGATAAGGGTATTTTCGTCATTACACATGTATTTAACTTTTTAATTATCTTTGGTGCAGGTGGGTGTTCTGCATAAAAAAGTGTGTGCATATAACCTGGGCCTTTTGAGCCCGCAGCGAACAAGTTTGGACGTTGCCTTGCCTGCCTCCACCACAGCACCGGCGCCGGCGGACGTTCACGATACTTTTTCACGTTCTCTTTTCTTCTTTATTCAGCTTGAAAAAAAAATGGCCATTGTTTTGCAGCTACTCTTGGTGAGATCCGAATAAAGGTATTTTTTTTTTTATAATGTAGCAGTATTTCTAAAAGCCTTGAGATTTAATTGAATCATCAAATTCTGCTATTTACGATGTGTAGCTTTTATAATTGAATGCATTGGGAAGTCTCTCCCATTTGGCCATGTTTCTATCTTGATGCAGTAGCCATTTCATAACTGAATCTAGAACCATTACACTTTGAATATAAGGGGATGATATGACAGTTTTTTTCATTAACCAAGAGAACATCAAAGGGCTCTTTACTTTGTTCTATAATTTAGGGTAGCAATTATAACATCTTCCTTCCTTATTTTAGCTTATCAGGTTCCTGATATCATTTGCAGCACCTCCCCCGATAAGGGCATTTCTGATTGTATCATTTTTCACACTATTGTATTTGCTGCTATACTGTTACCATCTTTACAAAGCCAGTATGAAGTCCTAGCAAAACATTTGTGTGCACATCTCCGACACAAGGAGCTAAGAGAAACCTAAGCTAGACTTGAGACAAAGCACGGGAAAGAAATTAATGATTTCGTAAGTAATTATAAGGATTAATACTCAGAATGGGATTTTCATTGAGGTGTTTCAGGCTGCTGATCTTATTGTGATAACTGAGAATTTGAAAGGAGGGGCATGTTTTATTTACATTATTTGCTTTCTAGTCTCCTTTCGCACAATACTACAATCTGTATTATATTAGAACAGGGGGTTCTCCACTCAAGAATTATATATTGACAAATATGAAGGTTGAATGACATGGATTTATTCGATTGCTTTCACACTGGACGAATGCAAAGAAACAATAAATTAGACCTTGCTGAACAGGAATTGTAGGATAGATCTTCTCTGCCTCACAAGCTTGGAACCTAATTGCTCAAAATTCGGATAAAATTTGTGGAGATTTCGTAGCGTCCTCTTAACTTTTGATGTTGGTGTGTTACTTGGACCTTAGGCTCATACTATGCTGCAAGCATTTGGATTTTCCTCACTGAACATGGACGTAATGTTTCCATTTCCATTGCCATTGACATTGACACCACCATTGCTGCTATTCCCACTGTAATAAACCTGATTATAGTGGTCTGGTCTACTGTAATGTGAGTATGTCGGGGCGACTGAGGATATGTGTATTCAGTTACATACGGTAAAGGCATATGTGTATTGTAGTTGTGAGTCACATAAACGGGTTGAGGTGGCTCCTCCCTGAATCCTGGACCTCTGGGAATGGGATAGGCATACCGTCCACTGTTTCCCTCTTGATTGTAATGGCTATAGGCATATTGATACCCATAGTTTGGTGGATGGTGGTGTATTACATGGATTTCTTCAGGTTCTTTTGGTTTAGAGGGTTGAGTAGACTGGCTTGATTCTCTCTCATTGGCTGATTCTGGTGATGGCTTTTCCTCGGGTGGTGGTGGATTATCTGGCGGAGAAGGTGCCTCCGGTGGTGCTGGATGTTCCGTAGGTGGATTAGTGGACTCCGGTGGTGGTGCTCCTCCCTCTGGTGCCTCACCTTCATGTTCTGGCTCTGGTTCTTGATCCGGTTGATCAGATTGTTCGGTATGTAAACATATAATTGCACTTTTTCTGGTTTTTCTGATGGCTTTGACTATCTTTTCAGGATCTGCCCATCCGATTATTGTTATTTTTGCTGAGGGAAATCAATGTAAAGATCATATATACCTAACAAATACAAAGATTTTGTCAGATGATGGAATATGAGAAGAAAAATGGTTGATATCACTAGTCCTAGATTGCTTACCTGTGATACCATGGAGTGCCTTCTTGATTTTGTGAACACATCCATTGCAATCCATCCTGACCCTTATCTCTGTGACTCTAGGTTTCTGCAAATATTGAAAAGAGAACAAATGAAAGAATATAAGGAATCACTTCGGCATGAAACACACACACATACATATGATTCCTATATGGGTTGAAGACGTACATACCTCCATTTCTGGAACCATCGTCAAAAATGGCGAACGGAGGGGGTGACGCTAGGGCAAAAGTTGCTTTGTTCTGGTATGGGAAGGGAGGAAATGGGTAGAGAATCAATATATGGCATGCACTTGTGCAAGAAGATGGAATATTTAAAAGTTGATGAAGTTTTTGAATTGTGGGGCATGTAAAGAATCTTTTTTTTCCTGTGTGTTAAGTGTTGTTTGGTTAGCTTTGTTGTGAAAGCAGTGTCAACTGTAGGTTCATCCCATGAACACCTTCCACTTTCACACAACAACATACACATCCATGTGGGTGTGTGTAAATTAATCTTCGATTTTCAGATACAATCACAGACGTCCACTAAATCAAGGGTCGATATTATACAAGTGTAACATAATGAGGGCAGGAGGAAAAGATAGATAAGAGAAAACTGCTTGATAGTCAACAATATCAAAGTAGCTTTTGTAAATGAATGGATATCCACTCTTGGGAATCCTTTGTCACAAGAAATTAAGACATGATTGTTAAAATAGTTTCTTGTGGAATAAAATGTGAGTAAATTAGTTTTACCTTATAATTCAATGTGGTACTTAGTTGGTTTTTATCATAAAATATTACTAAGAAACTATTACTATTATTTTTTAACAAAACAATTAATACTACTTAAATATACACACAAAATGTAAATAGTTTTAATTTACCGTAAAATATAATTAGATTTTAAGACACAAAACCCCTTGATGTAGACAGGAGGATTCTCATTGTTTTGGTAGTCCTTTCATTTCCTTTGATTTTAATTTATACGTAATTCATAAATTTAGTACACGTTTGCTTTATAATTCTATTTTAGTATTTGTGTATTCAAGAAGACTCTCCTTTATTACTAATATTGATATTGATATTGATAGTGATGAATATCAAGAAAAAAAAACATTTTTTTATACACAAGGAATAGAAATAGTAACAATTCGCGTAAAATGAATTTGAGATTAACAAATATTAACCCAATTTTACATTCAGAATTTTGTGGAGATAATCGATTATCGATCCAACAACTTGTAGACTTGTAGTGTTAGCTGCTGAGATTTGTTCGCTAAATTACAATTCTTTGTTGAAGCTTAATTATTTGATCTCTTTATTCCAATGTATAGAGTTTGAATGAATTAAATAAATTACCACAACAATATACAAACAAGTTAAAATTATTTTAGTAGATTTTTTGTGAACTTAAGTTTACGCGAAGATTCTTCTTTAAGTATCACTTTTTAGTATTTTAACACATAAAAATATCACTATTTAAAAAATAATTAACTTTATATGTTGTTGTTTTTTTAATATCTAAACAATAATATTTTGAAGAAATAAAATTTTAAAGGAGATAGTTCGTATGAATTAAAGTTTATAGGGGTTTTTTGAACATGTTTGTTGAGAATCATTTAATCAGAGTTATATACAGTAATGAGTCGATAATTATTTGATTCAACTTGTCAGATCAACCAAGTAGTTCTCCTCAACAATGATGTGCTTCACCTACCTAAACTGGACTTAGCTTCTTCCTTATTCTTTTTTAAAGAAAAAGAAACTGGGCTTTGCTTGGCTCATCAAGTCATAGGATTTTATGCACGTGATATATGATAGCCGAAGTGCCCAACCCCAAATCTTATATACATAATTAACAAATATTCACCCTTAATTGCATTTCATCGCCTAACCATAACTAGAATTATTATTTAATTGAGACCTCGATTCGACTTCACTCATTATGAATTGAATTTGGCTCATTTATTTGATAAACAAGTCGAGCTTGAATTCGTAAAATACTCGATTTCTTGACAAATCGGTTTGAGTTTGACTTTCGTTAAATTCAATATATGAGAATTTTTTTGTATTACAAATGTAATATATGAAGGCTCGTCTAATTTCAAATGTATAATGTAACCGAGTGTTCGGTTCAATAAAGGTTCACGTCGAATTTCCACTTCAAGTACTCGACTCAAATAACAACACTAACCGTAATTATTCAAGTAAAAATAATTAAAATTATTTTGGTGAATTACACGAACACCTCAAACTCTACCGAGCTCAAATAAATTTATATAATTTAATTGTGATTTTTAGGTAAATCTATAATAATTTTAAGGGCATTTTTGGGTTCACTCCTAAGTCATAACCTCGTCAAACATAGTTGATATCATTTCTCATATATTTGATACTTATTGACAATTTTTTTTTAATTCTCATTTTTAAGTATTTAATATCACTAATCATATCATATATTTAATATTTTAGAGACGATCATATACGAATTTTTACCATAACTTTATATTAGAGCAGGGTTCGAGGCCAAAATCCCCTGGAACGTGCTTACGGTGCGCGCCTTCGTTCTCGAGTCGTTGCATCCATCAATCACGATTTCTATATACTATTTTTTTTTTTTTTTGCCTTAAACAATTCATATCAAAACCCCTCTCTTCAAAACCCTAATCAAGAACCTCTTGTTCCCCAATTCACTTAAAACCCAGGATTTCTGATTACAAGAACACCAGTGATTCTTCAAGGGCAACGAATCATCATATACTGAATAGACGCATACAATATACAGACTGATCAATTAACAGAAATTTTGAGTTTTCAGTTATTAATATTTCTGAAGAATGGCGTCGAGAAGGAGGGTAGGAGAGGAAAAATTGTACTACCGTCCACCAGCAATGAGAAAGTACAACCAGCAGCAGCAGCAGGTGAGGACAAAGTCTTCATCTTCGTTATCACCTGAGAGAAGAGAATCGGGGTCGGATTCTAATTTGGACCGGTTCTTGGAGCACACCACTCCTGTTGTACAACCGCAACATTTTCCGAGGGTAAATCACAATTGTTAATTTTATTGGTGAAACTTCTAAGAAAATTAATTCAATTTTTTGGGTTATTAGTTTCGTGGCTCGGTATGGGTGTGAAGTTGCTTCTATATTTCAAGTTCAATTAATTTATTTAGGTTAAATGGAAATATTTGGTCAAAAAATATGGAGTGATCATGACGAATGAGGTTGATTAGTGAGAGTAGTTCAAAAGTGAATTGGTATTCTTTTAGGGCATTCTTATCGTTTATAGGTTTCAAAGCGAAAATGCAACATGTATATAGGTTTCAATTGGTTGTTTAAATTTTTAGAACCTTCTTCTTAGTCGTTTTCATTTATCTTTCTTGGTTCTTGGTATAATAACTTGAACCGGGACTTCTTCGTAAGTGTTTTTGCTAGTTTAGCTTTACATTTTGTTGTTTCCCGTGGACGGAGGATCTGCAGAAAGAAGTTATCTGATCTAAAGAAATAAAAAGAAAAGGTTCTTTTGGGTCTTCTAGTGAACTAAAGTAGATGAGACTTGTAGTCAAATCTAGGAGATTGATATTAACACGGCACATGGATATGGTAGAACATCCCCCTTTTCTTTCTGTCTTGTTCTTCTTTTGTGTTTAGGACTTTCTTTTAAAAATGTTTTATATATTAGAAGCATTTCTTTTATTCTAAGTTTCAACAATGTAAAAGTTTCTGGATGTCTGCAGACAAGTATGCAAGCATGGAGAAATCGTAACTGTGAGTTCCATCCATACTTCATTCTTGCTGATCTTTGGGAGTCATTCAGAGAGTGGAGTGTTTATGGAGCTGGAGTTCCTCTGGTTTTGAACGGGACGGATTCCGTTATCCAATATTATGTACCATCCTTGTCAGGGATTCAACTCTATGTAGATCCCTCTAGAAATGTTATGGAGCAAAGGTGAGCTTTATCATTTTTGTTTGTAAATTCTTAAATGTAAGTGTTGCTACAATTTTGTTTTTCAGTGAATGTAAACAAGTTAGTGATGCTTGTCAATTTAGAAGGTAGTAAAGCTTAGTGTGCAGTATCTTAGTAGTGGTAAATGCATAACAGAATACAAAACGGACGTGCTATTTTGGAGACCAGTAATTCAGTTTCTTCTTGGTTTTGACAATGTAACAGAAGGCCTGGTGAAGAGAGTGATGCCAATTCGTCAAGTAGTGATGGTGACAATGAAGGTGGAAGTGAGGCACGGGCTGATAATTATCGGGGATCCTGGAACCAGCCAAATGCAACCAGCCAAGGACACAACAGATCCGCAGGACGAAACCATGCTTTCTCAGGATCTTCAGTCGATGGTGTTGATGTTAGCGACCCCCTGGTCTACTTATCTATGAGTACTTAGAGAGAGACCTACCATTTCATCGTGAGCCATTAGCTGATAAGGTACCATGAAATTTTAAATCGCTTTTAACTAGGTCCTGTAGTATTTCACATTGGCAGTATATTATATTTGCATTTGCCTGCATTCAACAGATGTCGATTCTTGCCTCTTGTTCGCCTGTACTAAAAACATACAGGAGCTGTGATCTGACTCCTGCAAGCTGGATTTCTATTGCTTGGTAAGCTTTTCTTAAGTACAACACAAAGATAATATGGTGCTGATCTTGTTGTACATTCTGAAACTAAAAAGACATGTGCAATGCAGGTATCCGATATATAGAATACCCGTAGGCCCAACTCTGCAAAATGTCGATGCCTGTTTCTTGACTTTCCATTCCCTCGCAAAACCTGTTAGAAGTAAGTTGCTTTCGTCCCATGGTCTCTTTTCTTGTTAGGCAAATACTTTTATGCACCAGTTACACCGTGCAATCCAAGTGCATTTTTAAATAGTATTAGTTATTTTATTAAAAGATATTAATTGGTCAGTATTAATTATATTTGCTGATCAATATTAGTTGTTTTAATTGAAAAATATTAGTTGTGCATCAATTGCACGATGCAATTGGTGCATCCAAGTGCCACTCTTGTTACCTGAAATGTGGTTGTAAATTATGAGATAAGGAACGACTTCATTTCTACAGGGCGTGATGCAGGGCGCAAACTGTCATTACCGACCTTTGGCCTAGTTTCACACAAGTTTAAAGTCTCTGACTGGGATGTTCGTGAGGGCGAAAAGGTCACTTCACTATTGAGGGCTGCTGACAATTGGCTCCAGTTGTTGCAAGTTGATCACCCCGATTACACCTTTTTCACATCGCGCAACCGATATTGGAGATAGTAGTAGTCAAAACACCAGCTCGTCTCGTTTTCAATTCGAGTTCTGCTTTAGTCACTGAAAAAGGTACAGCAATCCTGTAAGTAGCTTTTCTACTGCCAAATATAGAAACTAAGGTGGATGATTGAATGCTTAGTTGCTGTGTTTTTCGAACCAACTTAACAGAGAGTCTGTATGATGAGTGACGTATACTGCATGCCTAATCTTTTGGATTTGTATACTAGTGTAGATACAAAATGATCTAGTTTCTGCAATTCCCATTTGGATTTGAGTATTGTGTTTGCAAACATTTACTTAAAACCGATTTATTTTTCAATACCAAAGTGACTTTTTTTTATATAGATTATATGAATCATTTTTAAGTTTATTTTGAGAAACGGTCATGGCCAACGTATGTTTTGCTTAAAATGTTTTAACTTAGAGATGCAATCTTATTCACAGTTCTAATGTCATGTTATTTTTGTGATAATTAACCAATAGTCTTATTAACTTATGAAGCAATATTAAAGTTCAGTTCAAAAATAGTTCCTTTTCTCATAATTAAAATACAAGAACTTATGAGTAATTGAGTTAATTACAATTATACAAAACTTATGAACTAATCTACGAAAAACAATACCGAAAAGTATGATGAGATAGTTTTGAAGAAGTCATTAATCACAACATCACAAGTCAGACTTTAGCACTGGCGGTTATATTTAAAATTGATGTACATTTGAAATTTAAAAAGATAATAAAATAAATTAAATCTAACGAGGTGAATTGAAGCCAATTGATTAATATTAGTTTTTGCAATGTTTTTGAAACCGGATTGGTTATTGAATCGGACAATGAACTAGGTTATTAGTTCAACCGGTTGGATTGTTGTGAAAAATCGGATAACTCGGATAACAATTATCTATATATATATATATATATATATATATATATATATATATATTTGGCGGTATATTATCTTTCCATCCGTCAGGAAGATTTCAGCTTGAAACTTTTCAACGATTTTTGTGTGAGTCATTTCATAGTAATACATTTACAAAAGTTATTTTATATGAATAATATGTTAGTTGATCTTATTAACTAGCATATCATTCATATAAAATAACTTTTGTTAACGTATTACTATGAAATAACTCTCACACAAAAACCGTTGAAAAAGTCAAGTGTGAAAGGTTCTCTGACGAGGGAGTAATATATTTAAAATTCAATATTATGATCAAAAGTTTCATAAAATAATAAAATAGAATGCATATTCAAATCTAAGTCATAAGTAACTACAAAAGTAAAAAGCGGTTGATATTCTATTTTTAGGATTTTTTTCAAAATTTAAATGAAACTGGGTCTACCGGTTCGGTGGTTCAATCCGAATTTTTACCGTTGTGGTTTTGATCTAGTCCATTACATAGTGACAACTTTGAATCGGTGTTGTGATTGGTTTTCGGTTAAATCGGTCGGACGGGTCGATTTGATTTTGAAAACAATGAGTATTAGGGCTTTATGCAGAGCATGAATTTCTTTGACAAATGAGCTTGAATCCACAAATCTGCTCTATATTAGGTTTCCATTTTAAGCCTATGTTGGATAAATTTTGATTCGATTAATAGCTTTTAAAGAGAGATAAATTATACAATTAATTTCTGTTGACGTGTAGTTTGCATTCTACCATCATGCCAACTTGGACACCCAAATGGGGGCAAGGGTAGGTTTTTGGATTCTAAATTTGCTTGTATAAATGGGGTTGTATAGGCACAACTTAATTAAGAGATCAAAATATCAAATATTGATATGAAAAAAAAATTAGAATTATTTCACAGGTATTATATATGAATAATTATGGAAAATTTGAAATGACTTGAGAGATCCAGGAAGAGTGAACAAAAGAAATTATGTTGATTAAAAACAAATTTCAACATATGTACATAATACAAAAATCTTTCATCAATTCTATCTTGCTTCTTTGAATAAAGATCTATAGGTTACGATTTTTTACATGAATAATTATTAATTTTAGTAACAAAAATATTATCGATTTGGAATTTATTTTTTTGGTTCAATTATCACTACAATTCGATAATCGAAGACTTTTATTTGCATTCATAATTTTTCTCTGCTCACTAAAAATAAAAAGTAATTAAATTAAACAAATAAGATAGGGACATGGGCTCGAGACGCACGTACGATGGGCCCACTAATAAATTGCATAAGTTGGGCCCCAGCCCGGGTACTTTCCCGCGTTGGCCCATACACTCCGTACCTTATTCTATTGGTTCGGGTAGGGCCTATCATTTTATAATGCTCAGATTTGTACTTGCTAAAAGTACCAATTAGCCCTTCAAAAAGAAAAAAATATTGCTTACAAAAATACAACTATATACAAAATTAGAAATAGATAACAAAGAGTGATTAGATAAGAGTTTTTTAGAGCATGTGGAGTGACACTTGCTTTGTCGTATAGTAGTACTTTTCATCAAAGATAAATTTTACCAATCAAGATTTTTTTTTCCTTTTAATTTTTTCATCACCAATTTCAAATTTTAATGAATCTATTTTTAACACATTAAATATCAATCTTTAATTTAATATTTATATTGCACATATAAAAAAATTCAGGTTCAAATATTAATTTTATAGTTTTAATTTAACGTGTTTTTGTATTTATTTAATTATAAGAGTTGAATTTAAATATTTTTATTTTATTATATACGTTTTTTTGAATTTATATCATTTATAAATTTTAGTAGTATGTTGAATTTAGTACATAATTAAAAATGATATATGACACTCACATATAATATTCATATAATAACGAAAAGTATTAGTAAAAGAAATCATCGGTAGATGTACATAATAATTTAATTTAAATATTTATTACAGTTTATCTAATCACACAATATAATCTCACGTTAAAATTTATAATATTCAATTTGTTTATCGCACAGAAAAATGACTAGTTTCAACTCTTAAAAAAATAATAAAAGAGGTGGCTTATACGAAGAGTTTGTAAAAGTTAATAATTTAGTAAATAATTAATAATTCTGTATATAATTGCTTTAAAATAGTTATTCGTACGTAAAATCTCTCAAGAGATTAATTATACAATACTGAAATATTAAATTATGATAGCCTGAACGCAAGTGAGAGAAAATTACTTAAGGTTCCATTTGTAATTTTTATTGGATCATTATGAGCTAGCCAGATTTGAAATCCACTAATGATTGCTTAACTGAATTTATTTTAATATGAATGCAAAATTTCACTGGAACTGATTTTCCACGTTCACTACATTTAATTTCTCTGAATGAAGTAGTAGTTTTTTTTTTTTTAAATGAATGAAGTAGTAGTTAAAGTATCTTTTCTTGAGCATATATTACAAATAATAATTATAATATTTTAAATTTAAAAGCGGTGATCGAAAAAATATATATGACGATTTCAAATCATGCAGGTAATACGTAGGCACAGTTACATGATTCTGACAAATAGCCAACTCATAATCTAATCAAAGGAATGTCACAAAGCACAAATTTACCATGCATATTTTTTTCAATAATATTGCAATTTGATTGACAAGAAACATAGTAAGTATCGAACACAGCAGCGCCCTGTTCGACCGCCTACTGCTGTGTTTAAGCAGTGTTTTTATAATCAGATCGGTGATCAAATCGGAGCGGGCATCAGTTAATTATTTTCTATGTTGTATACAAAAATGGGAAAACATTTTCAATGAAGTCTTGTTAATTTTAACAGGAATAATCCATAATTAATTAAGAATTTATCATTCTTAATTCCAAGTACAGGTGGAGTTCATCACATTAGGTACTATGATCGACTAACATTTATGATAATTAATAATTCTTCAATGTTAAAGTAACTATCTTTACATCACTTTCAAGTACACCTGACATTCTATCACTAGCAATCTAACACAATTCAATGAATATAAGAATCAAGTGCTTATATGTATATATATAAATTACTAATACTGATCAATCTTTTGAAAACCCGAATTCAATATTTATCAATCTCGTGAGCGCTTGTTACGAGATCTTCAATGGGAATGAGAATGAAATTAACTTTTCCTCCCATGCCCCCAAATTTATTGGAGGGAGGAATGTCTCCATGTTGGTTACATCATTGGTGTTGTGCTCCAATTTTGGAAAAAATGAGACAAAAGAAGCTTGTTATTGGTGGTGGAAGGGAATGATTGAGGAAAATTGATTGTAGATAGGGAAAGGTTAATCATAATGGATAATGATTACCTTATTTAGGAGGAAAAATAATGTCATTCACCATCTTTTATTCTTATTAAGCACCACAATTACCTTATATTAATCCTCATTCTCATTGACATTGAAGGATTTCCAACCAAGCGCCCCTCAATGAGTTTTTGTATGATACCGAATTCAACCCAAATTACAAACTAATATAGATCCAATATAAAAAAATTGAAAAAGTATATCTACTGAACTATTTTACCGTAAGATTAATTTAGAATATTAATTATTTTATTAAAAATATTAATCTGATAGTTTAATAAAATAATCATTATCATTTAAAATTGTGTTTGAATTTTACGATCAGCGAATACTTAAAAGTATTTATATTTTTGAAGATAAAGAAGTCAATCTGTAACTACTATATTGTGTTTATTGAGTATTAATTATTTTTACGATATAATATGATGATGTGCCGCCCCATGAAATAAATTAATTTATATAAGAACTTGGATTAATTACTAATATATAATTTTGGAAGCTTGGTTGCTAGGAGGCCTACTCTACATCCACACACCCTGTGGGCGTGACCGTTGCAATTAATAATGTTAAAGAAATATACAATTAATTTCTTGGCCAAAAATCATAACCACAAATGTGTTTCTAGGGTTGAATAGGAATAGGAGTATGGTACTAATCATTAGAGGGCCAAACCCTAAGTTTTAATTTGGTAAGAAATGTAGCATAGACTTTTACGAATTTTTCTGTACTTCTCTATTGAAGGGTGTATTATTATCTGTACAGTGCAATACATAAAATTTTATTGAACTCTACCCAACACGTATTATATAAATTAGAAATAAGTAATTGAATTAAAATACGTGAAATTATGTACATTGGAGTAATGGAGTGAAACTCTCATATCAATCTATTTTAATCATAATTTTAACAGGATTTTGTAGGTATATTTTGAAATCAGAAACCTTATATTATCATATCAATTTCCACTTAAATTGGGAAGTCTCAATCAATCAAAAATTGAAGATTGCCAAACAACTAATTAGTGGTTTTTGACCGTGAAGCACTTTTTGTGGAAGGCAAGTGTCATTTAAAAGCTCCTCCACCGTATTCATATTCATGTAAACTTTTCATTTTTTTAATTTTATTTTATCTCAGTATAAACTTTTTATTTTATTTTGGCAAGTATTTACTAAATTTATATTCTATATTTTATTATTATTTACACTTATTGTCACTCAATTATTTATTAACCTTTTATCTTTCTTTTTTTTTTTTCTATCACCATTACATTTGTACTATATTTATTATGACAAATTCTTATATAAAATATTTCACGGATCCTAGACGGGGCGGGCGAGTTTAATAGATATTTTCAAAAAAACTCGCGCAAAGATAAAAAAAAATTGCCCCGCGTGCTCAGGGTGTATTATCTGTTAGGTTAAACATGTGTTACTTTAACAATAATTATGTGTCACTATAAAACAAAAACTTCATATTTATCTAAAAATAATCAATCGAATGCAAAAATAAAAATAAAGTAAATAAGGGATGGAGTGATTACTCTTATATCTTCAAACTCTATATACAGTCGTATATTTTATATTAGTACTTGAAAGAGATTTTTTTCGTTTTAAGTAAAAGTTAAAAAAATAATAATAGTAACATAGAAATAATAGTGAAAGTGACATCAATGAATTTGGAAAAAAAAAAGTTTAGTGTTATAAAAAACAAATTCAATCCACTTACTAATAAGGACAAAACACAAATACAAAGATTGGATTTGTACTTGAAACTCTCAAGCTCCAAATGATGAGGGACACTTGCCAATTTGGGGAAGAAGTAGAATTAAAATAGAAAAACTTGCACTTTTAAAGTAGATATTTCACAAAATAGGATTTATCATTACTATCTTAAAACATTTATTATATATTTTACAAATTTATTTGTGTGTATAGTCAACACATAGAGAAAATATAACTCTTTTAAGATTAGTCATTTCTCATAAGTTCAATCATCGAAAATCTACTTAGATATAGAAACTCTTTAGAAATATACTGAGCTAATAAGTGAGTTGAGTTGACTCACAAACTATTAATGCTTAATTTGAATTTATTTTGAAAGTAATTAGAATTTATTTTGAAATTAATTAGAATTTAATTGAGTTGAGCTAGAAATATTAGAGCAGTTTTCGAACTCAAACTCATCAATACTAGACTCGTAAAGCTCGTGAGTCTAATCAAGTCACATAATTTTACTATTTTATGCCTAATATTTTTAATTATTTGCAAATACACAATAATTATGTATAGTTATTGAGTCAAGCTCGAATATTCTGATTTTTTCTCGAGTTGAGTTTTGAACTTCAAATTTTCTAATTGAGATGCATTCGAACTAGACACCATTCGACTCAACTCATTTACATCCTTAGTTGCACACTATTAATTGTATGATGCCCCGATCTCAATTTTTGATACTTGTGAACAATAATATGATACCATCAACTCCAATTCTTGATACTTCGATGATATTGTTGATACTCTTTATCAAATATCCGACACTTTAAATTTTTCAAATAATTTTCTAATAAGCATTATCATGAATCATGTTTATATAAATTTCTGCACCAAGATAATTATATTAGTAAGATACTCTTTATAATTTAATATTTTTAATAATTATTGTTAAATCTGCACCAATTTTCACTAACATGCATCAACTATTAAGCTGCAAAATCACATAATAATGGAGGTTCATGATTTTATTATTCTCAATTCAGATTATTCTAGTTTATCGATTGAATTAACAAATTTTAAGAATACATAAAAAATATTTGAATGAGTTTGTGAAATATTTAATTTACTAACTAGTACGCTTAAGCTTGACTCGTTAGACTCGATATTTAAGAACTTTATTGTTATTTCATTGTAAGGTGATAGTAACTAACGTGATATTTAGATTCATTTGATTTAATAGTTAGTCTCGTGAGGCTCGTTTGTGATTCGATTCAAACTCTATTTTCAACTAGCTAATATCACTACTACACATTTGGACTTAGACAACTTTACTTAGAGAGCATTTAAAAAAACCGCTCTCTAAATGGTGGCTTAGAGAGCGGTTTTATAAAAATATATTTAAAAAAATGACTATAGACAGCGGTTTTTAACCGCTATCTAAGATTAACTCTTAGGCAGGTTATTAACCGCTATTTAAGTGATTTGAGATTAGACGAGCGATAGCGGTTAAAAACCGCTGTCTAAAGGTTCGAACCCTTTTACCAGCTTTCTTCCCCATTTTGAATCGCGATTTACAGCCCACAACAGCCTCCCTCTCAATATCCTCCGCGCCGCCGCATCCAAATTACCGCCACCGACGCAATCTCAAGGTTTGTCTTAAATCCTTTTGCCGCAAATATTCCCTTTGTTGATTTTCATTTTCATTTTCATTTTCACTCATTTAGTCGATTCAAATTTCTAGGAGATATGTATATGTATTTATACGCTCGAAATTGCTTAGTTGAAGATCATAATTTGTTTAATTGCAACTCTTTTGCTTTGTTGTTGAAATAATAAGTTGCTCAAGGAAATGGATATATGCTTCACCAAAATGTTATGTTTATTTTCTTTGCATGAAACGTGTTTGATAAAATATGTGTTAGAAATTTAATTTATTTCAATTTTAATTTTTATGGAATTGGTTGTTCTTGATTTCACAGCTTAAATTTAGTTATTAGTTTGCTATTATTGTTTTCAAATTTGCTATGATGAAATGATGAAGTTGCGATGAAAGATATGAAATTTTGTTTCAAGTTGAGGGATATGTTATGAGGGGAGGGTTTATGGTTAATTTAGTTTAGATAATATGAGTTGCTAAAGTTTCCATTATTTATTGCATTAATTGATGAGTTTAGATAATTTTTTATTAATTTTTATATAATTTAATTTGTTTATCTATATGTCATGTTTATATTAAATTCCTAATATAAATGGAAATATTAAATTTCTTGTAATGATACTAATTTCCTAAAATTTTGTAATTTTATTTTATTGTAATTAATATTCTTTCCTCAATTCACAAAATTCTATTAAAATTTGATATTCTATTACTTTATAGTTTAAAATTCAATTTTTTTGTATGTAAAAGATTAATGAAATAATTAAAAATATATTAATATTTTGCAATTATGATACTCTAGTTTGCAATTATGATTTATAGTAAAAGATTATATTAATATTTTTAATGAAATAATTAATACTATCAAACTAATACATTTTAATAAAATATCTAAAATTATTTTAAAATACATATATAATGCAAATCAATTACACCATACAAATTGTTTACTATGACTTTGCCAACATTCCATGCATGGAAAGTAAGAAGTTTAGTTGATTATTAATTAAATTTTTAAAAGATATATTTATATTTAAAATATCTTTATTTTATTTACAATTGATAATGCAAAATTGCAAATAAAAATAAACTTTTTTTTTTGAAAGAAAAGAAATAACAATTAATCACAAGAAGAACAAAACGATTCGAGAAGACCATCCACAAAGATTGGAGGCTCGACCCAAATATTAGGATTCTCAAAAAATCGAGAGTTCTTAGCAAAAAGCGTGTGCCACACAGTTGGCATTACGTCTAACTAAATTAATCGAAAAAGAATGATTATTCCTAAGGAACTCTTTGATCATCTCAACATAATTCCCGAAAGGTGTATCCACTTTAGCTTCCTTTCTCACCGCATCTCGTAATCATTTTCGCATCCACCTCTACGACCACACTATTAAACCCCGGTGCTCGTGCCCAAAACATGGCCTCCCACGTTCCCCAGGCTTCACCTTCTTCGACCGTCATAATGCCCGGCCTCCAAAGAGTTATGCCCACTATCATTCTTCCAAAGATTGTCTCTAATAATCATGCATATTCCAGTTTTTTTCACGTCCAAGAAGAAACTTGCATCGACATTAATCTTTACTTTCCCTTACCCCGGAGCATGCCAACGATTGCATTCATTATTTGGTAACGAGCTACTTTGCAAAGTGTGAACAACTTTCCAATCTTCCAAATAATTCTTAGCTCTATAAAGCCCTTTCTGAGGAGACAAAGTTTCGCTCTCCAAAGAACACCATTCCGATGATTCCAAATGCTGCATAACCATGATAAGACGTTCACACTTATCCACCGGCCATTGCCGAAGAAGACCAAGGCAAAGATTTTTAGCACCATCTGCTCTATCCATAAACTCATATATGTCGTCCCATAGCACGGAGATGTGCTAACATTCCTTGCTAAAGCGTATCTCACCATGAGGTGCCAAATCGTCTCGTGTTCTTGGCCACAAATAGGACATAATGATGCACCTCCTACCCCACGCCGTATTAATTTCGATTTCACAAAGAAGCCATCCTTTGCATAATCTCCAAAAGAAACTCTTTGCTTTTGGAGGCAGCATCATATTCCATAATTTCCTCCATGAGGGTTCCACACTCCATCACCATTGGCCACTAGTGAAGCCTGCAAGATAGTAAGCACTTTTGACAAGATACTTACCATTAGGGAATGATGCCACAATCTCTAATCCATGAAGCCCATAGGAGAAGGTGTTGTTTTCAAAATTGCATTTCTATCATCTCGTATTAAAAACCTCATTAATCAAGTGCACATCCCAAATATTGGTATTAGGAGAAACAAATCTTTCACATATCTTCACAACCCGGAATAAGTGCGGTAGATACTTTAAAATTATGCTCACGATTTAACCAACTATCACCCCAAATTTTTATTTTGCTGCCGTTTCCAATTTTCCAACGTGTGCCTTTTCTTACTAAGTCTCGAGCCTCATAGATACCTCGCCAAATTTGACTAGGGGTTCGACCCTAAGGGAGCCTCGAAAAAGTCCACTCTAGGAAAATACTTAGCCTTTAAAACTCGATTTACCAGAGAATTTGGCAACGTAATTAAATTCCACCCCAGCTTTCCTAACATGGCGATATTGAATAGATGAAGATTTTTAAAACCCATGCCTCCAGCGAATTTATGCTTGCAGAGGGATTCCCAAGTTTCCCATTTGATACCCTTTGCGGGATCGGTACCATGGCCCCACCAATACGAGTTCATCATTTTGAAGTTTATCTACTAAAGTTGAAGGCAAGAGGAACGTACTCATGTTGTATGTCGGCACCGCTTGCGCTGCGACTTTGAGCAAAATTTCTTTCCTGTGCTTAGATATCTTTTTACCCTCCAAACATGAATTTTGTTCCACAACCGATCCTTGATACCGCGGAAAGCATGCATCTTATTCCTTCCTAACAACGAAGGAAGGCCGAGATACCGTCCCGTATCCAAAACTCCATATACCCCTAAAATGTTTCGATGTTACGCCTCATAGTCCTCGGGCAGAACATTTGCACTAAAAATATCCCCGATTTCGAGTAATTGATAGCTTGACCCGAGGCCAACTCATAAAGGTTCAAAGCATTTTTAAGTATCGTACTCTCTTCTACATGTTGCCCGACAAAAAAGAAGACTATCATCCGCAAAAGTAGATGCGAAATAGTGGGTGCACGACGACAAACCCCGCTTCCATGCAACCTCCCTCTTGTTTTCTCTCCGCAAAGAAGCTTGAAAGCCCTTGGGCACATAATATAAAGAGGTAAGGGGACAACGGATCTCCCCGCCTAAGACCGCGTCCCGATGTTATCGGACCAATGGTACCTCCATTAACCCCAAAGCGTAAGTGACCGATTGAACACATAGTCTCATCCACCTCAACCATTTATCACAAAAACCCATTTGAAGAACCTTGTCTAGGAACCTCCAATCTACTCTATCATAGGCTTTACTAATATCAATCTTTAAAGCCAAGTCTCCAAACTTCCCTTTTCTATTATTCTTCATAGAATGCAAGGTCTCAAAAGCAAGTATAATGTTATCTTGAATCGACCGGCCCAAAGAACAAATGCCGATTGAGTTTCGTCTACAAGGTCAGGGCAACATGACCTTTAATATGTTACAAAGGACTTTAGACATGATTTTGTAGACAACATTACATAAGGATATAGGTCTGAGATCCTTAACGGCCCTAGGTTCGGCAACTTTAGGTATCAACACAACATTGGTGTGATTTAATCCCTTCGGAAAAGCCCTGACCTCTAACCAATCCATACATGCATTTGTAAAATCAAGCCCCACTGTTCCCCAAAATTTTTGGAAAAAACTCGGGTTAAAACCATTCGGACCGGAGATTTGTCCTTGTGCATCTGAAAAATTGTTGTCCTAAATTCATTAGCATCATCCCTTGCACAAGAACTCATTATCACCGCAGAAATGCGAGAATGGATGCAAGCCGCTACCTCTTCAATATCATGAGCACTATTAGTGGTGAAAATAAATCAGTGAAATAAGACCGAATTTCACCCTCCATCCCTCATTGATCGGTAATCCATTCCCGGTTGCCGAAAGAAACCCTTTCAGAGTGTTGTTTTTACGCCTCGAAGTGGCTTCGATGAAAAAAATTTGGTATTTAAATCCCCCTCTTTCAACCAAAGCACTTTTGATCTTTGCTTCCGGTGTATCTCCTCCTTTAACAAAAGGGCTATCAATGCTTTCCTAGCTTCACCATATTTTTCCAGATTCATTGGGTTCAAATTTTTTGGAGGCATGCAATTTCATTCTCTAAGTCCCTCTTGTTACGTTGCCACACTCTCGCAACATGATCCCCCATGTGCGAAGTGTCTCCCGTAGCCTCCAACCGTTTCGGAGAGCAAAATCATGGAAGCCTGGACCAACTCCTATCCACCACATATTGCACATCAAGCTCTTGCAACCATTTATTTTCGAAAAGAAAAGGCTTGTGTCTCTGCCGTCGAACCACTAATTCCGTATTCACTACAATTGGATTATGATCCGAGACAGGTGCAACCAAATTCACCAACTTATCATTTTGGAATTTTTCATGCCAAGTGGGATTGCCCATTGCTCTATCCAACCTTTCCTCAATCAATTCCGCATTAGCACCTCCTCTACGCCAAGTAAAACCATGACCTTCCAACACAATATCCGTGAGATTACTATCAAGAATAGCTTCCACTGAAACCATTAAACGGCCCGGTCAGGTGAGGAACTCTCCCTTTCTTATCCTCCGGAGATAAGAGGTCGTTGTAGTCTCCTACGCATAACCAAGGCATCTCACTTTCCCTTGCCAAATGTCGAAGTAGGTTCCGGGACAATTGGCGTTTCTCTCTTTCGGGATATCCATAATAACTGTTAAACGCCAATCTCCCCTAGTGTCCGATATTGTGAGGTCAATATGATGTCGGGAGTAACTTACTAACGAGCACGGAGGAGTAGCATTCCAAAACACACATAAACCACCACTATGACCCACACAATCGACCGCAAAACAACGGTCATAATGCAACCGCACTCGAAGTTCCTCAATTTTATTCATACGAGAAAGAGTTTCAAACAAAAATATAACATTCGGCCTTTGAGCTCGAACGAGCTCGCACAAGGTTAGAAGCTGCAGAGGATTGTCGAGCCCCTACGGTTCCAACTTAAGACTATCATAATGCCCGGTGGTCCCGCCACCGGGGCCACCGTTTAAAAATGATCACGTCTTCACTAAATTCACTTCCTGTAATCTCTTCTTGGTTGATAGGTCCAATTGCGTAAGCTGCTATTCATCATTGCGCGTTTTCTTTTGCGGGCTTACGCTAGTTCCATAATTTTATCATCACTATCATACTCTTCGCCGAATATAGGATTAGTGGTTAGAGAGGTATTTTTGAACCGCCCCATCCGTTCAACTACAGCTTTCCTTTTTTCTCTCGCATGGTAGTATCTCATTTATTTCTATATCTCTATACAACCTACCTTGTGAACTAAGACCTTTCTTTGCGGTCCCGGTGGACCCCACAAGTGTATAATCATCGATCTTGAGCCATTTATCCCCACTAGTGGTTTCCCATATCTATCAGTGCCTTTAGCTCAGGTCCCCATCCTCTCTCCACGGTGCCATCCTCGGCGCGACGGCTTATCGCACCTACTTTCGGTATGATCAAGTTTCCCACACAAGAAACAAAACATGCGGAGTTTTTCGTATTTAAAGATCATCGTAGCCGATCCCCAGGGACCAATCTTGATTTTCTTTCTCCTCTTTAATGGGGTGGAGACATCTAATTCTACCTTGACACGCATGTAGGGCTTCCAAGCTGCCCCTTTATTAGTATCATCATATTCCATGAAACGGCCGATAAAGTTGCCGATCATCATACCAACGCTCGGTGAAATAGCCCATAGGAATATCATATATCTGAACCCAAAAATTCAATTTATTCAAGGGTACAGTATGTGGGATCTCTCCAGCTTGTAGTTGGTGTATAATTAAAGGACCATTCCCAAAAGACCAGGGAACCCTCCAAAACACGTTTCACATCCAATTTATGGTAAAATTGGAACAAGATACGTCCTCCCCAATCTCCCGTATGGCCACACCCCGATTTGGTTTCCACGTACTCGCGATCCGACTTCTTAAAATCTTGAATTTAGCGGATTGATCCATGAGAAAACGACCCACGATGCGAGTTACGGATCGGTTTCCTCAATTTCCTCCAGTTCAATGATCAAATCTTCCTCTTCATCGAATTGATATTGATTCTCTATCGGCGGATTCATCATCACGTAATAAAGCAAAAAAACCACAAATGAAAACGGTTCGAGAGAAGAAATACAGATTGCAGAACCCTAGGCTCCCGACGAAGGAGAGAGATATAGTATATTTAAAATTGTTTACTATGACTTTGCCAACATTCCATGCATGGAAAGTAAGAAGTTTAGTTGATTATTAATTAAATTTTAAAAGATATATTTATATTTAAAATATCTTTATTTTATTTACAATTGATAATGCAAAATTGCAAATAAAAATAAACTTAAGAGGTGGAATTAATTGTTTAACTAATGTATATTTCAAACAAAGAAAAATAAATTAAAATCGATAACCTCATTTTTCTAAAGAATGTTAATATGAGAATTTTTTAAAGAGAATTTATCTTTTAAAGTGAGTTAAAATAGAATAGATAGAATACATAGTAATTAGTATCATAAGTACATTAAGACTTAGGCTCGATCTATAGCATGCTCTAGCTAGAGGTTATATAGACTCAACTCGTGTGTTTTTCGATTTAATCTATGTAGGCATCTCTAGTTCTATATGGATCGAAAGTGGGTTCGAGATAGATTATCGAGAAGTATAGGCATGGGGTGGAAGAGTTTTATAACCATGCAAATAGGCATTCCACCGACCATCTATACATTCCATGTCCGTGTTGGAAATGTATGAATGGAAAAATCGTTAGTGGTCGAGAAAGTTTGTTTGACCACTTGATGTGTCACGGTATTGATAAAACATATACCGTTTGGACATTTCATGGTGAGAGAAGAGATGGATGTAGCTCAAGTAACCTAAGAACTGACTTTAGATTTGAAGATACAATGGATGAGGATAGTTTTGGAGATGTACCGAGCGATGAAGAATCGAGTGGGGATAACACAAATCTGCGAGATCACCCTTATATGTCGGAGAAATTAAGGGATGGCCATTTGGATTGCCCCTTTGGCCCAGTGTAAGAAGGCAACAAAAGTGTCATTTGTGTTGATATTGTTCAATCTAAAAGCGGCACATCGGTTGTCCGATGCGTGCTTCACAAGTATCTTTGGAAGCGATTAGCGGTATATTGCCCGATAGAAATGTACGCCTACGAGAGCATATGAGGCTAAGCAAATGCTTAAGTCCATCGGGTTAACACATCGAGAAAATTCATGCTTGCCCGAGTGATTGTATCTTGTTTCGGAAGGAGTATGCAGACCTCGATGAATGTCCCAAGTGTGGGAAGAAGAGATATACGAAAAATAAATCTCCGCGAAGGTGATGTAGTACTTCCCAATAATACCAAGATTCGGGAGAATGTATAGTAGCGTTGTGGATGCTAGAAATTTGACTTGGCATCATGATGATAGGATCAAGGATGGATTGCTAAGACACCTGTTGATTCACCCTGATGGAATACATTCGATGTCGGGCATCGAGAATTTGGTAACGAGCCACGACACTTGCGTCTTGCACTCTCAACCGACGGAATGAATCCGTTCGGTATCCAAAGTATCAACCACAGTACATGGCAGTGATTACGATGGTTTATAGTCTTTCACCCGAGTTGTGCATGAAGCGCACTTACATGATGTTGTCTATATATCGGGACCCAAACAACCCGGTAACATTATAGATGTATATATGGCTCCTTTGATAGAGGACTTGAAGCTCCTTTGGGATGAGGGTGTGGATGTGTATGATGCTTGTAGAAAGGAGAATTTTAAGTTGAAGGCCATGTTGTTTGGAACTATCAATGACTTCCCGCTTATGGGAATGTATCTGGATTAAGTATGAAAGGGGCCCATGCATGTCCTTGTTGTATCGAATACACATTACATTCATTTAAGTCATTGTAAGAAGACTGTTTTTATGGGACATGGGAGGTGGTTGGAGCCAACGCATAAGTACGAACAATGACCGATGCATTCATTGGCACAATCGAGGAACGTGGAGCACCACGTTTATTGTCGTGTCAATATGTATTGAGCGAGATGCGAGAATGTCAACACACAATATGGAAAACACTTCGCAAAGAGTCTACCCACTAGCGGCCGGAAAAAGGAATCCATTTTTTCCAATTGCCCTCTACCGGAAAGAGTTGTATGTTAGACACTTCATTGATCTAATGCACGTGGAGAAGAATGTTTGTGCTAGCTTGCTCAATACTCGCTAGATGATAACAAGTCCAAGGATGGTTACAATGCAAGAATGGATATGGTTGAGATGAGTATAAGAGCGAGAATTGGCACTGTGTATAAAGAAGGTAAACCACCATACTTACCTCCCGCTGCACACACCTTGTCCAAGAATGAGAGAAAAGTGTTTCTTCAAACACTAAAGGATGTGAAAGTACCATAGGGCTATTCGTCTAACATACAGAGACTTGTTTTAGATGATGGCGTGAAACCGATGAATACGAAATCGCATGACTATCATGTCATCATGGAGAATTCTTGCCCATTGCAATACGTTCTATCTTGCACGAAAATGTGCGCATAACCATAACAAAGCTCTGTTGGTTCTTCAAGGCAATGAGTAGCAAGGTCATTGATCCTAGAAAATTGCTTGGTTTTCGAGAGGCAGTTGTGGGAACTTGTGTGAGCTTGAAATGTATTTCCCTCCATCATTTTTGATATAATGATTCACCTAACCGTTCATTTGGTACACGAGACAAGGATGTGTGGTCTGCTCGTATGAGATGGATGTATGGTGTAAAGAGATTCATGAAAGTGCTGAAAAAGTATGTGGTGAATATGTTCGAGGCCGGAGGGATGCATTGCGAACGATATTTAGTAGAAGAAGCGGTCGAGTATTAGTCCGAATTTATTCCGAATGTTGATGCAATTGGACTTCCAAGTACCCGAGTACATAGGGGTGGGAATAGGCCGGACTACTCGGCGAGGGGCCTATGCCTTGGCCTACTAAAGCCTAGCTCGGCTCGGCTCGTTTAATAAATAGGCCGGACTCGAGGCCTTTTAAGAAGCCTATTTAATTAAATAGGCCGACTTGAGCTTTTCGTAGGCTTTTAAGCCTAACAGGCGGCCTATTTAACTATATATATATAATAGTATAATATATTATATTTATATAAATATATATAATAATATATATGTAATATATGACATATAATATATATTATAATTCTTGAACTACTTGAAGATTTTGTTATTACTTTTGTAAGTTGATAATTCTTGGTATGTTAATTTTATTCGTATTTTGAGTTTTATAGTGTTTACGGTGTAATGTAACAAGTGTGATTTTTAAAATTTGATGAAGAATGGAAAAATTGCAACAAATAGGTCTTTAAAAGGCTTTCGGGCCTGGCCTATTTACTAAAGAGGCTAGGCCGAGCCTTAAAAAAAGTCTATCATAGATAATAGGCTAGACTCGGGCCTAAAAATTATATAATAGGCCTAGGCTTTCTTATGCAAAGTCCGGCACGGCTCGGCCTATTCCCACCCCTACCAGTACACCAATAGGATGGATGGTGAATGCATTACAGGTGGTCAACTTGTAAGTGTTCATATAAAGGAGCTAACACGGATGCACTTGTGCGTACTTCACAACACGGTCGACGTGCTTCCTTTTATTGACTGCACATGCAAGCACTTTCTCGAGTCATTTCCCGCCAAAGATAGATCATGGATTGAAGGTGAACAATAACCGCACATTTGTTGAGTGGTTCAATGGTTATGTTGCAAATATGTTGTCATAGAATAAAGAATTAGTGAAAGAAAGAGTTAAGTGGTTATCCAGATTGCACGATAGGCATGTGTATTCATATAAGAGTTATCTTATTAACGGATACACATTTTATACCGAGATCATGATGCCACGAGTACAATGCAGGAATAGTGGGGTTGTCCATTACTGCAATCGCATGGAATCGATCGAATACTACTTACTTTGGATGATTGTCAACATTTAGGAACTCGACTATGTTGGTCACCGTGAACCAATCTTCGATTGTAGTTGGGTGAGGATCCTAACGGGGTCCAAGTTGAAAGTTCGGATTCGTGCGTGTAGATTTAAAGAATGTGGGATATAGAGATGACACGTACATAATGGCCACCAAGCTCAACAAATTTTCTATGTCCCCACCCAGCTTAATAAGTAATGGTCCATGTGCTTCACAAACAAGTTTAACAATAGTTACCAGATTAGCGACCACGTCGATGAAGATGTTGACATAATCGATGATCCTTTTTAATTTTACGGTCGTACTCTCTTTCGATGATCTTGCAAATCCACGCCCGTGCATGAGAAAACTTAGAATGATGATGAATATATCAATCCGGATCTCGTTAACATTCATGGTCATGAACGAAAAAGTCAAAAAACGAAAAATAAAAATCATTGCTAAAAAGAAATGTACGACTTTATTGCATGTTTTTTTCATTCTGCTTTTATTAAATGTTATTTTTCGCTTTATTAAATGTTGTTTCTTTTTGTTTATTTAATATTTTTTTCTATTTTACGAGGATCATGGATTATGTGCCCTATGGTGGAGACGATGAAGATGATGGAGATTATCATGTTCATCCATACGCAGATGACATCCAGGAGGAGGATGACTTATGACAGGATAATACTGATGCTCCCGCCTCTAGTAGCTCACGGGGAGAAGCGCAAGAGGGGTATAGTCACGATGACTTCTTTGAAGAAAGATCATAGCAAGGGAAAATTACTTAAGGTAATTTTATTATAATTTAACAATTGAATTTTTATTATATTAATTAATTGATCGTTGACCTAACAATATCATTGAATTGCAGATATCATTCAATGAGTATGGGCAGTAATAGGAAAAGAGAGTGAGAAGTTAGCGTACTACCTTGGGTGCAATGAGAGAGTTATCCCTATCGTCTTTGCCATGTGATGACCGGCGTAAGAGTGAACTCGACTCCTTTCAAGGAAGCAATATGGGGTGAGCTCGAGGTATGTTAAATATATTCATATTAAAATCGTTGCACCGAGGAGAGCTTCTCGAGACCCGAACACTAGCTTGTACTCACCTAGGCCGCCTAAAGACTATGAGAATTCCTCTATGGTGGCCCCATACTGGGAGGAGTTCGTGCATAAATCTCTACGGGGATTCAAGGTAAAATTGATCAATGTTATTTCATCTATTCCTATTAATTAATGCACGATTTTTTTCCAATGTTTATGTATATATATTACACTGTAGATAAAAAAGTGTCGAAATCACGAACAAGCTAAGAATATGGAGGCGCGATATCGTGGATCTTTTATAGGCTATGCATGCATTAGGGAAGATATGGTGAGATCAAAATCCTAACTTTTAATTTTTTTATATATATTCACTTTTAATATATCTAATAAGGGGACATGTTTATCATTATCATAGAAAGAAGAAAAAGGAAAGCGGGAGAGAGTGCGCTGTTGTTACCCGTTACTAATTATTTCAAGCTACAAGAAAGAGCCGAGATGGGAATATTCCCGATTACAGAGCACAGCGTATAATTGAAGAAGCGGTAATTCATCCATTATTTTACCTTTGAATTATAAACTATTATTTCATTTGAAATTATTTAATAATAAATTCTTTCAATTCAGGAGCGCATATCTCGAGCATGACGCCCGATGACCTCCACACGATCGGCCCCGATGATCTGTTTGCACGGCAATAGATCGTCAGAGCATCCCGGATGCATACGGGGTATTGGATATGGCGTCAAGAAGACATCTCTTTCGATGGCACCGGTATTGCGGCCATGTCTATGGTGGATAGACTTTCGGCGCAGGTTGCTAACTTGGCTAAACAAGGAGCTCATGAATCAAAGATAAATGAGACAAGGGACGTCATCGAGTGGTGCTAGCTGAAAATAGTGCTCCATCTATGTTTTCGGTTGATGCTAGAAATGACTTCATTGATCCACTTCAAAACATCACCAAAGTATCGATGTGTCTCGTATTTATTTTAATTAAAGACTAGTATATTAAAATTTTCTAACCGAATATCCTCTTTGAGCGATCGTGACTCTTTGTTACCTTTATTTGGATCATCCAACTCGATTGGTGGCCACCGGAATGTTGTATGACGGCTCGGTGGAATGATCCATGGTCGTCCCTCACTCCTGGTTTTGTGAGAGTCACCCTCGATGTACCCGAAATCGACAAGAGGATTCACCGGTGCCAAAACCGAGGCGAGAGGCCATCACGGTTGGAGAGGCGGTCGGGCACTTTCTCGAATGGCCGCACCACTTGGTCTCTCTCAATAAGCGGTAAAATACATGTTATATTAAAGTTTATTATCTTATTTGTTCTAAATAATATTATAAATTGATTGTAGAAATTGCCGACTCCAAAAAAGAGCGCACAAAAATCAAGGGATGTCGTATATAGTGAGAGAGAGAGAGATCGAGGGAACCCGTTGTTGGTGTGCGCAGACGATGATTAGGTTATCCCAATGCCCGGAGATTTATCCCACGACATCACCGCATGCAATACGGTGCGCTTGATGGTAGACTCTCCCACTTTCACCCAATTGCGGTTCCCATTCATGCTCACTTTCGATCGGTTATGAGGAATTCATCCAACGGGATTATGTGCATGAAGTCCCGCACGATAAATGGTTGAGTGCAAGTACCATGACTTTTTACCTCGGTATGTGTTTATTAATAATTCTTAGTATTTACTTCATATATATATAGTTTAATTTTCTTATAAAATATTAATTTGCATATATTGGTTAAAGATATTTGGGTGAGGTATATCTCTCCATAGATATCAAGGCGGTAGAAAGTATTCCTTCATTTTCCCCAAGTGTGTTGCATGTTTGGTCATACTAACGGTTAATGAGGGACGTTGTTCAACATATTATGAAATTTTCTCGGGAGAGACCATCTCATTTTTTGGCCAATAAATGTGGGGTGAGTACAATAAATATTTCATAAAATTTTCTATTTATATAAACAAGCGGTTAGTTTTAATATTGTTAGTATAATGTAGTGAGCATTGGGTCTTTGGTGGCCATACACACGAGTATACTTATTGTGTATTATATGGATCCAGGCTAAGGGTGGGGTGTATTCACATAATCCCGATCTCATTAGATTTATGGATGGGTAAGTTAATTTTTAATATTCTCATATTATGATTTGTTTTACTTTTAAAATTATGCATATCTAATCTATTTTTATTTTTAAATATAATATTGTGTGATGAGAATGTATTGGAGTAGTCTTCAGTGTCAAAACTCACAAACTATCAAGAAAGTCTTGTGGAAAAACATTAAGGTAAACTTACTTTAGAAAATTATCAAATCAATAGAAATTAATAATCGTGAGTTGTAGTACGTGACTTTAATTGCTAATCAATAGGTTTTGAAGTAGCAAGATGGCATTCACTGTGGACATTTTGTGTGTTGCTTCATTGAAGATATAATCCAGACTTATCGTACAACCATTCCATTCGAAATAAGTCGATTTATCAAATTATTTAAATTATTATTGATTAAATAAAAATTCGTATTATTTAATTAAATTTTCAATGTAATTTGCGGTTTGTGCATACGCCTCGGATCAATTTTTACAACAACGATAGAATGGACAAATGAAAAATTGATTGGATTGGGTATTTTTACAATCGATTCTTGTAATAATATTGTTCTTGTACGTAACTTTTGGTAACATGTAACTTATATATTAATTTTTATGATATATAATATTTCATATTTTTGTATATTTAATTATATTTATTTATTTGATGTTACCAATTAAAATTAATATTAGTATAAGTTTTGGTAATTTTTTTGTATATAAAAACATGTTTATAAATATAAAAAAATATATAAAAAAATTATATAATTAAAATAGGATTACATAGCGGTTAATAACCACTGTCTAAGGGATGAGCTTAGATAGCGGTTAAAAACCGCTGTCTAAGGGGTGACTTAGATAGCAGTTAATAACATTGTATAAAGTACCTCACTTAGATAGCGGTTATTAACCGCTATCTAAGTCACCCTTAGACAACGATTTTTAACCGTTATCTAAGCTTCTTCGCACTTATTTAGTTGATTCTTAGAGAGCGGTTATAACACTATTTAAGCTCAATTTTAACCGTTATCTTAACTTTTTATGTACTAGTGTATAATCAATCTCGAACATTAAATACTTGGCTCTCGATTGACTGAACTCGAGTCGAATAACATCATAAGTATTATATTAGGCAAGATCAAAATTTTACTTTGCTCAAGTGAGTTGATATATATTTAGATTTAAAATAATCATGTAAGTAACTTTTTAAGGCTAAGAGCACAGAATAAAAATTGAAGAAAAAGTTAATTAGCAGTGGAAGGAGTAAGTTGTAAGATCACAAACAGCCATAAACGGCGCAGTAATGTGCTATAAAGGTGATATGCCACTTGGGCTTGCGTATTAGTTCCATATGGATGTCGAATAATCAACATTTAATTAATAAATAATTATAGTAGTTCTATTTAAATTTATTTTTCATTAAAATTAAATAAGAATTCTCGTATTTGATGTGTGGCTCACTAATTAAAAGGCTTACGCTATTACTAATTAATCTAATGAAAGTGGGAGAAAGGGGGTGGACATGCTGTGAGGTATTTGCAATAAATGCACATGTCATACAAATTAATAATATGGACACCTTTGCTAACAATGTCTTTACCATGTGCGCGTATAATCGATAACACCTCGATAATCGAGTAAATTTCTTGTGCAAATTTACATTTATAAAATAAATAACTTTAAAATTTATGGGCGTGCTGATTAATTTACACAGATATTATTATATTCGTGTAAATATACATAAAAGTATTTGTGTCAATAGCCACTTCTAAACAAAACAATATTCCAATTAATTAGATAATTAAATAACATTTAACTTATGTAGAGTAAGTATTATTGTATCAAAATATTAGATTCTTTAATTATAGAGTATGAGTGCAAATAGCTTTGTGTGGTAATCGAACTTCAGAGAAAAAAACATTGATTTTCAATATCAAAATTATTACTTCTTCCATTTCACAAGAGTCATTTTACATTTTAAAATTATTTGTTTTTAAAACTATTTTTACCCTCTTTTATCCCAAATCACCCCACCTAAAAATTTCTAAAAAAACTAATATAACGATTTTTATATTATTCATCTCTATATCTTTCCCATGTCATAACTTATTATTTTCTAATTCTTCAATTCACTCTTTCATCTTTTTTTTTTCTAATTCTTCAATTCACTCTTTCATCTTTTTTTTTTTCTAATTCTTCAATTCACTCTTTCATCTTTTAATGTATTTAGAATGAATAGAAAATCTAGGATAAAAATTTGAATAACGTTAAATTTTCTAAATTTTAATTTATATTTCTTAATTTCTTTTTTGTAAATTTCACTAAAAAAAAACCTTTTATTGTGAAACTATGAAGTATATAAAGACCATCTTTTTTTTTTAACGGTAAAAAAAAAAGGTATTAATGAAAAGCACAAGAGGCACTCAACCCATAAATACAAGATCCTCAAGATAATAATTTAAGACAAGCACAAAGATCACCTAGCCACATGTTAACATTAGAGTCTAAATGAAATTGTTTCTACAAGAGATCTATTGTCAAACTCTAATTTCAAGAACATAAATCTCCTACTAATATAAACCCTGTCAATGTTAAATAGAACATCATTTCTCAAGTTTCAATTAGACCAAATAACACATATCCACAAAAAATGACAACTCTCCCCAACTTCCCTCCACCCAAGCATTCACAAAGAAATGATCAAGACCAATCTTATTATTCCTTATTTGAAAATATACTTAAATTTTGTTCATTACATTTTTTTTTCATTTTTAAAGAGGCCAGACATATACAATTGTTTTCCTCTAATTCGTTGAATCGATTTTTTCTATTTGTAATTTGGTCATTAATAATGACTTTAATGATCAATTTCTACTTGATTAAGATATATAAATCCCTATAATGATATGTAATATGCAACCTAAGAAGCACAAAAAAATTGATTTGGTGCCAAACTACCATTAATGGTTATTATAAATGAGGGAAATTTTTATAGTTAACTCCGTATATTATTAATTCACACACATTCAGCGAAATGCACACATATAATTTACCTTTGGAACTTTATGCTTTCGAAAAATAATTTATATTAATTCATGTAAAAAAGTAAGCAGTGTTTGAGAATTAAATATTTTTAGTTAGAATTAAAATAAAAATTTAAGTTTGTGTAAGGGCGCTTCTCATAAATTAACTTTAAAGGATTATATAATCTGTTAAAAACAATACAAAATCAATTTTATTTTGAAAAAAAAAAAAAAAGAACTTTATGTTAGGGCTAAGTTTGTTAAGGCAATAAAATCTATTCATTTATGTTAAATAATCTGTCCTTATAACTCATCAATTCATTAGGAAATAAAATCTCTCGATTTAAGGTATATCCCCAAATAACAAGCACTCAAGAAATCTCCGAATTTTTGGTAATTAAATTGTATTTAACTTCAAATTGCTAGAAGACGATACTTTTTCTTTCTTTCTAATTAAATAAATAACGCAGGTTCGATTCAATGTCTTACATAATTTTTTTCTTTCAACTTCATATTTTCGAATTAATCGGTGCTCATGTTGGAATTATACAAAAGGAAAAAGTTAGAGCACGAATTTTATAAATACAAGTTTGAATTGTATTGCATTTAATATCAGAAAGTGAGGATCTAAAATATGTAATTAAATAGGAGAAAACTTACCGTTGGTAAAATAAAATCATAATATCTTCCTTTTTGATACACCAAGATTTAGTTTCCATACAAATAAAAATATACTTTAAATATTTTTGGCTGTTGTGGGGTTAGTTAAGCTCATAGGTGAGCTGGATCCACGCTCAACGAAGTGACCCACTTTAAATTAGAAGCAAAAAAATAAATAAATGAAATTATAAACGAGAAAAACAAAAAGAATTTATAAAATTACCAAAATCAAGAAAAGAGGAACTCTTCTTTGTCTTCAATCTCGCGCACACACACACATATAAAAAGCACAAGTTTTCTTATTCTTCTTCTCCTTTATCGCTTCCTCCCTCGAACCCCTTTATGTATTAGACATAGTCCAATCTCGAAGAGGCTACCTTTTGTTTCATCTTTATTATTTACTGTCGTTTCTTCGATTTTCGGTGTCATAGCAAAAAAACTTGAAACATGTGATTTTTAACAAATATTATGTTCGTTGCTTATAGTTATTGAGCTATTTTTAGTGGAATTGGAAGGAAATATGAATCTTGGAGTGAATCCGATGTCGTTAGCTAGTTCGAATACTTCTTGGATGTCGAGCGATGCAGTTTCCGATCAGTTTCCGGCGGGTTTGAGAGTTCTTGTCGTGGATGATGACCCCACTTGTCTGAGGATCTTGGAAAAGATGCTCAAGTGTTGCCACTATGAAGGTAATGTATCGATAATAGAATCTTGGCTTTCTCAATGAATTTATCTGGTTATGTTCTATTCTTCTGGGTTGATTTGTTGTTAGAAAGTTCTAATCTATATGTATTTTGGTGGGCTTTTGATTTCATGAGTGTGGATGCATAACAGATCTTTGTTAGAAATTTCAATTTGAAGTTTGGATTGTATGATTGATTGGCTAAGGTATGAAATTTGTGAAATTGTTGATGTTGTTGTTTTTTTTTTTATTTTGATGTGGAAGAAGAAGGGGCTGTCCCTTAAAATAGAAATAGAAGAGGATGTTAAAATCAGAAATTTCTATAGATGATTGATTTGAAGATCTTATGTTGAAATCCAAATGTAGTTAGGTGTTCTGATTCATTCTTCTTTGGCCTTCTTATGCACACACGTACACAAGTATATGTTTATCGGTAACTCCATGCTCTGTTATTCACTAGGCTAGTTGGATATCTTCTAGTCTCTTGATTATTTCGAATGAATAATTGATTCTTTGGATACTTTCAGTAACGAAATGCAGTCGTGCTGAGGTTGCGTTGAAGTTACTTAGAGATAACAAAGATGGCTTTGACATTGTTTTAAGTGATGTCCACATGCCGGACATGAATGGCTTTAGACTTCTAGAGCATATCGGATTGGAGATGGATCTCCCAGTCATCAGTAAGTATTATCTTGATTAATTCTTATATGTATTCTTTCTTGACTTATAATCAACATTTAAGCTTTCTGATTGTTGTTTCTCTGTCGTTGATTAGTGATGTCGGCGGATGAGTGCAAAAGTGTTGTGATGAAGGGTGTTACTCATGGTGCTTGTGACTACCTTATAAAACCAGTTCGTATGGAGGCATTAAGGAACATATGGCAGCATGTGGTTCGTAAAAGGAAGCATGAGTATAAGGACAAGGACTTCGAACAATCGGGAAGCGTGGAAGATGGAGAACGTCAGCAAAAACGTCTGAAGATATTGATTATTCTTCTTCAGCTAATGAAGGGACTTGGAAAAGTTCCAAGAAAAGGAAGGATGAGGAAGACGACATGGAAGAAAGGGATGATCAATCTACATTGAAGAAACCACGTGTTGTTTGGTCTGTAGATCTCCATCAGCAATTTGTCACTGCTGTAAACCAACTTGGAATTGACAGTATGTATTTTCTGCCCTGTTCTTTTCCTCTTTGCCTATCATGCATGTGTTTATGGTTGTTTTGTATTTCTTCTTGTAACCTTTAATAGTTTGAAAACTAGCAAGTTTCTGCTATAATCTCTGAGGTGCCATCTTTTATAATCCTTCTACTTTTAGATGGATAACTGTACTATCTCAATGAACTGGATATTAAGAATTTAACAAATGCATATTTGAACATGTTTAAAATAAAATACAGGAACTATGTTGATCTCTTCCTTAATGTGTATAAGAAACCTCTTGGTACCTTGAGGATCTGTCTTCTCTTTAAGCTCCACTTTGCATTGCTTGTAGTTGATTAGTAAAATTTATTTGGTATCCAATACAATAATCAAAACAAAACATCGGAAAGATAAATAAGCAACCCAGACTACCCAGTGAGCTAATTTAATTATTTTGATGGTGATCTTTAGACACTCATTGCTGCAGTTTTGGACACTAATGTAACTATCATCAGATATGATAAGAAAAATCTGTAGAAGATCACACTTATATCATTCTATTGCTCCCAAATGATGTTACCTTTTGCTTCATTTTTGTTCCTTTGAAATCTAAAGTGCTCATACCAGTTCGATTCTTTTTGCTGATATTTAAAATGTTATTTTTGCAATCATGTATTCTTTTCTTTTATACAGATACTCTAAAATGATTTAATTGCACGAACTATTTATGTACCAGTATTCATCATGATCTAATTCTATCTGATGAATGCAGAGGCTGTGCCAAAGAAAATCCTGGAATTAATGAATGTCCCTGGCATTACAAGAGAAAATGTCGCGAGCCACCTTCAGGTTGGACAAATTTTAATTTTGTTTCTGAAGAACCTCGCCCATTATTCTACTTCTTTGAACAATTCATTCATTTGGTTAATAATGTACTTACTATTGAAACTTGGCTATTAATCAATGCAGAAGTACCGTCTTTATCTTAGAAGGCTACAACACCAGAATGGACTTGGGACCTCTTTTATGGGACCCCAAGATGCACCTTACGGGTCAATAACTTCATACAACGGTCTTGATTTTCAAGCTCTTGCTTCTTCAAGTCAACTCCCACCACAAAGTCTCGCCACAATCCAGGCAGCAGCTCTTAGTAGGTCCACTAACAAGCCCCTAGTTGATCAACCAAATCTATTTGGTTATGATAATTCGAAGATTAGGTTTGTAGAGGGGCAGCAACAACATAACAACGGTAAGCAAGTGAATTTGCTTCATGGAATCCCTACAACTATGGACTCGAAGCACCTTGCTGCCTTGAACCATTCCCCACAGCCCTTTGGTAACTTGAATATGAATGCCCATTCCCATTCCCATTCCCAAATGGGTCAACCACGGTCAAGATCCCAAATATTGAACGAAATCGGATCTGGCCATTCGCTGAATCTTCCATCGTCTGTCGGGCAGCCGGTTTTGCCGCCTGGTGCTATCATGAGCCAGTATGGAATCAACAACATTCGTGCACCACTGTACTCATCTCTTTCCCAGCCCTCAACTGTAGTGGATTTTGCAAGGAGTCAAGGGGGAAATGCGTTTCCACTGGCGGGTAACTCAGGAATGACAACCTTCAACTCTAAAGGGGTCGTTCAAGACGAGCTCACCAACTCAGAAATGAAAGGACCGGGAGGTTTTGCACCTAATTTTGATGTTTTCAACGAGCTAAACCAGAGCAGAGCAGAGGATTGGGGCTTGCAAGGTGTTGGATCATCTTTCCAAGCTTCAAATGTGGATGTCTCGCCGTCTGTTTTAATTCAACCGGGATTTTCTATTGACGAGAGGAATAGACGTATCAGGGCTCCATCTGTTAGCTCGTCTCTCGTTGATAGCCCTTTAAGAATCAAGCCCGAAAGAGTGCCTGAAATGGGCTTCCGAAATGGGCCTTTGCACAATCAGTACGGCCAGGAGGATCTCTTGAGCGTGCTTCTCAAGCCGGTTAGCTTCGCTTTCTCTAAACTCCAACTTCATTAATGTACGATGATAATTTGTATTTGTTTTAATGTACATTCTCTTATTAGTTGCAGAACCAAGAAAGCACAGAAGTTGAAAATGAGTTTGGGTTTGTTGAATACCACTTGGATAATCTGCCCGTGTAGCACGCCTGTTTGCTGTAGCTGACTAGATTCAAGCTCTTTGTACATAGTTGCAGTTACCTGAAGCTTAACACGTGCGATCATTTTTCTCTTATCGCGTCAAGAACTAGGATCTTGTTTATGTTTTTGTGCATTGTTTTAGCGTGAATAGGTTCACGGGTTTCACTCTTTTTTATTTATAGCACAGAAAGCAACACTCTGGATCAGGTTGATCGTCATATGATTAAAGAATGGAAGAAAACCGGCATGGATGCAAAGCGTACGTGCGAACAATTTTTGGTTGATTTAGGATAGTGTAGACATTGTTGGATTTCCCTGATTGTGAGTGTTCTCTCTCTCCCATCTATTCTCAGTGGGATGAAGTTATAACTTTAATCTGCAAACCTTCTTGTTTATATAGTTTTATTGTGAGACAAGTGCCACTTCAGTTTTATTGTAAAGTACAATTTTAGGCCTTTATTGAAACAAAATTGATCATTTGCAGTATTATTATTGTGTTCAAGTTTAGTAGAGTTTGATAATATGATCTTATCAACTACTACAACAATTCGGATGAGTTGTGGTGTGTACAACTATTCTCCTACTTGTGCTGCCACCACCTCTAAACTCAACTCTCCCTCGACCACCTTCATCAAAATAATCCCATTTTCTTTCTTGATCATATCATTTTACCTTTCTCTGTTCGATGAGAAGAAAGGTTTCTTTTTTAGTTGAAAAAACAGAAAGTAATCTCCCCTTTCATTTCTTATCAATTCTGCTAGACCTAGCAAATTTCACAATGTTGCAAGTTTATTATTATTTGCAATTACTCCTCTGCTTTCAATCTATAGGGTTTCTCATTACAGAACATTTATAAATCAAGAAAAAGGCTTCTTCTAATAAGATCAAGAATAAAACCTGTATGTAATTAGATTTCCCGTTAGCATTTACAATTTTTTTTTTTAAAAAAAAGGCTTCTTCTAATAAGATAAAGAATAAAACCTGTATGTAATAAGTATGCTTGTTTTCTGACTCACAATTGTGCATACTCTCTCCAATTCAAACTAATCTTGACTGTTTATCAAACATTGTTAAGTAGTAATTCAATGTATGAAGATTGTGTTCATGTCTAGGCTCACTAGGAGCAGCCCTCATTGTTATTCTTTGGGGTGATGTCGGTGGAGATGCATGCATGACCGACACCTCCAAGATTTCTCGTCGTGGTGTTTTGTCTAATCTTGACGTGTCTTTCTCCGCGTAGAGCTGTGGTATATAGGCAAGACGCGAAAAAGACAGTACCTAGCCCGAAAACCCCAGCTGATGTGAACAAACCTTGTCGTATGACTAGGCAACTGGGACGTGGCGTTTCCCAGTTCTTGAGGTGCCCTGATTCTACGCTTAGTCCTATGAGTAGTAGAATCTCTCCCACAGCAAAACACGTCCTGCAATCATGTTTTCAAGAGAAGCATACGCTTATCAGCACCTCAAAACTGGTGAATTAAAAGCAGAATTTTCGTACCATGTGGCGACGAAGAAAATCCAGCCTGCCAAGTTAATGATCTGGCAAAAGAGGAATCAGGGTCCCAAGTAATCTCAATCAGGGAATCTGATTTGCTAACTGCAACCAATAAAAATGTGTGGTGCACAACCATGGCCAGAGCCAAGGCCAGGAAAGAAGTAGTTGCTGATGCAAGAGGGAGTATGCCACTTCCTGTGTATGAGCATTGTGAATCTTCATGATCACTTACCTGCATCAAAATGCGGGCTGGATCAGTCGCGTGATTGGTTAATCACGGGCCATGATCACATGATTTTTACCTGAGAACGGGCGGCCTCGGCTATGAGAGAGAGGATGAAGCAGAGGAGGCCTAGTAGTATGGATAAGACCATGAGGAATGCACCAGTTTTGCTTCCAACATCACTGCTTTTCGGGCTTGGAGCGAGGTCCGCATGTGTTACTGCCATTTTTTCTATTGAGATGAAGATGCATGGATTGTGAAAGAACATTTGGACAGGAGATTGAACTTTTTCTGCATTTGGGAGTTTTGGAATTGCTTGGAACAAAGGTTGCTTAAAGGCCAGATATTCCAATATTCTTTCCTCTTTTCAGTGTATGAATAATCAATTAAAACTTCACACATGCATGTTAAAACCATTCATACATTTATTAAAGAATCAGAATTGGGTAAACTAATATACTACTGTCAATCAAGGGACGACATTTTTAAATTATACAAGTTAATACTAATATATTTTGATTGGTGGACTGAATTTTGAATTGAGTAAACGATGAGAATTTTGATATTGAAATCTCAAAATTGTCCTTAGTCTTTTGTGCACTATCATTCTAAAAAATAGGACAAAGAAGACATTTAATTCTATTTTAACTAGAACAACATTTTGGAAGACAATAATCAAAGTACGAGGCTAATTTTCTAGAGCATTCATTCTTGTATCAACGTGAACAAGGTCAACCCTATCAAGGAGCATATTACTTTTTTTTTTTTTTTATCGGGCAAGAAAAATTATATTAATAAGAATGCAGTTTGGGTATGAAACGCACTCGGCAAGTACGAGAGATAAAAAGTGAAAGTAAGAAACCAAGTCACAATACTAAACAAGGGTTAAGCATCCAATCTCGAAGAGACGCATTGCACGGAATAAAATTCTTTAGAAGACACCAACTTCACACTCTCCCTTTAACTTCCTCCATCAATCTTTTTATAGAAGTCTCCCGACCTTTAAAGATGAAATTGTTTTTCGCCTTCCAAATGACCCAAACAATACATTCCCAAATGCATATGGCAAAAGTTAAACCTTTTTGCCTTGAAGAATTCCTGAAAACAAATGTTTTGGTGAAATGGCAATTGGACTTTTGTTTAAGATGTCACATTAAAAATAAGTCGTATTCACATTATAAAAATTAAACTTCAAAAGGTATATTATATATACCTCAAAAGAACTGATTCGTGGCCTTTCCATTTGATTAAAATAAAATTGTTTCGTTGCAGAAATATATTGTTGCTATTGCTCTTTGATTATTTCTGATAATTCATTACTTATTAGGCAAATATAAACATTCTTATAAATTAGTTTTTAATTTAAAAAAAAAATCGATTTGCAAAACTCATTCAATATATATTTTTTATCACCTCCGATGGCCTTTGCCCAAAAACACAAAGGAAAAAAGATACACTAATTAATATGTACTTAAAATGATATTATTAAAGGTGTTTTGCAATAAAGAAACCAAAAGTAGGCTTTTGTGCATTTTTTCCCCTTAGAAATGGAGAATAACAGAGGCATCTTAAGAATTTTGGTTAGCTAGGTAATAAAGCACTACGAAAGATTATTGTCGGTTTGCCTCCATTTAAAGAATGTTTTGGGTTGCCAAATTAATGTCTACCATTCAAACAACTTTGCAAATACTATTATTATACATATAATATAATTTCTTTTTTATACGTATGTATTTTTTGAATAAAATCATTAATCAACAATCTATATCGACTAGCTACCGATAAAGCATGCACATGAATATGTATTTCTCTGTTTTGCGAGTAACTTTCTTCTATAGTAATTTTTAAAATATAACTTGTATATCGAAGCATTACTTTTGTTTGTTTTTGTTATACTTAAATTTAAAAAAATAATATAATAAAAATATCATATTGTATTAAGGCTTGCTCTTTAATTAAAAAATAGTAATATGAAGAATAAATAAATATTTTATGAAGAGAAAAACGATAACTCGGTTATATTTAAATATTTTTCACCCAAAAAATAAAAAGAAAAACAATGTATGTGTATGATAAAGGGTATGATCACCAATTAAGAGCATATGAAATGCAGGATGAACCAAAAAATCTTAAATCATTTGAATAAAAACGTAATAGTGAATCGTGATTTAAATATATTTTAAATAATATTAGTTTTTATTAAAAAAATATATTAATATAAATAAAATAATAACTATGTACGATTTAAAAGCCAACCATTTTTAACTTGTAAAATACATATCCATTTTCTCCAGAAATCGAGAGAATTGAGGCGGAATCCAAGGAGAATAAAATATGGAAAAAGCGAGAAGATTTGAGATACTTTTATTTATTTTTCACTTGCATTTCTCGTGTAAAGCATTAAATAACAAGCATTAAATAAACTATTTTTCATATCCAAATACATGAGCATTAATTTAAAATGCAATTTTTTTATTATAAGTCATATATTACCCTTTTTTTTTTTTTTTTAAAGGAACTCGTCATATATAACTTCAAACATATATCTTTGACTCGTCCGAAGTTCGATTTTGATAAATAATTTGATCGATTGTTTATATTTTCAGCAAATTCATTTAGGGTGTGTTTGGTTAAGGATGGGGCCATCCGGATGCCATCCACATCCCATTCTATTTTTGGATTGGCCCCATTAAAATCTCCATCCAAATACCCATCCAACCCTATAATACATCTACACACCTATTTTTACATATTTCAATATAATTGTAAGCACATTAATTTTGTGCACAATTAAATGGAGACACGTGGAAAATTAAGTATTAATATCAAATAAATTTAATTATTTATATTTGGAGAATTTAATTAAATTAATTATCAAATTAAATAATTTATTGATATTAAATATACACGTAAAGCAGCGAGGAAATTAAATCCTACGAATTTTAAATATTCGTAACTTGGTGGCAAAGTAATTAACTTACCATATAACGTATAAAATCTCGTTAAATGGAAAGTTAAATCAAATTGCTCCACATGAAAACAAATCAAATCAAGTCAAATCAAATCATATCAAATCAAATCGAGTCCGATGGGCTTCTAAGTCCAACCCATTAAATCAATTTCACCGCACAACTATAAATAGGGGTCTTCATTCATTCATTCCACACAATTCCGGAGGCAATTCCACACTCAACTCCAGAGCTCAAAGCATTCAAGGGCGTTCTTCAAGCAAGTCAACCGGGAACCCTCCGATCGACGCCTCTCCTTGAAGATTCAAAGGCGTTCATCGCGGCCTCTTGAAGATTCAAAGGCGTTCATCCGGTCTTCAAGAACGCGTTCATCCAAAAAGCTTCCGTAAATAACGTTTAATACAAGATAAGGCTCTTAAGCCCTTGGATTAACGTTATAAGTCCACCAAATCCACCAAATCCGCCAAATCATCCAAGTCAACATTGATTTTGAAGAGAAGAATCGGAGGGTCAAATCTAGAGCTAGAGTCCACAATATTTTATCAGTTCAATCCGATTAAAATTAAATTATAAACTTTTCGCGTTTTTATAAATTAAATTCACGACATTTGTTGTTACAACAATCATATCAACTCTATCTTTCACATTAAATATATAATAGTATTATATTTATTCTCTCTGTGTCACTTTATACTATACCTTATTAAATTAATCATTATCCCACTAACAATAATATAATATTATATCATCTTCTATCACAATCATTCAATCATTACCTCAACGTACTAACAATATTATAATAATACAACATCAACTTTGATTTGACACAAAACTCCATCCACCCCTACTTCTCCATCCCTAACCAAACACAAATTTACTATTCACAGGATTACCCCCATCCCCATTTTCCATCTCCATCCTCCATCCCATCCACCACCATCTCTAACCAAACATAACCTTAATTAATTAAAATTTTTTAATTTAGTTTACAATCGATAATCTATATAATGTCATCCCTTTTTGAGAGATGGCACAAAAATGTATGGATTCAGAAAATATATAAGCTGTTTAGTTAATTTTTGAGGGCATAAAGGTAAGTTCACCTTTAGTAAAACAACATATTGTTACTATTACATAAAAATTAGGTCAACTTTCTCAACAATACTAATTTTACATAAAAATTATAAATATAAAACAAAAGAATACTTGCAAAAACGTTACATGAATTTGATGCAACACATTTTGGACATATGCAAGTGTTTATTGAATAAAAAATTCATAATGATCACATAAAACAAAATATAGGATTTTCAAATCTTGAAATTAAGTGCTTTTTCTAAAATTATGTTTAATTTGTGTTACTACACATTGATGTATACCTATGCTTCACCACTAGCCTTTTTTTTTTCTTCATAACAAGTCTTTATCCCACACCACCACTTTTAGGTGGTTCAAAAATTGCGCGTGATTTTCTCTTAACAAATAAATAAAGAAAAATTATAGTATGCAACGTTAGACATGTTGCTAATTGTTATAATATTTACCCATTTTGCTCAATGACCTCATTTGTATTTTTTCAAATTAATAATGTTATGCAATGTTAAACATGCTTCAAATATTATTCATTTTTTTATATGGTATGAAACAGTCTCACAAAAAATAATCCCATAAACAAATTGTATCTGATAAAGATTTCACTAATGAGAGTTATATAATTAATATTAACTCCTGGTACTATTGCTGTATTATAATTAAAAAATATGTAGTCTAATGTTGGATTTGCTTATGAAGACCGCCTTTAACAACAAATGACTAGATTGAAGAATGAATGTTATGTATACTGGAACGAAAAGTACAAGCTAGAATCCATTTTTTTTTTTTAATTACTAAGTGATACTTTAAAGCACATAAGTCATATTTTGTAAATTCCTTTTTTATATCAATTGGTGGGAAATTTATAGTTTCAATAATTGCGCCGAAAAGCCATATAATAGGATAAATGGAGTTGTATAAACAACTTATGTATCTAGACTAAGTTTTATTTTTATAGGTAATAAGTTGAAAGAGAACCCACCTTATAAATTAAATTTAAAGATGAAATCATCTATAAAAGGAGTTGAGAAAAGGAGATGAGAGTGAAAAAATCTTATAAGAGGAGGTGAGAAGAGGAAATGAGGAGAAACCAATTTCTAAAATGAGCTAAGAGCAACCTAACAAGCCAACGTGGATAAATCAATCGAGTTTGAAAGCTAATGTACTATCCCGACACAAAAGTTGACCGCAGTGCAAAAGGACAAAGAAAAATTGGAACCTCCCTTATATAATTAATATGATTTTGAATTTACTCTCCAACGATAGCATTCAAATCCACATTATAAATACAAGCTTCATCTTCAAAACAAATAAGTGGAAAAAATATTACCAAGTGAACAAACAATCAATATCTTCAAGCATTTCCACTGAAAACACTAAGTATATATGCAATTTTTTTAAAGTGTTATAAATTACATCTAAATATATTTGTGATGTTTTTTTAGGTTTTAAAAAACAGGTTTTGGATTGTGAAATCTAAATCGATTATAATTTGAGATTTTAAAAATCAATTTAAAAAAATCACCACTATAATACCTATAAATCTACTATTACTTTTTTCTCATTAAAATAGTGATATTAATTAATTTTAAATTAAACGTGTAGAGCGTTTGAAAAATAATTTTAAATTAAATTGAAAAAGCGAGTGTTTAAAAAAAAAACACTTTTACTAATGGATGAGATAATTATATGTGAGAGTAATTATTATTTTTCTTCTCCTAATAAGAATTTCTTTTGGAGAATAAAAACAAGTAAAACTTGATTTACCAAAATTAATTTTAAGTGCTTAAAAAGTAGTTGCAAACAATACATAAGTAATTTTTTTAAAATAAAAATAATTCTTTCTAGTGAGTTGGGTTTGCAAACACCCACTTAGTATGAGAAGAGTAGATGTAAAAGCTTTCATAAAAAAAAAAACAGTAGATATAAAAGCTGAGTTTTCGAACCATTATAAACTCTTGCGTGTATTTACTGTTTTACATGTAATTATCATACTCATATATTTTATAAAGTTAGTATACAATCATCTTGGTCATCTTACATCGTGTAATCTGATTTTGTTCCAAAGAGTTTTAAGTTAAAAGAATTTTAAACAAAACGAGTAAAAAGTTACTTATTCTTCATCAGACTTTTAATCTCACTAAATTCATCCGTGACCTACACAATAATTAAATATGCAGTCTATATTCAATTATTCAATGCATGCCTTGTTTTTTCATTAAAAGAAATAATGAATATTTTAATACAAAGACATTTGATCTCGAAATCTCAACAATAAATATTCTTTTTTTTTTTTTTGAAAAAAACTGTTGGAGAAATTAGGTTTAATTATTTTAATCAATTTATTTGATTATTTAATTAAAATAATTTGATGTTTAATTTCCGGGAAATTAAACTAAATTATAGTGAGAGTATATTTAATTTCTTAAAACCGAATTTCGGTGAGTGAGAAATTGATATACATGTTGAGATGCTAAGGTATTACACTTAATTAATAAATGTGCCACATTAAACTTAAGTGTAATTGTCCCACATCGGTTAATGTGGGAGTTAATGCACTCCTTATAAGTAAGAAGTGATTAAAAGAACTCAAACTATAAGTGGGCTATGCATACATAAATGGGCCACACACGCGCGCGCGCCCGACCGTCCGGCCGTGCCGAGCCGAGCCCGAGCCGTGTCCGTGGACTTGGACTTGGACTTGGGTGTACTTGACCTGGTGGTGGTGTATGTATAATTTTTGGAGCCCAAAAATTGGGCCCAATCCGAGTGAACTGACTGATTGATGGGGATTGATTGCATTAAATCCCAGTCTGGGCTCTTCAATATCTCAGTGTTACGCCTATAAATAGGAGACATCTGCATGTTGCATGTCCACCTAATCTTGCACCCCTGCATCGGTACATACACCCACGTCGAATTTTTGCAATTTTCACGTCCAGGTTTTGCATACATACTAGTTTTCAGTCAGTTTCACGTACTTCAGTTCGTTGGAGCTCGTTTTCAAGTGGTGCTACTTGAATACGAGACGAAAGTCGCTTTTACCTTTGGGAACATTACGTCGGACCGTGAGCACTAGCCGACGTATTTATTTGCGGCAAAGGATCTTTTCTTGACTCGACTTACAAGCTGTTCGTGGTTGATCTAGTTCGTTGTTGCGGTCGCTTGAAGATTGTTCGTGGGAAAAGAAGAAACTAATACTTTTAGTAGTAAAAAGTATCACTTGTAATCTTCTTTTACTTTTGTATTTTCTCTTGCTTTTCTTTGTTATTTCCGTCTATTTCGTGTAAAAGCCATCGTTGGTGCAATTATAAACCAACAAAAACAATATATATTCTTTAAAGGAGATTTTTTTTTATTATCCATTGAATCGAGACACTTTATTTTGTTAAAAATTTGATGAATTGAGATATCTAGATATACAATTTTATATTATATATTTCTTGAAATTTAAAGTGGAGTTTTAGTCTATTTCTGAGTTCACTCCATATCTAAGCAAAATCACAAATAATATGGATTCATTATCTTATCCAGAATATACGTTTGAAATAAATACTTTAATAAAATGATACAATGTTTCCAAAAACAAAAAAATGGTACAAATAATTTGACTTTATATTTTACAAAATTGTAATTGATTTTTATATATATAAAAACTAAATATTGTTAGATAATTGAAAACCCTCTGATAAAAACTTACCACTCCATACATGTCTTTATTGACCAATTTTTTTATTAAATTTTAAAAAGTAAAAAAAAAAAAAAATAGTTTGAGCTTTAGGACAAGGCAAAGTGGCCAATCCAATAATCTCTCGTCTCTACATTCCAAGTATGCACCTCAACACAGGGTATTCTCGTAGTGGGCCCATAAATCCTCTTTTGGAATTTGAAATCTCTCCTATCTACTAAAGAGACGTTACAAAATTTTAACCTTTTTGTGTGATGTTTTCTTGTTTCGAAACAATTTTTTCGAAGTCAAAATGTGTGCGTATGCAAATACTATATATTATTTTTTTGTCTACAATTCAATTTTCTTTTCCAAAAATCGAATTTCATCCGTCTCATTTATTGCTCAAACTATTCCACCATACAACACTCTTCAGAGACAGCTCTAACCTGACTACACACTTCCATTTTCTCTCTCTAAGGCTCTCAATTTCAGCCTCTTCTTGTTCCATGTCATACATTTACATGGTTTTTGGCAGATAAAGCTTGCTGCTTTGCAACGGGGGAAGCTCAGAGGGTCTTGATTCCAAGTGAGCTGGGTGAGTTTTCTTGATTTGACATCGTTTTTCCGCTTTTATGTCAAGAACGCGAAAAGGGTCTTCACAATTTTTGGTCTTTACGATCACTTACATTATACAAAGGTTTAATTTTTTTCTTTTTTGTTGTTACATGTGGGAATTATTTTTACTTGATCAATATGTGATTTTGGTATTTTTGAGCTAAATTGGAGTGTGATCTGAGGTAGGTGTCAATTGATCACCATAGTACAGTGAAATGCAAGACATGAACCAAAGAATCATACTATTAGGTGAATAAAGAGTTTTAGCTGTTTCTTTCAATTCAATTGCAAATTTTTAAGTTGGAAAAACACACAAAAGTTTTTCATTCAAGATGTGATAGCTGTTTCCACATTTTCTGTTGAATATGTGCTTCCTTGCTTAATCAGCTTTCCGCTAATAACTGTCTGTTATTTAGAAAATCGAAAACATAAACCTTTAACTACGGTTATCTTTCTTGTAACCTTGAAATGAGCTGTCATCTCCAGCATTGGACACTGAATTATGCAGGGAAAATGGCTTTTAGGTAAAGGGAGGAGGATCGTGCGGTATAAGTGTGTCGTTTATAGAGCTGAATTTGATGAGAGCAGCAAGAGTTTCACTATAGAATGATTTTTTAATACTTTAATTTACTTGATCATTATAGTGAGGCTTCAATGAGTTGGAAAAATAATTCTGAACAAGTGTTGGTTAAGGCTGCACCAATCTTAGGTGTTTTCCTCATTTTTATGCTATTAAGTTTTCATATTTGAATCTACTTTCATATCTAAGGTAACAAATTACAGCTGTTTTCTGATAATTATTTGATGATTGACTAACCATAATGCAAATATGGGCATCCAATTCTGGTAAAACCAATCATCATTAGCTTGTCATACTTTGATATTGGTTACCATACTTTGAATTTTGGAGTTTATAAAATAAACTTTGCTCGTTCAGTACAGCTATTTACTGAATGTGGCCAATAATTCGTTAATACAAACTTCAAGAGAGAGCTCAAACAGTGTGTTCCTCGTCCCTGTATTTAGGTAACACTTTGTCTAAAATTTAATTGGAAGCATTACATGATAAACATTGCTTGTTCTTGCTGTCACAATCTTAGTTTCAGAGAATTAATATTTATGTGATTATGGCTTGCCAGAATGGGAATTGACAAGCAAGGCACTAAAGGAGGCAATTATGTTGGTGGATTCCTTCAGATGTTCGATTGGAATGCAAAGTCTCGAAAGAAGTTGTTCTCAAGCAAGTCAGATGTACCGGGTATGATTTGAATATATTGAGTTTGAGATTGACAAAGTTGATGGCTGCAATGTGTTTCCTTTCCTTCTGTACCTTATCTTATACCTACATTTTTATCCTGTATGTATGCGTAGATTTGTTTGCAATGATCTAAATATCTTGCTCTGATTATGTAGAACAATCCAAACAGAAGAAAACACGCGATGGAAATTTTCCAAAGTCCAGCCTTCACATGGTAAGAAGATGAGTGTTTCACACTTTTCTTTTTCCTGGTTTTGGAACTAAAAGATTCTTTTTCTATGCTAGCTAGATGCAGATGAAAATGCAGGTGGATCAAGTGTCAAAGGAGGCAGTGATCAGAGCTGTTCTTCGTCTGTTATCGATGAGGACTTTTGTGGGACGAAAGCCCCTGGGGTTGTTGCAAGGCTTATGGGACTGGATTCCTTGCCAAAATCCAGCATGTGTGTGTCATACTCCAGTCCACTTTTTGGTTCTCAAGATTCTTATTACCAGACGAAAAGCCTCGACTATTATCAAGATCAGAGCATGGACTCCAGCAGTTTACAAGATGTACCTCGAATTGATATGCAGCCAAAGTACCAAAAGGTGATACACAGGCCAATCGAGAAGTTCCAAACTGAGATTTTGCCTCCTAAATCAGCTAAATCTATTCCTATTACCCATCACAAACTTCTATCTCCGATAAAGAGTGCTACTTTTATCCCACCTAAGGATGCTGCCCAGATAATGGAAGCAGCTGCCAGAATTATTGATCCAGGGCCTCAGGAGAGAAGGAAAACAAAGCAGCCTTTGGTTGGTTCATCTTCTGTTCCTTTAAGAGTGCGGGATTTGAAACAGAAGGCTGAAGCTGCAAAAAAACCGTTGAAGATTTTTGAAGGATCTCAAAGAAAAGCTGAATCCAGAGGTGTGAAAAACATTAAAGGACAGTCAATGAATAAAAGCTGGAATGGATCAGGGGATGCAGTTCCAGATTCTGAAGAATCTATAGTTGATGTGAAAAACAAAAGTAAGTCTATATCACTTGCTTTACAGGCAAAGGCCAATGTTCAGAAAAGAGAAGGCCTAAATGTGAGTAGCAGCAGAAACCTGGCTATCCAGAAAGAGCCATGTGAGCTCAGTCCCAATCATGTGTTCAAAAGCCAATCCTCGACTCAGAAGAGTGTGGTAAGGAAACCAACTTTACAAAATGGTTCAAGTGTGCTCCGACAGAACAATCAGAAGCAAAATTGCATTGTCGATAGAGGAAAATTGCCTTCAAATTCAAACTCAAAGGGAGGGAAAATGTTAGGTAAAGATTCTTCTTCTTCTAGGCAACGCAGTTTAAGTAAACTTTCCGGTAGCCCTAAAGTTAACTCAAGGAAATTGAGCTCTGAGGTCAGAGATGAAAAACGAGAAGTATCATCTTCTAGCACAGAAAGAGTTACTAATAAGAAACGGTCGGCAGATGGGAATTACTACTCTAGAAAAAATCAGATGGATAAAAATGGGAAAGCCATCCAATCGAGGGATATTATAGATAGTCAGAGTAGTTGCAATCCGGATAGTAGAACAACAGGAATAGATGTCGTTTCTTTTACTTTCACTTCTCCAATGACAAGATTGGAAGGTTCCGGAAGTCCTACAGAGGCTGGGGAAACTTGTAATATCTTCTCAGCAGGTTCTCAAAGTAGGTCACTCCTAAGCTCAGACGGCACAAGTCCTTCAAGGTTTTCTTACCTTGGACATAATGTCAAGGGAGGTGATGCATTGAACATTCTCTTGGAGCAAAAACTTAAAGAATTGGCTTCTAAGGTAGAGTTTTCCCAACAAAAATCAGGAGCACATTTACATGATATGGTGGTACCTGATATAGAAAGGAATAAAGCCAGAGAGGGAATGCATACAGATTATCAGGTAAGACAGCTTACTCTAATCTATGCGAGCTGATGATTGTTTCTTTATGTTCTTTTAAAAAAAAAAAAGATATATATACTGGATATTAAAGGTCCAACTGACAAAGTGGCTGTTAGCTGAGTTCCTCAGATATATTGTGTGATTTAGTTTTTGATCAACCGAAAATAGAGACTGATGTGTGATTAGAAAAAATATCCTTTCCTCTTAGTCTTTGCTAGTAAATGGAAGTGTTGTTTTGATCAAAATCATTGCTTTCTTCATAAGTTTATTTACTAGTACTATGTTATGCACAGTTAACTGCTTTATATTGAACCATTCTTTTTACTACTTTAGAGCTAAAAATTTCATAAAAACAAAAATTCTCCTGAAATAGTGAAAAGGCCGGATGGGAGGAATTTAAATGCAGCCATTACCATGAATTTTGTTAATAAAATCAAGCACTCTCACCAACCAGAAAGCAAAGCTTGTTGTTTTAGTTGTCTAGTATGTTTATAAACACTAATAATATTGTACATAGGTGGTGATCGAAGAAATGAGCTCATGCGACAGCAACATATCTCATGCCAGAAAGTTGATTGATTGTCATAATCCAAGTCCAGTTTCAGTCCTGGAGCATTCTCCCTTTGCAGAAAGCTGCAATTCTTCAGATACTGCAGAGACTAATAGTAGTACAGGTAAGAAGTGTACCTCTTATACTACATGCGAGACGTCACCTCCATAGTCAACAAACTAAGCTTTTGCTCTCAATTGCAGGTAGCAAGCAGTTTTCATCGCTTCAAGCTCAGGAAGTTGTTGATTCATATTCGTTAAACTCGTTTCTTGGAATAGAAAGGGACACCGAGTTATCAGACTCAGCTTCATCAAATTTACCAATTAAAGAAGTCGAATACGTGAAGGAAATGCTACTCAATATAGAGCTTATGTTCAAGAATTATGCTTTAGGCATAGGTCATGAGATCATAAAGCCTCCTCGTCTTTATAATCAAGACATTCACATAATAGACCAAAGACTTATGTTCGATTGTGTTGGAGAATGCTTGGACTTAAGGTGCAGACAATATGTCAGCGGGGATACAGATTATGGGCTAAGGGCTTATCAGTGGTACGAAGAAAGGATAGATTAGCTGAAGAAGTGTACAAAGAAATATCGGGTTGGAGTTCAGACATTGGAGAGTCTATGATTGATGAGCTCGTGGATAAGGACATGAGCAACCAATACGGTAGATGGCTCGACTTTGAAACTGAAGCTTTTGAAGTCGGGATACAGATTGAGTCTCGTATTCTTAATTATCTGATAGATGAAGTGGTAGCTGATATGTTGGTAAACTGAAACCATGCCTAATCACTCCATTGTAAGTTTTTTTTTCTTGCGTCGATTTTGTTACGTGGATTAGTGTTCTTACATCACCTTATTGATGGAACTGCATCTGTATATTTTCAAACCTTGTTTAAACTCCCATGCATGTCCATATGTTGTATTTTGTAGCCTTTTCCTCACGAATGAGGTTATGAAACATATGAGAGAAAGTTGTATCATATATGCATCATAAGTTTTCACCAATTATTCATTACAAATCCATAATTACCTTCTTCTTCTGCTCATGGAAAGATATAGGTAAGAGAGAACAACTTCTTACATGCTAAATCAAGATATGCCAACCTATGATCATCACCTCAAGAGCAAAGAAAATAGTGGTAGACATCTTTCTTGCAATAGTTATAGCATCATCAGCTTCTATGTGCTCCTCCACATTGAAGTCCCCTATCCAAAATGAAGAATTATCACATATATATTCCATAAGTAAAATACGTAATAACTGGGATAGTATAGTATAGTGTATGGCTACCTCTTTTAGGACCATAGCTGCATCCAGTCTTGATTGTTTCTCTTACATCATGCACAGTAGCCTTGTTATAAAACACAAAGTGTTCCAGGATTTCATCGATACATTTGAGCACGAGTTCAGTCTCTTCCAGACACGCCCGTTGCAATATTGATCAACATAGTCATGGGGCACGTTGACCTCCCCGTGTTGAGTGAGCTGGTATTTTTCATCACATCTGCTATATATCTGTTGATAACTCTGTATTCAGGCAACAACTATATGCATATATTACATTGGTCCTATATATACTTACATGTCTATCATCGAAACATTCCAAGGCTTTAGTGAAAACAGTACCAACGTCTACCCCTTGTTCATGAGGATAATACTCATGATCTGCCTCTCCTTCGCCTTCTGCTTGAGGCACGTAGTCGCTTTGCTAAGGTACCTGCAGCACCTAAACGAGGATCTTCATACGCTCCTCCCACTGTCGAAAAATATGTAAATAAATATATATAACAGAAGAAAACTTAAAAAAATCGATCCATACCAAATATGCAAGTGGAAACAAAGACACAAATCATTGTTGAAACAAACTGTATGCCTGCCATTTCAACTTTCAAGTATAGTAAATCAAGATTTAGATAATGTTTATATAGAGTTACCTATTACCGTCTTATGTGTGCAAAATCAAAGCTAACATTCTAAAGGAATGAAGCTTCTAGGATCAGTTAAAAATATAATTTTTTAAAAAGCAATCTATCTTGTGGGAGAAGGTTTATTAAGAATTTATTAATTTGGAGATTCATCTGTTGGAAAAAAGGGTAAATATCAGTGGTGAAATTCTTGAAATGTGGTTAAAAATAGCTGAAATAAAGGTGAGTATGGAGATAGGGCAGTTGGCCTACCTTGCTGACCAATTTTCAGATTTAACTGTCTGTATTTTGATAGATCATGAAAAATCAAACCAACTTTTAAAACCCTCAAGCACAAGTTTTTGTTTTTCAGAATCCGAAGATCTTTTTGTATTATTATTATTATTATTTCATATTCGTATTTTATTTGATGGGGTTATACATATTTTTGCATGCTTTATACGTGATTTGTAATTTATTTTATTTTTGAATAAACGTGATTTGTAATGTTAGTATGCACATGTGAGTAACTGATTATGATGAGCACAACGGAAAATGTTCAGGTTCATAAGTGCATTCACTCACCAGTTAAGGGGCTCACCTTTCAAACTAACTTCTCATTTTCGTCCTTACTATTTCAATTTTCAAATTTATAACTCTAATGCAATATTTTGATATTGAAGTACTTTATTTTTATATACTATTAAAATATATGTGTAACAGAAAATAAATACATTTCCGATGGAAGAATTTAGTAAGTATTTAGGTATGATTGATATGCACCCTATTTTGCAATGGAATTAAACATAGTTCTAGAAATAAATACTTAAATGCACTAGTCGGTGTGATTGGTAGACCATAAAAGAGTGTTATTATGCATCTTATTCTATTGTTTATCTTGATTGGTAGGCTACATAAATAATACTAGATCCGATTATTGTATGGGTGATCCGGTAAAACATTAACCCCTTATCTTGCTCAACTACTATTCCCTTAGAACAATTAATAAGGCACCCCTCCTACTATATTATATGTTGTGAACAGTGAATTTTATTATCTCGCAAATGCCCTTTTTATTCTTTTTCCAGCCTTAGTCATGATCTTATATGGCCTACCAATCACAATACAAATTTAGTCATGTTTTATTATGCTCTACCAAGTAATATTGATGTCTTGCATAATTTAATATGATGTAGTTTTTTATGTCCTATCAAGCAATATAAAACACCAAATCATTACTAAATTAATACAATCTCACCTTGAATAATAACCACTATCAATCACACCCACATTGTACAATTTAAATGTACTTTTAAAAGATATTAATTATTTTAATAAAATATATTAATTTACTATTATTAATTATTTTCACTTAATATTATTAATTTTTATTGAACAAAATTAGTTATGTAATTGGTGTACTCATAATATAATAGTATAAATTTTTGTGTGAGGCATATCGTAAGACGACTTTATTCATTTACTTATTAATCCATACCCAATTTTTTTAGTGAGAACGTCTTATACATGAGACGGGTCTCATCCCCAACCTCGTCTTATATAGTTAATACATTTACTCACACATTTGATACTTTGCTTACATATTTGATATTTCTACGACAATTTTTTCTCAATTTCATACATTTGATATTCCTCGCTATATATTTGATATTCTTACTCATATATTTGATACTTTGAGTCCTATCATAAGAGTTTTTGTCAATTTTTTATTACATAAAGAATTTTGATAGTGTGATGTTCTCACGTACTAATATAATATCGATTTTCTTTGAACCCACATAATATAGATTTGGACATGATATAAATACTCGAAATTAGAGATTAAAAAAGGGGAAGCATAAAGTAAACTTCCAACTATTTTCTCAAGTAATTACTTATTTTTGTCTAACAGAACATCATTTCTTTCAATTCGAACAATACACCCTTAACTATTGAAAGTGGCCACCAAAGGGTACATTTATTTGATTGAAAGAATATGTGCACAATTATATAAAAATAAATTATTCATGGTTATACCTAATGTAGCAATTGATGATTCAATTTGTATGTTTTGCCAGTACCTTTTTCGTTTCTTTTTTCTTTCTTGGTTTTACTGGATGTTTTTTTTTAAAATAATAATAATGTCATTGGACATATTGAGTATAAACTCTCAATATGTTGAAATTGAAATACTCCCTTCATCCCCGAAAAGTTTCAGACAATGACTTTTTCAACGATTTTTGTCTAATTAAGTATTATATAAAAAAAAAAAAAATCATAAGATCACACGTCGATCCGGAGGCAGGACCTCCCATTAAAGTCTAATAAGGGTAGAAACCTAACCCATAAATAAAGAAAGAGAATAATCTCTAAAAAAACAATGAAGAGTTTCATATGCCTATCCTTTGTTGCCAAATCTATCACATAATTGTCCCACCATTCCTACTACTATGGCGGATCATCTTCACACATATCTATTCAACTCTTAGATGCCACGATTCGCATTGATTTAAGAGCATCCGTATCAAGATTTGAAGTAATCACGTAATTGTTATCATAAGGAGGCGAGGAACGACTCCGCTCCGACTAGATTTGTTTCGCAAGTTATATTCCCGAGAAACAGCTTACCTTCACACAATTTTTCTTTTTTTTGGCATTGGGCTTTATAGGCATGGGCAAGTGTTGAGCCGCTAGTGTTCGAAGATGAACCAATTGACGTCCTGCTTCCCCGGCCTTGTAAACCACGGCTTGGTCGTTGGCCTCCATTTGAATCGTGAGCCAACCCCAACATCCTCCAAACCCTCGAGCACAACAAAATCGTTGGAAAAAGCCTTTCGTCCCCCTGAGGCGGAGCCTCACGATGAGAGACCCCGAAGGTCCTAACGGTTGATCTTTCAATCCATTCTCCTCCTCCAATGCAAGAGCCTTAAAGGCATTTTTGGAGAGCAAATTCTCTGAGGTGCCCCCACCTCGCTCGACTGTAGCTAGATCTTCTTTTGGGGCCCAATCTCCCTCTCTCTGTCTATTTTTCGACCTGTCTCGCCTTGAGGTTTCACTACCGTAGATCTGTCCTCCTCAACCTCTCTACCTTTCACCGTCTCTACAACTTTCCAATGAATGTCCAACGATACTACGGTGATTGAAAACAAAGCTGGCGCTTGTTCATATTTTATTGAGGCGAACATAACTTGTTCTTCAGATTTAACCATAACATAGTCCTTACATAAAATACGTTTGCAACGATTTTTGTGTGAAAGTTATTTCACAAGATGTCGTTTACAAAAGTTGTTTTATATGAATGATATACTAGTTGATCTTAACTAGCGTACTCATTCATATAAAATAACTTTTTGACATATATTCTTGTGAAATAATTCTCACATAAAAACCGTTAAAAGTTCTGAAACTTTTGAGGATGGGGAGTACTAAATATCACTTCTGTTTTAAAAAAATAAATAAATAAATATCACCCTGTAAATAAATAAATATCACCCTGTAAAAGGACCCCAAAAAGGCTATGTTGGGCTTAAGGTCATCCTACATGGGCTTAGTTGTATATGAAGCCCATACCAAGTATGATATCATCCCCAAATTAGGGTTTCCATCTCCTCCCGCCTACTCTCTATCACCATCCACCACCACCAGGTAATACGCTAAACCTTCTTCCACGTGATACATATATCTTTATGAATATTATTCAGTTGTTAAAGTTTCTACATCTTGTTTGTTTTAGCTGAAGCAGAGCAGAGCAGAGAAGAGGAGAAAAATGGCGAAATCGAAGAATCACACAGCACACAACCAGTCCCACAAGGCCCACAAGAATGGCATCAAGAAGCCCAAGCGCCATCGGCGCACCTCCACAAAAGGGGTATTATATTTTGTTCGTTCTCATCGTATTGTGTTGAACAGTGTGTGTGGCAAAATTTGAGAGTGAATTTCTTTTGTTGTTGTTTAGATGGATCCAAAGTTTTTGAGGAATCAGAGGTACGCGAGGAAGCACAATAAGAACAGCGGCGAGAGCGCAAGCGAGGAATAGTAGATATGGAATTACAGCTCTGAGAATTGGCAAGTCTACAGGATATCAAGACCTAATTTCTTATTGGCAAATTAACTTTTTAGCTGGTACAGTGGATTGTGGGATCTTTTGGCTGACATTATTAACTTCGATTCTATCCTCGTTTTAGTTGCTCTTGTTGTTTTTGAACTGTGAATTAATCTCAGTAGTAGTGTCATGTCGAATGGAGTAATCAGGAAATGATGGATGATATTGAAGCTGAATAAACATTTATTTTCATGTGAATCAAGAATCTGGTCTCACTAATTCAGTGTTCACATGTACAACCTTCTTAATGCAGATATAATATGTGTGCATAATGCATTTAAATATACTTGTGAAGTAATTCACAGTTGTGGGTAGAGTTGTTATTGGAGTTGTATTATGGTTTTTATAGTGCCTGATGAGCTGATGTAATTAACACTATTTTATTGCCTCAACGTCTGTGCTTGGTTGAAACAGTGGGGGTATTGGTGTGTAGATAGAAGGTCTGTAGCCTAGTTAAGTAATTCACAGCTCTTTCATCCCTTTGGTAGAAGGGGTGGATATTGGTTTAATGTGAATGCACAAGGTTTATTTCGAGTCCTATCATTGAATCTATGTGAAAGAAAAATATTTGTATAATGCATAAGGGTATTCTTATAAGAAAAATTTAGCCATGGCTCTAGTAAACACATTTTATATAAGTAAATTTAAGAACATATACACAATTTCTTATAAATTTTGGAAAAATATAGAAATAACTTTACTATCTTCTAATAACCAACCAATGAATAAACTTACTTGGTTTTTCCAATTAATTTCGCATGGTTAAATCAATTTTCTATACATGAGGCTTCTACGACAAAACCTACAAATGCAATGATGTTCTTCTATTTTCAAGAATACTCAAAATTTGATGTTCTTCTAGTTTCAAGAATAGTCGAGATTTCACGTAAACATTTAATAGAAAGGTATTTTATGAGTACATTATTATTAAATTTGGATATATAGTTATGGAAAGACAATAGTACCCATTATTATTGTTAAAATTAAAATGATAATAAAGTCACATAATGAGGCATGATCCAGAAAGAGCGCAGCGCGTCATCAGCTGAAGGACACATGCTCTTTCTAACTCAGTCCGGTCATTACGTCCATTTCTTTCGCTCTGCTAAATTCAGTTCTTCGAGTTTGGAAAAAGAAAAATCGACTTGGGGAAGATGAGTGGGAGTAATTTGGAGACACGGTCAGTGATTGATGAGCTGAGAAGCTTTGATAGCGGTGGATTCTTTGATCTTGGCCACCCTCTCCTTAACCGCATGGCTGAAAGCTTCTTCAAAGCATCTGGGGTACCTACTGCTTTTTTAGTCTCTCAGTCTCTGTTTTTCATTTCATAATTTGTTTTTTAAGCTGATCATCTATGTGGGATTTAATAATTTGGAGTTTAATGTTGTTGTAATTTTAAATGCAATGATCATTGGCGTTGTCATTTGTTGCAGATTGGAGCGATTCAAGCTGTATCACGTGAAGCTTATTTCACCGCCTTGGAAAGTGAGTTGATTTTTCACCACTTCCATGTGTTTGTTTTTCCTTTAATCTATGTCAATGAGTGATTAGGCCTTTGACTGTGTTTTCCAAAACAATTACTTTGTCTGTGTTATTATGTTAGAAGGTGAAATCTGAGAGTTAGTTTGATTGATAATCAGATGGAAGTGGAGATATTGGAGGCAGTGAGACAGAGACAGCTTCTAAGAAGCACCACCGATTTCCGGACCTTAAAGGTACTCTAATTCTTTATCATCCATGAACCAACTTATCTTTGATATTTCTTATCCTTAACTAGGTTGAATGTAAAGTAAGGAAATTTTCATTCACTCTTGATTAATTGTAGTTAATTATAGTGTATGTAAATGTGCTTTTGTTATTTGAAATTAGTGATGCCTTGATTTGACAAATAAGTTATTTAAATCTTCTTGACTACTTGCAGGAGAAAGTAATCAGAAGTCGGTTGAAGCATTGGTAAGTCCGGTTATCATTTCTCCTCCATGTTTTCGTTTCTGCATTGGATTTATTTCTGCAGAATCAAAATGCAATTAGTAGATCCACATTACTCTGGCCTCATCCTCAGAATTGGGATTATGACGAAGCATCTAAATATACCTAATGACAAAGAAATCTTGGAGACAATTAGTATATATTAACATAATTTTTTTTTTTTTTTGCTGATTTATGCATATAATATTTGATATGTATTAGTTTACAGCCTTGAGTATCACTTGTATGGTCTTGTTATTTAATTTGTGTAGTGCTGAAGATAATGCCTTTTTAAGAATATAAGGGAAATTATATGCAACGAATGCCAGTTTTGTGAGATTCTCAGTATTGATAACATGATTCTGTTAATTTCTTTAACCTAAAATTGTACTTGTAGGTTAAGAGTACTGGAAAAGAATCAGTGCAGTGGGGTAAGAGTTAATGAAGTCATTTGTCTTAGGCATAAATGGGAATGACCATTGGTTTTGCAGGGCCTAGCGGCAGGGGTATATTCAGGCCTTACGTACGGGTTGAAAGAAGCTAGAGGAGTTCATGATTGGGTGGGTAAACATACATTTTTCATAGCTATATATAATTGAATTAATATTTGTTAGACGACACAGAAAAACAGTGCCCTTGCTGGAGCGATAACTGGAGCAGCATTGGCGTTGACGTCGGATGATCACTCTCATGAGCAGGTGGTGCAATGTGCTATTACTGGAGCTGCTATATCCACTGCAGCCAACCTTCTTACCGGGATATACTAGTTTTTGTTTCTAGACTTGACGTAGAAGCAAGCTTCAGGAATTATGGAGTAGACAAAACTACTAACTTTATGTATAAAAACAAACAATTTTTTTCTATTTTAATTTTTTTTTGCCGATTTGATTTTTTTTTGGAAATCTGGTTGTTTTCTTTGAAATAAATATATAAAATTTTGGTTCGAATATTTTTTAAAAACATTTTCTGGTTTTTTTTTTTCAATTTTTTTAATTGAAATTAGTGTCCGAAATTTTTAAAAAAATTGATAATTTTTAAAATGAAATTTGAGTTTGCTAATTGCATTTGTTTTGTGTATAATCATTTGTCTTATTTTTTAGTGGTAGTCTATTTATTTTGGTTATTAATGGTTTACACCTAAATTAAATGGAAAATGGATTCTCTTCATTTGGTTTGTGTACGTTTTTTGTATGGGAAATGAATTCTCTTCATTTGGTTTGTGTACGTTTTTTGTATGGGAAATGAATTCTCTTCATTTGGTTTGTGTACATTTTTTGTAAATTTTAAAAAGAAAGACACTTATAATAAAAAAAAAAAAAAGTACTGTATAAAAATATAAAAGAGTGGGGTCTATGAATTTTGTGTTTATCTCTCCAAAATTTACATAAGTAAATGAAGAGAATATGCTTTCAAATTTAAATGATAGGGTTTTATTTTAACATATTGTCTTTTAATAAATTATTTTTATTTAAAATTTTTAAATTGATGTAATTACTAAAAATGAGATGCAAATAACTTGGGCCCAAAATTAGCTAAAAAAAAAGCCCATACAAGGTCGAAACGTTAAGGCCAGGCTATTCGCACCCCTTTTTTAATGAGTACACTCATCAAATTAATTGAATCCCTCTACTCTACCCAAAAATTCCACTTTTTCCTAACCCAACAAAAACCCTTAATTCATTTTTCTCCAGCGCCTCCTTACGTTGTTTTCGTCCATCACCGCTGCCGTCGTTCCAGCGCCGCCCTTACATTCTGCCCAATACCCACCTCGAACGACAATTACCGCCGTCGTCTCAACGCGCCTTCTTACGATCTGTCATTCGTTTCTTTCATCTTTCGATTAATCATTTTGGAAATAGACTGTATTTTCGACCTCCTTAACCGAAAAAGACTATTGAATATTCTTGCCGAAAATTCAGGTATATTTCGTTTAAAATAGTTCGATTAATCATTACCGGATTGCATCTCCCGCAGCTCTCTTTCCATATACTTTCGGGGCGCCAATTTCGGAGTCTTATTTTGGGTCTGATAATTTCTGGGTTTGTATAATATTTTGTTTTGGAACCTGTTATATGAATTATCTATGTATGGTGTGGGCTCGGAACCTTCTCCGATTCGAAATAATTGCTTTGGATTGTCGGTTCTATTTTATGGGAAGTCGCAGCAATGTTCTGTTTGTTAATTTGGGTTTTTCTTGAATTCATATTATGCAAACTGAATCCGAATCCTGATCTATTTGATTTATTCGTTGCGTTTTACTTTTGTAGTTTTGAGTCATTGTTTTGGGCTTTGATTTTGAGGTTGAAGATGATTTTTATTTTTTTATTAAATTCATTCATAATAATCTTGTTGATTTTAGTTATGATACTAATTCATGTGTTGTTGCATATTTTGTTATGAATCTTCTTCATTGACTTTAAGTATAAATTCCGTAATAGGCTTTTAAGTCTAAATGTCCTCAGTTGAGCCAACTCTTTTCTCCTTACTTCATGTTCCAGTTGTCGACATTGTGGTAATAGTGTGAAGTCTACGTGGTGGATCTGTTTCATCTCTCTTGGGGAAATTTGGCGGAATCTGTAAGTAATTTGCTACATATAATATTATGTGAACAAATAATATATATTGTATTTACTTCCAGTATATTTGCATTAAGGAATGAATTAGTTATCTATTTTTCTCTCTGAATTAATGTCAGTGTTACTCTATGCAGTCAGCTTTTATATGCTTCAATGTTTGTTAATTTTTTTATATCCTCTTTCTTTAAGCAAGTGTCTTTAACGCTGGGAAATGGAAGGGACAGTGGTTTATAAATTGAATGTGTAAATAATGTTATAATTTGTAGCTTCAAAGGTAAATTGATGATGGCTGGGAAAGGGAAGGGACAAATGTTTTAAAATTATATCATCAAAGTACATTTGATGATGGTAATAAATTGTTACAGATTTGGATAGAATAGGGAAAGGCACAGGACAACATTAATTCACTACATATTATAAATTATAAAAACTGTTCTTACAGATTTGGAAAGCTGGTTTTAGATAGTATAAAAAAGTTTCTAAAAAAAAGGCATAAGATTTTGTTTGTTTTCAGCAAAATGTTTTTGAAATCTCTACCTATATCCAACAAAATTTTGCCGAAACCCTAACTACTTTCCTACAAACCAGATTCAAATTTTAGAGAGGTGGTGGGTCGACGCGTCGCCGTCTCCGCTGGGTCGTCGACTGTAGGTGGGGGCTGCCGTTTCATTCTTCTTTTCTTCTTCTTCACGCCTGAGTGTAGGTGTGTGTAAAAGATAAATTGAGAAAATAGAGGGAAATTAAGAATAAGGGTAATGTAGGTAGATCCGGGTGTGTGTATCTAATAATCTCTTAAAATAGGGTGTGTACATTAATAAGGTAGGTGGATTTAATAAAAATAGAGGTGTAAATAGTCAGTGCCTTAGAGAATATCATTGTAATCCAAATTAATAAGCTGGTTCAAAATATGTGACACTTAAAATTCTATGATATATTTAGTAATAAACTTTTTGGTTTAAAATTTTATTTCTACTTTTAGTAGAAGATTTTGTTATTATATATGTATGTATAGATATGGATTATTGCTCCTGGTTGTAAAGAGTCCTGAATCTTTTATTTTTACAGTTGATCATGTCAAACAACAAAGATGATGGTGCTGCAGAAAGAATCAAGGCAGCTGCTCTAACAGCTGCAAAGGGCCTCAGCCGCGCCCAGGCCGAGAGGGCAGCAGCTGCGGCTGCCCGGAACGTAAATGCTTACGGGCAGAAGGAAGAAGGACCTAGCAGATGGCAAGAGAGGAAAGAAGCGAAAAGACAGATGTATCTGATGAGTACTGAAAAACAAGTGAGGTTGGGTGAACGCAAGGATACCAAAAGCTCATCTTCGACAATTGGTTCTTCTTCACAATGCCAGAAGTGCTACCAAACGGGTCACTGGACTTATGAGTGCAAGAATGAAAGGGTTTACATCTCAAGACCATCACGCACGCAGCAACTGAAGAACCCAAAACTTAGAATGAAGGTGTCCATATCATATGATATAGACAACCCAGATGTCCAGGCGGAAGAAAAGACTGAAAAACGTGTAAAGAAGAGTAAGAGGAAGCATAAGTCGGGCAATAAGTCTGATAATGACAGTGAGGCATCGGTGTTTGAATCTGACAGTAATTCGTCCTCAGTTACGGGTTCAGATGATTCATCTGGGGAGAGCGAGTCTAGTTATAGTTCATCCACTGATTCTGAAGAGGAGAGGAGGAAAAAGAAGAAGAGCAGGAACAAGAAACAGAAGAAAAGAAGGCATCGTAGACACAGCTCTTCATCTGAGTCGTCTGAATCGTCCTCTGATTCAGACTCTGATTCTGAGGATAGGAGCAGTCGGAGAAAGGGAAAGAGCAAGAGGCATAGCAAAAGGCATTGAGGAATTTTGCCTGTGGTATTGCCATGTTTAATCGATTGATGTTATCTAATTAAGTGGTCGATGGTATGTTTTTCGTTGTAATATTTTTGCTCTTCTACAACTCTTGGTGTATCTTGTCTGATTGTGCAGTGGAAGTGAACTACGTCATTTGATGTTTTGATCATGACTTATTTGCAAATCACTTGTATTTTTTGGAATTTGATGCTTATGGTAGATGGTGAATCTTACGAGTTTAAGCCTGCTGAATTTTGTGTGCGATATGTTTTTTCAGGCTGTCAGCTCCTTTTACATGATTGAGATTTTGTTTCAAAATTGATCATTCAGTCTTTAATTACAATTACAATTATTTTGCCTTTGAACTTCAACAACTTTGTATTGTATGCACTATGCAGAAGATCAACCCTAATCCTTCCCTGTTCCCCCTAAATATTTGTTTGGACACAAATTTTAAGAAAAAGTAAAATAGTAGATAAAGTATCACTTATGAATAAAATAGTTTGCAAGTATAGTTGAAGAATAAAGATAAAATAATTATGTCTATATTTATAAAAAGCATGACTACATTTTTAGGGAACAAATAAATAAAGCAAGTGAGGATGTAATACAACATAAGATCAAATGTAAAGATATTAAGGGCTAAAATAAAATAGTTGAAAGGGTATCTCCTCGACGCCCGAGCATGATAACTGTTTTTTTCCATGATTTTTTGTTAGGCTTAATTCTTAGCAACTTCACCACGACATCTCCTTGTCTACGAACCCCTTCAAACATTCATATATACAACCAAAAATGATCGACATTCATCACAAACATCGAACATGTTAATCTAGTTATTTTCCCCTGTTCCTGGAATCTATAATTCAATAACCTGCAAATATTTTCATTCCATATTCTTCTCCAATAATTCTTGGGTTTTTGTTTTTATGCAATACATCAAATTTCTCAATACTGAACATAAATTTTGTAATTGTTAAAATAAAGTTGCCGAAAAGCATGGTTAATTTCGAAATCTTACCAAAATTGAAAACATAGGTTTACAAGAGAATGTTTGTGATGAAGGGCAAAATTGATTTTTTTATTAATATGGAGGCCCAATGGCAATGGGCCCTCGCTGCATTGCCAAATATACAAACAGAGACCCTCGATCCCCACGCACAAAAACTTGGAACAGAATCAACGTATAAAGGAGAAAGGCGATTTTCTTTTGAAAAATCTCCTAAATTCCACCATGAGTACCATGAAGTTTTGCCAAGAATGGTTCAATTTTCGCAATTTTCTTTTGATTTCGGATTTGGTAATTTTTTTACGATTGATGTGCTAGTTTTTTTGGTGTTTAAGCAGCAACAACATATTGTACCCGAAAGACGACAAAGAGCAGAAGATTCTGTATTATGCTTGTCGCAATTGCGATCATCGGGTATTCTTTCTTGTTGATGTTGATTTTGTTCAATTAAACTTATTTTATTTTAAGATGTGAGACTAGGGTTTAGTATCCGTGAGTTATGGAGATGAGATTATGCTTGTAAATTGTAATTGCATGATGATGAGTTGTAAAATATGTTTTACTGCAGGAGGTTGCAAATGGTAATTGTGTGTACAGAAACGAGGTACATCATTCAGTTGGAGAACGCACCCAAGTGTTGCAAGATGTAGCTTCAGACCCAACACTTCCACGCACGAAAGCAGTCCGTTGTTCCAGCTGTGGTCATGGAGAAGCTGTTTTCTTCCAGGTACATTACATAAATATCAATTAGTATTCATTTTCCAATTTCCAATTTCCAATGCCATTGTATACAGGCAACTGCTAGAGGAGAAGAAGGGATGACTCTCTTCTTTGTTTGCTGCAATACAAATTGTGGCTTTCGCTGGAGGGATTAATCTCCTACCTAATCAAAAAACTTGGTTAGTTAGTAATTACTAATTTGATGCTTTTATTTAAATTTACATGCTCCCTCGTACTCAATCTTCTATTATGACATTATTCGATTCCTGAATAATATTATTAGGCGTGATTGGTATGTGTTGAAAGTTTTGATTATGATATGCTAGTATGAAATAAAGAAAAGAAAAAAAAACTAAAAGAAAAGTCAACCCATCAATACCCATCCTCCACCACCCATTAATTAATACCAACGAATACACCCTCCATTCCAAACAAAATGAAATTATAAAAAGAAACACCATGACCATGTCCATGTCCATGTGACTGATGAGTAAATTCATATCATAATAATACTAATAATTTAGGTAGGATTATTGAAAAGTACTAGTTAATTTCAAATAAGAAGGATCAAATTGCACTTTTTGGATCCGACAAATATGAAATATCTGTAATCATTCCACAAAATTGAAGAAATGGAGTCGTCTCTGAAGCTCCTCTTCCTGAGTATGATCGCCGTCTCCGCCGCCGCTTCATACTACCCCAAAGAAGCCCGGCCCACCAAATCCGGCTACTTAACAGTCAACTCCAGCTCTGGGTCAGCCATTTTCTATACTTATTACGAAGCACAAAACTCCCACAACACATCACTCTCCCAAACTCCAATCCTCATCTGGCTTCAAGGCGGGCCGGGCTGTTCATCCATGATTGGCAACTTTTACGAGCTCGGCCCCTGGCTAGTCAAGCAAGAAGACCTTTCTCTCGAGCCCAATCCGGGCCCTTGGAACAGAATTTTCGGATTGCTCTTTCTTGATAACCCTATAGGCGTTGGGTTTAGTATCGCTGCTTCAATTCAAGAAATCCCCACAAACCAACACGATGTAGCCAAACACCTCTTTATAGCTATCAAGAATTTCATCGCGTTAGATGATTCTTTTCGCAAAAGACCGATTTACATTTCCGGGGAGAGTTATGCTGGGAAGTATCTGCCGTCACTTGGATATTACATTCTGAAAAAGAATCGGAATTCGCCTCGTGAAAGTAGGGTGAATTTGGGTGGTGTAGCTATTGGGAATGGATTAACTGATCCTGAGATTCAAGTGGGAACTCATGCTGTAAATGCTTACAATTTAGGGTTGATTAATGAAAAGCAGAAGACCCTTTTAGAGAATCTTCAGTTGAAGGCTGTTGGATATGTTCAAAGTGGTAAATGGGGTGAAGCAACAGCTGCAAGATCCCGGGTTTTAGATACCTTGCAAAATATGACTGGTTTGGCTACTTTGTATGATTTCAGGAGGCTAATTCCTTATCAAGATGATATAGTGGCTGAGTTTTTGAACAATGTGGAGGCTAAAAGGGCATTGGGAGTGAACGAGTCTTTAGTGTATGAGACGTGTAGTGATGTTGTAGGTGAAGTGCTGAACGATGATGTGATGAAGAGCGTGAGGTTTATGGTGGAGTTGTTGGTGAAGAATACGAAAGTGTTGCTGTATCAAGGGCAGTGTGATTTGAGAGATGGGGTGGTGTCGACTGTTGCTTGGATGAAGAAGATGGAGTGGGAAGGGATCGAGAAGTTCTTGGATGCAGAGAGGAAGGTCTGGAGGGTGGAGGGAAAACTTGCTGGATTTGTGCAGAAATGGAAGAGTTTGAGCCATGTTGTTGTGATGAATGCTGGGCATCTTGTGCCTACTGATCAGCATGTTAATACTCAAGCTATGATTGAAGATTGGGTTTTGGAGAAGGGGCCCTTTGATGATGGAGTGATTCATGTTGATTTCAAGGGTTCTATTTAAGATATGCTTTGCTGCTCTTTTAGTTGTAATAAGTTAGTTATTTGGATCCCCCATCAAATCTGCAACTATATTATGTGTTTATCATACTGCTACATGTTAAAAATTCAAACGGCGAAATATATTGATGATAAGATGAAAATGTTACAACGTATTGTGTTTACGATAGTGTTACATTCAAAGGGTGAAATGTATATTGACGATAGGATGAAAATATTGCAACATATAATATAAGGACTCAAACTGTCCCACAACTCATGTTCCAAAACTGTATTTCATGATCTAGTATCTTTAGCAAGATAAGCTCAGCTTTGGCGATCATTTCATCAGATGCTTTCTCCAATCGACGATTAGCGATACTCTGGATGGAGCGGCAATACTGAGCAAACCCCTCATTGCCCCATCTTTGACAAGCTTCTTTCAGTTCTTGTGGAGTTTTAGAGTCATTTTCCAAGCAGTATGCAAAGCTGTCATGATAAACAGCTTCAATCGCCCAGAATGCTGTTATGGCCTCAGTGTAGTCCACTTCTGGCCTCGTTAAGCTTTCCAAAAAGCTGTCAGCAGAATACATTAATTTGTGTTATAATTCAAATATGAAGTGGATTGATTGATACCTGCAATACTCTAGGTTAGTCTGTTGAGGCACTACAGTATGGAGATCAACCTCCCACTTTGAAGCTTCCTTTTGAACCATGGAATCTCATCGTTTAAAGAAGCCATGGCATTCAAGATTAAATCTGTATCCCCATTATCATCTGATTCTTTCCAAGCCTTGGTAAATGTACTCGCCGCGAAATGAACAAATGCTCTAACAAATATATAATCTTGACCCTGCATGGAGTCCAAGATAATTATTAGTATTTCAAATCAAGAAATAAGCTAAGAAAATTGAAAAGTGTTTTTACGAGCCATCGTTTGAAGGAAGAGAGTTGAACGGAACCGTCGTGGATTCCGATGATGAAAGGGTGTCTGGTGGCTTTCAGGTAGGTTGAACGGTGCTTCTTCAGCCACGACTCGATCACCGCCATTAAGACCCTCTTCTTTTAGGATAGAGATAGAGACAGAGACGTTTTCAACCCTAGATAAATGATGACGTGTCTTTCCCTCTTTTACTAATCCATCCTTATTAGTATTCCATTTATTTATTATAATAAAATAAAATAAAATGGCCGAAGACAACTACAATCGAAAGAATCCCGCGGTGAAGAGGATTTTGCAGGAGTTTAAAGAGATGCAATCCAATCCTTCCGATGATTTTATGAGTCTCCCTCTCGAGGTATACTTCATTTATCCAATTATTATTATAAAAATTTGTTTGTTTTTGCCGGAGATGAATTTCGTTTTTATAGATCCGTTGGGTCTGGAATCATGTTGATTTGATTTTTTTGTTGGCTCCTTGGATTTTGTCGAAAATTAAATCCAATTTGATTTAGGAATTTATATTTTGATTAGTTGGCTTGATATATCTATTTTCGATTCTGCTACATTTTCTGATTTTGGAACGAACAAGTTCGAATCTTCCATGGGAGAGCTCATTTCATTTTGTAGAATATATTAGTTGAAGAGCTGAAGAACCCTCATCCTGAGTGTTGAATTTAGGGGTGATGTTTTCAAGTTCAGCTATTGTTCTTGGTGATCGTTCTAAATACGTTGTCCAGATTTAAGCCGATTGATTAATGTATATAATCAGGAAAATATATTTGAATGGCAATTTGCAATAAGGGGGCCAAGAGACACGGAATTTGAGGGAGGAATTTATCATGGAAGAATTCAGCTTCCTGCTGATTATCCTTTTAATCCACCTTCATTTATGTTGCTCACGGTATTCATTATCTTCCTAAGCTCATCTCTATGAGTTATATAAAGTGTGTGATGATGAATTTTTTTGTAATCAATCTCTGGTCTTTTTAAATTGTGCCTCACAGCAAAACGGTCGATTTGAAACACAAACCAAGATATGCTTGAGCATCTCAAATCATCATCCTGAACACTGGCAACCATCCTGGAGTGGTAATTTTTCAATTGTGATGTTCAAAAACTTGATTTATGTTTTATAAGTTTGTCGTTGACGAGATTTTTGCAGTTCGCACTGCTTTGGTAGCATTAATAGCATTTATGCCTACCAGCCCAAACGGTGCGTTGGGATCTTTAGATTACACAAAAGAAGAGAGACGAGCTCTTGCTGTCAAATCTTGCAAGGCAGCTCCAAAGTATGGATCTCCTGAGCGCCAAAAATTGATTGATGAGGTTTGTTACATCCTACTCTCTGTTGGCTCTATCAGGGTTAATTCCGTCATTTTATTTATCTCAAATGGTGAACTTTTCCGTTCAGATTCACGAGTATATGCTTAGCAAAACTAACAAAGAAGAGATTGAGGGACCACATAGTCCCGAAAATGATGTTGTAGAGGATACTACTACAGATGACGATGAGATTGCTGAAGAACATAATACAAGTCCTTCAAATGCTACACAGTCAGCTCCCAGTGAGGTTCGTAAACAGGCTGATGATCGTCTCTTCACGTGGGCGGCTTTGGGTCTTACTGTAGCAATAGTCGTGCTTTTGTTGAAGAAGTTCTTGAAAGCTAATGGACATGGCGTTGTCTTTGTGAACGAGTCATAGATTCTGGTAATTGAATATTTTCTCCTAGCAAACGGATAATAAGCTGTAAGTAATCAGTCTTTTGTTTTGTATAGTGATAATAGATACTACCCATTTTTGTTTCAGTAATGGTTTATTACATGAGCATATGATTATTGTGTTTGGTTATGATTGTTTACCCAAAATATAATCCAGCAGATATATTGGGATCAAAATCTACATTACTGACCTCTATTTAAAATAAATAATACTAATAAATATAATAAAAAGGCTTTGTTTTTACAACCACATTGGTGATCATTAGTACAGAAACGATTAATCGAGTACTGTTCATAGTGATGACCAAGAAAAGCATAAATCTATTGTTTTTAGATTAAAGAAGCTTGTGATCAATGTAGAGAATACACAGCTTTGATTATGACACATATTTCAATTCCTTGCCCAAAAACAGATTTTCTAACAATATACCTCCATGATTAACATCAAAAGATATTAGTAGCAAAAGAAATTAGCTCATCCATAAGAACTTGGCAAAATTAGACGAGACAGACAAGATATCTAAAAAGACTAAATTAACTTTCAAATATATTCATCATCAACTATAATGTGAAATCCGAATTACAATGCAGTCTTTCAAGACCTGTAACAAGTCCCTGAAAGAAATAGCTAATATTCAGATTTTAGCTACTTAATAATCTGCATTTTTTTATATATATTGTCATAAAAAGAAAGAAAAAAGAAGGAAATATGTATAGTTAAGTAATGGGTGGGTGGTTGTAGTTCCTCAAAAGCTTCCTCTGCAGACAGCACAACGTTAAAATCACAGGAAATGAAGTGAAAACTTAATCAGTTTTCACCAAGAGAAGAAATAGCCAAGCAATTGCTTGTCATTTCTGTCAACTTCTCCGCATAACCGGTCAAAGGTGATTCGGCCTGCATCTCGGTGAACTGATCCTGACAGTCCGAAACGAATGTTATTACAGCACTCAACATGGTTCTCGCCGTACCCAAATCATTTGCGGCGAAAGCATCTAGAGTCTTCTGGAAGTTCTCGACTGCTGAGTCGTAACCATCCTCACAATCTTTAAGTGTGGTTTTTAGATCCTCTGGAGTTCCTGGCTTTGAAGCCAACTTCTTTGCTTCGGACAATGCCACTTTTGCATAGGCACTGCTAGCTTCGACTGCCACTTGTAGCACATCGTTAACTTTAGCCTTGGCCCCGTCTTTAGCGAGAGGAAGGACCGTGGCTAAGCATAGGGAAGAGTGATCTGTTTGGTCACAGATCTTCTTCAATTCTGGATTTACTTCAATTGCATGAAGATCAGCTGCAAAATCAATGCCAGCGTCCTTTTTGACATCTGATGAGGAGTCGGAGTCGCTGCTTTTTTACGCCTAATGAGGTTTCGGAGTTGGAGTCGTCCTTTTTATGTCTAATGAGGAATCGGAGTTGGATTCGTCCTTTTTGACGTCTAATGAGGCTTGAGTTGGAGTCGTCCTTTTCGCCATCTAATGAGGAGTCAGAGTCGGGATCGGCCTCGATAGGTTGAGATGCGGACTCAGACGGAGAGAGTGGGTATAACTCGATGTTTTCCTGAGAGGAACTTGGAGCTTGTGACGGTGACAAAGATGGTGATGAAACGGGTTGTGGGGCCGGGCGAGACTAGGGGCGAGACGGCCAGATCTTGCGAAGTTGAGGGAGATGACGAGACAGAGGGAGATAAAAAGCAGATTGAGATTGGTACGAGGTTCCATTGTTGCAGGTGCCGTATGCAGTTGCTGAGAAAGATTGAGGAATTTGAGGGAGGAAATTGAAGTGATGTCTGGTAATAAAATAGGGAGGAGGGTTTTTTGTTTGTTACCGGTTGGAAAATGGTTGTTTGCGAGTGAATATGGGAAAACCACATGATCGTTTTTGTTTCCTTATTTGGGATTGTTTTGGGCATGTTTCACGGATCACTTGTAATTCTTGGTTTGGAGTTGGACATTGTTTGGTAGATTGAGGTAAATAATGGGGATAATAATAATCAATCACATGGAAAGTGAAAAATAAAGTATATGTTTTGGAGATATTTGGTATCTAGTATGCACAAGTGTATTTTTAATTATGTTTTATTGAAAACTTGCACGATGCATTTGGTGTGCAAGAAATTTGCTCCTACATATTTTTAACAAAAATCCAGAAATCACACGTGTTGGGCAAGCTTGAACAATTGGCAGGAGTTCAAGTCATGAATTTGAAGACGAGTCATGGATGAAGTTTGTTTCCAAAGGTAAGGTATATTACAATGAAGTTGGATGGGAAAGAAGAAATATAGGCATCTTAAAATTTTAGAAATTAAATGGCATAAGATTATTGACACACAAACACAAGAAGAGTTATCCGAAAATTCAAGATTACAGACAGGAGAGCATAATTAGAGTAGAAACAAGGGGGGATTTACTAAAAATCCATAACGGGAGAGGTTTAGTCGTGGCTCTTCACTACGGTTACAGGACAGGTAGCGTTGTTCACAACAAAGTTACTCACACTTCCCATTATAGCCCTGTCCAAATAAATACTAGTTAAATCAGAACCAAATACTCCTACACAGTTATTTGAATGAATAGATGAAGAATTGAATGACCTTTTGATTTTGCCAAGCCCTCTATTCCCAACAACGAGGCAGTCCAGTGGAATATTATCCACTGATTCGCAAAGCTTCTCACGAGCATCTCCGTAGTAGACTTTCAAGAGCACAACAATCTGGTGGTGGTGGATGAGGATCATTATTCATTAACATGGAAATTTTTGCAACTCATTTTGAAATACTAAAATCACCTCTTTCTGGCTTGATGCAGTAGACACAATATCCACTGTTTCAGGGTCAGGACTAACCCCATATTTCTTCATCAGATGAGATTGTGAGAACTCACTCAGGGAATCAAAGCTAACAACATCAAAATCAAATCTTCTAACAAAATCAACTTCAATTCACCATATATATGATATAAATACAGAATCATATATATACAAAGAGAGAGAGAGAGAGATAGGGTTTCATACGAGAACCGGTAGCCTCCCAAAGCTGGATCTCGCCGTCCTCATAATGGCCATCTGGGCGCACGGCGATGAGAATCAGGTGATCGCCGCTGCGGGAGAGGTTATCAACAGCCCACTGCACAGCTTTCCTGCTGCAAGGGGAGAAGTCCACTGCCACGCCTACTCTTCTGCAATCTCCCATTCTCCTCTCTCTCAGTAATGGACAGAATTTTCGTCTGATGTCAACACAAATCAAAAGCAGAGGAGAGGACTATTTACTCTATAGTGGAGGACAGCGCAATATTAGACTGTCGATCGATTCTCGCCGTTGATTCTCGACTAATCATTAACACATCGTGTGGCAATAAGCAAATGCCAGCGGCGGCTCAATATTACCTTTGGAATAAAATACGGAGTAATAATTAAAGTCTCTTGTAGTATGTTTTATTTTTAGACGAAACAAATAAAATGTTGTAAGTGAAAATAAATAATAATTTCCCTTAAAAATGTATTTTAAATTGCATAAAATAATTTACTCTTAGAAGGTTCATGATTTTCCTTCTGCATTTGTTTTTCCTTTGTACCTTACTTTTATATATACGCAAAAATATAGAGCGATTTAGATCAGATATTAGATGATAATAGTAATAATAAAAAGAAAAGCGATGAACCTACCTGATACATAAAACTCGATACAAATCTAAGTGAATAAGTATTTTTGATTTTTCTTCATGTCGTTATATAGAATAACTCGTGAAAAAATAATAAAAGGAATGTGAGAAATGAATAACAGAGTTGTACAATCGTAGTACTAGTACGTGGATTAATGTGTCGGTCCTTTTCTACTTCTCGTGGATTATCATAGATGTATCATATCAAGACCCAAATTCTAAAATTTCTTATTGATCAGCGTATAGCAATTCAAAGAAAAAAAGATAAATGAAAAGTTGAAGTCAGCATGATTTAAAATAAAATAACCTCATTCATTAGTTGTCCTTTTTCCTTTAAAAATATCTACCTATTTTTAATTTTTGACATTTTTCTTTACAAATAGAGTACTGAAAATGGCTGGTGGTTCCGGTATCATCAAATTATTTGGATATAGAAGTGGAAAAGGGTCACAGTAATATTGTGCAGATATTTGTTTGTTATAAAAAAATAATAATCACATCAATTCATCATTAATTCATTTTATAAAGTTAGGATAGCAGTACATTATTATTATTATTATTATTATTTATTTATTTTAACATGAAATTAATTCTTGAATTTAATGCACCTTTATGTCAGGTAAAACTCAATTCGATCCCGAATACGTTGACATTAATAAATTATGTTGAATCAAAGTTTGGTGAATATGGGACGTTTGGCCCATATGTGGTGGCTGAAGATACTGAGATCAGGCACCTCCAACTTTTCCATTGGAGTTTATATGAAGCCAACTGGACTATAAATTTGATGACTTTGGTTGGACCACCCAAAAACTCAATTAAATAAAAAATCAAAGCCAAAACAATTTCTAGTAGATCTATTCAGATATAATATCATTATATTATTAGCACATTGGATGTGAAGATCTTACTCACAATTATAATGTTTATTTTTTTAAAGTACATTGTAGCCTGTCATCTACATATTCTAGAATGAGGTCAGTTGTCTACATTAATGTTAGGATATTTACGCTCCTTTTTCAATACATTTTAACTTAGTAATAAAACGCTGAAAATAGGAACGCCTACTAATTAAAATGATTTTTTTAGGAAATTAATTAAAATGATTAAAGAAAAAGGCCCAAAAGATACAGAGTTGAGCTTCAAGCTCTGAAAAATCGGTGTATTTTGATGACTAGGGTGTTAAATCCGTTGGAGTTCTTCTGAAGCCAATCACGACTGAAGGGAGAGATCGAGATCAACCTGGAAGTGTTAGAATGCATGATTATTTTTTGTTCCTTCGATATGTGAGCTAGGGGATGTTTTTGGATCAAACATCTTTTTAAAAAGGGAGTCATTCTTCAATAAATTTCACAAGAAAAATCATTAAATTAGAAAAACTTGATGCCCAATTGTTTGGTTATGTTTGCTCATCCCTTATCAGTATGCAGAATTGTTTTTGGACATTTTTTTTTCTTTTGGGACGAATTAATATCGCATTTTGTAAATGTAACCACTAGCTCGTATATATTAATATACTAGTATATGGCACGCGAATTTCGCGGGGTTTGAATAAAATCATATTTAAAAATTTTTAATTTTGTTTTTACATATTTACATTACACAATAAATTTAAAATGAAATAAAAATTTAAAATGCAATCGATCGAATCAATCATTAATTTGCAATCTATAATAAAAAAAAATAGATCAAAACTTCAATCAAACAAACATGCAGAAAGAAAATCATAATCTAATTTTAACAAGAAAAAGAAAAGAAAAAAGCTTACCGAGAAATAATATGTAATACTAATCATAATTAGTCAATATACAAAATTCTTATATTTGTATAGCAACGTCAAATCGATATTCAAAATCTGCAAAAATAACAAAATATTAAAAAAAAAAACTAAATATAGTATTATGAATATCATCATATGTTAGTATCACTATGTGTTACGCAATGTGCAATAAAAAATAAGAAAAGCGAAAGGAGAGATTAGTAACTCATTATTAAAAGATAAAATTACTCAATTAATATATAAATATGATAAAATAAAAGGAGAGAATAAAAAAATTAGGGTTTTTCTTGAGAAACAAATGAGAGTTTAGAAATTTATTGCAAAATTGCGAATTAAAAAAGAAAAGAAAAAGCTTACAGAAATAATATGTAGTACTAATCATAATTAGACAATATACAAAATTCTTATATTTATATAGGAACATCAAATCAGACATTTAAAGTCTAAAAATAACGAAATATTAAAAAAAAACTAAATATAGTATTATGAATATCATCATATGTTAGTATCACTATGTGTTCTCGCAATATGCAATAAAAATAAGAAAAACAATAGAAGAGATTAGCAACTCATTATTAAAAGACAAAATTACTCAATTAAAATATAAATATGATAAAATAAAAGGAGAGAATAAAAAATTAGGGTTTTTAATGAGAAACAAATGAGAGATTATAAATTTATTGCAAAATTGCGAATTGAAATAAGAAAAATAAAAAAGATGCACACCATCCTATGTTAAGCGATGAAAAAAATGAAATATTAATATGTAATAAATAGATTAACAGCTTATCTACATAGAAAAACATAGAAAAAACTAATATGTAAGGAGAAAAGAAAGGAATTAGGGTTTTTGATGGAGAAATAAATGAGAGATATGCCAATTATTTATAGACTAATATGTAAATAGATGAATGGTTGAGATTCAAAGTTTTAAAATAGATGGTTGAGATCAATTTTTAAAACTTAAGTGAATGAGAGAATATGAATTTTGAAATAGAAGAATGTGGCTTGCCGCATATGCTTTCCTAAGTTTAGCTTTATACGGTTATAGATTTATGTTAATATTATTTAAACTATATATAATTATTAAGTACATATACAACACTACAAGAAAGGTGACTTTTAATTAGAAAAAAATTAATGAGAGGATGTATGTCTCTCACTAATTGTCATTTCTAACATAACTTTAATGAGAGTATAAAAATACTCTAGTAAAATGTCATATTTTATCTCTACAAAAAAGTGTACCCTCACTAAAAGTAATAAATATAAGTAACTTACCCAAGTAACTTTTATAAAACTAATACTCTTTTTTATTATTCTAATTAAAAAATATTTATTATGTTAATTTATATTATATCATAAATAAACTATAATAATCTAACTGAAATTCGTATCTGAAATTCTTCAATTTGAAAATTCTTCACTCAGTCCACTGCTCTATCTGAAATTCTTCACTCCACTGCTCTATCTGAAAATTTCAATCCAATCTACTCTATCTGGAAATCTTCAATCCAATCTGCTCTATCTGAAAGTCTTCAATCCAACCTGCTGAGATTCCAGCTTAGCGCGAAGGAGAGAACCAATTCAATCTGCTGAGATTTCAGCTTTGCGTGAAGGAGAGAACGTAAGTGTTTGAATCTGTAAATCCCCTTCAACAGTCGATTTTATCATCCAAGTTCATATGATTTGAATCAGTTGTTATTCTTCTTCCCCAATATCACACACAATCCTTAATTACGGATGTGCGCACATAGAATAGTTTTCTGGATTGCATAGCCTAAGTTACGATATTCTGAATCGGTAGCATAGCCTAAGTTTTATGAATCGGTTGTTATTTAGAGATTGTACTTCTCAAATATTATCATATTTGATTTGTGTTATTTGTTAATTATGATATTCTTCTGTTGCAGTGATGAGGAAGATGTTTCTTAACTAATGCTTACAAGGTGTTTGATAGAATGACTCTGTTGGTAAGCTACTTTTATAAGTATTTCTCGATCCATGGGAAATTTATTTTTAGAATTTTTTTGGTTCAACATCGGTGGTATGATTTAGATTGTATGAATGTTTGTTGCTTCAATTAACAACCATGACCTAAATCTACAGAAGAAGAATTGGTGTCCTTCTATCTCTGTAATAAGCTCAAAGGCACACCTATAAATCTCGATTCGGTTATACCAGTCGTCGATATCTATGACTACAACCCGTGGGATCTGCCAAGCAAGTTGCAATCAATTCATATTCTTTTTAAAATTTATTTTTGATCAGAAGAAAATTGACTTGTATATATTATTATAGCTTCTAATGAAAGAATTAATTTCTGTCGGTCAATTTTTTCATAGTGATAGTAGATGAATGAGTGTTCATGATTTTACGACTAGTTACATGTTTAATAATTGGTAAGAATTTGTTGTTAGACTATTGTTAAATTCTTCTTCTTCTTCTTCTTCTTCTTCTTCTTCTTCCTCTTCTTCTTCCTCTTCTTCTTCTTCTTCTTCTTCCTCCTCTTCCTCCTCCTCTTCCTCTTCCTCCTCTTCCTCTTCCTCTCCTCCTCCTCTTCCTCCCTCCTCCTCCTCTTCCTCCTCTTCCTCCTCTTCTTCCTCTTCCTCTTCCTCTTCTTCTTCTTCCTCTTCCTCTTCTTCCTCCTCCTCCTCCTCCTCCTCCTCCTCCTCCTCCTCCTCCTCCTCCTCCTCCTAGCTAATTGATTTTTTAGGGTTTAAATATGAATACCGATGATGATTAGATTTAGGTTAGGTTACGTATAGTAATTAAAGTTGACGAAGTGGTATAGCTCAAGTGGTTAAAACTCCACCTTCTTCTTCTTCTTCTTCTTCTTCTTCTTCTTCTTCTTCTTCTTCTTCTTCTTCTTCTTCTTCTTCTTCTTCTTCTTCTTCTTCTTCTTCTTCTTCTTCTTCTTCTTCTTCTTCTTCTTCTTCTTCTTCTTCTTCTTCTTCTTCTTCTTCTTCTTCTTCTTCTTCTTCTTCTTCTTCTTCTTCTTCTTCTTCTTCTTCTTCTTCCTAGCTAATTGATTTTTTAGGGTTTAAATATGAATACCGATGATGATTAGATTTAGGTTAGGTTACATATAGTAATTAAAGTTGACGAAGTGGTATCCACTACCTATGTCCAGAAGGTCATGGGTTTGGGTTACCATTTTCAGTAGCTTGCTTCTTCCCTTTTTCTGAACTTTAAAATTCCCTTGCTATTTGTAGCCTCCTTTTACAACCAAATTTCTATATATAACAACACTGATATATAGCATACCATGCTGATAAGCTCCTTTTAGGTTTCCTGATGCTGAAGCTGGTGAAGTCCCGATCGCCTATGTAGTTTGTGCTCCTAATAGCTCACTCTCTGAGGAGGATATCAAAAAATTTATTGCTGATCAGGTATTATGAAGAAAGCAAACCAACTTTTAAGATTTCAAAGCCATGTGTGTCAAAAGTATTCATGATTCTGGACAAGAGGTAGAGATTAGAGAACTAACCTACATTCATACATGAATTTGCTTGTCTTGATTTGATTTATTTATAGATGATGGTATACTATAAAGTGATAACAATGTGAAGATGAATTTGCTTGCCTTGATTTGGTTTATTAATTAAGAGAATTGTAATGATGGTATACTATACATATGTTTTTGTTTTTGTTTTTTAATGTTCATTTTGGAAAAATATATAGGTGTTTTGGTTTATTTATAGGTGTTCATTTTGGTTTATCCCTGTGTAATGGTTTGATACCTGATAATGTGAAAAAAATTGTGTCAAATGAAATATGTATAAGTGAGTAGTTATTTTTAGGTAAGAATGTGGGTTAAATTTTACAAAATCAGGATATGAAATTCTTATATAGAATAGGAAGGGGATATAACATCTCACTGGATATGTAAATCTTAAACGCAACATTCCTACGCAACACCTAAATTCAAATATTAAGCATCTCCAACCATATATAATTATTTAATTGAAGGGACTCTTACCCGATTAGTGAAGTTGAGAATTCCAATTCAAACTTTAAAATAAGATATAATCCTTTTAGTGAGCATCAAATTTAGTATGTCAAAATACTAGACGATTTTGTTTTTAATTTTTATATCCATATAAAAATTAAGTGAATTGTTTATAAAGGATGAAACTTATCAAAAGGGCACATTAGTCATGTTAAAAATAAATAATTAGTAGTGTAGTATTCTTCTTCTTAATAAAGGAAAGGAGGGAGCTTACTTTTGTCCAGGTACAGGGACATAATACTTAGCTAATTTTGCCCAGTATGGATAGCTCAGTAAGTTTGAAAAACGTTTGTTTGATGCGTTCATAGAGCTAAGTATGTCCTATTAGGGTGACAAGACAGGTTAATGTGAAATTTATTTTTGTTCTTTGTGTCATATTTTCTCTCTAAAATATAATTAGGCTTTTGCAAGATTATAATAACTAGTTACTGTGATTGGCATCATACATGGCACATATCTCCTGGTTTTCTGCCTCCAAACTATCATAATCCTAAATAAGCCTTTCAACGTGTGTTTATATCTCTGCCTCCTTTCTAGAACTTTCATTTCGTTTGCCAACCTTCCATGCATATATCTTGATTCAGAATCATTGTTATCTGATTCGGTATCTTCTAAGCTTCTGTTATGTCCGTTATGTGGAGATGCTTCTTCACTCAAGTCATCACTCTATTAAAAAAATGAAGCAGGGGTTTCTGGTTAATGCAATAAATGGTCATAAACTAGTTTGTACTTCATTTTTAATCCAATAAGTGGATATTATATTATTTATTACTCAATATAAATCCTATTAAAAATATTTTGTGTATGTATTGGCATTTGTAAAATGATTTATAATATTCAGAATATTATTGCATGCATTTGTTGCGCATGTTTCATTTTTCCAAATCCCTTTTTTCATGTAAATGTTAGATGTTTACATTCCTCTCATTTTGGATTATAGGAAAACTAAAGGAGGGCAGAAAATAATGTTGTCATAAGGAAGATAAAGGTAACGTACTAAACACAATTGATATATTTTTTTAGTGTAAATTAAATTTTGTTTTAAGTTTCTCAACATAACCTTTTTTATTATTTTATTTTACAGGTGACAATTAATGCATTGGTGAAAAATAGTATACCAAATAGTTAACTATTTCGTTTAGTTTTTGACAAACAATTACGAAATATTTTGTAATTTTGGAATGGTTAATTCTAGAGACTAGTTTGTATGTCAATTGATTTTGATTTTTCGTATTTAGCCTCGTTTGAAAATATTATCGCAATAAATATATTCTTCTTTTAGTAATGTCCATAAAAATGAGGATGTCAATTATTGATGGCATGATAAATTTAGTATATCATATAGTGACGGACAAAATCTAGATATAATGACAGATTTTTATCACTAAATTATATCATTTAGTGATGAGAGATTTGAATTTTAATGAGAGTATATGTTGTAATTAAATGTACCATACAATGAGAGTCAAACGATGTATTAGTGACGGATTTTTTAACACTAATGCTCTTTTTAGTGATGATAAACTTACTCTAACTAAATAATTATTAGTGACGGGATGCTATCCAGTCACCATTGACTTTTAACTAGAGAGAAGCGGTGAGAGGCGATGACGGGCAATTTCCCGTCACTAAAAGTTATTAGTGATGGTATTTTAACTTTTAGCGCAGTTTTACTCTCATTAAAAGTGTTTTTCTTGACATTAATGTTGAGAAAATTAAAGTACATATTAAATTTTATGCATAAAAACAAATGTGTATATATGGAGGAGGATTTTTAGTAGATTCTAGAGAAGATAGGATAGGGTAGAAGGCAATTTGTGGTTTGTGGTAGAGTATATCGTAAACTAATTTAACAGTAAATTATGTTTTTATTTTTAATATATTTTTTAATAGTAGCAATTATTTTATTAAAAATATTTCCTCTGACCCTTTATTTTTCATTTTGTCAAAATGAGCTTCTCAATTAAAACTTTTTATTTTTATAAATGGTAAAAAAATGTCATGACATCGCTATCTTTCTACCTTTAATTTTATGTATCTCTACTTTTTTATTTTTTCATCACATCTTAACACTCACTACATATAAAATGAAGTACAATTTTTTTAAAAGTGTGTAAGTTTATGAAGGGACGGATTGAATATACACCACAAAAAAGGGGGTTTTAAAGAGAGCTTTAACGAGGGTTTTGAGGTTAAAGAGGCCTATAACGAGAGACAAAACCCCTCGTTAAAAGGTCTTCGCTAAGAAGCCCCTTGTCTCGGGCCTCATTAAAAATAAATATGCGGCGGGGGACTCAAACCCACGCCCGGCCGCGCGCCCGGGGAATTAATTCCCACATTTCGGCACACGCAGTTTTCGAACCCACGTCCTCCCGGTGCGCTCGTGCATAAGCGGTGTGCGTTTTCTTGTTTGAGCAAAGCAAGTCATTCATTATGTCTTCCTTTCAAATATATTTATATCATATAATATTAAATATTTTATATATTCAATTTATAATTATTATTATTATTATTATTACATATACAATTAAATTGTCAACTAATATATTATCATGTTATAAATATGTACTTTTAAACAATTAAAATTCATACTCTTAAACAATTAAAACTCATAAATTCTATTTTTTAATATTTTATTTTCCTATATTACATTAAAAATATGTACTTATAAAAAACTTAGAATTATAACTTATCATAATCATCTTGAAATAAACACAATAGAATAATATGCGACCCAAAATAATAAAAATTAACTAAATAAAAAGACACATTTCACACTTTTTTGTACAATTTATTAGTCATAAATTAGATATTAGAAATGAGTTTGACAAGATTATTTTTCTATTATTATAATATTATTATTATTATTATTATTATTATTATTATTATTATTATTATTATTATTATTATTATTATTATTATTATTATTATTTGAGGATTTGTAAAGTAATACAATTTAGTATGCAAAATAAAATTTCTACATGAATTTGATCAATGAGCACACTAGTTTTATCTCACATTGAGTGGGAAGAAAAAATGAACAAAGTGATTGGGGATATAAAATAAAGAGTAGTTTCTCACTCACACTCACTACAAACATTATCCCACATCGAGTGAGAATGAAACCGAACACAATTATTGAGATATAAAATGAGGAATATTTTTCCACTACAAGTTTTATCCCACATCGAGTGGGGATGAATAATAAACATAGTTATTAGGGTAGTTTCCAATTCATTTGTGAGCATCAAGTAATTTCAAATATAAGTTTAATAATAATAATAAAAAAGTTTGATGAGCTCACATTCAACTATTGAGTTTTAAATTTTTATTTTTTAAATTAACGAAGGGGGTCGGCCTCGTTAACTTTATTGGGCTTGTGTTAAAGAGGGGTCGACCCTCGTTAACTCTAAAAGTACGAGTCGAGAGGCGGCACCCTTGTTAAGCCCCGATGGGCCTTAGCGAGGGGCCCGCCTCGTTAAAGTGGAGTCTCGCCAAGGGAAAAGTCCTCGTTAGTTAACGAGGGGCTACTTGCCCTCATGTGAGCCCTCTTTAACTAACGAGGGTGTTATGATACTCGCTAAAACCGTTGTTAAATGTACCTCTTGTCTATGCCCTCTTTGACTAACGCGTGTTTTAAAATCCTCGTTAATTGTCCTCTTTAACTTCCTTTTTGTAGTGATAGTTTAATAATAAAAATATTGTATAATAAAATAGCTAATATTTTTTGCTGTATAATAAAACTGATTTATAATTGCCCTCTTTAACTTCCTTTTTTTTTAGTGATAATTTAATAATAAAAATATTGTATAATAAAATAGCTAATTTTTTTATAATAAAATTGATTTATAAGATACCTAGAAATGTTTTCAAAACAAATATTATTTAATCCCAAATACGCGCTGTTTGCACGTTCAATAATTAACACTTCCGTCTTCGATAAAATGATTTGATGATATCAATAATATCATAACATATAGTATACCATATAATAATTACATTTCTCGGATATTTTTCATTCTTTATCGATACTTTATTTTTAAATAATTAAATTCCAATATTTTCAGAATAGGTAGATTTCGAAGCAATTATGAAAAATTTTGGGTTCAAAATTAAGGATCGTCACAATAAAAAGAGAAAATGTATAATTTGATTTTATAGCTTAATTAAGTAATTAATTTTAAGATTGATAATGGCAGCCATGAACAATCGTTCTCCTACATATATATGAGTTGTCAATGTCAATTATTTATTGTAAAGAAAACGTTTTGGTGTTCACGTTTTGCTAACTGCAATTCTCCTCCACATAAATCCTCCAACTTTTTGATATAAACCGTAACATACTGTATCGAGTGTTTCACAGATATATTTTTCAAAAATTTAATTTAGAGTAGAATAATTAATGGGTGATGATTCGAACGTGATCAAAATAGGTCCCGTGGGAAGCAAAAATGGAAATCCTTGGGATGAAAAAAATCAAAGTAAAATTGTGCAGATATTTGTTTGTCACGATAACGAAATTAATTCGATTCAATTTCAGTATGTTGAGAATGGAAGTTTGGTGCTATCAGAAACGCATGGAAGCAATGATGGATACAATTTTGATGTTGTAAGTGCTTAATTAATTACTTTGATCGATGTTGATTTAATTATATTTCTTGAAATTGAACACCAAATTAATTAATGCATGTCAGGTGAAACTCAAATTCCCAACAGAGTATATAACTCATGTGAGTGGTCACAAGAGCTACAACAACAACCATGTCTGTTCAATCACATTTGGCACAAATCAAGCCCAGTACGGTCCGTTTGGTAATTTCACGGCTCACGATAAAGAGTTTAACTTCAAGCTCGGACAGGATCGCCAATTTGCTGGATTTCACGGCACCGCTGATAACAACGGTATCAAATCCATTGGTATTTATCTTAAGCCAAACACCACTTTAGACTACCAGGAGAGACAGATCAGTTGGGAAGTGTTAGATGGGATTAATGATCGATGATACTGCCCATAAAATATACCAAATTCATGTAACATTATTGGCGAATCAGGTTCAGCCTTGCATTATATATATATTATTATCAAGTCTTAAATCAAATTCGACCAGAATTTACATGGATTACAAGATTTTTAGCACATCATAAAATCATTATCAAACAAAAATGAACTTCTCATGTAAGTATTAAAAATGTGAAAAGTAATTTTTCACCACTAATATTATATGATTTAGAAAGTGACTTTGAGCGAATGGTTGGATCGGTCCAACCGCTAGTCGACAAGCATAATAGATCGATTTGCAATATTGGACCACTCGATTTTCGAACCGTCCACCAACTACTTGAAAGAGAAAAAAAGGGCACGATCCACTGACCATGTGAAAAAAAGGACTATTTGCATTTTTAATTGGCAAAAACTTCGTATGAGGCAGTATGCATGAGACGGAGTCTTTTAATAAATTGTTATCACTTTTTTAAAAAATGATACAAATTAGTATAAAAGTGATAACAAATTGAAAAGTGATAACAATTTATGAAAAAGTGATAACAATTTATGAAGAAGTGATAACAATTTATTTAAAAGTGACTCCGTCTCATGCATGAGACAGTCTCACACAAGACTGCCCCTTTTTAATTTTTATTGAAGTCGTATGTTTCTATTTTGTATTTCTATTTCTTCCTGATCCCCTCTTTTCAACTGCCGCAAACGTTAGTACATTACATATTGAACTTTAAATTGCAGTAGTGTATACATTTATTTTTGTCATAGTTTATTCATAAAATATATTTTTATAAGGAAAAAATATATACTATAATCTAGTAATTCATATATTATGTAATTATAATTCAGCTCCAACCGAAAATGCTAAAGTTGTTCGAGTGAAGATCTGTTTATTTTTATTTTCTAAGAATTAATAGTATTGTTAATAATGTGCGATACACAAGGAGGACACAAAGTATTCTCAATTTTCAAATTGATAATGCCAGGTAGCCATAAAGCAGGTATGAGTTGTCAATTATTGAATGTAAGAAAACGTATTGGCCTTCACGTTTGCTAATGCAACGACGGTACCTTTCATTGATTTTGTACATGATAAATATATAATTTTATATGACATGCTTCAAATTAATTAACCACACATATTCTATCCAGTCTTTTATTTTATCCACACCACATGTATGATATATATACGCACTCTATCCATCCAGAAATACTAGATGTATATCCAGTGTTTGGAAATGGGGGATGAGGATTCCAATATTATCACAATAGGTCCGGTGGGGAAGACAAAGGGAGATCCTTGGGATGAAAAAATATCATAGTAAAATTGTGCAGATATTTATTTCCCACGACGATGAAATTAATTCCATTCAGTTCCAGTATTCGGAGAATGGATATTTGGCGCTATCAGAAATGCACGGAAGCAGTAATGGCTACCATTTTGATGTTGTAAGTTATTGTTTTAATGAATTAGAATAATTTGAAATTGAATTTCATAAATATTTCATAATAAATATGTCAGGTGAAACTGAAATACCCAATGGAGTATATAACTTCAGTGAGTGGTTACAAGAGCAACAACGACAGCCACTTGTGTTCAATCACATTTGGAACAAACCTGGGTGGCGAATACGGCCCCTTTGGTCGCTTCAGGGAAGGCCACGATAAAGAGTTCAACTTCAACCTCGGACAGGATCGTCAATTTGCTGGATTTTACGGCACGGCTGATGACAACGGTGTCAATTCCATTGGAGTTTATCTCAAGCCAAACGCCACTTTGGACTACTACACCAAGCTTAACAGGGACGGAGGAGACAATTGGCAAGTCCTGGATGGCAATTCTTAATCATCATCAATAATATTGTATAAATAAATTAAATAATTGTAGCCTGGGAGATGTGTTTTCTTCTATCTGGACTCATTATGTAAGAGGTCGAAAACTGCATTGGAACTGTACTCATCAGAATCCTCTACGATGCAGTTAAGCATTGTGGGTTGCTCTGCAACTGTAGACCCATTGTTGGCCTAATGTACTCATAAACAAGTATCATCTCATTGTTTTCTTCACAGGCACCAAATGTCTGTGCCTTAGCTTCGAAAGCAGCTCGATTTCGTTTTTACAGCAACAGTAGTCGTGTTTCCATCTTTGTATACCTTCCCAAACCCTCCAACGCCTATAACACGACTCTCATTGAAATCGCTTGTTGCTAATTTGATCTCCAGTAACCTGAAATGTCTACTAAGATTACTCCACGAATGCTCCATGTCCCCTTCATTTTTCCTCTTCAGAAAAGCAATGAGCCCCAAAAGAAGGCCAAATGCAACAGCCACTAAAATTGAACCTATGAGCGTCCATTTTTTGCTTGATTTTGATGTAGGATTTGGACTCGTTTGCTCTGACTGCTAAGTTTCCCCGTGTATCGTTCATCTTAAATATCTCGACCCCGTTCAAAATGGAGTCATAATACTCGGGTTTGACATCCACATTAGGACGCAAAGCTAACCATAGCTGATGATCACCAGTTTTAGCATTCACATAGGTTGCATAAGCCTTATAAATTGGGACCCCTTTACCTCCTGCCCATGCTACAACATCAGCTTCAATCTCAGCCGTCTGATTGTTGACCTTATCAAAGTGATACTCACAGAAATGCAGCCTCACAAGATAAGTGAAACTGACATCTATTTCAAAAATCCATGTGAGGTTATAGTTCTGATTGAGTGTTGCATTTGGCCCCATTGTTCTTGCCGTCGTGTAAAGCTCCAACGGGGCACAATTTTTACACTCTTGTCGGCCACTCCAAAGCCTGCACCATATATGTAGGGAGAATCATCGTACCAAGTACGTGTTAAACCAGAGTCATTCATCCTAAACATCGTCTGCAGATCTCTGGTGTGAAAGTGAGGTAAAGGAGGCCTGATTGTTGTCTTGTGATGGTTAATTCTCTTATGATGTAAGCCTGAGCAGTGATGGAAGCACTGAAATTGTTGAGGCCCCAGTTTTTGGTATGAGGAGGGGTAGAAATGGAGGCGGTGAAACGGGGAATTTGTACGTGGATTCGGATTTAAAGATTCTTGCTGTCATGTAAGGGACTGAAGATGGGAGAGAAGGATCTTCAGATGATGAGACTGAGACAGAGTGGTCATTCGATGTGCATCTGAAATCCATTTGAATCACTTGATGAATCTGTGGAACCGCAGGATAAGATGTATGAACAATCAGATATTGATGTATCAACTCTACTTATAGTACATGATGAAAGTATCATCATGGAACACAAAATTTTCTCGATTTTTAACCCTGTATTGTGGAAAAAAGAAGGTAAAAATCGTGCATGCATGATCAACCAAAATGTACACGCTACCTTGATTATCTATCTTCATGTTTGATTCTTGAAGGATTAATTAATGATGAATGTTGATGGATTCCCAGTTTTTGTTTAGGATTTGGGAAAGAAAATAGGGTTTCAGATTATGATCAAGAACAACATTAATCAATCTGCAGTGTGATTAAATGAAACAGTTTTGGTCATTGATTGAGCAATAACTCATTCAAAGTTGGAACTGTTATTTTCCTAAGTTTTGGGCCGAATTCTTCTAGGACAATAATTTACATAATGACATTAGAATTTTTTTAAACCATTATGGACTAAATATATTCAATAACATTTACTTATCTAAAAAAATCTCATATGTAATTTGATATCTAATTTTTTTTTATATATAATCTTAACTGATTAGGGTGAATTATTGTATGTTAATTGTGTGCTTAATTGTCTCAAATTTATATGATTATCATGTTAATTCACTATTATTTGGTCCAATTGCACTTAATTGTTTGATTTGATATTTAAGTTTAAATTGCGGGTTTGAGGTCAACTTTGAGTGCCAATTGAAGACATTGGTGGTATTCAAATCAATGGAGCAACTGCATGGGTAGAAAGAGGGCCGAGAGACGAGCGCAACGGAAAAAGAATCGGGTCAAACGGAGCTCGTATGAAGGAGATACGGTCGAACAAAGTTGAGACGGCGAAAAAGCAAACTGATGCACCCAAAACCGCATACACCCATCAGATTAGACAGTACACCCACCTACTGCACCCACAAATTGGATGAGTTCACCCACCTTCTTCTTCACCAAGCCACGCCATCGCTGCTCACCCCCAAGCACCAATCAACAGCCACCAACACCAATAACCACCACCCATCCACTCACCACCGGCACCCATCATCGACGATCGCCGGCGACAACCACCAACAGCCCACCGCCACGACAGTCGCCATCCATCGCTCGACGCTCGTCGCGTCAGATCCCGTCACCAACAGCAGCGTCGCTCAGCGCGTCCAGCCTCAGCCTCGCTGTCGATTCGTCATCACTGTTCCAGATCCGTCGCCACCTCGACCCGAGACCACCGCTGCAGTCGAGTCGAGACAAAACCGAATTTACGTAGCTTGCCCAAATCATCTCGAGCTCGTCTCGACCTCGCCGTTCGCCCACCTCAACCCGAGACGCCTCCCTGACTCGACTCGAGCCACCAAGCTCGAGTCGAGGCGACACTTTCAGCAGCAAGAAGGGCGTTCACGTTTGATTTTCTTTCTCTCGGCCAATTGTTGCATGACACGTGGGAATATCTTTCAAAATCAATTTTTCATCGGTGAAGAGAGGGGAATTGCAGCGGGAGAATTATGAGAGAGATTTAAGGGGAGATATCAGCGGAGAATTGGGCAGATTTTCCATAGCACATTTTCAGCGCAAAAATTAAAAAGGAAATTAGATAGGAAAAAGGGGATTAACCCCTACACACTCTATTACACCTTTTCATACACACACATACGTAGATTTTGCATTTCTATATCATTTTGGAAGATCGAGGCATGGAATCTTAATGTTTGGATGCTAACTATGTTGATTTGATGAAAAATAATGGCGAAAAGAAGAAGAAACAGAATTGATTTTTACAGAGAGAACTAATTGTGCTAAGTTTCTGCAATTGGAAACATATCTCGCAAGAGGAGGAAGGTAACCCTATATAAAGGGGATCTTGACCTCCTTTAACAACCAAACAGAAAAAACTGCAAACCCAAAATTAAATAACAACTTGGAGGGTGAACTAATCAATAATAGGGGTGTATAAAAATACTCCCTTTTTATATCTTAAGACCCCCTCAAAATGGGAATGGATGTTGAGAAAACTCATTTTGGACTTGATGTTGGTGAAGACGGATAGAGGAAGAGGTTTTGTAAGTAAGTCACCGACGTTCTCTTCGCTAGGTATGTGGAAAAGTTTGATGACGCCATGTTGAATCTTTTCTCGAGTGAGATGGCGATCGATGGAAATGTGCTTGGACTTTTCATGTAGACAAGGGTTATGGGTCATGGCATATGCAGATTTACTATCGGTGTAAACACTAGCGAGGAGCGTTGTTGGAATCTTTAAATCTTGGAGAATGTATATTATCCATTGTGCTTCACAAGCGGTAGTAGCGAGTGCATGATATTCGCCTGCGGAAGATGCGCTAATGGTGGTTTGTTTCTTGGACTTCCAAGAAATCAAAGATTGACCAAGATAGATGGCATAGCCGGTTATGCTTCTTCTAGTTTGTTGGCAACGAGCCCGGTCTGAATCAAAATATGTGAAGCTTGAAGTCATTTTCCACGGGGTAAAACAGGCCTTGTCCGGAGTCATTTTTAAGTACCGAGAAGTTTGTGAACGACTGTAAATGAGAGTTAGTAGGTGAATCCATAAATTGAGATAAAGTCCGAGCGAGTGTAAGAAATATCGGGTCGTGTGATGGTTAAATATAACAACTTCCCAATAAGTTTCCTATCTTGTTTAGGATTAGTAAGAGGAGAATCGGTGGAGAAAGTGTGTTTGGGATCCATGGGAGTTGATGAAGGCTTACAACCTAAGTAACCAGATTTGTCAAGAAGATCAATAGTATATTTTCGTTGGCAAAGTTGTAAGCCTTTAGGAGATTTTGCAACTTCAATTCCAAGTATATATTTTAAGTCACCAATATCCTTAATAGTGAACTTTGTATGTAAATGAGTTTTGACATTTTCAATAGCAATCAAATCATTTCCAGTAACAATTAAATCATCAACATAACAAAGAACAAGCTGTGAAGGAATCTTTAGCAACTTTGGTGAATAGAGAATTATCACTTGGGATTGTGTAAAACCAAAGGCAATGAGTAGGGGTGGACAATGGGTTTCGGTACCCGAACCGAACGAAAAAACTCCCGATCGGTTCGGGTTTTAATTTAAAAATTCGGGTTTTGGGTAACCCGAACCCGAAATCTGAAATACGGGTTCGGGATTGGATTTTACAATGAGACCAGAAATTCCCGATCAGTGCACCCGATTTTTTTATAATTTTTAATTTTTAATAACTTTGAATTGATTTGAATCTGAATACGAGAATAGGCACATAAGGCAATTAGGGCTTTTTCCCCTCGGTCTCAAACGGTCAATTCCCAAATCCCAATTTCTCAATGCACACACACACACACGCAGTAGCAGTGGCGCTGCACCGTCGGCGGCAGCGTCAACGATTGTCGCCCGTCATTTTCCTCACTACGACGGCAGATGAGCCGACGGATAAACCAGGAGTTTCTGCGAATTTTCCTCACTACGACGGCAACATAGACATAGTTAATTTGCGGTTTGCACGGAGTTTTTTTACAAAAATTCTCGCTTTAAATCTTTATTCTATTGTGGTTTGATTTGAATATATAAGGTGTACGTATGTATGTTTGTATGTATATGTGTGTATGTTTCAGTGTGTGTTGTGTAAGATTATCATGTAAAAGAATTGGTGACAAAGACACTCACACGACCCATTCATAATCAATAGGACCTTCATTTGCTTTGTATTTTAATTGATCGAATCACTACGATAATTTATTCGAAGAATTGCACGGAAAATGAATTAGGGCAAGTTTGTTTGACTACGAGAAAGGCGTTTATCGGTGTAAGATAAATGTTCTACCTTAATTTTACTTAACATTAGCAAAAAGATGAATGCGGTTTGGTGAAATCTTTTGCAGGATTATGCTTCCCCATTCCTAAATTCTTAGTATTTCTTTTATTTAAATTGAACCCAACAGCCCACCACATGTTTGTTAATTTGTCAAATTGAAGAAAAATATTAATGCCGGAAAGTGAAAGGAATGGTTTTGAAATGATTCCCACTTAAATATATTATTGCTTGCTTATTACAAATTTATGATTCAAAAGGTCCTTCGTTGCTCATTTTGCTAGTCTTTAGGAAGTTTTCACATCTAAATCATTAAAAGATCGATTACCTTCGATTGCTCATTTTGCCCAATGAAATTAATTCTAATAAAGTAGCTTCAATTTACTCAAATGTAGCATTTTATTTTCCTTTTATTTAATCATCCTCAATTATTGATCTTTCTATACTTTTTGTTGTATTTTTTCGGGATGGATAAGGACAAAAATGTGATGAACGAGGTCCACGATGAGCTTAGTATTGATGAGAATAAGGACACAATTGATATAGATGTGATGCAAATTGGCGAGGATAATGATGTAGAGGGAGACGATGCGATAGAAGACGGCGACTATGAAAGCGATAGTGATAAGGATGATGATGGAGGTGAAAGTGAAAATAGAACTAAAAAGAGGCCAAGAAAAACTATGGCGATGAGATCAAAATATTGGAACCATTTTGAGAAATTCATGTGTGACAAAGATAAGATGCAAAAGGCTAAGTGCAAGTATTGTGGGACAATACTCAAAGGCGATCCGAAGATACATGGAACAACATCTATCAAAAAGCATTTCATGATTTGCAAGAAAAGGCCTCGTAAAGTTGCTAGGAACCAACCTCGAGTTGCGGTTCAACAATCACTTGTAGGAGGCAATAAGGAACCACAACTTGTTTCGTGGAAAGTTTGATCAAGCTAAAGTGATGGAAGCAGTCCGCTACATGATTTTAGTTGATGAACTTCCGCAAAACAGCTTGAAAATCGGGTTTTAAGCTCCTAATGTCTGTTGCATGTCCGATGTTCAAGATGCCATCTAGAAGAGCTATGACTAGAAACATTTACGAGTTCTATTGTGATGAGAAAAAGAGGTTGAAATCTTATATCAAGAAGCATTGTGATAGGGTTTGCATCACCACGGACACATGGACTTCTATTCAAAGAATCAATTATATGTGTCTAACTGTTCATTTTGTTGATGATGATTGGAGGTTGCAAAAGCGAATTCTTAACTTTGTCCGATCTCTGGACATAAGAGTGAAGAGATTGGGAAGGGAATAGAGAAATGCTTGCTTGATTGGGGGATTGATAGTGTGTTCACTATCACAGTTGATAATGCTAGTTCGAATGATGGTGCAATTGTATACCTAAAGAAGAAATTTGATAATTGGGGCACTAATCTTCTAAGTGGGAAGTACATGCATATGCGGTGTATAGCTCATATTGTTAATTTGATTGTGCAAGATGGCTTGAAGAACAAAGAAGAACATGAAGCTATATGTCGTATTAGAGGAGCTATAAGGTATATACGGAACTCTCGGCCCGGGTATAACAAGTTTAAAGAATGTGTTAGAGATGAGAAATTGGATACAAATAAATTGTTAAGCTTGGATGTACCGACTAGGTGGAATTCCACCTATTTGATGTTGGAGTCAGCAATATGTCTTAGAAGAGCTTTGAAGCTTATCAAGATGTTGATCTTGGATATGTAAATGAGCTCTCAAAGGCACCGTATGAAGGGATTCCTAGGGATAGTGATTGGGAGAAGTCGACATTATTGGTGAAATTTCTAGAACATTTTTACAAGCTCACATTGTGTATTTCTGGTACTCAATATGTCACATCTAACCACATGTTTCATGAAATAAGCGCGGTAGAGATGCTTCTTAATGAGTGGCTGGAAAGCTTTGACTTCGAATTGAGTTCAATGTCAAGGAGGATGAAAGAAAAATTTGAGAAGTATTGGGGATCGATTGACAAGATGAACATGATTCTATACTTTGCTTTGTGATTCTCGATCCACGACATAAGTTGGAGTTTCTTGACTTCTCTTTTAATACTTTGTATGATGACGCTTCAAAGCGTGTGATGATGACAAACAAAGTTAAGACTGACATGCTAGAGATGTTTGAGGCTTACAAAAAGATGTATGGATGTCCTGGAAGCCCAAATGCCTTCTCATTAAGCTCTTCAAGGCAAGATGATGTGAACTCGCAATTTCCTTCTAGACTTTGTGTTGAAAGAACAATTCAAGAGGTTCAAAAGTGGAGGGAGAAATGAGCATGTGAAAACTGAGTTGGAGAAATATCTTTTAGAGGATTTTGAGGATGATAATGAAATGTTTGATGTATTGAAATGGTGGAAGGTTAATTCTCAAAGATTTCCCATTTTCAAAGATAGCTCGGGATGTATTTGCAATTCCGGTCTACACGGTTGCTTGAGTCCACATTTAGCTTGGTGGGAGAGTTCTTGATGTATTTAGGAGCTCTTTGTCAACTAAGATCGTCCAAGCTCTAATATGTGCTCGGGCGGCTTCGTGCGAATTCTAGTTTTAGTCAAGTAAATGAGGAAGAAGACTTGGGTGAGCTTGAAGTTCTTGAGAAAGGTACACATTATTATTATTTAAACTCTTCTAGTTTTAGTTACTTATTATTTATTTTTATATATGTATGTACAAATTGATTATGAGTATCTTTTCTTATATTGCAGTAATTGACAAGTTTAGGGATCGATTCAACTATTGTGGATGTTTGATTGCCGTTGGCTCATTCTCTCATATTTTGTCAAATACCGTTGCACTTGAATTGGAAGATTGATTGTCTGTTGTCTTTGATTTTTGTGTTACTTTTGTTTTGTACTAAGAATTTAGACTGTTGATTCATGATTGTTGAAGACTTGAAGTTATGGATTATGGAATTTTATGAAGTATTATGGATTATGGAATTTTATGAAGTATTATGGATTATGGAATTTTATGAAGTATTATGGATAGATATTGGATAATTGGAATGAGACTTATGAGTTGGTACAATTGAAATTATTGCATTAACAATTTATTAGGTGCGTAAGTAAATGTCTCAACTCTCAACACTCAAGAGATTTAATCTCAAATTGATCGTTGTTGTCCAAACTCCAAAGTGTCATTTTACATTACTTGTATTTTTGTGTGTATAATTTGTTATTTTGTTTATAGTTGACAATTGACATTTGACATTTGACAATATAGATTAATCTCAAATTGGAAAAATGCACTCAAGACTCAAGAGAATTAAAAAAATGGGAAAAATGGGTACCGAAATCGGGTACCGAAATTTTGGGACCCAATTTTCGAGTTCCCGAAGTAAATCGGGTTCGGGTTCGAGTTTCCTAAAATTGTACCCGAAATTTCGGTCCCGAACCCAAAACCCGAACCGATGCCCACCCCTAGCAATGAGGCTATCAGAAAGTTTACGAAACCATTGTTTTGAAGCTTGTTTTAAAACCATAAAGACTTTTGTTTAATTTGCAAACACGTGTATCATTTATGTCACAATAACCGGGAGGCGGTTTCATATAGATATCTTCATTAAGATCACCATGCAAAAAGGCATTATTCACATCGAGTTGGTGTATGAACCAAGATTTGCTAATAGCTATAGCAAGTAAAATTCGAACCGTTGTGATTTTTGCCACGGGAGAAAAAGTATCAAAATAGTCAATGCCATGTTGTTGAGTATAACCCTTAGCAACTAGTCGAGCTTTGTATCTTTCTATGGTGCCATCCGATTTATACTTAATTTTATAAACCCATTTACAACCTATGCAATTTTTATCTTTTGGCAAAGGGACAAGAGTCCAAGTGTTTGTTCGTTCTAGAGCATCAATTTCGTATTTCATAGCTTGTATCCATAGATCATCTTGAACCGCATGTTTATAAGACTTGGCTTCCACAGCTTTTAGTTATGGCACTGTGAAGGCTTTATAAGAGGAAGACAATTTTGTAGTTGACAAATAATCGAAATAGGATACAGTTTTCCACAAGAATTAAGGTGAGTAGTGTACGACATGTGTGAAAGAGAAGCAGTGCAAATCAGTTTCATATATGTTCAAATATGTAGGAGTGGATCGAATACGAGTAGATCTTCTCAAATTAATTAAATCATCATTAGAAGATGTAGGAGAGTGACCATCAACATGAGTCTCATCTGTGGTATGCATGCGAGATTGATTAGTGGGATACATGAAAGAATCATCATAGAAAACATCGGTGGAAGTAGAATGTTGAGATACATCATCGATGCATTTCTTCTTTTCTTTAAAGGGAAAAATGTGTTCAAAAAGGTTACATTTCGTGATGTAAAGATCTTTCCATTATTTAAATCAAGGACTTTATAGCCTTTAGTTCCAAAGGGATAACCAAGAAAGACACATTTAGTGGCTCTAGGATCGAATTTATGTCTCAGTGAGCGGTTAAAGTGCTAGCAAAACATAAGCAACCAAAAACTCTAAAGTACGAATAATCGTGGAGCCTTGTTAAAAAAAAATTCAAAAGGTGTGACATTATTCAAAACGGGTGTGGGTGTTCTGTTTATAATATGAACAGCCGCAAGAATACATTCACTCCAAAATTTAAGAGGCAAACCGCATTCAAAAAGAAGACATCTAGCAACTTGAAGAAGGTGTTGGTGTTTTCTCTCAACAAGGCCATTTTGTTGAGGGGTTTCAACACAAGAAGTTTGATGTATTATTCCAAGATTATGATAGAAAGAGGGAAGTAAGAATTCAAGGCCATTATCACTACGCAATATTTTGACTTTTACTATTAAATTGAGTATTGATCATGTTGATGAAATTTTCTAGGGATTCTTTAACATCACTTTAGTTTTCATAAGATAAACCCAAGTGCATCTACTATAGTCATCAACAATAGTCAAAAAATATTTAAAACCACTATGAGAAGTATGAATAGGGGCCCCATATATCACAATGTATTAAAGCAAAAATATCCGAGGCCAAAGATGTGCTAACAGAAAGGGCGCTTTCTTTTGTTTAGCTAAAGGGCAAATTTCACATGGATGATCAAGATTAGCATGTTTTAGTTGTAAGTCAGGAATATGCTTCAAGGAGACTTTATTTAAATGGCCTAGCCTAGAGTGCCAAACATTATAAGAAGATGAAAGGAAATCAAGACAAACTCCGAAAAAGGTATAATCCTCCAATTTGTTCAAAAAAACCAATCACCCTCGTGGTTGTGTTTTCCTGCAATTGTGATGTGAGGAAGAGAAATTGACAGAACAATTCGAAAATTTAGTTAAATGACTAATGGAGAGAAGGTTAAAGTGAAAATTAGGGACATAAAGAACATTGTATAGAGTTAAAAATCATTTATAAAAACATTTCCAATATGAGTTGCAAAAGAGGCATTATTATTAGGTAGATTTATTTTAATATTAACCGGGAGGGGGTAGATGTGAAAAGAGAGAGATTGCAAATCATAAGGTCGGTTGCTCCCGTATCAAGAATCCAAGAGAAAATTCTTGATGAAGAAGCAATCGAATTGAGACACACATGTGTACCTTCATGATCCATTTGTGGATCTTTTGTCACAATAGCACCAACAAAGACAAAGGATTAGGACTTTCAAGTAGGATGTTGTTTAGTAAATTGAAGGAATTGTTCGAACAAGTCTCGCGCCAAGATGGGATTGGACGCAACAACAATATCATGCGTGGAAGAGCTAAGGCCGTTGTTCACCGATGAGTGTGAAGGAACAGCTTTTCCTCTTGGTCCTCTAGTGGCCTTTCCATCCAGGGGTACCCTATAATTTGAAAATAACGATCTATGGTATGCAGGGGACATCACGGTGAGTACACATGAGGGGCTTCTTTTTGTCTTTGAAGAACTTATTGTTTTTAGCAAGCATAGCGATAGAATCGATAGTAGTAGAAGGGACCAAGGCATGTTGGCTTTCTTCTTGTAAAACTAGAGAATATACCTTAGCCAACGGAGGAAAATGAGAGGTGAGAAGAAGTTGAGAGCGAATATGAGAATAAGAGTCATTGAGGCCTGAAGGTGTGCGTACGTGTTTTGCGAGAATGTTGTTACGAATGTTGGCACATTCGAAGAACAACACAAACAAATAATAATCAGAAATGTACAAATGAAGTCTTAAACACGTTTGCAAGATGGATATAAAAATTTTCGTATAGACTATAAATAAGTCTATACCGCTAATCGGCGTATTATCACTAATAATTGTTAAGTGATACAATCGGTAAAAACATAAGCTATACCGTGAATGGATCAACGTATATAGTGACTAGATAATATTCAATCTAACCTATCACTAATACAAATAAAGATCCAATGTTGGTTGAAATGTTGGAACATTCACCAACGGAAGTATCGAGTATGAAACTACAATAAATTCTATAGTCTATGCCAATCGACTATGCTAGATTGTGTTTCCTCAACTTCAAGTTTTAATCTTCATAGCAGCCGTGTATTTATAGATAAAATCTGGACTCTTAATGCTTGAAGATAACTTCCACATCTCCCTTGAAAATAGGTAACTTCCTTGTAACTTCCCCATGATCTTTATAATCTCTATTGCTTGCTTCTTTCAACCGCATGACTTAGGTAACTTCCGTAAGTCTTCAATCCTGAAAGAACAAGTCAATAACCAAGACAAAACGTGGGTTAAGGGTTAGTGGAAGTGGAAGGACGAATTCTCGATGTTGTGACGAGAATGTTGGCACATTCCGAGTAACACTCGTCATAACATCAACAATCTCCCCCAATTCGGCCTTTCTCTTTGGAACACACACGATGTTGCAATAATATGCGAGAATGTGTACACAATAGAGATAAGTAAATTAATATCAAGTAAATGACATCTTTTTACTTTTGCCAAAACAAACATAAATAAAAACACTAAACACATAACATCACAAAGAACAAAACATACACTTAACATAACATAAAATAAAATAGAGCTAACATAAAAAATATAAAATCGAGCATGAATACAAAATAAAACACCATACTAGACTTAATAAAAACTTAAATCAGAGCAAAAAGAAGTAAGAAAATACAAACCTAATATAAAACAAAAACATATGCAAGACTTTAAACAGTAATTAAAATCGTAGCATAAGTCATGAACGTAGATATAAACACAAATACTTAGTCTAATAAGTTCATAAATCAAAAACATAGGTATTAACACATAAGCCTATACTATTATAAGTCTAGCAAAATAAAACGCATATAAAACGTAAAATTAAAATGAGTCTATTACAAGAATAAGAAAAGCTTGTTAATGAAGATTAGGAGAGGATTGGGTGATAATGAATTAACAAATGCATCTACTCGAGTCCGCACGAACTCCCCTTTCTTCTAGCTCCCTCATTCTTGGAAAGCTCCCCTTGCTTAATGTCCCCAATCATCCAAATCATCATACAAAGACAAATGAGATCTTCATCATCCCAATCTGCATCTATCTTCTCAAAGATCTACGTCCATATTCGAGCTTGGGTCCATCATTGTTGTCGAGATTTGTGGGCACATTCTCCGGCGCATTCTCGGGGTTTCTGCTTTCGCCTCGAGTGAGTTGCACTTGTTCCAGCTCCGGATATATCAACATCTCGGTCCTCCTTCGGTTCCATCACCATTAGCATTTCCATCTTCACTGTTGCTCAAGAAGAACATCAAGAATAACCGCACTGAGCATCAACTCGAGCAAAGAACATCGTGTCCTACTCCCCTGCATGACGGTAGAAAGTATAGCTTCCTGCACCCTTTTGTGCATTTCAAGGTTGCTCAACGGACATTTGGCATTTGCGATCGAGTTTTCCGTCATAGCAATCGATCTCGGATGAATTGCCATGTAATTGCGGAGTGTTGGCGGCGTGTGTGCCAACATTTCTTGGCACATCTACTGTTTGATCGGTAGGAACTTGAGGTTCAGGTGCATTAGGATCTCTGTAGGGGTAGATCAATCACACGTGGTCCAGTTCTCGGTACATGTGAAATAGCTAAACTTAGTGCAAATGAGTGATAATCTCATTGTTCTCCCTTTGAAACCCTTGAGCGAAATCAATGAGTGAATCGGACTTGGGTAAGGCGGCAACCCTTTGCTTGATACTTTCCCTGAATATGTCATCATATTCTCAAAGATCGTTTTCCAAGGTTGAAGACCCTCAAATGTCCAATCTTGTACATCGAATAGCTTTGCTCACTTGTCAAAGTGGTTGTGTTTGAAGAAGGGCCAGGTTATACACAATTAATTTGTGAAGAACACTATAAAGCTGGTCAAGACCGAGGAATTCATCCTATATCTCCATACATTAATCCTTCCCCAGTGATTACCTTAATAACCTCATCCAAATCATCAACCCGAGGATCATCACCATCTCTAGTCCTCAAGATCTCATTAATAATAATTTGGAGTTATCATAATGACCTTTCCCCTAAACTTCACTTTTCCAAAGTACTTAGAATTAACTTCGTAAACTCGACTTTCAAGTTTGCATAAAACTCATAAACCCAATCTACAATATAAGGAGTAGCAAATTGTAGAGAGTGCATTAAGGACCTATCAGTCAAATGTATCCAATCAAATTCATACTCACAAAATCATCCATCTTAACTATTCTTTCTCCAACTATCACTCTAGTCCGCAAAGTCCTAAATTTCTCACTATCCACACCATTATAGCTATCATCGTAATCAGATGAAGACATATGCAAAGAGGAATCTGTATGTACCTCATCGATTTAGCCACACTTCGCTTCTGCATGACGAAGACTTCAGAGTCGACGATGATGTGTCCATCGTGCCAACATCCTCCCAAGACATCCTCGCGGAACTTTTTGCTTCTTCTTCCTCTTCTCCAAGCTAGCAGCCATTTGAGCCAATGTTTGATCCATCTCCTCAATCCTCAAGATTCCCCTGTGGCTAAGCACCGGAACATCGGCCTTCTTCTCTGCCGCTCTCTGGATTCGCCTTCCACTTCATCGCCGGAGTGAGCCGAGCTCGAACACACGGATAGTCAAGTAACGCCATCATCATGCTTTTTTGCCGCTTCGGGAATAGTCCACACGACGTCCCATTGTTCTATACGAACGGCGTTTTGTCCTTGTCCTCTTGAGCTCGTAGCTTTTGTCAATGTGATCAAGGCGGGCAAAGAAGTTCTCCGGTGTCCGAAGATTCGAGGATGATTCTTCCACTGGAGTATCTTCCTTGATTGTTGCAGTGTAAACACTAAGTGTTTGTACTCGAAATCAACCTCCACGTCGCCTACCTTGACAACAGGGGTAAATCGTCTGCTTTGGAGAGGGTTTTGAACGCACAGACTATTTGATCAGGTGGCTTCTTCGCACTAGTTCCACCGTCATTGGATAAGTTTCAAGAGCTGGGTCTTGGCTTCGTCTGGCCGGCTTTGGTGGCGCTCCGTCCAATTTCGGAATATCGAGGATCGGGTACTGTGGTTTTGGATTTACGATCGAATGTCATAGGCCGAGAGAGGAACATCAATCGAGCCAACCCTAACCGAAGAGGGTGATGTTGGGTTAGAAGGGCCAACATTTCCGGGAACATTCTCGCCGGCCATTGAAGCTAATAGGTGTAGGTTTTGAGAAGAAGATGAAATGCCGAGAGGTAGAGTGTTTCGAATGTGAAGGTGAAGAGCCTTTCCCATCACCATGATAATTAATAACTCAAGCACTATTCAAATTAAATTAATAAAATAATCAATTTGAATTGCAATATTTAAAGGCAGATTATCAACTAATACCAACAAGTGCAAACATTAATACCTTCGAACACTTGTGTCAATTTTCGAAAACCAAGAGCAATGTGCAGAGCACACGTAATATAAGAACCTTAAATAGGAAAAAAAAAAAGAATGTAAAAGTCGTGGTCCACATCGGTTTTAAGAAGAAGAAATTTAATCACATCCCTAAGAAATAGGCATTACCGAAAATGTGGAAGTTATAAGAGAAACATGCAAAAAAACCACTTAATAAAATAAAAACGTGCACAATAAAAATAATTAGATTAAATAATATTGCTGGGAACAATTTAAAAATAATAATTCATCATAGAATAATATCCTAAATTATCAAACTCATAGAGGTAAATATACATAAAAGAACCAATGTTATACGGACAATGTCGGCACACACACTTCTCAACACAGCTTTTTACATGATATAAAATCATTTGTGTTGCACTATATTTTGTTTTTCTCACTTTTAATCACATTGATCCATTTTTCCGTAAGAGATCATCGTAGTTGTCACCTCCGTGTCCCATAATTACTCAATGGATTGTGATTATATGATGCATTCAAGTCACCTTTTGAAAAGAGATCATCGTAGTAGTCAACTCCGTGTCCCATAGTTACTTATTGACATAGCATCTAATTGTGAGTTAATTTCATCAGATTTAAGAGAAGTGTCCAGGACACATTTTATTAATCACAGTTTCTAATACTATTTACAGTGAGAGTTTGACAACACTAAATATTACAATACTTAGAAAAATTTAAATAAATTGTTCTAGTGTTGCTTCAAATGTTGGCACATTTGTCACAACACACAAAGAATAATGCATCTAATTTGTGCATAAACCTAGAGATTTTCTAAGAGAAGAAAACCTCTCATTATCCAGGGCTTTAGTAAAAATGTTCCGTAATTTGCTTCTACGGTTGAAATGTATTCCAACTTTACAACTTCTTTTCTACAAGATCCCTAATGAAATGGTGCCTAATACTTATGTGCTTAGTTAACGAATGTTGCACAGTGGTTCTTGGATATATTAATTGCACTTGTATTGTCACAATAAACAAGAAGAGTATTGCTCTCCAAACCGTAATCATCGAACATCTTCTTAAGCCATAGAAGTTGAGTACAACAATTTCCCCGTGGCAATATATTCGATTCAGCTGTGGATAAGGACACACAATTTTGTTTACGGCTATGCCATGAAACAAGATTGTTACCCATGTAGAAACATCCTCCACTTGTACTCTTTCTATCATCACTATCACCCGCCCAATCGCATCACTATACCCAATCAAAGAACAATTAGTATCTTTGCTATACCATATTCCATAATCACACGTGGCTCGCCACATATCGAATTATTCTCTTAACCGAATTCATATGAGATTCTTAGGATCGCCTTGATAACGTGCATAAACAAACACTAAACATGATATCTCGGCCTCGCTAGAAGTCGAGATACAATAGACGCTAATCATCGACCTATACAATGTCAGGGTCAAACATTTGTGCCAACACTGCCTTTACACAATTTTTGTGTCGATCCCATAGGTGTCTTCATGTGTTTAGCATTGTCTAAACCAAACCTTTTCACAAGATTTTTGGCATATTTACTTTGACAAAAGAAAATACCATCTTTGCATTGTTTAATCGAAGACCTAAAAGTAATTTAAGTCTCCAACCATTGACATTTCAAAGGTAGAGGTCATTTCATGCACAAATAATTCAAGCATTTTCTCACAGGTAGAACCAAATACAATGTCATCAACATATATTTGAGCAATCATTATATCATTTTCAGAATGTTTTATAAACAAAGTTCTATCGGCTTCACCTCTATAAAAACCAAATTCAACAAGAAAATCGGTTAATCTACCATACCATGCCCTAGGTGCTTGCTTTAAACCATATAAGGCTTTCTTAAGTTTATAAACATGATTAGGAAATTCATGATCCTCAAATCCCTTTGGTTGCTCTACATAAGCTTCTTCCATAAGAATTCCATTTAGAAATGCGGCTTTGACATCCATTTGATGCGGTTTAATGTCTATATAACATGCAATAGCAAGTAATAGTCTTATGGATTCAATTCTAGCAATCGGAGCAAATGTCTCATCAAAATCAATTCCTTCTACTTGTGTATAGCCTTGAGCAACTAATCTAGCTTTGTTTCTAATAACATTGCAGATTCATCAGGTTTTGTTTTTGAAGATCCATTTAGTGCCAATTACATTCACATCATTAGGCCTAGGTACTAGTATCCATACATCATTCCTATCAAATTGGTTCAACTCCTCATGCATTGCATTGATCCAGTTTTCATCTTTCATAGCTTCATCAATATTTTTAGGCTCATTGAGAGAATGAAAACATTCAAAGTTCACCTTGTTGCACATAGAAGTCATCTGATTGATCTTACCACATGCCTTGCATCAAAACTCAATTTTCTCCTTGTTTGTACACTGATTGAGGCTTACCTATGATGCATTGTTGTGGATGATTTTTGAGAATTCTAGAAGATGGTACTGTAGCGAGGATAAGGCATAGTTACGATAGTTTGGAATTTGAGGTGATGTTGCTTGAGATGTGGGCACATTTGTAGCAACATTCTCAAACGATTCGAAATTTGAGAACTTTGCATCCGCTCAATAAGATCAGACACATCTTCTTCAATAGTATTATCTGCAAGACTTGCATTATCATCAAAAACAACATTCATAGACTCTTGAACAGATTATCGGTCCTAAGATTATAAATCCTAAAGGCTCTCTTGTTTCTAGCATAACCAAGAAAGAAACCCTTATCACTTTTTGAATCAAACTTATGAAGTTGGTCTCTATCATTCGAATGTAGCAAACACATCCAAAGACATGAAAGTATTTGATTAGGCTTTTTGTCATTCAAAAATTCATAAGGTGTCTTTGTGGAATTAGGTCTAAGATAAACTCTATTTGAAATATGACAAGCGGTATTCAAAGCTTCACCCCAAAATCTTTTTGAAAGTTTCTTGGATAAAAGCATTACTCTAGCCATCTCTTGTAGAGTTCTATTTTTCCTTTCGGCTACACCATTTTGTTGAGGTGTTTTAGGAGAAGAGAATTCTTGCATTATGCCTTTATCTTCACAAAACTTAGTGAATAAACTGTTCTCAAACTCCCTACCATGATCGGACCTTATTCTCTTTATCTTAGTGTTATACACATTCTTAAACCTTTTGTAAAGAATTTTGAATACATCAAAAGCATCTGATTTCTCTTTAAGAAACTCAATCCATGTAAACCTTGAATAATCATCTACTATGACAAAAGAATATCTCTTACCACCAATGCTTTCGGTCTCCATTGGTCCCATTAAATCCATATGCAAAAGTTCAAAGCAATGTTTTGTAGTACATTGTGTCAACATTTCATGCGACATTTTGACTTGTTTACCACTTTGGCGGGATCCACACACATTTGACCTATGTATTTGTAACTTAGGCGGACCTTTGACAAAGATCAAATTTTAACAATTTGATTATGTTTCTATAATGAGCATGTCCAAGTTTTTGATGCCAAAGTATACTTTCATCGGTTTGAACATTAAAGCATGCTTGATTAGAGTCGATCAAATAGCAATTATCAATTGATCTATTTCCAACCATAAGACATTTATCATCAACTGTTTAGCACATAGCATGAACTCTTATCAAACCTCACATGCAAGTCATCATCACATAATTGACTAATACTAATCAAATTTGCAAGTAAACCTTTAACATGTAATACTTTTGTCAAGTTAGGAAAACCAGGAACATTTAGTGTACCTATCCCAATAATTTTACCTTTTGAACCTCCTCCGTAAGTAACATTTCCACCATCATAAACCTTATAATCGGTAAGATAATTTTGCTCACCGGTCATGTGTCTAGAACACCCACTATCAAAATACCATAGTCCAGGAACACATGCTTTTAAAGAGGTATAGACAACATTACAAACGAATTTGACTTTATTACCCAAGTAGATTTTGAACAGGTTTTGAACTGATTTTTGAAGCTGTTTGTCTCAAATGTTGAGCGAGAATGTGGCAACATTCTTAAAGACATTTTAGAAAACTTTTTATCCTGTCTCATTCTAAAACAGTTTGGTCGTTTGTGACCCTCGGTAAAACAATAATGACAAACATCCTTCTTTTGAGAATCATTTTCAATTTTTCGGTTTCAACGAAGGTTTTGTAAAAACAACGGAGTTTGTTATTGTTTAAAAACCGAGTGATATTGCCATTATAACCAAGACCATGTCTACTTGTACTACCAATTGTCGGTGCCTCATCAAGTTTATTTGAACTTTCAATATCTTTTGAAATTCGATGTTGTGCCTTTGAGTGCTCTTTGAGGTTGCAAATCTCGAGATCTTTTCTTGTCAATAAGACTTCAAATCTTATTACCAACTCCTTTTGGTATGACTCTTCAATAGTCATGTCCTTCAAGGCTTTCGAGTGGATTCCAACTCCTTTTCAAGCTTTAGATAATCGGGTCTTACAATCTGCAAATAATGTTAGAAGTACGCTTCATCTACACAAGAACTTGAGAAACAATTAAATTGCGGAACCTCCAATGTTTCCTCAAATGTTGGCACATTTGACTCAACATGTAATCATCCAGAAATCATCAAGTGTATCATCATATAAAATTCTTGCGGAAAAAGCAAACTCCTCATTTTTATCGAGAATCATCTTCACCATCGACTCATCACTTAAGGTAGCATTGAAATTTACCCTCTTTCTCAAAAGAGTGTTGGCACATTCATTAGCATAATGACCAAAACCAGAACATGCATCACATTTAACATTTTTCCTATATTACGGATCATATTTGATCTTGTTACCTTTATCAAATTGCCTTGGTTGATTAACATTCCGATTTCTATCGGGCAATCGGCGTGAACTACCAGTGTTCTCTCTCTTGATTCTTAATTTGCAAATTATTTCTAAGTCTATTTGCTCTTTTTTCAAAAATGCATTAAAGCTTAGTCGGAAAGCAATGTTATAAGCATTATCGGACAATCGTCACCAACATCTTCATCGGAATCTATTTCGTAACAAACGGTTGTTTATCAACATATGAAGAAGTCTCTCCTTTAAAAGCAGAAATTTTCCTTTGGATTTCTCACTATCTCGTTGGGAAAAATTCATTTCATATGTTTTCAAAATACTCACCAACTCATTTTGAGTAATAGCATCGATTTTTAGCTTCCTCAATAGCACATATCTTAGCATCAAAACGTTTAGGAACAGTTCTTAAGATTTTATGTACTAACCTTGTATTGGATATGGCTTCACCAAGTGCTTGAGATTCATTGGAAATCTCGGTAATCCTCTCATTGTAAGATGATATGGTCTCATCTTCCTTCATCCTTAGATTTTCGAACTTGGTTCCAAGCATCCTCAACTTTGTCCTTCTTACACTCTCGGATCCTTCACAATGTTCTTGTAATCTCTCCCATGCATCTTTTGCGAGATACACAATTAGAAATTATTTTGAACATGGAAACATCCGTAGAGGTAAATAAGGCATTGAGTGCCTTCGAATTGAAGCTAGCCGTTGTCACCGCATCATTTGTCCATTCTAGTTCCTTCTTGATTTGAGCTTGGTGTTGTCATGAAACAATCGGTGGATTCCATCCAGTCAATATACTCCTCCATGCACGTTCATCAATGGACTTGATGTACATACGCATCTTAGGCTTCCAAATTGCATAATTTGTACCATCTAGAAGCGGGTGGTCTAATTGGAGCTGTCATAGGATAATCCATTGCAATAAATCACACCAAACACGGGATCTAAACTCGGGATAACGAGTTTTATGGCTCACGATACCACTTGAAGGTGTGCGTACGTGTTTTGCGAGAATGTTGTTACGAATGTTGGCACATTCGAAGAACAACACAAACAAATAATAATCAGAAATGTACAGCGGAAGTCTTAAACACGTTTGCAAGATGGATATAAAAATTTTCGTATAGACTATAAATAAGTCAATCGGCGTATTATCACTAATAATTGTTAAGTGATACAATCGGTAAAAACATAAGCTATACCGTGAATGGATCAACGTATATAGTGACTAGATAATATTCAATCTAACCTATCACTAATACAAATAAAGATCCAATGTTGGTTGAAATGTTGGAACATTCACCAACGGAAGTATCGAGTATGAAACTACAATAAATTCTATAGTCTATGCCAATCGACTATGCTAGATTGTGTTTCCTCAACTTCAAGTTTTAATCTTCATAGCGGCCGTGTATTTATAGATAAAATCTGGACTCTTAATGCTTGAAGATAACTTCCACATCTCCCTTGAAAATAGGTAACTTCCTTGTAACTTCCCCATGATCTTTATAATCTCTATTGCTTGCTTCTTTCAACCGCATGACTTAGGTAACTTCCGTAAGTCTTCAATCCTGAAAGAACAAGTCAATAACCAAGACAAAACGTGGGTTAAGGGTTAGTGGAAGTGGAAGGACGAATTACGATGTTGTGACCGAATGTTGGCACATTACGAGTAACACTCGTCATAACATCAACAAGGCCAATTAAGAATTTCATGACGGCATCTTGCTCTTATGTACGCTACTAACTAATTGAGGAAGGTCACAAGTGCATAAAGATTGAGCATCACAAGAGCAAATAAGAGTAGGCCGATAACTAAGATATTCATCCCAAGAAGATTTGAAGAGGTTATAATAAGTGACAAGATTAAGAGTACCTTGATGCATATCACTCAAAGATTTTTCAAGATGGTAGACACGAATTTTATCTAACGAGTGTACACGATGTTAAGTTCGTCCCAAAGTTCTTTGGCAACGGTGAAAAATTTCAGAGTTGACTTGATTTCTAGTTTGATCGAGTTAACAATCCATTAAAGAACAAGGTTGTTAGCTCTTGTCCGTGCGAGAATAAGCAGGATCATCATCGGCGGTGGGTTTGCGTCGAGCCGTCGATTAGTGCCGGTTTGTTTTTCACCGAAAGGCCACGTTTAACCGCTACACTCCATTCAATGAAATTGGTGCCGCCTAACAGATCTAACGCGATGGCAGTGGTGGGTTATCATTGTGGTGGAGTATAAGAGGGGATAATGGATTTTTCGATGGGTCAAGTTCCATGAGAGCAAAGGGAAAAACAGGGATCACGATGAGTAATCGAGAGATCGCGAGGAAGAACAGAGATCGCGGAAGAGTAAAGGCGAGAAATCAGGAATCTTTGGTAATCTGATACCATGTTGATTTGATGAAAAATAATGGCGAAAAGAAGAAGAAAGCAGAATTGATTTTTACAGAGAGAACTAATTGTGCTAAGTTTCGCAATTGTAAACATATCTCGCAAGAGGAGGAAGGTAACCCTATATAAAGGGGATCTTGACCTCCTTTAACAACCAAACAGAAAAACTGCAAACCCAAAATTAAATAACAACTTGGAGGGTGAACTAATCAATAATAGGGGTGTATAAAAATACTCCCTTTTTATATCTTAAGAAACTAGGTGATATCTTTCATTTATTTTCTGTTTTATTGGTTTAATTTCTTGTAATGATGAATGCTTATTTCCTTAATGTAATGGGTTTATTTCAATTTGCTATGAGTGGCTAGTTTCTCAAGTGTTTGGGTGTTTGGAGACTATGGATGATTGGATTATGTTGATTAATTGAGTGGGTAATTTCAATTGAAGGTTGATTGATTGAATTGATGAGTTTTGCATGATCTATTGTTTGATTGAGCTTGAATTCCATGTTTAGTGTTTAATTATTGCAAGGATACTTGGATGATTAGGTTTCTAGCTTTGTTGAAGAGTTTAATTGGATAATTAGAGTGGATATTGTGTAACGCAAGGAGACTTGGTTAACTACATTAGAATTACTTCAATTCACACTAATTGCTTAGATTAATAGTCGGGTGATTAGTGAGGGGACAAAAGGGACGTGCCTTAGTAGCGAAGATTAATCACGCTAGGGAAATCTATTGACTCGTGAGAGAATCGGGAAGAACGGGAACATTGGCCTAATCAATTCTACATGCTTTAATGAAACATAACTCCTAGACTTATCAAGTACGGTGTTGTGTTTTCTTACTTGAATTGCCCTTATCAATTTGCCGACGAGAGAGTTCTTGTTTGGTTTTGATTCGTGTTTCATAGTCCATAGCCGAAGAACACCCGAACACATCTTTTATCTTGCTTGAATTTAATTGTCTTGTTAGAACATAGTTGCTTATTAATTGTTGCTTGAATTATTGAACTCTTTGAATGGCTTGTGCTACAATTGCAATTAAATTAGTAAATTCGTGAGCTATCTCCCACTTGATTCCCACAGATTCGATAATTTAACCCGGTACTTGCTCGCTACACGATCCTCCTACACTTGGGAGGTGAGTGTTAGTATGTTCTTATATAATCTTAACCAAATAAATAAACGGGACCATAATTTGGAATATACCAAAAAGAGACTATTTTAGTGAGACATGAGTGAGTATTTTAATTTAAACAAAGACTTGTATCAAAGCCGGTCGCTCTTCTCACCCCACGTTAGAGCCACCCTGAATTGTATACATCGTATATATTGTTTAATTCAAGTGTATTTTTTAATAATGTCTCGTTGTTTTCATTGAATAATGGAGTGGTTCTCACTTAAAAGTGCAAGTGAAAATAATTGTATTTTTAAGTGAAATCAACGATACTTTTCTAAGAAAATAATTGATATTATTAAAAAATATATTAAAATTATACAAAGCGCATATGCGATTTGATATCTATTTTTTCATCTTATATTCTCATGTATGTTAAATAATTTTTTTAAATATGTGGCATATATTAAAAATACTAAAATATCAATTAATAGCATACCTTATCACTTATGAATCTCGGGATGTGTTGCCGAAAATAATAAAATGAGGTGTGCTTATTTTGGTGACGATGCAAGAACTGAAAGGCTTTTTTTTTTTTTTTTTTTTAATATTAGTGAAATTTGAGTACTAAATGGAAGAGTTCCAACCTTTAGTTGGATTGGTTGTATAGTTTTAAACTCACAAGTAAATGAATAGTCAAAGCAGGAGTGAAATAAAAAAAAATGAAAATTAATACTAAGTTCCCACTGTTTATAAAAAAAAAAATTGTTTCTTGTCGTCTTTAAAAGTTGGATTGATACTTTTTTATCAGGAAAAGTTGGATTGATATTATTGTTTACTCGTGCACAAATAATTATTTAGTTTAATCCAATAAAAATGTAACAGTGCACAAAAAGTCCATTAAAAAAGGAACACTTATGTGAATCGAGTACTATGAACTCTATTTTTACTATCATCATCTATATATACTATCACTGTCATATTTGTTGGAAATTGATTTGGAACTTGGGTGTTGACCCATGTTTGACCAAATTTATTGTGATAATCCATTTGTGAAAAATGGAAATAAATTGCAAATTCATAAACTACGTCAAGTATATGAATTTAATGTATTTATTTGCTCAAAACCAATTTCGGGTGAATGAGATATTAATACATGAAGTTAGCAATTTATTATTTGATTTAATTGGAAAATTGAAGAGTTAAAATGTGGGGGAGAAAGGAAATAGGTTTCCTTGTCCCACATAGAAAAATTATTAAAGATTTTCCACCCATATAAGTAGACTTGTGAGTCATAAATTAAATTTGACCAAAGTCTATATGGTGGTGGTGCTTCGGGCTAACCCAAAGGTCCATTGACCGCACGGGCACGGCACGGCACGCGCACGTCGCATTGGGCGCTTTAGAGGCGCACTTTGCACTTCACACGTACGCATTGTCCCGAGGAGCCTTCTTATTTTGGCCAAAATTGACTCGATCATGGCTCATGCTCTTGGACCGATGGCTTAGAGAGGCTGGCGGGGGTTCGAACCTATGGTGCGGCCGACATCGGGTTGGGTCGCGAGGCGGTCGGAGTGCGCCCAAGCCGAACCGGTGTGACGGTTCGGATCCTAGTCGGTTCGCACGCGCGGGTCAGGCGAACGGGTGCGGCGGTTCGGGTTCGAGCTAAGGGACGCGATTAGGACCGCACGATGTAATTGAACGGACCAGATTTGATTCAGATCAAATCATGGGCCAACCGAATGGGTGCAATTAAAGAGCCACCACAACTCTTCAAAACCTATAAATACACCCCCATAGTTGTCCTCAAACCCACTTCATTTTTTTCCATAGCACTCTCAAAGCATACTAGCAATCTAAGGCTTCCATTAGAGTCGAGTCAAGAAAGTTCCGGATACCCGAGTCCGTTCGCCGATAATTCCGGATCGTAGTGCAGTGACCGTGAAGTTCTAAAGTCGTTGTATATTGGGGACGATTGCCTAAATACCGTATTGCACCTAGTACGGGGCAATATCGCCTTACGGAAAGAGATTCTAACTCTTGCCTCGACTTTCAAGTTCGTGTCATTCATCATCTTCGTATACACATACACACCACATATTCAACAATCGTAAGATGATATTCTTGTGTATTCGAAGATATCTTCTTCTACTACTCCTACCATTCCCCGTCGCCCACTGAAAAACCGACAAAATTTGCTCGGTGCTGATTTCAAGAGATGGCGGCAGAAAATGTTATTCTACTCCGACAACCCTCAATCTTGTACGATTCTTAAGGGAAGATCCTCCTACGATTGAGGAGGGAAGCAACGACTAACAAAGGTTGAATGCTATCGACGCATGGAATCACGGTGACTTCCCGTGTCGCAACTATATCTTGAATAGGCTAGACGACTCGATGTACAGTGTCTATGCCACTATGAACACCGCTAAAGAATTGTGGCAGTCCTTGGACAAGAAGTACAAAACGGAGGATGCCGGAATGAAGAAATTCATTGTCGAACGATTCCTCGACTTCAAAATGACCGACTCACAGACGGTCATGGAACAAGTCCGAGAGTTGCGGTTGATTCTTCATGAGATTCATGCCGAAGGTATGCAACTATCCGAATCCTTCCAAGTAGCCGCACGATAGAGAAGCTACCGCCTCTATGGAAGGAGTTCAAAAATTACCTCAAGCACAAACGCAAGGAGATGGGGCTTGAGGACTTGATCGTGAGACTAAGGATCGAGGAAGACAATTGGAAATCCAAGTCAAGGGCGACAAGAAAAATGGAGAGGCACGAGTAAATTTGGCTAGTCTGGGAAGGGCAAGAAGAGGAAACGTGCTAGCAAACAACAAAAACCTCCGAAGAAAAAGTTCAAAGGCAAGCTGTTACAAGCGTGTGAAAAGCCCGGACACAAAGCGAGTGAATGCAGACAGTCAAAGAAGGCCGATCAGAATCAGGCTAACCTTGTCGAGCACAAGACCCTAAACGAAGAAATGTACGAAATGGACCTATCTGCTGCCGTGTTCAAGGCAAATTTAGTGGATAATCCGAGGGAGTGGTGGGTCGACACCGGAGCTACCCGTCACATTTTTAGACAAGGATTATTCTCCACTTACCAATCGATCAATGGGAGACAGACTCTTCATGGGCAACTCTGCAGCATCAAAAGTGGTCGACTGGAAAAAGTGGTGCTAAAGATGACCTCGGGCAAAGAACTAATTCTCAAGGATGTGCTGCATGTCTCGAGACATTCGAGAAGAACTTAGTCTTCAGCTCATTTGTTAAGCAAAGCCGGATTTAGGCTTGTGTTTGAAGCCGATAAAATTGTAATGACCAAATGTGGTCAATTTATTGGAAAAGGGGGCCTTTTCAAATTGAATGTACTCACCGTGAAAACGTGATTTCAATAGTAATGAAAATAATGTTAATTACTTGCTTGCAAAGTGTTCTAATTTATGGCATGGTAGATTAGGACATGTAAATCTAAATAAACTAAAACAATTAGTAAGTTTAGATTTACTCCCGCAATGGAATTTGAATCTCAAAAGTGTGAGATATGTGTTGAGGCAAAATTGGTCAAAGCTTCATTCCATTCAAGAGAACGAAGCACTACACCTCTAGAACTTATTCATACCGATGTGTGTGATTTGAAGTTTATGCAAACTAGAGGTGAAAATAATTACTTCATAACATTTATCGATGATTGCACAATATCTTGCTATGTATATCTTTTGAAGAGCAAAGATGAAGCAATTGATGATTTCAAAACTATAAGAATGAGGTTGAAAATCAACTTAGCAAACGAATCAAGATGATTCTAAGTGATAGAGGTGGAAAATATGTTGCACCATTTGAAGAATTTTGCTTACAAAATGGCATTATTCATCAAACCACCGCTCCATACTCACCTCAATCAAATGGCATTGCCGAACGCAAAAATAGAACTCTGAAAGAGATGATGAATGCTATGTTGATCAGCTCGGGCCTACCCCAGAACATGTGGGGGAAGCCGTGATGTCCGCTAACCACATTCTTAATAAATTACCACACAAGAAGAGGAACAAGACTCCTTACGAGTCATGGAAAGGTAGAAAGCCTTCCTACAATTACCTCAAAGTGTGGGGGTGCCTAGCTAAGGTTGAAGTACCTAAGCCAAAACAATTGAAAATAGGACCCAAAACGGTAGATTGCATCTTCATAGGGTATGCACATAACAAGAGTGCATATCGATTTTGGTGCACAAATCGGATGTTCTGAAATGAACGTCGGTATGACTATTGAGTCAAGAAATGTTGTGTTCTTCGAGAACATATTTCCTAAAAAGGAAAAGGAAGAAGTAAGTTCACGAAAGAGAACCTATGAGGCTGCAAATGGTTCGCCCGAGGTCAATAAGGGACCTAAGGATAATGAAGAACCTAGGCGCAGCAAACAGGCCGTAAAAGATAAGTCGTTTGGGCCGGATTTTCTATCATACGTAATGGAAAATGAACCCCGGACAATTCAAGAGGCATTGTCGATCCAGATGCTCCTCTCTCTGGAAAGAAGCTATAAACAAAGAAAATTGAATCCATCATGCAAAACCACACAGGAGCTGGTCGATCTCCCACCAAAGGTTATAAAACTTTGGGATGTAAATGGATCCTAAAAAGGAAATATAATGTTGATGGATCAATTGACAAATATAAGGCTCGTTTAGTAGCTAAAGGGTTCAGACAAAGGGAGAGATACGATTTCTTCAATACGTATTATCCTATTACAAGAATAACATCCATTAGAGTACTCATCGCGGTGCGGCATTACATAACCTTGAGATACATCAAATGGATGTCAAAACATCATTCCTAAATGGGGAATTAGATGAGGAGATATACATGAAAATTCCCGAAGGGTTTATTGTGTCTGGCCAAGAAAAGAAGGTGTGCAAACTTGTTAGATCCTTGTATGGACTCAAACAAGCACCTCTTAAATGGCATGAAAAATTTGACGTCGTGATCTTTGTCAAATGGTTTCAAAACTAACGAGTGTGACAAGTGTGTTTACATTAAAGGCACAATAGGAAAGTATGTGATAGTGTGTCTATACGTAGATGACATGCCGATTATGGGGAATAATCATGACTTGATCATAAATACTAAAAACTGTTAAAGAGAAACTTTGACATGAAGGATATGGAGTCCTGGCCGACGTCATACTAGGAATTAAGATCTCTAGAACCCACACGGAATTGTCTTAACATAATCTCATTATGTTGAAAATGTGCTTAAGAAATTCGATGCTATAGACGTCCCCCGACTAATACACCTGTAGATTTAAGTCTACACTTAGCCAAAAACAGAGGTGACCCGGTATCTTAACCGAAGTATGCAAGGATTATCGGAAGTTTAATGTACTTAACAAATTGTACACGTCCTGGATATAGCATATTCGGTTAGTAAATTAAGTAGATTCATGAGTAATCCTAGCGAGGATCAACTGGAAAGCTCTAATGAGAGTACTTAGGTATTTGAAACATACCTCAAGTTATGGAATTTTATATACGAAATATCCAAATGTGTTGGAAGGATACACATATGCTAATTGGATATCTGATACGAAGGACTCCAAGTCCACTAGTGGTTATGTATTCACCATAGGTGGAGGAGCGATATCATGGAAATCCGTTAAGCAGACATGCATAGCTCGATCCACGATGGAATCGGAGTTTATTGCCTTAGACAAGGCTGGTGAAGAAGCGAGAATGGCTTCAAATTTTTTTAGAGGATATTCCTGGTTGGACTAAACCCGGTGCCTCCCGTGATGATACACCGTGATAGTATGTCGGCCATTGGGAGGGCACAAAGTCACATGTATAACGGTAAGTCTCGACACATAAGAAGAGACACAATACTATTAGATATTTGATCTCAAGTGGAGTAATCTCCATTGACTACGTGAAGTCAAAAGAAAATATTGCGGATCCGCCGACAAAAGGCATTAATAGAGATCAAATGTACGGTGCGGTAAGGGGAGTGAGGCTAAAACCCGCACATTAAAGGGTGTTCATAGCGGAAACTCGTCCATGATGACTGGAGGATCCTAAGAACTTGGTTCAACGAGACAACTAAGTTATGAAGCACTCATAAACGCACTTGAAAATACTATCGGCCCATTCTCGAATCCCTTAAGTGCAACCCTGCACCATTAGGTGCGAAAAACCCTGTGACGTGTGGTGAGGATAAGCTTAACAGCTTTTAATGATTCTATATCACTCAATGGTGAGGTATTGCAGGATATCTTTGATAGGAGATCACCTATATAAGTGTTGAAGTGGGGCCACTTCAAACCTGGAATAATCAAGACACGCTTATGAATCCAAGATATGGTCCACGGCCAAAATGGACAACAAAGTGAGAACTAAAAGGGTATTAGAGTCATTATTGTGTGAATGTCATTGTCTTGGTTTACAAAAAAGTGACCGATTCAAGACATCGCGTTCACCGAGCAAAGAAGTAAATCTGATAGCATCTCACTAGGGAAGGTTCAAAGCCTGAAACTACCAACTCCCGATGCGGTAATGGTTCGTCGGAACTTTCTCGTGTGGTCACATGCATTAATATCATTCATGTGAGGGATTGTTGGAAATTGGTTTGAAACTTGGGTGTTGACCCATGTTTGACCAAATTTATTGTGATAATCCATTTGTGAAAAATGGAAATAAATTATAAATTCATAAACTACGCTCAAGTAGATGAATTTAATGTATTTATTTGCTCAAAACCAATTTCGGGTGAATCTGAGATATTAATACATGAAGTTAGCAATTTATCACTTGATTTAATTGGAAAATTAAAGAGTTGAAATGTGGGGGAGAAAGGAAATGGGTTTCCTTGTCCCACATAGGAAAATTAGTAAAGATTTTACACTCCCATATAAGTAGACTTATGAGTCATAAATTAAATTTGACCAAAGTCTATATGGTGGTGGTGCTAAGGTTATCCCAAAGGGCTAATCCAAAGGTTCATTGACCGCACCCGCACGCGCACGTCGCACTTAGTCGCATTGGGCGCTTTAGAGGCACACTTTTCACTTCGCACGTACGCATCGTCCCGAGGAGCCTTCTTATTTTGGCCAAAATTGGCTCGATCATGGCTCATGCTCTTGGACCGATGGCTCGGAGAGGCTACTGTGGTTCGAACCTATGGTGCACCGACACCGGGTCGGGTCGCGAGGCGGACAGTGCGCCCAAGCCAAACCGGTGTGACGGTTCGGATCCTAGTCGGTTCGCACGCGCGGTCAGGTGCGACGGTTCGGTTCGAACCAAGGGACACGATCAGGACCGTGACGATGTAATTGAACGGACCAGGTTTGATTCAGATCAAACCATGGGCCAACCGAATGGGTGCAATTAAAGAGCCACCACAACTCTTCGTAACCTATAAATACACTCCCATAGTTGTCTTCAAACCCACTTCATTTTTTTCCATAGCACT